>JAWDJE010000002.1:279077673-280357673 GCA_035047345.1 Bradypodion ventrale | reverse complement strand
CCGAAGTAACACTGGTAAGGTGCCACCCAAAATTGCCAACGGCAATTGTTACAATGTATCTATTTGTATCAATTTGTTTGTTGACAACAAACAAATTGTTGACCGTAGTCAATATCTAACTAATGACCCCACCCTCTGACGCGTATCCGTAAAATCACGGGGTGATGCATGCTGTCTAGCTGTAGCCATCACCCCGTCGCCTGGTTCGTCATTGACCGGACAACGTTTAACCAACTTATGCCTGTCTAGTGTTGTCCAGTCAATTGCGAACCTGCCGGATACCTGTGGGTCATAAATGTTTACCTTATCAGTGCTACCCGCCACACGGGGAGGCTTCCCAAAAGGCTCACCGCCGCCCCCCCCCAAGACCGTCAGCTCGGTCAACAGGCCTGCTCGCCAGTCCACTAACAAGAGGTCCATACCTCCCTGCGACAGATGGGCCCCATCCCCTGAGTAAAGCTCACAATTTTGCAGACTGATGGTGTGGAGGCGAATGACGCGTCCCCCACCCTTGTCGAAAAGGAACCGGGCAATAGCCCAGTTCACGGAGCGTTGGCTCGGTCAAGAGCCTCGAGGCCGAACGCTCCCCTGTAAGCGTACCGCAGTATCGTGTCCGACCAATTGAGGGTTGTGGCAGGCAACACATAATGTGAGTAGGCCAGGTCACTGCAAATCGCAAGCTTCCGCGATAGGCCAGTGACCTGTCCCAAGCCATTGCCCCCAAGGTACATAACCAGGACATCAGGCGAGTCAGCATCCCTGATGTAGAAAAGGAATGGCAACAGTTCCCGCCACAACATGCCGCGCTTACCATACCACCTGAGACGTGCGGATGCACCCGGTCCCAGTCGGGGCCCCCACTCTGTCGCCGCAGCGCAACGCGCTGCCCTGTGCAGCGTAACGCACTGCCCTGTGCACGTGGCTATGGCCCACCAGCCATGCTGTCACCGGTGTAATACGACACCCAGGGTCTGTCAAGGAAAAAGGGGGGGGGAGAGAAACAGTGCAGCGACTAAACTGGTACTCACGGTTGAAGAGGGCGAACACAAAACTGAAAACATTGTGATCCCTACCCTCCCATGCGGCGTATTTCAGCCCCAGAGTACCCAAAAACAGCTGCAGTAGAAGCCGCCCCCGTCCTGAATGAATGGGTGCCGCAACGAGCCCCAGAGAGGCCAACACTGGCTAGCGCCTTCCCGGTCACCCTCCAAAATTGGAATTTAGTAAGGGGAGACCCACCTTGGTGACAGAAAAACAGGCCATGGTGCGTGCCACGCAGTGCAAGGAACTCCTGTAGGGCACCAACCGGACAGATGTCTGCCAAGGAACATCGTAGCAGTCTTACTCCACTGCCTACGCCGTGCTGATCCGTTTTAGAGGAGCGTATCCTCAACTGAGCCCAATCATTGCAAACATAGACATCGTCGAGTTCCAGTGCCCTACGACTTGCATCCGCCTTAGACAGCATCACAAGCTCGCTGATGTGGAGCGCTCCAAAAAAGGCCACCGTTGTAGCCGCATGAAACAGGGCTGCCTCATACCTATCAAAACATAGGTCCTGCCAGCCCCGTGCCAGTTGGGTAAGAACCCCTGGGGAAATTGGGTGGCGGTCGTCCGGGCTACGCCCACGCTCCCGCACCCACCCCTCCAAAACATGTCTCACATGGAAGTCAGCGGTACTGTCCGCATGACCGCCTACTTTGGCCATAAAAGCCAGCGCTGACAGCCTGGATGCTATGGTGCGAGGTGCGAGGCCCTGGGCATGTAGGTAAACCATGAATCGAAGGATGTGGGCCACTGGGATCGGCCAGGTGTCTGGCAGCCGAAATTGGGGATAGAATGCTTGGAAAGAAATGAATGCGTGGTGATACGCCTTACGCGTGCGTGGCGCCAGCGACATGCCGATCGCCCGGTTCACCTCTCCTTGCCAAGGGTCCATATCTCGTCCGGGAGTGGCGAGGGAATTCCTCCGCATCCGGGGCCAAGGCGCGGAACCGGGAGATCTGCAGGCGGGACAAAGCGCCAGCGATATCATTATCGACACCCGGGACATGTCTGGCCCTGAACAGCACATAGCGGCACAGGCTGCGCAATACAAACTGGCGCACCAGGTCCATGACCCTGGGTGTTTCAGAAGTCTATGAGTTGACAATGTGGACAGCGGCCGCATTGCCACACCAGAAATGAAACACCGAGTTGGCCCACTCCGCACCCCATAGCATCAAAGCCCCCAGGATGGGGAAAAATTCCAGATACGTAAGATCTCGCAGGCGACCCGTGCCCGACCAGGCTGGCGGCCACCCACCATAGGCCCACTTCCCATTGAAGTACATCCCATAACCCAGGGATCCAGAGGCATCGGACTGTATCTGGAAACGAGGTGAAGCCAGAAGCCGGACCTCCAAAATGACACCCCATTGAACTCCCTCAGGAACAGGAGCCAGATAAGCATATCTGCCCTGATACCCCGGGTCAGTCTCACCCTATGGTGGGGCCTGGATAAGCCTGTCATGGCGTCGCACAAGCGCCGAGCAAACGCCCTGCCCGGTGCGACCACCCTGCAAGCGAAATTGAGGTGACCATGTAGCACCTGCAGTTCCCGCAGGGATGCCTTGCGTTTAGCAAGCAAGTCCGAGATGAGGGCCACTATCCTTGACACCTTATCCCCGGTAACCTAGAAGCCTGCGCTACCATGTCAATCTCCACCCCCAGGAAGACTAGCTGAGTAGATGGGCCCTCGGTCTTTTCGGGCGCTAAAGGGACACCAAGTTCCTCCATTAGCGTCTGAAATGTGTTGAGGAGACGTGTGCACATGTCCCAGCCCCGTTCACCCCCGAATAAAAAATCATCCAGGTAATGGGCTACAGACCGAGACCCTGACCCGCGGACAAAAGCCCACTGTAGGAAGGTGCGGAAACGCTCGAAGGCCGAGCATGATATGGAACAGCCAAAAGGCATGGCCTTATCGAAACAATATTCACCCCGGAACTTGAAACCCAGCAACTCAAAGTCACCCGGGTGGACCGGCAGGAGTCGAAAGGCAGACTTAATGTCGCACTTAGCTAACAGCGCACCCGGGCCACATGAGCGCACCATGCGCAGCGCTCGGTCAAAGGATGCATACCTGACCGAGCAAAGGTCATCAGGGATAGCATCATTGACCGATCGGCCGGCTGGGTAGGACAAGTGATGAATCAGGCGGAACTCGCCCGGTGACTTCTTGGGCACTAAGCCCAAGGGGGACACTTTAAGGTTGGGAAACGGGGGTGCAGGGAAAGGGCCAGCGACCCTGCCCGCATCAACCTCCTTAGTAATGCTGACAGCAGCCACCTCCTCCCTTCCCCTAAGGGACAAAACGTTGGGGGCGTCTTGGGGGGACCTATCCCCCTTGAAAGGAATACTAAACCCCAGTCGAAAACCCTGAAGCAGGTAGCCACGTCTGCCTTCCTCGGGTACAATGCGAGCCAACGCTCCAACATGTCCACATTAATTGGGGAGGGGGCCTTTCGGTGGACCAGCTCCCTCTGCGGCAGTCTTGCCAGCCCCTTGTCCACCCCTACCTCTGCCCTGCATCCCTCCCGGCCTGGGGCAGGCAGAGGCAGCATGGGGGCCAGCACAAGAGGGACACTCATCCCTGTACCGGCAATTCTTCCTATTGCAGGAACCATTGGACGAGAAGGTCCAGCACAGCAGGCGGGCTGGAACCCCCTGCCCCGCCACCTGGCGGGGTGTCCGTGCTGGGGCCGCTCGCTGGACTGCGTGTCCGCAATGGTATATTTCCCCATGCGCAGGGCGCGTGGGGGTCATGTACAGAAGCCACAGCTTCTGGCAGGGCTCGTCCCACCTCATCTCTGGGTGCAGGGGAATATGCATACGGAATTCTTCATCGTAAGCCAACCACGACGGGCCCGGGAAGTCAACCATCGCCCGGTAGATGTTGTCCAAATACTGGACCATCGGGAGTGCCAGATCCAGCCTGGCCCTGAGGTAAACTGCCATGTATATGAGGTACGCTGGCAACCAGTTGGCCCACTTGCGTGGCGGCTTACGACGACGTGCCTGTTCCTTATCCTTCTCATCCTGCCCCTCCCTCTCCTCCTTGGTGGGCTCTCTGTTAAGAAGGGAGAAGATGTCCACATACTCCCCACGCCAGATCTTCTCTTTGGTAGACTGGGCCAGATGATCCCCAAGGGGCAAGGAATACCCCGCTGTCGGCAATGCTGACACCGGCACGGTGGGAACTGTGGGCATTGTAAAAGGAGCCTGGACCAACCCCGTCACCCCTAACACGTTCCCGACTGAGTAGGAGGCACCACCCCAAACAGGGCCCTGGGTTGGAGGTGAAGTCGCCGGGTGGGCCGGCGGCGACCGAACCGTCGCGCCACCCGTGCGAGGCCACGGCCACTGAAATGCTCCCCCCAATGTAGTTAGGTGTGTGGGTGCACTAGATTGAACCGCATACTCACATGCTGCACCCCCGAGGGCCGCCCCCACCGGGGGTTCCAGCCCACTGGGGGCGTCGGAGCTCACGATCGCGACTGAGCTCGTCGATGGGCCTGATCAGCACCAGCCTGTTGAGTGGGGAGCTGCGAGGCAGTGGCCGACGCCGGCCCATGCACCTCGGGCAGCTCGACCCGTCCTGCCGCCTGCCGCTGCCCGGCAGACGAAGCATCAACCTGCGCTCCAAAAGGCGCCCCTGGGTGTTTGACCCTCGCGAGCGATGCCTCAAGGGCCGCAACGCGGGCCAGAAGGGCCTCAACATTGACATAGCACCCGGTGCCAAGGGGGGGCAAAGGGCCGGCCGGCCCACAGGTTGCAGGCGCCGGTCCAGGTCCCTGGACCCCGGTGCCCGAATACGGCCACGAGCCCAGGCCTGGCCCCTGCGGGGCCGGGGGCATGCCCTGCCAGGGGAGGGGACCCAACCACCCCCCATGGCTGAAACCCCCCGCAGGAAGCTCCGTACCAAGAGGAGAAGGCCCCGAAGAATGGACCATGCCAGGGGCAGTGGCCATTGCTTGCGGGCCGGGGGCCGCGGCCCCTGCCGGGCCGGTATGCGGACACCCCGCCTCAGGCCAGGGGGCTATCAACCCCATCCCACCGGTCCCAGTGGGCTCTGGCAAGGGAGGCTGCTGGGGAGGCGCAGTCGCGGTCCTCCGACCCGGCTGGCGCCTCCGCACAGAGCGAACCGCATTCGCAGTTGCCTTCTTCTTAGAGGGCATAGCTGCTATCTGCTGGGAAGCCGGATAAAGATGAAGAAAAACTGCGTCCAAAGAGGCTTCCCGGCGAAAGGCAAGAGCGACGGAGGTAAGAGGGGAAAAACTTCTCCGCTCCGTCGCTTCGCAAAATGGCAGCTCGGCTGCCTCGTGGCCACCCCTTTTATAAGGGTGCTGGCCACGCCCCCTAACTACCCGGATGCCTTCGTCCGGTGGGGGGGGGCCACAAAGAGCGCGGCGGCCATTTTGGCGCCGCACTTGCATATTAGCTCTACATTCAAATATAGATGTACCAACACTTTTGTTCATCTGGTTTTTAAATATGTGGGTTGAAACGTGGGAGCATGAATTGTATAAACAAGTATAGTTTAACTTTATTGTATGTATTGTTTTATATATTCATGTACACTGCCTAGAGTGACAAATTAGTCAATTAGACAGTATAGAAATATAATACAATACAATACAATATAATATAATATAATATAATATAATATAATATAATATAATATAATATAATATAATATAATAATTGAAATAATTTTAACAGCACTTCATTTTAAATATAATTGATTTTCAAAAACAGACTATTTAACCATTTGCACCTGAAGATTTCTTTCTGTGAACCTGTTCAACAGGGTCCATAGCTCAGTAGGTGGATCTCCCAGACTTCACTCAAAGTTATGGCATCCAAGTTTTTTTACCTCTGGACTGCTCCACACACTCACTCTTTTCTAAGCTGTTATGCTAGGGCATTGTCTTTTGTTTTGGTTTGTGTTTTAGAGCTCTCCCAATGATCCCATGGTGGAGCCCATGGTTTATTACTCTCAATTCCACCTGAACTGACAACCCTGTGATGTACGTAGTAGGTTGTGACATCAGAGTGGATGACTAAACAGACTGAACTGATGACAGTAAACCTAAAAAAGGAACCTGGATCACTTTTGTAAAAAAACAGCTTCCAATTTTAAATTATTTAAACTGCAATCCTTGACCCATTTGCCTGATAGTAAAAAAAAAGAGAGAGAGAAACACATAACTGAACTCCATGAGATTTATTCCTGAGGAAATCTACATAGCATTGTACTGTCTGTGATTCAGCAGATTTATCTGCTAAGTGTTGCACACTACTGCCAGTGGCTCATACTTAGAACTGCAACTTTTTTCCCCCCATGGAAGCATAAATTCCTAAGGGGGGGAATCTAGGCATGCAAGCAAGTTGTGGATTGGGTTCCTTCCCTCCCTTCTTTTTTGTGTAAATAAGCCTTTCTACTTGTCAGAATTTTTCTTAGGAAATGCTTCCACTATTCCCTTCCTCTCGCCCACTCCTGCTCAGCTTCACAAGAGATTAGAAAAGAGAATTAGGAAGCTGCTGATTCTTCATCAACAACATGTCAGACACGTCATTGTGTATGATCAGGAGGATTAAAGGGAATGATGTGAGCTGGGAAGGTGAGAAAGAGAAACAGAGAAACCCCTTCTACTTTCACCTTTTTATAGTTATTTCTCTTAGTGATGGAGCAGCGCAATTCTAGATACAGATATTAGATGTCTGCATTTTTTTTTGCCTAATTCTTGGATGAAAAGGAAAAGGACACCAAAGACAACCAAGAAGAAGGCAGGGAAATAAGTAACCAAACAATATAGAGTGATCCAAAGACATATCCAAACTCTTGGCACAGAAGAATAAACATCTAGTGTGAATGGTAGGAATGATCCCATGATCCTCAGTGAGGGACAAAATTGATCACAGTAAAGATAAGAAACTTTTTCAGAGTGAACGACATTCCTCAGTCTAGACCAGTGGTTCCCAGTCTTTGTTTTTAGGACCTCAATTCCCAGAAGCCTAAGTTAATTACTGTTAGATCCGGCCCTTATAAACACGAGTCCAGGACAATGGTGAACAAACAGCAACAGGCTTTATTATAACAAACAGTAGAGATTAGCTTACAAGTTGTTCTGGATCTTGAGATGGCTATACAATCCTACAGAATCAGTCCCTCCGAACCTGTACCTGGCAATGGGCAATAACTAGCTACCGAGAAGTGTAGCATAATGGAGGGACCCAGGCTTAGCGCTACCCAGGCTACCTGTATGGTGTAAGAAGTATAGATCCGGTCCGGCCCCACCCTTGTTTGTCCATGGGGCTTATATAGTGCCTTCCCGGTGGAGACTATTGGATACAAGGTAGCAACCCGCCAGACAAACGTAACTAACCAATCAGTACAAGGAATATATGAATGTAACCAATGGAGAGCGGGATCTAAAACTGTAACCAATGATGGGGCTTGGATTAGCATAACTAGCGCGCCCTTTTACAGGGGATTTCACGCCACTTAAGGCTTCTAATGAAGATGGCGGGAAACCGCCATTTTCCTATTACAAGAGCACTCCCTGGGCTACTTGCAATAGTGCCTCAATACACAACAATTACCCAACGCACTGATCAGCCAATGTACTGACTGAGGTGTCTGGGAATTGAAATCCACCAATGTTCCGCAGTTTGGGAAACACTGATCAAGACATGCTCAGAGATTATGTTGTCAGGCATGTAACGCTTAATCAGAACTGGCATTTCCATGATGCCTGCCTCAGGCAGCTCTTTGAACAAATGACAAAAGGGCAATAGAGCATTGTCATTTTTATTGTAGTGTTGCTGGCATAGAGGGGAGGGGAGTTTGGAGCAGTGTTTTTTTTTTTTTGCCCCTTTTGTTCATTAACAGCAAAAATAGTTTGACCAGCATATCTCGGACTATGACAGTCTTTTACTGTAAATGTATATTTCTGTTGATTTTTCAAGAATTCAAATGCAGTTTTTAGCATGCTGGCAGAGATCATAGTCTTATACCCTGCAATAGCTGCATTTCCATTGAACAACAAAAAGAGAATGAGAGCAGATATCAATTTGTATTAGGATCTAAATTCTGGACTGTAATTGTAATTATTTTCAAAAGGAGTAACACTAGCAATGCTTTTGTTTTTCCCTACATAGAGTTTTATACTCAGCGTACTCAGTCACTTTGGTCTAAAAGTCTTTCTCATTGAATAATACTCACTGTCCACCTCTAATTGTATTCTGAAACCAAATGAATTAGCATATGCTATTTGTGTCCAACCCACATTTCAGAGATAATAAATTCACCTTATCTAGCAAGCAAACATTTTCCTTAATAGAACAGTGACATTAATAAAACAAAGTAATGCTTGATAACAGCATTTGCTGGTTTAGGATGCACAGGAAGAATAGCTTGTGTGACATTCTTTAGAGCCAATATTTACCTTTATTGCTACTTTTGGTCTCCTGAGACCCATCTGTTATGTAATTCTCATTAAGAGTTGGTAGTAAAACAGCCTGTTGTTTTAATTCCCTCTCCCAAGTGGTTCAAGTGGTTAAGACGCTGACTGGGAGGCAGAAGGTCAGCAGTTCAAAACCTGAGTACTGCACGTCCCAGCTCCTACCAACCAAGCCATTTGAAAGCAAGAAATTGCAAGCTGATAAATAGGGACCATTCGGTGGGAAGGTAAACAGTGTTCCGTGCACTTTGGTGTCTAGGCATGCCTGCCACATGTCCACGGAAATGTCTGCAAATGCAGACAGTGCTGGCTCTTCAGCTATAAACAGAGATGACCACTGCACCCTAGAGTCAGACACAACTGGCTTTCAAGCAAGGGTGACCTTTACCTTTACCTAATTATGAATAAGCTGTCTTTCATGAGCCAGAAATCTTTTTCCTCTAGAGCATGCCCAGCCTAAGCATCTCTAAAATCCTGATCCACCCCCATGACATATCATTCTTATTATTCAAATAGTGAATTCATATCCACATTGAGAAAGCCTAAAAGGCCATTAACTATTAATAACTCATTCTCAAATCCCCCCCCCCTAAAAATAAAATTGCCTCTCTGTGGGGCATGTGCCCCATGTTGGGAACCATGACTCATGAACCATGAGGATAGTTCTGATTTAGAGAGAATTTGTATTTCTTTTCTTAATATAATACATTTTACTTTTCATTTTTAAAACATTTCCCACTGGCTTTCACTTTTCCTATTATGCAAGGTCCAAATCAGATCATTCCTGATTTTGTGAAGCTTTAAAATTGTTTTTCTACCAGTTCAGATGAAAGCCAGCTGATGGAATCCAACCACATATTACCATGTTTGGCCTAAAAAGTACTTCTACTTTTTTTATTCATTACAGCTGACAAAGTTCTAATGGCATGTGATAAGCCTTCACTCATGGTGCTGGCTGATTGTTCAGCCCAGCCCACATTCTGGAATAAATGTGGGAATGGAGGAATCTCAGGCCCACTGCAACATGAATGAATAACATAGCCTCCTCTTGGCACCTGTGGATTTGACAAACATCCAGCCAGTGAGGAAAGGAAGCTTGAATCCTTCAACCAAAAGGGGACATCCCATTTTGAAGTGAAGTAACAAAACTCAACTTTGAACCTGAAATGGATCCAGCTCACTGACCCTAACACCTAAAGAAAAAAGTTCTGGCAAAGATAACAAAGCTTATAACCAGTGCTGTGGTAAAGGTAACCCCACCCATTTTGACAAACATATCAGCTAATAACTCAGCAGATTTTGAAAAAGTTGCAAGGTCCAGATTCCCTCCACCAGTTTATTCAGCATAGATTCTGGAGACTATACTCCAGTTTTGTAACACAAGTGGGTAAAATTCCATCCTATTCCAATTGGCAGCTAAATCCTGAAATATGTTGTTGTATGGAAACATGAGTCACATAGATTCTTACAGTTAAGCCTTTAAGACTTTCCCCAAGCTTTGTGTTCACTATGATGGGGCATTATTCTTTCCTCAGCCCTACTGAAGGTTAGGGTCAGTGATTCTGGCCTTCAATAGTCTTGATGGTTTGACTTGATATCTCTCTGAGTGATCACCTTGATCACTTTCTTATTTCAAAGGTTCTCATTCTTGGCTCAACAGCAGATTTCAGTCCTGTCTCCTTTAGATACTATTCCTGATCTTAGCCAAAAGGCTGTGTAGTGGCCAACTTTGAGGCCAGTGCAGTGAATACTAGTTGATCCTTTCTTCAATGCATCCACTCAAAGTCTGATGGAAAATTCTAAAGAAATCTGTTTTGCTCTTTGGTTGCACTTTTGCCCATATAGACCCTCTTGATGCATCTGTAGCAAGGATGGGTAAAATTTAATCCATGGGCTATATATGGATTTACAAGACAGTCTGTTCAGTGTCCATATACCTGAAGTATGTGTTGTTACGCATTATCAAGCTAGAGCTGACTTATAAGAACCCTAATGGGGTACAAAGAAAGCACCTCCTCGAAGATTGTGGTATTTTGAACCACAATCGGGCGTACCCTGGTAATCACAACCTTTTGTTGCTGGCTAATCTTTCTCACACTAGGCCAGGCAAAGTGAACTGCAGAATGAACTCACCAGAAGGTGCCTTCATTTTGAAGTTTCACATCTGACCTAGACATGGAAGAAAAAGAAGAAAAAGTAGAAGTACCCTAATAAGGTTTTCAACGTAAATTATATTTAACCTGTGTACTACCTAAGTCCCATTCCCCAAGTCAGATTCCATGGCTGAACAGGGATTCACACTCAGGCCTCCTGAGCCCTAGTCTGTCACACTGTCCACTGCTTGACAATGTGTGTCCACACATGGAAACACCAAAAAGTAAATCACAGCCTCAGAAGTCCTTGAGCTGGGAATTTGCACTTTTCAATTAGCCACTTACTCAGTTGCTGCCTTAAAATACACCTTTTGTTTGGCATGCATTTTTGCACAGTGTCCTGTAAACCTTGTTAATTTCCAAGGTGATGACATTTCTTCTCACAAACAGGAGCTGAAACACCAACACATTTTCTTTGTAGCCCCATCTGTGAAGGTTGAGTACAGCAGTGTACTCCCTTTAATAAGAATAGGACAAAACCAGCTGATGACACACAAAATAATGATGTCTTCTCTATCTGTCCTTTGGAAGAGAAAGTTTGACTCACCATCACACATTTTTTCCCATCCAAGGTATTTGAGTCTGCCACCACAATCATCGTTATCATTGTTATTGTTGTTACCTAAATACTACTTTTTCTTTCTTGCTTTCTTTTCTCTCTCTCTCCCCTTATGTGATCTACTGTATGTTACTAACGAAAAAGTAGGCTCCTCAAAATAATAGACTTCTTTATTTCCTCAGGATGCTCAAAATAGCTTCTGTCCTATGGGGCTGACTTAGAGAGCAGTCCACAGTTGTACAGAAGTTGCAGCTCATCAGCTTGTCAAGTTGTCACAAAATCTGTGAATCAGAGGTTCCCAACACCCCACACATCCCATTGTCTTACGTTCCATTTTAATCGGAGTAATAAAAAATAAGAAGTGTTTTCCCTCACTGTAGATCCAATACTGATGTATTGAATAGATACATTGAGAAGGAAGCATTCAGATTTATCTTATGCCTGGACTGTTAAATGCCGTTTTCTGCTTATATTTCAAATACTCTTTAAGAGAAGTGTACATTACATAATACATCACACATTAATATATTATTGATGTTTGGTGAACTCACTGAAGATTTACCACTGTGGTCTATGGAGTAGAATGGTAGACTAGATTAAGAGAAATATTTGTTCAGATACTTACTTAGCCATGAGACTTCCTGTTGGTTTTCAATCAGTCAATCATTTCAGACACTCATTGAAAATTTAAGGACACAGTTGCCCCTAAATGCTTGTTTCAGTACATTCAAAGTAGTTGATATTAGTTCCCTGCCTAAGGAGGCTTTCTATTCCCATCAAGATGCAGCTGGTTTTCTTATGTGCCTTCTTCTCAGGTATTTCTGAACACAAATAAATCGGTCAAAGAAGGTGAGCAGTATAAAAGACAAAGAGTGTACAATTGTGTCTGCAATGCATTGTGTATTCTCCAGTATTTGGGCCACCACAACACATGCCTTAAATGCCAAAATTCTGAGATTAAGGTTCTGACATCACTACATACACAGAGAAATAGTCAGTGGATGGTGGAAAGACTCCTGTGTTTGTTGCACTAAGATGCTGCCCGTCAACACAGAGAACACTGGGCTAGACAGCCATATTGTATAAGGAAGCTTTTGTTGACCACCCTAGGAAACTGTGATAATAAGGCGTTGCATCCAGGTTATGCTGTAAATAACTGTGGTACATCACAAGAGAGCCACTAGCCAAAATCATTACAGTGGAAGCTTTCAAAGGATCCCTTGCACTTAGGTAAGATTAATATTACTACTAAAAGTAACATTTTTGGCTAGCTTTACCTTCTCCTTCATGGATGATTTGGTTTTCCTGTTCTTGTATAGCCTTTCCTCCCTGCCTGTAGACTTGCCTTTGCTACAGAAGCATTGGTATGCAGCTTAAAGATCATTTGACTCATAATTCCACTAATTCCACATGGTACTGTTACAAGGCCATGTGGCGTCATTGCTATAGCATTCAACTTTGATAAAGACACATAGATTTTAAACCCTGATCAACTAGAAAGATCACTGTATGATCATGGGCCAGCTTAAGCTATTTTGCTGCCTGAGGTGAAGGACAAAACATTCCTTCTCTCCATTATATGGATGAAACTTGGTAAGACTGCAAGTTGTGTGGCTGGCTCCACCATATCTGAAGACAGCAAGCTACTTTAGTGGGTATAAACCATGCAGCACGAACATCTGCCCTGCCACAACTCACTCCTTCTTGCTGCAGGACTTACAAATACTATGAGCATTCAGTTTTTGTTATGAGGGGTAGCTGGTTAATACTTTGGCTTCAGAAACATCAGAGGTAATCTTTAAATCCTCCTTTTGTGCTAACCAGAGATCCAAAAATGTGTCAGAATTTTTGGCAACAGATATTGCTTCATCACTATAGAGCATCTGGCAAAAGAAACCAATATGCCCATTCTTTCCTACTTTATAAAATGCAGGATCAAAATCCCCTTGACATAACATAGTTTGGAGCTTATCTATAGTTTTATGGAACAGTGTGTCTTTTTTTCCCCTTTGGGAGAGAAGGTAAAGGGCATGGGGTTTGGTGCAAAGTATGTAATAAGCAACTATGCTGTGTGAGCAAGATCTACTCAAAAGATTCAAAAGTTCCCCCAGCAGCTTAACCAAATGAGTTAGTTAGCATCAGTGAAGTCACTTGGCCTCTGTCAATGGGCCTATGGTGAGACAAAAGAAGAAAGGGAAAGAACCCAAGACTCTGGACTGGACTTGTCATTTAGAAACTCTCACTTCATCTGCTCTGGCATCATTAATAATCACACGTTACAGAACAGCAACAGCTTGACAGGCCAGTAATATATTGCACCTGTGTAGCTCCAGCCTTGGATGGAGACAATTTCTCTTTAAGCCATGTCACATGTATGTACAATGTGGGGGATGTGTTTTCTCTCAGCAAATCCACCACACAGACTCTGAGGAGACCTTCAATGACAATCTTTTTTTTCACCAGCTTGATGTTTTCCAATAAAGAAAGTTTAACTTGAGTCAGTCATGCTTGTACAGCTGCACTGTAATTCTGACACAGGAGAGAGATGAAATAAAGTCTCTTTCATTGGAAAATCAGTTTCATAAGGCAAATGAAAACACCTTGTTGTTGCGATAAGATGCTCTTTTGACTTATCCTTTTCAGTTATGACATCAGTAGAAGTTGTTGAAGAGGATGGAGAGTGTGTCAGTATGAAAGTGGATTTAAGGACATAATGGTAAGCTGCAGACTTGGGGAGAGGGAAGCAATAAGGTTTCTTGGAGATGGACCTGTTGTCATTAGAATTTGGACCTATTGGTGGTTTTGCACATCAATGTTGATAGCTTCTTCAACAACCCAAATGGAAGAGCTTCCATAGCTGCTACTTGATGATAGTTTTACAAGTCCTGTGACTGTCATAATTCTTACTTTAATGTCTCAGTGAAAATATTTCATTAAAAAAACACACACAACCCAGCAATGCTCTTGTAAATTACCCTGGTTAGCAGACTCCATTGCTTCATCACATTTTTTTATGACAGAGATTGAGCCTATACTGGATACATTCAATTAATAAGAAACTTGCCAGCTTAACACTGCATTATGAACCACCCATGTTGATACAAGTTCCAAAATGTTGAAAAATGAACCTGTTAAGGGCTACTACTTTAACAGAGACATGGCTGTGGTATCCTGTGTTATTCCAGTTTAACCACAGCATTGAAGGTAAATGTCTGTCAATGGATTTCACTGGTGTCTCTAAGCTCCAGCTTTATCTGTTCACTACGAATGGCAAAATGAATCTATACAGCTGAACCTATAATGCAAATAAGGCTACCATTCTGCATTGTATGTACCACTTGGCATCCAATGCCACCCAACAAGAAGGATAAGATGGGATGGACATTCAATAAAGCTAAAGTTTTCCCCAGATTTGAATTTGTGCACTGTGAATTCCTTGCAGCAAGGGCTTCCACAAATCAGGCTTCTTCAAGTTATGTATTGACATTGACACTATCATGGTACCAGCATTTCATGGCATTGATGGTGTTCAAACTCTACTAACATAATCTCTGCATTTATGGGCTTTTTCATGAGGGAAAGGATTTATTTCACAGTTATGTAGACAATCCAGAATAACAAAATGACAAGTGAGCTACACTATTCATTTATGATATTTTGTTTTTGAGATACTGTATTTCTGTTTTTTCAGGTGGGGGGCAGATAGCAGGAAACTGTCAGTGTCCTTCTGAAATTTGCTGTCTAAATTTGAGGTAAAGTAGATCAGGCATGCTTTTGTACATTCTCATATCCTTGATAACCAGTTATTCTAACCTGCTCTCTTACACATAAAGTTAACTAGAAAAGCAGAGCATAGGTTATGATGTCATACATTAAAGTTGGCTAACATTCAAACTCATATTTTCAATCAATTATTAACAACTAATACCACTGTAATGTCAACAGCAGTTACAAACATCTTCCCCTTTAATACAATAAACTTATTTTCCAGGTGACCTTGTACGAATTGAAAATCTGGCTATCAAATATAAACCGAGCAAAAATCTATGGATCACAAGGCAGATTGTCCAAACGTCTGGCCTCCATAACTGAATAACGAAAAAGAAACATTTGTTGCTTTGCTGACTTATAATGAATATGAATCATCCTCAAACTGACATCTTCTCTATCACTCACAAATCTACCAGTTCAGCTAGTTTCCAAGCATACCTCACAGAACTTACACTTCCTTGACAATCTCTGACTATAAAGTTAGAATTTGATTCATACAACTCATGTGTTTCAAAGGATTTGCCTGCAGTCTTTTCTTTTCGATTCTTTTTGTGAGTTTCAAAATTTTAGGGCAACCACAATTATAATTTTTTGTTAAACAAGCACATACATTTGTGCATTTTCAACCATGGAGCCACAATCATGAACAATCATGAGTTTGATCAATTCCTTTTATTGTTTCTTTGCTTATTTATATTTTTGTGGAATTGCTTATATTTACATTCCTTTTCATTATATTTATATAATATTTCTATTAGGCCTCGTAAGAATTAACCTGTTCCTAATATACTAGCTGGGGTTGCCCGACTTCACCTGGCCATGTCGAGGGGCCCCTGTCCTACCTGGGTGGCATTGCAGGTGGTCCCGTGCCTCAGCCCCTGCTGTGGCCTAGCCCTCCATCTGCCATCTGGGCCGCTTGCTCTATGTGCCTCAGGCTGGGCTGCGGTGGTGTGGAAGGCAAGTGGCCCAGCTCAGAAGACCACACTGGGGAGGCGCAGAGTGCAAAACGGACCAGCTGGCAACAGGTAAGTGGGGTGTGGGACAGGGACTGAGGGGGGGAATGGGCGGGGGGGGTTTCATGTTCCCTCTTTCTCCTCCCAGACCAGGGTGGGCGGCAAGGTCCCCGGGCCTGTCCCCCCCCTCAGTCCCTGTCCTCCGCCCCACTTACCTGTTGCTGGCTGGGCCGTTTGCTCTCTGCACCTTCCCGGTGCAGCCTTGTGGGCTAGGCCGCTCACTTTCTGTGCCTTCTGTGCTGGCGTTGGCCATTGACACGTTTGTTGTGCGACCAGCGCCCCGCCCCCTCTGCGTGCGTCCCTGGCTCTCTGATTGGCCTGGGCAGTCACTCTGGCTGCTGGGGCTTGCAGTTTTTTTCTTTGCTCCATTTTGCGGGGTGCTGCTCCCCCCTCAATTCTCACCGACCAACCCTAGCACATATGGTAGGTGTGCTCCAAATTTCAGGGGGCTGGGTGGTTTGGTGTGTGCGTATAGCGGATTTACAAACACACACCTCTCTTTTATAATGGGTATAGATTATCTTCTTTTGTCAAATGATATTATACTTCGTGATTAGTTTGTTTTATTATTAGCTTGGACTATAGGCAAACATTAATAAGTTCAATGCAATGCTTCTACTTTCACAGAGGATTTTATCTTGTTGGCTTTATTAAGAATTTGATGGACTGTCTCAATCTGTAAATAGGGCAGTATGGATTAGAAGTAAAAGGAAGTACATTAAACAAGGACAACATTTTCAAACAATATATAATTTTGCAGCATAGCAGCTGCTTTTCACATCCATTCTCAAATATTTATCTTCCCCCACTCCTTTTGAATCATTCATTTTCTTTTAACATGGCACAAAAGGTCTGCGGTCTTTATGTTCATTGATATATTAGGTCTTAAAAGGAAGCCATGTTTAAAAAATTAAATAAACCAAGTAAAACATTCACTTTCACTATTCAGTTTTTTAACTTTATTAGTATAATAGAATTACAGTTTGACATAAAATAACGAGCTTTTGCTAAACTCTGTAAAGCATTACATGCGTCTGCCATAAACAATCTCTAGATTTAGGTCTTTATTGCCACATCACTGCACGGAGGTGCAATAAACATTCAAAGTCATTTTTTAAAATTGTCCCAAGATTAAACAGAAACTGTCCTCTATAAGAGTGTATCATTATTTTCAAGGAAGACTTACTATTATTACATGGTTTAGCAAAGCACTGTAAAAAAAAGCTACATAGAGAATACCTTGTCTTTGATAAACTGTGCAATCAGATTTATACATTATACTATTCACAGAGACTAACAAACTAAGAGGTGATATAATGCAGTCATTGCATAGCAAAAAAGCAGAGTAGTTAAGTAATATTCACACCTAATGTGCAAAATGCAGACCAAAAGGTAGCAGAATGGATAACTAGGATGGTAAAATGCCCTTCATGGACACACTAGATTAAACGCCAAAAATAACAAGATAAACAAATACCGAAGTTAAAGAGTTGTATTTTATTTTAATTTGTTTCTATACATATATCTACACATAATACCAGAAGATAACACATCCTCTTCAATAAGCTCCAGTCAGATTATCTCATCAAGTTTAGACAGGACTAAATGGTAGACAATGAAGCATTAGTGTTTTTTCCCCAAAAAGTAACCTTTTCTAAAGGAAAAAAATAACTATTTTAATTTGTAGATACTAAGTGAGCAGCAACCTCTTGATTTATTGAGAAAGAGTATATAAAACATTGCCTGTAACATGTAGAGATATCAAACTGACTACCTTATTAGCTAATTCAATTGAAGGTCCACATATCATTGTTGTTGTTTAAATGCATTCACTACCATGTGTTATAGATTCTGAACCACTGTGATAATGCTTCCAAAAACCCATCAGTGTCTGAACCAGTTTTGCAAATATCCATCTCTGAAATCTGATTCATTTCCCCCCTTAAAATAAGTTCTCAGCAGAAATGACACTGGCTAGAATTATTTTGAAGGGAATACTAATAACTTGCAAAATGGATATCTTGTATTTTTTAAAAAGCCCTTACATATTGTTCCTACAAATATATTGCTACAGTAAAAATGAAATGTAATAACATTACTCAATAAAATGTATTTTCCTGTACATTCTTTTGTGTATGTTTTTCTGTATTTAATGCTACATATATTACATCACTTATCGTTAACAGTTATGTATCATCAAACATAGCAGTAATATACAGATGACATTTGTCTTAAATATTTTACCATTTTCCTACCAAATATAATTCCATATTTTAGTATTCACGCATTACCTGAGCATACCAGTCATTAGCCAAATAGTTTACACTGGACGACAGTTTCAAACTGTAAGCTACTGTACAGATAGCCACTTTAGAAATGGAATATATCCCAAGCTCTCCTGTTTGTCTTTTTCTTCCATTTTCAAATGCCACTGACTTTTTTCATTTTTACTGCAGGCTCTAAATATGTTTCATTTTAAAGTATAACATATAAAGAGTTTTGAGAGGTGAACCCTACACAATATAAGAACATAAAAAAGTAAAAAAATGTACAATCTCATGCTGTATATTTACATAGAATTGTTGAAATAATTGGTATTGTATTGTCTTTCTGTTAGCCATGTTTTTCAGTTTAAAGCTTTTTAATACACTGATTTATAAAATAATACATTCAATATATCTAGAGCTTTAAACAATATTTATTGTTTTTCTCTTCCTAAAACAAAACAAAAGGCTCAAACAAAAGCAACCCCTATAAATTGTTCAACTACTGTTTTATCTAAGAGGTTGGAAGGAAGGAATTAAAAACCTGATCTTAATGTGCAGTAGCTTGATATTATCAAGTCAAGTGACATTCTGATGTTCAAAATAAGACTGCAGTGAGAGAGCGTATTAAAGCATTCATTATCATTTAATACATGTGCTATTCTGTGATAACCTGTACCATTAGTAAGTAAGCTTTCTTCTATGTAAATAACATTATATACTTTCAAACTGGTGGTTGGGACTTTCGGCAAAAAAGAAATCTAGGAAAAATATCATATTTTCTGGAATCCACCACTTTGGAAAGATGTATATTCTATAAAAGAATTCAAAATAAGCAGCACTCCAAAATGGAAAATACAATACTGTATGTGCAACATGAACATATATATAAAGACAGTTTTACCTTCTCTCATTTTGCATAAAAATATTTCTGTCCTGACATGTACATTATCTCTCACGGGGACATTCGGTAATAGCCTATCTACAAGTGGTTTGGGTTGTGTACATTTTCTTCTCCTGCTCAGAGACACGGTTCAGAATCGGGTGTCTACATCACATTGTCACAGCCCTAGAGTACAGAGTTAATATATTTTCTATTATATATATGTATGTATATATATAATATACTTTTACTTTATAAAATAAGGAGATCTCAATTTTCTTTAAGACAGAGGCAATGAAGCAAATGGGCATTGCTGTGTGTTTAGAACCAAAAAGCAATCCCCAGTGCAAAAGAGATTGAACAAACTATATGGTTAATGGGGTTAGTGGGGAGGGGTTTGGTCTTTCAGCTGGGGCTCTCTGTTTAAATAAGTGGCCCAGTAGACTAAATTAAAAATCCCAAAAAGAAGAGGAAAGGCTATTCTTGATAGCCGATCAATTTTGCTGACACTGTTAAATGTTTTCTTGGGTTCTGGAGGTTTTGTTTCTGGTTTTCCATCTTTAGGCTCTATGGTCGCACTTTTAGCAATAGTAGCAAGTCCAGGGTCCCTGGCAATATTAGCGGTAAAGCTGGTTGCTGGTGCTGGTGCTGTGAAGGAGTTGTTTTTCATAATGAGAGGATCCTTGACTTTCTTTGGCTAAGAACAATAATAATGAGGAGTGGGGATCAATATTAACCCAAACATCATTTCCATTTAGTTTTAGTATCACATTATGGTTAACTGGCTAGATAGCTCAGGCTTTTTCAGATATCTGGCTACAAAACCAGAGGTAGGGAGTTCAATTCCAAGAGATCCAGCTTGTGTGACCTTGGATAAACTGCACAGTCCCATGGCATCCCCCACATGAAAGGAATGGTAAACTTACCCTGTTTCCACTCTACCTAGAAAACCTAGATAGGGTTGCCATAAATTGGAATCAGCCTGATGGCATGCAATTATTATTGAGTATTATAAGTTTATCAAACTTGATGTAGAGCGGTGGTTCCCAACATGGTGCCCATGCCCCACAGGGAGACTTCAATTCCCAGAAACCTAAGTCAGTACATTAGCTGTTCAGTGCTTTGGAGAATTGACTTAGGCTTCTGGGAATTGAAGTCTAAAAACCAACAGTTGGAAAACACTGGTGTAGAGCAATTAACATTTTGTTTTATTTCAGAAACAAAAGAAGAACTGAATAAGAGAGCGGCGTTAGAATATATCCCAAATGGGAAAAATACATTTATTTCCCTATAATTTCTTTGTTTTCCCTTCTGTGTTTGATCTCTCAACTGCTGTTGGAGTAGTCTGTTTTCTGTAAAAATCACAATAACATTTAGAAGAAGGAGTGGGCAGAGAAGATCAGGAAAGTTGACAGATGTCCAGTCGATACATAGCCTACACCAATACTACCCAAGCTCTACTAGCAGTATTTGTACTTACTGTTATCACTGCTAGCATTAGCATTATTCTTGAATGCAACATCACCAAAGCCTAATGCTGCTAGCACTGACTCTGGAAATCCTCCAATCACAGAAGCAATAGAAAGCAAAGGAAAGAAGTCTACTTTTTCATTAGGCAAACCAAAACCTTTTGTTTGTTGGCCATTTGGTATCATAGAGTCTATTTGCAGATAACTTTCTGCACTTTCCCCCTCAGTTGCCAACTCATCTTCCATCCAGTTGCCACAACTGGGCCAGGATCCTCCCAGACAGCTACTGCTACCTGTGTTAATATGAGGTGCTATGACTACTGCTGTCACTTTTACAGCCACCATTAACTGGCAGTGCAAGTCACCATCATCAGCAGGGTTCTTCTGAAGGCCTTGCTGTTTACACAGAGGAAGAAGTCCTTCCAAGATATTGTGACTGAGGTGACCCCACAGAGCACCTATGTCACCTAACTTTTCCCTAAAGCTCCAATACAATTCCAACACATGCAAGCTACTGTATATCCAAACAATATTTAGTCCAGCAGAACTGTTAGGAGAGATCTAACCCATAATGTCCTCTTTAGAGATAAGATCTCATCCTAAAGTACAGTGTTCAGCAGAAAGAGGTTCCTAGAAAGTCTGTTCTTCTCCTACTAATGCAGCAGCTAATCATTTTTTTAAAGGGGCAAGCTGTTAAATCATTTTAAAAAACAAGAGCAAGGTAGCTACTTTATCTTCATCAAAAAGTAGACAAGTCCTCCAGGGCAGACAACTTTGCTTGGGTTGTTGGTGTTTCTGTCTGCAGGTTCTCTTTGGTTTTTAATTGTGCAAAAGCAAATCAGAGTGTGTTCAATGGCTGGGAAGACATGTGTCTGATAGCACCTGAAAGTATCACTTTTCAAGGAGCCATTTCCCTTTCCGTTTGCCAGAGAACCACTCCAATTTGCAACACAAAAGTAGTAGCCCAACCATTTGACCAAAAAAATAATAATAAAGGTTCAATCAGGATAGAGAGCTATCTACTGCATGCCATGTGATCACTGGAAAATATATCATTCCAGATTGATCCTCAAGCGGTCCAAAATGCAATCTATTTTCTCAGATTACAATCTGTTTCTTCACTGCTCTTTTTCTTATTCGTAAACACGCTGAGACACAGAACAGCTATTCTGCAGCTATTGCAACTCCCCTTTGCAGAATTGGCAAGGCTTGACTCCAGACACCATGCTGAAGTGTTAATTTGATTTGTATTTTCTGATATTTCATTATATTTTCATATACAAACATTGCTCTGCAAACATTGGAAGTGAGCAGATGAAGACAACCTACATAAAGAATAATCATGTTGATATCTTTAAAGGCCAGAAAAAATACATGAGAGAATTGAAATTGTTTAGAAGCCTCTTGATATAAAAGGCAGTGATTCTCTCTGTCTAATAGTTAAAATCAACACTGTTAGTCCACTTGTTCCATGTCATCTAAAAACCATTAAAATCAAAAGTGCTCTAGTTTTTTTACTCCATCATTTGATCTCACTGCACAACAATAATTTTGCTACTGGGAATAACACATGATATCGGGTGTACTGATTCCAAATCTGAACTCAAAATTTGTCTATCACGTACAGATTTTAAGGCGGGCTATAGTTGTTCAAATGGTCAGTAATTGAGTAATGTATTTTACATGGGAACATTATAACAGTTGCAGCTACCACTATACCTGCTGCCACCTCAGCTGAATCATGTCCCCTGGTGGCATGCATGTTCCATCAGCAACCGGGCATGTCAGTGAGCTGACGTCATAAATAAGTATACAGTATAAGGTGAGAAGGACCAAAAGTTTGTCTCTAGCGCGAAGCCATCTTATTGGATAGTAAGTAGAAAAAAACGTTTGAGGCAAAAAACAAAAACAAATGTTCACTCAATAATTTGTCATGGTTTTATAGTCTGGACAAAAAATTTATTTATATGTCTTTATTCAAGCCTTATTCGTGTCCATTAAATTCAAACACTCATGTTCAGGACACAATGAGTGTCAGTTAGCATGTGCTGTGATATATCATTCTTCTTTTATTATTGTTTTTCTAGTAGTAATGAATATTTTCTGAATAAGATGTTTTGAAAAATCAATTATCGGATTTATTTTGGGAATTTTGGAAAATTTTATGCATTCAGTAATGTTTCATCAGAATAATTTTGAGAACCTACAAGAATAATTGTGAACATTTATGTGGAGATTATTTTGGAACTGACACTCATTGTGTCCTGAACATGATTTTTTGAGTTTAATGGACACTAATAAGGCTAGAATAAAGACATATAAAGGATTTTTTTGTCCAGACTATAAAACCACAACAAATGATTGAGTGAACGTTTTTGTTTTTTGGGTTTTTTTTTTGCCTCAAATGGTTTTTTTTCCCCCTACCTATGTTCTTCACCGTTTGGCCTCATACTTCACATCTTATTGAATAGTACAGCTAGGCCATAGTGAGTCTGTTTTGAGCTAAAGATGAGAAGGCGCAGCTGTGTTAACACTCAGACATTTTTTACTACATTTGTGGCAAATATACCTTGCATGATCAATGCAAGAACCTAAACAGGAGGGTGAGATTTAAAACTTAAGGTCCTGGCGTCCTAGGCAGAATCAGACTTCAGATATGGATTCAGCACACTTGATTTAGTATAGGACACATGGATTAGACCAAGTAGCAGACAATATTATTATTTTTTGGTGATGTAGTGTCTTTAATCATTTCCTAGGCCATTTCTTTTCTGACTTTCTTTTCTTGCCTCTTCACATTTTTTTTTGTATAATGCTATATAGGAGCAACACACAACCTCATCAGTGATTGTCACTTGAATAATCAGAAAAGACTGCTTCTCAGTGAGGAACCATTCATTGAAATCAGTAGGATGCAACAGTGCTGCCACTAAACTCTGTGCTGGCTAGATTTGGGGCTAGATTCTTAAGTTTTGCTTGACTATGCTGATTAATGGGCAAGCTCCTGAGTACACCAATACAGGAACAGCAGGGGAGGCAAGGCTTCACAGAGTTTGAAAAATGTGAGTTGGCACAGCTAGTTATATGATGTGGTACAGAGGCTGTTTGGGGCTGAAAAGCACTGTGAAGTCTACAAATGACTGGGAATGATAATGAAGATATTGGTCATGATTTTTGTAGACCAAAGTTTATGCATCTTTCATTGCCTGGGATATACCCTTCCCCTAATTCTCACCCCTTGAATGGATATACAGTACTTTACACGATATCTTATGACACAATAACTCAGAAGACAACTGGCTCCCGAGTGTCTAAATTCTCCCCTTTGTAAATTAATAATTGCTGGTGGTAAAAGTTGCTGAGAATGACCTGTCTATGGCTTCTGGTTTGTAACAGCAGTTTTATACTTGCAAACAATTAGTGAGTGACTAACATTCATATATTACTCCCCCCCCCCCCTTAGTTGCCATCTGAAAAGAAGCTAAAAACAAAGGGACGCACGGCGGCGCGGCTTCACTGCCACGTGCTTTGCCGGCCCTGCCCCCATGGGAGATGGCATGGGGCCGGAAGCGGCGGGGGCCGGGCCTTCCTGGAAGGGAGAGGTCCGGACCACCCTTCCTACAGGGCCGGAAGGGGCGGGGGCTGGGCCTTCCTTAAGTGGAGAGATCTGGACCACCCTTTCCTTTTTCTTTTGGCTGGGCCAGGCAACGTTTGCCCACCACCCCCTCCCTTGGTGTCAGTGTGAATTTTTTGGTCACTTCGGGGCCGGATGGGAATTTTTGCTTGAACCTAGATTGGCCGTTTGGTTCTTGTTGTTTTCACCCATCCCACATTGTCGCTGTTGGTTGAGTCCTGGGGTACCTTTTGATTCTTGTCTTTGGTCACTTGGTGGCTAGCACTGGTAAGGGAGTACTGGGTGACCCCTAAGAGTCCAGCAGGTGCACATTTGGTTGGCCACAGGATGGATAAGATAGAGGGAAACTCAGGTGGCCAATCAGGTTTGCTTTAGGAACAAGGGAAGGCTATGCTAGAAACAGCTTGCCTAACCTCCAAGTTCGCCGGACTCACATCAGAAGCAGAGGTTATGTCCTTTGCGCTTCTGTTGGGGGTCGAGATAATTGGTTATAACCATTCGCCCTTACCAGTGCTATGGCGGCCCGCTTGCATTATTGAATTGTAATTAATAAAGTGTCCCATTTTAACCCAGCACGATGTCCGTCTCTTTATTGGGGAGTGGGTCCGGCAATGCCAAATGTCAATGCAGATTTCACATTAGTTTTAATTAAAGAACTAACATATCCATAAATATTGGTTAACGTCTAACATTAAATGTTTATGGCTGGATTCTACCTTAACATCTTTTGAGGATTCATTTTCATTGAGATTTTAATAACTACAGTGTTTATTGCTTGATCTATTATCCAAACTACTGTCATACAAGACTGGATAGATGAGGTTTGGCTCTGCAGAGGATGCTGGAGTTCATCCACCAGCATCTTTCACTACTGATTATGTTGTCTAGACCAGTGGTTCCCAACCTATTTTTGGCCATGCCCACCCTAAGCATCTCTAAAATCCTGATGCCTGGGGTGGGGTAGGGTGGGGGTGACATATAATTCTTATGATTCAAAAAGTGAACTCCTATTCACATGGAGGAAGCCTAAAATGCCATTCACTGCTAATAACTCATTATTGAATTGCCCCCCTTAAAAATCACAGGTCTAAACTGATGGGAACTGCAGTCCATCTGGAGGGGTGTGCTTTGCCCTTCCTTGCTATAATGAAATCCAATTATGGAGCCAAGCAAACAGAAACCACAAGGCATCATACTTGGATAATGTTGTTCAGGATCAGGCTGCAGTATTTTTGCTTCATAGGTTCCTTTGACTCATCTCATCTATCAACATATATCATATGAACATTTATATTGTTACCTTTTCAGGAACAACACTCTTGCCATCCCATGCATAACCTCTCTTTGTAAAGTAGTTCACCGTTGCAAATTCAATCAGTGCCGAGAAAACAAATGCGTAACACACAGCTATGAACCAATCCATCGCAGTGGCATAGGCCACTTTTGGAAGAGAATTTCTGGCACTGATACTCAATGTGGTCATGGTTAGCACAGTTGTTACCCCTGTAAAGCAAAGCAAGAATAATTCAGAATCCATTGCTATGTTCTTTTCACTCCAGAAATGCAATATTGTTGTTTTTCTAGGCCACTGCACGTAGTTAACTGTACAATACACCGTGTCTGTGTGTGTGTGTGTGTGAGAGAGAGAGAGAGAGAGAGAGCAAACAGATGATTCAAGATCTTAAAAAGGTTTAGGACGTCTAATGCAGGGATGCCCAAACTACGGCCCATACTGCCCACACTGCTTCTGGAAGTGGAAGCAAAATGTGCATGTGCATAATATGCCCATGCATTCACATAACATGCCCGTGTGTGCACATAACACTGCCATAAATGACTCACGCTGCTGCAAACATGTTTACAACATCCACGGGCCATTTACGGCAGCATTATGCGCATGCACATTTTACTTCCATTTCAGGTGGGAGGAACCACATGACTGGCACGCTCAACCATGTTACTGGCCTGCGGCCCGAAATGTTGGGGCACCCCTGGTCTAATGGCTCATAAAGATCCAATGGTTTCTGCTTAAGACAGATGATTCAAAGTCCCTCAAAGGGTATGAAACAGTGTTGGATACTCACAATGAAGTTCCACTGTGTTCAGAGGTAGGTACGAGAATGGAAATCTGGGATCTCAGAATACTTCCCTGACGTGCGACAGTGTTTCTGTATCAGAATTTCTAACCACTGACATAGACAACAGGAGGTGGAGCTAAAACAGGACAGTTAAAGGACAGTTGCCCTCTGCCGTGAAGAGTGAAGTAGCTCATCTGAGGTAATTGTTCACACTGTAGCATTAAACTGGCAAACTGATTTAATTTGTTATTATTATTTGAGTGAAGTTAAAAAACAGTTTTCTGCCCCAGGCATCAATGTATCTCAAATGGTCAAGTAACAAAAGGCTCATAATTAGAAGCTGAGATGTTGGTTTTCTGATAATGTGGTTCAGGCAGACTTCCATGACCGATTAATTTATAGTTGCAATTGGAGCCTGTGCTCACTTTTAGTTGACCAACCAGAAACAGGAATAGCTAATCTGTAAACTGAAGGGAGTATGAAAAGCACCTTCTACAACAATCAGATGTTTTCTGCATTAAGGAATTCCCTCTTCTAATGATGGATTGTCAATAACAAATGGTTTGGACTTCTTGCTGAAACCCAGCCATTTTTCAATCCAAATCACAGTTAATGTGGTTACTGGATGAGCTGGTGTAGCAATCATAACATGAAATAGGAGGGATCTTTTAATTCATTTGTGCTTCCATATCTCA
Organism: Bradypodion ventrale; assembly: GCA_035047345.1. NCBI lineage: Eukaryota > Metazoa > Chordata > Lepidosauria > Squamata > Chamaeleonidae > Bradypodion > Bradypodion ventrale. The sequence continues at coordinate 280,330,647 of JAWDJE010000002.1, read as the reverse complement.
CCTCAAATTTAGCAGCGGCCTTTCCAAGCTACTCTCCAGAGACTGAAGAAGCCAGTTGCTCACAGTTAAATAATCAAAAGGGAGGGATTGGGGAGATACCACTGCAGTGCCATACTTTGCATTTTGAAGAGCAGTCTTCCTCACTCACTGCTACACATTCTTCTTTTTAACAAGCCACCGAGCTTTTACTGAGAGTAAGAGATGTGAATCTCCCTTCCGTTGCTCTTTGTTACATTAAATCACATACTCACCAGTTACCTTGACAACTGCAGACATCTCACATATTAAATCTCTGCTACAGTATATTTCCACTGTGTCAAATGTTAACAAAAACATACAACAATCAGAAGAAATATCTTGCACCATCCATATTCAGATGCATTATTTATTGTTTTGGAAGGGAAATAAACTGACCTTTCAATTTTCAGTCGTTCCCATTCTGAAACCACTCCTGCAGCATAACAATTTGTCTAGGAAAAAATCTAGCTTGAAGGCTACAGTCCTGACCATAATTAGGCTCTTCATTTAATCCTAGTGAATTAAACAAATTTAAAGCAAACTGACTGCAGGGTTGCATCTTAATTGATCTAATGGAGCTTTCTAAGTATTTCCATCTGTTTACAGTTATATGAAATGTTACCCAGGGCTAAATACACACACATGAAAAAATGACAAAAAAGATGATTTCTTTGAAAGATCAGCTCAAAAATTAGGTGAATTTACTGATGAATTTACAATTGTGCAACTGTGCCTAGACAGTACATTATGGAATCCAGTGTATGTACAAATAATATGTTCAACTGCATACTTTTGGCATTGCTCTGCACCTTGGCCAAGAGTAGAACAGGAGTACAGAATACAGCCAGGATGCTCTTATGGATTTATCATAAGTGAATTAATCTGTTTTTAAAAAATCAGGCATAGGATGTTCAAATTCACAATCCAAGGAAAGCATTTCAGCCAAATTGTACCACTGTCACTTAAGCCTATCCATGAGAGTTCTGTGTCAGTTCTCTGCATTAAAACAACATATTGCCTGATGAACCACAGAAGCTAATGGGATTTCTGACCCATAAAGTATGGCCTTAATGTTTGGTGCTCCAGCTTGACTACGCTATGGATAAAGCTATTCAAGTCTGACAGCGCAGCTAGTAAGTCATATGTCATTTCACTGCACTCGCAAGTCTCCTTGTTAATATCTGTATTCATTTCCATAGAGACAGAATTTTAGAGGGTCCTTGTTTCGAGGAGTTCGAGTTTTTATTTTTCAAAATAAAAGCATTAAGGATAGAAAGCAGACACGAGACACAACAATTCAATATCATGTAAAAGGCTCAAGCACCTTCAGCATGAAGTGACTTAGAAACAGAAACATCCATACTAGTTGAGGAGTGGTGGGTCATGAGTTTTAACTTCATTCAAAGAGCCTGGAATGAAGGACAAGGTTACCTTTGCTCAAAAGCCAGTCATATCCGACTCTAGGGTTCAGTGCTCAGCTCTGTTTCAAAGCCGAAGAGCCAGCACTGTCTGCTTCTGCAGACGTTTCCATGGTCATGTGGCAGGCATGACTAGACACCAGAGTGCATGGAACACTGTTTACCTTCCCACTGAAGTGGTCCCTATTTATCTACTTGCAATTTCTTGCTTTTGAACTGCTAGGTTGGCAGGAGCTGGGACAAAGACAATGGTGTATCAGCCATTTTATTTTCATACAGCCGGTCAATGTGGCTCACTATGAAACACATATATCTGCATTTACCTTTAACTTATTCTGAGTGAATGTTGTTGTTTTTTTAATTTTGAGTCACAGAGCTATTATGAATGCATCACAGCACAGAAAACACAGATTTGGACAACTAGTTTCCCAGTTTCTCAACAGAAGGTCATGAAGACACTAAAAGGAAATGAAATGTGAAGTAAATATAGGGTCTACTCAGCTGTTATACAGCCCATGTGATGCTAGTTGCTTAGAGGGACAGTAGAGCTGTGCACACCTAGTGATGTGTCCTTTATTGAACCCATCCATGCATGCATAATGGGGCTTGTTGACAGAGCCTTTTCTGAAAATTGTCCAGCTACTAGCTTATATAGGCTTTCATTGGTATGAATTTGAGGAGTACCAAAATGCTGTTGTATTCCAGTCTTGCCTGCGGCTGATGCATTGCATAACTGAAAACTCAGGTGTAGCCAAAATGACTTCTCCTAGTAAAAGACCACTTACCGAACACAGTTCTTGCTGGAACAGATTCTCTGTTGAGCCAAAAGGAGACCTGGGACAGAATCACGGTCATAATGCATGGTAGGTATGTTTGTATGACAAAATAACCAATCTTTCTCTTCAGGTGGAAATGGGTCATCATCACAACATATTCTCCTGAACATAAAATAATAATAATAACAATGAAACATCAGTGAGGTTTTCTTGCAAATAATAGACACATGGGATGAAATATTTAAAATTTTTATATTCCTTCTGAAGACCTGTTTCCCCATAAGATACTACCAATGAAAACAATGAAGAAAGATTAAGAACTCCACATTCAAATGTGTTGGGCTTTTTTTTTTGAAAGCAAGATCTTAGTATTTAGGGGAAATGGATAAGACTGGGTGACATTAAAACTGGAAGCTCTCTGACACATATCCAAACAATGGGCCTAAGCCTTAAACTTTAAGCTTTCATCAGCTAAATAGATTTTTGCCAAATAGTTCAGAGTCATATATCCCCTCACCCCAAAATTTTCTTTGGGTGGATTTAGCCAGGAACAGAGGGTTTTCCCTCCCCTTCCCGCCCAACATGTGGCATGTTTACATCAAACAGAACAGTCTTTACTTCTGGCTTTGTATCACAGAATCATTGGGCATTAGAACTGCAAGGATATTTTGAGTGAATTTTGGCAAAGTGTCTACTCTTTGCTCCTAACATATGGTGAGATTGCATAGATCAGACCATTTCTTAATTCTTCATTACCACCATGAATCTTGTCCATCCAGCCTGTATGATAACCCATGCAATGAGAGTCATTGTGCAACTGCTATGGTCACAACACAGTGTTGGTAGGCTGTGCTCAGCTTAGTGGTTACAGTCAGAACAAATATAGAGACCAAGCTGTGAAAGAAATGAGAAGGCTCACTTTAAAGAGAGGGGTTTTGTCCAAATGTCCTTTTGGTCCCTACCTGTGCTATAATATATAAATCAGTGGTGTGGTTTTCTTTCTTTTCTTTTCTTCCCAAAGGCAAGTCTTTGGGAATCATCTGTGGCGTTTTGATCACAATTTAATGGTTTCTGTGACAGCATGCTTTTCAGAAGTTAAACAAGCCTCTCATTTTTAGTGTCATAATTTAAGACCATTACTTGAAATTTTAATATCTTGAGAATATCAGATTCCTTAAGGCTCTAATAATGCAGCATTGCAGTCAGCACTGACAGAAATGAAACAAAATAAATGTCAGCAGATAAAAGAAATGAGCAAGTCTGAAATCAAATGAAATCTTCTGCCAGAGTTAGAGCTGACATATAACATGGCTTCTGTCCTTTTGTGGGGGAAATTACTTCAATCTAGCTACAGCCAGAAGGGAAATTGGCAGTCCTAGGTAAAGGTTCTATTTCTCCCATCTTGCTATGTACAGTTCTGCATTTAGTCATGTCCGACTGGATACTACCCCACCCCAGTTCCTATTCAGAGCAGTTATTTTTGTTTGGCAACATCCCCCCCCCCCATCTCCATTGACATAAATGGAAATAACAGAAGACCAGCAAATCCTGGCATATTGTCCTCATGTTCCCTCCATATCAGCTCTGAGAGTATAATAGTGTCTTTCCTGCAATTCTCCTTTGCCCGTGCATCCCCCTCCCCCCAAGGAAGAGATGTATGCATTGAGTGGATTTTAAAACATGGCCACTTTATTGAAACCAATTAACTGCACTGGGGACAGAATAGTGCAGGTGCAAATGAACAGGAGGAACCAAATTATCCGTGGGAGAAAATGGTCAACAGGCCGGCGGACCGAAGCACAGGTGCCTACACCGAGTGCCGGAGATGGTAGAGGCTTACCGATATGCTGAACCAATTGGAAGATTAATCCTGGAGCTGTCGGGCACACCCCTAGATAATGCCTTTCGAGCCCCTGAAAAAAACACCAGCCCGTACCCATAGGCCATACAGAAATAGAGACCACCCGCACTAACCGCCAGTGACCGAAAGAGCCTCAGAAAAAACTCAACCCAACACAGCAGTGTGGGGTGGATGCCCCCCCCCCCCGACACCAAGGCCAATAAGGCATCGAGGGGGAAATTCCCACCCGGCCCCGAAGCAACCAGAAAATCACACTGCTGCCAGGGAGGGAGGGAGGGAGGGAGGGAGGGAGAAGCTTCTCCAGAAGCAAAGTTAGTAATGGCTGGGCCGGGATGAGCCACCCCTTAAATAGGGGATGAGGCTCCTCCCTGCCTGATTGAGCAGGAAAATATGGCACGCTTCCATCTCTTTGGGGAGGGCACAGGCAAAGTACACTCCCCCCGCATGTGCGGGCGGCACGCATGCAATGGTTACATTTCATTCACAAGGTTAGTTGTCCTGTTTGCCCAGATCCAGTCAGGATGATGAAAACACACAAGGTGCTGTATCTTCCACTAGGGAAAATAGTGTGTGCATGTGTGGGGGTAGTGTGGGGGTGTCACCTTTCTCTTTCTCTCCCCTTGGATCCTTTCCCATGCACATCCTTGTATATATGATATAATTTAATATAGCACTGGTTTACTTTTGCTTCTGACCTGTAAATCATTGCTGCCCTAAGGTATTAACTAATTTAAAATTGTGAAAGTACATGGCCATATATATCGACTGTCTACATCAATATGTCTCATACCAACTCCATCTCCAATGGAGAAGAGTGTTATAAACAAACCTGGGGTCTTGTACATCCACAATGCATGCATTTGGTAGCCCACTTCTTAAAGACTGTGCTATCCTCACATAATTGGGGGGGGGGGGATTATGTGTGTGTTTGTGTTTATATGGATGAATGTGAGGGCGGAGGGAGAGAGAAGCAATTTACTTTCTCCTTCATTTTTTCTTTTACTTGTTCTGTTATCATACCAGATTTCCGTTTACTTTTGCTAAGAACTTCTGCAGCCCTCAGGAAAAAACATTTCTCTGGTTCTTCAAATGTTAGTCTCCGACATTGTTCCTTCTTTAATATGACTGCTTTTCCTGTTAACATTCTCTTTCTTTGTGGGTTTTTATTCTTTTGTTCTATACCATTCTGTGCAAAAACTTGTGCAGAACTTGCCACTAATCATAAATAACAGTGATTAATGGCTTTTAAGGCATTATGTTAATTTTGTTTTGATATCTTTGCAAACTGAAATTCTGTGTATTTTTCTCTGCCTGAGCTGCCTCGTTTCTGAGTCTGACAGCACTGACAAAATGCTGCAAATAGTGACTTGAATGTTAACTATGTTTTTTCCATTAAGATTATATTTCTGTTTGGAAAGCAAGAAGCCAGACCTGCAAATGATCCGTTGTACATAATGGTTTGCTTACAGATTCTTGAAAATGCAGACAACTGTGTATATATACTGCTTATTATATTATTGTATTTATATTGATATTGTATTGTTTTAGTTGCTGTCTGCTAATATGGTTTTTATTTTGTTTTTGTTATATTGTATATGTAATTATGTTGGAAGCTGCCCTGAGTCGGCCTGCAAACTGAGTAGGGTGGGGTACAAATTAAAAATCTAATCTAATCTACTTCTTAAAGAACCCTCACTTTTTAAAAATAAGGTTGAGTTCATGACTAACATGCAAAACATATGAATTAGGGAAAATATATTGCAGTGGCTTGGCCCACAGACTGAATCCATAAAATGCATTCCCTTGAGTGTTTTGTTTTGCTTTATTGACTAGTCAGTCCAGTTAGCAGTATGAGATTTTATTGATACCTCCCTCCCATTTTTTCCCCCTTCTTGATCTATTTTTCACACGTTGGCAAAATAAACTGATTTGATTGCTTTCGTTATCCAGGGTTAAATATTATTGTTAGTCCAACTAGGGAAGAATCACCAAAAGGAGCAGGCTTCATGTTCAACACTCGCATAAGCCCTATGGCAGTGATGGCCAACCTTGGCATTCCAGGTGTTCTTGAACTTCAATTCCCAGAAACCCTGATCAGCAGGAGTGCTGACTTGGGCTTCTGATAATTGAAATCTAAGAACATTTATTCCTCCCCTGTCCCATCCCCCCCCTCCATCCCCCCCTGTTTTTAACGTTTCTTTTTACTTTTTAATCTTATTCTTTGTATTGTTTAATTCTTTTTAAACAGTTTTAAATCTTGTTATGTAGCTTTTATTTTTAAGGGGTTAGGGGGTATAGGTGACTGTGGTTGTTTTTTAAAATTTATATGTTTTTTAATAGCGATGTAAGTTGCCTTGGGTCATCCATGGATGAGGAAGGCGGTGTAGAAATTTTGTAAAATAATAAATAAATAAATAAACACCTGGAGTGCCAAGGTTCACCATCAGTGCCCTATGGTTTTAATTGGTCTACTTTAAGTCAACTAATTATTGGATTTAGACACCATTGTTTAAACTGTAGACCGCATAGACATACATAACAGCATAATATTGTGTTCTGTTTCTAAAGCTGAGCACCGCAGGTGGTGTGGTTTCAAGAAGATTGTAGCTATAGAAGCAAACAGAGAGGCAAATAATGTATATCAGATGGAACATTTAGAATCCTTCATCATCAAAGAGCAGACTGGTTGGTTTTGCCAAAGATGAGTTTTTAAAAAAAACCACCCATCTGTCTGATCCCAGTCCTTCGTAAGACACAGTTAAGCTTCTGTGGTGGCAGCAGGACACAAACTGTAGCACAGGAGTCATATTAATGAACTTTGCTATCAGGGAGGCTAAGAAATGATCTAGTGTCAAAGTGTGTGCGCTAGCTGTTATCCCTGCTTAAGATGTAAATACTTGCTGGTCCTGTCCTTGTGTGTAAGGAGGATGAATTGCTACATTGTTCTCTGCACCTATGATAGTAAAAAAAATCTCTGACTCCTAGCAGTCCTAATAGAGTTGTCTCATTGGTGATACTTGTATTCTATGCAAAACTGCCCATTTTTAAAATCAATTTCCCCTCTCTCTTTTTTTACACAAAATCATGCTCATTGTGCATATGACTAGATGACTGAAGCATTGAATTTGAATCACTTCTATGTTTGCCGTGTGTGTTTATGTGTCTCTGTATACAGAGAAGTACTGCATACCCAGCTCCATAGATTATATATATATATTTTTACCCTGGAACTTGAATCAGTATTGTTGTTCTGAAAATACAGGAAACCTTAGACAACTTGGTCCAAGGAGAAAAAAGTGTAAATTCTGGCTGGCCCCACCCATCCAAGTTTTGAAATAAAGTAGTCCTAATTTGAGTGCAACACCAGGCTTTCCTCTACCATGCCATGCCCACAGTGTGGTAGTAAAAGTTTTTGGAGTCCACCACTGGTTCCATCCCATGTATCTTGTGAAACATTGAATGAGATTCTCCATGTGCCATTGTCTGAAGTTACTGCTGCTACAGGTTTTGTTGGTTTTGCTTTAATAATATGTTTGCATTCATTCTTTGCCTCAGCAGACAAAGACTTGCAGATATGGCACCCATATTGGGGAACTCCGAATTCAGAAAGTGTGCATAGATCACATAGTTCTGATGAATATATGGAGAGTTAACTGCTGTCCAGATGTGTACTGGAATATAAGAAGGAATTTTGATGCTTTAGAATATTGCTCTATAGTTTCTGGTTTGTGAATGTTGCTATACTAATTACTTCAATAATATTTCAGTTTGATTACTTTTCTGTTTTGAGAAGTTGAGCTGACTTTTTGAAACCATGGAGATGAACATTTCCAAACCAAAACAAATACATTTCAGAGAAAAGTTGTCCATTCAAAAAGATCCAACACCTACCTGTACTAGACTGCACGATTCCTGAATCTACTGTTTGTCCCATGAGATCATACTGGTTCAGCCGAGAGCCATCTTCAGCTACTACGACAGATAATGCAGGTTCTTTTGTCCATTCATATATTACTTCTGATTTTGTATAGGCATCTAATTAGAGGGAAATAATTCATTTCTAAATTTATTTTTAAAAATAAAACAATGGCCATTTCAGTTCTGATCAAGTCACTTGCTTCCCTGCCCCTCTTTCCAATGAGGCCATCTTCATCCAAGCACTTATTTTATTTTTCATCAGCCACAATGTGGTAAATAGAAGGATGGAATGGTGGATATCAATATTCTCTTCTTTTTTTAGAATCCAAACTGCACATTGTGGAATAGCAAAGGAATTCTTAGGCTTATTATTCAAATATATAAAGACTTCTGAATATCTACAGTCTAACTACAAAGTAGATAATCTCCCTACCCCTCTGAGTTATCCAGCCTGTTCTGGAAAGCTTGGAAAGCCCAGAGCAGGATTTCGGGTGGCACAAAAGGCTCCTGATGGATGGAAAAGTCATTCCTGATGTATCATTTGCTAGGCACTAGAACTACACAGGATTTACTGTATGCCTTTGAAATTTGAAGGCACTGCATTTCTGAATATGTTACCAAGTGCAACAGCCCATATTGGAAAAGTAAAAATGGGATTACATCCTCCCCTCCTCTTTATTTGTCTGATGTAATGGTATAGAGCAGGGGTGGGCAATCTATGACCCATGGGCTGGATCCAGCCTGCAGTGCCAAATCATGCAGATGCAGACATGTTTACAACAGCCATAAACATGCCCACAGCTGTTGCAAATGCATTTACAACAGCCATGGTTGCATTTTATGGCAGCATTTATGGTGGGGGAAACCACCAGTCTGGCCCGCCACCAGTTGGAGGGGGCAGGGTCCAGCCCATGGCTTTAAAAGGTTGAGAACCATTAGTATAGAGAAAGCATTTGCCACAATGTCCTTTGAAAGTGTTTCTAAACATGCCACTGGAAATAACTGCCCAAATGCTCATGAAACATGAACCCACCTACACTTGAACTTTTTTCATAATTGTCTGACAACCATGATGGTTCAATCAATTCTAGATCAGATCAGATCAACTAGCTTTCACTCCATTCAGTTTTTGGATCCAACGCCATGAAACGTCTTGAATGGTATGCACAGTGTAGAGAGGTTTCTGTTTTGAAATGCTATCCTAAGGAAGGGCTTATAAGTTTCTTTTATAAGCTACAAGAAGAGTCCAGTACTCGGCATTCATCTATTAATCCATCATTTGTGTTATGTGATGCCACTGTAATATTCCATAAGAAGAAGTTTTGCATATTGACTTCTAAAACAGCATATAATTATAGGGAGTTGTCTCTTTCCTCAATTATAATTATATGCCATCAGGTCAGTTTTGTTTTATGGAGACCTTTTCCAGGGTTTTGCAGCTATTGAGTATTCAGAAGTGGTTTACCAGCCCCTCCTTCTGGGAGACTTTCTCAAAGACTGGCTGGCTCATATCCTCTAAGAAACAGTGGAGACTCCCAATACCTGGCTCCAAAACCAGGCACTTCAGGATAGCTCCATGGGTTTGGTACCTGCCTGCAAATCCAAAAGTTGGAAGTTTGATTCTCCACTGTGCCTCCTAGCTGATGAGCCAGCCTGTAGCCTTGGGCAAATTACAAAATCCTAGAAAAATCCCAGAAAAAAGGAACAATAAACCACTTTGAGTACCGTAGGCCTGCAAAGTTTGCTCAACAGCATGTATTTCTACAATTCTCTGACAAGAAAAATTTGTCATTGAAGGAATAACTTGCAGTATATTAATTATTTACTGATAGCAAAATATAATAATGTTGTCTTAATGTTCTTACAGGTAGAGGCCTTACCAGCAGAGGAGAAATTTAACAAGGAAATTGCCCTGGGTTCCTATATCTTCTAATGATAGGTTATTGTAGCTGTATTTATTCCTGAAATTGTCTGGGAGCTCAGTAGTTTAGCTATCTGGCTGCAGAGTCAGTAACTGAGAGTTCAGTTCCCCACTATGCCTTTAAATAAGAAGACCCAGCTTATGTAGTCCCAGGGCACCTAGAGAAGATAAACCACTTCTGAGTACTGTATTCTATCTCTCAAAAGCCCTGGAGAGGATCACCATAAGAAAGAATTGACTTGATGGCATACAGTTATGATATGATTATTATTTATTCCCATACATTTTTCCAAAGAGAAATGAGTATGTATTTGTAGAATAGAGCACAAATGATGGCTCATGTTCAAATGAACATCTGAAAAAAGCTGTAGAATGATAGCAACTACTCACCATACCCAAGATGAGAAACCAGTAAGGTTGAAAGGGATTTGATGGAAAGCTTATCTCTTGATGGTTTCTCTTATTCCACAAACTCTGCCTATTTGCACCTTAAACTAATTTTTTCCCCAAGAGAGTTATGAGAGACAGAGGTAAAAAGCTTTGACAATCAATTATCCCCCCCCCCCCATATCAATATGGGGAGATTCTCCAAAACAAATGCTTATATTTTGTCATTGGGGTGCTGAACTGACCTCTCTAATTGCATTAACCCTGCCCTTTGTTGGGATATTGGAGCATTAAAACTCATTCTTAATTCTCATTTTCATTTTAGTAACGAGCAGATGGGAAGTGTTCCAATGAAAGCCAACCGAAATACATAAGAGGCATGGAAGCTAAATAAATATCGAATTAAAATCCAAAATCCTTCTCATTTAGATCTTTTAAAACACCCTCTTCTTCCCTAAAAACATTTGTTTAAAAATTGTTAAGGGAGGAAATGAATGGCTAATTTAAAACCAAAAACAAAAACAAACCAAAACTAGGAGTAGTTTATTATCTCCAGTTCACACATTCTGTGTACATATTGTTGAAGCCATTTTTCCCTTGATCAAATGTGGCTGCAGTCAAGCAGAAATCGGAAGTCTATCTGCTGCGCTGTCACATTGTTTGTTCTCCGCATGTCTGGAGTGGAGCCATTTCCCTCTTCAACAAATGCTTGTGCCAGATATTGAATTACATTTATTCATCTAGAAAACCTTCACTGTTTTTTTAAAAAAAATTGTTGCGATTAGACAATGTGTACACACATCTCCAGTATCCCCATGGTCTTAAATAGCCCTTTCATATGATAAGGATGATAAGGAGGGAGAGTTATGGTTAAAATCAACTTACAGCTTCCAAATTTCAATGGGCAAGCATGTGCATCCATGGGAAAGTCTTCTAAATGCATTGGACATTCTGCCCTCACTGTGAGTCTAGCGACATGGGGGAAGGTTTACAAACAAAAGAGCAAGGTTAGAACAAAAGGTGGCTGGAACAACAAATGTAATAAAAAGCACTCATTCCATTGCAATCTGGGTGATGTATTATATCAGTTGATAATTTGCACAAGCTTGCTGAAAAATATTATTTTTCATGTAGCTTAAACACTCATTTTTCAGGTTTTTTAACTCCTTCTACAATTGCCTTGCAAATACCTTTATTAATAGCAGGGATATTTTGGAGTAGCCTTTCCCCACAGCTTTTATAGCTGTAAATTTGTTCTGTGAGCTGTACTGAGGCATTTTTTTTTAAACTAGAGTGACAGGATGGAAATAATGCAATAAACAAATTAATGAAACTCAAGAGACAGTGATTTTTATCTGTTTGTTTCACTTGCCTATACATGCCCACCACAGTCTGGACGTTATATCCTTAGGATTGCTGAAGGGCAGAGCAAATGTGGTGTCATTATAGGCCTCAGCAATCAAGTTAAATTTCTGCTAGAGTTTTTGGGTTGGCTCCACCCTTTCCCTTAATCCAATTTTCATTACTTTCCATTTCTGTCATTATCAAGTTACTCTGAGCATTTCTGACTATTACATTCCTTTCAGGAAATGTCTAAATGCACACAGAATCAGAAAATGGGTATTTTCTTGCCCAGAATCCTTGTAACGTTCATGTTAAGGTTTGTGTTTTCTCATGGCAAATCATGACTACTGGATGCAGCATTGAGATGCATCTTGGCTATCAACACAGTTGTGTAGACAATTATATAATCACAATGCAGCCCAGCACCTTATCAATAATTCACAATTAGCTATAGCAAATTATATGAAACTTACATGAACACCAGGAATGGATTTGGGCCATTAATTATATTTCTATCTTGTACTTTCTCTAAGAAGCTTACAGTAATATGCACCCCATCTCCCATTTTATCCTTCATTAACAATCTTGCAAGGCAGATTAGGAATAATGACAGGCGCAGAGCCAAGATTGTTTGTCACTTCCACAAAGTTACTTCAAATCTTAGGGAAATTCTAGTCTAGGTCTTCTTTATCCTAATCCACAACACCTTTAAAAGAAAAATCCTATGTTATTCACACTTGTAGCTGGAGCTCACAAAGAAACTGACTTCTGAGCAGTCCATAAAACATCCTCATTTATGTTTTCCCTCAATACTGGTTTTCCTGTGCTGCATCCACAATTGTGGGCCATCCACAATTTCTCCTCTTGTTGCTATGTTGGCCAATGCAAGTGAGTCTAATCCCAGCTAGCTGTGGTAAAGATACTACAGTACTTTAATGTCATTCTGCACATTTCTGTTTGTACAGCAGGTACAGTTCATCTCTAAGATTGGGCTGCAAATGTCATATTCCCCTGACCTGTTGAAATGAACAATGAAATTGTTTAGGCATCCCAAGACTTTAGTGGAACAAGGCACACTAAAGGCCAGAAAGAAAGAAAAATATACACCAACAAAAAGACAATTTTGCAGTGAAAGGCAAAGCCAACTACATCCCATTTTTGACAGGTTCCCATCATACTCCTATGGCAAATTCTAACATACATGAAATGCACAGAACATGTTCGTAAACATTGTAAACATGCTTTTTCATCAATGAGAGATTACCATGTTGCAATGCTCACCTCATTGTGTACAGCAGTGTCCCATCCTCTGTAATCCGTAGGAGTTTGTTAGGCATAGTCATGTTATGAGCCACTGACTTCTTTCCATTGTGAAAAAATGTATCAGGTGTCCATATTTTACTGGCCATCAAATTATTAAGTCGGAGAACTTGCATGGGCCCTTTGAACTTCAGCCTTTCATCTCTCCAGCTTTGCCGGAAAAATACATCTATTGTGTATTCCTAAAATTAGATAATGAAAGCTCTGAAAACTGTGCAATTGGCAATGGAAGTACTTAAAAGACAGAGGCTGAAAGACCTATACTGAGTTTAAAAGATGCATGAGTGTATATTGATTTTGCTTGTATTAACATTTTGAACACAATAAAAAATGAACTGGGAAATTAGGAAGTGGGTATTACAGGAAATTAGGATTCCTGCAATCACAAAACAACATATTATTAGCATGGCCATGTGTGCTACTTTGCAGAGGACAGTCCTCTATTTAAAGGGCAGTCCAATCTATGCTGGGTTTAAAGGCAAAGGATTCTCAAGGAACAGCAGTGTCCTTCAAGTAAGTGTTTATGTGTGTAAATATATGTAAATTAAATGCAAATCAGTATCTCCCTGTTTCTTTCTGCTGTTTCTCCAAATCTCAATTGTATCTTCTTGCTATCATTGATTTCAGTTTGTGAGATTTTGTGTTTTATTCTTGCACTGAAATGTGTGCTCATTTTTACACATTTTTCTTAACCTGAGCTTTTTGTTATACCATTCCTCTCAGTTACTGAACTTCCTCAAGCATTATTTTTCCTATGCACACTTTTTAGTCATTGATGTTTTACAGTGAGTGCACTGTTTTGTGGGCACTTGATTTCTCCTGTCAGGTTCTGTTCAAAAGAAAAGCAAAACTAAAATAAACATCTAAAGAAGTTGGACTGAATGGAGAATCAGATGTCTAAAATGAGTTGGGAAAAGCCAGACATTTTGCCTGTGACATGGCCAAACAGGAAGAACTCAAGAGGTGGTATGATCAGGATTGCTTCAGTATCCCATTATAATCACTAAGTCTTTTCCAAAACTTAGAAACATTTGAGCCATCAAACTTTTAAAGGGCTTTAGTAGTCACTTCTGAATTTACATTTGCTGAAAATATAAATATTTTCAGAGTGATGGGGAATAAACAGAGAACTAATTGTCCGAATGAGGAATGTGTGATGAGGTAATATGGCATATTTTCTATGGCTCATCAGTAACAGATTTGAGTATAAGCTAAATAATCAGATATTTTGCATTATCTTCTCTTATTTCTCCCAGCTGATTTACTATGTTTGAGCTCCTTTCAATTTTATCCTTCAATTGACCCATTTATAGGTAGATATCCGATTGTAGCCAAATGTTTTATCTCATTTTCTACTGTCCATGTTGGAGGAAATGGTACTAAGTGAGCGAAGCATTGAAAACATTTCAGAGGAATTGTATTGTCTAACTAGAGGGTGATTTTCAACGTGATGCTTTAAGCATATTTAAATCTATTAAGTGAAAAAAAAATGGTAGCATGGAAAACAGGATAGACAGCAGTGAGGACAAGTTAGTGAAGACTATCACATCCTTACTAAGAAAAAAAAATTAAAACCTGAAGAATATAGGACATTGCTTACCATATCATGGTCTGAAACAGGCCCGAAGCTGGTAACAAAGATGTCTGTCTTTACCGCAGTTACACGCTCTGAAGAGATAGGAAATGGAGGAGTGAGTGTCTTTGGTGTTCTTGAAACAGAACAGGGATATGAATCATGGTGATGTTATCAAACCCACTGCTCTTCCTGAAAACACTCCCCCCCCCAACAAAAAATGCAGCGAATGTTGAGAGATATATTTTTAGATTCCTTTTCAGACTGACAATCACATAAATGATATTGAAAAGGCATTTGAACAGTGGAATTTCCTAATTAACCATATGGCCAAATGTATGTGGCCTAATCAAATTGCTTATTAGAATATTAATTGCCTTTAAGAAAGGTAAGGTTTTTCTCAATATCTAATTGGGTTGAACTATAATCCTAAAGAGAGCCAGGATGAGAATTAACCTCAAAATACTGCATGTCAGAATACCTCTCCTAAGAAATATCCATCCTGAAAAACAAATCCTCATTTCATAGTCTAGTAAAATGTTTTATAACAGAAAACTGTGGCTTCTTGCAAAAGAGTGCTCAGATTTAAATTTTGCCAGCTAGACTAAGTATCCAACAACCCAGCTATATCTTCAATGCAAATACATACAATTCAAGAGAAACTTGTTGAGCTCAGCTTCTGTCAAGTAAACATAGAGAGGAATCGGACCCCCAACCTCTGGCTCTGTGGGCAAATATCTAAACCACTGCACTTAATATTTTCCCTAATTTTAACTTTTTTACTCTCTGGCTTCCCAGGAGTATCTCTGGCCAAACTATGTTGTTGTTCAGTTGCACAGTCCCTTTGCGACAATGTGGACCACCACATGTCAGGCTCCTCTGTCCTCTGTCATCTTTTATAGCTCAGCCAGATCTACGCCCATTGCATCAATGATTCCACCTCATCCTCTGCCACCCCCTTCTCCTTTTGCCTTCGATCTTTCCCAGCATCAAGGCCATCTCCAGTGTGTCCTTTCTTCTCATTTGGTGGTCAAAGTACTTGAACTTCATCATTCCATTGAGCATTCAGGGTTGATTTTCTTCAGGATTGACTGATCTCCTTGCAGTCCAGGGGTCTCTCAAGAGCCTCCTCCAGAACCACAGTTCAAAGGTGTCTATTCTTCTGCACTCAGCCTTCCTTATGGTCCAGCTCTGACAGCCATACATTACTACTGGGAAGACCACTGCTATAACTATGCAGACTTTTGTTGGCAGGATGATGTCTCTACTTTTTATTATGCTGCCTACATTTGTCATAGCTTGCCTCCCAAGAAGAAACTGTCCTTTTATTTCATGGCTGCATGAAATTTGCCAGGGACTATTTGCCAAGATTATGGCCAGATGCCATGATCTTGGTTTTTTTGATGTTGAGTTTCATGACAGCTTTTGCACTCTCCTCTTTTACGCTCATCAAGAGGTTCTTTAGGTCTTCTTCGCTTTCTGCCATTAGGGTAGTATCATCTGAGTATCTCAGGTTGTTGATGTTTCTACACAATGCAGATAATGCATGGCTACAAATGGCAAGACATAAAGGGTGGAATATGTGTGCTTGCTTTGTTTTGCATTTGATCTCCACATCATTCATAGGTCTAATTTCTCAGACATTAAAAACTGACTGGATCACATCACTTAAACAACAAGAGTATTTCAGTTCTAATTACTGGTTATCTCTAATGAACAGTTTGATTCTGCATTTAGATAAAGACTAAGACATAAGCAATGTATAGTACATCAAACTAGCCTTGGAAGAGGCTGTTGTTCCGACATGTAGGACCAGCTCTACAATTAGACAAAGGGAATCACCTCAGAAAATAAATCTTTCTTTCTTTAAAATTTGATGTGGCAGCCCCCATAATCTGTGGAACAATTTATAACAATTTTAAAAACACAACAAAATATAACAAGTGTAACATAAATCCTTGAAAGCTGTGATAAGTTGGATCACATAGGGAAAGCTGGCAAAAAGACATTTTCAACAGTTGCCTAAAAATACAAATTGTTGGGCCATGTGAAATTTTTGCAGAAGGAATGTCACCTAACTGCCCAGCTCTGAGCAACTAGTGACCTCAGGAGCATGAGGCGCTACAAGGAAGGCTTCTCCTGAAAAAATCAAGTTCATTTTATAATATGCACAATTTTTGCAGAAACTTTCCTATAATCATCATCATCTTTTTCTTCACTTCCTCTTTTACCTCTTCAGGTGTTGAGGGAGATACAAAGTTCTTTCTCTGGCACTTCTGGCAGTATCTCAGTATCTGTGTTCTTGTAATGAGAGGAGGCCTTTTGTATAAGATTTCCTTTAAGTGTTGTGAATTTTTCAGAACTGCTAAAATGCTGGATAATTACATTCCAATTTTCACATTTGTCTGCAAAGTGTGAAGTAAGGTAGGTTGCAATAAAATCTGATTGAAAGAAATCCCACCCAACCACCCCTCAGTTTTGGAGCAGAAAGAGCCAGGGGGTCTCCCCAATAAATCAACATGAAATGGTCCCTTCTTCACACTTTCCACTTCTCACCATGACTGATGCTGCTATCTCATTCATTCAAGGCATCCAAAAGAAACCACACACCACAGAAAATAAATTGCTGGCTGCTGCCTGCCATTGCAGGCGCACCCCCCAAAGAAAGACTCAGACACCGGTATATGGATAATGCCCTAGTCCGAATTATAACTTTCAATTGGTACTCATCCAATTATAATTCTTAAGGCAAGCAGGCCGCAGTAACACTGGTAAGGTTCCTCCCAAAATTGCCAATGGAAATTGGCTACAATGTATCAATTTGTATCAATTTGTTTGTTGACACAAACAAATTGTTGACCGTAGTCAATAAACTATCTACTGACCCCACCCTCTGACGTGTATCCGTCAAATCACGGGGTGATGCATGCTGAAAAGCTCCTGCCATCACCCCTTGCCTGGTTCGTCGTTGACCGGTCAACGTTATTACACCTGTACCTGTCTAAGTGTTGGCCAGTCAATTGTGAACCTGCCGGATACCTATGGGTCATAAATATTTACCTTACCAGTGCTACCCGCCTAAGTGACCAAAGTCAAGAGCAAAAACCCCTATGTCAAACCTTAGCAACAGTGTGGGATGGGCAAAAAAGCCAGAACCCAAGGGCCAATTGTAGGTTCAGGCCAAAAATTCCCACCCGACCCCGAAGCGACCAAAATATCACACTGTTCACTAGGGAGGGGGTGGAGGGAAAACTTCTCCTCTCCGTCG
The DNA here is from genome assembly GCA_035047345.1 of Bradypodion ventrale. Classification (NCBI taxonomy): domain Eukaryota; kingdom Metazoa; phylum Chordata; class Lepidosauria; order Squamata; family Chamaeleonidae; genus Bradypodion; species Bradypodion ventrale. Next base: position 280,312,843 of record JAWDJE010000002.1, on the reverse strand, counting down.
CTATTTTTAAAATGGCAGCTCGGCTGCCTCTTGGCCACCCCTTTTATAGAGGGGTGGCCACGCCCCCTAACTCACCAGGATGTCTGAGTCCGGGTGGGTGGGGGGCCTGCAAAGAGTGCGGCGGCCATTTTGGCACCGCGCTTTCATTGCAGGTGCACCCCCCAAAGAAAGACTCAGACACCGGTATATGGATAAAGGCATTGGGCCACTTTTATTGAATAATGCCCTAGTCCGAATTATAACTTTCAATTGGTACTCATCCAATTATAATTCTTAAGGCAAGCAGGCCGCAGTAACACTGGTAAGGTTCCTCCAAAAATTGCCAATGGCAATTGGCTACAATGTATCCATTTGTATCCATTTGTTTGTTGACACAAACAAATTGTTGACCGTAGTCAATAAACTATCTACTGACCCCACCCTCTGACGTGTATCCGTCAAATCACGGGGTGATGCATGCTGAAAAGCTCCTGCCATCACCCCTTGCCTGGTTCGTCGTTGACCGGTCAACGTTATTACACCTGTACCTGTCTAAGTGTTGGCCAGTCAATTGCGAACCTGCCGGATACCTGTGGGTCATAAATATTTACCTTACCAGTGCTACCCGCCACACGGGGAGGCGTCCATGATGACTCACCGCCCCCCCCCCCAGACTGTCAGCTCGGTCGCCAGGCCTGCTTGCACCACACCCAGAACGAGGTACATACCTCCAGCCGACAGGTGGACCCCTTCCCCTGCCTACCAGCAAAATTTTTGTAAGCCTATCCTCAGGTGTCCAATGGCTGTCTCCCAGCCATGCTCAGCAAGGGACTGAGCAACAGCCCTGTCCACTGACTGCCGGAACAGTCCGAACCACGGAGATCCATGTCTCCCCTAAATTGGTGTCTCGGCACGATGTTAGACCATAGCGACCGTGTGTAAGCCATACGTGATATAAAATGCCAGGTCACAGCCCCTCGACAGTTTAGTAACAGCAGTGATCCATATAAGATCGTTGCCGCCAAGGTGCCTATTAAGAACTTCGGGCGGTCCAGCATCCCTGACGGACATCAGGAATGGCCACAGTTCCCGCCCCCTTGTGCCGCGCATACCATACCATCGCATACGTGCGGATGCACACAGCCCAAGTCGGGGTCCACTCTCTGTCGCCGCAGCATATACTGCTGCCCAGTGTACATAGCTGCGGCCAACCAGCCCCACTGCCACCGGTGTGTAGAGACACACAGGATCTGTAAAAGAGGAGAAGAGGTTAAGGACATAACTAGGTACTCGTACAGTGAGGGCACGTACATATAAGAAATTGCGCGTACACGCATGTCCGCCTCCGAGTACTCCAAACGTAGCCGCGATCAACGCGACGCCTATCCTAAATAAATGGGTGCCAAAACGGGCCCCCACACTGTGAAGCGCGGCACCGGTCACCCTCAGTAACATTACTTCGGCAAGGGTAGACCTATCCTGGTGGCAGAAAAACAGGCTGGGGCGCGCAGCAGGCACTGTCGAAAATTCATGTAGGGCACCAACCGGACAGATGTCTCCAATAAAACTTCGTAGCAGTCTGACTCCACTGCCTACGCCGTGCTGAACAACCTGTGAGGACCGTATCCCCACTTGAGCCCACTCATGTGTGACAGAGACATCGTCGAGTTCCAGTGCCCTACGAGACACATCCGCCTTACACAGATGGTACCAACTCTGGCACCCACTCACTGATGCGGAGCGCTCCAAAAAGGCTACCGTGGTAGCTGCGTGACCAAGAGCCACTTCACACCTATCCGAACATAAGTAATGCCAGCCTCGTGCAAGGTGGGTCAGAAACTCTGGGAACTGGGGTGACGCGTGTCCGGGCGGCAGACATGTTCCCATGTCCACCCCTCCAAAACACGACGCATGAATGCATAGTGATACGCCTTACGGGTGCGAGGTGCCAATGACATGCCCGGGTCACCTCTCCTCGCCAATCGTCCAACTATCGGCCGGGAGTGGCGAGTGGAATTCATCTGCCTCCGGAGTAAGGCACGGAACCGGGGGATCTGCAGGCGGGATAAAGCAGCCGCAATGTTGTTATTAATACCTGGAACATGTCTGGCCCATAACAGCACATTTAGGCGTAGGCTTCTCAAAAAGAATAGATGAACTAATGTCATGACCCTGGGGGATTTGCATGTCTGGGCGTTGACAATGTGCACCACTGCTGCATTATCACACCAAAAATGCACCACTGAGTAGGCCCACTCATCGCCCCATAGCATCAGTGCTCCCCAAAACGGGAAGAAACTCAAGGAAGGTAAGATCACGGAGGCGATCCGTGCCAAGCCATGGGTGCTGCCATCGGCCGTAAGTCCACCTACCCTCAGAGTAAACCCATGCTCTGCCGGGTGGAACCACCCTGCAGGCAAAATTAAGGTGGCCATGAAGTAACGGCAGGTCACAAGGGAACACTTTATGTTTGGCAATCAATGCCAAAATCACCGCGGAGATCCGAGCCACCTTATTCATGGGTAACCTGGGTGCCCGTGCGACAGAGTCGATTTAGAAATGTGAGCTTAGTAGCTGGGTCCTCAGTCTTTTCAGGCACCAAGGGGACACCCAGGTCCCACCTGAGCGTCTGAAATGTAGTGAGGAGACGCGTGCACATGTCCGAGCCCCGTTCATCCCCGAACCAAAAGTCATTGAGGTAATGGGCTAGAGACCGAGACCCCGACCTGCGAGCAAAGGCCCACTGAATGAAAGTCCCAAATCGTTCTAATGCTGAACATGAATTAACTCAGTCAGAAGGGGTTGGACTTATCTAAGTAAAATTCACCTTGGAACCTAAAAACCCAATAGCTCTAAATCCATTGGGTGCACTGGCAGTAATCTGAAAGCTGAGTGCATAGCACACTGTGCCAGGAAAGCACCGGGACTGCATGAGCGAGCCACCCATAGGGGCTGAACCAACTACGAGTACCTGACTGAACAAGGTCATCAGGGATGGCATCCCTAACCGGATAACCCACAGGGTGAGCTAAATGGAGGATTAAATGACATTCACCCTGGTTCTACCTCGGTACTAGCCTCATAGGGGAGACTTTCAATTTAGGAAAGGTGGTTCCAAGAAGGGACCCGCTACTCTCATAGCCCCAACTCCCATAGCTGTGCACAGTGGAGTAACCTCTTCGTTACCTTTCAAGGTAACCAGATTAGTAGCATCCTGGGACCCCTAACACCCCCGAATGGAATACAAAAGCCCCAGTGAAAACCCTCCAGCAGGTACCCCGCATCATCCCTTCTTGGATGAGCTGAGTGCCATCGCTCCAGCCTGAGTACACTAATTGGGGAGGGGGGGTTTTGACAAGGCTAGCTCTTTCAGACGGAGCTCTGATCGCCCCTGTGCACCCCTACCTCTGCCCCGTAACCCACCAACCCGCGGGCATGCGGAGGCGGCGTAAGGGCCAGCGCAAAAGGGGACACCAAGTCGGTAACGACACTGGCGCTTAGTACACCCGTCGCCAGCTGAGCAGGTCGAACACGGCAGGCGGGCTGGAACCCCCTGCCCGACCAGTTAGCGTGGAGCCTGTGGCTGAGCAGCCCGCTGCACAGCATGACCACCATGGTACCTATCACCAGGCGCCAATCACGTGGGAGTCATGTACACGAGCACAAGTGCTGACAGGGCTCATCCAACCTCCTCTCAGGGTGTAGGGCCACCCTCATCCACATTCCCCGTCGTAAGCCAACTGCAATGGGCCCATCAAATCAACCATCGCCCTGTAATATTAGCAATAGATGGAACCATCGGGATGGCCCAACCAGGCCGGGCTCTGCGGCATACCACCATATATATAAGGTATGCCGACCACCAGTTGGCCCCAGGTGCGCGGTGGCTTACGACGATGGGACAGCTCTTTGTCTCTGTCGACCTGTCCCTCTCTCTCCTCCTCAGTTGGCTCACAGTTCAATATGTAGAATATCTGCATATCCCCCTCCAGACCTTACCCCTCGTGACCTGCAGCAAATGATCACCCGGGGCAAGGAATAACCAGCCATCGGCAAAGCCATCGACGGCACGTTCTGTATCAAGGGCATACGCAGCAGGACCCGGACAGCCCCTGCAATGCTCGGCACTGCCCCGGGGGCGGACACCCCCGCCCTTAACGAGGGACCATTTAGCACCATGGAATACTGGGATAAGATGGTAACTGATGCCCGCTCGCATCAACTGTACTCCCCCTGCCAAACCTTTTCCCTCGAGACCTGGGACAAATGATTACCAAGGGGCAATGAATAACCAGCCGTCGGCAAGGCCGTCACCGGCACATTAGGTACACGGGGGATACGCAGCGGAACCGGAACAGCCCCTGCGATGCCCGGCACTGCCCCGGGGGCGGAAACCCCCACCCCCAACGTCGTGCCAGTATGGAACCAAGGGGCACTGGGATAGGCTGGCAACTGATGCCCACTCGCCTTGACTTGACGAGGCCACGGCCACTGAACCCCACCACTGGAAGTGGACTGTGATGTGGGTGCATTAACTTGAACCTGATACTCACTAGGTGCACCCCCGTGAGCCGCCCCCACTGGGGGTTTCGGCCCACGGCGGGCGTCGGAGCTCGCGACCGGAATCGAGCTCTGGGGCCACACCTGACCACTCTCCTGCTGTAGCTCTGGACGGACAGGGAGCTGCGAGACACCGGCAGGTGCAGGCCGGAGCATCTCAAGCAGCTCAACCCGGCTGGCCGCTTGTTGCAGTGTGGCGGCCGTCGAGGTAGCCGGTGGACACGAAGGGCCCCTGGCAGAGAGAGAAGGGCCCCCTGTCATGGGGTTGTGTGCAATCCCCAAGGATGCCTCAAGCACAGCTAAACGCGTGAGCAATGCATCCACTGCCACAGATCCCCCAGTATAAAGTGGGCCGGGTGGGCCGGACGGCCCCCCAGGCATTTGACCAGGAACCCCAAAATGAGAGCCTGGGCCCGAATACGGCCATGTCCAATACTCCGGCCCATCAGGGGCCGGAGGGGGAACATGCTGTGCACCAGCACCAGCACCAGACCCTCCCCCGCTGACCTGACCCGTGGCCGGCAACTGCTGGCCGAGGGCCGAAGCCCTGGAAGGGCCGGTCAGAGGCTGGCCAGCTGAGGGCCAAGCACCAGCCTGCATCACCCCACCGGTATCGGTGGGGCTAGTGCCCTGCCGCGTGAGTGCAGCCCTGGTCCTCCGACCTGATGGCTGCCCCCCGCGCTGCGCAGGGCCGGCAAAAGCCCTCACCGTTGGCCACGGTTTTGTCACCGGGGCCTTCCGTTTGGGAGGCATATCTATAGAAATAGCAGGATCCCTGTCCAGGGATCAACCTATGCCAAAAAGCACAGAGCAGCCAGCAAGCCGAAGGCTCTGTGCAACTCCTTCCTTCCCAGCCGGGAAAGCCAAGGGCTAAAGAGCCGAAGAATCAAAGGAACAGCGACGGAGAAAACTTCTCCTCTCCGTCGCTATTTTTAAAATGGCAGCTCGGCTGCCTCGTGGCCACCCCTTTTATAGAGGGGTGGCCACGCCCCCTAACTCACACGGATGTCTGAGTCCGGGTGGGGGGGGCCTGCAAAGAGCGCGGCGGCCATTTTGGCGCCACGCTTTCATCCTGTAAGCAAATAAAGCATTCTTCACACTTGCTACAGCCTATTCTGAAAGAACGAGACAGAGTAGAGCAGACTCTTGATCCCACTAATCTGTTACTGTATTTTAAAAAATCTATATGTTGGAACAAGGGAGTAGAAAAGAATCTTAACTGGGGGAGTGCTCACTCACTCACTCGCTCTTCCATGCTCAGCTAGTCTTGTTTTTCCCGTCTTCCTTCTGCTATTGTGTCACGTTGTGTGTCAATGTTCCACTCCCTTTGTTCTAGAGCAGGGGTCAGCAAACAAGTACAAGATGTTCTTGTAGTTCAATTCCCAGAAGCCCTGATCAGCAGGTATACTGACTTGGGCTTCTGGTAGTTGAAGTCCAAGAACACCTGGAGTGCTAAGTTTGCTGACCCCTGTTCTAGAGAGAGAGACCTCTGTCTGATATGTTACTTAACGGCTTTCTTTTCTCCTGCTGTTAAAGCCTTGAAGGTTTTCCTTTTAATAAAAATGTTTAATAGAACCAAAAGAAAAAATGTAATGGTCACTCATGATGTTCTGAAATCAACTGGAGAAACAATGCAGAAGTAATTGCAAACAAATTGTAGAAATGCAGACTAATTTTGTTCCATAACTAGGAGAATGATCTAGCTTAGCTTTCTGTCCCACAGCTTTATCCATGTAATACCTCTCCCATAAAATTCCACCTGGCTACTGATCTGCTGCATTGCACAGCTATGGGACATACTGTAGTATGGAAGGAGATAGCAGATTTTTGAGAATTTACATTTTAGACTGGACCATCTAAAATTCCTCAGCCTGAACAGTCATTGACCATGTTGGTTTGGGGATTCTGGGATCTGTAATTTAAGACAGTAATAATATCTCCATGCTCATAAGTACAAATTATACAATTTCCCTATGCACATTTACTGAGGTGTAAAACTCATTTAGTTAAATAGGGCATCTACGTAAATAAGCAGTTCATAGATCCTTATAATGCTCTCAAGACAAAGGATATTACCATTTGTTAGTGGTGTTAGAAAAAAAGTCTTAGAGATACCATAGACAACCAGAAAAGAAGAAAAGTCCATGCTCAATCAAGTCAAGCCTGAGTTCACTAGAGCAAAAATGAGTAAATTGGGGCTATTCTACCATGCACATATAATAAAAATACAGAGCTGACCAGAAAAAAACCAAAATTGCTGGGGAAAGTAAGGGCAGTAGGAAAAGAAGACTTAGCATGAGATGGATTGTTTCTATGAAAGAAACTATAGCTGTTAGTTTGCAAAACTTATTAGAAATGACAAAATTGTTGGAAAGGGGATCATAGGAAGAGAGAAATCCTAACATGAGATACTGTTGGTTTACATTATCTGTACAGAGCTGTTAATAATAGGACATTTTGGAGGCCATTAACTCATATAGTCACTACACATCAGAAGTGACTTAATGACACATAACATCTTTGGAGGTTTTTATTTAATTACCAAACAAATTTATAGTGACATGATGAGTAAAATAGGAACCAATGCTTTGCTAACATCAAGTTGTTGTTGTTCAGTCGCACAGCCGACTCCGACCCTTTGCGACCCCATGGACCATTTTCCTCCAGGCGCCTCTGTCCTCCACCATCCCCCTCAGCCCTCCCAGCTCTGTGCCCATTGTGTCTACAATACCATCTAGCCATCTCATCCTTGGCCTCCCCCTTCTTCTTTTGCCCTCCACCTTTACCAACATCAGTGCCTTCTCAAGTGAATCCTCCCTTCTCATTTGATGTCCAAAGTATTTTAGCTTCATCTTTACTATTTGACCTTCCAATGAGCATTCAGGGTTAATTTCTTCTAAGATTGACCTATTTGTTCTCCTCGCTGTCCAGGGGACTCTCAAAACCCTCCTCCAACACCACATTTCAAAGGCATCTATTCTTCTGCGTTCAGCCTTCCTAATTGTCCAGCTCTCACATCCGTAGATTACTACTGGGAAAACCATTGCTTTGACTATTCTAATTTTTGTTTGCAATGTGATGTCTCTGCTTTTCACTATGTTCCCCAGGTTTCTCATTGCTTGTCTCCCAAGAATCAAGTAACATCAAGTAAGACCATCTTTAATTACAAAGCAAAAACCTATAATTTCACAGCATAAACAAGTGAGCTTCTGAATATTTTCTTTTAAACTATCGTCATCAGCTACAACCTGTATCCGAGAATGCATTTTTTCCTGAAGCAGGAAAAGTGTCATTGGTGTGAATTTGTTTAAGGTGGATCACAGCTTGCCATGAAGTGACCCACACACCATCTCCTGCGGCACATATGAAATGAAACATGCAAGATTTAACACCTGGACTGCAATGGACTGCTGCAGCCTTGAGGATATTATCAAGGTGTGCCTTCACAGCCAGTCCATCTGGCATGACCTCTTCCGCCTTCATGACCACTGGGAATCAGAGTTCGTCATCTGCTCATTTTGCCATTGGGCCCAATATGATAATTTCCAGTGGCATTTCTTCCACTGAGAGGACCATCACCCTTCCCAAAGGGGCTCATCCGCCTGTAGCCATTGGCCCTTTTTAGGAGTCAGGTTATATACCACCACCCAACATTCAGTGTTGAGTTGCTGGCTGTACGGTCTACTCCATTACTATAGCGGGATGTCCGACCAGACATTTACTTTTAAATACATATTTTTAAATATTCTACAACCAAAATAGAATCTCTTTTTAATGCCTGTTAAGTTTTCCTCCTGAATGTCAGCTAACAATATCTTGACTGGTAGTATGAAAAGTTCAGATTGCCCCAGAGTTCACCAAACCTGCAACAATATATCTATACAGTACTTTGGAAACTTGTTCCACAGTTTATGCCTTTTGGAGAGGCATTTTTAGGACCAGGATTTCAGCCCCTCTAACTGGGATTCCTCCTAAATAAGAAAAAAGTGAGTGGGGCCACAATTCTTCTTCAAGATAAACAAAAAAAAATCAATTTATAGAAGTTATTTTAAATCTGAGGACACAAAAGGTCACTTGTTTCTGCATAGGAAGATAAAACAGTTTTACTTTTTAAAAATCACAAATAAATCCTTTGCCCAGACATCTCCCAATTTGGCATAGGGCAAGGGGGAAGCTGTCTGCTACGTCTAGATCACCAGTATCCTTATCATAAATTGCCTCATTTGACGCATGTTAAGTGGTATTTTAAAATATTACATGAAACTCAGCCATCACTGCCTACTATTTAATTGGTTTCTTATTTTTTTTAATTAACTACCACATACTCAGAAAATTGTCTTGTCACAGATGTTGGGTTTTCAAGAACAAAAACACAATTTAGACTTGTTTATTACTTTAACAATTAGACGATTCAGCTGTGGACATTTGAAATTAATGAGTCATCCTTAGACAGAACTCAGCTTTAATGGTATTGACTCACAGAATGGAGATATCAGTCCACACTGAAATATATCTATCATCTATTTTACCTGTGTTTGGCATATTTAAGATTTGTTGTAGAAAGGATTGTGCTCCTTTGAATCACAAAACCTGAGAAAAATTAGTTGGATCCAGATTTTGTCAAACTTTGACAAAAGTATTAAAATCACAACTAATTTTAGTCCCATTTATTTAAACAAGTCTCTTCTTAGTATGGTTAAATTTTGATGCAACCATGTATTTCCATGAACATGGAGCTAGATTTCCAATTTTATCATCACAGTTATTCTTCTTTTTCTTTCATATCCCAATCAAACCCTCAACTGCCAAAATGAAGCCACTTTCTTGGCTTTGTTGTTGGCCAAGCTTATGTCCTCATCAGTGCGTGACAGTAATGGTAATGGTAATGGTAAAGAGGATTAAATTAAGAGACAATAATTAATCCATGGCCATCCAGGAAGCTCAAACTTTGAAAAAGGAAAATGATAATGCAAAACTAAAAGCATGATTAGACTTCCATAAATATTCTTGGCAGAATAAAAATTGGAAAAAATTTGTGGTTGGTGAATTTCTTTTCAATCCCCAGGCATGGGCTCTTTCATAAAATTAACACAAAAAAGGGATAGGGAGTGTTGAAAATGTAGCCATTAGCCATTTAAAAAACATTTTGTCCTTTTTAGTTGCTAGAAACTTCCCCAGATTATGATAAATGCTAAAGGTCAGATTTAAAATTGTACTGCTACAGTGAAACACCCATTATGTAGTTATTCTCTATCCTTCATTGGAAATGGTTTTTGGTTTTTTGTTTCAACTTGTATGCCACCCTACTCGCAGCACAACTCAGGGTGGCTAACAAAGTACACAAAGCATCACAAAATATCAGATAAACATCAAAAGCACAATTAATCCCAATAAATAAATGCAAACAATAAAACAACAAATAAATCAAGTAAAACACATTGTACTCTGTTGGCACCACAGCCGGACATTAGTGAGGCCCAGAGGTCAGAACCCAGAGCTCAACTTCCTCGGCGGAACCTGGGGCTCAACGTTCTCGATGGAGCCCGGGGCTCAACATCCTCAATGGAGTCTGGCCGCTGGGTGGGGGGATGTACCTGTCCAGATATGTTTTTTCATGTTCTTGTTACTGTTTATGTGTTGGAATGCTTTATTTATAATATATTAAATCCTGTGCCAAATATTTTCCTATGATCAATGTAGCCTGACAGTAAGGCATGTGTCATAGGTATGCTTAAATTAAGATGTATTTGTTTTTTCAGTGTTGCTGGAAAGTTTGATGCATAACTTATTGCAATCACATTACAAACACTCAGTTATTGAAAAGGTGTTCTGCATTTGTTGTTATTGCTTGTTTTATTTGGGGGGAGTTTTTAAACAAGAACTTTAGGATGCACCATCTAACATAGCAGTGAACAAAGCTGCATGAGGAATTATGGGAGATATAATCTGAAAAAGTAATTTTTCCGGTCTCTGCAGACATATGAGTTTACCTGGCTCTTAAGATCTTCATAGGAGGTATGCTTGATAGGGACACAAGGTAGGGCCTTCTCTTTGGCAGCTCTCAGGTTGTGGAAAGCACTCCTTCAGGAGGTTAGGTTGGCCCTCACCTTTTTATCCTTCCGCAGACAACTGAGGACTCGTCTCTTCAGGTGGGGTTTTAATAATTATAACTGAGTCCCTGGATACTAGTATTTAGCTGAATTATTGCCTATTTTTAACATATTAGCCTGTTTTTAATGTTTTAAACCTGTTTTTAACCATTTAATGTATTTTAGTTATTATTCTAGCTTAATTGCTTTCTATCTGCCCTACTAATTGTCTTTTAATTTGATATTTTTAATATTGTGAGCCACATTGAGTCCCCCATCAGGAGAAAGGTGTCTTGTAGAATAAATAAATAAGTAAATAAATAGAGCCAGTTTTCAGGACATTTGCACAAATGTATAGTTCCAGAAACCTCTTCAAAGGTCATAGTCATCAAGGGAAATAATATTATCAATGGTTTTGGAGTTACTCCATCTGCTAATTTGATATTTGCCATTTGTTTTCATCGTTTCCAAAAACATGTTTCACTAATGTATGGAAACAAGTCAGAATATCCAAAATGGACTTGATTGCAGCAGCAGTGTGCTTTAAGTAACTGCTTTGTCCATCTAATAATAATTTTGTTTCAGAAATTATTCAGGGTTGAAAGGATTTTTGTGAGAGGAAGTCCGCTCAGGGGATGCCCAAATGAGGCTCCTTTCATGGTCTCAAGATCTTTTCCCACATAAGTGGTCCCTATTTATCTACCTGCAATTTCTCGCTTTCAAACTGCTAGGTTAGCAGGAGCTGAGACAGAGATGGGCGCTCAATCCATCATGCAGTACCCAGGTCTTGAACTGCCAACTTGCTGGCCTTCCAGTTAACAAGGCGAGCTTCTTAACCACTGAGCCACCACAGCCCAATAGTTGTTGAAGTGATATAGTTGCAAGCCTTAAAATGTTATTGTTACAGCCATTCACGATAACTGTACTTTATGGAACTGTCAGAACTATACTACAGATCTGTTTGTGGCACAATATTTCATTCTATGTTTTTTCCCTAAATCCTATGGGTTCAGTTTGACACCAGACATTTATTCTAGCAGATTTATGGGCTTCACACAGAAGGGTGTTATTGACATTGACAATTTGAGTACCTTGTTTCAGTGAAAAAAGAATGTACTGTACACAATGGAGACATAATTTCCTTTTTTTTTTCTTCTGTTGTCCTTAATACTATACCTTAACTAGACTATTTTAATGAATTTCTTGAAATATGTTTGGTCAATCCATAACATACATGTCAATAACAGAGGGCTAAGAGAGGGGAACGAATTAAGGTACTGAATCTTTACCTTATGAAAGCGCAGCACCAAAATGGCCATCGCGCTCTTTGCGGGGCGGCCCCCCCACCCAGACTCAGACATCCGGGTAGTTAGGAGGCGTGGCCACTCCTCTATAAAAGGGTGGCCACGAGGCAGCTGAGCTGCCATTTTAGAACGCGACGGAGTGGAGAAGGTTGCTCTGCCACATTTTTCTCTTTGCTTCTCTCCCCTTTGTACCTTTACCTTTTCAAATGGACTTCCTTTGCTCATTGATACTGCGGTACTCAGGGCACAGGATTGTGAGTTGGATCCCTGGCCAGGGATCGATTAGGGAGCAGCTTTGCTCTTTGGCTTGGGAGACATGGTTCCCAAGCGCAAGGCTCCGGCTGCCAAGCCGCGCCTGTGGGGGAGGGCTTTGCCTACCCCCTCTTCCTCTGGGGGGCGGCCATCGGGTCGGAGGGCTCGGGCGGCACCCCCGCAGCAGGGCAGTGGGATGGCTTTGCCCACTGCCACCAATGTCGCTGACCAGGCTTCCACCTGTCAGCCTGGCACAAGCTTCCAGGCGGGGCTGGCACAGGCTGGCCCCTCGAGGACCCCTGCCCATGGAGGGCCTTTTCATGGCCCGGGACAGGGTGGCCCATGTGGGCCTGGTGTGGGTTTCCACCCCACCATTCCTCCGGACCCCCACAGGCCGGAATTTTGGGCATGGCCCTATTCGGGCCCGGGATCCCCATTCGGGTCTCCCCTTCAGCAACTGCCCAGTGGGCCATCCGGCCCATCCGGCCCACCTTATACAGGGGGCTCGGACACCGTTGATGCACTTCTCGCACACATTTCAGTGCTAGAAGCATCAATGGGCATTGCCCCACCGCCTTCCGATGGGGGCTTAGCCACCGCTTCAATTACGGCCCTTTCGTCAATCCCGGCCAACACTTTGGCCATGCCTCTCCAGCGGGCCGTCAACAGGGTCGAGCTGCTCGAGGCCATTAGGCCAGCCCAAGCTGGCGCCTCGCAGCTCCCCACACGATTGGATTTGCCGGTGGGGACCAGTCAGGTGTGGCCCCAGAGCTCGAGGCCTGTCGCGAGCTCCGACGCCCACCGTGGGCCGGAACCCCCAGTGGGGGCAGCTCACGGGGGTGCGACTAGTGAGTATCCGGTTCAATTTAGTGCACCAGCGACACTGTCCAGTCACACTGGGGGGTACAGTGGCCATGGCCGAGGCAGGTTACTGTGGGTGGGCAGTTGTATCCGCACTGCCCTGTTAACTCATGGTTGCCAAATGGCCCCCTGGTTAGGGCAGGGGTGTCTGCCCTTGTGGGTATGCCAGGTGTTGCAGGGCCTATTCAGGGCCCGCTGCGCATACCCTCCATCCAGAACGTGCCGATGACGGCTCTGCCGACGGCTGGTTATTCCTTGCCCCTGGGTGATCATCTATCACAGGCCATGAGGGAAAAGATTTGGCAAGGAGAGTATGTCGATATTTTCTCCCTCTTGAAGCATGAGCCCACCAAGGAAGAGAGGGAGGGACAGGATGACAGGGACAAGGAGTTGCCCCGTCGTCGTAAGCCACCGCGCACCTGGGCCAACTGGTTGCCGGCATACCTCATATATATGGCGGTATACCTGAGGGCCCGGCCTGATTTGGCCATTTCCATGGTGTAATACCTCGACAATATTTATAGGGCGATTGTTGATTTTCCTGGCCCATCGTGGTTGGCTTACGACGAAGAATTCAGGATGAGAGTGGCCCTACATCCCTCTGATGGTGCTGGCCACGCAAAAGGCCCCCTCCCCAATTAATATCCCTAAGCAGGATCGATGGCTTTCCGCTTATCCTAGACAGGATGATGTGAGGTACCTTTTAGAAGGTTTCCAGTTTGGTTTTCGTATACCATTTAGGGGTGTTCGGGGACCGCAGGATGCCCCGAACTTACTTTCTCTGAAGGGTAATGAGGAGGTCGCTGCACAAAGCTGCACAAAGCATAGCTAAGGAAGTGAATGCTATAAGAGTTGCTGGGCCCTTTACTGAACCACCATTCACTAACTTGAAGATCTCTCCTCTGGGGCTAGTCCCGAAAAAGACCCCAGGTGAATTCCATTTAATTAACCATCTATCTTACCCTCGGTCAATGATGCGATTCCTGATGACCTTTGCTCGGTCAGGTATATGTCATTTGATCAGGCCCTACAGATGGTACGCTCCTGTGGTCCTGGGGCGCTCCTGGCTAAGTGCGATATCAAATTGGCATTCCAATTACTGCCAGTGCACCCCGCTGACTTTGAGCTGTTGGGTTTTCGTTTCCGAGGGAGGTTCTACGTAGATAAGGCCATGCCTTTTGGCTGTTCTATTTCATGTTTGGCATTCGAACGCTTTAGCACTTTCCTTCAACGGGCCTTTGTTCGCAGGTCTGCAGCCCACTACCTCGATGACTTTTTGTTCGGGGGTGAACAGGGCTCGGACACGTGTACGCGTCTCCTTAATACATTTCAGGTGCTTATGCGGGAACTGAGTGTCCCCTTAGCACCTGAAAAGACCGAGGGCCCAGCCACCACGCTCACCTTTTTAGGTATCGAAATTGACACTGTTGCACAGGCATTCAGGTTACCCATGGGTAAGGTGACTCGGATCTCCACGGCGATTCTGGCACTGATTGCCAAGCATAAAGTGTCTCTTCGTGAGCTACAGGTCCTTCACAGCCACCTCAATTTTGCCTGCAGGGTGGTGACCCCGGGCAGAGCTTTTGCCAGGCGTCTGTGTGATGCCATGGCTGGCCTATTAAAACGCCACCACAGGGTCCGGCTGACCAGGGGTATATGGGCAGACCTTTCGGTTTGGCTCACATTCCTCCAGGATTTCAACGGGGTCTCTTTTTGGAGATCAGACCTTATGGGCTGCCCTAAATTTCAAGTAGTCAGATGCCTCCGGCTCTCTGGGTTATGGGATTTATTTTGAGGGGCAGTGGGCATATGGCCGATGGCCTCACGCATGGCAGGGCACAGATAGCCTACGCGATCTTACTTTCCTGGAATTTTTCCCCATTTTGGGGGCACTAATGCTATGGGGCGATGAGTGGGCCAATTCAGTGGTCCATTTTTGGTGTGACAATGCGGCAGTGGTGCACATTGTTAATGCCCAGACATCCAAATCCCCTAGGGTCATGGCATTGGTTCGTCAATTTGTTTTGAGAACCCTACGCCTCAATGTGCTGTTCAGGGCCAGACATGTGCCAGGCATTAATAATGATATTGCTGATGCTTTATCCCGCCTGCAGATCTCCCGGTTCCGTGCCTTGGCTCCAGAAGCAGAGGAATTTCCCTCTCCACTCCTGGCCGAGATTTGGACATTTGGCGAGGAGAGGTGAACCGGGCGATCGGCATGTCCTTGGCACCTCGCACGCATAAGGCGTACCAACATGCTTTCATACAATTTAGAGCCTTTTGTGGGCGACTACAGTTACCTGAAGCATGGCCAATACCAGTAGACCAGATTTTACAATACATGGTTTATCTTCACGGTCAGGGGTTGGCTCCCCATACTATAGCCTCTAGGCTTTCGGCACTGGCATTTATGGCCAAGGCACGGGGCTTCACTGACTGCGTGAATGACTTCCGCATACATCATGTTTTGGAAGGGTGGACACGTAAACGTGGCCGCCGCCCGGACACACGTCACCCGATTTCACCAGATGTTCTTACCCACCTTGCACGAGGCTGGCATAACTTATGTTATGATAGGTACGAGGTGGCTCTTTTTCATGCAGCTACCACTGTAGCCTTCTTTGGAGCGCTCCGCATCAGTGAGTTGGTACCATTGTCTAAGGCGGATGCGTCTCGTAGGGCACTGGAACTCGATGATGTCTATGTTACACACGAGTGGGCTCAGTTGAGGATACGGTCCTCAAAGGTTGATCAGCATGGCGTAGGCAGTGGAGTCAGACTGCTACGATGTCCCATTGAAGACATCTGTCCGGTTGATGCCCTACATGAGTTTTTGGCAGTGCGTGGTACGCACCCTGGCCCGTTTTTCTGCCACCAGGATGGGTCTCCCCTTACTAAATTCCAGTTTTGGAAGGTGACCAGTACGGCACTTCACAGTGTTGGCCTCCCTGGGGCTCGTTACAGCAACCATTCATTTAGGATAGGCGCTGCGTCCACTGTGGCTGCGTTTGGGTACTCTGAGGCTGATATACGCCGGATGGGCAGATGGGGATCCATGCGCTTTGCATTATATGTACGCCCCCTCCGTGCATGAGTACCAGTTATGTCATTGTTCCTTTTTCTTCTTTTACAGACCATGTGTGTCCACGCACACCGGTGACAGTATGGCTGGTGGGCCACAGTTATGTGCACTGGGCAGCGCAGTATGCTGCGGCGACAGAGTGGGGACACCATCTCGGGCTACGTGCAGCCGCACGTATGCGATGGTACGGTAAGCGCGGCATGAGATGGCGGGAACTGTTGCCATTCCTGTTTTCCATCAGGGATGCTGGACCGCCTGATGTCCTTGTCCTGCACCTCGGTGGCAATGATCTCGCACAGGTCACTGGCCTCTCTTTAAAATTCACGATTTGCAGTGACCTAGCCTATCTACATTATGTATGGCCGTCTATGCGGCTGCTATGGTCAGACATTGTACCGCGACAGACTTACAGGGGAGGCATTGACCTCCGTGCCCTTGACCACGCTCGCCGGTCGGTGAACAGGGCTGTTGCCCGGTTCCTTGCAGACAAGGGCTTGGGAACAGCCATTCGGCATCTTAGGATAGGCTTGCAGGATTACGATCTCTATGCAGGAGATGGGGTCCACTTGTCGGCCAGAGGTATGAACCTCTTTCTTGAGGATATGCAAGCAGGCCTGGTGACCGAGCTGATGGTCTGGGGGGGGCGGTGAGCTTTTTTGCCCATCCCACACTGTTGCTAGTGTTTGAGAAAAGGGGTAAGTTGACTTTGGTCACTTTTGGCGGGTAGCACTGGTAAGGTAAAGATTTATGACCCATAGGTATCCGGCAGGTTCGCAATTGACTGGCCAACACGTAGACAGGTACAGGGGAAACAGGTTTGGCCGGTCAAAGGCGAACCAGGCAAGGGGTGATGTCAGGAGCTTCACAGCCTGCATCACCTTGATATTTAACGAATACACGTCATAGGGTGGGGTCAGTAGATAGTTTATTGACTCCGGTCAACAATTTGTTTGTGTCAACAAACAAATTGATACAAATAGTTACATGTAGCCAATTGCCATTGGCATTTTGGGAGGAACCTTACCAGTGTTACTGCGGCCTGCTTGCCTTCAAGAATTACAATTGGATGATTACACCAATTGAATGTTATAATTCGGACTAGGGCATTATTCAATAAAAGTGGTCCGATGCCTTTATCCATATACCGGTGTCTGAGTCTTTCTTTGGGGGGTGTGCCTGCAAAGGGCCCCATGATCTTTCCTTGAACCATTCACATGTAAAACAACACAACAGTTTTTCTTGTATTGTCTCATAGCTTGTCCTATTCCACATTTTACCACTTTTATTAAAAGTAGTCTAGTGTACACTATATATAAATACCAAATTTGTCCTGCATTTACTTTCTGTGCTGTGGGTTTGCCTTTTAAATTTGCTTTTGTTTATCTTATCTCGGAGGATAATAATCATGACATGGCTTCAGGACCAAATGTCTGAACCATTGGAATTCAAAGGCTAGCCTTACTGGAAATGTTTAAGAAATGGTAAAAATGCCACTCAGAAGCCTCTGAGACAGACATTTCCTTATTCATATTTCTTTATTAAACACCAAATTAGTGGCATTAAGATAATGCTGATACTTGGTGAAGGATAGAAAGACTAGGATCTGGAGGGAAAGAAATTCTTTGGGACATGGTAACTTGGATTTTCAGCATGTCTTGGATTTTCTCATAATAGATGGAATGAGCATGCACCGCATCTTTCATCGCTGGCTTAATAAAGCAAATGTGGAATGTAAATACTGTATATACATTTGTATTTATGGCATTACTGGGTCTAATGAGCACAATAGCCTAAAGTCAGTCAAAGTCAAAAAAACCATCATGCACAAACAGAATTTGTGTGTGTGTGTGTGTGTGTGTGTGTGTGTGTGTGTGTGTGTGTGTGTGTGTGTGTGTGTGTAATCAAAACACACATTTCTGTCAGCAATATACAGGCACCGCAACATTTACTTAAAGTGTAGGTACTGATCTCTATGCTTCTATATGGCAAGCAACTGGTAAAAACTATTATAAGATCTCACCCTTTTAAGGTAATATACAACCAATTCCACCACCAACAACAAAACCACACCCACCCACCCAAAGTCATAGAAACACTTCAAAAGAATTGGTTTCCTAAGAGATTGTTCTTTCACTAGTAGCTATTTGGGAATGTCCTACAGCAGTGGCTATATTCTGCCTGAAACAAAAACATACAGCTTAGAGGCAGCTCAAAATGAAAATGGTAAACAAGAATAGGAAGACCTCCACTAAGTACATATTTTCGACAAGAGATAGGGATGTCCCTCCCCGCAACCCCATTTACATAACTCTGCATTCAAAACTCTAAAGAGCCTTTTCTCAATGCCTTTGTACATGCACAGGCGTAAACCAGCAAATCCACAAATTAATCCATCTCTTTCCCATTCCAGCCTGGAAAAGGACTGATTATTTATACTGCTGTCTTAAGAAGCCACTTTGGCTGAGAACAGACAAGAAGGATGGGTCTATTTACATGTGTTGCTAGAAAAACCTCATAATACATTGACTGATTTTGAGAAAGCGGAGCGACAGAGATTCTGAACAATTTGGCAAATTTTAGACCATCTTCCAGATTTGGAGCACCTTCTTCACTCACTTCATCTATCTTGGATTTGCATTGGTTTCAAGTTCATATCTTCTTTGAAATCTGTCTCTAAGGTGTCAGATGTCTTTAAGCTTAGTGCATATGATAATGCCATTGTTTGTTTGTTTTTTATACTGGAGTTTGTTGTCAGGCAATTTTATCCATTTACTTGAGATTATTTCAGAGTCAGATGGGGAGGGTTCATTTCTAGCAGTTGAATCATTATAATGTAGATCGCTCTATACCTGTGTTTCCCAATCTTTGATTTTTGAACTTCACCTCCCAGATGCCTAAGTCAATTGTCCAAAGTACGGATCAGCCAATGTACTGACTTAGGCTTCTGGGAATTGAAGTCCCCCTGTGGGGCCTGGGCCGCAAGTTGGGAACCACTGCCCTGGACCAAGCTAACGTAAATCCTGAGCACTACATTGCTTATCGTATTAACATATTGTTTTGTAGTTTTGTGTTGTTTCACTGTGAGACTCTCCTATGGGGTTGAGTTCTTTAAAGTGTTCTCTCCAGTTTTCAATAACTTCTGAGGGATCTACTAGTGGACTTCCATTCTTGTCATTAGCTATTGATTCTCCTCTCTTTTCCATATACAGTACTTGGAACTACTTTGAAAAATGTCCGTGGAACTATTCTTCTGTTAGCTGCTAATGATTTTCTGAAGCATTCCCAAGATTCTTATTTTGTTTTTTTATTAATTATTCTATTGGTATCTTTGTGTTGCAATCTATAATTTATACAGTCTTCTTCCTTCTTTGATTTTATCCAACATTTATATAATTGCTTTTTTCAGGTTTACTGCTTCTTTAAATTCTTCACACCACCATGCAGTGTGTTTGGACCCATACCATCTTTTTTCACATTTCCTTTTTCCACATAGTTTTTATGCAGTGCTAAGTAGGGGAGTTTTTGTATCTCTTCCATATATCCTCCATGTGCTTTACTTCTGTTGGCAGTTGTTTAAATGCTATCTCCATCTTTTGTTTTAACTGTTCTACTATTTCTTGTTGTTTGAGTTTTGCTTTCTTAATTAATTCTGGGTGTTTGTTTAACCTTCCTCTTTTAATATTGGATTTATAATTTCTTGCTGTTAACTCCACAATTTTATGATCAGTGTTGCACAGTTTGTTAGGAATTGCTTTTTGCATCAAGTATTCTAAATCTTCTTTTAACTCTTGTTAATATGTAATCAATCTGGCTTTTAATAGTGATATCATTCCATTTATACCATGTATAACATTGTGAATCACAATGTTCAAATAAATGTTAGTAATAAAAAGCTGGTGTTGTTTGCATGAATCCAGTATCCTTTATCCTATTTTGTAATTCAGTGTTCTGCCTGTTAGTTACCATTGCTATGGTCATTTCCCATTTGATCATTCCATTTGTATCTCATTTGGATTTCAATAGCAATATACTATCCATTGCCGGCTTGCTGATCCTGTCACAACTTCACCAAAGCGCATTTTGCCAGATCGTTTCAGGGTGACACCATATGGTCTTTGCAGGCGCACCCCCCCAATAACGGACACAGACAACATTGAAAGTGGATAACAGCAAAGGGCCACATTTATTGATTCAATGCCCTAGTCCGAATTATAAATTTGTATTGGTAAAACGACCAATCATAATTCCTAAGGCAAGCAGGCCGAAGTAACACTGGTAAGGTACCACCCCAAAATTGCCAACGGCAATTGGTTACAATGTATCAATTTGTATCAATTTGTTTGTCAACAACAAACAAATTGTTGACCGTAGTCAATAACTAACTCATGACCCCACCCTCTGACGCGTATCCGTGAAATCACAGGGGTGATGCATGCTGGTTAGCAATCACCATCACCCCATCGCCTGGTTCGTCGTTGACCGGACAACGTTTAACTAATTTATTCCTGTCTAGTGTTGTCCAGTCAACTGCGAACCTGCCGGATACTTGTGGGTCATACTGTTTACCTTACCAGTGCTACCCGCCCATGTGACCAAAGTCAACAGTAGTAATGGAGAAAGACCCCTATATCAAACCATAGCCACAGTGTGGGGTGGGCAAAAAAGCCAGGACCCGAAGCCAATATGGGTCCCAACCAAAAATTCCGACCCGGCCCCGAAGCGACCATAATCACACTGTTAACTAGGGAGGGGGTGGAGGGGAAAAACTTCTCCGCTCCGTCGCTGAGGCAAAATGGCAGCACGGCTGCCTCGTGGCCACCCCTTTTATCAAGGCGGTGGCCACGCCCCTAACTACCCGGATTCTCTGTCCTGTGGGGGGGGGGCCCGCAAAGGGCGCGGCGGCCATTTTGGCGCCGCGCTTGCATTGCAGGCGCACCCCCCCAATAACGGACACAGACAACATTGAAAGTGGATAACAGCAAAGGGCCACATTTATTGATTCAATGCCCTAGTCCGAATTATAAATTTGTATTGGTAAAACGACCAATCATAATTCCTAAGGCAAGCAGGCCGAAGTAACACTGGTAAGGTACCACCCCAAAATTGCCAACGGCAATTGGTTACAATGTATCAATTTGTATCAATTTGTTTGTCAACAACAAATAAATTGTTGACCGTAGTCAATAACTAACTCATGACCCCACCCTCTGACGCGTATCCGTGAAATCACAG
Source organism: Bradypodion ventrale (assembly GCA_035047345.1). Lineage (NCBI taxonomy): Eukaryota > Metazoa > Chordata > Lepidosauria > Squamata > Chamaeleonidae > Bradypodion > Bradypodion ventrale. The sequence goes on along the minus strand of JAWDJE010000002.1, from coordinate 280,291,484 downwards.
GGGTGATGCATGCTGGTTAGCAATCACCATCACCCCATCGCCTGGTTCGTCGTTGACCGGACAACGTTTAACTAATTTATTCCTGTCTAGTGTTGTCCAGTCAACTGCGAACCTGCCGGATACTTGTGGGTCATACTGTTTACCTTACCAGTGCTACCCGCCACACGGAGGGGCTTCACAGAAGACCTGACGCCCCCCCCCAGACCGTCAGCTCGGTCAACAGGCCTGCTCGCCAGTCACCCAACAGGAGGTCCATACCTCCTCGCGACAGATGGACCCCATCCCCTGCATAGAGGTCATAATTTTGCAGACTAATATCGGGGTGATGACTAACCCGCCCCCAAGCCCTGGTGGTAAGAAACCGCGCCACCGCCTTGTTGACCGCGCGCCTCGCGCGGTCAAGCGCAAGGAGGTTAACGCCCCCTCTGTAAGAGTGGCGCGGAACAATGTCCGACCAAACCAGGGTTGTGGCAGGCCAGACATAGTGCAAGTAGGCGAGTTCCTCGCAAATCGCATGCTTGAGCGATAAGCCGGTGACCTGGCCCAAATCATTGCCCCCCAGGTGGATAATTAGAATGTCAGGCGGGTCAGCCCCCAGGCCAGAAAAAAGGAAAGGCCTCAGCTCCTGCCATAACATCCCAGGCTTACCATGCCATGCGAGACTGGCGTGGTCACCCAGTCCCAGTCGGGGTCCCCACTCTGTCGCCGCAGCGTAACGCGCTGCCCTGTGCACATAGCTGTGGCCCACCAGCCATACTGTCACCGGTGTAATACGACACCCAGGGTCTGCAATAAAATTGAGAAAAAAGGAAGGTAAGGTGACTGAATTGGTACTCATGGCGGGAGTGGGCGCACATAAAACTGAAAACACTGTGAGCCCCATCTCCCCATGCTGCGTATGTCAGCCCCCGAGTACCCAAAAGCAGCTGCTGTAGAGGCTGCACCAATACGGAACGAATGTGTGCCATAACGGGCACCTGAAAAACCCACCCTGGTGAGGGCTATGGCTGTCACCTTCCAAAACTGAAATTTAGTAAGGGGAGACCCATCTTGGTGACAGAAAAACGGGCCGTGGTGCCAGCCACGCAGTGCCAGGTACTCCTGTAGGGCACCAACCGGACAGATGTCTGCCAAAGAACACCGTAGCAGTCTTACTCCACTGCCTACGCCATGCTGATCTGTTTTAGAGGAGCGGATCCTCAACTGGGCCCAGTCTTTGGCAACATAGACATCTTCGAGTTCCAGTGCCCTACCACTTGCATCCGCCTTAGACAGCATCACGAGTTCGCTGACGCGGAGCGCTCCAAAAAATGCCACCGTTGTGGCTGCATGAAAAAGGGCTGCCTCATAATGATCAAAACAGAGGCCTGGCCAGCCCCGGGCCAACTGGGTAAGAACCCCTGGGGAAATAGGGTGCCGGTCGTCCGGGCAACGCCCGCGCTCGCGCACCCACCCCTCCAAAACGTGTCTCACGCGGAAGTCAGAGGTGGTATCCACATGACCCCCTACTTTGGCCATAAAAGCCAACGCCGAGAGCTTGGATGCTATGGTGCGAGGTGCAAGGCCCTGTGCATGGAGGTGGACCATGAACCGCAGTACATGGTCCACCGGAATAGGCCAGGTCTCTGGCAAGTGAAAATGAGTGGCAAAAACCCTATATGAACTGAGTGCTTGTTGATACGCCTTACGCGTGCGTGGCGCTAGTGAAAGGCCAATCGCCCGGTTCACCTCTCCTTGCCAATAGTCCACATCTCGTCCGGGAGTGGCGAGGGAAATTCCTCCGCATCCGGGGCCAAGGCGCGGAACCGGGAGATCTGCAGGCGGGACAAAGCATCAGCAATATCATTATTAACCCCTGGGACATGCCTGGCCCTGAACAAGACATTGAGGCGCAGGCAGCGCAGCACAAAATGGCGCACTAGCTCCATAACCCTGGGCGATTTAGAAGTCTGTGCATTGACAATGTGTACCACGGCAGCATTGTCGCACCAAAAATGCACTACCGAATTAGCCCACTGTTCGCCCCATAGCATCAAAGCCCCCAGAATGGGAAAAAATTCCAGGTATGTGAGATCCCGCAGGCGACCTGTGCCTGCCCAAGCCGGTGGCCACCCACCATAGGCCCACTTCCCATTGAAGTACATCCCATAACCCAGGGATCCTGAGGCATCAGACTGGATCTGGAAATTGGGGGAAGCCAGGAGGTCCGACCTCCAAAATGAGACCCCGTTAAACTCCCTCAGGAATTGCAACCAGACGAACATGTCTGCCCTGATACCCCGGGTGAGCCTAACTCTGTGGTGGGGCCTGGATAACCCTGCCATGGCGTCGCATAAGCGCCGGGCAAAAGCCCTGCCCGGTGCGACCACCCTGCAGGCAAAATTAAGGTGCCCATGTAGCACCTGGAGTTCCCTCAGGGATGCCTTACGCTTGGCCAGCAATTCCGAGATAAGGGTCACTATCCTAGACACCTTATCGCCCGGCAACCTAGAAGCCTGCTCTACTGTGTCAATCTCAACCCCCAGGAACACTAACTTGGTCGATGGGCCCTCGGTCTTTTCGGGCGCTAAAGGGACACCAAGTTCCTGCATTAGCGTCTGAAATGTATTGAGGAGACGTGCACACGTGTCCCAGCCCCGTTCACCCCCGAATAAAAAGTCATCCAGGTAATGGGCTACAGACCGGGACCCTGACCTGCGGACAAAAGCCCATTCTAGGAAAGTACTAAAACGCTCGAAGGCCGAGGATGATATGGAGCAGCCAAAAGGCATGGCCTTATCAAAATAATATTCCCCTTTAAATTTAAAACCCAGCAATTCAAAGTCACCCGGGTGCACTGGCAAGAGGCGAAAAGCTGACTTAATGTCGCACTTGGCCAGCAAGGCACCCGGGCCACACGAGCGCACCATGCGCAGCGCATGGTCGAACGATGTATACCTGACCGAACAAAGGTCATCAGGTATAGCATCATTGACCGATCTGCCGGCTGGGTAGGACAAATGATGAATAAGGCGAAACTCACCTAGGGACTTTTTGGGAACCAAACCCAATGGTGAAACCTTAAGGTTGGGAAAAGGGGGTGCAGGAAAAGGTCCAGCGACCCTGCCCGCGTCTAATTCCTTTTTAATGCTAGCCTCAGCCACCTCCTCCCTTCCTCTGAGGGATAACAGGTTGGGAGCATCCTGAGGTGATCTAACACCCATAAAAGGGATACGAAATCCCTGCTTAAAACCGTGAATGAGATACTCTCTGTCCTCCCCCTTTGGGTACGATGCGAGCCAGCGCTCCAGCATGTCCACCTTAATTGGGGAGGGTGCCTTTTGGAGAACTAGTTCCCTCCGTGGCAGCCTTGCCAGCCCACTGTCCACCCCTCCCTCTGCCTCGCGCCCCCCCAGGCTTGGGACAAGCCGAGGCTGCGTGGGGACCAGAACACGTGGGACACTCATGCTTATACCTGCAGTTCTTTCGATTGCAGGAACCATTTGACGAGAAAGTCCAGCACAGCAGGCGGGCTGGAACCCCCTGCCCCGCCGGTTGGCGGGTAACCTGCGCTGGAGCTGCTCGCTGGACCGCATGTCCACAATGGTATCTATCCCCCGGGGCAGGGCGTGTGGGTGTCATATACAAGAGCCACAGTCTCTGGCAGGGCTCATCCCATCTCATCTCGGGATGGAGGGGAATCCTCATACGGAATTCCTCATCATATGCTAGCCATGAGGGGCCCGGGAAATCCACCATCGCCCTATATATGTTGTCCAAATATTGGACCATGGGAATAGCTAGATCCGGCCGCGCCCTCAAATATACCGCCATGTATATCAAATAAGCGGGGAGCCAGTTGGCCCAGGTACGCGGCGGCTTGCGGCGGCGTGCCTGCTCCTTGTCCTTCTCATCCTGACCCTCCCTTTCTTCCTTGGTGGGCTCTCTGTTCAGGAGTGAGAAGATATCTACATACTCCCCCCTCCAAATCTTTTCTCTGGTAGCCTGTGCCAAGTGATCGCCCAGTGGCAAGGAATACCCTGCCGTCGGCAAAGCCGAAAAGGGGACAACGGGCCTGGTAAAGGGAGTCGGAGCTAACCCTGCCACCCCCAAGACGTTGCCAGCAGTGTAAGAGCCTAGGCCCACCCCCGTGGGCATGGTGGCTGTCGTTGTCGCCGGGTGGGGCACCAGAGGGGCAGTCCCCGCACCACCCGAGCGAGGCCAAGGCCACTGAAAGGCCCCCCCTATATTGGGAATATGTGTAGATGTACTCGTTTGCACCGTATACTCACATGCTGCACCCCCGTGGGCCGCCCCCACCGGGGGTTCTGGCCCACTGGGGGCGTCGGAGCTCACGACCGATGTAGAGCTCATCACCGGGGCTTGACCCGCACCAGGTTGCTGGCTGGGGAGCTGCGAGGCAGTGGCCGTAGCCGCGCCACCCGCCTGCAGCAGCTCAACCCTCCCCGCCGGCTGTTGTCCTGCTGCCGTTAGCGCCTCCAAAGGTACCCCAAAAGGGGCACCTGCCTGACTGGCCCGGGCCAAAGACGCCTCGAGGGCCGCAATACGTGCCAGTAAGGAGTCCACATTAACCATGGGTAAAGAGCCGGCCGGCCCACCTGATCCTTGCATGGGGACAGGTCCCTGCACCCCAGGGGCCGTATATTGCCATTGACTACCGCCGAAGCCCGGGAGGGCTGGTGGATTAACCTGCCAAGGCAGGGAGCCGGGCCACCCCCCAAGGCTAGAGGGCCCCGGGAGAGGCTGCGGCCCAACAGGAATAGGCCCAACCGATTGAGCAGGAGGATGAGCGGTGCCCACCGCTCGCGGGCCGCGGGCCGGAACTCCCTCCGCGCCCGCACTTTGATCGGGCCAAGGGGCGATAGCCCCCATGCCACCAGCCCCGGCCGGGGATGGCAAAGGTGGCTGCTGGGGAGGCGGCACCGCGGTCCTCCGACCCGGATTACGCCTCCGAACCACCCGAGCTGCATTCGCAGCAGCCTTCTTTTTGGAAGGCATCTCACCGCAGCAGAAAGGGAAGCTAGCTAGTAAACGGAACTAAAAGGCTTCCCGGTAGCACCAACGAGCGACGGAGACGCAGGGGGAAAAACTTCTCCGCTCCGTCGCTGAGGCAAAATGGCAGCACGGCTGCCTCGTGGCCACCCCTTTTATCAAGGCGGTGGCCACGCCCCTAACTACCCGGATTCTCTGTCCTGTGGGGGGGGGGCCCGCAAAGGGCGCGGCGGCCATTTTGGCGCCGCGCTTGCATTGTGGCTGCCATAAAGGTCCTGTGACACAAGACCACACCATACTTCACCCAATCCTAGCAATCCATTTCTTTGGCCTATTACCACTTTGCACAACGTGGATGTGAGGTTAGACTTTGAGGGGTGCCAGCAAAGTACTTGACGTTATCTGATGCTAAGAGGAATAATTTAAAATGCTGTGAAGTCTTTTTTTTCATGTCAAAAACAAGGCTAAAGGCAAAATGATCTGTTGTTGTAGATTTACAATGGCATCTGTAGAGAGTCTGGAATATGCAGAAACTTCTTCTCTAAACAGGAATCATCTTATGCTGGCATAAATGGGCTCATAGTGGTAGGACCCCCTTCTACTAGCTGATCTCACATGTATACCAGCAGAGAAATCTGCCAAATGAACTTCTGTCAATGAAATAATCAACAAAATTGGGAGAGTGAGATAAAAGAAGCAAGGCAAGCTAATGTAAAACCTATCAGCTATTTGGTTCAGTCCAATAGGACTGATAGATAGATAGATAGAGATAGAGAGAGATAGAGATAGAGATAGAGATAGATAGATATAGATATAGATATAATAGTGGTATATAAGTTGCAGTTTAATTGTAACACTATTGTTATTGTTGGTTATATAAGTAAGTATATATCGATTAAAATGTTGTGAAATTTGTATTTGCAATATAACCTTGATAGCTCTAGGAATCAAATTTAATTCCTCCCCCCCCCCCCAACACTCCCCATAGGATGCTCCAGGCATTGAGAGAGATAGAGATATGCCAGTATCTGCAGAATAATTATCCCTGAATACTTTTAAAATAAAAACTGATTATAAAAACACATCATGTGTCCTTCCTAAAATCAGACATGACATTAACACCAATTTATTTATTTTTTTCTAACCTAGATGCAGGCAAGTTTACTTGGTTGGGATACATCCAATGATATTAACCCTTGTCATTAAAATTAACTGAAATTTACTGTCATATTAATCAAGGTCAGTCAATGGTTTGGGGAGTGCTGATCTCAAAGTTTTCATGAAATACTATTGCAGTAACTGAATCAAAGGATGATTTGTTTTGTTACATGTTATTTCCAAAATCACAATCAGAATCCTCCCTACATAGCAATTGTTTATTTTCTTGAGTTCTCATCTCATCAGAATAATCTAATACACAAAGCAAAAGTTTGTTAAATTCAATATCATCTATTTAAAATATGTTGGAGAGATAGAGATAATAGTTAAAAGGTAAAGGCGGAAAGGCACTGAACAGTTAACCAGATAAGATTAAAAACTATAATGGTTTGGCATACAAACAAAATCACAGGTATGCGGAATAGAGAGGAGTACACATATAGCTGGAACTTTGTTTTCTGCTTCTCCTTTGGCAGTTGCAGGTACTACAGAAAGATAGGACTGTTTGATTCAAAAAAGGTCTGTTTGGCAGGATTAATATTTTTCCTTTCCATTAATAGAATGGGCGCGCGGCAGTGGGGAATCTTGCCGCCGCGTGCTTTGCCAGCCCTGCCCCTTGGAGTCGAACACTTTGGCCAAGTGGAGGGCGGAGCCTAGCTCCCCTTTAAAAGGGGGCTCCATGCGCTCCCGCCGGCCTTTGGAAGATCGGCTGGGCCAGGTTTTGCTCTCCCTCTCGCCCAGTCGATCGAGAGGTTTGAATCAAGCAGCCAAGCTGCGGTGCTTGCCTGCCGTTCTTTTGAGCCGCTTAAGGTGTCAGCCATGGCGATTGGCCGTGGCTTGGCTGTGGAGCTCGGCTCACGATTGATCAGCTGGGTTGGGGCTTGTTCCTCTTTCCCTCCCAGCTGATATTGGCAGCGGCACTCAAGCTGCCTTTTTTCGGGTGGTGTGCGGGTGCTTGGCTGTGGATTTGGGGGTTGTTTCAGGGTACGGGTTTTTGGCTGCCTCACCCCATGGCCTGGATTGGAGGCTGGCTGGGGTGATTTTTGGCCAATCCCCTTCAATTTTTCTATCAGCTGGCCTTTACAGCTGATCGAGGGCTCGAGCGGCGGTTGTGGCAGTTTAACTGCCACTCAAGCTCAGCGTCGCTGCTCGAGAGCTACGATTGTGGTGGTTGGCTGCGGTCCACATAGCCTTGGGGTGGCATTCGGGTGCCACACTGCCTTGTTGTGTGGATAGCCGGGGGGGGCACCAATGGCCAACGCCTTTGGGGTAATTTAACTGATAAGGCAGGGCTTTGATTGCACCATAATGCCGCTAAAGAAGAGGGCCTGCTGTGCGCAGAGCAGGCCCTCAAGTGGTTGCCGGCTGCAGCCTTTAAGGCCTGCGGCGCCAAGCAGCAGGGCCTCTTCTGGCCCTAGTACTGCACGTGCCTTTGCACAACCGGCATGGCCTTTTGGGAGGGTGGCTACTGAGGGGCATGGTGTGGCTTTTGGCCCACTCATGGGGGGAGGACCACTTGGGCTTGGTTTATAGCCCAATCTGGAGCCATTGCACCTGGACCAAGAGACCTTGGTGGCTCATGTGGCAGGGCTGGAACGTGCTGCTGGCCTGTATGCTGCGCTGGCTACTTGACGGTCAGCCAGGCAATCGGCCCAATGAGTGGCTGATTCTTCTGCAAGTGATTGGCTTCAGCTGACTTCCCTTCTTAATCCGAGGGTAGAACAACTTGAGGTGGCTCAGCCACAAGCGGTCTCTGAGGCAGTGGGGGTAGCGCCTGCTGGCACCTCTGCTTTTCCTCAGGCATGCCGTTCTGAGCTGGACAGGCCCATGCCATCTTTTTCTGATTCAACGGGCTATGATTTACTCATGAGCCCCAAATCTTGCCAGCAGCGGGAAACCCCAGTGGGGGCAGTTGCTGCAGATGTATTGGGTGAGCATGGTAGTCATACAACCTCACAACACACAAGTTTTTGGCCGATGGCCCCTGAGGTCCAATGGCCCTGGCCACACCAGATGGTCCCGGCTCTTGGCCCAATGTTTCCGGCCTCACATATTGCTTGATGGCGGGCGCCTTACCCCCCAGTACTGCCTGGTGTTGCTCCTGCAGGGCCCAATGTCCCATATCCTATCTGGCCCTATGGCCCCAAAGTAAATTCAGCCTACCATTCCATCCCACGTTCGTCTATCCCAAAAGCTGGTCTTTCATTGCCATTGGGAGATCATCTGCTTCCAGCCACCAGGGATAAGATTTGGTGCTGTGAATATGTTGATTTGTTCAGTTTATTGAACAGAGAGCTGACCAGGGAGGGCAAGGAGAAGGAGGATGACCGGGATAAGGAATTGGCCCGTCGTCATAAGCCCCCACGCACTTGGGCCAACTGGCTGCTGGCCTATTTGATTTATGCCACAGTATCCATCAGAGCCCACCCGGATCTAGCTATTTCTATGATCCAGTATTTGGACATCATACACAGGGCATATGTTGATTTCCCGGGTCAATCATGGCTTGCTTATAATGAAGAATTTGAGATGCCTTGGGACCAGCCTAACCAGTTGCTTTGGTTGCTGTATATGACACCGTCCCGCCCTGCCTCTGGTGACCACTACCATTGTGGCCATGTAGTGCAGCGGTCTGGGCCGGCACAGGTTCCCTGCCAGCCGGCGGGGCAGGAGGTTCCAGTCCGCCTGGTGTGCTGGAATTTTTCATCCACGGGCCATTGGGGCAGGAAGCAGTGCAAGTTCAAGCATGAGTGCTCCATTTGCGCTGGACCTCATTCTTCCAACACTTGCTTCCGTTCAGGTGGGTCGCATGGTGGTGGTCGTGAACAGCAAGGTACAGGGCGTGCAACTCCAGGTGCAGCAACAACTGCAAAAGGGCCCCTCCCCAATTAGAATTGAGGAGCTGGAGCATTGGCTCAGTATTTACCCCAGGAGGGCTGATGTGGCCTATTTGTTAGCAGGCTTTTCTTTTGGTTTTCGCATTCCTTTTGTGGGTACACGTGCTCTGAAGGATGCTCCTAATTTACAGTCTTTGTGGGGCAAGGAGGATTTGGCCCATTCAAAGATTTTTAAGGAGGGGCAGGAGGGGCGTGTTGCTGGTCCTTTCAGCGAGCCTCCATATCAGAATTTAAAAGTTTCCCCACTTGGCTTGGTGCCCAAGAAGTCTTCGAGTGACTTTCATCTTATCCATCACCTGTCTTACCCGGAGGGTTCATCTGTCAATGATGCTATACTGGATGAACTTTGTTCTGTCCGGTATGCATCTTTTGATCAGGCATTACACATGGTCCATTCCTGTGGCCACCGGACACTGCTGGTAAAGTGTAATATTAAATCTGCCTTCCGGCTGCTCCCTGTACACCCAGATGACTTTGAATTGCTGGGCTTCCGCTTTGAAGGTCAGTATTTTGTTGACAGGGCCATGCCTTTTGGCTATTCTGTATCTTATTCAGCTTTTGAATGCTTTAGTTCTTTCCTTCATTGGGCATTTGTTCACCGGTCTGGGGTAAATAATGTGGCCCATTATTTGGACGATTTTTTTATTTGGTGGGCGACATGGCTCTGGGACATGTAAACAACTGTTGGTTTCTTTCCAGGGCTTATGAGGGAGTGCCATTGGCTCCTGAGAAGACTGAGGGCCCTGCTACCACGCTAGTATTTTTGGGTATAGAAATTGACACCATAGCCCAGACTTCCCGGCTGCCCATGGAAAAGGTTGTCCGCATTTCGGATGCGATCTTGTAAATGTTGGCCAAGCTCAGGGTTTCGCTTCATGACCTGCAGGTCCTTCATGGATATCTCAACTTTGCTTGCAGGGTAATCATACCTGGCCGGGCCATTGCCAGGCACCTGTGCGATGCTATGGTTGGTTTATCCTGGAAGTACCACAGAGTCCAGCTTACACATGGTCTGCGGGCTGACCTTCGGGTTTGGCTCACATTTCTGGCTGATTTCAATGGGGTGTCCTTTTGGTGTACTGAACTTTCTATCACGACTAAATTCCAGGTTCAGTCTGATGCTTGAGGATCATTGGGTTATGGAATTTACTTTGATGGCCGATGGTACTGTGGACAGTGGCCACAAGCATGGCAGGGTTCAGAATTACTCAGGGATTAGACATTTTCAGATTTTTTTTTCCATCCTGGGTGCATTATTATTATGGGGTAAAATGTGGGAGGATTCAGTGGTGCACTTCTGGTGCGACAATGCGGCTGTGGTGCACATTGTCAATTCACAAACATCTTGTTCACCCAGGGTCATGTCACTAGTACGCCAGTTTGTGTTGCGCTCTTTGCACCATAATATTCTTTTCAAGGCTAGGCATGTACCAGGCATTGATAACAGTATTGCCGATGCTTTATCCCGCCTGCAGATTACCCGGTTTCGGGAACTAGCGCCAGCGGCCGAGGAACTTCCCTCTCTACTTCCAAACGAGATGTGGACGTTTGGTGAGGTGAAGTGAGCAGGGCCATTGGCCTGTTAATTGCGAGCCGTGCGTATCAGGCTTTCTTTACAATTTGGCAGGGTGTTCATTTAACAGTTCTGGAGGGTCAACGGGGCTGCACTTCCAATTTGGGCGTTCCAGTGGCAGGGTATGGGACCTGTTTGTTTGCCCTATGTTGCAATGAGTATTTTGCTGGCACTTGTTTTCTGTTTTGTTTATTTCAGCTCCTGATCTTCTGGAAGTTATGGCAAGGGGTGGATCGTTGGACACAATTACAAATTTTGTTCCATCATTTCACATGCATTTTTCTGGGGAGGAATTGATCCTTGCTGTATTGAATGAGCCTGGCGATCTGTGACTTCTGCTATTGCTCATAATTTTCTGAACTTGGTTGGAAACTGTGGTGGAGCACCCCACATTCTGGATTGGTGATAACAGTGTGTGTTGCAGAGATGGTGCACCTCTCTGCTTGGGGGCGGTTGGAAATTGTGGTGGAGCACCCCACAATCTGGATTCATGATACCAGCATGTTTTGCAGAGATGGTGCGCCTCTCTTCTTGGAGCAGTTGGAAATTGTGGTGGAGCACCCCACAATCTGGATTGATGATACCAGTGTGTTTTCCAGAGATGGTGCACCTCTCTGCTTGGGGTGGTTGGATACTGTGGTGGAGCTCCCCACAATCAGGATGGAGGATACCAGCATGTGTTGCAGAGATGGTGCACCTCTCTGCTTGGGGCATGGACCTCTTTTTGGCTTCCTTGCAAGCGGGCCTGGTGATCGGGCTGGCGGTCGGGGGGCGGTGAGTTGAAAAAGACTCCTTCCCGTGTGGTGGTTAGCACTGCTAAGGACAAAGTGGATGACCCCTAGGAACCTGGCAGGTACGTAGTTGATTGGCCACCGGAAGCACAAAGTAGAGGGAAAGTTGGGCTGGCCAATCAAATGCGGACCATGAAAAAGGTAATGCGAAGTACGGAGACTTGCAAAACCTTTCAGAGTTCATTGGATGTATGTCAGAAGCTGGAGTTAATAAGTATCACTTCTGACTGGGGTCAACAATTTGTTTAATGTAGTAAACAAATTGATACAATGTAACAAATTAAGATTAGGAAATAACAACTAGTCCTTATCAATGCTATTCCGGCCCGTTTGCCTTAACACAGTTAAGTAAAGTTGTAAGTTAATAAAGTGGCCCAATTTTTAAATCCAACACAGGTGTCCATCTCTTTATTGGGGAGTGGGTCTGGCAATGGCTATTTCCTTTCCCAGAGAGAACTGAGGTCCAGTGGAGGCTGATTCTCACCAATACCCCCCTTTCCCACCCCATCTTCATCTTCAGCAGCACTTCCCACATTATTCCCAAAGATTTCATAATCCTGTGAACCAGTTTGTCAAGTGGGCACAGATGGCTTCAAGGACAAAGAAAACTGGTAAATATATCCTCTTTCTTTCTCTAGCGGATGTGTCCCATGAGCAGAGCTCTGCTCATAGGTGTCGAGGATTCATAGTCAGGGATGATTTAATTTTAATTCATCATGCTATTTACTTAATGCCTAGTGTGCCTTAACAAGTAATCTGTCATTATTCTGTTAAAATGTTTAGCTTTAATAAGTTGAAACGGATCCATTTTGGAAGGTTGCAATGCACAGAAGCCAACTTCTGCCCAATTAGAAGTTGCAGGTCAACCCGCTCCTTGTTCCCAGACAGTGAACTTGGGAGAATGTCTGCTCTCAGGCCAAGCACCTGTGAGCCACATGCTTCCCTGATGCACCACCTGTGGTCAGACGCGAGAAGCACGTCTTTCTGATGGGAATGCTGATTAAATGTCCTATCTCACACTGGACTTCAAAAAGCCGGTGCCTATCAATCAGAACATCTCCGCACGTGTTCTCACCAGAACAGTATAAATATTTGGCTGATTAAGCCCAGATAGTGGAGAGGGATAGGGCAGTAATCTCAGATGCCATCAAGATGCTGTTCTCCACCTTCCAGAACCAATCCGACCCGTAACTCTGAAACCTGGATGTGTGGCTCGCTCAGCCACACTCTTTTAGATAAGCATTGCTTTTCTGAAATGCTTTCTTAAAAACATGTATTTCACTTAGAGTAGATTAGTGAGGATTTTTATATGTTGGAATTCTCTATTTTTTATTCCAATAAACCTTTTAAATGATTTCTTCATCAAGAAGAGTTATTCTGTCTCCTTCCAGCCATGAAGGAGCGGAAGGGGAATTTTTCAGATAAGGCCTTGTTAGTTTCAACACCGAGACTTTGTTTTTCGGCCAGCACAGCTGAAACCAGTAATCAAAGGAAGCCAGAGGGGAGAGACTTCAGGAGTCTAGGCTTCCCAGGACTGTGCCTTACTCCCCCTCGCCCAAGCTGCAACATCGAAGGCCAAATTCCCACCATATTATTTTGATAAGGGGGTGCCTGTTCTAATTGGAAAGGCGCTACCAGTCCCAGAGGGCTTTGCAGAGTTTTTCAAACTGTGACACTTTTTAAGGCATCGCCATTACCCATTAGAACACCTATTTTCTTGTTGGTTTTCCCTGCCCAGGTTTACCCAGACAAGGCACCCTTTCGCAATGCTACCAAAAGTCTGCCAGGCTTTCCCTCTCTGAGTTGGCAAACCATCCCAACATTTTGGGGGTGAGGTGATCAGACCAGCCGATCAGTGGGAGAAGGTTTAGGTGCGGCCGGGACAGGGATGGGTCCTGTGTTTGCAGGTGGTGCAGCAGACAGAGGCCTAGCCACGCTGTTCCCGAGAATAGGTACTCACTATCCTCGGTTGCCATCTCCAGAGCATCAGGAATTCCTCAAGTAGAGTTAGAAATCAATTCAATGGCAGCATGCTGTTCTTCATAAGTACATATGCCTTCTTTGTTACATGATATGCAAGCAACTCACATTCAACTAATGGAGCTTTCATAATATGTGAGATATTTAAGAAGTAATTTTACCAGTGCACACACATGCACACACACAAAAACACATACCGTATTTTTCACCGTATAAGACGCACTTTTTCTTCCCCAAAACTGGGGGGGAAAAGTTGGTGCGTCTTATACGGCAAATACACATTTTACATGCATTAAAACTGCCCCCAACTTTGTGTGGCGCTTGCTCGCAGTCCTCTCCTTATGCAGTGTGTGCTGCGGGCTGGATTTGGGGCACGTACTGCGGGCTGTGGTGACTTCTGTGACCCTCCCTGCACGGCCAGGCTGTGTGTGTTCGGGCTTCCCTCTCCCTCCTATAGCGCGCCATGCCCCCCTCCCAACAGTCTAACCATGTGCTGCACGGGCAATCATGCTGAGCTTACTGCCGGTACCTCCATCCATCAGCGCAGGCTGCGTCTCCTCATGTCTCCCCGAGCAGTCTCACTCCTTGCTGGGCAGTGTGGGCACAATTTCGCCGCTTCTCTGCATATCTCCCGGGCACCCGATCAATCCATGCTGCCCTGAAATGTCCGCATGTCTGCCTCCTCGTTCCGCCTCCTCCAGCCAATGCTTACTGCTGTCCGTACTCTGCCCCGCCCCGCTCCTAGTTGATTGGATGCCCGTGATTGATGGGCAGAAGGATTGAGCCGCCAAAGCTCCGCCCCCGAATCCCGGGGAGAAGATACCGCCCTCCCTACCTCATACTGCCGGTCTTGCTCCTCCCCCACTAGTCTATTGGATGCCCATGATTGATGGGCAGAAGAATGGCTCCACAAGCTCCGCCCCCGAATCACGGGGAGAAGACACACCGCCCTCCCTACGTCATAATGTGCCTTCTGGGTAGATCAGAGACAACGTGTATGGTGTATGTGAGAAAGTGATCAGGCGGACCAACTACAGGGTAAATGAAATGTAAAATGTGCATACACATGCACACACACACACCTAGGGTCTAGGAGAGCTTAGAGCATAATGAACATTTAAAGCCAAGCATTGGCTGATTTTACTGATGATTTAAAGTTGCAGTATGGCTGTTCCTGTGCCCCCATATGATTATAAATTTGCCATTGGCCTTCTCCCCATATAGCTGTTCTCATGACACATGTATGTTACCCTTTGTGGTCAGTGTAACAGTCTGTAAACCAAGGCTGCAGTCTATCCCACAACATTCTCTCCAGCAGCATTCACTCAAACCTGATGGCATATGAGGGGGTTATGAGACCACCAGATTAAATATGGGGATTAGAGAGCACCAGATGAAATATGAGGGGGTTACGAGACCACCAGAGGAAATATGGGGGGTTAGAGAGCACCAGATTAAATATGAGGGGGTTACATTTCTTGCAGAAAAATTATAGTACCATCTCCTCAAGATGTCTAAGCAGAAGAGAATGGCATATAAAGTTGCTTTCAAGCTGGAAGTAATTAAATTTGCTAAGGAGCATGGGAATAGAGCAGCGGAGAGACACTTCGGGCCACCTCCAACTGAGAAAATGATAAGAGAGTGGAGGAAACAGGAGGATCAGCTCCAAAAGTTGGATAAAGGCAAGCACACCTTACGTGGACCAACTGCAAAGTGGCCAGAGTTAGAGGTGGAAGTGAAGGAGTGGATCGCACATCACAGGCAAAATGGACTTTCTGTCTCAACAAAAATGATAATCTATGAGGCCAGACGTATTGCTGTGGAGAAAGGCATTCGGGATTTCACCGGATCACCATCGTGGTGCTATAGATTTATGAAGAGATCTGGCCTTTCTATGCGCACCAAAACCAGAATTGCACAAAAAATGCCTAAGGAATACGAATCAAAGATTCTTTCTTTTCACAAGTTTGTTATTGATGCGAGGAAGAAGAATACCGGTAACTTTGAAATTAGCCAGATCGGGAACTTGGATGAAGTCCCGCTAACGTTTGATGTGCCATCTAACAGAACCGTAGATAACAAAGGAGCAAAAATCATAACCGTAAAAACCTCAGGGCATGAGAAAACCCACTACACGGTTGTGCTGTCCTGCTGTGCCGATGGTACCAAACTGCCTCCGATGTTGATTTTTAAAAGGAAAACGTTCCCAAAAGAAACAATCCCACGGGGAGTCGTCGTGCATGTTCACGATAAAGGGTGGATGGACGAAAATGGCATGAGGCTGTGGATTGACAAAGTGTGGTCCAAATGTCCTGGCGGTCTTCTGAAGAAATCTTCCTTGTTGGTGCTTGACCAGTTTAGAGCGCACATTACGGAAAATACTAAAAAGAACTTTAAGGAAGTTAAAACCCAAATAGCTGTGATTCCTGGTGGCCTCACTAGCCAGCTGCAACCTCTGGACGTTTCCATTAACAAGCCATTCAAAGTTCTGATGCGTGAGGAGTGGAACACCTGGATGGCAGCTGGGAACCATGATCTGACGCCTACTGGGCGGATGAAGAGGCCCACTATCACACAAGTGTGTGAATGGGTTAAAAGGTCATGGGACTCCATGAAGGAGGACATTGTTGTAAAATCCTTCAAGAAGTGTGGCATTAGTAATGCCTTGGACGGAACAGAAGACGATGTCTTATTTGACACCAGTGAGGAAGAAAGTGATGACAATGACTGCGAGGATCTGTCCTTCCTCATTTCTGATAGCAGCGAAGAAGAGGAATTCTTGGGGTTCGAATAAAAACATTACAGACTGATTTTTGTTACTTTCACTGTTTACTGACTTTACTGACTGTTAATGAGAGTAAAGATTGTTCTTAATATGTTACATGGTTGACATAAAATTGTTCTTAAACTGCTGTTTACTTTATACAGTTGATATAAAATATTTTAGTACAGTATTTGGTTCAGAATCTTTTTTTTCTAGATTTTCCTCCTTTAAAATTGGGTGTGTCTTATATGCCGGAGCGTCTTATACGGCGAAAAATACGGTACATTCCATGGATGGGCAGTGATTTGGACCTTGTCTCCTGGGTCCTAATCCATCATTCTATTTGCCAACATCACACTGGTTCTCTTTTGATTCTAATAATTGCTTTATGCCTTTGGAAAGTGGTAAACTCTTGATACTTGATTAACAGATATTCAATAAACAACAAGTACTCAAATATTATATTTGAACAAATATTCAGATATCAGTAAAGTCCATGTTCATGGAGCTTGTATAAAATGATAAAATAATAAACTGTCACATTCAGTCAACTAGGCTGAAGCTCCCGACCTACGTACACTTACTAAGGAGTGAATGAAGTCCCATTGACTTCTTTCTTTCCCACATCTACTGAAGACACAAACACTAAGAGATTTGCTCCTGAACATCAAATGACCCTCAGGAGTGCATTTACTGCAGTGTGAAGGATTATAATCAGAACAGATCCTAACATAGAGCTGTAAGGAGTTTTAATTCTTTGATATTTCATAGTAATGTGTTATTATAATCCTTCTATATGTGATAGTAAAATTCAGCAGTGTGTTTTTAAATAAAGGATACTCTTTCTCCCTTACGAATGGCAAAGACTGAAATACTTCTCAGTGAACAGTGGTGAGTTCCAAGAAGAACATGATATGGATCAAATCATTGATCATCCCTAGAACAGCTTGGAGAGCTGGCTGGATAGCTCAGTGGTTTAGGTATCTGGTTGTGGAGTCAGAGTTTGTGAATTTGATTCCCCACTGTGAAGTCAGAATTGGCTTGATGGCACATTTATTGTTGTTGTTGTTAGATTCACAGTTGAAGTCTGGTATAAAATTAACAGTTCAGACCTAACCAAAGACCTAAGAACTGTTAAGGCAATATATAAATATATGTGCAATTCCCAGTAGAGGGGTGTTTTTTTGTGTTTTTTTTTGGTAGAGTTAGGATTTTCAAAACCAAAATTTTTAAATATCTAGGGAGTCCAAGGGCTCTGATCACAGATTTCTTCCTCCATAAACACTTAACTTCAATCTACAAATAATATTTTCTGATTTTCTTGAGGTGTTTGTCCTCAATTTGTACATTTCCTGGCATAGCTATATCAATAAACCAGGTCTTTTTCTTTTACACAACAGTTATATCAGGGGTGCTGTGAGTCAGATGTCTATCTGTTTGAATTTTAAGTCCCACAGGATTTTGGTGCTCTCATTTTCCAAATTTTTACCTGATGTTCCCAATAATTTTTATGGTATTTAAATCGAAACTTCTAGCAAAGTTTCCAATGAATAATTTTTGCAACCCTGTCATGCCATTGTAAATAATCAGTTTGTGAATTTTTGCTGCATCCACTGATCAGATGGTCTACTGTTTCATCCTTTTCACTACAAAGCTGGCATTTGCAATTGTTGGATTCATACTGTATTTTTGTCTTCATGCAATTTGTTTGCAAAACTTGTTCCTAAGCTACCAAGATTAATCCTTCTTTCCTTCTTAAAAACTCTTGCTATTTGCCATGCTCATATCAGCTTTTGACCAGCCTTTCCTTCAATGTTTTTCAAGTATTGATCATGCATAGGCTTCTTTTTCCAGTTTGCAGCTTGACTAATCCTTTCCTTTCTGTATTCAGCTTTTTTCTTCACTGTTTTCAGAAGTCCTACTCTATTAACTTCCTGAAACATAATCTTCACTTTTCTTTATGTAGTCATCCAAGCCATGCTTTTCTTCCTCTACTATCTGTAGACATTAGAATGAAGGGACATTCTTCATTATCACACCAAATCCATCATCTTTGATAATTTTGCCTGCCTTAACAGTAATTGCACATGTCACTACAAAATCGCCTTTCGATGTATTTACTAAATTTCTTTCCAAACAATTTTAGACCATCCATATAGAGCAAATGTGAAATGTTCAATCCTTTCTTAGCCAATTCATATCCACAGTTTGTTCTATTTAGGATAGTTGTCAGCAGTGTCATTGATAACAAATAGCACAGGTGATAGTTAACCACCTTGAAAAATTCCACACTTAATTTCAACCACCAAATTCGTCTCTACAGATCATTAACTTTACTCGCCATAGCTTCATTGAAGTCTTCATAAATCTTTGAATATTGTTGCTAATTCCAAAAACATCAAGGCATTTCTCAATCCAAGCTATGTGGAACTGAATCAAATTATTGTTGTTGCCGCCGCCACCAATGTTGTTGTTGTTGCAATCAACATCTCAGTTATGACCAACAGAAACACTTTTAGTAACACTTCCTCTGTTTGCACAGTCCCGTAGGCATGGCATTGTAACAAGGAAGGGTAGCCCCTCCTCTCCCTACTGCAGCCACAATCAACTACACATCAAAAACCTACTCTCAAGTACTCTTTCCAAGTGGAGAGAGGTCTCTGGGAAGGGGGAGAGAAATTTTTGTTACTGGATTGGCCTCAGTGCCCATGTGATGATTGGTTTAAGCCAGTGGCCAGTATCCTATTGCTTACATTTGAGTACATGGGAATTGTCAAAGGATTCTGCCCTTTCCATCTGGTTACCAGCTGCATAAGCAGTTGTGCCCTCAATCTGGTAGCCAGTACCAGAATAGACATGCTACAAGGAAATGGCTAGAGTAGAGAGAATACTTATGCAATTTCCCTTTTAGTTCAATGTTAAGGCAATGGGATATTAGCCACTATTTTTAAGTGTGATGAGATTAAATTATTATAGTGTTGAAGATGTTTAGGACTGTGCAAAAAAGTCAGTTTTAGCTCTCAAGCAGGCCAGTTTTCAATTCATTTGAATGAAACTCACAGTCTAGAAATCAGTTTGACTTACTTTGGTTAAACAGGTGGCAACCATTATCGTGAACATTCCTGCATCCCATTATTCTCCATGGGAGTTAATTTTCCCATAAACATTTTCAGGGTCACTGTCATCACCTCTAACATGAGTTCATCAAGTACAAAGCATAAAATAAATCTGATGCATAAAATAAACCTGATTGAATGGGGAAAATGGTCTTTAAAGATTTGTTTCAATATCAGCAACTGAAGATGAGAATTTTTGTTGACTTGGGTTTGATTCAGACATTATGCTCAAGCCAATACATGTTTACTCAGTATTAAGCCTCATCATGTTCAGTCATGTTCAAAATTACAAGACAGCCAGGCAACACCTTGCTTTGGATTTGGATAATAATATTTAATCCTATATTCAGAAGCATTATATAGCAGCAAATTAGTGTGCTGGTGGGTGGATCAGGGCCTACGGTCATTTTGTTGTGCAGTTTTCTAGTCATAAACCCATCATATTTGAAAAGAATTACCATATTTGCTGGCATATAAGACCCACTTCCCCCCTCCCTAAAATACACTGGAAAAATGGAGTGTGTCTTGTACTGTATATAGTGGCCTATAATGGGCTATTTTGCTAATAACAGGATTCATCTTATACGCCGATGCATCTTATACACTGGAAAATATGGTAGATGATTGCAAAAAAATAAATAGTCATTTTGGATATGTGTTTCTTCAGGTCAGGTCAGAAATTACAATATCACATACCTCCCAATCCTGGCCTCAGGCGATTATCATAACCATCAAGTAAACGGTCCAGAATCCGGGTGAATATCGTTGTGTTGTCCTTAATTTCATCTTGTAAGGAAGTTTGTCCATAGCTGGGGGAGGGGGAGAAATCCATTGCTGTTAACATTATAAACCATTAATCCACCAACAAACCTACAGAATCATAATTCTGAAATCTGCTTAATCTTGCTCATAGTGATTTATAGATCAAAATCTCTTCCATCAAGGCAGATTATGGCAGCATTATAGAAACCTTTCTCCTGCATAGTTTCTTTTTAAAGTATAAGTATTCATCAAAAAGCTTAGGTCAAACCACATGAAGCCCTAGGAGTAGCATCTCTGACCTATTGTTTACTACATCATTCATGTTTTCAGTATTTCTGCCTTCCAAACTAGAGGTCTGCAAATGTTGAAAGGGGTATGTTTCCTTTATGTATTCGCTCCTATAATAGTCTGTTATAAAATTTATTATAACTTAAATAATTCTTTAAAATGACTAAATCTGTTACGAGAAGCAGTGAATTATGGGCTAACATATTAATTGTCAGTACCTTTAAAATTACATCCAATGCTTATGTCCACACACCATACACATCTTTGTGAGTTTATTGGCATCAGTGCTGCAGTTAATTGGCAAAGTGCCCCAGCTCCTCATCAATTAGCCACAATTAACCGAAGCAAGTTACACCAGTCTCGCACAAATGCTGATAGGATTCTGGCCTCTAAATGTTATTGATGTTTTTATCTAGTAAGCAAAAATGGAGGCAGGAAATTACATGCCATATCAATATGGTTTCCCCATCTTTCTCCCTGATTTTATACTTGCCTACAAAATGATAAATATTAAAGCATCTGCACCCAATATAGTTGACTTCAGCACTGTGCTCGCACCCAGACTACTGAAAGACAAAGCTGTAGGGTTGATAGATCAGGTCCTAGAGTCAGGTTATTAAAATTAACTTTAAATCTTAATTCAGTCAAAAGGTCAACTAGAAGCAAGTTTGTTAAGAATGCTCATATACAGAAAAAACATTTTGATGGTTTTATATCAAAATACAAGTCAGTTATGGTGTGTACATCTGCAGAACAAAATGATTTTTGTGGACGCAGCCAAGCCATGAGCTAAGTTTCACTGTCTTATTCAGATACTTAAAGTTCTTGTTATTAAGAAAGTGGTTCTCTTACTGCACTTACAAGTCCCAGTCATCCAGTTTTCTCTTAATTATCTGTCATGGTTGTTTCAGAGCCAAAATCTTACTACCCTTCTTCTGCCCTTTAACGGGGAAGTATCCTATTTGCAAAGTGGGACACTTGCCAGTGTAAACTCAGCAGTAAACTTAGCCCTTGAACCCTAAATGCCTTTCTTCTTGATCATTTTGTCACATATATTTCTACTGAATCAGCCTTCCTTGAGTATCTGATGAGATGTAATTAACACAAATTGATTCTTTAAAAATTATATTTGCCATGGAACTCCTCATAAATGTTAGCAGTGGGAATAAATGTTTTCTCAGTTACAAGTATTCTGACCATTTGATGTTGTATTTAAGGAATTAATAATGTAATATTAAGCTGTCATTTTAATCTTTTCAAAATATATATTGAGAAATTTTTTAGATTTCATAAGCTTAAATAGAGAAAAACTCTGTTTTCATCAATTGTTTTACAGTTGGGGGACAGCTACAGGAATTATATTTCCAGAAGAAAAGGATATCACAATTTTGAACACCAAGTACAAACATTCAACTTATTTAAAATATAAATAAGCACTTGGCAGGGTGTATATTCAAATAATTATAATTAAATGATTCTCTTGAGCAGATTAATTTATTTTACAGAATTACAATAGAATGCCCATTATAAGCGTACTTTTGTATACTAATATATACTTATTAATTTACTGTAATATTTGTTAAACATTAGAGGCAAATTTCCTGTACATGCTACTCATATGGAATAAGATTGCCCCTCCATAACTTGTTTATTAGCATGCAAGGGATATTTCATTAGTTCTTTAGTAAAAATGGGTCCCTGCATTGCCAGCACAGATCAGCTGCATTTCCCCCTAACATTTGAAGGTCATCTGTGTGTCAAACAAACAAACAAACAAACCAGCAACCAAAAAACAACAATAATATTATGGTATCTTGAGACATGACTGGCAGAGGTTATGAAGCATGAGTTTTCCATGTATTCTCCTGATGTGCAAATGTTTTTTTTAATATTTTGAACATGATGCAAAACTCCTGTACAGATGTAATGGCCCAAGTATTCTTGATTGCATGAAGCTAAAATATGAATTATTAGACATCTGGCTTATCTATCCAACCTTATTTAGTTTGAGATGATAGCACCAGGTTCAAGTGTTCTTCCAGTGCACATTTCATGAATTTCAGTGCCAGCACAATGCTCTGATGCTTTTGAATCCATATCTGAATATTAAGGTGGTTCATCACAAGAGACACAGTCCAGAAAGTAGGTGCCTTATGGTATCCCTTGGAATCCGGTGGTGATTTATGTGAACAATAAAATCTTAAGTAATAATTACTTCAGTGAGTATCTGACCAGTTGACTGTAATCAAAGAATCAAATTGAACTGGCTTCAGTGAGCATCCTAGTTAATGTGTTTTTGGATGCTAACATTCTCTAGATTTTTACCCAGTCCCTTTGTAAATGCACTGATACACAGATGCCTGAAGAGAGTAAAAGATCTAAGTATGGTACTGATGGCAATATTGAGAAAATGTCATTATTAAGAGCTGCTTTTCTCTGTGATTTGAAAGGTATGATCTTACTCTTGCTATTTAAATTCTCTAGTTGAGTTGCTCCTTATTTCTGCATGAACAGGGCTGTACATAATAGTCACATGAGCACTGCATAAAGCAAGACACTAGAAATAGAGAACAATCCGTTTTCTCACAAGTTATCTTTAAAACAATCAACTCAACTTAAGAAAAGGACAACTTGCACAGCCATCATTAACACAACTGTCTGATTACACACTGATGGTTCTTCATGCCATGTGCTCTCTTCCCGCCTTCTGCCACCTTGCTCTGCCATCAGCCACGAGCCAGATTAAATATACTTTAAGTGTGAAATGACTGCTTTTCCTTGTGTAGACTGAATATCTTGAAGGAAAATGTCAGTTTTTGTGTTTGTGGTTTCACACTAAACAACTGTAATAGAACACTGTGCACTAACTCCATCTACAGGTCATTAAAATAGTGACATCTCCAATATTTTTTCAATAGAAGCAAAAATGCACCTTGATTCTCACTTTAAAATGCACAGTTGCAATGAAACATACAGGCATAAGGAAAATAATGAAACAGCAGAAGAGACCCATGGCTCTTTGCCCTTGTCTTTTGAGTGTATGTCTGTGTCTCTCCAAATTGAATTCTTTAGTGCCTTCATCACAACTCTTTAGTTGTATACGTCTTTTGTTTATATTCTGGTTTTTATTTACATCCCCTTCTTTAGGATGAAATGCTGAAGGTAAATTTGATGTCCTGATTTCTCATACAAATCTGCATTTCTCTTCATTCATTGGATTGATGTAAGCTTTGTTGTTGCATAAAGGAAAAATTATCAGCATTGCCGATACAGAACTATTTGCCATAATTGTCTTTCAGAGTGAAAGCAGATTTCCAAATGGCATGTTCATTCTACAGTCAGAAAGAAGTGTAACTTCTATAAGTGCTTTTCACAACTGAAAAATTTTCCCCTCCCAGCTCAATACATTTGAACAGTATTTTCTTTACCATTGATAACAGTGGAAAATTCTCCACTGATATTAATGGATCTGGCTTTTGTACTTCTCATATACACTGTCTCACAGTCTGAAATATTTGGTTTTCAGATGCCACACTGAGGGACAGTTCTTCACATTTTCAAATTCCTCTCTATATTAGTACTCTAGTACTCTAATATTACAATAGTGTCCCATGAGTAAGCTCCACTATGCTCAATTAAATACAATATCTTAAGGGCCTATTAAAATCAGGGCCCACCAATATCAGAGAAATCAGAAATAGAAGTGCATCTAAAAATTAAGCAAATGAAAATTTTTTCCCTCCTTTCTCCCCCCCCCCATGCAAAGCAAATTCTTGCAAATTTTGCTGCAGAAAGGATGGTCTGATTTTTAAGACGTGTTTAAATTATTAACCTAATCTTCAAATGAATAAAGTGGTCACTGATGAACTCTTTCTGAACAGCAATTCCACTAAAGATGTTATGCAAACAAACCACAGTTTTCTTTCAATCTACTTGTATTTTGACTTAGCTGGGATTTCAGTAGGATTAACTTCCCCCAAATACAATTAGTAGTAGGCCAGCCCAGGCATTGCATGTTTCTTATTCACTTGTTGCCAATAATAACAAAAGGCATTCAAAAAGTATTTTTATGCATAGGTTTTTGCATGTTTTCTGTGGGGGGAAAGAGCTTGTTTCCCACCTTTTTCCAGTTAGTGTGCTCATAAGAAGAACCCAGGCCCAAAGGTGGTCATATAGATGTGTCACCTTCATGGTTGACTGTGAAAGCTGAAAATAAAATAAAAACAGGCATGAACATCCCATACTCCAAAAGACTACTTAAAAATACACCGGGTCCAAAATAACTTTAGATATTTTCCCCATGGTCAAATAGCCATCTCATAGTGGTATTCAGACAGGGCCATTCAGAGAAAAATAAAATGTCATACACATACTAGTTTCTATTTTTTGTAGTTGGGTTCCTCACTTTGTTCCATGGAGAATTTTTAATTTGTGCAATCTGTTTCCAAAGGCTAAGTGTATAAGAGATGTGCTCTTATTAAAAGTTCTACACTCTCTGAGAAAACTGCTACTTTCAACAGAAATATTTGTATATTCCTTCGATAATAACACAAGAGACCATGGAGAATATAAATGTTATCATCACTTTAACTAATTAGATGTTGCCCTATGACCACTGATGGAAAGGGCATCCCTTGAGGACTTGAAAATCCACAGGAGGTCCTATTATGGAGACAACTTTTCTTCTTGAGAGACTTCTATGCCTATTGTCTTGGTTACCAAGCCATGTTAACAAGCAACATACTGTACCACTTCACCATTAGTGTTTTTGCTGCATAGCATTCAGACTTGCATTGCTGTCCAGCCACACTGATGCCTCCATCTATTTAAAGGGCATTAATTAGAACCACATCAAATTAATTGCATGCTTATCATCTCCTCCTAAATCTTTCCCTTTTGACTGTGAGGACACCTTTATTTTCAAAGTCTCCACTCCCTCCCTCATACACTTGATGTCCAAGACCAGTTTCAATTGCAAGGAAGGCAAAAATTGAACCCTGCTCACTTCTTTCCCCACTCCATCCCACCTCATCCCTCTCAAACTTCCAAGATATTTCTAGAAGCCAGTGTTACCATCCACTTCATCTGGCCGCTCACATCTTGCTCTGTGTTTAGTACCAGAATATACTTCAGTTGCATTGTTTTACTCAAAGTGGGATTTTTTTCTCCCTTCTCTGCTGCCTCCCTGACTAGACGGCTTGAAAGAAATAAAGGAGGAGCATTTCAGGCAATAATAAACAGCACCAGGAAAAGTCATGCCAACGAAAGAGCCTGGCAGAGTAGATTTGTTTGGAGTCGCAGGGTGGATTTCTTGGGGAGCAATGAACAAAATCTGGCGGGAGGGGAGCCTATCTGAGAAGGTAGTAATCAAGATCCTCAGGAGTACCTGAGAGCTTCACAGCAGCAGGCAGAGTATCACTGTTTCCTTGGTACCAAAAAATTGAATGTTGCCTACCCAGGTTCAGCACCAAAGGAACCATGGAGAGCCCAAGACTGGCATTAACTTCGGCTTTGGTGTGTCCCTCCACCTTGATCCCTTTTTTGAATCCTACTCCATGGCAGTGAGTGTCTCCTATCCCACCCCACCCTGACAAGCAAGGAAGAGAGAGAGAGATATATCTCCCTCTCTCAGTCATCCCAATGGCCTGTGGATGCAGCGTGAGGAGAGGCCAAGGAACCGAGGTGGGGGGGACATCAAGTGGGAAAATGGCCCCCTTCCAAACCCACTCCCCATCCTTCTCTCTTCCCATCCTCCTACACCACCACCCCTACCCCACAACACACACACACAACACAGGGAGACCACCGCCACCCTTATTTTGGATGCTTCAAAAATGAAGGAGCAAAACATGAAGAAGGGAAACCAGAGAGAGAGACACAGACACACACGTAGGTCTTCCATGTTTGGCACATCCATTGAAAAGCCACAAGCGAGAGAAAGAGGCATTTTTGGACAACACACACACACACACACACACACACACACACACACACACACACACACACACACACACACACACACACACACACACACACACACACACACACGATTCTCCCGGCAGGGGAAGCCACCGTGTTTGGGGTCCAAGCCGAGATGGAGACTCCGGTTGTTTTGGTTCCTGGCTCTCCCAACCCCCCAACCCCTACATACAACCACAACCACAACCACGCACACGTACCTTCTCCCCAATGGACGCAGCAACTTTGCCTTCCTCCCCTCTCCCTGGCAAAGTCGGTCCTCCTCACCGCCCCCCTCCCCAAGCGCCCCCGTGCCCCCTCCCTCTCGCCCCATTCCCGGGGACCGCCACGTCTTTCCCCTGCAGGTCCCCCTCCCCTCCCCCCACCGCTCGCCCCGCTTTGATCCATCGCCCCTCCACCGCTGCGGATTTTCAACCTGGATAAACCGAGGGAGGGGGAGGTGGAGTGGGGTCGGGTGGGTAGAGGGGAGTGGGTGAGGAGGTACCTGCTTTGCGGTGGCTGTGGAGGGGGGGGCGCCAGGTCTTCGCAGACCGACAAGGCTCTTCCCGGAAAGGGGGGGGGGCAAAAAAACCGAGAGAGAGAGAGAGAGAGCAGCAGCTTCTCTCCCCTCCGCTCCCCTCCCTCCTTCCCCCGGCAGAGGAGGAAAAGCTCCGGTTACCTAGAGACCCTCCGGCCACGGCGTCCCTGGTCCACTGGCCGACGGTGCCTGCTGGAGGCTGTAGCGCCGGGGCGAGCGGAGAGGAGAAAGGGCGCCGGGAGGGAGGGCGGCGGCGGCGGCGGCGGCGGCGACTCGGGCGGCTCTCTCGCCTGCCTCGCTCGCTCACTCACTCACTCAGTCACTCGCTCTCAGCCATCATGGACTCTCCCGCCGCCGCCGCCGCCGCCGCCGTTGCTGCTGCTGCTGCTGCCGCCGCTGGTGTGCTGGTGGTGCTGGTGCCGCCGCCGCTGGTCGTGCCGCCGCCTCGCTCTTCAATGCAATTCAATCCAATTCAACCCTCCTCCTCCCCCCCTTTTTTTTTTTAAACACCCCACCAAATCCCTCTTCCCTGGGCTTCAGCTCGCGGGTCTACAACAAAAAAGATGTGCGCTCCTTCACAAGACAGGAGTAGTACGTCCCGGGGTAAACCGGATGTGAAATAGGCTGTGTGACTTCATGCCAGGGAGATTTTATTTTAGAAAGGAAGGTGGTACCAAGGCTCTCATCGAGAGAGAAAGAGAGATTGCAATCCGCCCATATTTTTTTAATATAATATGCAGCACAATTTAACTTCCAGTGCTTTCGCCTTAATCTCTTTCTTTCTGCTTGCACGCTCAAATCCTTCGTGCAATCTGTACCACCACCACCACCACCACCACATCATCATCATCATCATCATCATCATCATCATCATCATCATCATCACCACCACCACCACCACCACCACCACCACCTCATCATCATCATCATCATCATCATCATCATCATCATCATCATCATCATCATCATCATCACCACCACCACCACCACCACCACCACCATTATTATTATTATTATTATTATTATTATTATTATTATTATTATTATTATTATTATTATTATTATTATTATTATTATTATTATTATTATTATTATTATTATTATTATTATTATTATTATTATTATTACATATGCATTGGAGAGGGAACTCGAGGGAGGGGCGGGAAGAGGGAGCTACGCCTGGGACAGATGCTACTGAAAACTAGCACACTGAAACAAAAACAAAACCAAGGAGACAGACAGGTACATACACACACACACACACACACACACACACACACACACACACACACACACCACCCCTTTGCCTTCCCTGTTCATCAGCCTTTTGATCAACCCTTCAGGCGGTTCATAAATATGCACGAAGGGAAAGAAGGAAATGTTTGGGTTTTTTTTTTTTTTAATGCCTCTCCTTCGTAGCCCATCGAGATATTCCGGATCCTGTGCAGCTATGGGGTTGCCAAGTGAAGCTCAAAGATGACTCTACCTATAGTGGAAATAATCTGAACCTGTTTCCTCGGTGGACTTTTGAGGCAGCAATGATGTGAAGGCTACGTTGGTCAAGAGTTCTTTACAGCGTGGATGGCAAGGGAAGCTGGTTTGAGAAAGGTTGTGGTGGCTGTTGTTGCTATGCCATGTTTGGACATTTTCAGAGTGTGATGGGGGGGGGAGATAAAGAGAGAGATATAGGGCGAGTTGTTTAGGTCAGAGATACATGGTTTATGCCGACTGCACGTCTGAATGAACGATTTAACATACCTGTGCCAAACGATGCGAACAAGTCTTTTTTTAAAAAAATCATTTAAAGGTAAAAAAAACAACACTTCCCTGCCAAACACCCTTTCAATGTCATTGCCTCCTCAAGCATGTCTCTATCACTGCCCAATAATATAATAGCATCAGGTGGCCAATAAGGCATTGCGATACCCTATTCAACGCTGGCCTTTCTCGTGGCTGCGGGAGTGCAATCACAAAGATGGAGCACCCCTAATCTACCCCCCACCCCCACCCCATTACTCAGCTGAGGGATTCAGCTTTCGCTTTTTGTGAATGGATGTCTTGCTAGAAGTCAAGGTACAGTGGATTGGTAACGCAGGCGGAGGATGTTGCTTAAGAGCCGTCACTCTGAGCCCAACGTGAGCTCTCCATGGTGCTGGAAAGTCTTAAGCAAAAAGAGAGGACCGTCTTTTTAAGCAACACTAATAGTAAACACAACCGAGGGACTCCAAACGCGGCTCACACAGTAGTGCTTTGCATAGGATAGAAATAAATCACAAGAGTGGTAAATGGAAATCCCTAAAAGCGTCGAGGAGGGATGTTAAATGTATTGTTGGCCTTTGTTGTTGTTGTTTTTTGGTGCCTTACCACGTGCAAAAATGATGATTCCATCCACCGTTTATTTGGGATGCATATCTTGAGTCTGGGGGGGCGGGGCTGTGTGTGTGGCACCAATGGATTGGATATGTTTGAGAGATGAGAAAATGATATTGATTACTTTCAAAAAAAAGAGGGAAATGACCAAGCTTTATTTAATACACCAAAGGGCCCCAGTACTGATGGTTTAGTTCAATTCTTCTCACCAGTCTACAAAAGAGGTGGGCAGGGTACAGCCTCAGAGGCACCTGTAGCCTAAAGCAGCACTTTTCTGACTCCCCCAGGCCATCTTCCAGCCTTCGATGATTGGGGACAAATACTTTCTGGAACCTTCTGATATGCTTTCTGAGGCTGTGTATGTTTTAAATTCATGCTCATTGTTTCTTCTCAAAGTCTCTTGAAAGCACCTTGTCCATCTCCACTTCCAAATGTCACAAACATATCATGAAGACACTATACTCCTTATCAATGACATCATGAGACCCGTAGCATGCAGTCCTCAAACACAGCAGGAACAATGCATCCTATCAGGTCTATGAAGAAGATAGACTTGATTGTCTATTTTTGCTAGTGCACTTCTGTGTTCCAGAATCAAGCTAGAAAAAGACAAGTGAGAAGGGCTCAGCAGCTGCTTGTTTTCAACTACTTTGAAGTTAAATGCATAGCAAAGACAACTCTGCTGGTCCAGACAAAGTCAAGTCAGAGTGAGGCAATTGTTGCCAAAGCTGAACTGCTGATTTGAAATTATTTCTCCTAGACAGTTTATCTGGTCTGGATACTTGACTTCTCCCACAAGAAGCAGAAAGGAAGGGGAGAAAGAGACCAGCTGTTATTTTTGTTGTTATCACTGATTCCACTGCTGAAATATGGTTTAATTGATGATGAACTAGGCATCGTGAGCCCAGGGAAAGACTGGAGGAATGAGATACTTTATCAAGCCCTGGGGATCAGGACTCTCTGGTTCACATTGCAAATGCATTACTATGAGGGAGAAAAACTGAAGCTTCACTGTAAATTGACATGGCAACTTGTGCCCCTCCTGGTGGTGTTGGACTACAACTCCCACTGTCCTTGACCTTTGCTTATGCTGTTAGTGTGATTGGCAGTTGCAGTCCTACACCACCTGGTGAGATACTTACAAAGTAACCATGTTTCTCCATGTCTGTACCCATTGCTCAGATCTTATAAAATAAGCTATAGTTTATCAGAAGCAATCTTAGAGCAGAACAAATAACATCTGATTTCCTATGAGACATTGTGAAGAATTACTAATTCCAGATTACACTATGTATAGGTATCAGGGAAAAGCTCAGAAGTCACAATAATCAAGAACATTTATTGTAGGATAGGTGAAAGCCAGTATTGCTGTTCAGATTTAAAGGCACAAAATATAATTGTGTGTAAAAAAATAACCTAAATGTCATGACATTTGATTTTCCTAATTCAACCTATATACCACATTTGGCTTCCCTGATGTGCAGCCTATACTCTGGACTGGAGGGTACTAGTAGAACAGAAAATGGAGAAACAGAATAGTTTCCCATAAGTAGATGTGTCCAATCTCCCTTTTCAATCTATATGCAGAAACCATCATACAGAAAACTGAATGAGAGTACAGACGAATGAGGAATTAAAACTTGTGAAAGGAACTTCAGTAATGTAAGATATGCAGAAAATAGTAGCATCTTTAAATCACTACCGGTAAAGGCTAAAAAAAGTTAAAAATTAGGATTATAGCTGAACGTTAAGAAGAAAAATAATTACTGTAGAAGAATTATATAATTTTAATGTTCACAATGAAGAAATTGAAATTTTCTACATCTCAGTTCAGTCTTCAATCCAAGATATCAGAAGAAAAGTAAGACTGGGAAAGCAGATGTGAGGAAACTAGAAAGTATATGCAATGTTATATTAATCAGAGATATAAAAATGGTCAAGGGCATTGGCTGAATGGTATAAAAATCTACAATGTGGGCCACAGTGTCAGAAATGTTCAAAATCTAATTTCAGAACTAAAATAGAAACTCCTTTCATGACCCATGAGATTTGTATTTAACTGATGGGATTATATATAGGAGATAACATATATAGCAAGTTTATACTGAGCTCCAAGAAACCCATTCTTGTGTCTTGTGGCCACCATTTTCTAAGATAAGTAAATTTCATGTTAAAAATACATGAAAATAATAATTGCATGCCATCATATTCATTCTTTAGATTCAAAATATTGAAATGGTTTACCATTCCCTTTGCCAGAGGGCATCCTGGACTGTGCAACATGCCCAAGACCACATAGGTTGGCTCTTCCTCCAAGAGGCACATTTAGGAATCGAACTCCCAATCCCTGGCTCTATACACATTGGCTCCAATTCAGGGAACTATGATGCCAACAAAATTAGAGTACTCCCCTCCCATAGTAGAGAGTAATGATGTTTTCTCTTAGGTTTGTGCAGCTCAAGCTACTGGGAGTCTGAACCCAAAAAGCTGAGAACAAGGCTACACTATCAAAATGAAAGTGTTTCTTATTATTGCCCATTATTGCTGTGAAGCCCCTTCAAGCTGAGGTTAAAGAAACAGAAACTTTGTCCCTCCCCATGGCTACCAAACAATTTGTGTGCAATTTTATAGCAATTATAATATATGAATCAGAACAGTTTAGCATGCTACAGAAAAGTGTGAGTTTGAGATAAAATTTCACATAGGGGCTGTTTGTCATGAGTCAGTCTGTATTCAGGTACAGATAACCAAATGCTTCATCAATTATGAAAGTATTGAAATACAGCATTTGATATAAGGATGTAGCAAGTCAACCGTTTCTCATTTCCTGCTTGGCATCTGAGCACAATAGCAACAAAGGCAAAGATGCCATAAATAACTAAAAAGGCATCTTTTTTAAAAGGAAAAACCCAAATTCCAAATAGCATTATTTGGTACTACAATCAACCATATTGTTGAGACAGATTCTGGGATTCTAAAATAAAAGTTAATTTAGGAGTCAGTTTAATTCTAATGCATTCACCTTCTTGGACAAGGGGCCTAAGTATACAAAATAGCTATCTTCCACATGCCGTACATACATTTCCAATGATTTCTTAAAAATCAAAGTACAGCTGCATGTACAATGTTAATACAATAATGAGTCTGGAAGCAGGAGTTCACAGGATCAAACCCAAACATCCTCAGAGGAAATTGGGATTGAAATCCAGTCATAGGCAACAAGACTGGTCTAGACCAACAAATATTTTTATGGCTGCATGAGAGCGCAGCTGTTATGTTGTGCAGCAGAGTAAATTAACATTCTATAAGGCAGTTTTAATAGTGGGAGCAGCCCAAACAAAAAGTTATGTTTTAAACTGGGCTTCAGAACATCACCAAATTTGTCACAGTAGTAACAGGCAGCCTGTTCTTGTGCTGTGTTAAAGATGGGGAAGTTTGGATAGAGTTATTATTTTTAAAATGTAAAACTGCTTTACCTCCCAGTCAGAAACAGGCAACTCCAAACTACCCCAGATTTAAAATAGCTGGTATGAATTGAAAAAACCTATTTTGCTTTTGAAAAAGAATTGTTGCCCAGCCACTTTTCTTTACTTGAAAAGAATCCAAGTTGTAGGGGCTGATATATTGGTCCCCTAAAAAAGCCTTTCAAATGGGAGAAACAGGGATTTCCCATAACAATGTGTGGTACAAACTTGAATGAGATAAAGAATTCATATATGGGATTAATGTGCACTTCTTCCCCCTTCCAATTTAACAATGACATATTTGCAAACTAAATGCCAGAACTATACTTCCTTAGTTTTCCCCTCAGTACAAAAATAAGCTTAATAAATTTCAATCAAATGGATTTACATAAAATTAAAATTCAATGCAGAATGAAACTGGTGAATTAAAAAAAATGAAAGAGAGAGGGATGGGACTTGCATTCTGTGGACAGAGGAACTCTAATTACCAAGAGTGCCATACTCTGAAATGCAGAGTTCACCCCTCTCCAGCCCAACATGCATGTGTCACAGCTCACTTTAATCTGTAGATTCTCCTGCCCCTCTGTATAGCCTTTGTAGGGGGATGCCATGGGAGCAGAGACCAGGAGGTCTACTCCAACAACCCCACTTGTAGATGTCTGTATCCTGATCCAGCCCAGTGATTTGCTGAGATTTCAGCTGTTAGCAGTGCCAGGCACAACACTTCCTCGAAAATGCTCATACATACAACCACTGCCCACCCAAGCATTGCTCAGAGTTCCTTGAATGGATTGAAAAAGTTGGTTTAGCTGTGCTATGTCTAGGATTTATTCAGCAAGAGGTGCTTCTCACCACATTCTACCTTTCTCTCAATTGGGTTCAATGAATGGAGGCGATTTGCCTTGTCAGTTTACATAAATTATCAGTACTAAGCAACCTGATGATTCAGTAAGCTCCGGCCTATGTAGCAAATGAAAGCGCGGCACCAAAATAGCCGCCGCGCTCTTTGCGCCCCCCCACCCGGACTCAGACATCCGGGTGAGTTAGGGGGCGTGGCCACCCCTCTATAAAAGGGGTGGCCACAAGGCAGACGAGCTGCCATTTTAGAAAGAGCGACGGAGAGGAGAAGTTTTCTCCATCGCTGTTCGTTCTCTAGCCTGCGGCTTTTGCCTCGATCCTTTCCCGGCTGGGACAGGAGGATTGATACAGGCAGAGCCTTGGTTTGCTTGGCTGCCGCGTGTTTTTGCCGCTAGATTTGCGATTCCTGGAAAGGGATCCTAATTTTCTTTGGAGATATGCCTCTCAAACGGAAGGCACCAGCTACGAAGCCGCGGCCAAAGGGGAGGACTTTTCTTGGCCCTGCGCAGGACGGGGGACAGCCATCGGGTCGGAGGACCAGGGCTGCACCCCCGCGGCAGGGCACTACACTTGCCCACCGATACCGGTGGGGCGATTCAGGCTAGCACTTGGCAGCCGGGCTCCAGCTCGGTGGCTGGCCAGCTACAGGCCGGCCCTCAGGGGCTTCGGCCCCCGGCCCGCCGTTACCAGCCATGGGTCAGGGCAGCGTGGGAGGGCCTGGTGTGGGCATACAACCCGTTCCCCCTCCGGCCCCTCATGGACCGGAGTTTTGGGCATGGCCCTATTCTGGCCCTGGCTCGCCATTTTGGGTTACCTTTCCAACTGCCTAGTGGGCCGTCCGGCCCACCCAGCCCACCCGGCCCACCTTATGCTGGGGGTCCTGTGGCAGTGGATGCTCTGTCAGCATGTTTAGCAGTGCTGGAAGCATCCTTGGGCATTGCACAGCCTCCTGGGGAGCGGGGGGCGCTTCTCTTTTTTCAACAGGGGCCCCTTCATCGACCCGGCTACCTTGCC
Organism: Bradypodion ventrale; assembly: GCA_035047345.1. Taxonomy (NCBI): domain Eukaryota; kingdom Metazoa; phylum Chordata; class Lepidosauria; order Squamata; family Chamaeleonidae; genus Bradypodion; species Bradypodion ventrale. The sequence continues at coordinate 280,256,961 of JAWDJE010000002.1, read as the reverse complement.
GGCCGCTATGCTTCAGCGGGCGGCCAACCGGGTCAAGCTGCATGAGACGGTCCGGCCGGCCCAGCTGGTGTCTCGCAGCTCCCCGTTCTACCTGATGTCCAGGCTGGGAGCAGTCAGGGGTGATCCCAGAGCTCGATTCCAGTCACGAGCTCCGACGCCCGCCGTGGGCCGGAACCCCCGGTGGTTCAATTTAAGTGCACCAACACCACAGCCCACTTACGGTGGCGGGGTTCAGTGGCCCTGGCCTCGTCAAGTTGATGCGAGCGGGCATCAGTTACCATCTTATCCCAGTATCCCATGGTTGCTAAATGGTCCCTCGTTAAGGGCGGGGGTGTCCGCCCCTGGGGCAGTGCCGAGCATCGCAGGGGCTGTCCAGGTCCTGCTGCGTATGCCCTTTATACAGAATGTGCCGTCGATGGCTTTGCTGACGGCTGGTTATTCCTTGCCCCTGGGTGATCATTTGTCACAGGTCACGAGGGATAAGATCTGGAGGGGGATACGTGGATATTCTCCCTATTGAACTGTGAGCCCACTGAGGAGGAGAGAGAGGGACAGGACGACAGAGACAAAGAGCTGTCCCGTCGTCGTAAGCCACCGCGCACCTGGGCCAACTGGTTGCCGGCATACCTTATATATATGGTGGTATGCCTCAGGGCCCGGCCTGTTTGGGCCATCCCAATGGTTCAATCCTTTGATAATATTTACAGGGTGATGGTTGATTTGATGGGCCCATCGCAGTTGGCTTACGATGAGGAATTTGGATGAGGGTGGCCCTACACCCTGAGAGGAGGTGGGATGAGCCCTGTCAGCAATTGTGCTCGTGTACATGACTCCCACGTGACTGGCGCCTGGTGATAGGTACCATTGTGGTCATGCTGTGCAGCGGGCTGCTCAGACACAGGCTCCACGCTAACTGGTCGGGCAGGGGGTTCCAGCCCGCCTGCTGTGTTCGACCTGCTCAGCTAGCGACGGGTGTAATAAGCGCCAGTGTCATTACCGACTTGGGTGCCCCTTTTTGCGCTGGCCCTTACGCCGCCTCCGCGTGCCCACGGGTTGGTGGGTTACGGGGCAGAGGTAGGGGTGCACAGGGGGCGATCAGAGCCCCGTCTGAAGGAACTAGCCTTGTCAAAGCCCCCCCTCCCCAATTAGTGTACTCATGCTGGAGCGATGGCACTCAGCTCATCCAAGAAGGGATGATGTGGGGTACCTGCTGGAGGGTTTCCAATGGGGCTTTTGTATTCCATTCGGGGGTGTTAGGGGCCCCAAGATGCTACTAATCCAGTTCCCTTGAAAGGAAACGAAGAGGTTGCTCCACTGAGCACAGCTAAGGGAGTTGAGGCTATGAGAGTAGCGGGCCACTTCTTGGAACCACCTTTCCTAATTTGAAAGTCTCCCCTATGAGACTAGTACCGAGGTAGAACCAGGGTGAATGTCGTTTAATCCTCCATTTAGCTTACCCTGTGGGTTCTCCGGTCAGGGATGCCATTCCCGATGACCTTGTTCAGTCAGGTACTCGTAGTTTGTTCAGCCCCTATGGGTGGTACGCTCATGCGGTCCCGGTGCTTTCCTGGCACAGTGTGATATGCACTCGGCTTTCCGATTACTGCCAGTGCACCCAATGGATTTTGAGCTATTGGGGGTTTTCTTTAGGTTCCAAGGGGAATTTTACTTAGATAAGGCCAACCCCTTCTGACTGAGTTATTTCATGTTCGGCATTCGAACGATTCGCAGGTCGGGGTCTCGGTCTCTAGCCCATTACCTCGACGACTTTTGGTTCGGGGGTGAACGGGGCTCGGACATGTGCACGCGTCTCCTCACTACCTTTCAGACACTCAGGTGGGAACTGGGTGTCCCCTTGGCACCTGAAAAGACCGAGGGCCCAGCTACTAAGCTCACATTTCTAAATTGACTCTGTCACACAGGCATCCGGGTTAACCATGAATGAGGTGGCTTGGATCTCCGCGGCGATTTTGGCATTGATTGCCAAACATAAAGTGTTCCCTCGTGAGCTGCAGTTACTTCATGGCCACCTTAACTTTGCCTGCAGGGTGGTTCCACCCGGCAGAGCATTGGCCAGGCGCCTGTGTGACGCCATGGCTGGCCTGTTAAAATGTCACCACGGGGTCCGGCTGATCAGGGGCATACGGGTGGACCTCCCAGTCTGGCTCAAATTACTCCTGGGTTTTAACGGGGTCTCTTCCTGGAGATCAGACCTTATGGTCTGCCCTAGATTTCAAGTACGGTCGGATGCCTCCGGCTCCCTGACTTGTGGGGGTTTACTCTGAGGGTAGGTGGACTTACGGCCAATGGCATCACGCATGGCTTGGCACGGATCGCCTCCGCGATCTTACCTTCCTTGAGTTTCTTCCCAATTTGGGGAGCACTGATGCTATGGGGCGATGACTGGGCCTACTCAGTGGTCCATTTTTGGTGTGATAATGCGGCAGTGGTGCACATTGTCAACACCCAGACATGCAAATCTCCCAGGGTCATGACATTAGTTTGTCTATTCTTTTTGAGAAGCCTACGCCTAAATGTGCTGTTCAGGGCCAGACATGTTCCAGGTATTAATAACGACATTGCTGCTGCTTTATCCCACCTGCAGATCCCCCGGTTCCGTGCCTTACTCCGGAAGCAGATGAATTCCACTCGCCACTCCCGGCCGATATTTGGACGTTTGGCGAGGAGAGGTGAACCGGGCATGTCATTGGCACCTCGCACGTGTAAGGCGTATCACCATGCGTTCATGCTATTTAGAACTTTTTGCAAGTAACTACAGTTACCTCAAGTGTGGTCAATATCTATGGACCAGATTTCACAATGCATGTTTATCTTCGCAGTCAGGGTTTGCCCCCCGTACTCTAGCCTTCAGGCTTTCGGCACCGGCATTTATGGCCAACGTGCGGGGTTTCAATGACTGCGTGAGTTACTTCCGCATGCGTCGTGTTTTGAAGGGGTGGACACGTGAACGCGTCCGCCGCCTGGACATGCGTCACCCCAGTTCGCCAGAGTTTCTGACCCACCTTGCACGAGGCTGGCATGGCTTATGTTCGGATAGGTGTGAAGTGGCTCTTGGTCATGCAGCTACCATGGTAGCCTTTTTGTAGCGCTCCGCATCAGTGAGTGGGTGCCAGAGTTGGTACCATCTGTGTAAGGCGGATGTGTCTCGTAGGGCACTGGAACTCGACGATGTCTATGTCACACATGAGTGGGCTCAATTGGGGATATGGTCCTCAAAGGTTGTTCAGCATGGCGTAGGCAGTGGAGTCAGACTGCTACGAAGTTTCATTGGAGACATCTGTCCGGTTGGTGCCCTACATGATTTTTCGGCAGTGCCTGCTGCGTGCCCTAGCCTGTTTTTCTGCCACCGGGATGGGTCTACCCTTACCAAAGTACAGTTACTGAGGGTAACCGGTGCCGCGCTTCGCGGTGTGGGGCCCGTTTTGGCACCCATTTCTTTAGGATAGGCGTCGCGTTGATCGCGGCTACGTTTGGGGTACTTGGAGGCGGATATGTGTGTATGCGTATTTTCTTATATGTACGTTCCCTCACTGTATGAGTACCTAGTTATGTCCTTCACCTCTTATCCTCTTTTACAGATCCTGTGTGTCTCTGCACATCGGTGGCAGTGGGACTGGTGGGCCGCAGCTATGTACACTGGGCAGCAGTATTTGCTGCGGCGACAGAGAGTGGACCCCGACTTGGGCTGTGTGCATCCGCACATATGCGATGGTATGGTATGCGCGGCACAAGGGGGCGGGAACTGTGGCCATTCCTGATGTCTGTCAGGGATGCTGGACCGCCCGATGTTCTTAATAGGCACCTCGGCGGCAACGATCTTATACGGATCACTGCTGTTCCTAAACTGTCGAGGGGCTGTGACCTGGCGTTTTATATCAGGTATGGCTTACACACGGTCGCTATGGTCTAACATCGTGCCGAGACACCAATTTAGGGGAGACATGGATCTCCGTGGTTCAGACTGTTCCGGCAGTCAGTGGACAGGGCTGTTGCTCGGTCCCTTGCTGAGCATGGCTGGGAGACAGCCATTGGACACCTGAGGATAGGCTTACAAAAATTTTGCTGGTAGGCAGGGGAAGGGGTCCACCTGTCGGCTGGAGGTATGTACCTCTTTCTGGGTGTGTTGCAAGCAGGCCTGGCGACCGAGCTGACGGTCTGGGGGGGGCCGTGAGTCATCATGGACGCCTCCCCGTGTGGCGGGTAGCACTGGTAAGGTAAAGATTTATGACCCAGAGGTATCCGGCAGGTTCGCAATTGACTGGCCAACACTTAGACAGGTACAGGTGTAATAGCTTTGACCGGTCAACGATGAACCAGGCAAGGGGTGATGGCAGGAGCTTTTCAGCATGCATCACCCCGTGATTTGACGGATACACGTCATAGGGTGGGGTCAGTAGATAGTTTATTGACTCCGGTCAACAATTTGTTTGTATCAACAAACAAATTGATACAAATGGATACATTGTAGCCAATTGCCATTGGCAATTTTGGGAGGAACCTTACCAGTGTTACTGCGGCCTGCTTGCCTTAAGAATTACAATTGGATGAATACACCAATTGAAAGTTATAATTCGGACTAGGGCATTATTCAATAAAAGTGGCCCAATGCCTTTATCCATATACCAGTGTCTGAGTCTTTCTTTGGGGGGTGCGCCTGCAATGGGTTATGGCACTTGTAATTCAAAACTCCTGGAGACTGGAGTTTAATTTGTTCAATTTTATATTTGTGTTGTAAAGGCTAAATGAAAACATAAAAAGAGCATTTCTAACTTTACTTACTATAGCCATGATTATGAGTTGAGGCCATTCTTTAATGCCACAATTTCAAGTTCACTTAGAACAGTAGTGATGGAATGAATGGCCCCATTACATAATCATGGCTATAATTAGTAAGGAAGGGATATTCTTTTTATGTATTCATCATTCATTTGTGTATTTACAAACTTACTTACTTGGTTGATCCATGTTTCACACATCAGGTTGACATGGCGGATCAGAGCATCGTCTCCCACTGTTTCTGTATTCATAAAACAAATACAAAACTGGAAGAACAAACACAATCAGAATTCGTAAATCAGGGTCATGAAGGTGATATCTTTTAACCTATTTAACTGTGATGTAGACAGACAAAAATTGGACAATCATTGTAGTAATAGCCATGAGGAAGGAACCTTGCTTTCTCTTTAAAATTTGGACCAAATATTTTTCCTTTATATATTAGAAGTACAGTGTAGGCTGTGACATTATCCACATGCCACCATCTCCAGCAACTTTTGTTTAATCTGATTTGTCGCAGATAAATGCCTCAGATGGATTTCAAGTTAGTCTATTGGCGAAGGGATGCAGATAATTTCCATTTTTCATAAATACAGATGTAAAGGAAACTTGCCAGTCAATAATTAAGAAGCATTTTGTAGACATGAACTAAAGAGGTATTGTAATTAGCTGAAGAGAGAAGTGTCAATAATACATTCTAGACTTTTTCCAGTAGACACAGAGCAGTTCCCAGTAATCACAGCTATCTAAATTAGTTGCATTTAATAATAATATTAATGGTAAGAACATGTAACCATGCACAGTGTCATCACTGTGTTCCAAATTCCCACAAATTGTTTGTTGAAGATGTTTAAATATTTGGCTTCTAAACATTTAACATTTGTGTCAGCTAACCCAAAATATTGCATGCAATCTAATGGGACTTTTCTGAATTGGGGATGAATTAATTATTCAGATCCATTTTTTCCTCTTTCAAATTTTTAAATAATTGGGTTTTTAAAAATTGCCTTAGGAAAGAAATTGGAAAATTTTGGTAAGTTCTTCCCTTTAAAAAGCCATTTGTACATTTTGGTTCAGCCCTACATTTGAACTAAGATATTGAAAAATATATAATCTGTTTCAGCTAGAATAGCTGGAAGTTAGTTTACTGGTAAAGTTTTGTTCTATTGCTTAAAAGACAAGTGCTCCACAGCAGCCAATATTGTGATCAGGGTCTTTGGATTATAATACAGTATGCAAACCTGTTGAATTTGCACTACGATCTATTTCAGTCCCATTCTCATTTAACACTAAAATCCAAGAGTCCTTTCTGTCCATCGTCTCAAACAATACATAAGAACATAAGAACAGCCTTGCTGGAACAGGCCACAGCCCATCCAGTCCAGCATTCTGTCTCACACAGTGGCTCACCATTTCCTTCAGGGTATTCCCAAGCAGATGCCTTCACCTGCTTAGGATTCCCTGGAAATGGCATTGAGAGATATCCTGCCTATCTCTCCAACCCGGAGGTTGTCCTTAAGTATCCATAATTATAGCCATTGATACTCTTGTCCTCCATGAACTTGTCTAATCCTTTCTTAAAGCTGTCAAGACTGACAGCTGTCACCACTTCTTCTGGCAGGGAGTTCCATAGACCAGTAATCCTCTGGGTGAAAAAGTACTTTCTCTTATTTGTTTGAGAACTAGTACCCAAAAGTTTCATGGAGTGTCCCCTAGTTCTAGTGTTATGCGATAGGGAAAACAGTTTTTCCTTATCTACTTTGTCCACACTGTGCATGATTTTATAAACTTCAATCAGGTCACCTTTTAGACGTCGTCGTTCAAGAGTGAAAAGGCCCAACCGTCGCAGCCTCAGATGGTAAGGAAGGTGTTCCAGTCCCCTAATCATTCTGGTTGCCCTCCTCTGTACTTTCTCCAACTCCATAATATCCTTCTGGAGGTATGGCGACCAGAACTGTACACAGTATTCCAGGTGGGGCCTCACCATAGATTTATAAAGAGGCAAAATGATACTTGCTGACTTATTTTCTATACCCTTCCTAATGATCCCTAGCATTGAGTTTGCTTTTTTCACTGCTGAGGCACACTGGGTTGACACCTTCATTGAGTTGTCCACCAGGACACCAAGGTCCCTTTCCTGGTTTGTCGCAGAAAGTTCAGACCCCATCAGTTTATAAATGTAATTGGGGTTCTTTGCCCCAACATGCATCACTCTGCACTTACTAATGTTGAAACTCATTTGCCACTGTTTTGCCCACATCAAGGGCCCACTGTGTAGTTCCTTCCTACACAATCACTATATTTATTTCCTGGTAAAATCATAATTGAAGGAGTAATAGCCACATAAACAGCCTTATTCTTATGCTCTTTGTACAGATGCCACAGGGAGGTAACTGTCATGCAGAAGCCACTAATCCGCATATAAATAAGCAGTTACATTGCAGGCACACCCCCCAATAAAGGACTCAGACACTGGTAAAAGTGGATAACGGCATTGGGCCACATTTATTGATTCATGCCCTAGTCCGAATTATAAATTTCTATTGGTATTCAACCAATTATAATTCTTAAGGCAAGCAGGCCGAAGTAACACTGGTAAGGTTCCACCCAAAATTGCCAACGGCAATTGGTTACAATGTATCCATTTGTATCAATTTGTTTGTTGACAACAAACAAAATGTTGACCGTAGTCAATAATCTAACTACTGACCCCACCCTCTGACGCGTATCCGTAAAATAACGGGGTGATGCATGCTGCCTAGCTCGTGCCATCACCCCATTGCCTGGTTCATCGTTGACCGGACAATGTTAACCAACTTGTGCCTATCTAGTGTTGTCCAGTCAATTGCAAACCTGCCGGATACCTGTGGGTCATAAATGTTTACCTTACCAGTGCTACCCGCCACACGGGGAGGCTTCAACAAAGGCTCACCGCCCCCCCCCCCCAGACCGTCAGCTCGGTCAACAGGCCTGCTCGCCAATCTCCCAACAAGAGGTCCATACCTCCCGGCGACAGATGGACCCCATCCCCTGTGTAAAGCTCATAATTTTGGAGACTGATGGAGGGATGTCGTATGACTCGTCCCCAACCCTTGTCCAGAAAGAACCGGGCAATAGCCCTGTTCACCGAGCGCCGAGCCCGATCAAGGGCCTGGAGGTTAAACCCTCCCCTGTAAGCGTGCCGCGGTATCATGTCCGACCAAAGCAGGGTTGTGGCAGGCCACACATAATGCAAGTAGGCCAGGTCACTGCAAATCGCATGTTTCAGCGATAGGCCCGTGACCTGTCCTAAATCATTACCCCCAAGGTGTATAATCAGGACATCAGGCGGGTCAGCATCCCTGATGGAGAAAAGGAATGGCAACAGTTCCCGCCATAACATTCCGCGCTTACCGTACCACCTGAGACTTGCGGATGCACCCAGTCCCAGTCGGGGTCCCCACTCTGTCGCCGCAGCAAACTGTGCTGCCCTGTGCACATAGCTGTGGCCCACCAGCCATACTGTCACCGGTGTAAGACGACACCCAGGGTCTGTCAAGGAAAAAAGGAAACAGGGCAGTGACTTAACTGGTACTCACTGTTGAAGAGAGCGAACATACAACTGAAAACATCGTGATCCCCACCTTCCCATGTTGCGTATTTCAGCCCCAGAGTACCCAAACGCCGCTGCGGTGGAAGCCGCCCCTATCCTGAATGAATGGGTGCCGTAACGAGCCCCAGGGAGGCCAACACTGGCTAGTGCCTCACCAGTCACCTTCCAAAATTGAAATTTAGTAAGGGGAGACCCATCTTGGTGACAGAAAAACGGGCCAGGGTGCGTACCACGTAGTGCAAGGAACTCCTGTAGGGCACCAACCGGACAGATGTATGCCATGGAACATCGTAGCAGTCTTACACCACTGCCTACACCGTGCTGATCAACCTTAGAGGAGCGTATCCTCAGCTGAGCCCAATCATTGGAGACATAGACATCTTCGAGTTCCAGTGCCCTACGACTCGCATCCGCCTTAGACAGTAGCACCAGCTCACTGATGCGGAGCGCCCCAAAAAAGGCCACCGTAGTAGTGAAACAGGGTTGCCTCATACCTGTCGAAGCACAGGTCATGCCAACCCCGTGCAAGGTGGGTAAGTACCCCTGGGGAAATCGGGTGGCGGTCGTCCGGGCTGCGCCCACGTTCCCGCACCCACCCTTCCAAAACATGTCATATGCGAAAATCATTTGTGCTGTCAGCAAAACCACCCACCTTGGCCATGAAAGCCAGCGCTGACAGCCTGGATGCTATGGTGCGGGGAGCTAAGCCCTGGGCATGTAAGTAAACCATAAATTGGAGGACGTGAGCCACTGGGATCGGCCAACTTTCAGGCAGCCGTGATCGGGCACAAAAGGCCATGAATGAACTGAATGCATGGTTATACGCCTTACACGTGCGGGGGGCGAGCGACATGCCGATCGCCCGGTTCACCTCTCCTTGCCAAGCGTCCATATCTCGTCCGGGAGCGGCGAGGGAAATTCCTCTGCGTCCGGGGCCAAGGCACGGAACCGGGGTATCTGCAGGCGGGACAAAGCGTCAGCAATGTCATTATTAATACCTGGAACATGTCTGGCCCTAAGAAGCACATTGAGGCGTAGGCTGCGCAACACAAACTGGCGAACCAGTTCCATAACCCTGGGAGATTTTGACGTCTGTGAGTTGACAATGTGGACAACTGCCGCATTGTCACACCAGAAATGGACGACCGAATTGACCCACTCCCCGCCCCATAGCATCAAAGCTCCCAGAATGGGGAAAAATTCCAGGTACGTGAGATCGCGCAAACGATCCGTGCCCCACCAGGCTGGCGGCCATCTGCCGTAGGCCCACTTCCCCTCAAAGTAAATCCCATAACCCAGGGACCCTGATGCATCCGACTGAACCTGAAAACGAGGGGAAACCAAAAGTTCGGACCTCCAAAATGACACCCCATTGAATTCCCTCAGGAACTGAAGCCAGATGAGCATATCGGCCCTCATGCCCTTGTTCAGTCGGACCCTGTGGTGGGGCCTGGCCAAGCCAGTCATGGCGTCACACAAGCGTCGAGCAAAGGCTCTGCCAGGTGCAACCACCTGCAAGCGAAATTGAGGTGACCATGTAACACCTGGAGCTCCCGAAGGGACACCTTGCGTTTGGCCAGCAAGTCCAAAATAAGTGCAACGATCCGTGAAACCTTATCAAAAGGTAACCTGGATGCTTGCACAACCATGTCAATCTCCACCCCCAGGAATGTGAGCTTGGTTGAAGGGCCCTCGGTCTTTTCGGGCGCTAAAGGGACACCGAGTTCCTTCATTAGCGTCTGAAATGTATTTAGGAGACGCGTGCACGTGTCCCAGCCCCGTTCACCCCCGAATAAGAAATCATCGAGGTAGTGGGCTACAGACCGAGACCCTGACCTGCGAACAAAGGCCCATTGCAGGAAGGTGCTGAAGCGCTCAAATGCCGAGCATGAAATGGAGCAGCCAAAAGGCATGGCCTTGTCAAAATAAAATTCACCCCGGAACTTGAAACCCAGCAACTCAAAGTCAGCTGGGTGCACTGGCAGAAGACGGAACATGGACTTAATGTCGCACTTAGCCAGCAGTGCACCTGGGCCACTGGAGCGCACCATGCGCAGGGCCTGGTCAAAAGATGTATACCTGACCGAACAAAGGTCGTCAGGGATAGCATCGTTGACCGAACAGCCGGCCGGGTAAGACAAGTGGTGTATCAAACGGAACTCCCCCAGTGACTTCTTGGGCACTAACCCCAACGGGGAAACCTTGAGATTGGGAAATGGTGGGACAGGGAAAGGGCCAGCGACCCTGCCAGCATTGACCTCCTTAGCAATGCTCATGGCAGCCACCTCCTCCCTTCCCCTGAGTGACAACAGGTTGGGGGCATCTTGGGGGGACCTGTCCCCTGTGAAAGGAATGTGAAACCCCTGCTGAAAACCCTCAAGCAGGTAAGCTGCATCCGCCCTCTTCGGGTACATCATGAGCCAACGCTCCAACATGTCCACATTAATTGGGGAGGGGGCCTTTTGCTTGACCAGCTCCCTCCACGGCAGTTCTGCCCGCTCCCTGTCCACCTCTACCTCTGCCCCGCAGTCCGCCTGCCCTAGGACACGCAGAGGCGGCATGGGGGCCAGCACAAGAGGGGCACTCGTGCCTGTATCGACACTGCTTCCTGTTGCACGCACCATTGGCCGAGAAGCTCCAACACAGCAGGCGGGCTGGAACCCCCTGCCCCGCCACCTGGCGGGGTGCCTGTGCCGGAGCAGCTCGCTGGACCGCATGTCCACAATGGTACCTCTCCCCTGGCGCAGGGCGCATGGGGGTCATGTACAGAAGCCACAGCTTCTGGCAGGGCTCATCCCACCTCATCTCTGGGTGTAGGGGCACTCTCATACGGAATTCTTCGTTGTAAGCCAACCACGACGGGCCAGGGAAATCAACCATCGCCCGGTATATGTTGTCCAAATACTGGACCATCGGAATGGCCAGGTCAGGCCGGGCCCTTAGGTACACCGCCATGTATATGAGGTATGCGGGTAACCAGTTGGCCCAAGTGCGTGGCGGCTTACGTCGACGTGACTGCTCCTTGTCCTTCTCGTCCTGCCCCTCCCTCTCCTCCTTGGTGGGTTCCCTATTCAAGAGGGAGAAAATGTCCACATACTCCCCCCGCCAGATCTTTTCTTTGGTAGCCTGGGCCAGATGATCCCCGAGGGGTAACAAATAACCTGCTGTCGGCCACGCCGACACCGGCACATTAACAGTGCTGGGCACCATGAAAGGAGCCTGGACCAGCCCCGCCACCCCCAGTAAGTTCCCCGCAGGACAGGATGTCCCGCCCCAAGTGGGGCCTTGGAGTGTTGGAGCTGTTCCCGGATGGGCCGGCGGCGGCTGACCCACCGCCCCAGCCAGGCGAGGCCACGGCCACTGTAAGCCTCCCCCCGTTGTGGGTTGTGGTGTGGGTGCACTAGCTTGAACCGTATACTCACAAGTTGCACCCCCATGGGCCGCCCCCACCGGGGGTTCCGGCCCACTGCGGGCGTCGGAGCTCGCGACCACAACCGAGCTCATAGACGGGGCCTGACCACTACCTGCTGGCGGCAACTGCTGCCTGGACCAGCCCCGACACCCCCTGTAAGTTCCCCGGAGGACAGGGTGTCCCGCCCCAAGTGGGGCCTTGTTGGAGCCGTTCCCGGATGGGCCGGCGGCGGCTGACCCGCCACCCCAGCCAGGCGAGGCCACGGCCACTGTAAGCCTCCCCCGTTGTGGGTTGTGGTGTGGGTGCACTAGCTTGAACCGTATACTCACAAGTTGCACCCCCATGGGCCGCCCCCACCGGGGGTTCCGGCCCACTGCGGGCGTCGGAGCTCGCGACCGCAACCGCGCTCGTAGATGGGGCCTGACCACTACCTGCTGGCGGCAACTGCTGCGTGGGGAGCTGCGAGGCCTCGGCTGGCGCCGACCCGCATGCCTCAGGCAGCTCAACCCGTTCGGCCGCCTGCCAAGGACCAGCAGACGTTGCGTTGACCTGTAAACCAAAAGGTGCCCCGGATGGATTAACCATCCCTAAAGATGCCTCCAGGGCCGCTACGTGGGCCAGTAGGGCATCAACGTTTACATAACCCCCAACGCTGATGGGGGGCAAAGGGCCGGCCGGCCCACTGGTCGCTGGCGCCGGGCCAGGTCTCTGGACCCCGGGGCCCAAATATGGCCATGCCCCAACCACCGGCCCTGGAGGGGCCGGGGTCATGCCCTGCCAGGGAAGGGAACCCAGCCAACCCCCGTGGTTAAAGCCCACCGCTGGAAGCTGCGTGCCAAGGTCCAGTGGCCCAGCCTGGTTATGCGCCAGGCCCGGGCCAGTGGCTGCTAATTGTGGGCCGGGGGCCGCAGCCCCTGCCGGGCCGGTCTGAGGCTGCCCAGCCTCAGGCCAAGGAGCAATCGACCCCATCCCACCGGTCCCGGTGGGAGCCCCCAGAAAGGGGGCCTGCTGAGGAGGCACAGTCGCGGTCCTCTGACCCGGCTGTCGCCTCCTTGAAGGGCGAACCGCGTTCGCCATCGCCTTCTTTTTGGAAGGCATTGCGTGATCGTTGGGAAGCCAAAGAAAGGAGCAAAGAAGAAACCACTGCCCAAAAGAGGCTTCCCGGCTAAAGGGAAGAGCGACGGAGCGATTGGGGAAAAACTTCTCCTCTCCGTCGCTTCGCAAAATGGCAGCGCGGCTGCCTCGTGGCCACCCCTTTTTAAGGGTGCTGGCCACGCCCCCCTAACTACCCGGATGTCCAAGTCCGGTGGGGGGGGCCCGCAAAGAGCGCGGCGGCCATTTTGGCGCCGCGCTTGCATTCTACTCATAATGAAATGGTGCATCTAACTAAAAATGGATTTCCCAGAGACAGTTACATTCTACTCATAATGAAATGGTGCATCTAACTAAAAACGGATTTCCCAGAGACAGAAACATTGAATTTTAAAAATAATTGGCTATAACTATACATCTGTAACCCAAAGTAGTTATGACTCTGTTATTTCTTCTCCTCACAAAAGGATGGTGAACATGATGTGATCCTCATTGCTCTGTTTGCCATGTTTGTTGACCAGTTGCATATTTTCCAAAGGAGGACTGATCCCTATCCTTTCTTGGCTGGTAACACATTTCACAAATCTAAGTCAGGAAACTTCAAGGTGCCAGCTGCTATTCTGTCACATTCCTTCTTTTGTACTTCTGCTATGATTTACTAGGGCCATTATTAAAGACAGTGGAACCCCTTCTACACTCTTTATCAGCCACCCAGTATGGGTCAATTGCTGTTCAAAGCCAGCCAATATGGGCACAGACTCTTCTATTGGCCTGTGGGAAGTATTTCATTTCCTTCCAGCCAACCATACATTCATATTTGGAACTATAGTTGCTTAGTGGTTATGATGTTGAACTTGATGACTAGAAGGTCAGCAGGTCAGCAGTTTGAGAGACAAGTGCTGCATGATGCAGTGAGCTCCCATTTCTGTCCCAGCTCCTGCCAACCTACCAGTTCGAAAATTAGGAAGCACAAGTAGATAAATATTTATTTATTTATTTATTTTATGGATTTGTATCCTGCCCTCCTGGTGGGGACACCACTCAGGGCAGCTAACAGCATGAAATACAATAAACACTATATAAAATGACAACAATACAACAGCAATTAAAAACAACATTAGCTAAAAACAATCAATAACCCCCCCTGCACTAAAACAGAATTAAAAACACAAAAAAACCTAATCAGATAAACATTAAAAACTACCCTCATCCTCCCTCTTCCCATAATAAAATAGCAAAAAACAGAATAAGCAGGATCCTTCAGACAGGCTAAATGAGCCAGCAAGCTTGCACAGTGGAATCAAGCATGCCCCATACCCGCTGGCATAGCCAGTTCTTTAACATTTTCCTGAAGGATAGAGGATCTGACTGGAGTCGGAGTTCTGGTGATAGGAGGTTGCACAGGGCTGGGGAAGACATGGAGAAGACTCTCCTCCTGGCCCCAATAAGATGAACTTCTCTTGCAGATGGGACCGCCACTGATCCCTTTCTGTCTGCCCTTGTAGGACGGGCTCAATACTGCTTTGGTGGGAAGGTAACATTATTCGTGCACTCTAGTGTCTAGTCATGTCTGCCACATGACCACAGAAACATCTACAGTGCTGGCTCTTTGGCTGTAAATGGAGATGAGCATGGCACCCTAGAATCGGACACAACTGGCTTTTGAGCAAGGGTGGCATTTGCCTTTGCCTTACTTAATTTGTAACTACCTGCACTCAAGCCCTCAAAAATGCTGAATCTAAGTTCTCATCTGTCATGTGCTGAATCTAAACATCACATCTTTTGTTCTCAGGCTTAAGGCAGGACAACAGTGGTGTCATCCCCATTACCATCAGAGTAATGGGCTACAGGTGATTTGCCCCCATCTAATGCACTGACTATAGCTGCAAATACACTAATCACTCCTTGGTTTACATGCAAATATATAAGCATAAATAGATTTTCAGACCAAAGCTTGAATTTGAAAAAAGAAACAGGAAAACATAGGGTGTTCCATGAAATTATATATCTACTAAATTTAGTATTTTTCAATTATTGATTTATAATGTATTTATACAAGAGGAGAGCAACCATCATAGATCAAGATAATGTATCCCACTACTACAACATGAGAGGACCAACCCATGTATTGTCCACAGGTCCTTGCATATCTGATAAATCTACTCCCACCATGATGCCCTTACCTGGGCCATTCAATTGCTCACAGCTCACTGAGGCCTGTAAGGAAAATAAAACACATCTTGTTTTGATAAAAGCCCCTCCTCCTCCCCCAGGCCAAAAAAAGGATCTCCAACGGCCAGTTGTAGTAAGATAGCTGTTGTCAGGAGGTTGCGAAATGCAGCAAAATCTTCAGGGGACTGCCATTTGTATGCCATTTGTGCAGCATTCATTGCATAGTAAAGGAAAAGGTTGATTTTGCTCCAAAGCCAGTCATATCCAACTCTAGAGTGCGGTGCTCATCTCCACCTCTTGGGAGAAGAGCCAGCCTTGTAGCCTTGGACAAGCTACACAGTCTTACACAGAAGAAGGGAATGGTAAACCACTTCTTTGTCCTCTCTACCTAGCAAACACTGGAAAGGATTGCCATAAATCAGAAGTCATTTGACAGCACACAACTATTGTTTTATTTATTTATTTATTTATTTATTCAATTTATATCCCGCCCACTCAACACAAGGCCGACTCTGGGCGGCTAACAACATAAAAAGTAACCCCAGGGCAACCCAAGGAGTTTACAGATAATATTAATAATCCTAAAAACAGTTAAAACAGTAAAAAAGTTAAGACTACCCACCCCCTAAAAAGCAGGCGCTGCAGGATCGAAAAGGCACCATGGGGAAGAGTTCCTCTACACCAACCACCCCATGGTGGTTACCCTTCCACCCGCACCCCACACTTGACCTGCCAGCCAGGTTTTAAGATCCCTTCTGAAAGGCAGCAACTCCGTCCGAAGACGTAATTCTGTTGGCAGGAGGTTCCAGAGGGCCGGTGCAGACACGGAGAAGGCCCTCCTCCTTGTGCCAGAGAGGCGAGCCCCTCTGGCTGATGGAACAATTAGAGAGCCCCTACAATTTGTTGTTGTTGTTGTTGACATACTACTAATTACACCCCATGTGTTTGTATCTAAAGATCTCTATGCATGTGTTTCAGTCTACTGCACACACACAAACCTGAATTTGTAAGACTCGAGACTTTTCTCATTGTCCCTACCTTTTATGGGGGTTGCGTATTCATTCTCTGGTATGTCTAAATTTGAGACTGATTGCTGTGGGCAGCTGTCACTTCCATCCTTAGGGATGCTTCTTAGGGTGAATCATACAATGAACCCTCCATAACATGTAATATTTCTTTTTGTATTCACACACACACACACCCCATCTGTGCTGCTCTGTTCCATTCTCCCTCCTACTGGATCCTTGGGCTATTTCTCCACCTTTCAGTCTCACATTATTCCATGCTTTTCAAATCTGTTTGAGGCTGTTATTGAGAAGCTTTTGTGGTTTCATCTCTCCCCCTCTCCCGCAAACACTCCTAGATTTCCCTCCAGCCATTACTCAGCTTTCTGAGGCCACCAATCATACTCTGCTCAAACTCTTTTTATACTTCTGCAAACCTTAGCCTCTGCCAAGCGTCTCTTTTGCATGGGTGGTATGACTCCTGTTACATAAGCAATGGCATTCACAGACTGATCATCAGAAATAAAAAAATTAAATAGAATGCAGAAGCATAAAAAGAGCTATGCTGAATTAGACCAAAGGCATATCTAGTCCAACATAATCATAGTCATCCAAATCAGCAGCTATCACCATATCTTGTGACAGTGAATTCCATAGTTTAACTAAGTATTGTATAAAGAAGTACTTCCATTTATTGGTCCCAAATCTCCCATTTCAACTGATAACATTGGATTCTAGTATTATGAGAGAGGGGAATACTTTTCTGGAAGCAATCCTAGCACATCTCTCTACATTCAGACACCTTTATCGTGTCTCGCCATACTTGATTTTTTTTATTAGCAGGCCCAAACATTATAAGTTTTTCCCCACACAGGATATGTCCCAGCTCCTTTTCCAAGGAGTACAATATTTTTAAAGATGTGGTAACTAAAACTGCACAGAGAATTCACATGTGGCCACGTAATGGATTTATATCAAGGCACCAGGCTATTGACAGATTTGTTTTCGATTCTTTTCCTTTTCCAATAGAGAATTTTCTGCATGCCAGAAGGGCATTTTCTTTGAGTGATCAAATCCCTTCAGCCTTATATCCTTTTCTTAGCCACACATTGACCGATCAGATCGCACCAGTGTATATGATCAGGGGAATCTTTTGCCCCCCCCCCCCCCTCAGCCCATTGCATCATTTTACACTGGCTTATCTGTAATAAGTTGACAGATTGTTTACCACTGGTGCTGTGGTAGTTAACAGCAACCTGCAGTTGAATGAAGCAATTGAAACTCAGAGATTTATTGCAGCACAGCAAATCAGATGAAGAATTATAGCAACAATGCCCATCTGTTCCATAGCTGTGAATCAAGTACTGTACACGTGGACAAACACTCATTACATATATGATATAAGTCTGATTGATATATCCCTTGGGTAGGCTTCAGACAAGGCAACTAATTAATCTACAATTTTTGTTGTTCTATTTTATTGTTGTCTTTGGCATTTCTGACTTAAATATACAAGATCACAAGTGGTTTTGTTAACTCTTAGAACCTAACATTTTATGGCAGCCTGCAGTGAAAGCAAACAATATAAAATGAATAGTTTTCTTACAGGAGCCAATTCTTTCAACCGGCTTTCATGTTTTTTATATGTAAAAATAAGAAAGGAAAAGTATTAGAGAAATTGAAAGACATGGGCTTGAGCTGAAGTGATTATACAGACCAATTGTTGTACACAGTGGGGTTTCAAAGCCTCTGCCTCCAAAAGCAGCTTCTCTTTATGGACAAAAATTGAAAAATAGTCTCTAGTCCAGGGTAAAGTCACACAGTGTGTATGAAAGAGAGGGAGGCAAGAAGGAGGGAAAGGTCAAGTGCAAGCATCCACCAGCTACCCCACCCTCTGGGCTCTCATCTTTGTGAATAATTGTAATGAGATGTTCTATGAATAAATATATTACTGAATGTGAAAATATTACCTAGTCATGGATTTGCAATGCCCTACTGATGCTACAAAGCTTGTACAAACACTGCCTGTAGTACTGATGTCATTATGATAAATGTTTATATTCACTCACCCATATGTATGAATATAGTCTTATAGTTCAGTGAATTTGGTATCTGGTTGTAGGGCCAGAGGTTTTCAGTTCAATTCCTCATGGCTCTGAACACTTGGTGCACTACAGTCACCTCATGTAATTAAAGAGGGATGGAGAATGTGGTGCCTTTTAAATGTTGAACTCAAGCTCCCATAGCTCCAGCCAGCACAGCCAATTGACAGGTATGGTCCAGAGGGCCACAAATCCCTCACCAGTTCAGTAAAACCCTCAAGTGATCATTACACTTGATCTATACACAAAATGCAAGCACAGTTAAATCAGAGTCAACTCAGGATGGGTGGGATTGGTTTGTGTGACTGATAGTTCAAATCAAACATAAGCAAGCCACATTTCCTATGTACTATATTCATATCCCATTCCACAGCTTGACTTGTAGGTCTATTTCTGATCTTGGCTGACCTACACTCACTAAGGTTCAGCCCCACAATATGCAGTTGAAAGTATGAAGGGCCTCATATTAAAAATATTACCCTGAACGTGATACACTGCTTTCTGTATAATGTTTCTCCCCATATATCTCTTTTGATATGTATTGTAATGTGCAAAGTACAGCCTACAGGTAGTCAACACAGAGATTGTATACAGGAAAGATCCAGTATCCGATTGCTAGTTTCAAATAGACCCATTGAACCAATTGCTGAAGGCAGGCCAACATTTACATAAATCCCATCAAGTCAATGTGTCTACAGTAGTTGGGACTATCATCAGGATACTGTCTCCCCCCCCCCCCAATCTTTACTGGATCTAAATTAGCTGAAATCGAATTTCTTAAGGGGAAATGGGCTATCACTTTGGTGTCTCTTGGGTTGGAGGAGCATACCTGAGAGGGTGCACATACGATCTATTGTACCAATGTCAAACACTGAGTGTTCTTTCTGGGTGTCACATAAAAAGGCATGGTGCTCTACGTTCTTTGTACAAACAAATGAGGCAAACTAATCCATCGGCATACACTGCCCACAACTGACACAACACCATAGGCCCATTAGGAAAACATATATTAGGATCTATAAGGACTGGAAACAGTATTATACAAACTATAACTCTTACCATCTTTTGCTGGCTGAAGGATATACTAGAGTTATAGCTCTAAAAGTCATTTTTTCCAGGCTGTGAGTCAGTTTTGGGTCCCCACCTTGGATGAAACTCTCTTCCAACCATCATTGGCAAAATATGTCTAAAAAGAAATATATAAAGGGAAGCATTCTCAAGTCTTTTGAAATGCAGACATTTAACTATTTCAACCACAAAGTGCTTCAACATCAAGGAAAATCAACTGTGACCAGAATTTCCCGAATTTCTGCACTTCAACATTATGTAAAAGTACAAAAATGAGCTGTGGAATCCTTTGCTAAAATATGATCCTGTTCCATTTTAATGTGAAGTATATTTGTTTTCTGTTTGGATAGATAGCCTTACCAATCTGACGCAATGTGTGTTTTATGAGTGCTGAAGCAGTTAGTGGTGTATCAAGTGCCCAAATGATTACATAAATCCCACAGTAATTCTGTGCACTCTGTACTTGAATGCCATAGTTGTTCGTGTGACTGGCATCTTAAATACTTCTAATCACACCACCTAGACATTATTCAGATTTTATCATGGGAGCCTTCAGATCTTGACTCTTCATTGAGAGTCACTTTATTCCTGCAGAATTCTATGGGATAATGACAAAACTGTTTTCTTGGGCTCCTCCAATGCCTTTGGGTAAGTAAACAGAGAAAGTCACAATAGAAAGGCAGCTCCAGGAAGAAGAGAAGGGGAAAATAGTTTACCTACAGGCAACCTATAAAGCAAACATTAGCATTCCTGCCCCCAGGATCCATCAGAAGGTTTACTGTCCCTCCACAACAGGGAAGAGATGAAATCAAACCTGTCCAGAAGTCCAGTTCCAGTTCTGTAAAATTGTTTTAAAAAACTGGTGCACGGTGCTATCTCTTGTTTAAAATAATTGCTGCCTTTCTTTTTTCTGTTGTTGTTGGGTGGGGGGGGGGAAATGAATGAGCATGAGGGCAATGTAAATGGGCTTATGGGGACGGCTATATGAGACATACAGGATACAAAATTCTCACCTCTTAATCAAAAGGAATACATATTTTCAAGGACCCCAAAGTGTGTGTGTGTGTTGGGGGGCACACAGTTTGTATAGTAATTTGTTGTTATGTGCTTATTTTGAGTATATTGATTTATGTTTAAGTTACAAACAAAATAATATTTCTTACCTCTGACAATTCAGAGTGTATCATCTCTGAAAACCTTACCTTAATAATAGGTTCATATAATTCTCTTCACATTGTAAGCACATGAGCTGGTGGAGGTTACTCTAAGGCCAGATAGTGAATTCACTGGAGAAGCAAGTTATGAACTCGGAACCTTTCACCCGATCACAAAATATCTGATTCAATATTTCTGAGCATGGAACTCAATGGAAGTTGTACCAGTTTTGTGTCTGGATGAGAACAACTAACATCTTGTCAAATTGCCCTGGCAGCTTCCAGAATTGGTGTTCCACGCAAGAGTAAATACTATATAAGAGATTGGCCTTTGCTGTATATTGCATGTCAGCTTGGTCTCAAATCTGGGAAAACAGCAGGAAACAAACACATAAATAGGCACGTAGTGCAAAACCAAGGATAAGTAATTATTTTTTCAGACCACTAACAAAAACAGGATGAGCTTTTGAGCACTAGAAAACTGTTCATTTGACCGGACAGTGCAGAGCTCTGCAACACCTGGACTGATGAAATGTTCTGTAGAACCTGTAAAAGTTAAATACAGTAATACCTCATACAAAGTCCGCTTCATACAACATCAAATTAATACAACATTGCCTAATTCCGTGAAAAATGTTGCCTCATACAAAGTCGCTGCGACTTTGTATGAGGCATTGGGGTTTTTCCCAGGTTGCATTGTGCCTGGGCAGTATAAAAGGCATGCGTGCATTGCTCTTGTGGGTTTTGCACAAGGCAAAGAGTGGTTAGGAGTGGTTTTGAGTGCAATTTTGGATTTTTTGTCAAAAATTTTGGAAGCATTCCTGAGATTTTTGCAGCATTCTTCAGGTTCTTGGACCATTCTTTGGCACAATGGAAAGGTAGGTAAATGAGGTTTTCTCTCCCTCTCCAACCACACTGACTGGGTCCGACCCCTCAGAAATGAGGAAAACCAGGACCACACAGTGCCCTGGGTCCCCAATCCTCGGAGAGATTCCAAAAAGATACCGTAGTCAATTGTATCGAAGGCTGCTGAGAGGTCAAGAAGAGCAAGGATGACCACTGTCCTGCTCCTGCCAGAGATCATCCATCAGTGTGACCAATGCTGTCTCAGTACCATATCCGGGCCTGGATCCTGACTGGAATGGGTCCAGATAATCCACTTCATCCAAACTCTCTGCAACTGACACGCCACTGCCTTCTCCAACATCTTCCCTAAAAACGGGAGGTTGGAGACAGGCCTATAGTTGGTTAGGACTGCTGGGTCGAGGGATGGTTTCTTAAGGAGGGGGTCACCAAGGCATGTTTTAAAGGTGCAGGAAACACCCCCTCCCAAAAAGATGCATTAATTATTGCCCCAACCCAGCTACCTTTCACTGCCTTGGAGGCTTTCACCAGCCAGGCAGGACAGGGATTCAATGGGCAAGTGGTGGCGCGGACAGCTGCAAGGAGCCTGTCCACTTTATCAGGGGCAACTGGATCAAACCGATCCCAGGTGACATGGCAAGACTGTGCTCCAGCTACCTCCGGACCCTCCCCATCCACGCCAGTATTAAACCCCAAGCGAATCCGATTGATTTTCTCCACCAGATGGTCAGCAAAGTCCTCACCCGAACCCTGCCAACCAGGCACCGCCCCCCCCTCCATCCACTCAGCTTTCTTTACTCACCCTCTCCATGCATCATCATGTGGAAGGCTTTATATGTATGTAAGGAAGATAACACAGCTGTGTGGATGGGTACCGGAGATGTCTGGCCTGGTTTTGCAAAAGGTGGGGAAATGAGAGTATAAATCCCGTTATTTTTTTGCAAAAAGGATACAAAGTAGTTTGCATACTGAATATTTCTAGAGTCTCCACCCATCAAGGCTTCTTTAAGTGTCTTCCATGGTGAGGCTGCTGCTTCAGATGTGGCAATATTTAGGCACTGGGTACTCTAATGCACCAGAAGGTTGAGGACCACTGTTATAGACTGCATTTTAATTTCAGCCACTCTTATATTGTGCCCCCCCCCCCAAGGCTGAAGAAAGAATGGGTCTCCTACCATTGGTTGGATGGTTCAAGTGAGTTAGGTATTTGACTACAGAGCCAGAGGCTGAGAATTAGTTTCCTCACTGGGCATCCTAGAACTGTCAACTCTTTTGGCCTTGAGCAAACTGCACAGTCCCAGGGTGCCACCAGAAGAAGGTAATGATAAACCAATTCTGAGTACTCTCTGCCTAGAAAGCCATGAAAATAATCATCATGAGACTGACTTCAAGGCACAGTTTTTTCCTTATCACATGGTATCTTATTTGTGCCATACAACTATGGTAACAGCAACCATCTTTTGCCATCTAATCTTTCTTAGACTAGGTTGGGCAAAAGGAACTGCAGAATGAACTCACCTAAAGGTGCCTTCATTTTGGCAGTTTCACATCTTGCCTAGACAGGGAAGAAGAAGATCGCTACAGTGATGCTATTGTTATTCTTCAGCAGAGTAAATATTCTACAAGGCAATTCTAAAAATTGGGTAGTCCAAACAAAAATTTAAGCTGGGATTTAAACTATAAAATTAAACTATAAAATATAGCAACTGTAGGGATAGACAGTCTGATGTTGTTCTATTCCAACTTTCATGACATTTGGTGAAATAGTTTTAAAATTATGATTTCTTCTACGCATTTGGATTGTTTAATTTTCCAAGAAAGGGAACTTTACCTGCCAACAGATCTAAGACTTCAAAGAGAATTGCTGCCCTTCAGGAAAGGATTGAAGACCTGGCTGGCAGGGCAGGTGTGGGGCCCGAATGGGAACACGGTCCCCACCTGCTGGCTTATGTAAAGAATTAAGAACTCTCTCTTCTTTTTATAGTGGGTGGGACGGGTGGGTGGGATATGGGGTTTTTTAAAGTGGGTGGGATATGGGGCTTTTAAAGTGTTTTTATGTGTTTTTAGAATTTGTTGTAATGCCGCCCTGAATCGGGTTCGGCCTGAGTGGGCGACATATATAAATATGACTATTAAATTAAAAATTATTAAATTAAAATTAAACTTGTCAGAAAACAACCTTGAGAATTGCTTTGTATTTGGGTGAGAAGTGGTGTACTGTTTTTTTTAAAGGAGTCAGTTTCTGAGATTATGTCTTTCTTTCTTTCTTTCTTATTGTTGTTGTTTTGTTTATTTTAAAGCACCACTATGGGTGGCTTACAACAATAAAAGAACAGCCCACAATACTGTAATATAAAAAAACAGAACAATCCAAACAAAATAAATGATAAACAGTAATCTTATGTGATTTTACTGAACACAAGAATGTACCCTGGGTGCCCAAACTTTTCACGCCCCTCGGACAGCTGATCAGGCCAGTCACGTGGTTCCTCCCACCAGAAACAGAAATAAAACAATCATGTGCAGGAGCGTTACAAGCCCACACATGTGCAGAACACTATTGTAAATGCACCCACAGCTGTCATAAATGCATTTACAAATTTACAAATGCATTTATGGTGTAGGTCATTTATGGTGTAATGATAGTCACATTCGAACCTGTATAGATTTATAGATGATGTTTGATCCATGTATCTTTCTTAGATTTAGAAAGTCAGATTCCATTTTAAAGTACAATGATGTAATGCCAATTACCAGATGTTCCAAAGTCCAGGTGCTAGCATTCTTTCACCCACTGACTGGACATGCTGACGCCAAAGATAAGATAAGGAATGTGTTTACCAGTCTTGGACAAATTCCTTGAACACCTTCTATCCCAAGGGAGGGAAGCCCCCCTCCTGTCAATCAAATTAATTACCTCCTGACACCTGCAGATTGAGTCATCTCAAGAATGCACAGGTGGGGGCCAGATGTCACACAGCATGTGCATTTGCCTCATTTCTCAAGGGAACACAGGTGCACGGCAATGAGATCATTATTAGGTCATAACATTCCTAAGCTCTGTTTTTATTATAAAAAGAGCAATGTTTGAACAGTGAAGCCAGCACACTCCTGAGACCAAGGGAGAAGCCCTTGGCTCTCAGCCACTTCATAGGCAAGATGTCTCTTTGGGGATAGAGGCTATGCCATGCGGGGCACTTAGCCCCTAACACTTAAGAAGGTACCTGCTAGAAAGTAGCAAGATATATTTTATGTTTATTTCTTTGTTTTATGTGTTTATGTAAGTAAGATTTGTAACTGTATTTCTGACAATAAAACTACAAATGCCTGTAGTTTGAGTGACTGCCTTTTATATGAGAAAGCAGCTTGGAAAACAATCAGAGCAACTAGAAGGAACTTCAATGGTCCTCATCACCCAGATAGAAGGAGGTGGTGAGAGGGGATTGATCTGTCTAAGGGAAGGGAAGAGTAAGCAGTATTTGGAAGCTTAGCTTCAGCCACGGAATAAAATTACCTGCCATACGCAGAAGGCTTCTCTTACCCTGTTCCCCAGCAAATCGGGCTAGGGGAAAGTATGCTCATAGATGTAGCAGGTTGCAGGATCTCTGGTCCGCCCTGCCGGGTGTTCCCAAGAAGTTCTGGGTGCCCAATAAAGCCCCTGTGAGGCATTTTCCTCCCCCTACGTCTCTGATATATGGTAGCATTCTGTGCATGCATGGGCACATAATGCACCCACACATGCATGTTTTACTTCTGTTTCCAGGAGCAGCACAGGTGGTGTGGGTGGGATGAATTGGAGTTGGGGGCCAGATCCAGCCCATGGGTCATAGTTTGGGCATTCCTGCTGTAGACCATCTTGACTGCTGCCATTGGTGTTGTCTGCTACCCTTTTCTATGTAAAGCTCGGTATTCTTTTTCCTACTGTGGGCATGATATTGTGCAGCAATATCAGACTAGTTTTTGGCATTTTGAATCATCGATACAGAGGCACACTATCCCACATTCATAAACAGGATATTTTTTTTAAAAAAATGAACTGAATGTATCTTTAAAGTATGTGTTCTCTTTTCACGTGTCCGTAGCTATAATTCATTTTTTTAATGAATTGGGGGAAAAAAAGAAAATTATGCAGATGGGCTTACAATCTCAGGCATAGATCATAAAGCAGCATTTTCCCCACCAGCACTATCACTATTATGAAACCAAATGTTTGATCATATTATAGCGAATTATGGAACCATACATTTTTTTCTCTCAATGTCTCATTCCAATGGCCATATGACTATGTGATTGATGCCATCCACATTAAATAAAAACAGTGACATGCTTCAGCCTCCAAAATATAGCAAACAATCCTGTTTTCTTTTGCATGCGAAATCAGATATGCAATGAACATTGTCAGGAAGATGAGACTGATACAAATTACAATTCACAGACTAGAGATCCAGCATGTGCATCCAGATAATTCTCATTAGCACATGAATTGACAGCACTTTAAACATTGAAGGCTGCACCATTATTTCAGAGTTTGGAAAGTTAAGATGAAAACTTACTTAAGCTATCTGTTATGGAGCAGTGGTAGGATGATATGATGGGTCATTGTGCATCACGCCACCATTGCTCAGTTTTGGATAACTTTCGAATACCACTATTTTCATTCCTCTTAAACTTTCCAAGCACTGAATTATTTCAAAGAGCTGTTATATGGTAACAAGAAGAAACTTAAACTTGGACTTTTCCTAATGGGGAAGAAAAAGAGAAGACCCAAGAAGAGAAGAGAAAGCTGCTATTATTATTTTTAAAATGGGTATTACTTTTAATGAAAATGTTAAAGAAATGGCTATTGAGCAAGCAAAGAATGTGCAGGATTTGTTCCAATCGCACCACTTTAGTGCCATGCAAATGTGCCCTTCCTGAGACTCACCCCTGCATACATGCAAATCCAAATTCTGGACTTAAATTCCCATTCCCCTCAAATTTTCCATATTCTCTCCTGCAAGTTTTCACACTGAATATTCCCAGATATTATCTGCCTGATAGACTCTCCTCTGAATATATGCTGTCTATGTACCACTTAGTGATATTTCCTACCTGAAAATCCAGAGGTGATATTTCTGTTTGATCACTGGTTTATACAAATGTCTTGAATATTTGAAAGGATATCATTTTCCTGAAAGCATAGAGGATGGGTAAAGTGCCACATGATTGGTGAAAGGCTAACATTGTCCCTATCTTCAAAAAAGGCAAAAAAGAGGAACTACAAACCAGTTAGCCTGACATCAATGTCAGTCATATGCAAGCACCTTGAAAACAATATAGTTATGACTAGAAGCCAAGATGGATTTGTCAAGAACAAATTCTAAAAGACTTATCTCATTTTTTTAAATTGGGTAATTTCCTTCATAGATGGTTGGAATGCTGTAGATATCATGTATATTGACTCCAGAAAAGCCTTTGGCAACGTGTCCCATAATATTTTGATTAACAAGATAATTAGGTGTGTTCTGTATAGCATAAGTGTTGGGTGGATATTCTGTTGGTTACAAAATTGTATTCAGGGAGTGCTTCTCAAACTGGGAGGAGATAACAAGTGAGTTGCCACAAGGCTCAATCCTGAGCCCAGTGCTCTTCAACATTTTCATTAATGACTTGAATAAGATAGTGCAGGGAATACTTATCTAATTGATAGAAGACATAAAATTGGGTGGAATAGCTAATACCTTGGAGGACAGGAACAAAATTCCAAAACATTTTGGTAAGCTTGAGCACTGGGCTAAAAATAACAGAATGGAATTTAACTGTTTTACACAGATACAGGCTGACTATCAGGGGAAACATTTTCACTATTAGAGCATTGCAAAATTGGAATCAATGATCTTAGGAAGGGAAGAGTGCTCCAACTCAGGAATTATTCACCCCACTGGAATATTGGATAACCATCTGCCAGATCTGCTTTGATTTGGATTCCTGCATTGAATAGGGCAGGGGTGCCCAAACTATGGCCCAGGGGCTGGATCCAGCCTCCCGACACCAATTCATCTGGCCTGTATGGGCACATTTTACTTCCGCTTCCAGGAGCAATGAGGGCTTTGTGGGATGGATGAACTGGTGTTAGTGGAAAGATCCAGGCCCTGGGCCACAGTGACCAGCTCCCTGAACCACGTGAACAGCCCACAGCCCAAAAGGTTTGGGCTCATTGTCTCTTCCCTTTAACACCCTCTTTCCCAGGCAAGAGAAGAGATAATGAGCCAATCAGTTTCAAGTATATTTGCATACAACATAAAGAGGATATTTCCGTGGTCCTGCCTTAAACACAGAGATTTTTAAAAATGAAATTGAGGCACACAAGGCTAAGACAGTAGACAATTAACTGATATAAGTGTAAAAAAACCAGTTCCATTAAAAATCACCATAATATGAAATGCTGTTGCAGCAGAGAATGGGGGAATATATTTAACATAGAATTATTACAGTAAAGCTGGCCTCCTGCCTTGTTCCCCATGAGGGGCAGCAGTAGTGCTAAAGGCAGTGCCTAGGGGGTGCTTCCTTCTCCACCAGGGGGAGCCCAACACTCCTCTTTGGCTCTGGTATGAGGAACATACCTCATAAATAAAGATATAATAATATACGAGAGATCTACATGCTCTCTGGATTTTTAAAAAAATACAGGAGATTATTTTAAAAATGTGATGGTGGGGAAAGAGGGCTAAATTACAGGGTTTTCCTGGGCAAAACGGAATATTTGACACCAATGGTTTATATAGTTTTCTTCATTAAATAGACAGAAAGAAAGAAAGATTTTTTGCCCACAATTATGGCTATGTACTGCAGTTTGAGGCCTGAGTGCTGCATGATGGAGTGAATTCCCATCTCTATCCCAGCTCAAGACAACCTAGCAGTTTGAAAGAAAGAAATTGCAAGTAGATAAATAGGTACCACTGTGGTAGGAAGGTAAACTGCATTCCGTGCGGTCTGGTGTTTAGTCATGCCTGCCTGCCACATGTCCACGGAAATGTCTGCAGACACAGACAGTGCTGGCTCTTTGGCTATACGCAGAGATGAGCACTGAACCCTAGAGTTGGATTGGCTTTCAAGCAAGGGTGACTTTTACTTTAACTTACTGTAGTTCACAGAATGCTAAAACATGAACCAAATCAGGGTTGTTTGTGAATCTGCACAGTAACCAAGGGTTGATCAAAACAAACCAAAGACATCCACAAGATGGAATGAAACTCCCACCCACCCCCATTTACACACAACTCTGATCTTCATGTTAAATTTGACTATTGCTTGGGCTTTATGTTCTTGAGTTTTCTCCCCTCACCCCCAAAACACACACACTTTTTAAAATATAGTTAGCTGAAATATAAAGATCATGTGGTCATATATGTGTGTATGTATGCACAGATGAATGCCTGTATTCTCGTGATTAGTTCAGAACTACACTATCAGTCTGTCTTCCTCTTTTCTTCCTGTTGCCAAAGTTCGTGAGAGCTCTCTCCTGCCATTCCTTCCCATGTATTCTCTGGGTTGGAGCGGGGCAGAAAATTCTTCCAGAAAGAATTCTAACAGCACTATGTAACTCCTCACCACACAGCATAGACATTTGTGTTTTTCCTGTGTATGGAAAGAGGGATTTTCATAAAGATTCAGTAATGCATGAACGCTGGCATGGGTCATGATACAGATTCAACCAGAAAAACTGTTGTGCATGATGATGTCCAGAAAAAGTCGGCCAAGAAGTATGCCAGTGAGAAGGCTCACCGCCGATGCGATGGCTGCGGAGTGTCCCATGACCGGAAAAAGTGTTCCTTCTGAAGGGCTGAATGCCACCATTGCGGGCGCTGAGGCCATATTGCAAGGGTATGCAGGCATTGCCGGAAACAGGACCAGGAGCCAGCCGAGTGCCCTCGAGGAAAAGGAGGGGCCATCGGGAAGATTTCCACGGAGGAGCCGACCATGGGCTATGTGTCCAACGCACACCATTGCTTCATTGCTGAGGTACTGTTGCAGGGGGTCCCAGTTAGGATGGAGGTGGATTTGGGTTCATCCTACTCTATCGTGTCCCAGAAAGAGTTTCTGCGCATCCCCCCCCAATGTTCGCCCAAAACCTAAGGCCCTCAAGACATCCTTGCGAGACATGCAGGGCAACCTGATTCCTGTTTTGGGGGTGGGGGACGTCAAGGTCAAGTTCAAGGGTTTCACAGAGAAGCTGCCCCTAGTGGTTCTTAAACGGGGTTCGAGCTGCCTCCTGGGGAGCCAGTGGTTTGCTCCCTTGGGTATTGAACTGTCCAGCATCAATGCCATCGAGACTGATCCAGTGTGAGACGTGTGCGATGCACACCCAGCGGTGTTCGAGAAGGGACTTGGGAAGTATAGGGTCCCCCAGTCTCGTTTGACCTGGATCCAGCAATTCAACCCATACAGCTCAAGCCACAAAGTGTACCCTTTGCCCTCAAAGACAAGATTGAGGCGGAACTGGACAAACTGGTGGGTCAGGGGATTTTGGTTCCGGTGGACTCCGCAGAGTGGGAGACACCGATTGTTACTGCTTTGAAATCCAACGGGGAGGTTAGGATTTGTGCTGATTGCAAGTGTACAATTAACAAAGCTATTTGCCCCAATGCCTACCCAGTGCCGGTAGTTAGCTATTTACTAGCCACTTTACATGGGGGTAAATGCTTTGCAAAGTTAGATTTAGCGCAGGCTTATCAGCAGGTAACGGTCACACCTGCTGCAGCAGCTGCCCAGATGATTGTTATGCACAAGGGTGCATTTAAGGTGACACGTCTCCAGTTCGGCGTGAACTCAGCCCCCGGGATATTCCAATCTCTAGTAAAATGACTTCTCAAGGGTCTCCCCGGGGTCCTACCCTACTTTGACGATGTTTTGATCACAGCTGGGAGTGAGTCAGAACTAGCTAAGAGGTTGGACAAAGTTTTAACAGTGTTTGAGAAGGTGGGGTTGAGGCTGAGATGAGATAAATGTGTGTTTCTAGTGAGGGAAGTAGTGTTCCTAAGGTTTAAGTTAACCCCCGAAGGAGTTAAGCCCTCCGACTCAAAGGTTGCTGCTGTTCAAAACGCCCCTTGCCCTACCGCAAAACCAGAATTGCAGTCCTTCTTGGGACTTCTCAACTTCTATCACTCCTTCTTGCCAAGGAAGGCTTCTGTAGTGGAGCCTCTGCATCGTCTTTTAAAGAAAGACGCAGTTTGGCGGTGGGGGGACAGTCAGGAAAGGACCTTCAAAGTTAAAACAGTTCCTGTCGTCAGAGGCAATCTTAACTCACTTCGACCCAAGAAAGCCCGTGGTGTTAGTTTGTGATGCTTCACCAGTGGGGGTGGGGGCAGTGCTGTGCCACGTGATGGAAAACGCGGAAGAAGCCCCGGTTGCCTTTTACTCAAGGTCCCTTTCGAAAGAAGAGCGCAATTACGTGCAAACGGACAGGGAGGCTCTTGCGATAGTCGCTGGAACCAAAAAGTTCCATGACTTCCTCTATGGTTGGGAGTTCACTATTGTAACCGACCACAAGCCACTGCTGGGTATTTTAACCACGTGCAAGGCCACACCCCAGATTCTGTCCCCTAGAATGCTTCGGTGGGCTATATTCCTAAATGCTTACCAGTTCATATTGCTCCACCACCCGGGCAAGGAGATCAGCCACACTGATGCGCTTTCCCGGTCTCCCCTACCTGAGTTAGGGGAACCCGAATGCGAGGTTGAGCAGGATCACCAGGTATTGCTGATCGAGTCCCTCAACCCACCCCCAATTGTGCCCACAGATCTCACCAAGATTTCGGCGAAGGACAAGGTTCTGTCCCTGGTTATTTCATGGGTAAAGAAGGGGTGGCCCACGACTCCTCCAGCTGAGGAGTTCAAAGCATATTTCCGAAAGAGATTTGAGCTTTTGATAGAGAGGGGCTGCCTCCTGTGGGGCCAGAGGGTGGTCATTCCTGAGGTATTGCGTTCAAAGGTACTCAGACTGCTACACATTTGCCACCCAGGAATCATGCGCTCAAAGGCTTTGGCCAGGAGCTATTTCTGGTGGCCCCAGATAGACACAGATATTGAGCAGTTGGTGGGCACTTGAGAGAGTTGCCAGAGTTCTCGACCCAAAGAGTCCCTACTTCCCTCCAGTGAATGGGACACAGCCCGCGGACCATGGTCTCGATTACACATCGACTTCGCTGGTCCGTTCAGGGGCACTCTCTTTCTGCTAGTGGTTGACTCCTTTTCGAAATGGTTGGAGATTATTCCAATGCCCAACACCTCCTCGGCCACAACCATTAAGCAATTGCAGAGGCTATTCAGTTGTTTAGGTTTACCCAATGTGCTTGTCTCTGACAATGCTAGTACTTTCACCTCCGTCGAATTCCATGCATTCCTTGAGAGGAACATGATTCGACACATTACGTCTGCCCCATTTCACCCTGCAATGAACGGCCAGGTTGAGCACCAAGTGTGAACTACCAAAGAGGCACTTCGGTGAATGGGCCATGGGAACTTAGAGTTACAATTGTGTCAGTTCCTCCTTTGCTACAGGATAACTCTCCTGGCATCTGGACTCTCACCAGCCGAGCTCCTAGTGTGCAGGAGGCTGGTCTCGCTTTTCGACTGGTTGGATCCGACCAGGGTGGAGGAAAAGGGGAGGAATGTTGAAATTGCGCACACAAAGGTATTTGCAGCTGGGGACCCAGTACATTGCAGGAATTATGTGGCTGCTGGCCCAACATGGGTCCCAGGGGTTGTGGTCAAGCAAACAGGACCAGTGTCCTACCAGGTAGAGACAAGTACGGGGCTACTGTGGTGGCGACACGCTGACCAGCTCAGGCGTCGGGTCACGGATGCCCAGGGAGATGAAGGTCTGGGCGATTCAACATTAGGGTCCTCCCTCACCCACTTATCACAAGGGGGAGACACGGCAGACAGCCCACCAAGGGAGTCGAATCCCTGTCTCTTTCATCCTTTGCAAACAGGCTGGGAAGAGTACAAAAGCCCAGACCCCAACAGTTTAGATTTTGAGTTACAGGACCGGGGGGAATTTGCAGTGTGTTCCCCCACTCATCCAAGCGAGAAGCGGGGTTTTGATTTCTCCCCAGTAACCCCCCATCCTCTGGTATTCGAGTCTACCTCTACTCCCAGACAAATGAGGCAATTTTCTGTTAAGTTGACCCCTACTCAAAGTTTTGTTGTTCAGTCGCACAGTTGACTCCGACCCTTTGCGACCCCATGGACCATTTTCCTCCAGGTGCCTCTGTCCTCCACCATCCCCCTCAGCCCTCCCAGCTCTGTGCCCATTGTGTCTATACTCAAAGTAACAGGCGGAAATTTCCTTTAAGTTATAAGAACATAAGAACATAAGAACAGCCTTGCTGGAACAGGCCACAGCCCATCCAGTCCAGCATTCTGTCTCATACAGTGGCTCACCATTTCCTTCAGGGTATTCCCAAGCAGATGCCTTCACCTGCTTAGGATTCCCTGGAAATGACATTGAGAGATATCCTGCCTATCTCTCCAACCCGGAGGTTGTCCTTAAGTATCCATAATTATAGCCATTGATACCCTTGTCCTCCATGAACTTGTCTAATCCTTTCTTAAAGCTGTCAAGACTGACAGCTGTCACCACTTCTTCTGGCAGGGAGTTCCATAGACCAGTGATCCTCTGGGTGAAAAAGTACTTTCTCTTATTTGTTTGAGAACTAGTACCCAAAAGTTTCATGGAGTGTCCCCTAGTTCTAGTGTTATGTGATAGGGAAAACAGTTTTTCCTTATCTACTTTGTCCACACCGTGCATGATTTTATAAATTTCAATCAGGTCACCTCTTAGACATCGTCGTTCAAGAGTGAAGAGGCCCAACCGTTGCAGCCTCAGATGGTAAGGAAGGTGTTCCAGTCCCCTAATCATTCTGGTTTCCCTCCTCTGCACTTTTTCCAGCTCCATAATATCCTTCTGGAGGTATGGCGACCAGAACTGTACACAGCATTCCAGATGGGGCCTCACCATAGATTTATAAAGAGGCAAAATGACACTTGCTGACTTATTTTCTATACCCCTCCTAATGATCCCTAGCATTGAGTTTGCTTTTTTCACTGCTGAGGCACACTGGGTTGACACCTTCATTGAGTTGTCCACCAGAACACCAAGGTCCCTTTCCTGGTTTGTCGCAGAGAGTTCAGACCCCATCAGTTTATAAATGTAATTGGGGTTCTTTGCCCCAACATGCATCACTCTGCACTTACTAATGTTGAAACTCATTTGCCACTGTTTTG
This sequence comes from Bradypodion ventrale, assembly GCA_035047345.1. Taxonomy (NCBI): domain Eukaryota; kingdom Metazoa; phylum Chordata; class Lepidosauria; order Squamata; family Chamaeleonidae; genus Bradypodion; species Bradypodion ventrale. The sequence continues at coordinate 280,223,437 of JAWDJE010000002.1, read as the reverse complement.
CCCACTCCCCCAGTGTCGAGAGATCCCTCTGGAGCTCCTCACAATCTCTCACAGTTTTCACTACCCTGTATAATTTAGTGTCGTCAGCAAATTTGGCTACCTTGCTTTTTACTCCTTCCTCTAGATCATTTATGAAGAGGTTGAAAAGCAGGGGTCCCAGTACTGAACCTTGGGGGACCCCACTCTTTACTTCCCTCCACTTGGAGAAGTGTCCATTTAGTGCTACCCTCTGTTTCCTGTCCCTTAGCCAGTTGCTGATCCAGGACAAGACCTGTCCCTTTATTCCATGACTGGTAAGTTTATTCAAGAGCCTTTGGTGTGGGACCTTGTCAAAAGCCTTCTGAAAGTCCAGATAAACAATGTCAACTGGATCCCCCTTATCCACATGCTTGTTGACACTCTCAAAAAATTCCAACAGATTAGTGAGGCATGATTTGCCCTTGGAAAAGCCATGTTGGCTCTCCTTTAGCAGCGCCTTCTCTTCTATGTGCCTATTAATTCTATCTTTTAGGATGGTTTCCATCACTTTACCTGGGACACATGTCAAACTGACAGGTCGGTAATTCCCTGGATCACCCCTGGATCCTTTTTTGAAAATTGGTGTTACATTCGCTACCTTCCAGTCATCAGGCACAAAGCCTGATTTGAGGGAAAGATTATATATTTTGGCTAGGAGATCAGTAATTTCATCTTTAAGTTCCCTGAGAACTCGTGGATGGATGCCATCTGGTCCTGGTGATTTGTTAGTGTTTAGTTTAACAAGACATGCAAGGACCTCCTCCCTGGTTATTTCTATCTGGCTTAATTCTTCGGTTTCCCTCCCTACGAAGATAGGCTCTGTTTTGGGCATGTGGCCTCTGTCTTCTTCAGTGAATACTGAACCAAAGAATTCATTGAGTCTCTCTGCAATCTCTGTTTCCTCTTTAATAACCCCTTGCCTTCCATTGTCATCTAATGGTCCAATGGCCTTCCTAGTTGGGTTCTTACTTCTAATGTACTTAAAGAAGTCTTTGTTATTTCTCTGAGTATTTTTAGCTATACGCTCCTCAAAGTCTTGCTTTGCTTTCCTGATTTTTGCCTTGCATTTGTTCTGCCAGAATTTATGTTTTTGCCTGCTGTCCTCATTCGGACAAGCCTTCCATCTTCTAAATGAGCTTCTCTTGCTCTTGATCACTTCCCGAACAGCTCCTGTAAGCCACATTGGAGTCCTCTTGGAGCTGGCAGTGCCCTTTTTCCTTTTGGGTATGCATTCCAATTGAGCCTCTGTTATTGTTTTTGTAAACAGCCTCCATCCCTCTTGGAGTGTTTGGACTCTCTCAATTTTCCCTTTCAGCTTCTTTTTTACTAGTTTCCTCAACTTTGGGAAATTTCCTTTTTGAAAATTTAAGGTCTCTGTGTTAGATTTTATCAGTGACTTGCGGTCTATGATCAAGTTAAACATAATTGAGTTGTGGTCACTGTTCCCTATTGGATCAGTCACATTAACATCTTGCACCAGATCCTGAGTATTACTCAGGATCAAGTCAAGGATTCTTGTCCCTCTAGTTGGGTCTTCAACCATCTGTCCCAGGGAACAATCATTTAGCATATCTAGGAACTTTATCTCTTTATCATGTGCTGAACAACAGTTCACCCAGTCTATGTGAGGGTAATTGAAGTCCCCCATTATAACCAGTCTTCCCTTCTTGGATGCCTCCTTTACAACATTCTCCAACTGCCAGTCTCCCTCAAGTGTTTGGGTCGGAGGCCGATAGTATATGCCTACTGTTAGACCATCCTTGTGGCCTGGTACTCTTACCCACAGAGCTTCTAATGGTGACTCCAAATCACCTAGATATTCCAATTCATATGATTTTATCACTTCTTTGACATACAAGGCCACACCACCTCCCATTTGCCCCTTCCTATCCTTCCTGTACAGTTTGTAGCCTGGGATAACTGTATCCCATTGGTTATCATCCGTCCACCAGGTTTCAGTGATACCAATAATATCAATATTCTTATCTATTGCTAAGTATTCCAGCTCCCCTATTTTGTTCCGGAGGCTTCTGGCATTTGTATACAAGCATTTATATATGCTTTTCTGACACAGTCTTTTGTGTCCAGTTGCATTGTTAGACTGCCTCTTGCATTCTTCTGCTAGAATGCTAGTGACTAGCTCCTCGCTCTGCTCAGTAAATTTTGCATCCTCCTCACTACTCAAGTACACACTTTTCCGAACCGGATGCTACCCAGCTCCTGTCGGCTTTCCCCAGTTATCAGTTTAAAAGCTGCTCTGCAGCCTTTTTGATGTTGAGTGCCAGCAATCTGGTCCCATCATGGTTGAAATGCAACCCATCCCTCCTGAACAGATTTGGCTTGTCCCAAAATGTTCTCCAGTTCCTGACAAATCTGAAACCCTCCTCTCGACACCACCGCCTCATCCACGCATTGAGGCTTCTGAGCTCTGCCTGCCTGGTAGGTCCTGCGCGAGGGACAGGCAGCACTTCTGAAAATGCTACCTTGGAAGTCTGGGATTTCAATCTTCTTCCTAACAACCTGAATTTGGCTTCCAGGACAGACCGCTTGGCCTTCCCAACATCATTGGTACCAACGTGTACCATGACAACTGGCTCGTTCCCAGTTCTCTCTAACAATCTATCTAGATTTCTTGTGATGTCTGCAACTTTTGCACCTGGCAGGCAAGTCACCATACGGTTATCCTCAGCAGCAGCTCTGCTTAAGAGCACATGCAGAGTCAAAAGGGCTGACCCTGAGAGAGCTCAGAGCTTTCAAAGGCTAGTGTGGCTCCGCCCCTATGAGTCACAGTTCAGGGAAGGGCCTGGTGTGGCTCTGCCCCCCTGCTTCTGGAAGTTTCTAACTGCTTCCTCTGTTTGAACAGAGGTGGCTCTCAGCAGTTTAAATTATCAATTTAAATTAGTGGAGGCCTCTAAAGCAGCTCTACTCCAACTGCAAAACTTACCAGTGCTCACTTCCTTTGTTTGGCTCTCCTCAGCAGCAGCACTGCTTAAGAGCACATGCAGAGTCAAAAGGCACATGCAGAGTCCACCCCTTCTTCTCCACCCCTTCCAGGTTTTGATTTAGAGCAAGCCTCTGCTGAAACAAAATGGGGTTTTGATTTGCAGTATTCCCTCCCGGGTGCCTTTTCTGAATCGGGCCAGTGCTCCTGACATGCCGCTAACGCTACTCGTTTCTCCACTGTGGAACGAGAGTCTGCGGAACCCAAACCCCTCAGTTCCTTCAAGCTCAGCCCAGCAGCTGTGTGGCCCAAATGAACATGCAAGCCACCACAATGGTTGAGGGACTTCATCCCATCCTAGGGGGGAGGGATGTTGTGTATGTAACTTAAGTGAACTGTGATTGAAAGCAAACATGTAACCAAGTAAAATGTGAATGAATCGGATCTAGCGATCCTCCATTTTCCCCCTCCCTTCTTCCCCCTTGTGAATACTCCTCTTGTGTAGATATCGTGGGACTGGGTTCCTGCCAGAGATGTACCTATTGTTTACTCATTACCCAATCAAGTGTTATCACCTGGCTGTTTACCTGCACTGACCAATCATGTGGCTTCGCGCCAGGTTTGAATAACTACTGTTGCATATATAAAGAGCATCGCTCCACCACTGACCTCATGTTCAGATTGACTACACTGCATTAAAGATGTGTTTGGGCCCCTGACTGCTGCCTACTGCATATCAATCTGCAAACATTAAAAAAAGAAAAGAAAAAGGATGTAGAGATCATCAGGTCCTGATTTGTGTTCTCTTATTCAGGCATGGGATTAATCAAGCAATGAGTGGACAGCCCTATTCAAGATTGCACTGCAAGTGGCCTCTTGTTCTCTTCGTTAAACCCTTAATTGTTCTACAAAACACCAGATCCGAAGATGTTACTGTAGCAGTATATCAAAACTGCACCAGCCCTTTTATCAGCAGGCAAACATGATATAATTGATCGATGGCTTCTATCAAAGCTGTTTATAGACATACAGGTCATACTTTTGTACAGTGTTGTCCATCATAAATCCAACTGAAGTCAACAGACTTGCTCCTGCATTATTAATGGCAGAATTCCACTTAAGAATGAAAAAGTCCTCAATTATGATCTGATATTAAGTACATATGTCACAAATTGTATTCTGCTATGTGTGAACAGAACAGCTCAGAAACATTACATTTCCCAGAATCCTCTATGCTTAAACAAAGATCACTCAGATTCCTGCATTGAGCAGGGGGTTGGACTTGATGGCCTATGATTCTATGAAACGACCACCCATATTCCAAAAGGATAGTTGTGGGTCAGATCAGACATTTTAAGTTAGCTTGTTTGGAGAGGGTCCATTCAGTGGGTTTACACCTGAATAGTACCCACTTCATGTCATTCTGTGGCATACTGAGCAACTCAGGCTGGAAGGTGGCATCCCCTAGTAAATAGGCCAAATGTTGTCTGGATCCATTTACTTATGGTGTGCTAGACTATTCTGCTATAACAAATAAAGTTTTGATCATTATTTTACCCACCTTTCAACACACATTTCATGTTTTGTGTTTTTTGTCTAAGGATTGTTGGCAGCATGTCCAGGAATACCACCTGGGTGGCAAAACACATTAGCATTTCAGCCACGCAGCCTTCACCCAGCATTGTGACAGAGCAGATGCTGGGGAAATGTAGGCAGAGTGTAGGCAGACTTTTCACTGGTGTTGAACGCCTCGTGACCAATCACAGAACAAAGCAAGCGGAATTGCAAGCTATGAGAGATCAGAAAAGCTCATGGTATTATGATCAGCCAGTTTTTAACATGCAAAAGTATATAAACTTGTAAGAAGCAGAATGCAAGCACGGTGCCAAAATGGCTCTTTGCAGGACCACCCACCCACCCGGACTCAGACATCTGGGTGAGTTAGGGGGCATGGCCACCCTCTTTAAAAGGGGTGGCCACGAGGCAGCTGCGCTGCCATTTTAGAAACGACAGAGCGGAGAAGTTTGCTCCGCCGCTTTGTCCCCGGCTTTTGCCCCGATCTGGGTTGCTGAAGGCAATTTTCCTCATTTCTGATTATAATTGCTTGGGAGACATGGCTCCCAAGCGCAAGGCACCAGCTTCGAAGCCGCGGCTGAGGGGGAGGGCTCTGCCCACCCCCCAACATCTCAGGGGCCGCCACAGGGCCGGAGGGCTCGGGCAGCACCCCTCAAGCAGGTGGTGGGGTTAGCGTTACCACTGCCACCGATGCGGGTCAGGCGTCCACCTGCCCCTCTGGGGTTACTACCCCTGCTATGCCTTTGCCCGGCTCGGGGCAGGGTGGCCCACTTGGGCCTGGTGCGGGTTTCCGCCCCACCATTCTTCCGGCCCCTCATGGGCTGGACTACTGGACATGGCCCTATTTGGGCCAGGGATCCCCAGCTAGGTTTCTCCCACAACAATTGCCCAGCGGGCCATCTGGCCCATCCGGCCCACCTTATCCAGGGGGGTCTGAGACCATTGATGCCCTCCTTGCATGCATTGCTGTGCTGGAGGCATCAATGGGCATTGCCCCACCACCTCCGGATGGTGGGCTTGCAAACCCTCCGGTTCCGGCCCACATGTCGGCCACAACTGTTCAACGGGCCGCTAGCAGGGTCGAGCTGCTTGAGGCCATCAGGCCAGCCCAAGCTGGTGCCTCGCAGCTCCCCACCAGAACATCACTTCGGGGCTTTCTGCCGGGGACTAGTCCTGCGTGGCAGGGGTGCAGTGGCACGCAGAGCTCGATATCCATCGCGAGCTCCGACGCCCGCCATGGGCCAGAACCCCCAGTGGGGGCGGCCCACGGGGGTGCACCGAGTGAGTATCCTGGTCAATTAAGCACACCAGTGACACTGCCTTGCACTACTGGGGGGGGGTTCAGTGGCCATGGCCACAACAGGTTACTGTAGGAGGGCAGTTGTATCCACGCTGTCCCGTTAATTCTTGGTTGTCCAATTACCCCCCGGTTATGATAGGGGTGACTGCCCCTGTGGGCATCCCCAATATGTCAGGGGTTATTCAGGGCCCACTGCCCGCACCCTCAATTCAATCTGTGCCGACAGCGGCCTTGCCGACGGCTGGTTATTCCTTACCACTGGGTGATCATCTCTCCCAGGCCACGAAGGAGAAGATTTGGCGGGGGGAATATGTGGACATTTTCTCCCTCCTGAACCATGAACCCACCAAGGAGGAGAGGGAGGGGCAGGACGATAGGGACAAGGAGTTGTCCCGTCGTCGTAAGCCACCTCGCACATGGGCCAATTGGTTACCGGCCTATCTGATTTATATGGCGGTATACCTGAGGGCCCGTCCTGACCTGGCCATTCCGATGGTCCAATACCTGGACAATATTTATCGGGCTGTGGTGGATTTCCCTGGCCCGTCATGGTTGGCTTATGATGAAGAGTTTAGGATGAGAGTGGCCCTCCATCCTGAGATGAGGTGGGATGAACCCTGCCAGCAGTTGTGGCTTCTGTACATGACCCCCACGCGGCCAGCACCGGTTGACCGGTACCACTGTGGCCATGCCGTTCAGCAGGCTGCTACTACACAGACTCCCCGCCAGCTGGCAGGGCAGGGGGTTCCAGCCCGCCTGCTGTGTTGGAGCTTCTCCGCCAGCGGAATGTGCAACAAACGTCAGTGTCGGTTCCGGCACGAGTGCCCCTCTTGTTTTGGCCCTCATGCCGCCTCCACGTGTGTGCGAGCTGGTGGGTCACGAGGCAGAGGAAGGGGTGGGCAGGGGGCGGTCAGAGCTCCCTCTGACCATGCTACCCATCAAAAAGGCCCCCTCCCAGGTGCTGGAACGTTGGCTTGCCGCTTATCCTAGACGGGATGATGCGAAGTACCTACTTGAGGGTTTTCAGTTTGGCTTCCGCATACCATTTCAGGGTGTACGCGGGCCTCAGGATGCCCCGAACTTACTTTCTCTCAGGGGTAATGAGGATATTGCTGCCCAATATATAGCCAAGGAGGTCACCGCACTGAGGGTGGCTGGGCCATTTGCTGACCCACCATTCCCTAACTTGAAAGTGTCCCCTTTGGGTTTAGTCCCTAAGAAGTCCCCGGGTGAATTTCGACTAATTCACCACCTTTCTTACCCTGCGGGCTCTTCGGTCAATGATGTGATACCTGATGACCTTTGCTCGGTCAGGTATTGGTCCTTTGACCAGGCCTTACAGATGGTACGCTCGTGTGGCCCAGGGGCGCTACTGGAAAAGTGTGATATCAAATCGGCATTCCGATTGTTGCCAGTGCACCCGGACGACTTTGAGCTGTTAGGTTTTCGTTTTCGGGGCAATTTTTATGTAGACAAGGCCATGCCTTTTGGCTGTTCTATCTCATGTTCGGCTTTCGAACAATTTAGCACCTTTCTTCACTGGGCTTTTGTTTGTAGGTCAGAGTCCCAGTCTGTAGCCCACTACCTCAATGATTTTTTGTTCGGAGGGGAACACGGCACGGACACGTGTGCTCGTCTCCTCGCCACTTTTCAGGCACTTATGCGGGAACTGGGTGTTCCCCTAGCACCTGAAAAGACTGAGGGACCAGCCACCACTCTCACCTTTTTAGGTATTGATATCAACACCGTTGCCCAGACATCCATGTTGCCCATGGAAAAGGTGACTCGGATCTCTGATGCGATTCTGGCAATGCTCGCCAGGAGTAAGGTGTCTCTCTGAGAGTTGCAGGTGCTTCACGGCCACCTCAACTTCGCCTGTAGGGTAGTAACACTGGGCAGAGCCTTTGCCAGGCATCTGTGTGACGCCATGGCGGGCCTTTTAAAACGTCACCCCAGGGAACGGCTGACCAGAGGTTTACGGGCAGACCTTACGGTTTGGCTCACATTCCTACAGGACTTTAATGGCATCTCCTTCTGGAGATCGTAGCTTATCCTCAGCCCGCATTTCCAAGTGCAGTCAGATGCCTCCGGCTCCCTGGGTTATGGGATTTACTTTGAGGGAAGGTGGTCCTATGGTCAATGGCCTCAGACATAGCAAGGCATGGATCGTTTACGCGATCTTACTTTCCTGGAGTTTTTTCCCATCTTGGGGGCCCTAATGCTCTGGGGGGATAGGTGGGCTAATTCAGTAGTTCACTTTTGGTGTGACAATGCTGCAGTGGTGCACATTGTCAATGCCCAGACATCCAAAAACCCCAGAGTTATGGCCTTAGTTCGCCAATTTGTCTTGAGGTCCTTGCGCCTTAATGTGCTTTTCAGGGCCAGACATGTGCCAGGCATTGATAATGATATTGCTGACACTTTATCCCACCTGCAGATCTCCCGGTTCCATGTCTTGGCTCCAGACGCAGAGGAACTTCCCTCTCCACTCCCGGCCGAGATCTGGACATTTGGAGAGGAGAGGTGAACCGGGCGATCGGCATGTGTTTGGCACCTCGCACGCGTAATGCGTATCTACATGCACTCCTCCAGTTTAGGACCTTTTGTGGGCAGAGGCAGTTGCCCAAAGTGTGGCCGATACCAGTCGACCAGATTTTACAGTGTGTGGTTTACCTTCACGATCTAGGGTTAGCCCCTCGCACCATTGCTACTAGGCTTTCAGCATTGGCGTTTATGGCCAAGGCACGGGGCTTCACTGACTGCGTGAATGACTTCCGCATACGCCATGTATTAGAAGGGTGGACACGTGAACGTGGCTGCCGCCCGGACACACGTCCCCCCATTTCACCAGAGGTTCTGACCCACCTTGCACGAGGTTGGCATAGTTTGTGTTACGATAGGTATGAGGAGGCTCTCTTTCATGCAGCTACCACCGTAGCTTTCTTTGGAGCGCTCCGTATCAGTGAGCTGGTCCCATTGTCAAAAGGGGACATGTCTCGTAGGGTACTGGAACTCGACGATGTCTTTATCAACCAGGAGTGGGCCCAGCACGGAGTAGGAGATGGTGTCAGACTGCTACGATGTACAATTGCTGACATCTGTCCGGTTGGTGCCCTACATGCGTTTTTGGCAGTGCGTGGCATGCACCCTGGCCTGTTTTTCTGCCACCAGGATGGGTCTCCCCTTACCAAATTCCAGTTTTGGAAGGTGACCGGTATGGCACTTCACAGTGTCGGCCTCCCATGGGCTCGTCACGGCACCCATTCATTCAGGATAGGGGCCGCTTCAACTGCGGCTGTGTTTGGGTACTCTGAGGCTGATATCCGCGCGTTTTTCTTTATATGTATGCCCCCTCACTGCATGAGTGCCAGTTATGTCCTTAATTCCTTTTCATTCTTTTACAGACCCTGTGTGTCCACGCACACCGGTGGCAGTATGGCTGGTGGTCCACAGTTTTGTGCACTGGGCAGCGCAGTATGCTGCGGCGACAGAGTAGGGACCCCATCTCGGGCTACGTGCAGCCGCACGTATGCGATGGTATGGTATGAGCTGCATGAGATGGCGGGAACTGTTGCCATTCCTGATGTCCATCAGGGATGCTGGACCGCCTGATGTCCTGATTCTGCACCTCGGCGGCAATGATCTCGCACAGATCACTGGCCTTTCTTTAAAAATGTCAGTCTGCAGTGACCTGGCCTTTTTACATCACTTATGGCCGTACACGCAGCTGCTATGGTCTGACATCGTGCCAAGACAGTGTTACAGGGGAGGCATTGACCTCTGTGGTTTGGACCGTGCTCGACGGTCAGTGAACAGGGCCATTGCCCGGTTCCTTGTGTATAATGGCTTTGGCACAGCCATTCGACATCCTAGGATAGGCTTGTAGGATTTTGATCTATATGCAGGAGATGGGGTCCACCTGTCGGCCAGAGGTATGAACCTCTTTCTTGAGGATGTGCAAGCAGGCATGGTGACCGAGCTGACGGTCTGGGGGGGGGGGGGCGGTGAGTCATCATGGACGCCTCCCCGTGTAGCAGGTAGCACTGGTAAGGTAAAGATTTATGACCCATAGGTATCCGGCAGGTTCGCAATTGACTGGCCAACACGTAGATAGGTACAGGGGAAATAGGATTGGCCGGTCAAGGGCGAACCATGCAAGGGGTGATGTCAGGAGCTTCACAGCCTGCATCACCTTGATATTGAACAGATACACGTCATAGGGTGGGGTCAGTAGATAGTATATTGACTCCGGTCAACAATTTGTTTGTGTCAACAAACAAATTGATACAAATAGATACATGTAGCCAATTTCCATTGGCATTTTGGGAGGAACCTTACCAGTGTTACTGCGGCCTGCTTGCCTTAAAGAATTACAATTGGATGATACACCAATTGAAAGTGATAATTTGGACTAGGGCATTATTCAATAAAAGTGGCCTGATGCCTTTAAACCAATACCGCTGTCTGAGTCTTTCTTTGGGGGGTGGGCCTGCAATGCAAGCGTGGTGCCAAAATGGCCGCCGCACTCTTCGCAGGCCCCACCCCACCCGGACTCAGACATCCGGGTGAGTTGGGGGCGTGGCCACCCTCTTTAAAAGGGGTGGCCACGAGGTAGCTGCGCTGCCATTTTGGAAGCGACGGAGCAGAGAGGTTTTTCCCTCCACCCCCTCCCTAGTGGACAGTGTGATTTTCTGGTCGCTTAGGGGCCGGGTGGGAATTTTTGCTTGAACCTACAATTGGCTCTTTGGTTCTTGGCTTTTTCGCCCATCCCACACTGTCGCTAATGTTTGAGATACGGGGTAAGTTGACTTTGATCACTTTTGGCGGGTAGCACTGGTAAGGTAAAGATTTATGACCCATAGGTATTTCTTTGGGGGGTGCGCCTGCAAATACTTTTACATGTTATTATATTATAATTAGATTTCCTAAAACTCTTTTGAAAAGGAAAATAAACTCAAAACACAGTATTCTTTCAAACAAATGCATAAGTCATCCTGGTACTATTATGGAAAGTAGTATGATAATGGAAATGTACTTGTTCTACCACCTTATAATTATACAATTAAAATAATTCTTGGCTTCAGTTGATACAGTACAGTAAGGCAAGGTGCTATGCTTTTATTTCATTTTTGCACTCCTGCTGCATTCCAATCAGCCCTTCCAAGTATTCCAGGAATCTGTGCCCAATTGAGGAAGAATGCCATTGTGCAATTGACTTCATTTAACAGAGACATAATATGGAGGCCAGCCCCCCCCCCCCCCCCGTAGTGCCATTACATAATGGAAACTGTAGCATCTGAAGCTCTCTTGCTACGAGTTTCAGAGCATTTACAGCTGGTCTTCTGTTGGGCATGCGAGGTAGCAGGCGTAGTGTGAGGAGCAGTAGCAAGGTGATTGAGAACAGAACTGTGTGTGCTCCATGGCCTGCCATGGAGCCCAAGGTTACTCTATTGCTCTCTAATGCACAGTAGGGTATTGTGCCAATCCTGGTGCTGAAGTAAGATTAATTTGTCAAGTTGGCTGGCTTTTGTGCATTAAATTGAAGAGTAGGGGTGGAATCAGTGGTGTGCTGTCCCACAGGGATACAGGGACTCATCTCGGTGTGCCCCAGCAACTGGTGCCCCCAGAGGCAGGCAGGGGTAATGGGGATGTATGGGATTTCTCCCCCCAACCCCCAACCCCCCAATAGGCACCCTCATCACTTCCTGTCCACCACCCTCCCAAGGTGCTCAGCACACCCCTGGGTGGAATCTATATTTCCTTCACTTCAGGCTGAAAAGAAAACCACCGGAGGCATGTGCTAAATGAGAATTCCTCATGCTTGTCAGAAAAATCTACCATCTGGGTACAGCATGGTTTCAGAACCCACGTACTTAGTTCTCATAATACATGTATATACATTTTGCAGCTTCCCCCTTTTAAATTTAGTGTTTTTCATTAAAGTATCACCTAGGGAGATCTAAGTTCAAATCCCCTCTTAGCTATAAAGCTTACTCGGTGATATTAGAATAGGAAGGTTCTCTTCATCAGGCAGTCTCCCAGCCAGACTGTAAGATGATTGTGAGGCTTTAAGAAGGAGGAGACCTTTTACATTGCCTAAAGTTTCTTGGAAGAAAGATTGGATGCTATTAATATTTTAAAAGAAATACATAAAATTCTGAAATTAAAGTAAATTTGCTGTATTTTTTCTTTTTCCTAAATAAATATCCAACAGCTTGCCCCTGGTAGAAGTCTCCTAACATGAATTTTGATAATTTTACCCACACATAGTTTTGTGGAACTCACATACCACTATTAAATATTCATAAAATGATCTTGCATTTAAAATGGTAGTCGAACTACCATTTGATTATTGATTACTAGCTGATTACCCCGCCTGCTCAGTTTTTTAAAAAGGAAGTATAGTTATTGTATAAAAATAGATTAAGGTATACCTTTGTTACCAATTTTAGATTATAGGTTAGAATTATTATAGATGTAAGTTGGGTATAGGGAGTAGTCATTCAAATGGCTGTCAAGTTTTGTTTGCTGAGGGAAAGAGTACAATGTGTCTGTGTGGCTAGGACCTTTATCTTTGCCTTGCTCGGGGTTTTTTCCCCCAATCATCAAGTTCAGCGTCTTAACCACTAAGCCACATACAAACCCACACCTCTGTTTTATAGATACTGTATAGATTGTATGGGTGCGTCTTGGAGATTTCTGTTGAGCATGAGGTAATATTCACTCTACATTAGAGCAAATGATATATCTGGCCAGTGAGTCCCACTGTGGTGATTGGATTTTTATTCCCAGGCCAAACCCATTGCAAGGGACATCTCTATTGTGTTGCTGACATACTTGTATTGTATGCCTGGTTTTTGAGGATTTCTTTCTCAAGCATGAGGTAATTCACTCCTTTTAAGCAACTGAGATATGTGCCCAGTGAATCTCATTGAATTGAATTGAGCTTTACTCCAAGGCCAAACATGTGGCAAAGGGGCATACACTTCCACCATAAGAGGAACAATATCCTAAAAGGGTGAGGGGATAAAGGGGGCAATCCTAAAGTGACCAGCCTCACCCTTCAACTGTCACCCTCTTCCCTCCCTCTTCTCAGGGCTCAAACAAAAGGCTCCAGCATATTTTTTCCTCCCCAACCATTGGAGGAGAGCAGACTGTTCCATTTTACCCCCCATGGGGGTGCCACTATTCCATTTTGTCCCCCATTTCCCTCCCTTCTCTGTTCCACAATATCCTAACACCATCCTGATACTTTAACATTAATAACTCATCGAAGGAAAGAATGAAAACAGGTATCTTTCCTTTTTAAATACTTTTTTATTCTTCAAGCCCCCAGAAAGGATCCCCCCCCCCCTCGCCCTCTTTCCTCCCTCTTCTGAGGGCTTCAAAAAATGGCTTCAGCGGTATGTTTTTTCCTCCCCAGCTGCCAGAGGAGAGTGGTCTGTTCCATTGTACCACCCTACAGGGGTGCAACTATCCCATTTTCTCCCCATTCCCTTCCCTTCTCTGTTCCATAATATCCCAACACCATCCTGATACTTTAACAATAATAACCTGTCGAAGGAAATAATAAAAACAGGTTTCTTTTCTTTTTAAATACTTTTTTATTCTTCAGCTCTGGGAAAGGATCCCCCCCCCCCCTTTTAGTAGTAGTACGTGCTTTCTCTCCCATTGGTGGGGGTGTCCACTTTGCATCCCAATTTGTGGGGCATAAACCCCCAAATGGGTTTCAAGACCCCCACAGTGTTGATCACGCAAGCTCAAGGTAGGTGTATGCCAATTTTCAGCAAGATTGGTCCAGTGGTGTGGGTTCCTTTAGAGCACATACAAGACCACACCTCTGTTTTATAGATATATATTAGTGGTTTAACAATACGTCTGTCTGAAGGTGCCCCTTTAGAGTTGCTAGCCAAAAGTATCTATAAAACCTTTTATATCTTCTGTTATTGGGGTGGGGAACCAGAATGGTCTTTGCTCTGAACAACTCTAATTTCATCATCAGTTCCTTCCATGACACACATCCTGATCTAAATATAAGCAATGCAATCCAATTTCGTCTTTCAAAGATAAACATAATTAGGCAGAGACTGCCCATTATGCTCTCATTCCTGACAGAATAAAGTAAGAGTGTCATATTATGCATGGCTGGATAGCTCAGTGGTTGACGTATCTGGCTGCAGAGCCAGAGGTTGGGATTTTGATTCTCCACTGTTCCTCCTGGGATGATAGCTCATCTGTATGGCCTTGAGCAGGCTGCACAGTCCCAGAGTGACCCCAAAAGTAGGAAATGGTAAACCATTTCTGAATGCTGTTTACCTAGAAAACTCTGAAAAGGGTCACCATATGTCAAAATTGTATTGACAGCATGCTATTATTATTATTATTATTATTATTATTATTATTATTATTATTATTATTATTATTATTATTATTATTAATAATAATAATAATAATTGTTCGCCCTCTTCAAGTATGAGTACCAGTTAAGTCAATGTTCTCTTTTCTTCTTTTACAGACCTTGTGTGTCCCCGCACACCGGTGGCAGTATGGCTGGTGGGCCACAGTTACGTGCACTGGGCAGCGCAGTATGCTGCGGCGACAGAGTGGGGACCCCAGCTTGGACTGCGTGCAACCGCACACATACGTTGGTACGGTAAGCGCGGAATGAGATGGTGGGAACTGTTGCCATTCCTGTTTTCCATCAGGGATGCTGAACCGCCTGATGTCCTTGTACTGCACCTCGGGGGCAATGACCTCACCCAGGTCACTGGCCTTTCCTTAAAATTCACGATTTGCAGTGACCTAGCTTATTTGCATTATGTGTGGCCGTCCACAAGGCTGCTATGGTCGGACATCGTACCGCGTCATTCATACAGGGGGAGTATTGACCTCTGTGCCCTTGACCGTCCTCGCTGCTCGGTGAACAGGGCTGTTGCCCAGTTCTTGGCAGACAAGGGTTTGGGGATGGTCATCTGACACCCCAAAATTAGTTTACAAAATTATGATCTTTATGCAGGGGATGGGGTCCACCTGTCAGCTAGAGGTATGAACCTCTTTTTGGAAGATTTGCAAGCAGGCCTGTTGACCGAGCTGACGGTCTGGGGGTGGGGGGCGGTGAGTCTTCATAGAAGCCTCCCCGTGTGGCGGGTAGCACTGGTAAGGTAAAGATTTATGACTCATAGGTATCCGGCAGGTTCGCAATTGACTGGCCAACACTTAGACAGGTACAGGTGTAATAGCTTTGACCGGTCAATGACGAACCAGGCAAGCGGTGATGGCAGGAGCTTTTCAGCATGCATCACCCCGTGATTTGATGGATACACGTCATAGGGTGGGGTCAGTAGATAGTTTATTGACTCCGGTCAACAATTTGTTTGTGTCAACAAACAAATTGATTCAAATGGATACATTGTAGCCAATTGCCAATGGCAATTTTGGGAGGAACCTTACCAGTGTTACTACGGCCTGCTTGCCTTAAGAATTACAATTGGATGAATACACCAATTGAAAGTTATAATTCGGACTAGGGCATTATTCAATAAAAGTGGCCCAATGCCTTTATCCATATACCGGTGTCTGAGTCTTTCTTTGGGAGGTGCGCCTGCAAAGTCTTTCCCCATTGCAAACTTGTGTTTTCACCAAAACACAAAAAAATTGCCACAGTTAGGGCCAAGAGGAGGGGAAATCATTTTGCGAAGTTGAAAACCTTCATGCCAGTTGCCTTTTCCTCCTCCCTCACCACTTCAGTAGCAGATGGAAGGTGTGTGTGGTTCTGAACTTGTATGAAAAATGTGTGAAAGAATTGATGCTAGGCATTTTTCCAGGAACATTTTGCATCAACTCCCCAACAACAACTTTCAGGGCTGACATACAGCCTCACCAAACTTTGATGAATCGTGGTGTTGACAGAAGTAGAGTGAATTCCAGGATTTGGGGTGAAATGTGATAGGGGATTAGGTAGGCACTTGAGGAAATAAAGTATGAAACTTCCAGAGGCCTCTCATGTTCTGTGCTTAAAACATGTGTCTTCCAGTATCTGTGAACTAAAGCATGAAACACATTTAATAAGTAATTCAGAGAGGGTCCCTTTTTCAATGGACCTTGGTGCCTAAGCACCCATTAAAAATGCTGTCACTAAAAAAAATGCCAGGCCATTTTAGGAGAAACATAAGACTATCCAACCAATAGCTTGGAGTTTCTGCTTCCTGAGTCAAAATATAGGGAGTCCTTTACAGCTGACTAGCAGAGGTTGCCCGGCATTGCCGGGTTGTTATAAACTGTGATTAGCTTTTTTGGGGGTTTTTTGTGGATAAAAAAAAGAACAAAGGATGATATAAGTTGGGGGGGGGTTGTTAATAGTTGTACTGTAGGTAATATTTTTAAAAATGTGAAAGTACATGTTTTTTCTACATTCAATGTTTTTAAACTGTGTTTAGATGTTTTGGGTTTTTATTTGAGTTAAAACTCAACACAGGATGTTATAAATCTTTTTATTTTATTTTTTGACATATGTTTGTGATTTGTGTAAAATTGTGATTTATTGTTATGTTTTTGACTTGTTTTTACTCTTGTGGCCTCTAGGTGGGGCTGTTGTGTCTTTTTGTTTTTGTTTTTTACTATTCTGCCCTGCAGGTGGGGCTGCTAGTGGTTTTGGTTTCATTTCACTTGTTTTTCTCTCCTGGCCTCTGGGTGGGGCTTCTTCCGGTAAGTCATCTTTGTTTCTTCATTTCTGTTCCAGTCGTCGTGGAGGGAGGACGTGCTGGTGAGTTGTCTGGTTTTCTTTCTTCTGGGGTTTTTCTTTGTTTTGCTTTGGTGGTGGTGGGCTGGTAGGTGTTTCTGTTTGTTCTTTTTTGTTTTGGTTGAGTTTTAGGTTTGTTTAATTGGTTTGGTTATTTCTGATTTTGTTTAATTTTTCTTATTTCATTGTTGTTTATTTGTGTAATTAGTTGTTGTTTGTTTGTGTAATTTGTGGTTTTATTCATGTTGTAGTTAGGTGTTTTGTATGTGGTTTTGTGTTATTATGGATGTTTTTGTTTGTGTGTTTTGTGGTTTATTTCTTGTTTATTAATTGTTTTTTTAATTATTGATTTATTTTTGTTTTATTATTTTTTATTAATTTTGGTGTTTGTTTTTGGTGGTTACTTTAGCATGAAGAACGGGCTGCCTGTTGGTTCCTCTTTTTCCCATTGCTGCTTTGAATTTTGGTTTCGATGCAGCAATGGGGGAAAGGAGGAGGAGGTAGTCAGCCCATTCTTCTCCTGGGAATGTTTGTTAGGTAGGTCAGGGGAGAAGGAGGAGGCAGAGAATAGCTATGCCTGCCTAAAGATGGTTCTTTCTTCTCAGTCTCCTTTTTCTCCTGGCGTACCAGGAGATGGGCAGGAATCGATCCGTAAGGGGAGGTGCTCTTCCTTGCAGATTGCTGGCTGTTGCTTTTGTATTTGGAAGTACAAAGGCATCCACCAGTCATCCGCCAGGGAGGGTGCTTCACCTGACGAACTGCTGCCTGTTTTTTTGGGGGGGTTCCACCCCGGCTGAACGTTTCTTGAGGCTGGTGGTGGTCTCACCGTGTCTTCGGCGGGGTAGCATGGAGGAGAGGGAGTCCCTCTTCTCCCCGTTGCTCCAGGAAAGAAGGCCGGCGGGTGTTTCACGGTGGAGTTTTTTAAATTTTTTATTATTTTTTTTAAAAAGAAAAAGTAGTACACAAAGAAAAAAGACATCAATACATAATAAAGGATAACATAAAAATACAAATTACAAGTAAAAATAAAAAATAAAGTCACATACTCAAAAATACTGTAATAACAGATAGTGTATATTCATTTTACCTTATTTAAACCCTCTTGTTTAGACACATACTATTTTAATGTGAAAAATACACTATCTTAAAAAGAAAAACAAATCTAAACATAAGATAATACCCCAGTGCTATGTACATTTCCTTGGGAGTTGCAGAGCTGCCCAGCATGACATATTATAACGAAAAACTCATGTGACTTGGGGCTGGTCTGCTACCTTTACCTTCAGAGAGTGTATAAACCAGAAATGGTTTCCAGATGATTCTAAATTTGTTTTTATCTGTCATACCTCTTTTTATTTTCAATTCCCATGTTAGCTTATCATTAAGTGCAAGATGCCACATTTCTCTATACCATTCCTCTATATCCACTGTGGAATCATTCTTCCAATTTCTAGCTATACATTGTCTTGCAGTTGTCAATATTATTGTTAATAGTTCTATATTGTGTTCTTCCATATTCATGTTATCAAATTCCATCAATAAGGCGGTACCTGGCTCCAGCTTGAAGTTACTACCCATTATTTGTGATATTTCATTTTCTATTTTAAGCCAAAAAGCTTTAACCACATCGCAACTCCACCACATATGTTCATAAGTCCCCGCGAGAGTCTTACATCTCCAGCACATTTTTGTGTTAGTACAATCCATCTGATTTAACCTAACCGGTGTCAGGTACCACCTCCGTAACATTTTGTAGTTATGCTCCATAACTCTCACAGACATAGATCTCATAATTCTTCTTTTCCATTTATACCTCCAGCTTTCCTCCATAATTCTAATATTCAAATCTTTTCCCCATTTTTTCTTAATGTTTACTGCAATCCGTCATCAACATTTAACATTTTATACAACTTACTAACAAGGCCCTTGATTCCTACCTCTCCTTTTCTCATTTTAAATACCAGTTCTTCAAAATCTGTCCTTTCTCTTATTAAGCTGGTCTCCAAAAATATTTATTATTCCATTTATTCAATAAAATGACTTGAAACCAGTTCAAATTCAATTGTTCATAAATTCTCAATCTTTTTTCTTTATTTCTACATATCTGAATCCAATCTTTTAGGAGGAATACATCATTTTTCAGAAACACATCCCTCACCTTCCTATCCAACTTCAACGGAAAATTCCTCAAATCTTCCATTTCTGTAATTGGGGACACATCTGGTGCTAACTTCCTTTTCAATTTCTTCCATAAATTCAATGGCGTGGCGCGACACGGTGCAAAGAATATTGGGAATTGAAGTTGTTTCCCTTTGTTCGTGTTCGTGGGGAACTTGCCCCACTGGCACATTTCTCAACCCTTCAGTTACCTCCCTACCGGGTTCGGGCGATTGCAGGAGGCTCGGTACAGGATAGTGTGGATGGGCGCAGGAGCCTTTGTTACATTCCAACGGTTAATGCTTGGATTTATAGGTATAGATATACCTTCACTGTTTAAAGGCACTGAGGGCCTCACCAGACAAGACAATGATCCAATATCTAGAAGCACTGCACCCGTTTGACTTAAAGACTATCTCTTTCTTCTAACATGAGCTTGCTTTAATCCAACCATGATAATTCACTAGCTTTGTTTCTAATTTTCTAAACTGGGAAAATAGCACTGCTTCTTCTGTTTCTTTTGTGTCTAGGTCAGACTTTAAACTGTGAAAACAAAGCAACCTTTTGGTGAATTCATTCCACAATTTCTTTTGCCTGACCAATTATGAAAAATATTACCCAGCATAACAAGGTTGCCGTTGCCCACCATAGCCCAATTATGGTTTAAAAATACTACAATCTTCAAGGAGGCTCTTTCCATGTACCCTGACAGCTTATTTGCAGGTATGTTACCAGCCACTTCAAAGATGACAGGTGGACAAAAGCTATCACAGAATGGATACCACTAAATCGACCACTAGGGAGACCGGTAACCAGATGGGAAGACCAGTTCAGAGCAAAGACCAGTTCAGAGCAAAGCTCCCTAGTAGTTGATTTTATGTATTTACTGTCCGCTATGTAAACCGCCCTGAGTTGGGTTGTACCTGAGTGGGCAGTATATAAGCGAGAAAAATAAATAAATAAGTTCCCGAGGCCCTGGATGAGACTGGCATGGGTTCGGAAACAGTGGACGATGATGCTTCATGTAACACAGATTACATGACCAAGTAAGTTACCAACCTAGCAGTTCCAAAGCAAGAAATTGCAAGTAGATAAATAGGTACCACTTTGGTGGGAAGGTAAACAGTGTTCTGTGCACTCCGGTGTCTAGGCATACCTCCCACATGTCCACGGAAACGTCTGCAAACATTTGGCTATAAACAGAGATGAGCATTGAACCCTAGAGTTGAATATAACTCGATTTTGAGCAAGGGAGACATTTTCTCTCAGGCAAGTAGTACTGAAAGATCTGTTTACCTGAAGAGAATGGTATAAGAAGAATGGTATAAGAAGAGAAAATGAACATTTGCCTTAACATGTAGTCGGATATCCAGACCCAGTTTGAATCTCTCGTCGGTCATGAATTTACTATTCTTTGTTCTATTTAGTACTAGCTTTTTTTGCCCGGCTCTGCCGTGCAGTTTTTTTGTGTGTTTTGGTGGTAGGTTTTTTTGGGGGGGGTACACACCACAGTCAACACAACCACACACACAACACAAACACACATACAATACACACACAAACAACCACACACACAGTACACACACACAACCACACACATAACACAACAACACAACCACACACACAACACAACCACACACACACTCAATACACACAAAACACAACCACACACAACCACACACCCAAAAAAAACAATACACACACACTGAACACTCTGCACACACAGCACAACCACACACACACACACTTAATACACACACATACACAACCACACACAGAACCACACAGCACACACACCACACACCACACACACACTCACTACACACATACACAACACAACCTCACACACACACACACACAACACACACACTCATTACACACACAACACACACACTCATTACACACACAACACAACACAACCACACACAGTACAAACACACACACACACACACACACTCCGAAGCTGCGTGGGAAGCTTTGCTGAGGAGACACACACACACACACAACACAACCACACACACAACACAACTACAAACACACAATAGACACACACATTCACAACTCAACCACACACACACACACACACACAATACACACACATATACACAACACAACCACACACAGACCACAATCACACACACACACAGCAAACACAACTCAACCACACACACTCACAATACATACACATACACAACACAACCACACACACATAATACACATACACAACACAACCACACACACACACACACACAATACACACATAAGCACACACACAATACACACACACACACACACACACACACACACACACACACACACACACACACACAGTGTGTTGTGCCATGGGAGAAAAATGGCAGTTTATTAACAGCCAGGCCTAAAAACGGAATGTTGGGGAGAGCTGATTTGCATGTTGGACTGTGATTGGTTGGGAGAAAATCTAGCCAGACTGATTGGTTGCACGGCGCGGAGGATACTGGGAACTGTAGGTTTTTTTTCTGTCCGTGTTCATGGGGCGGTTGCCCCACTGGCGATTGCCGGACGCTTACAGCGATGGTTGGGCGGGGTAAAGGCAAGTGTGGACGGCTCAGTAGGGAATAGTAGGGACGGGTGTGGGAGTTTTTGCCGGATTCCAACGGTTAACGTCCCTCCTTATAGGTAAAGATATTTGTATCCCACCTTTCTTATTAAATGTTCATACACAAGCCACTGTCAGGTTCCCAATTTGCAAAGTGAGAAATACCTGTAATATCTTGCAGAATTGTTGTGAGAATTACAGTTAGATACAAAGTGAAGCACTCTGAATACTTGAAAGTGGCTTACGAATACAATAGCTATCAGGGCAGCCCATGACCTTAGCTGGAGAGTACCTCATCCAGCAGTGTCAGGTCCCCTTCCACTCAAACCAAAGGTCACTGACCATTGACCATAATAATACCCAGCATGCTTTGTTCATACATCCAACATTGGATCTGGGAAACGGAATAGCTACTGCTTCATTCCCTTTTTTCTCCCCACCCCACCACCCCCTTTCCTCCATCCTTCCCTTTTCCACCTATGGTGAGTAGCCTCCAGCTATTTTACACAGCAGATGTAAGAAGGAATGCAGAAAGAGACAAAGAAAGCGACAGGTAGGAGATACTTTGCAGCCGTCTGGAAATCCAGCCTTCACTGCTAGAATGCAGAACGCCAGAGAAGGGAAGCTACATCTGTGTTAATTGCTTGGAAAAGACACACATACACAAATGTGTGCATGCGCTAAAGCATCCTCAGACATCTCTTGATGCTTGTTTTGGGAAGTCTTTGGTAATACAGATTCCAAAATACACAGATAGTTAACTGTTCCCAAAGCAGTGTGCATGTCTTTTAAAGTAGAAAGGCAACTCTTCTTCGTTTGATTGTCAGTCACAGTGAGGGGATTACCCCCTCCCAAGGAGCTCTGTAGCATGTGTGCATGCACATGTGTGTTTCTCACATACCCATTAAAAGCTTTTGTGTCCCAGTTTTCTACATTTAGAGATCATTCACACCGAGGATGCATACAAAGGATGCTCTCCCAGTGCCAGGCAGTGTTTTTAAATCCACTTGGCAGTCTGAGCACATGAGCTTGTGTTTGAAAAAGGTTTACTGCTGAAGGTTAGACTGTGCTTGTTCAACAAACCATAAATCTTCTGGCTATTAAAGCTTTTGGACAGTAAAACTGGAGGGAAATTTGGTAGAGGGGGTCCACTAGAAAGGGTAAAGTGTGGTTTGTTTGCTTTTAATGAAGCAAATTAACTAAATATGGCTTGCATAGTCTTGTTAATGTAGCTTGGGCAGATGATTTTTACTGCAGTCTTTTTCCCCCTCTGCTGACTCTGGCAAATCTCTCCCTCTCTCTCCTCCAAACACACTATCAACTACTGTACTTTGAACTTCTGAGTATGAACAAAATCCTGAAATATAACCCTTTTAGTTTTCTGAATATCAAGGGAGAACATCAGATCACTTGGACAATGAAAGGAGTTTTTGATATTTTTCACAGACACCACCAAATTGGATTTAGTATGTTTGTTCTGGTGAGAAAATTACGCATTTCATCCATATAGCCAAAATATGCTTCTACTTAAATCTATGAAAGTTTAGAGATGTGTGTGTGCACGTGCATATTATTTTTGTATGTATGTGTGTGCATATGTATATTTTATGTTTGTTGCATGCATTTCATTCATGCAAGCTTCATTTATGTTCTTCCATGTTCTTTGTTTTCTTCTAGCAAATATCCTCATCAGATTTTAGGCAAAAGCCCAGCACTTGATTGAATTAGACTCATCCATTTTAACTGATGCACAATAATTCAGTTCATATTAGTAATTCATATTAATATTTGATTTTCTTAGGACTCGTTTTTCATGCAGCTGTTTTCAAGCCTTTGGCTTTCCAAGAATATTTTCTGCATTGATTTCTTGACCACAGTGCCTTCACATGTCTCTGGAGGTTTGTGAAGCACGTTCGTAGACAAATATTCACAGCCCCAGTCAAGGCACATGCCAGTCCTGCTCCTGTTTTATTTATTGACCAAAGCAAGTTTGCAGGTATCTTTTTTTCTATAGTTGTACACATTTGGCTCTTCACATTTCAAATTGAGGACACTTGTGTGTGATTTATTTCTCAGAAATGTCCTCTAAGCCTAGCAACTGTGTGCATTTTAGTGTTTGAGGTGCACTGCTTTTCTCTTTTTGATCCTGACAGGAATCAAAATTGACTCAGCCTTCCATCCTTCCAAGGTTAGTAAAATGAGTACCCAGCATGTTGGGGACAAAATGCTAATTAACTTGCGACCCACCCAGAGAGTGCACCAAGTGTTTTCGGGCAGTATATAAGTGTAATTACTATTGCTCAGTGCCTCTCAGAAGCCGGGGAAAGGCTATTTTTGTTAAATACTGTATAATAACCTTCTATTACTGTATTTTCCTTCCCTAAACAAAGGAAAAAGACAGATACCTTTATTTTCAAAGGAATCAGCATCAACACCGCCATTGTTACCTCAACCTTGCCCTCAGGGTGTATATTTCCCTGTCAGAAACAAATGGTTGTGTATGGCAGCAAGTGTCAGCCTTATCTGAGATGTTTTAGAGCAGAGATTCCCAACCTTTTCAAGCCAGGGGCTGGGCCATGCTCTCTCAGTCAGCTTTGAGGGCCGGATGACCATTTTGCCCTGCCTGCATGATGGGATGGCCATTTTGTCCCAACAGCTTCAAAGGGGTAGCCTTTTTGTTTCTTGAATGCCATTGGAGAGGTAGGGGGCCACATGAAATGGCACTGTGGCCTGGATCCAGCCCACAGGCCTTAGGTGGGGAACCCCTGTTTTAGAGATGCAAATGGGACACTTCAAAAGGACCAGATTCATATTTGGGACAAGCACAAGTTTCCCTGCCCACTGCCTGTCTTTCCCATTATCATTACCAAACAGCCCTCCAGAAATTTCTTCCATGCTTTTTCTCTGCAAATTTTGCTCCTTTGCAATTTATACTGTAATTTAAACACCTTGCAGTCCTAGCTATTCAGAACTCAACAGGCATCTACATCAACCAATTTAATAAAATGCAATAATACATAAGATACTTTTTTGTTGTGGAAAACAAATAGGATTAATTGATGTGACATATTCTCTGAATTTTCTCTGGTCCAGAAAAGCTTTCAAATAAAAAAATAAAATCAAAACTAGCTTATGTGCCAATAGGCTACTACTACATATGTATCTGTAAAATAAATGTAAGGATGGCTGGTTTTACTTTCCATTACTGTGAGCGTTCTGCATTTCTGCAGCAGGGGAGTGAAGAATAGCCCCAAAAATTTCCTGCTTGCCAATTTTCACAAATCTCAACAAGCCAAGACTCCATGCCAAGAGTTTCTCTTGTATTAGCAAAACTCCCAGCTCATTTTCCTCGCAATTGTTTTGTTGGCTAGTATCTCTGTTCAGTATTTTCACACATGAAACAGCAGAAATTTCTGTGGCAATTTGTCAAGATGCCAGTTGCATGGAACCAGCACACAATCAGTGTCTCCTTAGATCACTAGACATTTTTCACAAATAAATGTCCACATGCATTACTATTGAACATAACATAATAATAAGTATTTTGTGTTATTTTTCACTGGTTGTTCTGGAGATGAAATTCTGCATAGTGTTATAACTTTATAGTGAATAGAGAGTGATGAGGAATTTGCTAATCTGTACTTATTTGCACCTTGTTATGGCAGCTGGCTAGGTTACCCTGCTATGGTATTAGAGTAGATCATACTGCCAGTGACTCAACGCCAAGTGTCAGGTGGTGGTTAACTAACCTGACTACCCTCAGGACTAGAGGTCTTTGGCATCAAAGTTCACAGAGAAGGGTGATGGTCCACAAATGGAGTAAATCCCACTGGAATCCATCTAGATGGAGGGCATCAGCTTCATCAATACTGGCCTGGGGCTGATGAGGACTTTGTGTGCCAAAAAGGCTCAGGACCAGAAAGTGACTCACAGAACTGGATCAGTGATATAGGTGCCATGCTATGATGCGGAAGGCAGCTGAAAGGCCACTGTATTATGCTACTCCCCGGACAATCTTCATGGCTAAAAATCTAAAAAACATGGCCCTCAGTCCTCAGAAGCCCTTCAGTGGGCAAAGGGTGCTAAGAATTTCCAGGTCAGCCATAAACATCTGTACCTAGGAGTCTGAACCTAGGAGTCTGTATCAGGAGTCTGAAAAGTGTTCCTTGAAGTGGTTTGTTAACCCAATGAAAGCGCGGCACCAAAATGGCCGCCGCGCTCTTTGCGGGGCCCCCACCCACCCGGACTCAGACATCCGGGTGAGTTAGGGGGCGTGGCCACCCCTCTATAAAAGGGGTGGCCACGAGGCAGCCGAGCTGCCATTTTAAAATAGCAACGGAGAGGAGAAGTTTTCTCCGTCGCTGTTTCTTCATTTCCCCCTTGCTCCTTCCCGACTGGGAAGGAAGGATTTTCGCACGGAGCCTTTGGCTTGCTGGCTCCTCCGTGCCTTTTTTTGCGCTCTTCGATCCCTGGAAAGGGATCCTGCTCCTTCTTTAAGATATACCTCCCAAACAGAGGGCCTCGGCAATGAAGCCGCGGCCAACGGGGAAGACTTTTGGCCCTGCGCAACGCGGGGGGCAGCCCTCGGGTCGGAGGACCAGGGCTGCGCCCCTGCAGCAGGGCACGATACTGGTTTTACCCACCGATACCGGTGGAGAGGGGCAGGCTGGAGTATGGCCCTCGGCTCCCCAGCCTCAGGCCGGCCCTTCGGGGGCTCCGGCCCTCGGCCCGCAGTTGCCGGCCATGGGCCGGGACAATGGGGGAGGGTCTGGTGCTGGCACACAGCACGGTTTACCTCCGGCCCCTCATGGGCCGGAGTTTGGGCATGGCCCTATTCTGGCCTGGGCTCTCAAATTGGGGATCCTGGTCTAATGCTTAGCGGGCCGTCCGGCCCACCTGGCCCACTTTATACTAGGGGTTCTGTGCGGTGCTGGAGGCATTCTGGGGATTACACACAAACCCATGGGAGGGGGCCCTTCCTTATATACTGGGGGCCCTTCGTGCCCGCCGGTTACCTCGACGGCCGCCACACTTCAACAGGCGGCCAGCTGGCTCGAGCTGCTTGAGACACTTTGGCCGTGCCTGCCGCTGTCTCGCAGCTCCCTGTTCGTCCTGAGCTACAGCCGGGGAGTGGTCAAATGTGGCTCCAGAGCTCGATTCCTGGTCGCGAGCTCCGATGCCTGCCGTGGGCCGGAACCCCCAGTGGGGGCGGCTCACGGGGGTGCACCTAGTGAGTATGGTTCAAGTTAATGCACCCACATCACAGTCCACTTCCAGCGGCGGGGTTCAGTGGCCATGGCCTCGCCAATTTGAGGTGAGTGGGCATCAGTTGCCAGCCTATCCCAGTGCCCCTTGGTTGCATACTGGCACGACATTGGGGGTGGGGGTTTCCGCCCCCGGGGCAGTGCCGGGCATCGCAAGGGCTGGCCAGGTCCCGCTGCGTATGCCCCGTGTACCTCATGTGCCGGTCATGGCCTTGCCGACGGCTGATTATTCATTGCTCCTTGGTGATCAGTTGTCCTGGGTCACGAGGGACAAGATTTGGCGGGGGGAGTACGTGGATATATTCTCCCTATGAACCGAGAGCCCACTAAGGAGGGGAGAGACGGATGGGGTGACAGAGACATAGAGCTGTCCCGCTGGAGTAAGCCACCACGCAGGGCGTGTCCGCCCCTGGGACAGTGCCGAGCATCGCAGGGGCGGTCCGGGTCCTCCTGCGTATGCCCTTTATACAGAATGTGCCATCAACGGCTTTGCCAACGGCTGGTAATTACTTGCCCCTGGATGATTATTGGCCGCAGGTCATGAGGGGTAAGGGCTGGAGGGGGACAGGTGGATATTCCCCCTATTGAACTGTGAGCCCACTGCGGAGGAGAGAGAGGGACAGGACGACTGAGACAAAGAGCTGTCCCATCGTCGTGAGCCACCGCGCACCTTGGGCCAACTGGTTGGCGGCATACCTTGTATATATGGTGGTATGCCACAGGGCCCGGCCTGATTGGGACACCCTGATGGTTCCATCCATCGCTAAGATTTACAGGGCGATGGTTGACTGGATGGGCCCATAGCAGTTGGCTTACGGTGAGGAATGCGGATGAGGGTGGCTCTATACCCTGAGAGGAGGTGGGATGAGCACTGTCAGCAGTTGTGCTCGTGTGCATCACTCCCACGTGACTGGTGCCTTGTGATAGGTACCATGGTGGCCATGCTGACCAGCGGGCTGCTCAGACACAGGCTCCACGTAACTGGTCGGGCAGGGGGTTCCAGCCTGCCTGCTGTGTTCGACCTGCTCAGCTGGCGATGTGTGTGCTAAGCGCCAGTGTCGTTACCGACTTGGTGTCACCTTTTGCGCCGGCCCTTACGCTGCCTCCGCGTGCATGCGGGTTGGTTGGTTATGGGGCAGAGGTAGGGGTGCACAGGGGCGATCAGAGCTCTGTCTAAAGAACTAGCCTTGACAAAGCTTCCCCCCCTCCCCAATTGGTGTACTCAGGCGGGAGAGATGGCAATCAGCTCATCCAAGAGGGGATGGGGCGGGGTACCTGCTGGAGGGTTTTCCATGGGGCTTTTTGTATTCCATTCAGGGGTGTTAGGGGTCCCAGGATGCTACTAATCTGGTTCCCTTGAAGGGTAACGAAGAGGGGGCTCCACTGTGCACAGCTGAGGGAGTTGGGGCTATGAGAGTAGCGGGGCCCGTCTTGGAACCACCTTTCCTAAGTCGACTGTCTCCCCTATGAGGCTCGTACCGAGCTAGGACAGGGGTGAATGTCATTAATCCTCCATTTATCTTACCCTGTGGGTTATCCATTCAGGGATGCCATTCCTGATGACCTCACTCAGTCAGGTACTCGTAGTTGGTTCGGCCCCTATGGGTGGCATGCTCACCCAGTCCTGGTGCTGTTCGGGCACAGTGCGATATGCACTCGGATTTCAGATTATTGCCAGTGTACCCAATGGATGTGCAGCTATTGGGTTTTTAGGTCCCGAGGGGAATTTTACTTAGATAAGGCCAACCCCTTCTGACTGAGTTAATACATGTTCAGCACTCGAACGATTCGGGATTTTCGTTCAGTGGGCCTTTCCTCATGGGTAGGGGTCTCGGTCTCTAGCCCATTACCTCGACGACTTTGGGTTCGGGGGTGAACGGGGCTTGGACACGTGCACGCGTCTCCTCATTACATTTCAGACACTCAGGTGGGAACTGGGTGTCCCCTTGGCGCCTGAATAGACCGAGGGCCCAGCTACTAAGCTCACATTTCTAAATCGACTCTGTCGCGCGGGCACCCGGGGTAACCATGAACAAGGTGGCTTGGATCTCCGCGGCGATTGTGACATTGATTGCCAAACATAAAGTGTCCCCTTGTGAGCTACAGTTACTTCATGGCCACCTTACTTCGGCCTGCAGGGTGGTTCCGTCCGGCAGAGCATTGGCCAGGCGCCTGTGTGACGCCATGGCTGGCCTGTTACAACGTCGACACAGGGTCCGGCTGATCAGGGGCATACGGGTGGGCCCTCTGGTCTGGCTCAAATTGCTCCTGTGTTTTAATGGGGTCTCTTCCTGGAGATCAGACCTGATGGTCTGACCTAGATTTCAAGTACGGTCGGATACCTCCGGCTCCCTGACTTATGGGGGTTTACTCTGGGGGTGGGTGCACGGATCGCCTCCGCGATCTTATCTTCCTTGCGTTTCTCCCCATTTTGGGGAGCCCTACTGCTATGGGGCAATGAGTGGGCCTACTCAGTGGTCCAATTTAGGTGTGACAATGCGGCAGTGGTGCATATTGTCAACACCCAGACATGCAAATCCCCCAGGGTTAGGACATTAGTTTGTCTATTCCTTTTGAGAAGCCTACGCCTAAATGTGCTGTTCTGAGCCAGACATGTTCCAGGTATTAATAACGACATTGCTGCTGCTTTCTCCCGCCTGCAGATCCCCCGGTTCCGGGCCTTACTCCGGAAGCAGAGGAGTTCCACTCGCCACTCCCGGCCGAATTCGGACGTTTGGTGAGGAGAGGCGAACCGGGCATGTCATTGGCACCTCGCACGCGTAAGGCGTATCACCATGCGTTCATGCGTCATGTTTGGGAGGGGCGGGCACGGGAACGTGTCCGCCGCCCGTACACACGTCATCCTAGTCCCCGGGTTTTTTGACCCACCTTGCACGAGGCTGGCATTACTTATGTTCAGATAGGTGTGAGGTGGCTCTTGGCCACGCAGCTACCACGGTAGCCTTTTTGGAGCGCTCCTCATCAGTGTGTGGGTGCCAGAGTTGGTACCACCTGTGTAAGGCGGATGTGTCTCGTAGGGCACTGGAACTCGACGATGTCTCTGTCACACATGAGTGGGCTAAAGTGGGGATACGGTCCTCACGGGTTGTTCAGCACAGCGTAGGCAGCGGATTTAGACTGCTACGAAGTTTTATTGGAGATATCTGTCCGGTTGGTGCCCCATATGAATTTTCGACAGTGCCTGCTGCGCGCCCCAGCCTGTTTTTTTGCCACCAGGATAGGTCTACCCTTGCTGAAGTAATGTTACGGAGGGTGACCGGTGCCGCGCTTCGCGGTGTGGGGGCCCGTTTTGGCACCCATTTATTTAGGATAGGCGTTGCGTTGATCGCGGCTACGTTTGGAGTACTCGGAGGCCGACATGCGTGTACGCGCAATTTCTTATATGTACGTGCCCTCACTGTGTGAGTACCTAGTTATGACCTTAACCTCTTCTCCTCTTTTACAGATCCTGTGTGTCTCTACACACCGGTGGCAGTGGGGCTGGTGGGCCGCAGCTATGTACACTGGGCAGCAGTATATGCTGCGGCGACAGAGAGTGGACCCCGACTTGGGCTCTGTGCATCCACACGTATGCGATGGTATGGTATGCGCGGCACAAGGGGGCGGGAACTGTTGCCATTCCTGATGTCCGTCGGGGATGCTGGACCGCCCGATGTTCTTAATAGGCACCTCGGTGGCAATGATCTTATATGGATCACTGCTGTTACTAAACTGTCGAGGGGCTGTGACCTGGCGTTTTTATCACATATGGCTTACACACGGTCGCTATGGTCCAACATCGTGCCGAGACACCGATTTAGGGGAGACGTGGATCTCCGTGGTTCAGACTGTTCCGGCAGTCAGTGGACAGGGCTGTTGCTCAGTCCCTTGCTGAGCATGGCTGGGAGACAGCCATTGGACACCTGAGGATAGGCTTACAAAAATTTTGCCGGTAGGCAGGGGAAGGGGTCCACCTGTCGGCTGGAGGTATGTACCTCGTTCTGGGTGTGGTGCAAGCAGGCCTGGTGACCGAGCTGACGGTCTTGGGGGGGGTGGTGAGTCATCATGGATGCCTCCCCGTGTGGCGGGTAGCACTGGTAAGGTAAATATTTATGACCCATAGGTATCCGGCAGGTTCGCAATTGACTGGCCAACACTTAGACAGGTACAGGTGTAATAACGTTGACCGGTCAACGACAAACCAGGCAAGGGGTGATGGCAGGAGCTTTTCAGCATGCATCACCCCGTGATTTGACGGATACACGTCAGAGGGTGGGGTCAGTAGATAGTTTATTGACTACGGTCAACAATTTGTTTGTGTCAACAAACAAATTGATACAAATGGATACATTGTAGCCAATTGCCATTGGCAATTTTGGGAGGAACCTTACCAGTGTTACTGCGGCCTGCTTGCCTTAAGAATTATAATTGGATGAGTACCAATTGAAAGTTATAATTCGGATTAGGGCATTATGCAATAGAAGTGGCCCAATGCCTTCATCCATATACCGGTGTCTGAGTCTTTCTTTGGGGGGTGCGCCTGCAATGAACTTTTTCTAGGGAAGGGCAAAAACATTTCACATTCCATTATGTTGATATAAGGGGAATGAGTGAGAAAATGTGGCCAGGAATGGGCCATTGCAGGGTATCAAAGTACATGGTCCATTAAGAATAGAATATTCCAACTCACTATGCAAGGAAAGGCATGTCCTCAGAACTGTTTGAAGGAGCTAAGAACAGGAAGACTATCGCCATGATGATAGCCAGTATCCGGAACAGAAACAGCACCTGAAGAAGAAGGGTAGCTCTGTTGTAACTATGTATCCTGCAAATCTGGTTAGCCATACCAGAGTTTGCTTAACAAGTTGCAAACAAGGTTGATTGCCAAATTCCCTCTCCCTCTCCTAATCTCTGTGTGGTAGGCTAAAGTGAATGCACCCAGAGAACTCTGTTTTCCTGGGTGTGAGTTCACAGCCAATCCATTCAATTTTTTTCTGGTTTTGTGTAGTCACACTCAGTTTCCAAATCGAGCCATAGCAAAAATCAATAGACCACATTTTCACATACACATATGCTCTTATTTGTAAGGGCAACAGCAGTGTTCCTAATATCCTATGGTGGTGGTAGTTCTTCTTCTTCTTCTTCTGCCATATCCAAATATTAGTGATCCTCATGAAGACTGTCCTGAGAATATAATGCAGTGGCCTTTAATCTGCACCTCACATCACAGCATGATCCCAGTACCACTGATCCAGCTCCATGAGTCACTTTCTAGTCCTGAGCCTTTTTGGCACACAAAGTCCTCATCAGCCCCAGGCAAGAATTGATGAAGCTGCTTCCCTCCATCAAAATGGATTCAAATGGGATTTAATCCATTTGGGGACCATCACTCTTCCCTGTGGATTTCGGCCCCCAAGATCTCTAGTGCTGAGGGTGGTCAGGTTAGTTAACCACTGCCTAACACTAGGCATTTAGTTCCTGGCAGTATGGTCTACTGTATTACCATAACAAGATAACCTGGCAAGACTCTCGGTTTTTCCTTAGGGCACGAAAACTTGGGGAGGATCAAAACATAGAGGTGAATGTCCTGGTGAATGTTAATTTAATTTAATTTAATTTAATAATTTTAATTTAATAGTCATATTTATATATGCCGCCCACTCAGGCAGAACCCGACTCAGGGCGGCATTACAACAAGTTTTAAAAACACATAAAAACACTTTAAAAGACCCACATCCCACCCACTTTAAAAGACCCATATCCCACCCACCCACCCCACCCACTATAAAAAGAAGAAGAAGAGAGGGTTCTTAATTGTTTACATAAGCCAGCAGGTGGGGACCGTGTTCCCATTCGGGCCCCACACCTGCCCTGCCAGCCAGGTCTTCAATCCTTTCCTGAAGGATTGTTAAGAAAATAAACAACACCTTCAAGACTTTTTTTTAACAAAACCTTTTTCTTTTTGGGAGGAGGGATGAATTCTTCTCTTCTCTTTTCCTTGGGGAGTTGTGCCCATGAGTGGATCAGAGACAATGGTGCTTTTTCAAGGTGTCAAAATTGCTAGTTACAAAGGTACTCAACCCCCATATATTCTCTGTGTGACCTTGCAATGCTAGCTATGGGAAGGGTGTCAAATGCACTCCTTGTCCAAAGCACTGTTAATCCCACTTTAGAGTCAGGGTTTAAGCTGGTAAGGAGTCATTAGGACTCAGCATCTTCTTCTGTTTGCAGTGCCATTTAAATTTAATCCTAATAAAGTATTGACTTTTAAAATATTTTCTTTCTTCTGTATTGGTTTTTATCCATATTTCATATGTCTTTGTAAAACATTTTATTAAAGATGCATTTTACATCCAAAGCAGGAGACACATTAATGAGAAAATGCTAGTCAGTTCATAATACAACCATACATTATGTGAGCCAAGCCTTTAAAAAAAAATCTCATTCAGGTAATTATAGACATTAGCAACGTCACTGTCTGCAGAGACCCAAAGGCTAATATATATTCTTAGGTGTGTTAAGGCCTTTGAAACATCATGGGTGGCAAATAACCTTTTGTTCTATGGTAGTCAGAAAATTCAGGGTTTATCAGGGATTGGTGGGGGAGCCTTTAAGAAGGGTGCTTTCAGAAAGAATGGCACCCCAAGAATACCTCCCCTGAAATAAATTGCTGCTAAACTACAGCACCCTAAACCTCATCCTTCCCTATTGAACCCTAGAGTCAGATACGACTGGCTTTCGAGCAAGGGAAACCTTTACCTTTACTTTACTTCTCTACACAATCATTCACCTCTCCCTATACCACCTTAGGGCCAGTAGCCCGACTAGATTTCCCACTCATTCAAAGATTGTTTTGCATCCAGCCTTCACAAGCGGAATATCAACATTTTATCATGATGGCCAATTTATTTCTTCTTTCCATGCTTCCTGCCTTATCAGGCCTAAGAAATTACATAATAGGAGGGCAATATGCATATCTGGAGTAAGAGTACCTCCTGCCTTAGGAAATGCATGGTAAGTTTATCTGACTGTGAGGATCAACTCCTTGTTTAGTACAAAGTGCTCTTTGCAGGCGCACCCCCCAATAAAGGACTCAGACACTGGTAAAAGTGGATAACGGCATTGGGCCACATTTATTGATTCATGCCCTAGTCCGAATTATAAATTTCTATTGGTATTCAACCAATTATAATTCTTAAGGCAAGCAGGCCGAAGTAACACTGGTGAGGTTCCACCAAAAATTGCCAACGGCAATTGGTTACAATGTATCCATTTGTATCAATTTGTTTGTTGACAACAAACAAATTGTTGACCGTAGTCAATAATCTAACTACTGACCCCACCCTCTGATGCGTATCCGTAAAATAACGGGGTGATGCATGCTGCCTAGCTCGTGCCATCACCCCATTGCCTGGTTCATCGTTGACCGGACAACATTAACCAACTTGTGCCTGTCTAGTGTTGTCCAGTCAATTGCGAACCTGCCGGATACCTGTGGGTCATAAATGTTTACCTTACCAGTGCTACCCGCCACACGGGGAGGCTTCAACAAAGGCTCACCGCCCCCCCCCCCCGACCGTCAGCTCGGTCAATAGGCCTGCTCGCCAATCTCCCAACAAGAGGTCCATACCTCCCGGCGACAGATGGACCCCATCCCCTGTGTAAAGCTCATAATTTTGGAGACTGATGGTGGGGTGTCGTATGACTCGCCCCCAACCCTTGTCCAGAAAGAACCGGGCAATAGCCCTGTTCACCGAGCGCCGAGCCCGATCAAGGGCCTGGAAGTTAAACCCTCCCCTGTAAGCGTGCCGCGGTATCATGTCCGACCAAAGCAGGGTTGTGGCAGGCCACACATAATGCAAGTAGGCCAGGTCACCGCAAATCGCATGCTTCAGCGATAGGCCCATGACCTGTCCCAAATCATTACCCCCAAGGTGTATAATCAGGACATCAGGCGGGTCAGCATTCCTGATGGAGAAAAGGAATGGCAACAGTTCCCGCCATAACATTCTGCGCTTACCGTACCACCTGAGACTTGCGGATGCACCCAGTCCCAGTCGGGGTCCCCACTCTGTCGCCGCAGCAAACTGTGCTGCCCTGTGCACATAGCTGTGGCCCACCAGCCATACTGTCACCGGTGTAAGACGACACCCAGGGTCTGTCAAGGAAAAAAGGAAACAGGGCAGTGACTTAACTGGTACTCACTGTTAAAGAGGGCGAACATACAACTGAAAACATCGTGATCCCCACCTTCCCATGTTGCGTATCTCAGCCCCAGAGTACCCAAACGCCGCTGCGGTGGAAGCCGCCCCTATCCTGAATGAATGGGTGCCGTAGCGAGCCCCAGGGAGGCCAACACTGGCTAGTGCCTTACCGGTCACCTTCCAAAATTGAAATTTAGTAAGGGGAGACCCATCTTGGTGACAGAAAAACGGGCCAGGGTGCATACCACGTAGTGCAAGGAACTCCTGTAGGGCACCAACTGGACAGATGTCTGCCATGGAACATCGTAGCAGTCTTACACCACTGCCTACACCGTGCTGATCAACCTTAGAGGAGCGTATCCTCAGCTGAGCCCAATCACTGGAAACATAGACATCTTCAAGTTCCAGTGCCCTACGACTCGCATCCGCCTTAGACAGTAGCACCAGCTCACTGATGCGGAGCGCCCCAAAAAAGGCCACCGTTGTAGCCGCGTGAAACAGGGTTGCCTCATACCTGTCGAAACACAGGTCATGCCAGCCCTGTGCAAGGTGGGTAAGTACCCCTGGAGAAATCGGGTGGCGGTCATCCGGGCTGCGCCCACGTTCCTGCACCCACCCTTCCAAAACATGTCGTATGCGAAAATCATTTGTGCTGTCAGCAAAACCACCCACCTTGGCCATGAATGCCAGCGCTGACAGCCTGGATGCTATGGTGCGGGGAGCTAAGCCCTGGATATGTAAGTAAACCATAAATTGGAGGACGTGAGCCACTGGGATGGGCCAACTTTCAGGTAGCCGGGATAAGGCACAAAAGGCCCTGAATGAACTGAATGCATGGTTATACGCCTTACGCGTGCGGGGCGCGAGCGACATGCCGATCGCCCGATTCACCTCTCCTTGCCAAGCGTCCATATCTCGTCCGGGAGCGGCGAGGGAAATTCCTCTGCGTCCGGGGCCAAGGCACGGAACCGTGGGATCTGCAGGCGGGACAAAGCATCAGCAATATCATTATTAATACCTGGAACATGTCTGGCCCTAAAAAGCACATTGAGGCATAGGCTGCGCAACACAAACTGGCGAACCAGCTCCATAACCCTGGGAGATTTTGACGTCTGTGAGTTGACAATGTGGACAACTGCCGCATTGTCACACCAGAAATGAACGACCGAATTGGCCCACTCCTCGCCCCATAGCATCAAAGCTCCCAGAATGGAGAAAAATTCCAGGTACGTGAGATCGCGCAAACGATCTGTGCCCCACCAGGCTGGCGGCCATCTGCCGTAGGCCCACTTCCCTTCGAAGTAAATCCCATAACCCAGGGACCCTGAGGCATCCGACTGAACCTGAAAACGAGGGGAAACCAAAAGGTCGGACCTCCAAAATGACACCCCGTTGAATTCCCTCAGGAACTGAAGCCAGATGAGCATATCAGCCCTCATGCCCTTGTTCAGTCGGACCCTGTGATGTGGCCTGGCCAAGCCAGTCATGGCGTCGCACAAGCGTCGAGCAAATGCTCTGCCAGGTGCGACCACCCTGCAAGCGAAATTGAGGTGACCATGTAACACCTGGAGCTCCCGAAGGGACACCTTGCGTTTGGCCAGCAAGTCCAAAATGAGTGCAACGATCCGTGAAACCTTATCAACAGGTAACCTTGATGCTTGCACGACCGTGTCAATCTCCACCCCCAGAAATGTGAGCTTGGTTGATGGGCCCTCCTTCTTTTCGGGCGCTAAAGGGACACCAAGTTCCTTCATTAGCGTCTGAAATGTATTTAGGAGACGCGTGCACGTGTCCCAGCCCCGTTCACCCCCGAATAAGAAATCTTCAAGGTAGTGGGCTACAGACCGGGACCCTGACCTGCGAACAAAGGCCCACTGCAGGAAGGTGCTGAAGCGTTCAAATGCCGAGCATGAAATGGAGCAGCCAAAAGGCATGGCCTTGTCAAAATAAAATTCACCCCGGAACTTGAAACCCAGCAACTCAAAGTCACCCGGGTGCACTGGCAGGAGACGGAACGCGGACTTAATGTCGCACTTAGCCAGTAGTGCACCCGGGCCACATGAGCGCACCATGCGCAGGGCCTGGTCAAAAGATGTATACCTGACCGAACAAAGGTCATCAGGGATAGCATCGTTGACCGAACGGCCGGCCGGGTAAGACAAGTGGTGTATCAAACGGAATTCCCCCGGTGACTTCTTGGGCACCAACCCCAACGGGGAAACCTTGAGATTGGGAAATGGCGGGACAGGGAAAGGGCCAGCGACCCTGCCAGCATTAACCTCCTTAGCAATGCTCATGGCAGCCACCTCCTCCCTTCCCCTGAGTGACAACAGATTGGGGGCATCTTGGGGGGACCTGTCCCCTGTGAAAGGAATGTGAAACCCCTGCTGGAAACCCTCAAGCAGGTAAGCTGCATCCGCCCTCCTCGGGTACATCGTGAGCCAACGCTCCAACATGTCCACATTAATTGGGGAGGGGGCCTTTGGCTTGACCAGCTCCCTCCGCGGCAGTTCTGCCCGCTCCCTGTCCACCTCTACCTCTGCCCCGCAGTCCGCCTGCCCTAGGAGACGCGGAGGCGGCATGGGGGCCAGCACAAGAGTGACACTCATGCCTGTATCAACACTGCTTCCTGTTGCACGCACCATTGGCCGAGAAGCTCCAACACAGCAGGCGGGCTGGAACCCCCTGCCCCGCCACCTGGCGGGGTGCCTGGGCTGGAGCAGCTCGCTGGACCGCATGTCCACAATGGTACCTCTCCCCTGGCGCAGGGTGCGTGGGGGTCATGTACAGAAGCCATAGCTTCTGGCAGGGCTCATCCCACCTCATCTCCGGGTGTAGGGGCACTCTCATACGGAATTCTTCGTCGTAAGGCAACCACGACGGGCCAGGGGAATCGACCATCGCCCGGTATATGTTGTCCAAATACTGGACCATCGGAATAGCCAGGTCAGGACGGGCCCTGAGGTACACCGCCATGTATATAAGGTACGCGGGTAACCAGTTGGCCCACGTGCATGGCAGCTTACGTCGATGTGACTGCTCCTTGTCCTTCTCGTCCTGCCCCTCCCTCTCCTCTTTGGTGGGTTCTCTATTCAAGAGGGAGAAAATGTCCACATACTCCCCCCACCAGATCTTTTCCTTGGTGGCCTGGGCCAGATGATCCCCAAGGGGTAACGAATAACCTGCTGTCGGAAACGCCGACACCGGCACATTGACAGTGGTGGGCACCATGAAAGGAACCTGGACCAGCCCCGCCACCCCCAGTAGGTTCCCTGCAGGACAGGGTGCCCCACCCCAAGTGGGGCCTTGGAGTGGTAGAGCCGTCCCCGGATGGGCCGCCAGCGGCTGACCCGCCGCCCCAGCCAGGCGAGGCCACAGCCACTGTATGCCTCCCCCCGTTGTGGGTTGTGGTGTGGGTGCACTAGCTTGAACCGTATACTCACAAGTTGCACCCCCATGGGCCGCCCCCACCGGGGGTTCTGGCCCACTGCGGGCGTCGGAGCTCGCGACCGCAACCGAGCTCATACATGGGGCCTGACCACTACCTGCTGGCAGCATCTGCTGCGTGGGGAGCTGCGAGGCCGCGGCTGGCGCCGACCTACGTGCCTCAGGCAGCTCAACCCGTTCGGCCGCCTGCCGAGGACCGGCAGACGTTGCGTTGACCTGTAAACTAAAAGGTGCCCCGGATGGATTAACTATCCCCAAAGATGCCCCCAGGGCCACTACGCGGGCCAGTAGGGCATCAACGTTTACATAGCCCCCAACGCTGATAGGGGGCATAGGGCCGGCCGGCCCACTGGTCGCAGGTGCCGGGCCAGGTCTCTGGACCCCAGGGCCCGAATATGGCCATGCCCCAACCACCGGCCCCGGAGGGGCCGGGGGCATGCCCTGCCAGGGAAGGGAACCCAGCCAACCCCCTTGGTTAAAGCCCACCGCTGGAAGCTGAGTGCCATGGTCCGAAGGACCAGCCTGGTTATGCACCAGGCCCTGGCTGGTGGCCGCTAATTGCGGGCCGGGGGCCACAGCCCCTGCCGGGCCGGTCTGAGGCTGCCCAGCCTCGGGCCAAGGAGCAATCGACCCCATCCCACCGGTCCCGGTGGGCGCCCCCGGAAAGGGGGCCTGCTGAGGGGGCACAGTCACGGTCCTCCGACCCGGCTGGCGCCTCCTGGAAGGGCGAACCGCATTCGCCATTGCCTTCTTTTTGGAAGGCATTGCCGCGAATTCCTGGGAAGCCGAAGAAAAAGGAGCGAAGAAAAAACCGCTGCCCAAAAAAGGCTACCCAGCTAAAGGTAAGAGCGACGGAGCAATAGGGGAAAAACTTCTCCTCTCTGTCGCTTCGCAAAATGGCAGCGCGGCTGCCTCGTGGCCACCCCTTTTAAAGGGTGCTGGCCACGCCCCCCTAACTGCCCGGATGTCCAAGTCCGGTGGGGGGGGCCGCAAAGAGCGCAGCGGCCATTTTGGCGCCGCGCTTGCAATAGAACCCTGGAACACAACTGTAACAGCAGCATTTAATCCATATATATATTGCTATTTACATATTCATCTGATCTCACAAGTTTCCTACACTGTGGTGCAGCATCCTTCAAAAATATTTTTTTTGAAGGATTGTATTCTAACAGTCTACAAAGCACTTGAAGCAACCATGTTTTAGCCACATTGGCTGGCATATTTAACTTTAAGATGACTAAAACCTATGAAGTGTGCTGAAATAATTTTAGGAGATATGACCTTCTAGATATAGTCGGGATGCACCTAGGATTGCCAATGTTTGATTTAAAAAAACACAGAGAGAGAATGAAGGCCATAAACAACTGCCATACTGAGCACATTTCGAGTTAAAAATGAAAGCAAATTTGTAGCCTTTTACCACCTACAGTATATCACACTTTTGACAGGTCAGACCAATTTATCTGTGGGTTGCATTTGCCTGCACTTAGCACAGGGTGAAGAGGTCTATTGTTTGGACAAAAGGTTCCCATAGAAGTGGAAGAAAACTGCATTTCAAGGCAGATTTTGCTCATCATTTTTTCTCTTGGTTCACTTTAGTGAATTGGGTTGCTCCTAATGGCTCCATGTTTTACAAGTATTAATTCAAATAAATGTGTGTGCCTGATTTTCAGATGATGAAAGCTATGTGTGTTGGCACACAACTTTAAACAAAAGCTTTTTCATCAAATTATAGTTGCAACTTTCTCAGCCAACAAAATTCTGTTTACAGTTGCACAGTAAATCGAAACGCTTACATAATATATGCAATCCTTCCTATTATAAATGTAATTTATAAAATAATTTTTAAAAGCAATGATAGATGAACACAAAAATACTGATACATTTATCTACATTACACATTGCACTTGTCATGGACAAATGTGACTGCAGGGCAAAGTAAGTCGCTACACTTCACCTGTCTCAGGTGGAACCACATTAGAATGGAGACTTTGCATATCATTCAGCATTAGGAGAATAAAAAAGATGGCTGATGTTTTGAACCAAGAAAAGTAGAATAAAGTAGCTGAATTCCACAACAAAGCACCAGATATTCCCTCAGACTAAGGTCTCTGCGGATTCCCCATGCCCCATAGGGCATGGAACGGCCCGCCTGAAACCACTGCAGTGAGAGACGCTCCTTGCTTGTGGGTTCGGCGGCCGCCAAATCAAGGGGGGTGAATAAAAGATTGGGTTTGATTCACCCAATTACCGTGACCTGACCCGCGACGCTGCCAAGTAAGCAGATAGCTAACTCCTGTGTAACATTAAGTGTAATAAACTCATCTCCCGGTTTGGGAAATCCCTGGCGCAAATAAGCCATGTTTGTCCCTGCCTAATCCCCAACACAATGGTCATTCTTTCCCCGTGTTTGCCCGAGTTAATTAACTTCCCCTTTGAAGGTTTCCCCATTAACCTGAGTCAACGTATGAGGTAATGCGCTGTTAGATGACAGTTTGCCACCGTTGCGTTTTCTTCCCTATAAATGATATTGCCTTTTGCCATTAAAGTACTGATCGATCCTGCTTCCTTGTCTCGTGTCGTTACTTGATCAGTCATCCTCCGGGCGCCCCGGCCCTCCAGTGGCCCCAATTCCTTCATCTGGTGACCCCGACGTGATTTACTCGTGAGTAAAGGACCCTGGAGAGGTCTACTCGTGAGTAACGCTTCACGCGGTCTGGTTCTACGCTTGAACCACGACCAAAAGCAGCTCGGAGGACTGCGCAGCACTCCGGCCGGCAGCCAGCCGATCGGAGGGGTGGCCTGCGACGAGGCATTCCAAAGAGACATTTCCTACCACCTCTTTCCCGGCTTTGGGAGGTTTGCGAAGGGAAAAACGCGTTCCGGTCAGGGCAGGCTGTGAGCCCCTGACAACGCAGAGGCCGCCGAGGGCCCGTGGCAGAAGGTCCACGCTCCGAGGGCTACCCCAGACACTCGTCGCCCGAACCTGTTGCCTGCAAAGACGCGTCGACTCTCGTCCCGAGGAGGAAACTTCAGAGGACCATCGCAGGTAATATGGGGACTTGCTCTCATAGACCAAGTCCGTCCGCTAGCCAAAGAACTCGAGAGGGAGAGTTCATAATCCTGGCCAGGGTTTTTAAGTTGCGATTTCACAGCGGAGAGCTAGCGAGACTTTTGGCGTACCTCAGGGGACACTGCCTACTTTACCCAGAAGTAGGTACGTTAACCCTGAAGCTCTGGGATCAGATAGGAGACTGCATCCAGCAACCCCCCAAAGCGCCCGGCAGGGTAGTCAGCACATGGAAAAAGTGTAGGAGGCTCTTAGAGCAGATCGAACCGGTCCGGATAGAGGCCCAAGAACCCCCGTTAGAAAAGTCATCAAGTCAGCCAGTCAACCCGACTGCGCCCACGGCGCTCTGTCCGTCATTCAGCTATCAGCATAGCAGCGAAGGGAGCCTTCCCCCGGTGACAGCTGCAGACGTCACCGAAGGAACGCAAGGAATGAGGAGCGCAGGCGCTTCTCTGACAGCACCGGCTTCCCTAGTTGTAAAGAGTGCCCTTCAGCGCACAGAAGAGATAGAGCTCAAGAAGGGGGAATTGTCAGCAGAGCAGCTAGCTGAGCTTCGACAGATTTGTCCCATCCGCTTAGAGATGGACGCGCTCACAGGCGCGCAACAGGTAGTGCATTCCCCAGTCCCGTATAAGCTTCTCATGGCCTTACGGAAAGCAATTTCAGAGACAGGGCTCCAAAGTCGTTTTACCAGGGGCACGCTTCAGCAGGCGTGCGAAGCCACCATGTGGATTCCTCACGACTGGAAAGCCGTCATGAGGATGATGCTAACCCCTAGCCAGTACATGATCTGGGACAGCGAGTATCGGCTTGAGGCTCAGGCCAGGGCCGCTAGGATGGGAGGCGCAGTAATTGCTGAACAGCTATATGGTTCAGGTGCCTTCGAGCCCATCAACGCCCAGATCAACCTGCCTCTAGCCACGCTAGAGATGTCCGCCGAAGCCGCCTATAGGGCGTACTTCAAGATCCCAGCGTCTGGCAAAGCGGCTAAAAACTACACCGCTATCAAGCAAGGAGCCCAAGAGCCCTACATGGACTTTATCAATCGCCTGGAGGAGGCAATCACCAGGCAGATTGACAATGAGCAAGCCCAGCAAGAGCTCATGATCAAGTTAGCCAAGGACAATGCCAACTTGGACTGTCGTAAAATTTTGCAGTCCCTAGGCAATCGTCCTGATCTGACCCTATCGGACATGATTAGAGCTTGCTCCGACGTCGGCACAGACTCCTACAAGATGGGTCTGCTGGCGGCGGCGGTGCAAGGGGGTAAAAGATCCAAAGGAAAGAACCAGGGGGCATGCCACTCCTGTGGCAAGGTCGGTCACTTCGCTAGGGAGTGCCGACTCAAGGGAGGCGGACAAAGGTCCAGCCAGCCCAAGGCTCCGAAAACCCCATGTCCGAAGTGCAGAAAAGGCTATCATTGGGCCAAGTTTTGTCCGAGTTCGGGAAACCGGAACGCGGGCATGTCTCTGGCCCCAGTCCAAACAGAGGCTTCACTCATTCCCCAGAACCAGGACTTCCCCGAGCTGGACTAGGTTCCAGGCACACTCCAGACACTACGAGGGCACAGGCCAGCCCCA
Organism: Bradypodion ventrale; assembly: GCA_035047345.1. Lineage (NCBI taxonomy): Eukaryota > Metazoa > Chordata > Lepidosauria > Squamata > Chamaeleonidae > Bradypodion > Bradypodion ventrale. The sequence goes on along the minus strand of JAWDJE010000002.1, from coordinate 280,180,565 downwards.
AGGGTAGCACAGGGCTAGAGCTGACTTGTCAGGCAGACGTTACATGCGACCTGCCAGGCACAGTCTATCTGGTCGATTCCCAGTACATGGGTCCCCTGCCCAGAGGCTTTTTAGGTATAGTTTTGCCCCGTAGTGTAGCTGGAGCCCGCGGAATATTTATAATTCCAGGAGTCATTGACTCGAATTTTTCAGGCGTTCTCCAGGTCCAACTCTGGACGCACCTGCCCCAGACCATTCATAAGGGAGATTCCTTAGCGCAACTGATCATGGTTCCTTGTCACTCGCCAGCAGGCAGCCAGGGGAGGCTCAGTGACAGCTCAGAGCCCGGCTCAGCAGACCGCCTGAGCGCGGTTGAGGCAGTGCAAGGATACCAGGTCTTAGCGACAGTGGAGACCAACATTGAGTGGAAGCAGCGCCCCGTTATCGAGGTATTTTTGAACAAAAGAGTGTTCTCAGGCCTACTCGATACCGGAGCTGATGTATCCGTGATAAGCAGGAGCCAGTGGCCAAGGGAGTGGGCCATTGAGCCGGTCTCCGATGTGTGGGGGGTAGGCGGTGTTCAGGAAGCGTTTAGGAGCCGAGAGTGGGTAGAAGTCACGATCCCAGGGGCTGACGGCACGGCGGTAATTCGGCCGCACATTCTTGACGTGCACGTCAACCTTTGGGGGCGAGACATTCTCCAGCAGTACGGTGCCACCCTTACCTTCGGGTAATGGCGTTGCCACTTAAATGGCTCACCGACACTCCGGTCTGGGTGGAACAATGGCCGGTTGTGGGAGAGAAATTAGTTGCCCTCAAGCAGCTAGTGAAAGAGCAGCTAGACGCAGGACATATAGAACAGTCCACCAGTCCCTGGAACTCGCCAATTTTTGTGATTAAGAAAAAGTCGGGGAAGTGGCGACTCCTCCACGATCTCAGGGAGATCAATAAGTGTATTCAGCCCATGGGTCCGCTTCAATGCGGCATCCCGAATCCTAATATGATTCCCGAGGGGTGGGAGATTCTAGTTGTAGATCTCAAGGATTGCTTTTATACAATCCCCTTAGACCCCAGGGACCGGGAAAGGTTTGCTTTTACGGTGCCGGTTGTGAACCACAGTGAGCCCACGCTCCGTTACGCGTGGAAATTTTTGCCACAGGGCATGCTCAATTCGCCCACCCTGTGCCAAATTTATGTTCACAACGCGCTGGAAAAATTCCGAAGCCTTTACCCTAAAGCTATTGTTTGTCACTTCATGGACGATATCTTGGTCGCTATGCCGCAACTTGGCAGCGAAATGTTTTCCGACCTCCAGGCCAGCCTGGGGGACAAAGGTCTACTCATTGCCCCTGAGAAAGTGCAGAGAACCGAGCCCTTCTCATACTTGGGCCATCGGCTTCTCCGCTCTTTTGCAGCGCCAGTTTTGCCTCAGATAAATCTACAGGACTCAGTCACCCTCGTAGAATTACAGCAGATCTTAGGAAACATTAATTGGGCCAGACCGTATTTCCGATTGGATACGGATCTTTTGAAACCGCTCTTCTCGCTGCTAACCTTAGGCAAGCAGCCGGCAGACCGGATAAAAATCTCTCGAGACGCGTGTTTGGCGCTCGAGAAAGTTAACCTAGCTCTCAGCCAGAGGTGGGTGGATAGGATCGCCCAGGGGCCCTATGCCCCGATCCTGAATTTGTACATCGTACGGTCAGGATCCATGTTCACTGGGGCGCTAGGCGTAGACTCAGGGAAGGGAGCGAAAATTGTGGAGTGGGTTTACTTGCCTAACACATCTTCACGGAACATCGTTCCGCCCCAAGAGCTAGTTTCCGCGGTGATTTACCGCGGCAGGCTGAGAGCTAGGGACATTTCAGGAAATGATCTGGCCAAAATTGTGGTTCCGTTCACCAAGGAACAAATTCACCAGTTAATGCAGCTAGGTGACTCGCTTCCGATAGCTTTGGAAGGCTTCACTGGGAGCTTAGCATATCACTTGCCCAAGGATCCTAGGCTTGTCTCGCTTCAGACAGGAACAGTCAGCTTGTTCGAATTGCTCTCGCTGGTCCCGCTCCAAGGGGCCAAGACAGTTTTTACAGATGGTGGTCGCACCTATGGTGCTTTGACCTGGCAGGAGGGCGAAGCTTGGCACACGCTGTTAACTCTTCCACAGAAGTCCGCTCAGCGGGCAGAGTTGGCAGCCGTGAACCTTGCCTTGCGCACCTTCGCCCAGGAGCGTTTGAATATCATAACTGACAGCCTGTATGTAAGGAATTTGTTGCACAGTCTACCGGGAGCTTACATCACTCCCGCGATAGACAAGAATTTACTTAGTCTGTTTCTCACCGCTCAATTTCATTTGCGAAACCGCAAGGAACCGCTCTATATTGCCCACATCCGAAGTCACCAAGACCTACCGGGTCCGATTTCCGCGGGCAATAGCAGAGCGGACGCGGCCGCAAAGGAAATTCAGCAACGTTCAGTTTTGGGAGTTTTCACCACTCCAATCCAAAGTCATGCATTTTTTCACCAAAATGCCAAAGCACTCGCCAGACAGTTCAATCTGCCGCTCTCTCAAGCCCAGGGTATAGTCCGCTCCTGCCAGCATTGCGCAGGAGCGCCAGGGGGGCCCTCGTGGGGGGTCAACCCACGGGGGACTGAGGCCAATCAGGTATGGCAGATGGACGTCACGCATGTGCCGCAGTTTGGCAGATGGCAGTACATGCACGTCTGCATTGATACCTTTTCCCAGTTCGTTTGGGCCACGGCGCAGAAAGGGGAGACGGCTACCCACGTGGAGCTGCACCTCCTTTCCTGCATCGCGGCGATGGGCAAGCCACGGCACGTGAAAACGGATAACGCACCGTCCTACTGCTCTAGGCAACTGGCCGCCTTCGTGGCGACGTGGGACATCAAGCACACTTTTGGAATTCCCTACAATCCGCAAGGGCAGGCGATTGTAGAGCGGGTCAATCGGACGCTAAAGTCCTATCTTGACAAACAAACAGAAAGGGGGGAACCTCCTGCCCTCCCCAAGTCGCAAGGAGAGGCACAGTTTTGCTTAAATAAGGTATTGTTCACTTACAATCACCTTAATGTTTTTTCGGACTGTACGCCGCAGGAGAGGCATTTCCGCCGCTCGGAACCTCTCCCGCGACCTATGGTCCGGTACCGAGTGCCACCAGACCCTTCTTGGAGGGGCCCGGTGCCGCTCATAACGTGGGGAAGAGGGTATGCTGCAGTTATGTCTCCTACAGGTGTCGTTTGGATTCCAGCTCGGTGTGTCAAGCCTCATCTGGAACCGCATGGCGTGGACCCAGGTCGACCCGAGTCCGATCCCGGAGATGGAAGACCTCACGCTGACCCAGCGGATCCGCCGGAGGAAGCGGCCACCGATGCCCAAGATCACCTGGGGGATGGTCAAGGCTCTTTGCCGTGACGCCCAGGACACCGTCCAGCGCGAGGAGAAGGAGCTGACACCGGAGAACCTCACAGCTGCAGTCTTCGCTCAACTCCATGCCAACACAGTGGCAATCACCATCATCCTGGCCCTTTCCCTGCTTTTGGGGGGAGGCGTTCAGGCTACTCCAATCCAGGCCGACGGTTTGCCGCCTGGTGAAGATTTGTCTACCCGATTGCAGTACAACTTGTGGGAAAGGTTGGCGGGTCTCGTCAACCAGTCCGATTTTTGCTTACAGCAGGGCATTGGTTCTGCATCTATCCTCAGCACCTGTCTCATCCCCGTGTGCCACACTCCAGACGCACGCACCAAGGATGGCGACTGGTTGCTGAAGGCCTTTTCTGGGCCACATTCTCCTACTGCCTTCTCAGCATATGCACGCTGGGGGGGACAGAAGCTTGTGTCAACCTTGCCGGCTGATGCGGTCGCTCTTCATACCCCTCGAGTGGCGATCAGCCCGGACGCTGCCTGTACCCGCATGACCGGCTGCACCTCAGGCGGTCAGGTGCGGCGCCGCTGCGTGGACCCTGGCAGCGGCAACTGGACTTGTACCAAACCAGAGACACTCATCTCATTGTATGCATATGTCACCCTACCCCCTGGGTGGTTTTTCACCTGTAACCAGTTCACATGGAACTACATCCCTGCGAATTTGTCGGACTCGATGTGTTGTATCAGTCGTTTGACACTGTTACTTCCTACCAAGGACATGATTGCCCCAAGCACTGTCGATGCAAATGTATCAATTACTAATGTTTCCCCACTCATACGGCACACACGCACAACCCAGTTAGACAGCTCCTGTGACAGCAGCTTCAGAGTGTTAAGTCCCGCTGAGTATGTATCGCTGGCGGTCAGCCTAATCGGCGTGCCAGGCTTGGCCGTCGGTAACGCACGGAGGATCGGCCGCTTAGCTTGCGGTTTGGCTAAAGCCATTAACCATACCTCCACAGCGATAGCGCTCCTTAATCAGGAACAGGCAGAGCTTCGCCATGCCGTCCTTGATAATCGAGCGGCTATCGACTACCTCCTCTTGCTACATCACCTGGGCTGTGAGTCTTTTCATGGAATGTGCTGTTTTAACCTTACTGATAATTCCCGCAAGATCCAAAACCAGCTCACGGATCTCCACACCATAGTTGCAGGCATCACAGAGGGCTCTGCATGGGGGGCTTGGTGGAGTTCTCTGTGGAATTGGATGTGGTCATGGATTCCCTGGGGATGGTTGCAAACGGTACTCAAGATAGTCGTCGGGATTGTCATTATAGGCATTATGATATGTTGCCTGGCTCAATGCATTCCCTCACTGATCGCCCAGTGCCGCCCCAGAGAGAAACCCCGTGACGTCATCCCTACTCAACAGCTGATGCCGATCTTGCATAAGGTCGCCGCTCAGGTCCTTAAATAGAAAAATTAAAGGGGAGATGCGGATTCCCCATGCCCCATAGGGCATGGAACGGCCCGCCTGAAACCACTGCAGTGAGAGACGCTCCTTGCTTGTGGGTTCGGCGGCCGCCAAATCAAGGGGGGTGAATAAAAGATTGGGTTTGATTCACCCAATTACCGTGACCTGACCCGCGACGCTGCCAAGTAAGCAGATAGCTAACTCCTGTGTAACATTAAGTGTAATAAACTCATCTCCCGGTTTGGGAAATCCCTGGCGCAAATAAACCATGTTTGTCCCTGCCTAATCCCCAACACAATGGTCATTCTTTCCCCGTGTTTGCCCGAGTTAATTAACTTCCCCTTTGAAGGTTTCCCCATTAACCTGAGTCAACGTATGAGGTAATGCGCTGTTAGATGACAGTTTGCCACCGTTGCGTTTTCTTCCCTATAAATGATATTGCCTTTTGCCATTAAAGTACTGATCGATCCTGCTTCCTTGTCTCGTGTCGTTACTTGATCAGTCATCCTCCGGGCGCCCCGGCCCTCCAGTGGCCCCAATTCCTTCAGGTCTCCACATTGCCTGTGAGTGTGTGTATTTTGCAAGAGTATAGACCATGAGTTCTCAACCTTTTTAAGCCAGGGGCTGGGTCATGTTCCCTCAGACAGCTTTGGGGACTGGATGACCATTTTGCCTTTCCTCCACCACATGACACTTCCTGGTGTGGTGGAGGTGGTGGAGGTTACATGAAATGGTGCCGCAGGCTGCATTCAGCCCATGGGCTGCAGGTTGAGAATCCCTGGTGTAGACAGTAGAATTGGCTACAGGCAGGTTCTTGACCAGACCTTTAAGACAAATTGTACAGTGTGTGTGTGTGTGTGTGTGTGTGTGTGTGTGTGTGTGTGTGTGTGTGTGTGTGTGTGTGTGTGTGTGTGTGGCAGAGTAGCATGCAAGCGTAATGCAAGTGGAACCAACACGCCTTGGACTGCTCACACACACAAAAGAAGAACAGCAGCATAGTTCACAGAAAACAAATGGTATTTACTTTTCTGGTGCTAATTACCTTTCAGTGTAAAACGTAAATATAGATAGTGTCTCTCACAAAAGGTATTTCCACAAAGTCAAAGTCTCTCACCTTGGCAGGAATCTCTCAAGGTCCTTCTGAAGCTGATTAGAGGCTTGTGGATTTGCTTACAGCCTTTGGTAGATTCTAAACAATAGTTCAGCTCATTCACAGCAGTTCAACAGGAATGAAAGCCAAGACTCATTCTGGCTTCAAGTGCAGTGGCATAAGCAGTTCAGTTCTTTCAAGCACAAACATACACATACTCTTGCAAAAGAGATTGGTTAGTGCTTACTGAATGCTTCCAGGTTCCAGTACAGGTTTAGTTGTAGAAGAACTTCTGCCTGACTCCTCCCCAGCAACTTCAGCAAAAGTTACAGAAACAGTCCTTCTGTATTCTCTCTTCTTGCTCCAGTAACTCCAGCATGAACTCCTAGATTACTCTGGTACTCCTCGAAGACTCCTTGATAACTCCACCAAATAAGTGCTCTGGAAGTACTTCATTTATAGAGCATAATACTGTGGCTAACCATATCAGTGGTATCAGCTGTGCAATACAGATACAGGCTCTTAAAGCTATAGGTGCATACATTCATCCTATGCAATACCCAGTACCACTATTTCAATACCTGATACAAATGAAATAGCAAGAGGAAAATGCTCCTCCTTGCCCCTTCCTGTCTTCTCCCACTTCTGGAAAGAAGTTTTTTCTCTTTTTAATTTTCTTATAAGTGATGCAGCACATCTGCACTACACTTCTTCTTCTTCTGTGTCTAGGCCAAATGTGAAACTGCCAAAATAAAGACACCATTTGGTGAGTTCATTCTGCCGTTCCTTTTGCATGACTAATTGTGAGAAATATTAGCTGGCAACACAAGGTTGCTGTTACCAGGGTATGCCCAATTGTGGTTGAAAAATATCACAATCTTCGAGGAGGCTCTTTCTGTTTAACTACAGTATACTGAGAAGGAGGCTGGATTATATGGTTTTATAACCACCTTCCAACACAATTATTCTATGATTTTATGATTCTATATTTACAGGAAAGCTATTATAAAAAGACTATTTAATACTGTGATAAGAAAGAAAGATGCCAAGATCATTTTTTTAAAATAGTTGGGTTGTTTTTGATCTGCAGTGGCTCAAGTGGCTAAGACGCTGACTGGGAGGCAGAAGGTGAGCAGTTCGATTCCCAAGTACTGCAGGACGGAATGAGCTCCCGTCTTTGCCCCAGCTCCAGCCAACCTAGCAGTTTGAAAGCAAGAAATTGCAAGTAGATAAATAGGGACCACTTTGATGGGAAGGTAACAGCGTTCTGTGTGCTCCGGTGTCTAGTCATGCCTGCCACACGACCTTGGAAACATCTACAGAAGCAGACAGTGCTGGCTCTTCGGCTTTGAAACAGAGATGAGCACTGAACCCTAGAGTCGGATATGACTGGCTTTCGAGCAAGGGAAAGACCTTTACTTTTGAATAGCTGGAATCATTTTGAAAAGGCTAGCTAAGCCAAGCTTTATTTAATTTACAGTTGTTAGTGAACCAAAAACATCCATACCATTTATTTATTTTTTGGCTTAGAAAATTCCCTCCTCCTGTGTCACATTTTCCTTGGAATCATTTCCATATGAATGATTTTTACCCTTAAACATGTACTAGGACATTCTGCTCTCTTTTTTCAAAGTCCTGATGAACCACAAATTCTTTATCTAAAAATTGTTCTGGCTGCCTTTGCACTTTTGCCAGTGACTGCTGCTGCAGTCAGAGTTCCTGTTTGCTTTTAATGTAATGAGGATGGTCTTACATGCAATCAAGCATCCACCATTAGCTCCCCTGGTGGCTTAGTGGTTAAGGTGCTAGGCTTGGAGACTGGAAAGATGGGTTCAATATCCAAGAGCTGCACGATGGGGGATATGAAAAGAACCTCATTCAGGTGTCTCCTGCAAAAATCCTTTCAATCCAGAGTAATCTCTGGCACGAAAACAAACAAACCTACCTGAATTCCATCACAAAAGAAATTGTACCAAGGCAAGGTGTCTGAATGAATAACAAAGGGCTCCTCAATTTGGGACCACATGACTAAATAGTCCCTTAAAGCATCTGATCACTGTGGGACTATTGAAAGGTAGGGAAGGCTTTAATTTCCCCCCCCCCCCCCCTCCGATTCTTTATTTGTGTCAGATGCACCACCAGCATACAAAGCTAAAATTAACACATCTAGAAAAAATAGAATTAAAAGGACTAGAAAACATCTGCCCCATATCGGGCCACATCAACAGTATTTCCTCTTGCCAACATACGGTCCCCCTCAGTGCATGTTAAGGGGCATCATGTGCATTGTATCATATGGGAGATAGTTTGTACTTCTCTGCCTTCACACAGGCTGTCATCTACTGGGAAACCAACCCCATTTTCTTAGATTAGCCCTTGATCTTCCTACCCCTGCATCCAATCTGTTTAAAACTTTCCACACAGGCCATGGTTGTTCTTGGCCAGGTGGTAGAGTCATGCAGGTCTACCCAGTTATCTGGTAGCTCCTTGCTTGCCTTCCATAGTTCTAAGGTAGTCTGTGGGGGCTGGTTGTTCAGAGGAGCAGAAGTTGTGATTTCAGTCTCTGCTTTGGTGGTTGGTGATCAAATTTGTTGTTGTTCAGTTGCACAGTCGATTCCGACCCCATGGACCATTGCCTGCCAGGCACCTCTGTCCTCCACCACCAGCCCACCCAGCTCTGTGCCCATTTGATCTACAATGCCATCTAGCCATCTCATTTTTGGCCGCCCCCTTCTTCTTTTGCCCTCTACCTTTCAAATACCAGGTGTGTTTCCTCTCCAATGATACCGGCACAGCTGAGATTGCTGCCTCAAAATTACTAGGGGACACAAATGCCCTGTAATCATTACCTTAGTCTTACCATCTCTCGCTTCCCTTCTTGTACAAAAAAAAAAAAAAAGAAAGGGGGGGGACTCTTGAATATAGTGTAGGGGCCTTTTCAGATTCCATGATATAACTGCTGTTCCAGAAGTTTTATGTCTTAGCTTGGGTATTTAGCCTTACCACCCCTTCAGATTGCCACAAATAAACCCATTTGGGAAAAGGCTCTTTACAAAATGAGGGAAAGGGCTGTAGCTATATTGACCAGGAACCTCTTCTTGCTTCATAAAAGATACACTTTGTCTCAACTTGCTACTGATCTGCAGAGTCACATTTACTCATAGGTCCGACAAATATACCTGTAATATCATTTCAGTCATGCCTAGCTCTTAACAGGATCCCAAGGGTGGGAAATCTGATCACAAGCCCTACTGTGACTTCATGGGTTCCTGGGACCAGAGACTCTTCATCTCAATGAAGGGATGTGAGTATCACAAGAAACTGCTGATCTCTTTCTTCCTACAAATCATAAGAATAGTGTGTAATTATATAATTATTTACTCTCTTCTTCTTCTTACAAAGTACAAGGTAAGGGGGATCAAAGCAACTTCAGATAAATAAATAATTTTAAAAATCAGTTTGTCTTCTTTTTTTCTGATACACTTATACAAAAATCTGCAAAAAAGAAGAAAACTAAACACAGCATGAGAAATGGGAAACTCCATTGTTAAGGTAATGAAAGACACTATTAACTAAAAAAATCCCAGTAGACAAAAATATGATTGAAGGACTGGCAATATCCTGAAAGCAGATTTATTATGTTGCATTTTCCCAGGAGTCTATCAGAGCCAAAGGACTGCATAAAGAGACTTATATTTCACTAAATAGAATGGGTGATAAATATTGTCCTTGGCAGAAATTCAGAATAAATGATACAGAGAATGCATTGTTAGAAGTGGGAATTCCTTGAATAATGCAAGATGCCTAGCTGTCACGGAATGAGCTTTTTGCATCTCCCAAAGCTTTTTAATTAGAATCTTGTTTTTATGAGTATTTCCACATATGATTGCCTACACTCATTGCAATACTGGAACACTAATGTGGTTTACCCCACTAGCTTTACTCTGCAGTTCCTCTAAGCCATTGATGGTGAACTTTTTGGAGACCAAGTGCCCAAATAGATGGGCAGGGTGAACTCTGTGCTGAGGGCTGGAGGAAGCGCTCCCATTGGGCTGCTGGACAGAAGGGTGGAGTGAACTCTGTGCTGGGGAGGAAGGAAGTCTCCCATTGGACTGCTGGGCAGAGGGGCGGGGTGAACTCTTTGCTGGAGAGGGAGGAAACTTTTCCATTGGGCTGCTGGGCAGATGAACTCTGTACTTGGGGAGAGAGGAAGCACTCCCATTGAGCTTCTGGGCAGAGTGGTGGGCAAACGCTATGCTGGGGAGGGAGGAAATGCTCCAGTCGGGCTGCTGGGGCAGGGGGAGCAAACTCTGTGCTAGGGTGATGGCGCACATGCCAACAGAAAGGCCTGGGAGTGCCACATCTGGCATGTGTGCCATAGGTTCACCACCACTGCTCTAAACTAGCACATATCATATTATGATATTATTAGGGGACTGGAACGCCTTCCTTACCATCTGAGGTTGCAACGGTTGGGCCTCTTCACTCTTGAATGATGGCGTCTAAGAGGTTGAAGTTTATAAAATCATGAGCGGTGTGGACAAAGTAGATAAGGAAAAACTGTTTTCCCTATTGCACAACACTAGAACTAGGGGGCACTCTATGAAACTTTGGGGTACTAGTTCTCAAACAAATAAGAGAAAGTACTTTTTCACCCAGAGGATCACTGGTCTATGGAACTCCCTACCAGAAGAAGTGGTGACAGCTGTCAGTCTTGACAGCTTTAAGAAAGGATTAGACAAGTTCATGGAGGACAAGGGTATCAATGGCTATAATTATGGATACCTAAGAACAACCTCCAGGTTGGAGAGATAGGCAGGATATCTCTCAATGCCATTTCCAGGGAATCCTAAGCAGGTGAAAGCATCTGCTTGGGAATAATACCCTGAAGCAAATGGTGAGCCACTGTGTGAGACAGAATGCTGGACTGAATGGGCTCCTGTGGCCTGTTCCAGCAAGGCTGTTCTTATGTAGCAGAGCAAATCAAGACTATATAAGGCAATTCTAAAAATGAGGAGCAGCCCAAACAAAAATTATAATTCTGAAACAGGATTTTAATTAATATCAAATTTGAGAGAGGAGGAGTAGGTAGTCTAATGTTGTCCTGTGCAAAATTTGGTGGTTTCATCAAAGAGTTTAACAATTAGAGGTGATCACCATTGGAACAATACCAATATGTGAACCAAAGTCAGCTTCAGCGGGAACAACATACTCTTAAAATGCCTAATAAACTTGCCACAGCAATTCCTTCTCCAAGGGGCATTCCCCAAAGAATCTGATTTCTATAAGGTTTTCACCATATAGAAACTATGTAGAAGAATGTGGAAAATTAAGCAGTGCACAGTTTCTTCTGTGCAGAAACTACTTCATCTTTTCACAGGTCTCTGCATCAATTAATATATTTTTTTAAAAAAAACTAAACTGGAGACATTTGGTGACTTCATTTGAAACTAGATATTGGCTCCTTTTCTTCCCATACTTTTCTCAGAAGTTACCAAGAACTTTGTAATGAGGAACTATCATAATATAATAATGCACAGCAAAATGCTCAACTGGAATGAATTTTAATGATCTTTGGCAAAATGTTATTCCCTTTCTCCCTGCAGTCATGTGAAAAGTCCTCCATTAATTAGGAAACTTAGATCACAACATGATCCTGTTCCTCAAAAAATTCTTGGGAACAGCAAAGGAGTTTAATGGTGTGTTGTTAATACCAGCATAATGTAGAGTTTTTAAAATTGTTTAAATGTGCAGCACTTATTAAACATCAGATGTGCTAAATCTGTACCTAGTATCATCTACAATAAGCCATCTCTGAATATTTTTGCATAGCAACTGTTGCTAAGAAGGATCTGCACGCCTCAACCAAAATTCAGAAGAACTCAGATTCCATCAGCATTTCAAGCAGCTGGAGATGACTAAATATACATAGTCAAATGACTGGCTTCCTTCATTATTGTTATTTTTAGACGTTTCAAAGAAGAGATGAGGGAAGATTCATTGCAGAGAAATATTTTTTCTATATTACAGAAGAAAAGGTCATAAAAATGCTAGTTTCAGATGCCATCACTTTTAGCCTGAACGATACCAGTTTTGATTAGTTTTATTGACTCAAAACATGTAAGCATTTTGCAGTTCATAATGATATTTTCATGCTTATAACCTCCATTTTAGAGATGTATGGACCCCCTCTATTTGAATATGTGTGTGCTTGCATACATATCTTGCACACTTAAAACACTTCTGCAACAATTTTTAAGTTGAAGCCTTCACAATGTGATTGATATGATAAAGAGTTCAAATAATAATAATTTCATGTCAGAAATTATTTTGGGCTGAAAGGATTTTTGCTGGAGAAACTCCGCTCAGAGGATGCCCAAATGAGGCTCCTTTCATGTCCCCAAGATCTTTTCCCACTGAAGTGGTCCCTGTTTATTTGCAATTTCTTGCTTTTGAACTGCTAGGTTGGCAGGAGCTGGGAAAGAGTTGGGTGCTCAAACTGTCATGCCGGGTGTCGAACTGCAACTTGCAGGCCTTCCAGCTAACAAGGTGAGCGTCTTAACCACTGAGCCACTGCAGCCCCCAAGAGCTCAAATAAATACAATGCAATAAATACAGTTAATTAAAGCATTACAAAAAATAAAATAACCAATACACAGCATGAAGAGGGAGGCTGCATTTGGTTAAAACAGCCTGGCATGACCAGTTTGAAAACAACCGGGGACAGAGTCAAAAATATGTCCTAGAGGAGCACATTCCATACAGATCAAAATGAAGACTCTTCTAGCTTCTTGTTCCAAGAAAACCCGTAGATTGAAGAGAAAGCTGCCAAATTTAAACACATTTTGGTTAGGTGGTATTTACTTATTAGTAAAAAAAATCCCACTCGTTCCATTTTCAGTTTTCTTCTCGGATGGTTGAATTTTCTCCTACACCATAGTGTAGCCTACAAACTAGGTTTCATGATTGCATGGTGGCTTCCAGAAGGCAAAAAGGGTGAATGCACACCTCTGTATTCATAGCACTTGGCCTTTCATTGTTCTTGCTTATCCTCTAACATTGCTGAGTTTTGGAGCTCAACAGTAGGAGAATAATGTAAGCGCCTTCAACTCAAAATCGACCTATAGTGACCATAATGGGGCTTTCAAGGTAAGTGAGATGTTTAAGGATTACCAGTTCCATGCCCCTAGTGAGTTTCCATGACTGAGCAGAGATTCAAACACAGGGCTCCTTGGTCCTAGTCCATCACTCTATCCACTGCACCACACTGGATATTATGGTGGAATAATACAGTCAAGCTAAGATGGCCCTAAAGCATGAGTGACAAACAAATCCCATTTTACTCTGCCTAAAACTGAAGCCCAAGAGCTGAATTTACTCACAGATCTTTCATTGTTAATAGTGGCCATGGAAAGCAAAGAGATGTTCAAAAATCTTAGTCAAAATAACTTCATAGAGTACTTCTCAGGATGATGGGCAGTGGCGGCATTTCAGGAAATGATACAAAGTGATATGTGAAGGGCCACTGAAAGGCAAAAGGAGGAGAGTTTTACTACCTTGATTAACTGCAGGTTTGCAGAAAAGGTTAAGCTATGAGTAAAATGTACAGGCTGAGCATTTAAGGTATTTTTTAAAAAAAGAATGTATCAAGGTTCAGATACAATGGAAACCAGATGTTCTCAGTCTAGTTCAGTCATGAGGTAAGCACAGAGGAGATACTGTACTCATGCCATAATTTTTTTTTGAGTTCTTCAAAAATTGCAGATTGGTTGAGACATCTGAAGTCTCAAAAACTAGCTCTCCAGCTAATGCAAGCGCGGCGCCAAAATGGCCGCCGTGCTCTTTGCGGGGGCCCCCCCACCGGACGAAGACATCCGGGTAGTTAGGGGGCGTGGCCAGCACCCTTATATAAGGGGCGGCCACGAGGCAGCCGAGCTGCCATTTTGCGAAGCGACGGAGCGGAGAAGTTTTTCCCTCTTACCTCCGTCGCTCTTGCTCTTCGGGAAGCCTCTTTGGCGCAGCTTTTCTTTAATCAGGCTTCCTAGCAGATTCCAGCTATGCCTTCCAAGAAGAAGGCGGCTGCGAACGTGGCTCGCTCTGCGCGGAGGCGCCAGCCGGGTCGGAGGACCGCGACTGCGCCTCCTCAGCAGCCTCCTCTGCCAGAGCCCACCGGGACCGGTGGGATGGGGTCGATAGCCCCTTGGCCTGAGGCGGGGCGTCCGCATACCGGCCCGACTGGGGCCGCGGCCCCCGGCCCGCAAGCAGTGGCCACTGCCCCGGCATAGTCCATGCTTCGGGGCCTTCCCCGCTTGGTCCGCAGCTTATTGCGGGGGGTTTCAGCCATGGGGGGTGGTTGGGTTCCCTCCCCTGGCAGGGCATGCCCCCAGCTTCTCAAGGGCTGGGCCTGGGCTCTTGGCCGTATTCGGCCTCCGGGGTCCAGGAACCTGGACCGGCACCCGTAACTTGTGGGCCGGTCGGCCCTTTGCCCCCTCTTGGTACCGGGGGCTATGTTACTGTGGAGGCCCTTCTGGCCCGTGTAGCGGCCCTCGAGGCATCGCTGGCGAGGGTCAACCACCCGGGGGTGCCTTTCGGGTTGCAGGTTGATCCTTTGTCTGCCGGGCAGCGGCAGGCGACGGGACGGGTCGAGGTGCCTGAGGCGCGTGGGCCGGCGGCGGCCACTGCCTCGCAGCTCCCCACACAACAGATGCAGCAGACTGGCGCTGATCTGGCCCCATCGACGAGCTCAGTTTCGGTCGTGAGCTCCGACGCCCCCGGTGGGCCGGAACCCCCAGTGGGGGCGGCCCGCGGGGGTGCATCAGGTGAGTATGCGGTTCAAGCTAGTGCACCCACACACCTGACTTCGTTGGGGGGAGCATTTCAGTGGCCGTGGCCTCGCACGGGTGGCGCGACGGTTCAGCCGCCGCCGGCCCACCCGGCGACTTCACCTCTGACCCAGGGCCCGGTTTTGGGTGGTGCCTCCTACTCAGTTGGGAACGTGTTGGGGGTGTCCGGGTTGGTACAGGCTCCTTTTACATTACCCGCAGTTCCCACCGTGCCGGTGTCGGCGTTGCCGACAGCGGGGTATTCCTTGCCCCTAGGGGACCATCTGGCCCAGTCTACCAAGGAGAAGATCTGGCGGGGCGAGTATGTGGACATCTTCTCCCTTCTTAACAGAGAGCCCACCAAGGAGGAGAGGGAGGGGCAGGATGAGAAGGATAAGGAACAGGCACGACGTCGTAAGCCGCCACGCACGTGGGCTAACTGGTTGCCAGCGTACCTCATATACATGGCGGTTTACCTCCGGGCCAGGCCGGATCTGGCCATCCCGATGGTCCAGTATTTGGACAACATTTACCGGGCGATGGTTGACTTCCTGGGCCCGTCGTGGCTGGCTTACGATGAGGAATTCCGTATGCGGATTCCCCTGCACCCAGAGATGAGGTGGGATGAGCCCTGCCAGAGGCTGTGGCTTCTGTACATGACCCCCACGCGCCCGGCGCCTGGGGAGAGATACCATTGTGGACATGCTGTCCAACGAGCGGCCCCAGTGCAGGCACCCCGCCAGGTGGCGGGGCAGGGGGTTCCAGCCCGCCTGCTGTGCTGGACCTTCTTGTCCAATGGTTCCTGCAACAGGAAAAATTGCAAGTACAGGCATGAGTGTCCCTCTTGTTCTGGCCCCCATGCTGCCTCCGCCTGTCCCAGGCCTGGAGGAATGCGGGACAGGGGCAGGGGCGGACAAGGGGCCGGCAGGACTGCCGCTGAGGGAGCAGGTCCACCGAAAGGCCCCCTCCCCAATTAATGTAGATATGCTAGAGCGTTGGCTCGCATTATACCCGAGGAGGGCAGACGCAGCTTACCTGCTGCAAGGTTTTCAACTGGGGTTTCGTATCCCTTTTATGGGAGATAGGTCCCCCCAAGACGCACCCAATCTTTTGTCACTTAGGGGACGGGAGGAGGTGGCTCCTGCCAGCATTACTAAGTAGGTCGATGCGGGCAGGGTCGCTGGCCCTTTCCCTGCGCCCCCGTTTCCCAACCTTAAGGTCTCCCCATTGGGCTTGGTACCCAAGAAGTCGCCGGGCGAGTTTCGCCTGATCCATCACTTGTCCTACCCAGCCGGCCAATCGGTCAATGATGCTATCCCTGATGACCTTTGTTCGGTCAGGTATACATCTTTTGACCAGGCGCTGCGCATGGTGCGCTCATGCGGCCCGGGTGCACTGTTGGCTAAATGCGACATTAAGTCGGTGTTTCGTCTCCTGCCGGTGCACCCGGGTGATTTTGAGTTGCTGGGTTTCAAGTTCCGGGGTGAATATTATTTTGATAAGGCCATGCCTTTTGGCTGTTCCATCTCATGCTCAGCCTTCGAGCGTTTTAGTACCTTTCTACAGTGGGCTTTTGTCCGCAGGTCAGGGTCTCGGTCTGTAGCCCATTACCTGGATGATTTTTTATTCGGGGGTGAACGGGGCTGGGACACGTGCACACGTCTCCTCAACACATTTCAGACACTAATGGAGGAACTTGGTGTCCCTTTAGCGCCCGAAAAGACCGAAGGCCCATCTACTAAGCGAGTATTCCTGGGGGTGGAGATCGACACGGTAGCGCAGGAGTCTAGGTTGCTGGGGGAAAAGGTGGCAAGGATAGTGGCCCTCATCTCAGACTTGCTGGCTAAATGCAAGGCATCGCTTCGGGAACTGCAGGTGCTACATGGTCACCTTAATTTCGCTTGCCGGGTGGTCGCACCTGGCAGGGCATTTGCTCGACGCTTGTGCGACGCAATGACAGGCTTATCCAGGCCCCACCATAGGGTGAGACTGACACGGGGCATCAGGGCAGATATGCTTATATGGCTCCAGTTCCTGAGGGAGTTCAATGGGGTCTCATTTTGGAGGTCTGACCTCCTGGCTTCCCCTCGTTTCCAGATACAGTCTGATGCCTCCGGATCCCTGGGTTATGGGATGTACTTCAATGGGAAGTGGGCCTATGGTGGGTGGCCGCCAGCATGGTCAGGCACGGACCGCCTGAGAGATCTCACGTATCTGGAATTTTTCCCATTCTGGGGGCTTTGATGCTATGGGGTGAGGAGTGGGCCAACTCGGTGGTGCATTTCTGGTGTGACAATGCGGCCGTTGTCCACATTGTCAACTCACAGACGTCTAAATCACCCAGGGTTATGGACCTGGTGCGCCAGTTTGTATTGCGCAGCCTGCGCCTCAATGTACTGTTCAGGGCCAGGCATGTCCCAGGGGTCAATAACGATATTGCTGACGCTTTGTCCCGCCTGCAGATCTCCCGGTTCCGCGCCTTGGCCCCGGATGCGGAGGAATTTCCCTCGCCACTCCCGGAGGAGATATGGACCCTTGGCAAGGAGAGGTGAACCGGGCGATCGGCATGTCGCTGGCACCACGCACGCGTAAGGCGTATTACCACGCATTCAATTCCTTTCAGGCATTCTGTGCCCAGTTCCGACTGCCAGATACCTGGCCAATTCCGGTGGCCCACATCCTCCATTTCATGGTTTACCTGCATGCCCAGGGCCTAGCACCCCGCACCATGGCATCCAGGCTGTCAGCGCTAGCTTTTATGGCCAAAGTAGGAGGTCATGCGGACAGTACCGCTGATTTCCGTGTGAGACATGTTTTGGAGGGGTGGGTGTGGGAACGTGGGCGTAGCCCGGACGACCGCCACCCGATTTCCCCGGGGGTACTTACCCAACTGGCACGGGGCTGGCATGACCTATGTTTTGATAGGTATGAGGCAGCCCTGTTTCATGTGGCTACAACGGTCGCCTTTTTTGGAGCGCTCCGCATCAGCGAGCTTGTGATGCTGTCTAAGGCGGATGCAAGTCGTAGGGCACTGGAACTCGAAGATGTCTATGTTTGCAATGATTGGACTCAGTTGAGGATACGCTCCTCTAAAACAGATCAGCACGGCGTAGGCAGTGGAGTGAAACTGCTACGATGTTCCTTGGCAGACATCTGTCCGGTTGGTGCACTACAGGAGTTCCTTGCACTGCGTGGCACGCACCATGGCCCGTTTTTCTGTCACCAGGATGGGTCTCCCCTCACTAAATTTCAATTTTGGAAGGTGACTGGGAAAGCACTCGCCGGGGTGGGCCTCCCTGGGGCCCGTTACGGCACCCATTCATTCAGGATAGGGGCGGCTTCTACTGCGGCTGCTTATGGGTACTCCGGGACTGACATACGCAGCATGGGGAGGTGGGGCTCACAGAGTTTTCAGTTTTATGTTCGCCCTCTTCCACCGTGAGTACCGGTTGAGTCACCGCACCTTTTCTCCTCCCCTTGTTTTTTCCCTTGACAGACCCTGGGTGTCGTATTACACCGGTGACAGTATGGCTGGTGGGCCATAGCTACGTGCACAGGGCAGCGCGACACGCTGCGGCGACAGAGTGGGGACCCCGACTGGGACTGGGTGCATACGCAAGTCTCACATGGTATGGTAAGCCCGGAATGTTGGGGCGGGAACTGTTGCCATTCCTCTTCTCGGTGAGGAATGCTGACCCGCCTGACATTCTGATTATACACCTTGGGGGCAACGATTTGGGACAGGTCACCGGCCTATCGCTGAAGCATGCGATTTGCGGTGACCTCGCCTACCTACATTATGTATGGCCCGCCACAACCCTTGTTTGGTCAGACATGGTCCCGCGGCACGCTTATAGGGGAGGCTTCGACCTCCAGGCCCTGGACCGCGCTAGGCGCATGGTGAACAGGGCTGTGGCCCAGTTCCTTGTGGCCAGGGGTTGGGGGCGGGTCAGTTGTCACCCCGCCATTAGCCTCCAAAATTATGGACTTTATGCAGGGGATGGGGTCCATCTGTCGCGAGGAGGTATGGACTTCCTGTTGGGTGATTGGCGAGCAGGCCTGTTGACCGAGCTGACGGTCTGGGGGGGGGGGCGTCGAGCCTTTATTGAAGCCTCTTTGTGTGGCGGGTAGCACTGGTAAGGTAAACATTTATGACCCACAGGTATCCGGCAGGTTTGCAATTGACTGGACAACACTAGACAGGCATAAGTTGGTTAAACGTTGTCCGGTCAACGACGAACCAGGCAACGGGGTGATGGCGACAGCTAGACAGCATGCATCACCCCGTGAATTTACGGATACGCGTCAGAGGGTGGGGTCATTAGTTAGATATTGACTACGGTCAACAATTTGTTTGTTGTCAACAAACAAATTGATACAAATAGATACATTGTAACAATTGCCGTCGGCAATTTTGGGTGGTACCTTACCAGTGTTACTTCGGCCTGCTTGCCTTAAGAATTATGATTGGTCAATTACCAATAGAAATTTATAATTCGGACTAGGGCATGAATCAATAAATGTGGCCCAATGCCGTTATCCACTTTCATTTGTGTCTGAGTCCTTTATTGGGGGGTGCGCCTGCAATGACACTACTGATCTGTTTTCTGGTTTGTTGTTTGTTTCTCTTCCTTATTCCACTTCAGGTTGTATCTCTTCACAATTTCCCTCCTTCTTTTTGACTTGGAGGGAGAAAGCAGGGTGAGAGGAACAGGACAAAGGAAGAGAACATTTGGAAATAGAAACACCAAAGAGTGTTGTGGAGTCATAAAGACAAGCCATATTTGGCATTATTCTTCATTGATTGTGGCCCACTTCATCAGGTATTCTGGAATTTTATATATGGGGAAGTAGAAGTTCTGCCCCCTGCCCCCATACTATTCCCCTTTCTACACAGGAAGCAGGGGTCTTCCCAGAAGGATCAGCCTTGTCATTAGGCAGAATGAGGCAGGCATCTCTGGCTGTGGGTTTGCTGTATGCCCCAATGTATTATGGTTTTATTTGGACTGCCAAGGTAGGACATCTATGGGATTTCTAGCCTCAGGAACCACAGTAACCTGACCAGATATGATTATTATGTGCTTAGACTTAGTGATAGACCCCATTCACTACCCCATCTTTGGCAAGCGACTTTTTTAGATCAAATCTTCTTACCAAAGTAACGTGTGTGTAAGAGAGAGGAAAAAATTATCAGTAGAGTGTGTCTCTGCATCTGAAGTGATTCTGAGAAGGCTGCATTGGTATTTGTGGTCAAGTCACACTGAATTCAATAAGAGTTACTCCCAAGATATCATTGGTAGTGGATATATTGACATTCTCATAATTGATCTGTAGAGATGGAACAATTTAAGAACCTATGCACTGTTTTTCTGTTTCTTGAAGATGAAATAAGTCCCAATAAATAATACACCGGGCTGCCTTTAAATGTTAACCATTTTGAAGCAAAATGAGAATACTTTTTTTTAAAAAGCATGTAGCTCTAGGTGCATTTAAAATAGTTCAAGACAGAGAGCCATACTTAAAGACCATTATGTACTGAAGCAGATGTTTTGAGCTGAAAGGACAATAGTTTTGCTCTCATACAGAGCAAGATCATTTAATTCATAAAACTCTTGGGCTGTGTCTAGAATATAACACATAATTTAGCCAACCCTTCCCAGATAAGCTATCAAGCAGTCTGCATTTAGCTGTATGCCCTTTCTGCAATGTTATCCTGTTCTACATTTCTACACAGCACTGGAGTGTGGTGCTTCTGTATTAGAAACAGCACCCCCTCGGCAGAAGCAATAAAAACAGAAAAGCTATCCATATGCTATGAAGGAACTCTGTTTTCAACCAAACATTGGGGGAAATGGAAACTGAGCTGCTCTCAAGGTAAAGTGGGAGAAAGGTTAAAGTGAAAGACATGAAATAAAAGTATATCATGCCTAGCAAGGAATATCCAATTTATACAGCGATAAGCCACTAATCCATTATCTAAATTGGGGTTCACAAAAGAAAAGCCACTGCTTTTGTTAAACTGCTGTTTTTACATAGCATATGTGCTAACTGAACAAATGAACGAATCAGTGTAGCTAATTACAGATTGAATCTACACATTGAGTGATAACTGTGGAACCAAAACTTGACTCTGCTGGTGAGCAATTAGAAAATGGACAGTAAAAGCACCCAGCCCCTATTTCTTTACTTTTCTGAAAGCATAAACCTTCTCCTTCTTCTGGTGGGACACCACATTTCTCCTCCTTTTCTCACGGGGGTCCACACTACAGTGAGTAGGAGACAGTTCCTTGGATGTCCGAAGTACCAGTCAGTGCATAATCATTTTTAAAGGAGACACAAAGAAATCAATGGGTCAAAATCTACTGATGTAAAAAAGTAAGAAAGGGAAAGGTCACCCTTGCTCGAAAGCCAGTCATATCTGACTCTAGGGTTCAGTGGTCATCTTTTTTTACAGCCAAAGAGCCAGTGCTGTGTGCGTCTGCAGACATTTCCATGGACATGTGGCAGGCATGCCTCAACACCAGAGTGCACAGAACGTTGTTTACATTCCCACCGAAGTGTTACTTATTTATCTACTTGCAATTCCTTGCTTTCAAACTGCTAGGTTGGTAGGAGCTGGGACAGAGATGGGAGCTCATTCCGTCCTGCAGTACTTTGGGAATCGAACAGCTGACTTCCCGCCTTCCAGTCAGCATCTTAGCCACTTGAGCCACTACAGTCCCTAAGAAAGGGTAATATGGTACAAATGACAAAACTAATCGTATACTGTAACCAAGTTACAGCACAGGTGAGCCCAAGATTTTGCCTTGCACAGTCTCCTAGTCAGACCTGGGGTCCATCAGTTCAATAGATTCCATTGTCTGGCACTGATTAGCAGAGCTTTAAGTCCTCCGATGATGCCCCCCCTTCCACCCCATTCTTGCTAACTTAATTGGCAGCTGCAAAGAATGAACCCAGCATCTTTTGTCTGCAAAGCATGTTTAGTATTGACCAAAGAGTGTCAGGCAGCTGAGGTTAACACTCTTTAATTGCTTATTCTAACAGATTAACTGCCAGTTAACTAAGTAACACATGCCTGGTCTGGCCTGAAATGCCATGCTTCTCAGGTTCTCATGTCCATGATATGGGCTGCTAAAGATTTTAAAGGCTGGTCCACCTCAGGTCAACCTACTCCTTACCCCCAGGAGGCCTAATGGACACCATCCTACCCTCCATCTGCTCAAATCATATTTCTTTTTCTAATAACTAAATGTGGAATGTTATGAGTTTTTCACCATCAACATATGACATTCATTTTTATCCCCCACTGTCTGAAGAAAAATGTAGCAAGAAAAATACAAAAATATGTGTGTCGTGGGCAATTATGTCAACATCATATTACTTCAGACCTCTGAGATATTATCATATTTACATAGTCCAAAAAGTTTTGCATAAATATTATTCTGAATAGTAATGAAATACATGTTCTTGTTTTCCAATAGCCAGTGCTGGGGGAGGCATTTTTTAATTAAAAAAATACCTAATTTTTTCGTATAATTTGAAACAAAACTCTCCTTAAAATGGTTAGTTAGTTTTTCAGGAATTTTCTCGTAAGCAATTGTTTTTCAATTACTGTATCTTTTAGATGATTTTAAAAACAGCTTAACATTTCTTTGTCACACAAGAAATGGTTTAACAGAGATGGGAAAACTAGAAGGGAGGTGTTTAAATTGTTTAGTTAATTATTAGTGAGATGAAACACCCAATTATCTATTTACATTTTACTATGAAACAGAAATTTTGAACAAATTAAAATTGAGGTTTAAATTTGCATTTCATTACTGTGCAAAAAAAACTAACCAAAGTGAAAATGAAAAATCCTATCCATAATATTATTCATTTTAGTCTTTGCAGATTAACTGGTTTTAAATATGCAGTTATGCATTTGTTAGTGGAATTTGGGAGACTGTTTATCTACCAGAGGTGGTGCGGTAGCTCATGAGGTTAAGACACTGAACTTGACACCTGGAAGGTCGGAGTTTGATTCCCAAGTACTGCACAATGGAGTGAGTGCCTGTCTCTGTCCCAGCTCCTGCCAACCTAGCAGTTTGAAAGCAAGAAACTGCAAGTAGATAAATAGGTACCACTTTGGTGGGATGATAAACAGCGTTCTGTGCACTCCACTGTCTAGTCATGGCTGCCATATGTCCACAGAAAAAGGTCTGCAAACACAGATAGCACTGGCTCTTTGGCTATAAACAGAGATGAGCACTCAACCCTAGAGTCAGGTATGACTGGCTTTCGAGCAGGAGTTACCTTTATCTTTACCTTATCTCATACCTGTCAACCCGCGGCTCTGGAAAAACATGACCTGTGCACAAGCGATGTGCGCAGGTCGCTTTCCACGCATGCGTGGAAGGATTTTACCCCTTCCACGCATGTGCGGAAGCACTATGCCACTTGCGCAGCCCCTACGCATGCACGGAAAGTGCTACGCCACTTGCGTAGGGGCTGCGCAAGCGGTGTGGCACTTCCACGCATGCGTGGAAAGCATTTCCCCTGCTGCCAAATTATGGGGTTTTGGCAGCGGGGGCGGGTTATGACGTCAATCGACGTCGAATTATGGGGTTTTCCCGGCCAAATCGGGATGGTTGACAGGTATGCCTTATCTACCAGTATTTATTTGTCATTTACATGTGTAGTTCTTATTTTTCCCAGGTAAACTCAAGGAGAATACTTAGCTCCCCTGCTTTCTACTTTATCCTAACAATGATTCTCTGAGGAATATAAGGTGAGAGAGTGGAACTGCCTCAAAGTCAGTCAATGAATGTCATTGAGTTGTTGCTCTTTTTTGCAGACTAGAATCTAAGTCAAGTTCAACACTGTAACCATTACACCACTCTGCCTGACATCCCTAGACTGGAGGGACAAGGTTACTTTGGTGAACTCAATATACCAATAGGAATTACACTTATATGCTGCCCCATAGAACTTAGTGCACTCTTGGACGGTTTACAAGTAATTGGCATTTTGCCCCCAATACTCATTTTACCAGCCTTGGAGGGATGGAAGGCTGCATCAACCTTACCCAGGCAGCAAATTCTTAAGAGTCCTCTCATCATGTTCCATCTTGCAAATTACCTAATTTAAGAAAGAGTACCGCCATGATGTTAGTACTGAGGGCTGGAGAAATGTTACAGCAAAAGTATACATTCACCCACTATATGTTTTAAAACGTCTATTGATTTTGGTGTTGTTGTTTGTTTGTTTGTTTGTTTGGGGGGGCATTGCAAGTAAATATTATTCATTAAACATTAAAAATAATAGCATTATTGGTCATTGCAAAAGGCTCAATGTTGTGCCCCAGCTATCCCCTCCCCCAAATGAATGCTATAGGTAATGATGTTCCACATATAAAGTTTATGATTTTTGAAACATTAACTAAATATCAAAGTACATTAATTCAAACTTTGCATTGACTGATAAGTATGGAAGATGGAAAATGGGAGCAGTACAATATTCAGGTCAATCACAGTATTCTAAATTTGTTTTATATAATCCTTTGAGTGTATAAATTAAATTGTAAATAAATGAATTATTAAAACAGCACATTTTAGTAGAGGGAGTCCTAGGAGAAATATAAGCAGTGCAACTTCCATATGACACAATCCAGCATATCCTTACCCATGTGCAGCAACACAGCATTATTTAAGGTTTTATTTCCCCCTTCCTTTCCCACAAACATTAACTGTAGTTTTTGATTGAATTTGCAATAAAAAATAAATGATGGAATTTAGTAATGATAAGAGAGATTGCTCATTTCTATTCATGCAAACAGTTTAGGCAAACGACAGAGGCTTAGTTTAACACTAAATGGCATTTCCGCAGTTCTTGCATGAGTGACCATTTTTGAATTTGCAATGTTTTATTTTGTAATGCAGGCTGCAATTGTGATCATGGTCATTTATTCAATACCTGTACTAATTTCTGCTCAATTTCAATTTAAAAATGGGTTAGAAGCAGGGATGAACCATAATTTTCCTCTTTACCCATTGCCATCATCAGCTTTCCAGATGTAAGAGTAGATGTTTCTCCCAGTTGTCCTTGGAGCTCTGCTCCAGTCAAGTGGCAGTGAATGTCTGTAGCCCCTTCCATTCCAGCACCACAGGTAGCACTTTCACGAGGATGGTGATCAAATTGCAACAAACCAAACACTGATATGAAATGTGTATATGATGAGTATCTTAATATCTTTATTTTATTTACCGGCATCTCATACAGCCTTTTAAAAAACAACAAATATGCCTTTGAAATGTATTGTAGCAATTGATTGAAATATGATAAACTAGAAAATCCCAGTTCCATTATTCTTTTTTAACGATGTGATTTCTCAACCCATAATGTAAGTGCTAAATTGCTTGATACCATACAATTTGGTTTGTCTATATCTGGTCAGTTTTTGTCCCTGTTGTTGTGTGAAATTGTGGGAAGGGGACATAAAACTAGAAGGATCAGAGTTGGGAAGAACTGATCTTCTCTCAGATTCAGCACAAAATCCAAGCCATAGAAATTGTCTTCTGAGCTCTCATTTTGAAGGCAAGCATTATGACCTCTAGAGAGTCCATAATCTGGGGCATCAATAGTTGAAACTTGATTCATTTTAGCAATCTTATTTAAAGAAACAGAAAAGATGGAGTGTCACCTAGGGGACAGCAAAATTAGAACAGCAGCAGAGTGCTGTCAGTTGTAAAATGGAGAAGACACAAAAACCTAAGAATGCAAGCGCGGCGCCAAAATGGCCGCCGCACTCTTTGCGGGCACCCCCCCACCGGACTTGGACATCCGGGTAGTTAGGGGGCGTGGCCAGACCTCTTTAAAAGGGGTGGCCACGAGGCAGCCGAGCTGCCATTTTGTGAAAGCGACGGAGCGGAGAAGTTTTTCTCCATCGCTCTCAGCCTTTGCAGGGAAGCCCCTTTTCGGTGGCGAACAGCTTGGCTCTTCGGCTTCTTCTTAGGCTTCCCACCAGCGATTCTACAATGCCTTCCAGGAAGAAGGCTATGGCGAATCCGGTTCGCCCGTCCAGGAGGCGGCAGCCGGGTCGGAGGACCACGATTGCGCCCACCCAACAGGCCCCCATTGCGGAGGCTTCCACCGGGACCGGTGGGATGGGGCAGATTAGTCCGTGGCCTGAGGCTTTACAGCCCCAGACCGGCCCTGTGGTGGCTGCGGCCCCCGGCCAGCAATTGCCGGCCATGGGCTTGGGGCAGGTGGGTGGGCATGGCGCCGCTGGGCCTCCGGCCCCTGGCCCGCATCCCCAGGCCATAGGTTTCAATCAGGGGGGGCTGGGTACAATTCCCTGGCAGGGCATGCCCCAGGCTCCCCGGGGGCCAGAGTTTTGGGCATGGACCTACTCGGGTATGAGTGCTCCGGCACCTGGCCCGGGTCCTGCGACCAGCGGGCTGTCCGGCCCGCTTGGCCCTCTTTATGCAGGGGGCTCTGTGACGGTGGATGCTCTATTGGCCTGCGTAGCGGCCTTGGAGGCATCCCTGGGGATATCCAACCCATCTGGGGCACCTTTTGGCCGACAGGTCACTACGGGGGCAGACAGTCTTCAGCAGGCGGCCGGCCGGGTCGATGGGTCCTCAGAGCTCGATTGCGGTCGCGAGCTCCGACGCTCACCGTGGGCCAGAACCCTCAGTGGGGGCGGCCCATGGGGGTGCACCCTGTGAGTATCCGGTTCAAGTTAATGCTCCCACACCACCATCCACCATGGGTGAGGGTCTCCAGTGGCCATGGCCCCGTCAAGTCGGGGCGGGGGGACAGCAGCCCCCGACTTACCCAGGTGCGGCTTTGTCACTTACAGGTCCCCCTGTGGGTGGGGGGCCTTACGCCGCAGGACATGCAACGGGAGTCACGGGGGCGGTTCAGGTCCCTTTCTTCATGTCCCGCACTGCTAACGTGCCGGTCTCGGCATTACCGACAGCTGGGTATTCTTTGCCCCTTGGGGATCATTTAGCTCAGGCCACGAGGGAGAAGATTTGGTGGGGAGAATATGTAGACATTTTCTCCCTATTGAACAGGGAACCCACCAAAGAGGAGAGGGAGGGGCAAGACGAGAAGGACAAAGAGCAGTCCCGCCATCGCAAGCCACCACGCACGTGGGCCAACTGGTTGCCCGCATATCTCATATACATGGCGGTCTACCTCAAGGCCCGGCCCAATCTGGCCATCCCGATGGCCCAATATTTGGACAATATTTACAGGGCAATGGTTGATTTCCCTGGCCCGTCGTGATTGGCTTACGACGAGGAATTTCGAATGAGAGTGCCCCTACACCCGGAGATGAGGTGGGACGAGCCCTGCCAGAAGCTTTGGCTTCTGTATATGACCCCCACGCGCCCTGCGCCTGGGGAGAGGTATCATTGTGGACATGCTGTCCAGCGAGCCGCTCCAGCACAGGCACCCCGCCAGGTGGCGGGGCAGGGGGTTCCAACCCGCCTGCTGTGTTGGAGCTTCTCGGCCAATGGTGCGTGCAACAGAAAACAGTGCCGATACAAGCACGAGTGTCCCTCTTGCACTGGCCCCCACGCCGCCGCTGCGTGTCCGCGAGCAGGCGCGTCTCGGGGCAGAGGTAGAGGTGGACAGGGAGCGGGCAGACCTGCCGCTGAGGGAACTGGTCACCCAAAAGGCCCCCTCCCCAGTTAATTTGGTCATGTTGGAGCGTTGGCCCGCAACATACCCGAGGAAGGAAGACACTGGTTACCTGCTCGAGGGTTTCCAGCGAGGGTTCCGCATTCCGTTCACAGGGGAGAGGTGCCCCCAAGATGCCCCCAACTTACTTTCTCTTAGGGGCAGGGAGGAGGTGGCCGCCCTGAGTATTGCTAAGGAGGTTAAGGCAGGCAGGGTTGCTGGCCCCTTTCAGGCTCCACCCTTTCCCAACCTGAAGGTTTCCCCTTTGGGGTTAGTGCCCAAAAAGACACCGGGAGAATTTCGTTTGATTCACCACCTGTCATACCCGGCTGGCCATTCGGTCAATGATGCCATCCCTGATGACCTTTGTTCGGTCAGATACACATCATTCGACCAGGCCCTGCGCATGGTGCGCTCTTGTGGCCCGGGTGCACTATTGGCAAAGTGTGACATTAAGTCTGCATTCCGGCTGCTGCCGGTGCACCCGGGCGATTTCGAGTTGCTAGGTTTCAGATTCCAGGGCAAGTTTTATGTTGATAAAGCCATGCCTTTTGGCTGCTCCTTCTCTTGCTCGGCATTTAAACGTTTTAGCACCTTCCTCCAGTGGGCCTTTATTCGTAGGTTGGGGTCTCGGTCTGTAGCCCACTACCTCGATGATTTCTTGTTCGGGGGTGAACGGGGCTGGGACACGTGTACGCATCTCCTCAACACATTTCAGACGCTAATGAAGGAACTTGGTGTCCCTTTAGCGCCCGAAAAGACCGAGGGCCCATCAACCAAGCTCACGTTCCTGGGTATTGAAATTGACACCGTTTTACAGGCATCCAGGTTACCCATTGACAAGGTTTCAAGGATCACTGCACTGATTTTGGCCTTATTGGCCAAACGCAAGGTGCCACTTCGTGAGCTCCAGGTACTGCATGGTCACCTTAACTTTGCCTGCAGGGTGGTCGCGCCTGGCAGAGCTTTTGCTCCACGCTTGTGCGATGCCATGGCTGGCCTATCCAGGCCCTATCATAGGGTCCGACTGAACAAGGGGACGAAGGAGGATATGCTGATTTGGCTTGAGTTCCTTAAGGAATTCAATGGGGTGTCATTCTGGAGATCTGACCTTCTGGCTTCCAGGTTCAGTCAGATGCATCAGGGTCCCTGGGTTATGGGATTTACTTTGAGGGGAGGTGGGCCTACGGCCGATGGCCTCCAGCTTGGAGGGGCACGGATCGTTTACGCGATCTTACGTTCCTCGAGTTCTTTCCCATACTGGGAGCTTTGATGCTATGGGGTGCGGAGTGGGCCAATTCAGTTGTTCATTTCTGGTGTGACAATGCTGCGGTCATGCACATTGTCAACTCGCAGACGTCTAAATCACCCAGGGTTATGGAGTTGGTGCGCCAGTTCGTCTTGCGCAGTCTACGCCTCAATGTTCTATTCAGGGCCAGACATGTACCAGGTATTAATAACGACATTGCTGATGCTTTGTCCCGCCTGCAGATCCCCCGGTTCCGCGCCTTGGCTCCGGACGCAGAGGAATTTCCCTCGCCGCTCCCGGACGAGATATGGACGTTTGACAAGGAGAGGTGAACCGGGCGATCGGCATGTCGCTGGCGCCCCGCACGCGTAAGGCATATCACCATGCATTCACTAAATTTCAGGCTTTCTGTGCGCAATTCCGCTTGCCCGAGATTTGGCCCATTCCAGTGGCACATGTCCTTCAATTCATGGTTTACCTACACAATCAGGGCCTAGCTCCCCGCACCATAGCATCCAGGCTGTCAGCACTGGCATTCAGGGCCAAGGTGGGGGGTTATGCTGACAGCACAACTGACTTCCGTATACGACACGTTTTGGAAGGGTGGACACGGGAACGTGGATGCTGCCCGGACAGCCGCCACCCAATTTCCCCAAGGGTCCTTACCCACCTTGCACGAGGCTGGCATGACCTGTGTTTTGACAGGTATGAGGCAGCTCTCTTTCATGCGGCTACCACGGTGGCCTTTTTTGGAGCGCTCCGCATCAGTGAGCTTGTGCTACTGTCTAAGGTGGATGCGACGCGTAGGGCACTGGAACTCGAAGATGTCTATGTTTCTGATGAGTGGGCTCAGTTGAGGATATGCTCCTCAAAGGTCGATCAGCACGGTGTAGGCAGTGGTGTAAGACTGGTACGATGTTCCATTGCAGACATCTGTCCGGTTGGTGCCCTACAAGAGTTCCTTGCACTGCGTGGTACGCACCCTGGCCCATTTTTCTGCCACCAAGATGGGTCTCCCCTTACTAAATTTCAATTTTGGAGGGTGACTGGTAAGGCACTGTCCAGTGTGGGCCTCCCCGGGGCTCGTTACGGCACCCATTCTTTTAGAATAGGAGCTGCTTCTACCGCGGCTGCATTTGGGTACTCTGGGGCTGAGATACGCCAGATGGGGAGGTGGGGATCGCAGTGTTTCCAGTTGTACGTTCGCCCGCTTCAATTGTGAGTACCAGTTAAGTCACTGTCCTGTTTCCTTTTTCCTTGACAGACCCTGGGTGTCGAATCACACCGGTGGCAGTATGGCTGGTGGGCCACAGCTATGTGCACTGGGCAGCGCAGTACGCTGCGGCGACAGAGTGGGGACCCCAGCTGGGACTACGTGCGTCCGCATGTCTTAGGTGGTATGGTAAGCGTGGGATGTTATGGCGGGAACTGTTGCCATTCCTTTTTTCCATCAGGGATGCTGACCCGCCTGATGTCCTGGTGATACACCTTGGGGGCAATGATTTAGGCCAGGTCACGGGACTGTCGTTGAAACGTGCGATCTGCGGTGACCTGGCTTACTTGCATTATGTGTGGCCTGTCACAACCCTGATTTGGTCGGACATCATACCGCGTCACGCTTACAGGGGGGGCATTAACCTCCAGGCCCTTGACTGTGCTCGTCGCTCGGTGAACAGGGCAGTAGCCCGGTTCATTATAGACAAGGGTTGGGGGCGCGTCATCCGACACCCCACCATTAGTCTCCAAAACTGTGATCTTTATGCAGGGGATGGGGTCCATCTGTCGCCCGGAGGTATGAACCTCTTTTTGGAAGATTTGCAAGCAGGCCTGTTAACCGAGCTGATGGTCTGGGGGGGGGGGGGGCGGTGAGTCTTTATTGAAGCCTCCCCATGTGGCGGGTAGCACTGGTAAGGTAAATATTTATGACCCACAGGTATCCGGCAGGTTCCCAATTGACTGGCCAACACTAGATAGGCACAAGTTGGTTAACGTTGTCCGGTCAACGACGAACCAGGCAATGGGGTGATGGCACGAGCTAGGCAGCATGCATCACCCCGTTATTTTACGGATACGCGTCAGAGGGTGGGGTCAGTAGTTAGTTTATTGACTACGGTCAACAATTTGTTTGTTGTAAACAAACAAATTGATACAAATGGATACATTGTAGCCAATTGCCGTTGGCAATTTTGGGAGGAACCTTACCAGTGTTACTGCGGCCTGCTTGCCTTAATAATTATAATTGGTTGAGTACCAATCAAAATTTATAATTCGGACTAGGGCATGAATCAATAAATGTGGCCCAATGCCGTTATCCACTTATACTGGTGTCTGAGTCCTTTTTTTTGGGGGGGTGCCTACAATGCAAGCGCGGTGCCAAAATGGCCGCCGCGCTCTTTGCGGGCACCCCCCCACCGGACTTGGACATCCGGGTAGTTAGGGGGCGTGGCCAGCCCTCTTTAAAAGGGGTGGCCACGAGGCAGCCGAGCTGCCATTTTGTGAAAGCGACGGAGCGGAGAAGTTTTTCCCTCCACCCCCTCCCTAGTTAACAGTGTGATATTTTGGTCGCTTCGGGGCCGGGTGGAAATTTTTGGCTGGAACCTACAATTGGCTCTCGGGTTCTGGCTTTTTTGCCCATCCCACACTGTTGCTAAGGTTTGATACAGGGGTTTATTTACTGTTGACTTTGGTCACATGGGCGGGTAGCACTGGTAAGGTAAATATTTATGACCCACAGGTATCCGGCAGGTTCGCAATTGACTGGCCAACACTAGATAGGCACAAGTTGGTTAACGTTGTCCAGTCAACGACGAACCAGGCAATGGGGTGATGGCACGAGCTAGGCAGCATGCATCACCCCGTTATTTTATGGATACGCGTCAGAGGGTGGGGTCAGTAGT
The DNA here is from genome assembly GCA_035047345.1 of Bradypodion ventrale. Lineage (NCBI taxonomy): Eukaryota > Metazoa > Chordata > Lepidosauria > Squamata > Chamaeleonidae > Bradypodion > Bradypodion ventrale. The sequence continues at coordinate 280,149,003 of JAWDJE010000002.1, read as the reverse complement.
TAGATTATTGACTACGGTCAACAATTTTTTTGTTGTCAACAAACAAATTGATACAAATGGATACATTATAGCCAATTGCCGTTGGCAATTTTGGGAAGAACCTTACCAGTGTTACTGCGGCCTGCTTGCCTTAAGAATTATTATTGGTTGAGTACCAATCAAAATTTATAATTCGGACTAGGGCATGAATCAATAAATGTGGCCCAATGCCGTTACCCACTTATACTGGTGTCTGAGTCCTTTTTTTTTTGGGGGGGGGGGGGTGCCTGCAAATGATCTTGTAGGAGGAACAAGATTTGGAAGGAAGGTTGCGGGAAGAGGGTTATATAAAACTTCCTGAGAGGTTTGAGAGCCCTGAGACGGTCCAAATATATCCCATCATGACTGTAGAGTACACTTCAGCCATTAGCACCTGTGATTAACATTAATCATACAGCTCAATTAAATCATTACTGTATAGCTCTTAATGGAACAAAATTAAGTAACATAAAATGTTTAAGAATTTAAGACATTCTGTTTAGGAAAACCGTTTCACATTTGCATAATGCAAACAGCATAACTTCTGACTGTAAATTGTTGCAAGTTAAGTCAGTGTAGATAGAAATAATCTGATAGGTCCCCGAGTCACACAACTCAGTGCACAACTGATTATGCTGACTTCTGACTTCTTACCTTGTGGCAATTTGTTGCCTGCAGTTGTGTAGTTTGCTTTATGTTCACTGGTGTAAATAATAGGATATTGGCTAATGTTACATTAAGCAGCAATCATTTCAAATTCAAATGTCAAAGACATTTGTCTCAACCATCCGGTGAGGGGAGTTGAAAAGTAATTAAAGTCAGGTTAGAAATGCTCCTTGCAGAAGGTATTTCTACATTTAAATGGGCATTGAAATGATATATATATATGCAAAAAAGTGATGAAAAAACATTTTATAATTCCTCTAAGGTCGTCAATGCTCTGTCCTGAAATACTGTGTTCATAAATCCCGAGGTCTTGCCATAACCTAACCCCAATCCTTATGACCAGAAAATTGTGCCCTAATTCTTTACCAAGCTGTGGGCCCATCTTAAGCCACAATTGACTTCCTCCCAGTTACCATAGGCTGCTTCTCACCTCACAACGTTTCACACAGATAGCCTTGTCAATTGCCTTATGAATTTAACACAACTCTTTCTGCACTTTTCCATTCTCTACCCTTTCTGCTTCCAACAATGAAATTAGACAATGAGTTTCGTAACAATAGTACTGTATTAGTATTCTTGGCTCATAGGGATATAAAAATAATGCACAACCACTTTGAAAACCTTACAAATAAATATAAAAAATATAGAGAGAACAATGTTAAAGTCAATGTTGTTCAAAGATAGATCAATTCCTCTAAAACCAGCTTTAAAACCACCTTCACACACCAATGCCCCCCCTAAAACAAGCTAGTCATTCATGCCTGACAGAAACTGTTAAGGAGTGAAGCAAATCTGACTTAGTTGCGGAAGTTCAACAATTATTGGAATACTACAGAGATTGCCCTGACTCATGTATTCATCAGCTTAGCCTCACTTGGTGGTGGCTCGTACCATACCACCTCTGTTAAAGATCTCAAATTCATATAGGTAAATATAGGGAGAAGGCGATCTTTCAGATAGTTTCATGTTCAGGGAATGAAGAAGCAGATGAGTGAAGTAGTGAAATTCAGCTCTTTAAAAGTGGGGTGTGAACACAGTTTGGATGGGGCAAAACTCTGACTTATATACACAATAAACAGTAACAATAATACAACAAGCCCATTGGCTAACAGAGTGTGCACATTTTCGATCCACTTATTTGCATAAGAATATATACATGAGAAAAGATACATTCTGCTCCTGTCAGAAAACACAGTTAACATACATAACAGATAGTCTGCCTCAAATAACTTAATTAATAATTTTGTGCCATTAAGTTAACTGCAATGTATGGCAACCCTTTCCAGTGTTTTCCAGATATAGAGTACTCAGAGTAGTTTACCACTCCCTCCTGGGGGCATCTTGGGACATTTCTCTTTGTGCAAGGCTACTCAGGCTGGGTTTTCTCATAGAAGGCACATTGAAGAATTTGATTCCACACCTCTGGCTGCGCACACTGGCACCCAACTCACTGAGCTATCCAGCCAGCTCCAAAAACATAACCCAAAAACAGAATCTGTCATTGAGTTTGGAAACAAACTGGAAACCATTTCCAGACAGGTGAAACATAACCTGGCTCCTACATTTTGCATTATATGTAGCTTTTGATCACTTTTCAGAACTGCTGGATAGCTCGGTAGTTTTGATATGTGATTGTTCACAGAAAGGTAAACATGAGATGAATTTGCAAGCCTGATTCCCAAGGCATCTGGTTCTGGAAAAAAATGCTATTGTGGAAGAGAAAATGGTTCAAAAATGAAATTAGCATTCTTGTTAATATCTATTATAAGCCTAGTGAAAATTGTAATTGCATATAATCAGCCTATTGCCTCGATTAATCATAGAGTAATACAAAGTGTGATGCTGACGTTTACCCAGATGAGCTCTTTATTTATGGTATTCAACTAAAAGTTATGTATAATGTTCAAAGAGGCAACCAAGTAAAAGTCAAATTTACAGAAGTTGTATCAGTCATTGGTACTAGCCATGTTAGCTAAATAGAATGGATAACAGTGTAATCCTGTACATCTCTCCTCTTTTAGATGGGTGGATGGATGGATGGATGTCAGAGTGGGTATAAGACTACATTCTAAAGCAGGAGTTCTCAACCTATGGCCCATGGGACAGATGCAGCCCATGGAACCAAACAGTCTGCCCCCACCCCACCCTTACTCCAGCTGCCACTGCCACCACCATTGCTGCCACTGTTGGAATCGGCCACAGACTCATTTACGGCAGCCAAATACGGTGGGGGGACAACCAGTCCAGGCCCCCTCAACTGTTTGAGGGAGCTTGACCTGGCTCCCAATTTGAAAAGGTTGAGAACCCCTGGTCTAAAGCCATGGTTCCCAATGTGGGGCACATGCCCCGCAGGGGGCAAATTGATTTTAAGGGGGCGATACAAGAATGAGTTATTGACAGTGTTTAGACCAAGTTAATGGCCTTTTAGGTTTCCTCCATGTGAATTGGAGTTCACTTTTTGAATAATAAGAATTATATGTCATGGGGGGAGGGATCAGGATTTTAGAAATGTTTAGGTGGGGCATCTCCAAAAATAAGTTGCAGCCACTGGTATAAAGTCATCTTTGGCCACAGATATATTAATCAGGTTTCACTCCAATTCCACTTCAATTTGAAAAACTCAAAACCAGTTCAATCTATCCTATATGCTTATGCAAACACTGTAAAAGCTGGCTTACCTGCACATTTCTGCACTTGTTTGTTTATAGGACCTTACATCATTATAATTAGGTTTCTAAGTTTAAAAAAAATGTGTTTATCTATTAGTCTTTTAATTATGTGCGCTTGTTAACAAGCACAGCTGGATTTTTATTTTTATTTTTTTATAAAATTAGTGAAAACCCAGAGCTATTGACAAGAGTTTTTTGATGGTAATTAAGGTGAGAATTTCCCCACCTAGCTGAGCTCTTTATTTACGGTATTCAATTAAAAGTTATGTAGAATGTTCAAAGAGGCAACCAAGTCAGTGGCTTAAAAGGTCAATCCAGAGGTTTATAAAACAATTCCATGAGGCTAGCCTCAATGCAGCGAATAATACCTCACCCATCATAATCAAGGTACATGGCAACTGAAGCCAGTAGAGTTACTTTGGCAGATAAGGGACAAAATTCCACAGGCACTTCTCTATTTCCCTCCAAAGAACATACTGTATATAACATATTAAGTAACTAACTGATAGCAACCCAGTTTGTGACACCAGATATGCTGTGAGAGGCAGCTACCTCATGTTGTCTAATGGAAGTCTGTTGTTGCTGCTACAGATTGCCTTTGATTTATGGAAGGCCTTTTAACTTGCGACCTGCAAAATGTCCTGTCCCCAACAGCCCTGTTTAGCTTTTGTAAATTCAAGGCTCTTGCTTCCCCTATAGAATCAATCCATATTATATTGGATCTTCCTCTTTTCCTGCAGCCTTCAACTTTTCCCAGCATTGTTGTCTTTTCCAGATTATCTTGCCTTCTCATGATGTGGCCAAAGTAGGAGAACCTCAAGTTCATCATTTTTGTCTCCAGAGACAATTTTGCTTGTTTTTCTGGCAGTTCAGGGTACAAAGTAAGCTCTTCTCTAGGGAAGGAAATAACTTACAAATTCTCATATTAAACAAAAAAATTATATGCAACACAGACAGAAACAAAACTGAAACAGAAAGCTGGATGTGATAAGGACAATAAACTGAAGCTGAAACTCTTCTCTAAAACCACATTTCATATTTCTCCTTTCCACTTTCTTTACTGTCCAGGTTTCACACCCATATATAGTGATTGGCTACAATTTCCATTAGGGTTGATGATTGAAGCAAGGTATACAAAATCTTTCACTGTTTCAATGTCTTTAATGTCAACATTAAAACTGTGTAGTTCTTCATGAATTGGAGGACAGAGGTGCCTGGCGTGCAATGGTCCATAGGGTGACAAAGAGTCGGAATCAATTGTGCGACTGAACAAGAAAAAATGTTCAACTACAGTCCTGCTTTGGCACTTTCTTCTTTCACTTTCACCAAAAGTCATTTCAAGTCATTGCTGTTTTCTTAGAGATGAACAGCTGTCCTAAAAAATAAAGGAATTCAAGAGATGGAGGAAGCTGCCTCAAAAGATGAAAGTTCCTGAAAGTATTTTGGAAACAATTTGTAAGTATAATTTAAGTTAAAGATTGGTGTACTTGCCAAAACACACAACATGTGCTTGTTTTATCAGAAAGGATTGTAATAGATGGTGTTGATGAACCACTTGCTTCAGGTGTTGCCTGTACCACAGTTACACTGAGAAGGATATATTGCACAATGAGACCCCTGTGTAGACATCAGAGGTTGGATTTAACAATAAAGGGGAAGGTATAAGATGGGGCAATCCTGTTTTTTACATCATGCAGTATTTCCTCTGATGCATTAGTGACTATAAACCTTATTTCTGAACTCAGAAGACAAAATGGTTACTCTGGACATTGGACCAATCTTTTGCCCCAGCCAGGAGTAAAAGAGGCTCAATGTCTCCTTCACCAACCTTGAACAATAATCAAAACTATATTAAAGTAGCCTGTGGGGCAGGAGGAAGAAAGAAGCAAATGAAGATGACAGATTTTATCCAGAGGTGGAGAGGTGCTAAGGTGGAGTATGATTTTGTAACCCCTTTGGAAGTGCAAGCAAAACTACCTTTTGATTTATCAAGCATGTCCCAAAATAAGGAGCAGTTATTGGAAAGCAGTCACCTAAATAGCAATCTGAGTTTACTTTAGTAAGCTAGGAATAGAGGGCTTTTAAAACATCATTGATAATTTTTTTAAAAAAATTCCAAGGGCTAGTAAACACAAACGTGGCAGGTAATATGAAATCCTCTGGTCATGTGCTTACCAGACAAGAAAAGGAACTGTTTAACACTAATGTCACATCTACTTCAACTTGTACTAGGAAATGACATACAGTACATTCCAAATTCTCATGCTTTAAAAAGAAATCAACTCAAGTAGGATGGATACATGCAGAGCAGACATAAATGGAACTGAAATAGGGAGCTGGGATGTGATAGACTGGATGAGGGCCAACAAATGAAAGTAAATCTCAAAAAGCAATAGGTCTCTGGACTGGTGGTTCCCAGCAACCTATCCCAGAAAGGGCTATCTTCCTACCAAAGGACCAAGTGCATAGTTTTGGTGTACTCCACGATGTATCTTTGCTACAACAGACTCACAAGTTCTTGATAGCCCAGAGTGCCTTTTTCTGGCCTCAATTAATATGCCAGCTGTGAATCATCATAGAAGGAATACTTCCTTATTTCCTTTGTTGTTGTTGTTGTTTGTGAATTTATGCTGACTAATCCAGATGAGACACTCCAATGAGGGATTTTGAAGTTCTGAAGATGCCTCCCCTTCAGTCAAGAATGAGATAGAAAAGCTCTCTCTTAATCCATCAAGGTGACTGTACATTTGCATAGCATATCCCAATTATCCTTTCCCTACATGAATTAAATCACACAGACAGATTAAGCATAAAAGGATGTGCTGATTGTTAAGAAAACTGCACACAACTCATTTAGAACTTTGAACTCTTAAATAACAGCAGTAATACTAATTTGGTGCAATATGTCCAATTTCCCCCAAAATATCCATTGAAGGCAAGGCCATCATCTTCCAAGATACACTACTGCTTTCCATGGATGGAAGAAGCCCTGCCATATGAAGGTTATCCTAGATTTCACCAATCCAGTTGTGTCAGCCTGCCATGCCACTTTTCTGCAATGAAACCTTGTTTGTTTGTTTTTGTTTTAATTCTATAAAAATTTGTCTTTGCTGAGTAAGAAGATACTTAAGCAACACTGAAAATATGACTGAGGAACTAGATTGCTACAGACAAAAGCTCACAGTGAAATGAATTTGTTATTTGATGAAAGAGGTTAACAAGACTGCCCTTCCTAAAACTGATGGTGATGTCGTTATTGCGACAGGAAAAATAAAAAACATGAATTCTTCTAGAAAAGAACCAATGCAGTATAATCAACAGAGTGATAGATTAGGACAAATGACAGCCAGCTTTAAAACCCTACCCACTCCCATGGAAACTAACTGGCAGGAAAGATGGCAATGGTAAACCACTCCTTAAATATATCACGTCTCAAAAAAAAACTGTTAGAGTCGGGAAGTGATTTCAATGGCACTTAATATGAATGGCACATACAATACTTGCTTAATGAAAGTTTTATGGATTGTCAGCAAATTCATTGAAATAATGATACAAAAGATGCTTCAGGAAAAAGACAGATCAAAATGATTCCATGATAAGATTTCAGGAATCAAACCACTCAGAGAAGCACTGTAATGTAAATCTAACAGTTACAACATCAAGGGCTCTAGAAAAGTAGAAGGTTTTCAATGAAATGTTTAAGGAGTTCATTGATGGTTATAGTGACAGAACTGAAATGAGTAAAAGAAAATAAATCTTGGGATACATGCCATACAAGCATGCATTAACCACTATGACAGAGTGCAATTTTGAATGGTTGTATCATTCATGTGAATGATCCAGGACAAAAGAGGCAAAAACCAATTGGTTTAGTTCTTACACTTATTTATTCTATTTTTATAGACTATCTAGCAACTGAAGAGAGGCATACAGATAAATTAGAAACAAAGTAGGGTACACAGAAAGCGCCTCCTTGAAGATTGTGGTATTTTTGAACCACGATCGGATGTACCCTAGGCAATGGCCACCTTGTGCTGGCTAATTATTCTCACACTGGTTCAGGCGAAGGGAACTACAAAATGAACTCACCAAAAGATGGCTTCATTTTGGCAGTTTCACATCTGGCCTGGACACGGAAGAAAAAGAAACATAAAGCAATGATAAAACAAAGACAACTACTACTCCAGCTACAACAACCAAAACATAAGCATGTTTACACCTTAGTGAGAACCAGGCATCAACCATAGTCATTATACTATCCTTATTTCAGTACATATGTGAACTCTTTTGTTGACCTGATAGTTTGCAACAGCTCTGATGAGTTTTAAATCAATTTATTAAGAACGTTTAACAGTATGCACTGATGCAGTTGATTAACAAATGCTATGTTAATCAACTACTCAATTATCTTAACCATTTTCACTATAATATTTCAAAATACAGTAGGCGGGGGGAGTCCTGCATAAGAAATCAGCATGTAAATACCTTAGTTTGTTTTATTTTCTAAACCTCACAGCTCTGTTTAAGGATTATAATTATGAGTGGTTAGAATCAGGGTTTTTTCTCCTCACTTTCTTCATTGATGTAATAGTTGTGCTGTGCCTAGACAGAACACAATGGTTCGTGTGTAATCTCTTAAGTCATCTGTATTTAAAAGTCTAAACCTGACTTTTAACATTGGCCTTATTTGCCCTTCATATATCTCTCTTCCACAGCCATCCACGCAGAATTTTTTTTCTTCAGATGGTGGGTTGGAGATTAGCTGTGAGGATGTTAGGTTAGAAAGGTAAAGCATACATTTTATTTACATTTACTTTTGATTTCCACCCTTGCACTGCCATTTGGTTACCTTTTTAAAATTAGATATATGGACAATTCTCCCTTGTACAGTATTTCTATACTGCTCCTTTGTATTTCTGTAACACTCAGAAGGTTACTTTTAAAAAGGATGAGTTAAGGCAAGGGTGCCCAAACTTTTTGGGCCACGGACCAGTCACATGGTCGAGCATGCCAGTCACTTTGTTCCTCATACCCAGAAGTGGAAGTAAAACGCACATAAGAAGGTGTCGAACATGCCAGCACATGCACAGAACACTGCTGTAAATGACCCGTGGCTGTTGTAAATGTGTTTACGACAGCTGCGGGTCATTTATGGCAGCATTCTGTGCATGTGCGGGCATGTTTGGCACCCATGCATGCACATTTTACTTCCGCTTCTGGGAGTGGCAAGGATGGTGTGGGCAGGATTAATTGGCGCCACGGGCCAGTTCCGGTCCATGGGCCTTAGTTTGGGCACCCCAGGGTTAAGGCATCAAAACAATCTATAACCAGGTATAACATTCATTTTTTTAAAAGGGGCTTTAAGTCTAACTTATTTTTAAAACAACACTCTGATTATTAGCACCTGGTTCAGCACTGAATTTGAATTCTTTTGACTTCTAGAGAAAAGGGTATTTTTCTTTCTTTACTAAAAATCTATTTCCACATGACTTGTGGCACTAGCAGCTTCATTCCACTTTGCGGAAAAAAATATTTTCCTAATGGCCTCATTCTACAAAGCAGTTTGCTGAGAACACTAAAACTTCTTCTTCTCTGCCTTTCCCCACTCTTCCTTTTCCTTTATGATCCAAAGTATGAATTTTCATTTTTCTAGTGTCCTTTTGACATTTTTCTGCTCATGTCCAATCTTACTTTGTGTCTCTCTCTCTTTTGTGCCTTCTGGGCTTACATACAATTTTAGGAGTCTAAATTTCTTCTAGTCATTTGTTAAAATGTGTTCCCATCCCTTCTTGCTCATCTCCCATGATATGTCTTTTCACCCTAAAAGTCATCTCCACAAATTGTCTGAAATCACATTGCTTGGTGTACTAAGTCAAAACTAGAATAGGAATCAGTGGAATTTAGGAACAACTTCACTCACTAAATTCCCACTAATCCAATGGTCTGACCTTAATTGCATTTTACTATGCTAAACTACATGAGATCAGCCACCATTCACCTCTTAAAGCAGAATAAAGAACATGAAGCCCAGATATCATAAAACTGCAACTCCTATAATCCCCAGGCACACTGGCCATGCCAGCAGTGTTGGTGGAAAGTTGGATCCAGCAACATCTGTGTGGCATACATTCCCCATGACTTTTTTTCAGGAAATCCTACATTATACTTTCCAAAGGATGTTGTCAATCGAGATAAACAGCTAATTGGAGATAGGGTGGGTAAGATATTGAAAAGAAGCATGAAAAACTGCTGAGGATCAGCCTCAGTAAGATTTCAGAGCCTTTAAAAAAGACCAACAGGAAAGTGTAAATACAAAGCAAATGTGATGATTTATGCTCAGTTTCTGCATGTAGCAAAATATTTTGCTTTTTAATGTCCACCAATGGAGGACATTTAACTGGAAACCATTATTAAGATACCGTTTAAAGGCTTGTTCAGACACTAACTCTTAATTAAGCCCCATAGATAGAGGCTTGTCCAGGGGGACCCAGAAGCAAAACCACACTGCTAGAAATGTCCCAATATTTTGACCCAGGGCCTCAGCCCTCTTCAGTAATTAGGTGTTGAGTGTGATTGTCTGAAAAAGGAGCTCCTCGGATTAAGCAGCTGATCTTATGTAGGCAGTGGTGGGCTCAAAATTTTTTTACAACCACACTGTGGGTGTGGTATGGTGGGTGTGGCCAGGAGTTGCACCCAAATTAGGACTACTTTATTTCAAAACTAGGATGGGCGAGGCTAACCAGAATTTCTGCTACCGGTTCTGGTGAACTGGTGTGAACCTGCTGATGCCCATCACTGTATGTAGGGGTTCCACCAGACAACTATAACACATTTAAATCCCAGCATGGAAACATGGTGTTTCCTTAGAATACATAGAAACTAGGTTAACAGAAATAGCTAGATTGAAGCCAAGAGGCGACTTGTCTGTGAAAAATAGCCTTAAATATTTAAAATCTGGTAATCCTGGCTTCAGGACTCAAGTGGTTAAGACACTGAACTCACTGGATGGAAGGTCTGAGTTTGATTCCTGGGTACTGCATGACGAAGTGAGCTCCATCTCTGACCCAGCTCCTGTCAACCTAGCAGTTCGAAAGCAAAAAATTGCAAGTAGATAAATAGGACCACTTCAATGGGAAGGTAAACAGCATTCCGTGCACTCCGGTGTCGAGGCATGCCTGCCACATGTCCATGGAAATGTCTGCAGATACAGACAGCACTGGCTCTTTGGCTATAAACAGAGATGAGCACTGAACCCTAAAGTCTGATATGACTGGCTTTTGAGCAAGAGCAACCTAATCCCAGATTCATGGGGTTTTTTTTAATGTAACATCCAATGTATATGGTTGTCCAAATTCTAGAGAATCTCTCCTGAATACAAGCACTCGTAAGTGGCTTACAACTGACCTACAGTCTTTACCAAGAAGTCTCTCACGGCTGCCCTTTAGCTGCTATCACAGGCAATGCAAGCAGACTCAAGACAGCCACCATTCAGTGGGATGCTGTCGTCTTCGGCTTGATCTCGGACTTCCATAGACTTCTCATCAAGGATTACAAACAGGATAAATTCACATCCTGGTAAAACAAGCAGCTGTTACCTGGAAAAAGATAATTGGCAGCCACAGTCACTTTCTGCATGCCCAATTTTCTTTCAAAACGAGGAAATTCTGGGGTGAAGTTACTGTAAATTTTCAATTTTAATTTAATTTAATTGTTGAATTTCTATACCGCCCACTCGACCAAGGCCAACTCAGGGCGGTTCACAATCATAGCTAAAACATATAAAACAGAATTAAGAACCCACCCCCTAAAAAGGGTGCAGGTACCAAAGGTACCATGGGGGAAGGAATAATCCTCTATACCAACCAGCCAACGGAAGCCACCCCTCCACCAGCACCCAAAACTTGGCCCGCCAGCCAGGTTTTTAGTTCTTTTCTAAAGGTCAGCAACTCCATCTGGAGATGCAATTCTACTGGCAGGAGGTTCCAAAGGGTCGGTGCGGACACGGAGAAGGCCCTCCTCCTTGTGCCAATTGCTGGAGTTGTATATTGATTCCTAAATTAGGCAATCAGTGGCATTCACACATCTTTAACATGTATGTGCTTCTGAGTTTGGGGAGGTGCTTGTCATGAAAGTGACAAGGCATGTACAAAGAGAAAATGTAGCAAAATAAAAGCAATGAGAGCAAATAACGTAATTAAAAAATAAATGACTAGTTGTGAGAACACTAGACTCTATATTTAAACTGTTGTGACAGAATTACATTTTTAAACTTTATTTTAACTTCTGTGCTTTAATTGGCCTTGAAGGAATCCTGTTAGCCAGCTGGTTTTAATTTCTTGGAAAAGCTTAGCTACTTTGTATACAGCAGCTCAGATATATAAGACCATTTTCTGATACAAGAATTTTCATTTTGGGAACAAAATAAAAGGAAATTAATAGAGTAATCATGTGTGGTTTTCTGCTTTCGTCTCCAGTTACTCTTCCGCCAAAGGATTTTTGTCTCTTTTGCTTTGTTTAATGTATAAAAACTATAGTGTTTATTATAACTGCATAAAATTTGTTTTTATAAATTCAATCCCAAATCCCAACTAGAGATTTTGAAATTAATGGAATGTATGATTTATGGCATATACAAGTCACATTCATTTTAGTGAATTTGGATTTAGCAGCATGCTGCTTCTTTCCCTAACATCCTCTCTATCAGGAGTGCCCAAACTATGGCCCGGGGGTCAGATCTTGCCCCTGACACTAATTCATCCTGCCCTCATTGCTCCCAGAAGTGGCACATTTTACTTCCGCTTCCAGGAGTAATGAGAGCTTCATGGGCCGGATGAATTGGTGTCAGGGGCCAGATCCAGCCCTGAGGCCATAGTGAACAGCCCCCTGAACTACATGACTGGCCTCGGCCCAAAAAGTTTGGGCACCCCTGCTCTATACGGCCATTGTATTGTGGATGAAAGAATATGAATTTCTAATTCAATGCAAGAATAAATTCATCTCAATTGTGTAGAAAAAAGCACGAAAGCAGCCAGTACAACATAATGCAGTTGGTGTTGCTTTAACATACACTGGATTCAAAGAAAACTGGTTTCCCAACAGAAGCAGCAAAATGTTAATTCCTTTTCAGATGCTTATCTAACCACCTGTCAAGCATCAGGAATTCCTCATAGAACTAGATTTCACTGAAGAATAAATCCAAGGCTGTATGTTGCACAGATATACAAACTGGTTTGTCCTCTGAATGAAGTGGGTGAGGCTGGGAAATATTACCCCCACATTATTCTTGTTTTGCAATGGGGTAGGTTAATAGTAAAAATGAGTTCCTACTGGTAAAAAAAAAACCATGGACAAAAATACATCTTGTGATAGCTGCTTCTGCATTGGATGTTTACAGCCTGGCAATGAAATGAAATGAGAAAGACAATTGTTTAAAACTTTTGTATACCAGTCAATACAGTTTTCATGTTGCCTGTTTGAGTTTAGTTGTTGTTGTTTAGTTGTTGTAAGCCATTGAGAGTAGTGTCATATACTAATTGTGGTGGGATACAAATTGCACAAACAAACAAAGGATGCAAAACTGATGCTAGAGATCTTTGAATGGCTCTTAACAGGTGATCTTTTCTTTACCACGTGATTTGCAAAACAAAGAATGCACAGCTTCTTCACAGAATGCAGTTTGATTCTAGTTTGGTAACAACACATATCCTTCATGGTTTTTCTCCTACTGGAGGTAAGATGTCATCATGGCTATCCTGGTTTTGGAACTTCTAAACAATGGCATTGCATTACTTCCAGATCAGTCTTCTATCTCAATTGGCCAGTAAATTATTTCTGTTCTTCTTTCCTCATTCATGTTACTTTGAATGATTAGATGTAACCGTTCATACCTGTCAACTATCCCATTTCCCCCGGGAAAACCACTTATTTTTACCCCTCTTCCCGGCCCCTCCCTTTTTATTAATTTCCCCTATTTCCCCTTATTTTTTTTAAAAAAATATCCTGACCAGAGCCCTCACAGGCAAAGCTGCAGTATTTTTTTCCAGCCACCAAAGGTCGCTGTGTGGCAGGTTTTTTCGCTTGTGGAAGGAGAGAAGGGGGGGGGGGAGTTCTGTAGTTTCTCTTTCCCTTTCCTGCCATAAGGCTGCTTCATTTTTGCTGCTGGGAGCAGGAGTCTACTCTAGGTGAGCGATATATTTCATATATGCAGGGGCAAATCAGTGGAAGGGGGGTTGCCTGATCACTATATGAGAGAGAGGGGGAGAATTAATCCCTTGCTCCTCCACACTAATTGAGGGGGGGGGTATTACCTGATCACTATATGAGAGGGGGGAATTAATCCCTTGCTCCTCCACACCAATTGGGGGGGGGTGTTGCCTGATCACTATATGAGAGAGAGGGGGGGAATTAATCCCTTGCTCCTCCACACTAATTGTGGGGGTTGCCTGATCACTATATGAGAGGAGGGGGGAATTCACTATATGAACTGATCATTTTCGAACTGCTAGGATGGCAGGAGCTGGGACAAAGACAGGAGCTCATTCCGTCCTGCAGTCCTCGGGAATCGAACTGCTGACCTTCTGCCTCCCAGTCAGCATCTTAGTCACTTAAGCCACTGAGTAAACAAGAAAGAAAACAAAACAAAAGTCCCCCAAAAGATGGGGAAAGGGTTCTTTGGCCCACACAGCTTTGTGCCAATTGCATCTACAATACCATCTAGCCATCTTATTTTTGGCCACCCCCTTCTTTTGTCCTCCACCTTTCCCAGCATCAAGGCCTTCTCAAGTGAATCCTCTCTTCTCATTTGATATCCAAAGTACTTTATCATCATCTTTACTATTTGACCTTTAATGAGCAGTCAGGGTTCATTTCTTCTAGGATCGACCTATTTCTAACACCACATTTCAAAGGCATCTATTTTTCTGCGCTCAGCTTTCCTAATGGTCCAGCTCTCACACCCATACATTACCACCGGGAATACCATTGCTTTGACTATGCAATTTTTTGTTTGCAAGGTGATGCCTCTACTTTTAACTATGTTCCCTAGGTTTCTCATAGCTTGTTTCCCAAGCATCAGTCGCCTTTTTATTTCATGGCTGCAATCACCATCTGCAGCGATCTTTGATCCTAAGAAAGTAAAATCAGCCAGTTGTATCCAACTCTAGGGTGCAGTGCTCATCTCCATTTACAGCCAAAGAGCCAGTGCTGTCTGTGTTTGCAGACATTTTCATGTCCATGTGGCAGGCATGACTAGAGCCCAGCAAGTCACATGGCTATATTTGGCCATGCCCACAGATTTGGCCACACCCACAGAGGGGTGTGGCAAAATTTCCCTTATTTTCAAATCCAAAACTTGACAGGTATGGTAATAGTTGTGCCTCAACTCCAATCTTACTCACAATTGAAATCCATCTCTTTGCCCTTCAGTTGGGATATGATGAAATTTCCTCACCCTGAAAATAAACCTGGCCGCTGCATTCTGGACCACTTGTAATTTGCATATTGAGGCCAAGGGCATAGAAAGCATTAAAGTAGTCAATCCTTGAGACTACCAGTGCATGTACAGTACTAGTGTTGTCATGGAGCATCTGTCCAAGAGAGGCACAGTTGAGCAATTTGATATAATTGAATGAAAGTAGTTTTGCAGATTAAGGGCTGGATCTAAATGACCCCTAAACTGTGAAAGGAAGGATTATTCCATCCAGTGTAGAGACATATTCCTCCCCCTCCTCCCAAACAGCAATGTTACTCAAGCCCTATCCTAAAGATGTTAGATGTCAGGACCAGAGAGCTCAGAAGGAGAGCAAACCAGAAAAAAGGGCAAGAAGATGTATGCTTGGGTGTATGTCTGGCTAGGCTTGCATATAGGGCAGAAAATGCAAGCTGCCTGGAAAATTGAAAGTTGGGAACAACTTCATGGTGCTGACACAGCTTTCTCAATACCCAAATAATTGACCAGTATGCAGATGGGTGCATAATGCACAGATTCCTAGAAATTTATTATCCCAAGAGTCTGGGATGTTCCTTATATAGTGCCTAGGATTATGTCACCCTCTGAAAACCATAGATAACTGTTCTCCACAGGTTACGGTCCTACCTATTATTTGCTAGTGAAAAGCCATCTTGAGGTTAGCAACTAATGAAGGAACTAGAGGAGCCAATCAGAAAATTTTGAGTGTGTTAGTGGAATAAAAAGCCACTGCACCCCAAGAGAAGGGTACTACACTTTTCTCACCCCTCAAAACTGACAAAAACACTGTTGAGCTCTTCACAACATTGCATCCATTGCAACCACCTCTTCTCCTTCCACCTCCTCCTCAGCTTTGTTGCTGCTCACCATAGCTCAGAGGTAGAGCTCTCAGCCTTCTGCAACAATGGTGGTGGAAAAGATAATTGAATCATTTCCAGCAGTTGGAAGCTGAGTTGCTTACTGTCAAGCATATGGCCTCCTCTTCCCAAAACAGAGGGCAGAAACAAGGATAATGTTAAGCATCCAGAGCAGTGGTTCCCAACCTATGGGCCGTGGGCCAGATCCAGCACATGGGACAAAATCATCCCGCACACAGGGCAGATTGCTGCCATTGCTGGAAGTTCCCCACTGCCAATGGAAGTGCTGAAAATGTACATTTTTGTGCCGAAACGTGGAAAAAATGGGCTGGGAAAAAATTCAAAAATGGCATGAAATATTCCACCCATGCTCCCTCCTCCAAGGGAAGTGGCAGAGGTAGGAAAAATGCCCAGAAATGCAGCACGAATGCACACACCACAGCCACCACCGGGAGGAACCATGTGACCAGCCCACTCAGCTGCCTGCGGGGACATGGTCAGGCCACTGCTGGGAAAAGGTTAGGAACTCCTGCTCCAGAGATTTGCATGGAGAGAGCGAGGTAACTGAAGTAGCATCTTTAGACTTGAAGATAGCCCAGAATTGGACGGGGTGGTGTGTGTTAAAAAGAGACTTGAATAGTTAGAAGTAGTTTTTAGCTATCTTCCTGGGTTATTAAAGCTGACTTGCAAAAGAAGTTTTGACTCCAACTTTTATGTCATGACCCCAAGACGTCTTTAATGCCTCCTTCACCTTGGTGGACTTAGGTACACATGCAATGGATAATTGAAAGGGAAAGGAAGTTGTCAGTGTGACACAGCTATAATCCCAGAAATATATCCTAGACAAGAAATAATCACCAAATATCTCAAAATAAAACAGGAAGTCTTATGATTTCCGCCTCACCAGTATGACACATTCTTGAGTAGGAACGGCTGTATCTATTTTTGTTGCACATTATGGCAGATTAGTGAAATCCCTTCTTTCCATACCACCAATAGCAACAATTGTTATTTTCTCAACAATATTGTTTAGAATTATCATAAAAAATGGAAATAAAGTGCCAACCATCCATTGGATGGTCAAGAATTTTTCACAGAGATTGCCAGCAGACATGCACATTTGCACTCTTCAAAGATGGCCCAATTAAAATAAAGCACTTTTGTGTTGCCTGGCTTTGCCTCTTAGCAAAACTGAACAGACCTGTATGGTTGCAAGATTTTCAGTTCAAATCGAAATGGCATAAGTTGTCTTTCAATTAGAACAACAAAAATACTCCACCTTCAACCTGTCTTTCAGAATAAAACTATTGTTTCATAAAAACATTCTCTTTTTAGATTTATGTTATATCATATAGACATTGCAGAAACCATCTGAACAGTCACAGTGAGGAAGGAGCTAATCCCTTCAAAGTCACCTTTTCCAGCTGCTTTTCTTCCCATGGCATCCCATATTGTTCTCTTTCTTCTTTCTCAATCTCTTAGAGATAAAAAGGTGCTTTAGGAACCACTTTGAGAAAACAGGAAGAAAATGAATTTAAATATCTATTCTCCCTCTCTCACCTTGTAAACCTGGACTAGAAACAAGCACACTGAAATCAGATTTTTTTTAAAAAAATATTAATCGAGATGGGATATGTTTATGTAATGTCAAATAAAAACAAAGCATTATCTGTGCCAACCTAAAAAGTCATAGAACACTTTTAGGGAGGCCCCCAAGAAATGGTATTAGTTCTTGTCCAATCTTATGACTTTTGTACATGAAGAGGTGTATATCTCTCTGCTAAAGAATTACTTTTAATCCTGGTTACATTTAAAATGTGTGTTAGTAAATGTGTTTTCTAAATGTGTGAGTTATTTGTATGATTCTATGTCTTTTTATTTATAAATATTATATATTAAAAATCATATTCAATCTCCCCAAAGCTTAGAATTTTGATAACTAATGGAAAACCTCTTAATCTTTTGGAGATACTTGTTCATCAAGATATAAAACACAAGGGGCCACCGAACAATGTGTGTAAAAGGCCTTTTTTTCCTGCTGTGGAGGGAGATTGGGAAAAAAAGTTAAAAGCACAAGGGGTTGGTTGTGATGAAAGTCAGAAACTACTTTAGGTAGGAACATCACGTCAGGGAACAAAATGACTGTGCCCTTGTAGAATCTGTACCTACAAGGAAGGGATGTGGCCGTGCATGTGCGGAATGCGTGTCCGCACCCATCCAGCCTATCCCGTAATGTGCCTTGCACACTTACCTTATGTACCAGAGTTCAGTGCCACAAGGGTCCGGGAACCGAGAGTGGGGCCAATGCCCCACAAACGTGGACAGAAAACCTACAAGTCCCAGCGTCCTTGGCACCACGGCATGCCTCAGCCAATCAGGCAGGAGGACACGAGTGCAGAGGAAGTGGGACAACCGGCGTGCGCAAAGAAAAAGAAATGACTGAAGCGCAAGCAAATCAGCTCAGGGCCCTGCCTTACCAAGGCAGACAGAACCCGGGCTGAAGGAATGGTCTGGCCCCTTTTCTCCCTCATCGCAGGGGGCAGGACAAGTCATGCTGTGAAGGCCTCCAGACCAGACAAAATGGAGGAGGCTGACAGACTGGAGAAGGGAGGACCGGCAAGTAAACGTGGTACAACAGCCCCCGGCAAGGGCCCAAACGGTTTTGCCCCACTGACACCACCACCACAGACAGAATTTAATTTAATTTAATTGTTAGATTTATATACCGCCCACTCAACTGAGGCTGACTCAGGGCGATTAACAATTCCAGATAAAACAGGTTAAAAATTACTTTAAAACTATCCACCCCCTTAAAAAGGTCCAGGGACTGAAGGGACCATGGGGGAAGGAATTCTCTCCTATATCAGCCACCCAATGGAGCTTACCCTTCCACCTGCACCCCACACGTGGCCCACCAGCCAGGTTTTAAGATCTTTTTTGAAAGGCAACAGTTCTGTCTGGAGACATAATTCTGTCGCCAGGAGGTTCCAAAGGGACGGAGCAGACATGGAGAAGGCCCTCCTCCTTGTGCCAGAAAGGCGAGCCCCTCTGCCTGATGGAACAATTAGAGAACCCCTCTGGTCTACTCTAGTTGGACGGACAGATGTCCTCAGGGCGATGCAGTCTCTTAGGTATCCTGGCCCACTACCATATAGTGCTTTAAAGGTCAAAACCAGCACCTTGAATTGCTCCCGGAGATAGACTGGCAACCAGTGCAGCTCCCGAAGCAGTGTTGTGGCATGGGCATAGCGTCCACACCCCATCACCACCCGGGCTGCCACATTCTAACCAGGGAAGAAGGTAAGAGGGCCCAAGTGACCAAAACAAAAGGGATCGCGTCCACCTCCCCCCTGGCCGCTGGCAGGGAAGGGGGGAACTGATTGTGTCCACCTCCCCCTTGCCTGCCTCCCCCCGGGCGTCAGAAAGAAAGGAGGAATGGATCGCATCCGCCTCCCCCCTTCCCTCCCTACTCACCCGGACGCCGACAGGGAAGGGGGATGAATCGTATCTGCTTCCCCCCCTTCCCTGCCTCCCCCCTGGGCAAAGACAGGGAAGGGGAATGGATCGCGTCCACCTTCCCCCTCCCCAACCAACTCACCCGGGTGCAGGCAGAGAGGGATGGTGCGAGCAGGCTACTTTCCGCCCAGGGATGTACCTCCCCAGACGAAGAGTGGCCTGCCAGCTCCCCTCTTCCCTATCACTGTGTTGAGAGCAGCTCTTGAAACAGCGATGGGGAAAAGTGAAGCTGACAGTCAGGCCGCTCTTCATCTGGGAACGTGCGTCCCCAGATGAAGAGCAGCCTGCCAGCTCTCCTCCTCTCCTCACTGTGTTGAGAGCAACTCTCGAAACAGCGAAAGGGGAAAATGAAACTGCCAGTCAGGCCACTCTTCATCCGGGAACGTGCGTCCCCGGACAAAGAGCAGCCTGCCAGCTCCCCTCCTCCCCTCGCTGTGTCAAGAGCAGCTCTCGAAACAGCAATGGGGGAAAAGGGAGCTGGCAGTCAGACCGCTCTTCGTCCGGGAACGTGCGTCCCCAGACAAAGAGCGGCCTGCCAGCTCCCCTCTTCCCCATTGCTGTGTCGAGAGCAGCTCTCGAAACAGCCATGGGAAAAAGGGAAGCTGACAGTCAGGTTAGCCAGGAAGCTGACAGACACACTCATTCCTTTCCCACAATTAAAACAACATAAATAACCCCCGGCAAGGCCGGGCAATCAGCTAGTTCTTAAAAAGGATGGATTGTGTCAAAGATCATATGGCTCACTTGCCCTCTGTCCTGCTATGATGGTTAAGAAGAGAATTTTGTATATAAGGAGTTTCACTTTTGTTGTAGCCATGGGCTCAAAGGGTAGTTCATTAATTAGTTGAGGACCAACAACTATGACCACTGTGGAGGTGGAGGATGTCTGTCTGGGAAGACATTCCATTTTTATCTGAATTTTTGTACTGAGGCTAGTATCTTTGGTTGCCTTTCTTGTGTTAGATAGGTAGTTGTATTCATGGAATCCAGAACTGCTCCAATGAAATGAACTATTTGGCATGGAATTAATATTTATTTTTCTGTGTTCACATGTAGACTGAGATCCACCAAGAGACTCAGAATAAAGGAAACATCTCTCCCCCGCCCCACACACACACACACTTACTTCTGGAGTTAGCAATCATCAACTAGTTCTCTATGCACAAAACTATCATTATGCCCTGGAGCCTGAGGTAAGCAGCAACTGGTGCAATGTACTTCATGATGACTCTAAGTGCTGTACAGAGACTAAAAGGAAGTTCCTTGAACTGGTACATATTAGTGCCCAGAGGAAACTGTGATGGTCATGACAAATAGTAATGTGGAAGTAGATCTATCACAGCAAACCAGCCTCCCAACATGAGGAACAATAGTGCTGTTTTTATCATCACCATCCAGTATATTTTGGGTCTTATATAGGAGTTCATATCTATCAGGTCCAAAATAGGTCTTATACTGTATGTCTCCATCCTTCTTCTGGAGAGTGAAATAGGAGAACCAAGTGTGGAGCATATACAGAGAGGTGGATTGAATAAAATCCTTTTGGAAGAGAAAATAAATTACTTTGGTTGGTACCGTGGGTATAAAGAGACCCCTTGGAGGAAAGATATGAACTCTATGGCATAACCATTCTTGATAATGGATAAGCTCCATTTGCCGGGATGGAAGGAATGGCACTGAGCAATATGGCTTTGTGCTGGACATTATTCAGAGCCAAATGGAATCTCAGCCAGGGAGCAGTCAAAGACTCTGCTTGGACTTTCTTTCACTCCATTTTGTTTTAAACATTGTGGTGTCTGTTTGAAGTAGCTGGGGGATGTGGAAGGTAGAGACTTTTGTCAGTTCAACTGATATCTGGGTGAAGAGTATGAGAATGGGTGAGGCTATCTCTAGTAAGGTCTATACTGGCATTGGTGGAATTCAATACCTTTGACAGTACTTCTCTTTTTATGCAGGTTGTTCATGATGCCATCTGCCTTCTGGTTAAAACAACTTTCATCATCAAAAGTCAGGTCTTCTACTCTGACCCAAGAATCCATAGAAATCCATACACAATGTGCCCTTATAGATGGTAGCTTTAAGTTGGTTGCAAGTACTGCAGATGGAAGCCTGGGATAGACGCATGAGGAAAGTCAATATAATAGATAGGACAATAACTCCCTTCGAAGAATTGGTTTTTGAGGTAAGACAAGGGAAAAGGAAATTAAAAGGTTTAGTCGGCAAAATATGAAAGCGCGGCGCCAAAATGGCCGCCGCGCTCTTTGCGGGGCGCCCCCACCCAGACTCAGACATCCGGGAAGTTAGGGGGCATGGCCACCCCTCTATAAAAGGGGTGGCTTCAAGGCAGCCGAGCTGCCATTTTGTGGAAGCGACGGAGAGGAGAAGTTTTTTCTCCGTCGCTCTTCGTCTTTTGGAGGGAAGCCTTTTTGGTGGCTGCAGCCCCTTAACGGTCTTGGTTGCTTGATTTTCGGCTTCCCAGCTAGCGAGTTCGGATCCCTAGATAGGGATCGCTCTTCATTTTATGCCTCCCAGAAAGAAGGCTATGGCGAAGCAGGCTCGCCTGCGCAGGGGGCAGCAGCAGTCGGGTCGGAGGACCGCGACTGCACCCCCTCAACAGGACCTCCAGCCAGAGGCTCCCACCGGGATCGGTGGGATGGGGCAGCTCAGGCCGTGGCCCACAGCTTTTCAGCCCCAGACGGGCCCTACAGGGGCTTCGGCCCCCGGCCCACAAGTGCTGGCCATGGGCTTTGAACAGGGGGGAGGGCTGAGCGCGGTTGGGGCTTCGGCCCCCGGCCCGCAATTACCGGCCATGGGCTTCGACCAGGGGGGAGGGCCTGGTGCGGCTGCACAGCAAGGCTCACCCCCGGCCCCTCAGGGGCCGGAGTTTTGGGCATGGCCCTACTTGGGGCCGGGCTCTCAGGTCGGGGGAACTGGGCCGTTGCCCGGTGGGCCGTCCGGCCTACCTGGCCCCCTTTATGCAGTGGGATCTGCAACAGTGGATGCCTTATTGGCCCGCGTGGCGGCGCTAGAGGCATCCCTGGGGATCATCAGTAACCCCATGGGGGGGGGGGGCTTCCTTGCCATCTGGGGCCCCCTTCTGCCAGCCTACCAACGTGGCAGCTGCAACTCTACAACAGGCTGCCAGTCGGGTCGAGTTGCTGGAAGCGCGCAGGCATGTGCCCGCTGCGGCCTTGCAACTCCCCATGCATCAGGCGCTACAGACAGGTAGTGGATGGATGTGTCCTCAGAGCTCGATTTCGGTCGCGAGCTCCGACGCCCGCCGTGGGCCGGAACCCCCAGTGGGGGTGGCTCACGGGGGTACACCCAGTGAGTATCAGGTTCAAGCTAATGTGCCCACATCACACTCCACCTCTGGGGCCCTGGCCTCATAATGTTGGGGCGGGGGGGGCATCAGTTCCCGGCCTACCCGGGTGCAGCTTGGTCGCATGCTGGCGCAACATTGGGTGGGGGGGTTTCCGCCCCCGGGCTGCACCGGGTGTCGCAGGGGCGGTCCAGGCTCTGCTCCCGATACCCCGTGCCAACACTGTGCCGGTGTCGGCACTCCCGACAGCCGGGCATTCCTTGCCCCTCGGGGATCATTTGGCCCAGGCCACAAGGGAAAAGATTTGGCGGGGGGAGTACGTAGATATTTTCTCCCTATTGAACAGGGAACCCACCAAGGAGGAGAAAGAGGGGCAGGATGAGAAGGACAAAGAGCTGTCCCGCCGTCGCAAGCCACCACGCACATGGGCCAACTGGTTACCCGCATATCTCATTTATATGGCGGTGTACCTCAGGGCGCGGCCTGACCTGGCCATCCCTATGGTCCAATATTTGGACAACATTTACAGGGCAATGGTGGATTTTCCTGGCCCCTCGTGGTTGGCTTACGACGAGGAATTCCGAATGAGAGTGCCCTTACACCCGGAGATGAGGTGGGATGAGCCCTGTCAGAAGCTGTGGCTTTTATATATGACTCCCACGCGCCCGGCGCCTGGGGAGAGGTACCATTGTGGACATGCGGTCCAGCGAGCTGCTCCAACGCAGACCCCCCGCCAGCTGGCGGGGCAGGGGGTTCCAGCCCGCCTGCTGTGTTGGAGCTTCTCGGCCAATGGTGTATGCAATAGGAAACAATGCAGATAAAAACACGAGTGTCCCTCTTGCGCTGGCCCCCACGCCGCCGCTGCGTTTCCACGAGCAGGTGGGTCACGGGGCAGAGGTAGAGGTGGACAAGGAGCGGGCAGACCTGCCGCTGATGGAACTGGTCACTCAAAAGGCCCCCTCCCCGGTTAACGTAGCTATGTTGGAGCGATGGCTCTCACCTTACCCAAGGAGGGAGGATGCTAGGTACCTCCTCGAAAGCTTCCAGCGGGGCTTTCGCATACCTTTCAATGGGGTGCAGTGCCCACAAGATGCCCCTAATCTACTTTCCCTGAAGGGTAGGGAGGAGGTTGCCACCCTTAGTATTGCTAAGGAGGTTAAAGCAATTAGGGTAGCTGGCCCCTTTCCCAGGCCCCCCTTTACCAATCTCAAGGTTTCCCCTTTGGGGA
The DNA here is from genome assembly GCA_035047345.1 of Bradypodion ventrale. Lineage (NCBI taxonomy): Eukaryota > Metazoa > Chordata > Lepidosauria > Squamata > Chamaeleonidae > Bradypodion > Bradypodion ventrale. Next base: position 280,125,260 of record JAWDJE010000002.1, on the reverse strand, counting down.
TGGTGCCCAAAAAGACCCCTGGGGAGTTTCGTTTGATTCACCACCTGTCATACCCGGTGGGCCATTCGGTCAATGATGCCATTCCTGATGACCTTTGTTCGGTCAGGTATACATCATTTGACCAGGCCCTGCGCATGGTGCGCTCTTGTGGCCCGGGTGCACTCCTGGCAAAATGTGACATTAAGTCGGCATTCCGTTTATTGCCTGTGCACCCGGGTGACTTTGAGTTGCTGGGTTTCAAATTCCAAGGAAAATTTTATTTCGATAAAGCCATGCCTTTTGGCTGCTCTATTTCCTGTTCAGCATTTGAACGTTTTAGCACTTTCCTCCAGTGGGCCTTTGTTCGCAGGTCTGGGTCCCAGTCTGTAGCCCACTACCTCGATGATTTCTTGTTCGGGGGTGAACGGGGCTGGGACACGTGTACGCGTCTCCTCAATACATTTCAGACGCTAATGCAGGAACTGGGTGTCCCTTTAGCGCCCGAAAAGACCGAGGGCCCATCAACTAAGCTCACATTTCTGGGTATAGAAATTGACACGGTCTCGCAGGCATCCAGGTTACCCACGGATAAGGTTACCCGGATCACTGCGTTGATTTTGGCCTTACTGGCCAAACGCAAGGTGTCACTCCGTGAGCTCCAGGTTTTACATGGTCACCTTATCTTCGCTTGCAGGGTGGTCGCGCCTGGCAGAGCTTTTGCTCGACGCTTATGCGACGCCATGACTGGCCTATCCAGGCACTATCACAGGGTCCGACTGAACAAGGGCATGAGGGCTGACATGTTGGTTTGGCTTAAATTCCTGAGGGACTTCAATGGGGTGTCATTTTGGAGGTCTGACCTTTTGGTTTCCCCTAGGTTCCAGGTTCAGTCGGACACCTCGGGGTCCCTCAGATATGGGATTTACTTTGAAGGGAGGTGGGCCTACGGCCGATGGCCTCCAGCCTGGAGGGGCACTGATCGTCTACACGATCTGACATTCCTGGAGTTCTTCCCGATACTGGGAGCTTTGATGCTATGGGGCGAGGAGTGGGCCAATTCAGTGGTTCATTTCTGGTGTGACAATGCTGCAGTGGTGCACACTGTCAACTCCCAGACATCTAAATCACCCAGGGTCATGGAGTTAGTTCGGCAGTTTGTGTTCCGTTGCCTACGCCTCAATGTGCTCTTCAGGGCCAGACATGTACCAGGCATTAATAACGATATTGCTGATGCTTTGTCCCGCCTGCAGATCCCCCGGTTCCGCGCCTTGGCTCCAGACGCAGAGGAGTTACCCTCGCCGCTTCCGGACGAGATTTGGACGTTTGGCAAGGAGAGGTGAACCAGGCGATCGGCATGTCGCTGGCGCCCCGCATGCGTAAGGCGTATCACCACGCATTCGGTCAATTTAGAATGTTCTGTGAGCAACTCCGGTTGCCTAAGGCGTGGCCCATTCCGGTTGCACACCTTCTCCAATTTATGGTCTACCTACATAGTCAGGGTCTAGCTCCCCGCACCATAACATCCAGGCTGTCAGCACTGGCATTCATGGCCAAAGTGAGGGGTTCTGCTGACAGCACGAACGATTTCCGTATACGACATGTTTTAGAGGGGTGGACGCAGGAACGTGGACGTTGCCCGGACACTCGCCACCCTATTTCCCCGGGGGTTCTTACCCACCTTGCACGAGGCTGGCATGACCTGTGTTTTGACAGGTACGAGGCAGCTCTGTTTCATGCAGCTACCACGGTGGCTTTTTTTGGATCGCTCCACATCAGTGAGCTGGTGCTACTGTCTAAGGCGGATGCGACACGTAGGGCACTGGAACTCGAAGATGTCTATGTCTCTAATGAGTGGGCTCAGTTGAGGATACGTTCCTCAAAGGTCGATCAGCACGGTGTAGGCAGTGGTGTTAGACTGCTACGATGTTCCATTGCAGACATCTGTCCGGTTGGTGCCCTACAAGAGTTCATTGCAATGCGTGGTACGCACCCTGGCCTGTTTTTCTGCCACCAAGATGGGTCTCCCCTTACTTAATTTCAATTTTGGAAGGTGACCGGTAAGGCGCTGTCCAGTGTTGGCCTCCCCGGGGCTCGTTACGGCACCCATTATTTTAGAATAGAAGCTGCTTCTACTGCAGCCACATTTGGGTACTCTGAGGCTGATATATGCCACATGGGGAGGTGGGGATCGAAGTGTTTTGAATTATATGTTCGCCCTCTTCAAGTGTGAGTACCAGATAAGTCACTGTCCTGTCTCTTTTTACTTTACAGACCCTGTGTGTCGCCGCACACCGGTGGCAGTATGGCTGGTGGGCCACAGCTATGTGTACTGGGCAGCGCAGTACGCTGCGGCGACAGAGTGGGGACCCCAGCTTGGACTACGTGCATCCGCATGTATCAGTTGGTATGGTAAGCATGGAATGTTATGGCGGGAACTGTTGCCATTCCTTTTCTCCATCAGGGATGCTGAACCGCCTGATGTCTTGGTGCTGCACCTCGGGGGCAATGACCTGGGCCAGGTCACTGGCCTTTCTTTAAAACATACGATCTGCAGCGACCTGCCTTATTTGCATTATGTGTGGCCTGCCACAACCCTGCTATGGTCAGACATCATACCGCGTCACGCTTACAGGGGGGGGTATCAACCTCCAGGCCCTTGACCGCGCTCGTCGCTCGGTGAACAGGGCGGTGGCCCGGTTCTTTGCTGACAAGGGTTTGGGGCGGGTCATCCGACACCCCAACATTAGTCTCCAAAATTATGACCTTTACACAGGGGATGGGGTCCATCTGTCGCCCAGAGGTATGGACCTCTTTTTGGAGGATGTGCAAGCAGGCCTGTTGACCGAGCTGACGGTCTGGGGGGGCGGTGAGTCTTTATTAAGCCTCCCCGTGTGGCAATGGGGTGATGGCACGAGCTATTCAGCATGCATCACCACGTGATTTTACGGATACACGTCAGAGGGTGGGGTCAGTAGATAGTTGATTGACTACGGTCAACAATTTGTTTGTTGTCAACAAACAAATTGATACAAATGGATACATTGTAGCCAATGAACCTTACCAGTGTTACTGCGGCCTGCCTGCCTTAAGAATTATAATTGGCTGAGTACCAATTGAAATTTATAATTCGGACTAGGGCATGAATCAATAAATGTGGCCCAATGCCGTTATCCACTTATACTGGTGTCTGAGTCCTTTTTTGGGGGGTGCGCCTGCAATATCACTTGTAAAACTCTGGTGAGGAATCACAGTGAACACTTAAAAAATATGGGAGGAGGAATTGGGAATCACAAATAAAGGTAAGAATTGGGGGGAATGGACCCATAAAAATATGAAATCAATGTCAATTAAGGAAAAAGAACATAATTGTAAAGTTCAATGGAGATGGTATCTTACCCTTGTCAAATTGCATTTAATGAATAATAACAATTCTGATATATGTTGGAGATGTAATAGAGAGAAAGGGACGTATATACATATGTGGTGGTCATGCAACTGACTAAGGAATTTTTGAAATATAGTAGAAGAAGAAGTGAACAAAATACTAGATATATCAATTGTATTAAATCCAAAGCTTGCTATACTGGAGGAAGTACACGAAATAGATCTAGACAATGCTAAAAAGGAGTTACTGATGGCATTACTACTGGTCGGCAAGACAGATAATCACCAAAGAATGGAAAAGTGGGGAAGATATTAGCAAAATGAGATGGTATGCGGAAGGGATAAAGGTGAAAATTCTATTTTGGGATATATGGAAATCGTTTGTTGACTATGCATTAGCCGATGGAAATGGGGTTAAACCAGGCCCTAACACACTCCTTTTTTGGAAAAAATAATAAAGTAAAATGATCTTGAAACCCTCACTATTATTCCCAACGGAAACACGGGAATTATCTTTAGCCCCATCTCAAATCAGGTACCTTCTTTTTGACCCCCCTTCAGGATAATATATTCTAGGACAGAGATGTATAGTAACTTTGATAATTTTAAGTGTTTGATACATTATGTTTATGTCCTATTTTATTTGTTCCTGCTTTTCTTGGTTTTGTTTTATTTTTCTTGTTAATTTATGTTCAATAAATAAAATTTATTTTTTAAAAAAAGATGGTGGCTTTTATGGAGCCTCTTACAGTGTGGAGTACTCTTCTCCATTAACCTAGACCAGTGGTGGCTCACCTTGGCACTCCAGCTGTTCCTGGACTTTAATTACCAGAAGCCAAAATCAGCACACATGATAATCAGGGCTTTTGGAAATTGAAGTCCGAGAACAGCTGGAGAGCCAAAGTTAGCCAACACTGACCTAGTCTCTGACTCTAGAGACAAATCACTGGATTGGTCAATAGTGGTAGGGAAATATGTTAGAGTTGAGGTTTCCCAAAGCGGGGAAAAGTTTACTGAGAAACTGGTTTTTTTTTTAAAGTTTTTAAAAATTACAAAAAAAGTGTAATAAAAATAACATATAAAATATATGAAATTATGAAAAATGAAAAACATAATGTTAACATAATCACATAAAGTAAAAATACTAAAGATGCTAAGATACAAATACAACAACACTTAATTATACTATACCACGTTAAATTCCATCCTGATTCAGTTAATTATTATCAACAGAGTAAAAGGTTTCATTAGTCAATCTAATTTCAGTCTACCATATCTTACTTATCAATTTGTTAATTTTCTTTTCCACAATACAGAAAACATAAGAGATATACTTAAATTCCTAAATACCCTGTTTAATAATTTTCTAACCATGTTAAAACACAATAAAGAACAAATACTAATTCACCCCACGTGACTATACAATGCCCTGGAGGATGCGGTGGCACACATTCTTTCAGTTTCCAAAAACTGTAATGTTCCGGCACTGGCCTGCTCCCGTCACCTCTGATATCTATGGAATACACAAATGGTTGCCAAATTTGCCAAATCTATTCTCTTTTACTATACCATTTTTCATGTTCAGCTCCCCATGTTAGTTTGTCATTCAGAGCTAGTTCCCACATTTCCCTATGCCAGTTTTTCATCTTTAATGTCAGATCACTTTTCCAGTTTCTCACTATACATTGTCTTCCAATTATCAGGCACACAGACAACAACTCTTTTTTTATCCTTGTCTAGATTCATATTTCCTGTGTCTGTTAGCAGAGCTGTGCCTGGCCCCAGTTAAAGGTTCCCCCCAAAAATTCTGGAGATTTCTTTCTCTATTTCCCCCCAAAATTCCTTTATCACCTTCCAACTCCACCACATATGCTCATACGTTCCCAATTTATTTTTAAATCTCCAACACATTTGACTTTTTTTTATCTATCTGATGTAACCACACTGGGGTCAAGTACCATCTCCAAAGCATTTTAAAGTTATATTCTTTTACTCTGACATAGTTCTCATAATCCCTTTCTTCCATTTATTTTTTCAATCCACATCTGTGATACTGACATTAAGATCTTGCTCCCATATTTTTCTCATTGTTTCTTGTGGGCTACCCTCTTTATTTAATATCCTATAAAACTGAGAAACTGTTGAGTTAGTGAATTCCAGGGCTGGGAGAATACTGGGGTGGGACATCTCTCTCTGTGTGGCCAAGGTAAGACATACCAGTTCATCTGCACATGGAAACAGCATGGGTGAGCAAGGATTGTAAGAATCATTGGAGGCTGAGAGCCATTCTTTCAGTTTCTTGGCTTTCATCTTCTGGTTTGACCTTTCTGGAGTCACTGGGTCTCTTCAGTGGATCACATTCGGTCATAGGCTCTGTTCATCTCTCAGTGTCCAGGGATTTGGTAGTGGGTTCACACTGGGAAGGTTCCATAACATTTAGCTTAGAAGGTGGCTGCAGATGGACACCGCAAAGTTGCCTGCTGAGAGCAGCTCGACTGCTGAAGTGATTTCTCCCAGAGCTGATACTTTAGTAATGACTGCCCATTCTTGAATGCTACTTTAAGTACATTTGCAACAGTGATGACACATAAGAACATAAGAACAGCCTTGCTGGAACAGGCCACAGCCCATCCAGTCCAGCATTCTGTCTCACACAGTGGCTCACCATTTCCTTCAGGGTATTCCCAAGGAGATGCCTTCACCTGCTTAGGATTCCCTGGAAATGGCATTGAGAGATATCCTGCCTATCTCTCCAACCCGGAGGTTGTCCTTAGGTAGCCATAATTATAGCCATTGATACCCTTGTCCTCCATGAACTTGTCTAATCCTTTCTTAAACCTGTCAAGACTGACAGCTGTCACCACTTCTTCTGGCAGGGAGTTCCATAGACCAGTAATCCTCTGGGTGAAAAAGTACTTTCTCTTATATGTTTGAGAACGAGTACCCAAAAGTTTCATCGAGTGTCCCCTAGTTCTAGTGTTGTGCGATAGGGAAAACAGTTTTTCCTTATCTACTTTGTCCACACCATGCATGATTTTATAAACTTCAATCAGGTCACCTCTTAGACGCCGTCGTTCAAGAGTGAAAAGGCCCAACCGTTGCAGCCTCAGATGGTAAGGAAGGTGTTCCAGTCCCCTAATCATTCTGGTTGCCCTCCTCTGTACTTTCTCCAACTCCATAATATCCTTCTGGAGGTATGGCGACCAGAACTGTACACAATATTCCAGATGGGGCCTCACCATAGATTTATAAAGAGGCAAAATGACACTTGCTGACTTATTTTCTATACCCTTCCTAATGATCCCTAACATTGAGTTTGCTTTTTTCACTGCTGAGGCGCACTGGGTTGACATCTTCATTGAGCTGTCCACCAGGACACCAAGGTCCCTTTCCTGGTTTGTCGCAGAGAGTTCAGAACCCATCAGTTTATAAATGTAATTGGGGTTTTTTTGCCCCAACATGCATCACTCTGCACTTACTGATGTTGAAGCTCATTTGCCACTGTTTTGCCCACTCCCCCAGTGTCAAAAGATCCCTCTGGAGCTCTTCACAATCTCTCACAGTTTTCACTACCCTGTATAATTTAGTGTCGTCAGCAAATTTGGCTACCTTGCTTTTTACTCCTACCTCTAGATCATTTATGAAGAGGTTGAAAAGCAGGGGTCCCAGTACTGAACCTTGGGGGACCCCACTCTTTACTTCCCTCCACTTGGAGAAGTGTCCATTTAGTGCTACCCTCTGTTTCCTGTCCCTTAGCCAGTTGCTGATCCAGGACAAGACCTGTCCCTTTATTCCATGACTGGTAAGTTTATTCAAGAGCCTTTGGTGTGGGACCTTGTCAAAAGCCTTCTGAAAGTCCAGATAAACAATGTCAACTGGATCCCCCTTATCCACATGCTTGTTGACACTCTCAAAAAATTCCAACAGATTAGTGAGGCATGATTTGCCCTTGTAAAAGCCATGTTGGCTCTCCTTTAGCAGCGCCTTCTCTTCTATGTACCTATTAATTCTATCTTTTAGGATGGTTTCCATCACTTTACCTGGGACACATGTCAAACTGACAGGTCGGTAATTTCCTGGATCACCCCTGGATCCTTTTTTGAAAATTGGTGTTACATTCGCTACCTTCCAGTCATCAGGCACAAAGCCTGATTTGATGGAAAGATTATATATTTTGGCTAGGAGATCAGCAATTTCATCTTTAAGTTCCCTGAGAACTCGTGGATGGATGCCATCTGGACCTGGTGATTTGTTAGTGTTTAGCGTAACAAGACATTCAGGGACCTCCTCCCTGGTTATTTCTATCTTGCTTAATTCTTCGGTTTCCCTCCCTACGAAGATAGGCTCTGTTTTGGGCATGTGGTCTCTGTCTTCTTCAGTGAATACTGAAGCAAAGAATTCATTGAGTCTCTCTGCAATCTCTGTTTCCTCTTTAATAACCCCTTGCCTTCCATTGTCATCTAATGGTCCAATGGCCTTCCTAGTTGGGTTCTTACTTCTAATGTACTTAAAGAAGTCTTTGTTATTTCTCTGAGTATTTTTAGCTATACGCTCCTCAAAGTCTTGCTTTGCTTTCCTGATTGTTGCCTTGCATTTGTTCTGCCAGAATTTATGTTTCTGCCTGCTGTCCTCATTTGGACAAGCCTTCCATCTTCTAAATGAACTTTTCTTGCTCTTGATCACTTCCCGAACAGCTCCTGTAAGCCACATCTATGCTTAGTGCCCATCACCAAGTCAATATAGGTATTTAGAACATCCCAATGCCATTTAATTTTATTTGGATTTACAGTATTATATTTGTTTGGTTTCTGTGCACAATGCCTCTGTAATATTTTTGGCCTTCAACTTTTGATTGTTGTTTCCATTTGCATATTTTTAACATTGTATTCTTATATTTTATTTAATGATGTACACTGCCTGGAGTGGGCAGACCACCCAGATAGGTGGCATATGAATGGAATGAAATTAAATGAATGAATGAATAAACCATTGGTGCAGGGGATTTTGTGGCCACATAAGATACACTCTTTGAATGGGCCTGCTGAGGTCATAGAAAGAGTGGAAGGCTTTACTGAGATAAAGGTAAGAAGACCTCAAACTACAAAAACTAACTAGTACTGTGCTTTATTTTTAAAAGACTTACAATAGCCAAAGATGATGACAATGAAGGGTAATAATGGTAGGGGTTTTTTTATATTAAAAATGAAGATTAGATAGTTTAGCTGTAGCAAATGTCCCTAGGAGTTTCCTTGGCGGTGGCTAAAAGAACACTGAGACACTGGAATATGTGTAGTAAGGTAAAGTTCATTCTTGCTTGAAAGCCAGTCTTATCCGACTCTAGGGTTTGGTGCTCATCATCGTTTATAGCGCTATCTGCATCTGCAGATGTTTCTGTGGACATGTGGCAGGTATGACTAGACACCAGAGTGCACAGAGCACTGTTAGTAGAGAGGGCTATTCTAACAGTTATTCCTTTAAACTGTAGAATATTCTGATGGATTTCACACAAGCACAGAAACATGCCTAATCTGTGAACTCACAAGATGAGAATGAAGAAATAAACATTTGAAAGCTTTTGTATCACAATTAAATAAATAATAATAATTTTGTGTCAGAAATTATTCTGGATTGAAACTCTGCTCAGGGGACACCCGGATGAGGCTCCTTTCATGTCCCCAAGATCTTTTTGCACCAAAGTGGTCCTTATTTACTTACTTGCAATTTCTTGCTTTCGAACAGCTAGATTGGCAGGAGCTGGTACAGACAGGTACGCAATCCATCATGCAGTAAGCAGGTCTTGAACTGCCGACTTGTCGGCCTTCCAGCTAACAAGGTGAGCATCTTAACCACTGAGCCACTGCAGCTATTGGATATGAACTGACATCTGTTGCACACACCAGTAGAAAGTTTGCATGGCTGTTAACATGCTGAAGAGGTCAATCACCTGAGGTCCTGAGCATACCTGTCAAGTATCCCAGATTAGCCGGTATTTCCAGTATTTCAGCACTCCATCCCCCTCGTTCCCACCGCCATCCCGTAATTTTGGATGGCAGGAAAGGGGTTACTGTGCATGCGCGCCACTGCCTCTGACAGCCATGCATGCGCAGCAACCCCTTTCCTGGAAACTTATTGTGCACGTGTGGCCGGCTTCTGGATTAGCAAAACCGTGACTTGACAGGCATGGTCCTGAGCAGATTATACTTAACAACATTAATAAAGTAATTTGGATAAACAGTGGTCTGAATGAAACCAAAATCCCGCCCCTCCCCCCAAAAAAATGCTTCCAAAAATGCATTCTGACTAACAAAATGTACCATGTTTCTTTGAACTATACAGTTTAATTAGTACTATTACCACTGTCTGCTTATAGTTAGTACAATATATTGGATATTGAATTATATAGAGATGGTTGGAATGCAGGGATTCTGACTGGTTGGCACACTTTTTCAAACACCTTAGTAATGCAAAACATTCCTGCAGAGGATCTGGTTATGTAGGTTGCCTGCTTATTAATACAACCTTGCATTTTGCAGGATCTCCAGTTGTACATACAAGACTCTTCATGCATATGCAGATTTCATTTACATAGGTATGTCAATATGTGAAGGTCTTGAGCAAAGATACTACAGTTCATTCTCCATGCATTTAGTATTTCTTCATCCTAACTACTGGAAAAGAGCCAGTGGTTATTTCAATTAGGAATGGACAGAATTACCTTATTTCTTCATCATTCTGCACATCATCATCAGTCCTTTCAATCCCTTTCCAATTTTTTTAAAATACAGTAATAAAATTGCTTTTTTTGTAAATATTGCATTTAGTTCAAACAAGTTTTCCCCAAAATATTCTTTTTTAATTTATCTGATGATTTAATTCACATTTTTAAAAAGTGTTTGGTTCTTTATTTATTTATTTTTGAGCCAAGAGCTTGAAGAAGTGAGAAAGCCAAGGGATATTTGTGTTCCAAGGGATATTAGTCTGGGAAGGGTGAGTTAGATTGGTTTGCTTAATATGGCAGACCAAAAGAAATACTAGAATACTCCCGCTTTTAGTGTACTGCTTAACTGATATCTCTGACTTGGATTACCTTAAGTGATGTTAACAGTTCACACAAAATGCAATTCATTGGATTTATTATGAAACTTAAGGTGACATTATTAGAAAGCAGTTGTATAATCATAATATATTTCTACAAAGCATTAACAACCAAAATAAACATGCCTTCTATGCAAATACCACATCCAAATCTTCTTCCCTCTACCTGCAAGAGAAGATCCAAGAGGTCATCTGTGCAGAAAGCAGAGCATCAGGAAAATGGCCCCAGTCCAGTTAGTTTAAGGTTAACATTAGATGTGACTTGTTAGCAGGATTTTGGATATAGGTCCTCACAAACTGCTAAACTGTAAACTTTTGATACAGATTTTATACACAAAGGTGGAGAAATTTGTCTCTGATACTCTCAAAAGTACATTCAAAAACCTTTACCATTTTAAAAAATACTGCTTACATCTTTCAACATTTTTTCCTACTTTATATTATTATGCCAAAAATGCAGGAAAAAAGGGATCAAATACATTCAGCTGCATACACAAGATTCCCACCCACCACCCCTGCTCAAAAGTAGTATTTCCATAGTTATAAGATATCATATCAAGCTATTTATCAAATTCTAATAAAACTGTGGTTGTGTATTTACAATTGTATGCACACATATAAAATATACATTCTTTATTTTAAGAAAGGGAAAATAATAATTGCACAGGCCAGTTAAAAAATTATTAGCTAGGATTCTGTATTTCAAGGAGTCTGATTGCTAATAGTGTAAAATTAAAATGTAAAGGATTTTTTTGTTTTTTCATGCTTCTCCAGCAGTGAACAACAGCACATCATGCACATTTGTTTACAAGGGGATACATGAGATATTTATTTTTGTAAAACTCAGTCTGTTTCTTTGTGGACAAAACTCTGAGAGGACCTGCTCTATCTGCACATGTTCTGTGAGAGGAGAATGAAAGCTACCTGCAGTTCTTACACCACATATAAAAGAAATAGTTTATGTAAGTTATGTTTATTTGGTTAAACTCCCAGAACATCTCAGTCAGCAGAGATAGTGTCCATCCTGGCCAGCAGATTCTCAGAATTGTAGTCCAAAAAGTAACTTTTCCAATCTCTGCTAAGTAACCCTCACCCACACTGTGTTTTGAATGGAATAGATAGTGCATTGTGGGGTTTTTATCATTTTATGGACTCTCAGTCCAATGATATTTGGAAAGGGTCAAGGATCAATTAGACTAAGAAAGTTCCCTTTTATTCAATTTATGCCAAAACATTCTAAAGATCACAGCATCTACAAAATGTGCAGCTAAAAAAGCGCATGCTATATGCTATAACATTGTTCCACAGTGTGAAATACCTCCGGAACAATGGCGAGTTGAAAGAACTGTTGAACTTGTTGGCAATACTTTGTGCTGAAACATTTATATCTGCAAAATATATGTGCAAGCAAACTGAATGCCAATGCCAAAAGTTGAAATTTCAACTTTATTCAAGCAATTCAATTATCTCAATGGTTGTCTTTTTTATTTAAAGAAGGATGAAATGCACGGTATTACTGTTTTTAATTAACAAAACAAGGGGTGTAATTCAGGTGTGATATTAAACCATAGTGCAACAGTATAAGAACAAGTCTAGTCTCCACCTGTGGGGTCTGAAGCTCCATTCTCTCTCTCTCTCACACACACACACACACACACACACACACACACACACACACACACACACACAAACTTTTTGAATGTGGAAGCTTACATCTCCGTTTTTTAAATCATGTCTTCTTGTATCATGGAGGCCAAGGAAAGGCCATTGCATATAACTTTTGTTTGCTAGAAACAAGTCACCTTCAAATTATGGGTTATGAAAATTAATTCTGAACAGATATGATAGTTAAGAATAACTGCAGTTTAGCACTTGGAAGGTCAGGTGACTAATGTGACCTAGGGTCCACTTCTTTCTAGAGAAGTTAGATCTGGCTATAGTCATCTCAGCCACTGTGTAGGGTATTCTGGCACATACTTTCCCGTCAGACCAACTTCTCTTATATAAACCTATGCATACTTAGCAATAGTATATCTGACCTATAGCCATCCAAAAGGACATTTCCTGCTCTCCAAGCCTGTCCCCAGTGAATTTCAACACAGAAAGAGAGCTCAACAGGTGACAACAGACAAGGAAACAATTTACTGGAGAGAAAAGGCTGATATGGAAAGCAAATCAAGTTTCCTCCAGATCCTCACTGCAACTATCTCTTGCAGTCAAGTTCAAACCCGGCTTTTGCCTAGATAAGATATAATTACTCAAATTGTAGAGCAGATAGAACTTAACTGCATAGCAACAATGCAACCAAGGTTACTTTTTAATAAGAACATTCATAATAGTGTTACCATATCCAAAGATTATTAGGGGCTCTACGCTCATGGCTATTAGCAAATGCTTGGTGATGTAACACTCATGACCTCCTAGTTACTTTATTTAGGCTAAAATTCAATGCACACCTACCTGAAAGTAAGCTCTACCGAACATAGTGGCATATGCTTCTGAGAACATTTGCACAGGATTGTACTCAGTGGATCATGAGTGTGGATTACATCCCCAGTTCTGTACACAAAGAGAGAGGTGGAAATAACATTCTCCCACCTCAATCAGGAGTGAGGAGATGAAGGTTACTCTGTATGCTTCAGTATTGCTCAATAAAGGCTTTCATTCAAAGGATGCAAGTTCCTGAAATTTTTAAATAACACTGGCTCTAACATAGATTGGGAGAACTAAAATGTAATCTAAAACACAGTTACCTGGATATTAGACCCAATTAATTCCGCAAACATGTATCTGAATAATAATTCATAGAATTTGTACCAGAATATCTATGCTGTAAAACTGCACAATTTGAATTTGTACTTAGGAGCACTTTGTTGGGAAATCAGGTCATAATAAAACTCAATTAATTTAATCCCAGATAGTGCCCCTAAACTGTTTAACAAACTAGCTGAATCATCAAGAGCCACAAGAGAAGAACTTTGTCTACCAATCATCTTCCATAGGGGAGGTGCCCTATGTGGATTGTGTCTTTCATGTGCTACAGGTCTTGTCTGCTGGTGGTAGCTTCAAAACACAGGAGTAAGTCTACAATCACAATCACCAGAGTTCTACCATCTTCCTTTGATCAACTCATTTAGTCTTGCAGATCTTCTATTTTTGTTCCAAACCATACTCATCAGTTGGTTTCATGGTCACTTCGAAGATGCATTGCCGTAGGTTCAAAAAACTGAAAAGGAAAATTCAAAAGGAAAATTTAGTCAAGTACTTGCTAAAGGGCAGTCAGTCAATCAGCCACACATTTACTATTGATTTTCATTTGTCTCAGAAAGCTCAAATCAACCGCATATTGTATAGTAGAACCATAGCTGACTTGACTCAATATGCTTTCATAGTAAGTGTGCATGGCAATGATACGGCAGATTACCAACACACACACACACACACACACTTTTCTTCTACAGTATCAGAAATGCATCTTGATAAAGGTTTACAATCCATCCTGTTAATAATTCTTCAGCTCGTACTTTTTAAAAACAATATAAACAAAGAATTTTGTGGTTTAATGTTTTACTTCTCTCAAATTAAAGAGTTAACCATTGTGACCAAAATCAAATTGATCCTGAGAATGAAAGTAAATCTGCTAGAGCAGAGGAATTTACATAAGTGTTAACATACAAAGTTTTCACAGATTAAGTAGAGCTATGCTTGGTACTAACAACTGCATATAGGCCAATATATTCCTTATGCCTTACAAATGTGAAATATGAAAATATGTTCCACACAATTTTATCATAATCAGAAAAAAGTACTAAATTTTACTTTACTGTTAGCCTTACTATTGTAACCCAGTGCCAAAGGTACCTGTTTCCTTTACCCAAACTTAACCTATATGTCGTGATTCCATGTGGGATGACATCTTTTTATGTTATTTACCTGACAGGTGGAAGTAACCCCGATACCATATAGCTTCAGTTCGCAACCTACAGCCCGCAGGCTGAACCCAGCCCCTGACACCATTCCATCTAGCCCATGGCGACGACCCCAAAAGCGGGCATGTTTACGACAGATGTAAACGTGCCAACACATGCACAAATGTGCCCCCCCCCCCGCGGTTTGTGGCAGTGTTTATACCATGTGTCTGGCCCTCTCAGCTGTCTCAGGGTAAGTGGTCCAACCCATTGCACAAAAACCTTGAGAACCCCTGCCATATAGGCTATAATTCATTCATCTGATTATTTGATTTCTATACAACTAAACCGCCAAATGTCCATAGTACCATTTATAAATCATTATAACACAAATAGTAAAAAAAACTAAAGAACTTTTGTTATCAGGAGATATGACAGTGTAATAAATAAATAAATAAATACCAATAAGACAGCTGATATTTTAAAAGTATTACTGGTAAAGTATTAGACAAAGGAAAAAAATCCTATTGCATAACATAAGCACAGTTAAAGGGTTTGATCTATTCCTTGCAAATAAATCAACCCTGATGGTTCCTTAGAAGGTCAAATAGTAAAGATGAAGCTATAGTACTTTGGACATCAAATGAGAAGAGAGGATTCACTTGAGAAAGCCTTGATGCTGGGAAAGATGGAAGGCAAAAGAAGAAGGGGGCGGCCAAAAATGAGATGGCTAGATGGTATTGTAGATGCAATGGGCAGAGTGCTGGGTGGGTTGAGGAGGATGGTGGAGGACAGACGTGCCTGGTGGGCAATGGTCCATAGGGTTGGAATCGACTGTGCAACTGAACAACAACAAAAAGAGTCCCTGCTGTACTACTTTGGTGTGTGCAAGAACAAGCCTGAAAATCACAATAGATATTCTTTATTTGCCTGCAAGGAATGGACTGAAACTTACAACTTAACATTACACAATATGATTTCAGTCACTACAAAAGTATTAGACAAAAAGACTAATAAAACTGACTACAAAATAAAATAAAATAAAAACAGATTTCATACATTCTCACTTACACTTACATAGAGACTTGATATAGTGGACTTTTTCTTTCTTTCTTTCTTTCCCTTCATTAATTAGTTCAACTTTTACTTTGATACTATGTGATAAACTGTGATATTGTGCATGATAATACTTTGTTTTAAAACTGTTTAAACTGTGATAACATGTGTGATGGGAAAAGACTGGCGTAGAGACAAGCAAGGCACGCCACAAAGTTTGCCAAGAGAACCCTATGGACCAAAACAAAAGGCAAAACAAGGGGATGCTCAGCACAGTGGATCTGAAAAGGGGGAGGGATATGAAAGGGGAAGGAGAAATACAGTGTTTCAGGGAACAATACTGCATAGGGACATGGAATGTGAGGTCTATGAATCAAGGAAAACTGGAAGTAGTTAAAAATGAGATGGAAAGAATAAGCATTGACATCCTGGGCATCAGTGAGTTAAAATGGACAGGGATGGGTGAATTCAGCTCTGGAAACCATCATATCTACTACTGTGGGCAAGAAAACCTCAGAAAAAATGGAGTAGCCATAATTGTCAACAAAAGAGTGAGGAAAGCAGAAATGGGATAGGTAAAGGTAAAGGTTTCCCTTGCTCGAAAGCCAGTCGTATCCGACTCTAGGGTGCAGTGCTCATCTCTGTTTCTAAGCCGAAGAGCCAGCGCTGTCTGCTTATGCAGACGTTTCTGTGGTCATGTGGCAGGCATGACTAGACACCGGAGCGCACGGAACGCTGTTTCCTTCCCACCGAAGTAGTCCCTATTTATCTACTTGCAATTTCTTGCTTTCGAACTGCTAGATTGGCAGGAATGGGATACAACATCAAAAATGATAGAATGATGTCAGTCAGAATCCAAGGCAAACCTTTCAATATCACTGTAATCCAAGTCTATGCACCAACCACTAGTGCAGATGAAGCCACAGTTGACCAGTTCTATGAGGACCTACAACACCTCATAGAACAGACACCAAGAAATGATGTCCACATTATCTTAGGAGATTGGAATGCCAAAGTAGGAAATCAAAAAGTAAATGGAAAAACAGGCAAGTTCGGTCTTGGAACACAGAATGAAGCAGGGCAAAGATTGATAGAGTTCTGCCAAGAGAATGCACTAATCATAGCAAATACCCTCTTCCAGCAACACAAGAGGCGACTTTACACATGGACATCGCCAGATGGCCAGCATCAAAATCAGATTTATTACATACTCTGCAGTCAAAGATGGAGAACCTCCATTCAGTCAGCAAAAACAAGACCTGGAGCAGACTGTGGCTCAGATCACAACCTACTGATAGCAAAATTCAGGCTTAGATTAAAGAAAATGTGGAAAACAATTAGACCAGACAGATATCACCTAGACAGCATCCCTAAAGAATACACGGTGGAGGTCATGAACAGATTTAATGTCCTGTACCTGATAGCCAGAGTACCAGAAGAATTATGGACAGAGACACGGGACATCATGCAGGAGGCAGCAAGAGAAACCATACCAAAAAAAAGAAGTGTAAGAAAGCAAAGTGGTTGTCTGATGGGGCCCTTAAAATAGCAGAGGAAAGAAGGAATGCAAAAGTCCAAGGAGAAAGAAAAAAATACAATCACCTAAATACAGAATTTCAAAGAAAAGCAAGGAGAGATAAGGAAAACTACCTGAACAAACAGTGCAAAGAAATGGATGAAAACAACAAAAGAGGCAGGACTAGAGATCTTTTCAAAAAAATTGGGGAACTCAAGGGAACATTTAAAGCAAAAATGACCATGATAAGGGACAAAGATGTAAAGGAGTTAGCTGAAGCAGAAGAGATCAAAAAAAGATGGCAAGAGTACACAGAGGAACTCTACAAAAAGCACCTCAACACTCCTGATAATAACAATAATGAGAAATTTGAACTTGAACCAGACATTCTGGAGAGTGAAGTCAAAAAGGCCCTAAAAAGCACTGCAAACAATAAAGCTAGTGGAAATGATGGTATCCCAATTGAATTTTTCAAAGCCCTAAAAGATGATGGAATCAAACTACTGCATTCAATATGCCAGCAAATTTGGAAAACAAAACAGTGGCCACAGGATTGGAAAAGATCAGTGTACGTTCCAATCCCAAAAAAAGGCAATGCCAAAGAATGCTCAAATTACCGAACAATTGCGCTCATCCCACATGCTAGCAAGGTGATGCTCAAGATAATACAGGATAGACTATACACAGAGCACATAATGTGCAATGCAGGGATGGAGGAATCGCAATATGGGATCAAAATTGCTGGGAGAAACATCAACAATTTGAGATATGCAGACGATACCACCCTAATGGCAGAAAGTGAGGAAGACCTAAAGAACCATTGGATTGAAGGAGGAGAGTGCTAAAGTTGGCTTGAGAATTAATATCTAGAAAACCAAGATAATGGCAACAGGTCTGATCAGTCCCTGGAAAATAGATGGGGAAGAAGTAGAAGCAGTGACAGATTTTACTTTCCTAGGATCTAAGATCACTGCAGATGGCGACTGTAGCCATGAAATAAAAAGATGACTGATTATGGGGAGACAAGCTATGAGAAACCTGGGGAATATAGTGAAAAGCAGAGACATCACCTTGAAAACAAAAATTCGCATAGTCAAAGCAATTGTATTCCCAGTGGTAATGTATGGGTGTGAGAGCTGGACCATTAGGAAGGCTGAGCGCAGAAGAATAGATGCCTTTGAGATGTGGTGTTGGAGGAGAGTCCTGAGAGTCCCCTGGACAACAAAGAGAACAAATAGGTCAATACTGGAAGAAATCAACCCTGACTGTTCATTGGAGGGACAAATAGTGAAGATGAAGCTAAAGTACTTTGGACATCAAATGAGAAGGGAGGACTCACTTGAGAAGGCCTTGATGCTGGGAAAGGTGGAGGGCAAGAGAAGAAGGGGGCGTCCAAAGATGAGATGGATAGATGGTATTGTGAACACAATGGGCACACAGCTTGGTCGGCTGAGGAGAATGGTGGAGGATATAGGTGCCTGGAGGAAAATGGTCCATGGGGTCGCAAAGGGTCGGAATCAACTGTGCAACTGAACAACAACATATGTGCAATAATTCCTAATACAATTAAAGAACGGCAGTCATGTCCCCAAGCTTCATCAAATCAGTTAAAAATGACTAAGAGTCTATAATCACAATGTCACCAAACTGCAGTCGTTAAACTTAAATTACATATTTCAACATCTTTGTCTAGTCATGCCTGCCACATGACCATGGAAACATCTGCAGACGCAGACAGCACTGGCTCTTTGGCTAAGAAACATAGATGAGCACTGAACCCTAGAGTCGGATACTACTGGTTTTCAAGCAAGGGAGACCTTTTCCTTTACTATTGGTTGGTACCCTTCTTTAACTTCTGATGTTGTGCTGTATACCTTAACAGTTCAGCTGATGATGCCACACTGGGTCCAGGCAGGAACAGTATCAATACTTAGCATCCTTAGGCAATCAATATGGTTTCAACCCACTCCTAATATGTTCCTTAAGTCCCCTTTATCCTTTTCCAGACATGCCACAATGGAAAACTATCAAGCAGATGTCTCAAGTCTAAAGCCTGAAAGCAAATGGCTACTTGTCTTTAATTTCCTTTTCCAATAACAAATGTATAATGCTGTATCATTTTAACTGCAAAGTAATGAGGAATAACTTCCTTTCGCAGTGTAGCATTTTTCTGCCACTGTGGTCTCTGGGGTATGACTTCATAAAATTCTGGACACAATGCAGCAACCATATGGTTCAAAAGCAGCTCCTAAAGTAACAATTTAAATCACTCTCCTTCCAAATTAAATAAGATTTTAAAAGAACTCCTCCAGCAAATAAATTAATATCTGATTGTTTACTACAGGTATTCTGCTGAATCTTCTGAAAGTAGGCTGCCCACTATGGATGAGAATCTATGGGAATCAGGATAAAAATACGGGGGGAAACTCCATTCCACGGAGCTCTTTGTTATGCGGTTCTTTTTGTTATGCGAAGCAAATGGGCAATACCCTAAATAACGAAAAAATGAAAACCCCGTATAACAAAAAAATCGTTATGAAGGGTATTGCACAGCGCACACCAATGCTTTGTTGTATGAATTTTTCATTATACGAAGCATTCATTATACGGGGTTCCACTGTAGATGTTGTTTTAAAGATACAACAAACAATCTTTATTTTTCCTCTTTTAATCTAAACTAAATACAGTGGTCCCAATCTGGATTGCAGCCATAGTGGGGGTGGCATTGAAGTCCCTGCACCAGTCCTCATCCAAATTAATCTCACCGTGACTACATTTTATATTGTAAATTAGTGACCTGTGGCTGCACACACCTCTGCTGTGCAATAAGATTTCAGGATTGATGGATCCTAAAAGAAGGTGGTTAAAAAAACACACACACATACACTCTCATGCCAAGGCCCTAATGCATTTACTCTACAATAAAAACAGGAAACGAAGGGCAGGTGGTAACTAAAAGATAACTTCTGGGCAAGGTTTTATGTTGGCATTACTCTGTCTCATTCACTGAATTTTAATCATTGCAGGGAAGGGGCTAGAAAATATAATCCCTCATTCATAATCCTCCCATGTTTGTCTATCATTTCTTTCATCTGTTTTTTCTTAGCACAGAAAATCCATTAAGGAGAGAAAGACGGAACAGTTGAATAGTGGCTTTTAGCCCTTTGTACCACAATAGACCTTTGTGTGGAAGAATATATGCCTACCTCCAGTTCTCCACCATTGATGAGCCTCAGGGTTCCCTTCTCTTCTCCTCTCCTCTCCTCCGTTACAAAAACCTGTTCTGGAGGATTTCCTGAGCTGAGTTTTTTATTTTTTATTTTTAGGCAGCTGCAGGAAGGAGGGGATTCACCTTTTCTTCACTCTACCAGTGGAAGCAGCTTCCACCAGCAGGCATACCCAATAAAATAAAGCCTTTTGAGAGACATAACAAGCCATATGTGACTGTGCAGTAACTTACCCAAGAGTTGACTGTTTATTACAAATCAATATATGAATTTTATCTTTATTTTACCTTGATATTCCAGTGTGATCTGGTTTTTGGATCCCACTGTGGTCCCTACCCCTTTCTCCCAAGTTTCACACCTCATTAATATTACACTGCTCCTCCTTTTGCTTAGGTTATGTGTCAGGCTTTTTCCTGTGTTCCTCCTATTCTTTGGACAAATCACTTCTGTGTGCTTTTTATAATTCCTATCCTATCTCCAGCTATCCTCCCTTCAAACAGTTTGTCTACCCACACACCCTTTTTCTGAACCTACTGTCACTCACTCCTCACAGTTTCTCACTTTCATTGATGAACTTCCTCCTCTCAGCCAGAAAAAGTATATACTTTGAGGTTTCTCAACAAGACTAGCCTTATGCTTTTCCTGAAAAACTCAGCTGTTATCTCTTCTTGACTCACAGTGGTTAGAATATCCTTGACATTTTGCAACACCATAATATTTAAGCCAAAGACTAGTAGATTATTTGCACTACTTCTAAAATTAATGTTCTTTTCTCCTTAATTTTGTATTCATAGATGCAATGTCTTTTAACAGAAAGGATGCAGAAGGCAATCCTGTCTGCATCTATCTCTGTATCTGGCTTGTGTCTGTCTGTGCTAATTTGCAAAGTGGTAAACGTCACTGTGATTATCAAGAAGTGTGTTTGGATTAGATAAACTATGAAACATGGCATTGGTCCAAAGTCATGCACATGGAACAATGAAACCATACACTGATACATCCCATCTAAATTAATTACAAAAAGATCTTACATAGAAAGGGGTGCCTGACCTCTTACAACAATGATTTTAATATCTCAATTTTACAAATTGTAAACATTACTGTGCATACCTCTGCAATTAAACATCTGTCTGCATTTTATTTCCACATGCATCCAAGCCTTAAAAAAGTGACTATCAGAGCTGATTGTTAAGTGCCTTCATATCAAAACCGTCTTATTGTGACCCTAATTGGACTTTCGAGGTCAGGGGTGGCGGCTGAAACTCGTATCCGAGAACAGATTTTTCCCTAAAGCAGGAAAAATGCCATTGGCTTAAGTGACTAAGATGCTGACTGGCTCTTCGGCTTTGAAACAGAGATGAGCACTGAACCCTAGAGTCGGATACGACTGGCTTTCGAGCAAGGAAAAACTTTACCTTACTCATTTTTAATTATTATTTTTTCCTGGGAAGCAAAGAAAGTGCAGAATAGAAAACCAGCCCCCTAGGGTTACCATCTGCTTGTAAGCAGCTTGGCTTTAATGAACTAGCCCTGCACATGGCTAGACCCCCCCCCCCCCCCAATTAGGGTGGAGGAGCAAGGGATTAATTTCCCCAAATTAACCAATCTATTTGTTCCTCATTGCAACCAGTTGAAGCACCAACACCTGAGAATGCCGGATCCAGCTTAAGGAAGAGAATTTGTAAAGTAAAAAGCAACCTCTGTAGTTTCCAAGCCTCCCAGCAGTTGAGGAGTTAATCTCCCTCCCTCCAGATGGTTTGTTAGAAGGTGGGGTGCACTCTCTCTCTCTCTCATAGAGTGATCAAGCAACACACACACCCTCCCAAGTTAACTCTAGAAAAGAAATGGAAGCCTCCAGCCAGGAGGCAGGGCAGAAACAGCTCAATAAACCATGAGAGTGAGAGAGAAGTCTCTAACTGATTTGGCCCTGCATATATGAAATATCGCTCACCTCTAGAGTAGACTCCCATCCCATGGTGTCTCCGAACAGCAGCAGCAAAAACGAAGCCTCCATGACCATGTGGCAGGGAAGGGAAATGAAAGAGAAACTACAGAATGCCCCCACCACCTTCTCTCTCTCCCCTTCCACAAGCGAAAAGCCACACAGCGACCTCTGGTGTCCAGAAAAACATACTGCAGCTTCGCCTGTGAGGGCTCCGGTCAGGTTGTTTTTGTTTTTTTTAAGGGATATTACGGGGATATTAATACAATGGGAGGGGGAGGGAAGAGGGGTAAAAATAAGTGGTTTTCCCAGGGAAAATGGGATACTTGACAGGTATGCCTGTACTACAGCATACTGGGTATCCCCAAAGTACTATGCTCCAAATACTGCCATGAGGAATATCACAAAAGACAGCATATTTTGAACTAGTCATCTTACCCAGATAAATTATATCAGAGATAACAACTATCAGTTTTAAAAACAAAGTAAAAACAAATATTTTTATACTTACATATGATGCTTAATATGCCCTTCTGTGTTGTTTCCAATCAGTATCTTTCTCTGACTTCAATGTATTTACTTATTTTAATGGTTTTTCAGTGGGGAATTTTTTTATTGTTTGGTTTTTAGCTTAAATTCAGTTTTATCTATTTTCATGCTTATAAAAGTTTGTAAGACACTTTGAATGCTATCTTTCAGTGGAAAGGTGGGATATAAATGTGAGAAACAAACAAACACACCTACATATACCTGTGGCCACCACTCCACCATGAGTTGCTTCAGAGTGTGAATCGTATCCATTCACAGATGGTTTTTCATCTATGGATTTTTAAAATTACAATTGAATGTAGTTCATCAAAGTTAATTTTAAGATACCTATTGTATCATTCATTTCATTAAAAAGCTTAATTAATGGATGCATTACTGGCCAAATAAATACCAGTTCAAAAGAAATGAGAAGGTGCTTCCAGAGATTCTAATTCTGCATTCACCCTTATTCCAAATTTTATGTGGAGGAGAGTCCTGATGATGTAAATTTTCATTTATAGCCCTCTTGTGCACTCCCACCACCATTTATGCCTGTTTTCTTACCCAAAAAGTTAGTTCAGTTGGATAATGCCTTCTCTTGGGCAGTGCTAGGAGGTGTTCATCTGGAAGCACCCTCAGACTTTGCCTTACTATGGAATATTACTACAGTACTCACTTCCATGGTGTCTTTGGAAAGGTAAACTACCCAGTATACTAGGTTGAATCCTGCAAATGCCACTGGAAAGAGAATCCTGGAGTACTGATCTATTTTACTTGGGCTTCCAATTGGTGGCAACTGTAGAGGTGGTGGTGGCTGCAGTGAAGGAAGAGAGGCTCTTTGACCTTGAGATGGACTATTGGACAGTATGCTTGTTTCTGGGGACTGATCCATCTGAGATGTCAAAGAGTTCATTCGTCTCTTCAGGTTGCAGTTGGAGTCAGAGTGCTGCAACAAAAAAAAGAGAGGTGCAGCAAATGTTAAAGAAGATTTGGCTCTAAGATTTTATTTACAGCATTCCTGTTATTTCCATTTTTTAAAAGAGTTTCTCTTGTTTCACTTTTTTCATTTTATTTTTACTGTTCTTCTGCAGCATGAGCTAAAATGAACAAGAAAACAAGTACACAGGCACAGAAAGCCACTGTCATCATTTCTATGTATGCATATCACATCCCTCTGATCTCTACTGTTTGTCAGCAGGTTATATCTGGTGAAATGTCTTTGACATCAAGTGATATGAGAAAGCACAGTTTATGTAAAGAGACAAAGTAATCTTTATGTGTGCTTTTTTAAAAAAAACAGATTGAAAAAGAAATTAAGCTAATACAGAAAAAAGATGAAAAGTCACGCTGTGCATGTCAAATAATTTCAAAATAATTTTCCTGAATGTCTTCCACTTTCTCCTAATAAACTATAATTTTCAAGATCAAATTAAAACCCTAGATATTACAACCACTTAGAAACTAAATTTTGCAAAACTGCCCACCTGCAAGCATAATATACCTAAAAGCAGGGGTGCCCAACCTTTTTATGCCACGGGCCTGATCACGCCCCCAGAACAGTTGAGCGGGCTTGACCACACACCCCAGAAGTGGAAACAGGCACATTTATGGCTGTCATAAATGTGCCCACTTCCACATTTATGACAGCCACAGGCATGTTTGCGCATGCATGGGCGCATTTTACGGCTGATGTAAACATGCCTACTTCTACTTCCTGGGTGCAGCAGAAGCAGTGATGGGCTGGATGGGGTCATGGGTCGGTTCCAACCCACGGGCCACAGGTTGGAAACCCCTGCCTAAAAGAAATCACTCTCTTCTGGCAGCATAGCCCATAGATGTAACAATAAGAGTTTCATGCAAATACATGTAAGCATTAATGGCTGAAATCCTGTTGCCTTGCTATATACATAGAAGACTAACAGTGTAACATTCAGATCCTCCGAGCTGGCAAATAATGAATCCTTCAAAAAGATTCCCAATAATTTACCAAAGATGCAGACATACATGTCCCTTAGGACCACAACAGCTACTTGTTAACTGGCAACTAAAAGTAACTTAATGTTACCCTGCTTGCCTTCAACATGTATAACAAAGCAACATAATTTCAGTCTTTTCATGATTGTGCATGATTGTGAAGGAATGTCTTAAAGTGAGACTTGAAGACAAGCAAATGTGGGATTCAGTGGAAGAAAATTAGCCCTCTTCTGACCTTTGGAAGCTGAAAGCAGACATTCAGAGCAGACAAAAATTACATTAACTGGACCTGCCTCCTCTGCCTCCCTTCTTCCACTGCTCCATAATGAGAGGGATGGTCTCTAGTGAAATGTAATTGCATGTGGTAGATCCTGGTGGCAATACTCCACAAGATCAGAAACTGGTTATTGAAGATGTCTGATCCGATGGAGAATTTTAACTGCATCCACAGAAGCCCACAGTCTCACTACAGAACTTTCCTGTTAACAAAAGGGCATTGGAGATAGAAACAGAACTTGGAAAAGTCAATATCTGAATTACAGTTCCCAAAACCCTTCCAGCTATATGACCAACCAATATTCCAGCTCTTCCCTCATTTCACCTGGTCCACCATTCACTGCAATACAGAAGCTATTGCAATTACCAAATATTACGAAAAAGCTGTTAAGAAACAGATGTTCATATAAAATTGTACCACGACTTCTTGGCACTGTGATATATATGTATAGGATAGTGATATGCTTCAGGCTTGGACAGTTTTTTGAATCTAAAGTGAAATGGGGATATCCACCAGTTTTTAAACCAATCCAAAGCAACATGAGGAAGCCTGAAATGGTTTTCTTCCAGTATTGCTTTAGCACTTCAGTTCTTCCCTATTTTCTGGTTTTCCAGCCATCTGAACAGGTCCTAGGTTTTGCTACTCTACAGCTGGAAAATGCCCATTTTCCATGGGTTAAAACCCTCTCAAATCTCCTCTAACACCTTCATTGTTTTTTAGTGTCCCACAGAGCAGTAAGTTTTTTTAATGTTTATTCAATTAGGTTTTAGTGTTGTAATTCTAGTTCTTAATTGGGGGGGGGGGGTGTTACTGATCATTTTTTAGCTGATCCCAATCTGTTGTTGTATTATTGTAGTTCTTGTTTACTGTTTTTATTGTATGCTGTTTGCCACCCTGAGTGGTGTCTCCCATCAGAAGGGCGGGATATATATCTCTAAATAAATAAATAAAAATAAAAAGTTGGTGCTCTGACTCCCTCTCCTCATCCACTCATTCTACCCTTATGCTGTCTCCCACCCAGTTAAATAAGAGCTGTCTTTACCCATATTAGTGCTCTTTCCACTCTCTCAACTACTCACCCATGTGATCTTTGAAAGTTTTTCTCCCCCTGCACATAAGTTCTCACCCACTCACTCTTCTTCTGCCCATCATTTCCTCCCCTCTTCATCAGACAGGACTTTCTCTTCTCTCTCCCTTTCTTTGACATATCCAGGAGCCATATATAAATAAATAGCAGTATTGCCAGGCATGGCTGCCTTCCCCTTGATACCTCTGGCCAAGATACCCTGAAGAGTAAATGAATGTATGAGCCTTGACTGCTGTTTCCTTTAGGCCTTTCAATAGAAGATGGCACTATAGGCTACAAGCATACGTAAATTAACTAATATCAGTAAATTCATTCTTTAAATATATTATTCTGAGCGATACAGCTCCTGTGTCCCATCAGTATCTCTGCTAAGTTTGAGATACTTTTATTTCATGGTCTTAGAGCTATGGCAAAGACAAACAGAAACATGGCTGTGCACACTTCCTTGTGCACACACAAATCCACACATACCCCTTTATTAGTATGTATATCAGGGTACATAGAAAGAGCCTTTTTGAAGATTGTGTTATTTTTGGACCACAATCAAGTGTACCCCAGACAATGACCACCTTGTTGTGTTGGCTATTCTTTCTCACACTAGGTCAGGCAAAAGGAACTGCGGAATGAACTCAACAAAAGGTGGCTTCATTTGGTAGTTTCACATCTGGCCTAGACAAGGAAGAATATGTATGTATATCAAAATTCAATTTAAGACATGAGATTGAGGCTGCTCACGTGATGGCCCTGCATGTTGTATGTTTCCAATAATTATTTCAGTGCTTTGCAAGATGAGATTCATGTGAAATCTTCAATGTGTTACTGCATCATTGGTTATAGGACTTGCTACACATAAACAAGTAATTAGATCATTTGGGCTCTGCTCTCTCACACATGTAAATATAAAATACAGACATACATAGTCTTCATACATTTGGAAATATTAATGGAATTTCTTCTTCTTCCATGTCTAGGCCAGACGTGAAACTGCCAAAATGAAGCCACCTTTTGTTGAGTTTATTCTGTAGTTGTGAACCACCCAGAGACTGCACTAAGCATTATGGATGGTATATAAGTGTAACTACTAATGCCGTTGCTATAGTTCCTTTCTCCCAACCTAGTCTGAGAAACAGTAGCCAGCACAAGGTGGCCATTGACCAAGGTATGCCTGGTTGTGGTTAAAAATACCACTACCTTAGAGGAGGCTCTTTCTGTGCACCCCAATGGAAATTTTGACAGTAGGGAAAGAACCCTCTCAAAGATATATTGGCTAAAATTCAGTAGTAAATTGCAACTAGAATAAGTGCAATGAAACAATGAAACTTACATCAGTGTTGACTCACCAAATGCCCATTGATTCTCTGGGTATTCCAGCTACTGTCTAACGTCTAGACAGGTCTGAAGGGGCAAGCTGCACTGAAAGTTGCCGGGCAGATAGCATTATTAATCAAAGCAAGCAAGCAATGAACTCAAAGAATCTTATCTCTAATGAAACACACATAGATACAGAAGGGGCTGGAAAGAGCTCTTTTTTCTGCTAGTATGGCAACACTTTCTTGACATTTAGAAGAAAAAACATTAAAAGGAATAAAACAGTATTTAGGTGCATGAGCAAGAGCAATCACATGTATATACTGCCCCATTGTGCTCACTGCACTCTCTGAGCAGACAAGTTAATTAGTATTCTCCCCCTCTCCCCCCCTCCTGCATGCTGGGTACTCAGAAGGATGGAAGCCCGAGTTAACCTTGATCCCATCAGGATCAATATCACAACATTTTGGCTGCAGTGCAACAGTTTAACCACTATGCCACCAGGGCTCTTGAGTCCCCTCCTGACCAAGACACTCAACAATGAAGAAAGCATGTGCTCTATCATCAAAATTGTTATTTCCTTTTCCAGAAAAGATCAACCTATTTTCCTGCAGACCAAATGAACTCATCTGCTCCCTCCTCTCTCCCCATTCCAAAATGTCCATTCTCTGTATCTTCATCCTGCTACCACTCACATTAACCCAAATAACTGACAGGGAAAATGCTCTGCAGATGGTTTGAAAGGCTATACGTATAGGCAATGGGGCCCTTTCTATCAGGAAGGAACACAGATGTCTGGTTTTTTTATTATTCCTCTTACACAGCTAGCTGAAGACAGATTTAAAGGGGAAATCATCCACAGATGTGTCACAGAAGCAGAAAGAGGGTTATCTATGTCCACTTGCCCTAATCATCATAATAATCCTGCTCTATAAACAGACAAGAATCTTTGAGCTACTGCTTTTGCTCACAGTCACTATCAAGATTTTGTCTCGTTTTGTTTCACAAAATGTATGATGAAAGTGACATGGTCTGTCTTTCATGCTTGAATAATTTTATTGTAAGGATGTTGAGTTTTGTACAACATGTTGAGTTTACTAGCATTTTTCATAAACAGTGAATAGTTGTGCTTATCCAAGAAAGGTTTGGTAGCATCTAAAATGAAATCTTATGAATGTCTGCTACTCAAAAGTCAATCTCAGTAGGTTCACTACTAATGTTATGTATTTAATGGTGTGCAGATTAATTATTGGAACCTAATTTCTTCATTTCCTTATTGGAAAGAACCTAGATAAAGGCCTCTTTTAATACTTCTAGAATGTGTGTAAAACATTCTAAAATTTTGTACACCCTATCTGCATCACCTTTGAGACAGAGGAAGGCAAAATCTGAAGGATTTTAAAATAAAAATGTTGGGACTCTTTTAGGTATAAAGAGCTTTTAGAACAGAATAATATAATATCAGACTTAGAAATAAAAAAGAAATTAAATGTTCTTCCCCATAGTTTGATTTCTTAAAACAAGCTTATCATTAAGTACATTAAACAAATGAAGAGATATTATATGAAAGACCAATGAGACAAAAAGAACATTTCTCATCTAAGCTCAATAAAATTACTTTTAAAATATGAAAAAGAGTCATAATAGGTTAAAGATTACATAGCTTAAACAATATTGGAATAGTGTATTCCAGTGGAAATATGGGAAAACTTACAAAGAACCAATATTTCTCTTAAACAGGTCTGACAGAAAATCTGTATGGTGGTGGTGGTGATGTAGTGTATAACAGCAGCTAACAACAAAACAACAAAAAACAAATACTAATTATCTAAGCAATCGTTGGAAATGTTAGAAATAGAAGATTCTATCATTTATCAGGAGAAAGCCCTGTGGCAAAGAAAAAAAGAAAAGCAGTAGAAAAGGATTAATAGCACTGGAGAAAATATTGGGTTTTCAATTGCTTTTAGAACCCTTGTCACATCTTCCAAATTTTATGAATGAATTGGTTAGTCCATAACTGTGATGGTGAACCTTGGCACTCCAGGTGTTCTTGGACTTCAATTACCAGAAGCCCAAGTCAGCTTTCCTGCTGATCAGGGCTTCTGAAAATTGAAGTTCAAGAGCAGCTGGAGTGTCAAGGTTTACCATCACTGGTCTATAACAAAGAATTACCAACTGATATCCTGGTGGCAACAAGAGTATTGCATGAAAAAACTGGAGAGTGTAAATAACACCTCTGATGCAATGGTTGGTGAAAACATGTGATTGTGTTGCTATGTCAAAATCAACACTTTATATTAGAACAACAACAAAAAGGTGAGGGACAAATTTAAAGGAAATAATATGTTCTATAATTAAATGTTGTGCAAGTAAAGCAGTATGTCTAGATGTTCAGTCTTATTTTCAATAACCTAATTCAGCAAATTATAAAATAAATGGATGTATAGAAAATTAAAAAGTCTGATTAAAATGTCTTCTGAACATTCCATGTGTAGGGTAAAGGTCGCCCTTGCTCAAAAGCCAGTCGTATCTGACTCTAGGGCTCAGTGCTCATCTGTTTATAGCCGACGAGCCAGCGCTGTCTGCATTTGCAGACATTTCTGTGGTCATGTGGCAGGCATGACTAGACACCGGAGTGCACGGAATGCTTACTTTCCCATCGAAGTGGTCCCTATTTATCTACTTGCAATGTCTTGCTTTTGAACTGCTATGTTGGCAGGAGCTGGGACAAAGATAGGAGCTCATTCTGTCGTGCAGTATTCAGGTAACGAACTCCGACCTTCCAGCTTCAAGTTCAGTGTCTTAACCACTTGAGTCACTGCAGTCCCTATTCCATGTGTACCTTCTATTAAATGTTCAGCTAGAAATGCACCTAATAAGGGAGACATCTTCATTAAGGTATTCTTGTAAATAATAGTCATTCATGGCACATCCTTGTAAATAACAGGCTGGCAAAGGGAAATTGAAATTCAAGAAAATAGATGTGCCATGAATGATTTCAAATACAGTGGTACCTCATACAACAATTTTAATTAATCCCATGGGGCTCATTGTTGTACGAAACAATTGCTATACAATGCATGCATCGTATAGCGATTTTCCCTATGGCATGCATTGTACAACAATTTTTTTTCGCTAAGTGGTTTTTCCCATTGAAAAATTGTTGTACGATTTTTTTCCATAGGGAAAATTGTTATGCGGGATGCCATTTCCCCCCAAAACCTAATTGTATGCGATTTCGTTGCTATACAGGATGATTGTTGTATGAGGTTCCACTGTACTATGATTATAATAAAGCTATCCCTTGGCCGCCCCCCCAAAAGATGGGAAGACCCAATCGTGAAAAGTTTTGGTCAAATCTGGAAAAGAGCACAGCAGTGAAACGAATGGAAAACAAGTTGCAGCCAGCAGGAACTTATCCCTTGATAGTCTGGTAAACCAAAGAAAATTATTATATTTAACAAAAATGATCAGAAATGTTTGAGCTATAAAACCAATTTCTTTTAAGAGGCAATTTTGGAGTTACAATAATCAAGACTTTCTACTTCATTGCGTACATCCCATGCTGAACATTTAACAGAACGTACACATGGAATGGAAAGAGGACATTATGACCTCCCATGCCATTGTCCCTCATCAGTGGTGATCAGTGACACTGCCTTGAGTAATACTCAGACTGTCTTTATTCTATATGGCTGTTGCACATTACATGGGCTCATACCATGCTGAACAAACACAGTGGAAGGATGTGCTCCCTACATTCTGACAAGCTCTTTGTTTCCCTGTCACATTCCCACTCCTCTTCTGTTTGAAAAATCAGTCACGAATCTGACAGAGCAGGAGAGATACTTACATAGGTCAAAATCCCATTGCTTAGCAAGGTAAATTGCACTAGAGCAGGCTCACTGTATTAATGGGGGATTTGGTCCATCAACCTCTCCATAATTCCCACTGATTCAGCTGAGTCTACTTTATCTGTGACTTATTACGCTAAAGTAAGCTGCAGTTAAAGTAGGCCGATTTGAATCAATGAAACTTATGGAGGAATTGATTTACCCAGTTCCCATTGATTAAATGGGAATTTACTACACTAAGCAACAGGATTTTGACTGTAATCTTCCTACTACCTCTAGCCTTTGCTAGTAGCAAAATATGAGGCATGCCATGATGGCAGCATATGGATTGTTTTTTATTAAGACAGTTGATGTTGAATAGAATTTAATGGATGTTAGGAGGCACTTCACATGTTTAAAATGGATACTAATTAGTGAACATGCTCCATTTTTTTTCATTGAGCCATATGACTGTACCATGTGATTCATTCATATTTGGTTTTGAGGTATTTATTTATTAGTATTTATTTCTTTCATTTTCTTTCTTCAAACCTGGTACAAGTAGCTCTCCTCCTTTCCCCTTCAGCCTTACACAACCCCATAGGTAGTTCAGGCTGAGACAGAGATACCAACTCACAATAAGAGTTAGTTCCAATGGCTCAATATAGAGCAGAACCGAGATTTTCCAAGTCCTTGTCTAGTGCTCTAACCAATATACCACTTTTTGTTCAAAGATTACATTTAAGTACCTGTGACTTATAGACATCCAACCAGTAAATTCAACATCTTATTTCATCAGTGATGGGTATGCTGGTGTTTAGAGCATGAATTAAAGAAGCCAAGAGGTTGCTAGGGAGATTAGTGTTTTCAATTGTTAATTGTACTTCACTTTTATTTTAAAAAATACTTCTTAACTTTCTGTGACTCGTCCTGAATGAGTCATAAATATAAACACATTTCTCAAACTTGTGTGACCTGAACATGAAACTTAAATACAGCTACTTTACTTTACTGCACTGCATTCTGCTACCACTTGCATAGTTTTATATGTATTATTTTATTCACACTGCACTTTAAAGAAACAATTTCTATCTATTATCATACATTTTTGCTGGAATCCTTCCAAGGAACATTCATATGAAAATATCTCCAAATTGTTGTTGCTTTTTGACAGGAATATTTGATTTTGCTGTCAGCAGAGCTTGTAGTAAGAAAATAACATTAAAATGAATATTCTTCTAGCTTCCTGGATACCATTAAAACACCTTAAATCTATAAATATGCATTTATTGTCATTTATATGTTCCTAATAGCTTTTGAATTATGTGCCCCTGTGGCAACTACAGTGAAGTGAAAGAAGAAAGCAATCAATTACAATAACATCAAAATGACAGTCGGGAAATGGTGTTCTCTTATTTCCTTTGTAAACTATCAGATCCAGGATGTAGGTGTTTGCTGCTGTAATACTATTGCAGGGAAAATCAGATTCTTGCATCAACTTGACATGCATACAAGAAATTAAGCAAGACAATACATCACTTCAAGAGGCTTTAGGCATAATTGCCATAGATTGCCAATAGAGTTTGTATTACGATTCTTGCAGTGGCTCTGAGAAGAGTGATGTATTTGAAACATGATGGGGCTGCCACCTCTTAATCCATTTTAAGAGTTTATAGCAAGGACAGCTGCCTTGCCTCATAGAAATGAGGAAGAGGGACTGACGTAGATATGCCCAATGGCCTATTACATTCTGTATGTGAAGCCAGCCCTTTGAACATGTTTCTAGCTTACTTCCAGCATTTTTGGAAAACAGATATTTGCACTGAAGCTCCCCATTGAAGAGGGGTCAATTTTTTATATTTGAGAGGGAGAAACATTCATTGGGACAATGCTTTTCATCTTATAGCCACTTTTCTTCAATTCTCAGGGGTAGGACTACAGACAGACACTTGGGGGATGGAAAAGGCATCTTGCATTATTCAGGTGTGTTTTTCTACTTCTTGCCAGCTAATAGAAATAATTTTCAGCTATTAAGCTCATGGGACTGCAGTGGCTTAGTGGTTAATATGCTGAACTTGATGACTGAAAGGTTGGCAGATCAGCAGTTCGACACCTGAGTGCTACACAATGGAGTGAGCTCGCATCTCTGTTCCAGCTCCTGCCAACCTAGCAGTCTGAAAGCACGATATTGCAAGTAGATAAATAGGTACCACTTTGGCAGGATGGTAAGCAATGTTCCATGTCTAGTCATGCCTGCCACATGATCACAGAAACGTCTGCAGATGCAGACAGCGCTAGCTCTTTGAGTATAAACAGAGACGAGCACCATACCCTATAGTCGGATACGACTGGCTTTCGAGCAAGGGCGACCTTTATTAAGCTCATGCATAATTTGGGTCCCAGTGTTTCTCAACGCCATTTTTCTACCAATGATATTTGTTGTTTAGAAAAAGCAAACAGAATTATATGTAAACATAGTAGGCCTTTTTAATTACCTAATAGTCATGAGACAATAGTAAATGTATCTCACTGTGCAGCTGAACTCGGAATCAGCTGCCTAGGCAATTATACTTCTCACACATAACTTTTGTAAGCAGCCACTATAGAGCAAGTTATGCATCAGAGAGCCCTGCAAGAGATGCTATTCTTCTCCATTAGGCCATCAATGCCTCAGTAATCATGAGATACGATAACATTCTCCTCAGTTTTAAAAACAGATTATATTGTTTTCTTTTCCTTTCCATGCTTATTCCAGGACTACAACTTCCATTCTAAAGGTATTAAAATAACAGCTTGCATTCATTTCTTCTGCTATCTGTTTTTACATTTGGGAAGGAAATATGTGCAATTGAGTTTTTGTGGAGCTATTAATGTCAGCAACACTAGCAGTAGAAGAGTGTGGCTAAGCCATAGAGCCTTGGCAGGTGAAAAGATTCCCTGTGCTCATTTTAAAGAACTGTTATCTTTCTTCATGACAGGAGTCTTGAGAAAGGAATATGCTAGCAATTTGCATGGGCACTATGCAAACACGTGCATCACTTGGTTTACGTTGCTTATTTAACGTAACTTTTATTTCAGTGTTTGAAATTTTACCTTATTAGTACCGATGTAACTTTTCAATGAGTTCAGCCATTTAAATACAGTCAAACCCCGACTTACAAATGCCCCGAGTTACAGAAGGTACACTTACAGAAGGTCAACTTACATAATGATTTTGTGCTAAAACTATGTCCCAATTTACATAAATGTCCCGATTTACACAAATTTATGTAATACAATTTCCTATGGGTTTGCTTCGAGTTACATAAAAAATCATTTTTCCTATGGGTCTGCTTCAAGTTACATTAAAAAAAACGATTTAAGCAAAAGCCTATGGAACAGACGCTTTGCGTAAGTAGAGGTTTTTCTGTATTGCCTAAATCTCACAATCCCAACCAGAGTACACCCAATGCATCACGGGAACTTCCATTAAATGCTGACTTGCGAAGTTCCTATTGATTCAATGGGTATATGCTAGTTGGGGCAAATGGATTTCTGTTATGGGCAGTATTGCTGTAAAATAATGAAGATGGCTAAATGGCAACACTGACGCACTGAGCGTAGTTCTGGGCAGGCTATGGAGGATGGCAGATGACAGATGAGCCTGACATGTGGTGGTCCATGGGGTCGCAAAGGGTCAGACTCAACTATGTGACTGAACAACAACAAAATGAAGGCAGTAGTTGTTCTATAGTTGAAAATCCAGCTTTACTAATAAACAGGAGGGCTGCCACGGCCAACAAATTTTGCATACCATGACAGGGGATATTTACTTGTTGAGCTTGCCTTATCTAGGCAGTGTTGCCCATCTCTTGTCAATGATGTTAGGCCGGGGGTAAAGCTCACCAAAGCATCCTCTGTCAGATCCCTTCAGCCAGGTGAAAGTGGAGGGCACATGGCATGGTCCGCCTAGCTAGTGGGTGAAGTGTTATCCAAATGACTAAAAAAACCTCATTCAGGTGGACTTGATTTCTCAAGTTCATTTGCATGTGCAGAATGTCGCCATGGAGACAATTGCCAATGTGCAAACTTCTTGCTGAATAAGGTCTCCAAGGTATCCAAGCTAAGGTTTTACTCCAAGAGATAGGGAGAAGCATTTGTGGTTTTGTTTAGATTTGTTTGCCTCAAGTGCCATATTAACTTGATTAGATCTGAGT
Source organism: Bradypodion ventrale (assembly GCA_035047345.1). NCBI lineage: Eukaryota > Metazoa > Chordata > Lepidosauria > Squamata > Chamaeleonidae > Bradypodion > Bradypodion ventrale. Next base: position 280,089,950 of record JAWDJE010000002.1, on the reverse strand, counting down.
ATTATATACTCTAAACTGCTGGGTGGCTGAGGTGTGCCATTTTGCTCCCCTACCACAGGCACAAAAATGCCTTCACTACACCCTGGTTTTTAAAGTCCAAGGAAGCCATTCTGAAAGTGCAAAAGCAAACACCCCACAAGGGGGACTTCAATTCCCAGAAGCCTAAATTAGTACATTGGCTGACCAGTGCTTTGGGGATTTGACTTAGGCTTCTGGGAATTGAAGTCCAAAGCCAAAGGTTGGAAAACACTGCCTTAAACTCAGACCTTAAACAATGAAGTACAGGTAAATTAGATCAGCAGGCTTTATGTTCATTGATTTAGAACATGGTATATCAAAGCAGTTGTCATTAGAAAGGTACACTGACAGTCACAATCAGTATATTCTACTGTACTGAAGTACTTAGATTTGAGATTAGTTGCTCTCCTTCATTGGGGACTAAGTCAATTTAACAGTAAAGTATTAAGGTTTAACTGAATTAAAAACTGGACTAATGTTGTGATAAAATCATTGACCTCTGTCAACAATAGCATTCTGCCTCTTATTAATATACCCATACCAGCAGTCCAGTCTGGGGGCACTCTTGGTTTAATGCAAGCGCGGCGCCAAAATGGCCGCCGCGCCCTTTGCGGCCCCCCCCCCCACAGGACAGAGAATCCGGGTAGTTAGGGGCGTGGCCAGCTCCCTTATAAAAGGGGTGGCCACGAGGCAGCCGAGCTGCCATTTTGCCTCAGCGACGGAGCGGAGAAGTTTTTTCCCTGCGTCTCCGTCGCTCGTTAGCTTACCGGGAAGCCTTTTGGTGGCGATTCTGCCTGGCTGGCTTCCCTTTTTTGCTTCAGGACAGATGCCTTCGAAAAAGAAGGCAGCTTCGAGTTCAGCTCGGGCTGTTAGGAGGCGCAACCCAGGTCGGAGGACCGTGGTGCCGCCTCCTCAGCAGCCACCTTTGCCACCCCCGGCCGGGGCTGGTGGAATGGGGTCTATTGCCCCTTGGCCCGATCAGAGTGCGGGCGCGGAGGGCGCTCCGGCCCGCGGCCCGCGAGCGGTGGACACCGCTCCTCCTCCTGCCCACTCCGGCGGGCCTATTTCTTTTGGGCCGCAGCCTCTCCCGGGGCCCTCTAGCCTTGGGGGGTGGCCCGGCTCCCTGCCTTGGCAGGTTTCTTCACCAGCCCTACCGGGCTTTGGCGCTGGCCAATGGCCATATATGGCCCCTGGGGCGCAGGGACCTGTCCCCATGCCAGGATCAGGCGGGCCGGCCGGCCCTTTGCCCATGGTCAACGTGGACACCTTACTGGCCCGCATTGCGGCCCTGGAGGCGTCTTTGGCCCGGGCCAGTCAGGCAGGCGCCCCCTTCGGGGTACCTTTTGAGGCGCTGTCGGCAGCAGGACAACAGCCGGCGGGGAGGGTTGAGCTGCTGCAGGCGGGTGGCGCGGCTCCGGCCACTGCCTCGCAGCTCCCCAGCCAGCAACCTGGTGCGGGTCAAGCCCCGGTGATGAGCTCTACATCGGTCGTGAGCTCCGACGCCCCCAGTGGGCCGGAACCCCCGGTGGGGGCGGCCCGCGGGGGTGCAGCATGTGAGTATACGGTGCAAGCAAGTACATCTACACACATTCCCAACATAGGGGGGGCCTTTCAGTGGCCTTGGCCTCGCGCGGGTGGTGCGGGGGCCACGCTGCTGGCGACCCACCCGGCGACAACGACTGCCACCATGCCCACTGGGGTGGGCCTCGGTCCTTATACTGCTGGGAATGTCCTGGGGGTGGCAGGGTTAGCTCAGGCCCCTTTTAATAGGCCGGCTGTCCCCTTTTCGGCTTTGCCAACAGCAGGGTATTCCTTGCCATTGGGTGATCACTTGGCACAGGCTACCAGAGAAAAGATATGGCGAGGGGAGTACGTAGATATCTTCTCACTCCTGAACAGAGAGCCCACCAAGGAGGAAAGGGAGGGTCAGGATGAGAAGGATAAGGAGCAGGCACGCCGCCGTAAGCCGCCGCGTACCTGGGCCAACTGGCTCCCCGCTTATTTAATATATATGGCGGTGTATCTGAGGGCGCGGCCGGATTTAGCTATTCCCATGGTCCAATATTTGGACAACATATATAGGGCGATGGTCGATTTTCCGGGCCCCTCATGGCTAGCATATGATGAGGAATTCCGTATGAGGATTCCCCTCCACCCCGAGATGAGATGGGACGAGCCGTGCCAGAGACTGTGGCTCTTGTATATGACACCCACACGCCCTGCCCCGGGGGATAGATACCATTGTGGACATGCGGTCCAGCGAGCGGCTCCAGCGCAGGTTACCCGCGAACCGGCGGGGCAGGGGGTTCCAGCCCGCCTGCTGTGCTGGACTTTCTCATCAAATGGTTCCTGCAATCGAAAGAACTGCAGGTATAAGCATGAGTGTCCCACATGTTCTGGTCCCCACGCAGCCTCTGCTTGTCCCAAGCCTGGGGGGGCGCGAGGCAGAGGGAGGGGTGGACAGTGGGCTGGCAAGGCTGCCACGGATGGAGCTAGTTCTCCAAAAGGCCCCCTCCCCAATTAAGGTGGACATGCTGGAGCGCTGGCTCGCATCGTACCCGAAGGGGGAGGACGGGGAGTATCTCCTTCAAGGTTTTAAGCAGGGATTTCGTATCCCTTTTATGGGTGATAGGTCCCCTCAGGATGCTCCCAACCTTTTATCCCTCAGAGGAAGGGAGGAGGTGGCTGCGGCCAGCATTAAAAAGGAGTTAGACGCGGGCAGGGTCGCTGGACCTTTCCCCGCACCCCCGTTTCCCAATCTTAAGGTCTCGCCATTGGGTTTGGTTCCCAAAAAGTCCCTAGGGGAGTTTCGCCTTATTCATCATTTGTCCTACCCAGCAGGCCGATCGGTCAACGATGCTATACCTGATGACCTTTGTTCGGTCAGGTATACATCGTTTGACCATGCGCTGCGCATGGTGCGCTCGTGTGGCCCGGGTGCCCTGCTGGCCAAGTGCGACATTAAGTCAGCTTTTCGCCTCTTGCCGGTGCACCCGGGCGACTTTGAATTGCTGGGTTTTAAATTTAAAGGGGAATATTATTTTGATAAGGCCATGCCTTTTGGCTGCTCCATATCATGCTCGGCTTTCGAGCGTTTTAGTACCTTCCTAGAGTGGGCTTTCGTCCGCAGGTCAGGGTCCCGGTCTGTAGCCCATTACCTGGATGATTTTCTATTCGGGGGTGAACGGGGCTGGGACACGTGCGCACGTCTCCTCAATACATTTCAGACGCTAATGCAGGAACTTGGTGTCCCTTTAGCGCCCGAAAAGACCGAGGGCCCATCGACCAAGTTAGTATTCCTGGGGGTTGAGATTGACACAGTAGTGCAGGCTTCTAGGTTGCCGGGTGATAAGGTGTCCAGGATAGTGACCCTTATCTCTGAATTGCTGGCCAAGCGTAAGGCATCCCTGAGGGAACTGCAGGTGCTACATGGGCACCTTAATTTTGCTTGCAGGGTGGTCGCACCGGGCAGGGCTTTTGCCCGGCGCTTATGCGACGCCATGGCAGGGTTATCCAGGCCCCACCACAGAGTCAGGCTTACCCGGGGTATCAGGGCAGACATGTTCGTCTGGTTGCAATTCCTGAGGGAGTTTAACGGGGTCTCATTTTGGAGGTCTGACCTCCTGGCATCCCCCAATTTCCAGATCCAGTCTGATGCCTCAGGATCCCTGGGTTATGGGATGTACTTCAATGGGAAGTGGGCCTATGGTGGGTGGCCACCGGCATGGGCAGGCACAGGTCGCCTGCGGGATCTCACATACCTGGAATTTTTTCCCATTCTGGGGGCTTTGATGCTATGGGGCGAACAGTGGGCTAATTCAGTGGTGCATTTCTGGTGCGACAATGCTGCCGTTGTACACATTGTCAATGCACAGACTTCTAAATCGCCCAGGGTTATGGATCTAGTGCGCCATTTTGTACTGCGCTGCCTGCGCCTCAACGTCTTGTTCAGGGCCAGGCATGTCCCAGGGGTTGATAACGATATTGCTGACGCTTTGTCCCGCCTGCAGATCTCCCGGTTCCGCGCCTTGGCCCCGGATGCGGAGGAATTTCCCTCGCCACTCCCGGACGAGATGTGGACTATTGGCAAGGAGAGGTGAACCGGGCGATTGGCCTGTCACTAGCGCCACGCACGCGTAAAGCGTATCAACAAGCATTCAATTCGTACAGGGTTTTTGCTACTCAATTTCACTTGCCAGAGACCTGGCCTATCCCGGTGGACCATGTTCTGCGGTTCATGGTTCACCTGCATGCACAGGGCCTCGCACCTCGCACCATAGCATCCAAGCTCTCGGCGTTGGCTTTTATGGCCAAAGTAGGGGGTCATGTGGATACCACCTCTGACTTCCGTGTGAGACACATTTTGGAGGGGTGGGTGCGCGAGCGCGGGCGTTGCCCGGACGACCGGCACCCTATTTCCCCATGGGTTCTTACCCAGTTGGCCCGGGGCTGGCCAGGCCTCTGTTTTGATCATTATGAGGCAGCCCTCTTTCATGCAGCCACAACGGTGGCATTTTTTGGAGCGCTCCGCGTCAGCGAACTCGTGATGCTGTCTAAGGCGGATGCAAGTGGTAGGGCACTGGAACTCGAGGATGTCTATGTTGCCAAAGACTGGGCCCAGTTGAGGATCCGCTCCTCTAAAACAGATCAGCATGGCGTAGGCAGTGGAGTAAGACTGCTACGGTGTTCTTTGGCAGACATCTGTCCGGTTGGTGCCCTACAGGAATTCCTGGCACTGCGTGGCATGCACCACGGCCCGTTTTTCTGTCACCAAGATGGGTCTCCCCTTACTAAATTTCAGTTTTGGAAGGTGACAGGCAGAGCCCTCACCAGGATGGGCCTACCAGGTGCCCGTTATGGCACACATTCGTTCCGTATTGGCGCAGCCTCTACAGCAGCTGCTTTTGGGTACTCTGGGGCTGACATACGCAGCATGGGGAGGTGGGGCTCACAATGTTTTCAGTTTTATGTGCGCCCACTCCCGCCATGAGTACCAATCCAGTCACCTTACCTCCCTTTTTCTCAATTTTCTTACAGACCCTGGGTGTCGTATTACACCGGTGACAGTATGGCTGGTGGGCCACAGCTATGTGCACAGGGCAGCGCGTTACGCTGCGGCGACAGAGTGGGGACCCCGACTGGGACTGGGTGACCACGCCAGTCTCGCATGGCATGGTAAGCCTGGGATGTTATGGCGGGAGCTGCGGCCTTTCCTTTTTTCTGGCCTGGGGGCTGACCCGCCTGACATTCTAATCATACACCTGGGGGGCAATGATTTGGGCCAGGTCACCGGCTTATCGCTCAAGCATGCGATTTGCGAGGAACTCGCCTACTTGCATTATGTCTGGCCTGCCACAACCCTGGTTTGGTCGGACATTGTTCCGCGCCATTCTTACAGAGGGGGCGTTAACCTCCTGGCTCTTGACCGCGCTAGGCGCGCGGTCAATAAGGCAGTGGCTCGGTTTCTTGCCACCAGGGCTTGGGGGCGGGTTAGTCATCACCCCGATATTAGTCTACAAAATTATGACCTGTATGCAGGGGATGGGGTCCATCTGTCGCGAGGAGGTATGGACCTCCTGTTGGGTGACTGGCGAGCAGGCCTGTTGACCGAGCTGACGGTCTGGGGGGGGCGTCAGGTCTTCTGTGAAGCCCCTCCGTGTGGCGGGTAGCACTGGTAAGGTAAACAGTATGACCCACAAGTATCCGGCAGGTTCGCAATTGACTGGACAACACTAGACAGGAATAAATTAGTTAAACGTTGTCCGGTCAACGACGAACCAGGCGATGGGGTGATGACGATTGCTAACCAGCATGCATCACCCCTGTGATTTCACGGATACGCGTCAGAGGGTGGGGTCATGAGTTAGTTATTGACTACGGTCAACAATTTGTTTGTTGTTAACAAACAAATTGATACAAATTGATACATTGTAACCAATTGCCGTTGGCAATTTTGGGGTGGTACCTTACCAGTGTTACTTCGGCCTGCTTGCCTTAGGAATTATGATTGGTCGTTTTACCAATACAAATTTATAATTCGGACTAGGGCATTGAATCAATAAATGTGGCCCTTTGCTGTTATCCACTTTCAATGTTGTCTGTGTCCGTTATTGGGGGGGTGCGCCTGCAATGCAGACATGTGCCTGCTTTTATTTTTGCCCTTAGACACTGAAGTTAACAGGCATAAGAAGCTTAGGAAGGATGAGTTTCCCCAAATAATTAACTTCCATCTTTCAATCACAGTTCCTGACACTGGATAAGCAGCTGCAGCAAAGAAGTAGAAGGGAAGAGTAAATGGCATACTAACATGACTTGTGGTAGAGGCAGGGAGACAGAAACATATGAATTCAAATTGTATGGGCTTTTGCTGGAGCTCTGCAGGATCCAGCAGAAGGAACAAACTGCTGATGCAAGGGAATGACACTCTGCTATACAACGGTCACCACACACTGTGCTATACAAGTAGTTGGGAAGGCTGTGCTTGGGAAGAAATGGGATAGAAATGGAGACTAGATTCCCTTTATGCAACACCTTGTGAGTCCATGGCATCAGCACAACTGAAAATAAAATTAAGTATGTGGGTGATTCCAGATAGTTTGCTGTTTTAGGTGAAATACAAAGTGGCCCACCACCCATTCCATGTATAAAATGCTAATTATACCACCAGCTGATTCTATGGGAGGCATGTGGCAAAGTTGTAGCAGTTTCACAAAGGGGCTCCACAATCCCTAGTCTGGTGAAGTACTTACGAGTTCTCTACCAGAGGGTGCTACTGCAACTACAGGAGAGAACCCTAAATAGCTCAGTGAACTACAAATCCCAGGATTCCATGGGATGGAGCTCCAACACTTAAAAGTGGCAGAGCAGTAAACCCAGGCAGGATACTAATAATTTTGTGTCAGAAATCATTCTGGGTTAAAAGGATTTTTGTGGAAGAAACTCCGCTCAGGGAATGCCTAAAAGTGGCTCCTTTCATGTCCCCAAGACCTGGGGCAGACGGGCGTTCAAACCGCCATGCAGTACCCAGGTCTCAAACTGCTGACTTGCCAGTCTTCCAGCTTACAAGGCAAGCTTCTTAACCACTGAGCCACCACAGCCCCTAACCAGGCAGGATGATTGGGGCCTTGATCCAGAAGCTCCAAATTTTACAAGGAGCTCAAAGGACACAAATGGGCCAACTGGTATTTGCTGCTGGAAGGGTGCAAATCTGCCAACCTGAACAGCACAAGATCCTCCTGCAGATGCTTTCCCCCAGGCTGAAGGGCATTCACCTGTCCTTGCCCTACATATACCAATTTCATGTGATACAGACCCTCAGTCTCTTTTTGGGAGAAAGTTGGGATAGAAATAAACTAAACTTACTAGTCAATGAGTAGGACAGTGAAGTCCTGAGTACCAAAATGGATAGTTAGGGTTGTCAAACTATATTGACTGTGCACTGTGAGATACAAACTTGCTTTAGCACTGGTGATGGGACAGAAATCTCAACCATACTTGAAGGCAGCAGACATGCTATAAGGACTTAATTGCTAGTGTGTTTGAATTTAAGTTTCACTCTGGAAATAAATAATACATATTGGACAAAATTCTTTTCTACAACTTTGTGCCCAGTAAAACCCAGATCAGGTGTCGGACACATTGATTTACATTAATTAAATACTTCCTAGCTCTCCATTTTATGTTCCAAACCTCCCTAGGGCATCATTTTGTGCTGGCAAAGTCTTTGGGTGGTTTGGGATGGGGAGTTGGGACTATAATAGTAAAAAAAAAAAAAGATCACAGCTAGATTGCCACTGTTCGTATCAGGACCACCTAAAGCAAGCTGGCAGTGGTTTTTTTTGTGTTTTTTTAAAGTATCAACACACATACACCACTCCACATCCAATGGCTCCCCAGGGCAAAAAGAAGCCTTTGTGAGCCTTGGAACCTAAAATAGGAAACAGGAAACTTTTAATCACTATATAGGAAATGTTTATTGCACCTGATCCAGGTTATGCCAGGCACAAAATTAAAAAAGTACAATTTTGCCCACTACATTAAATGCATTTCACGCAGTTAGAAATCATTTTCATTTTAACAATAAATAAACATTTGTAGCTTGAACTAGCCCATTCACTGATACTGAATCTTCCTGTTTCTGCAACCTTATCTTGCCGTTACAACATGCATCTAATATACAATACAAAATGAACAAATAAAATGCTATTTCATTCCTAACTGCCAAGCCCTTCTCAAATGTCATGACATTTTTCAGAAACTGAATAATATTTTTGAACATTAACACATACATTATGTACACTTACTCTTAGATGTTTCTATAAGGCCTTGCAATGGGAGGTGCAAAGAATAAGGTAAGGCACAGCCTTTCAGGCAAATTACCAGTGCCTCTAACAACAGAGATGGAATTAGCTTCAATGTAGGAAAGCAGGATTCCTGTCCTTTAAAAGATTAGCTCCAGCACTGATATCAAAAGGTAACCTCTCTGAACATATTAACTTAGATTTCTGCATAACCACTTTCTTTTTTAAAGAGGCATACTGCCTAGCAGAGTCAACTCTGTAGCCATTTTCAAAGATAGCTTTAGCAAAGGATACTGTATGAACCTCTCCAAAATTCACTTCTGCCAAAGTGCTGCCATTTCTCATTTCCATGTAAAAATCATGCCCAGTTTCACCAGGTTTGATTTGGGTTTAACAAGGCAATGCCATCACTTTTGCTTATCATTTCACCCATATTGTGCTTACATATGAGCATAGTTTTAAAACTGTGTAAACTGCTCGAACACATCCACCACCATCCCCACATCTCAAACATTTTTAAGTAGTGTTGCTGCACATACTTGAAATATGTGCACTTTTCTATTCATATTTTTCCAGTTGGCACACAGGGCTCTGATGCTCACACCAGTCCCAAGAAGTCCTGGAAGTACAGAGCAGGTAAATCTTCCCATTCAGATTCTTCACGAGTCTTTCTGTGTCTGCTGATTTCTCTCTTACTGATCCCACTCTGCGTTTTTAAAAAAATGCTCTCAAAATTCAAGGCCAAAAGATGAAATCAGAAATATCTAATATTTTTTCTAGACTGCACCTCATCAGAGAGCTTAGGGTAGGGAGGTAAATATTTGAATCCTTCCCTTTTGGGGTGGTGGGGGTGGATTCTGACAGAACAATGAAAATAAGCAAAGATTTACACTTCCATTCTAGGTATAAAAACAACAACACTGATACATAAAATGACTAACCTTTTACTTCCCTTTCATAATATCCAAAGTAATCTGCCTCATGCGGCCACAGAATATCTCTCCATACGGAAGAGGTGGCAACCCTCAAGGACAGAAGGTACAATCTTTATTTCCTCTTCCTTTGCCAAGGCAGGCAGAGATGATCAAACAACAGAATCAGTTTTTGCCAGACCTACACAGCTTGATCATTAAACACATGGCTGACCTCCTACACTTTACCAGCCCATACGCTGTGTAATATGTGCAAAGAACTAAACAGCATGAATATAAATACAGATATGAAGAGAACTGTGGTGAAGATAGCATATATATCCTAAACATTATCTGATTTCTCTTATACAGAATTATTCCCCTTTCCATGCTCCCCAGAGGACAAAAAAAATTTTTAACACATCAAATGCTGCATTATCCTGAAATCTACAGGTTCTTCTGTGAGAACTGTATCTGAGGGGAAAGGCTTTGGATGTCCCACCCTTCACTCAATCTGCTGTTATGCACCTGGGTATCAGGTGGTTTTCTTGAGTCATCCAGCTCAGTGATCACAGTGATCACCTTGGATACCTTGGAGTCATTCTTCAGTGAGTTATATGCATGTATCATATTTGCAGTAAAGGAAGAAAAGAAGTGGAATATGGCAATGAGTTTTCAAGGAGTGGGGAAGTGGGCAAAGTGCTTCTATTTTTCTTTGCCTTCTGATTAACTTTATTGGATAGTCTCCTATTTGCCTTTATTTGAAGGTGAATGTTCATAATTTATAAATTGCTAAAATGGATTAACCACATGTAGAAGAGAATCCTGGAACCCTAGTTTGTTTTGCTTTTGGTTTCTTTGATGTAGAAGAGGTAATTAGAGAAGGTTCAGGAACACAGTTATCCTTTAATTACATACTGTTGATTATGACTTAGGGGAATCTTTCAGAATTTCCTAAGTGTAAAGTGTTCAGAAGAGGTTCACAATTTCCTTCCTCAGGGGGCAGGGGTTGGGGAGTGTTCAGGGACCATGTAACTTGCCCAAGGCAAGCTACAAGGCTGTTTCTCTGGGAAGTACACAAGATCTTACCCTCTCCAGATATCCAACTCACTGAGCTATCCTACCAGTCCAGACACCAGATAAAAAGAAATAGATGAAGATGAAATAGTGGGGATATTCTGGGAGAGGAAAAGTATGTGCAAAATGCCTCATGGGAGCCCTAATAGTCTATACCAACAAAGAAGAATAAAGAGTTTTGTGACACTAAAGGCTTAGCAAATTTAATTTTGGGTCTGCTTTCATGGCCTGCAGCCCAATTCCACAAATGCATTCACAAATGTATGTGTTATGTTAGGTGCCATCAAGTCAGAACCAAGTTATAATGACCCAAATAGGGCTTTCAAGGTAAGTTAGATGTTTAGGGATTGGTTTTACCAATACCACCCCTCCAGTGAGTTTCCAAGGCTGAGCAGTAATTCAAACCCAGGACTCGTGTAAGTCTAACAGTCTATTCATTACACTGCACTGGGTATCCTACATTCACAAAAGCTTATCACAAATCAAACATGTAATACAAGGACATCCCTCCAAAGTAGTAAACAGGAACTGAGTCACTTGTGCAGCTGCTGCTGTTCCACAATGACAATGCACCCTCCACTTGTGCAATGTCAATGCTTGCACAAATATGTTGTGACCTTCTACTGAGGAAGCTTAGTATCAGCCATAGTCTTTAAAGCACCATAAAATTCTTAAACATTTTTTATGCATAAAAAAGCACTCATTTTGGAGGGAAAGTTGCATAAAAGTACATACAAATGTTTGAAGAAAAGGAAAAAGGGGAGAAGGAGTATGGTGGTCAAAGACAGAACTGAATAGAATGCCAGTAGGACATCGTGAAATACAGTCAGAAAGAGGTTCACATTTTTTTCCAATAAAGTAACTGCTGAGTCATTCTCCAATCTTGTTTCTAGTTTGGGATTTCAAGCAACGTCTGAAACCAGTGGTTTAGCATATTTTCTTCCTCTAAAAGTGCACACTAAGTTGGCCCCACTGAGTTTCCAGTTTCATGTCTTTTTTTGTTGGGCTGCCTCCAGCACAGCCATGCTTACACAGAGATGCCAAGTTTATATAAAGTCTAATTTCCCTTTTTCCCCCAATGACCCACTTACAGAACACCAGTTACAGACTAATCCAAGAATATCTGGCCTTAATTTTTTAATTGTGTCTTAAATCAGAATCCTGCACAGCTTGCAAGAAGAGGACACAGAGAGCATTGCTCAAGAAGATGCCTGTGAAGCAGTCTAAGGCAGCTTAGGGTATTTTCCTTCTACAATCTAAAAAGGTTGAAAAGTAATATTCACTATTTTGACCTGCCTCTTCCTATATGATGTTTATTATCAGAAATATGAGCAATTACCGAGATGATCTCGTCTTCCGATGGTACAGTCGCTGCGGAGAGGGCGGCTGCTAGTGCAGCTGCCCTGGCTGCCTTCCTCATTGCTCTCTGAGTCTGAAGATTGGTAAAGTAGTTGACAGCTGCAAACTCAATAAGTGCCGAGAAGACAAAGGCAAAGCACACAGCAATGAACCAATCCATGGCCGTAGCGTAAGACACCTTGGGCAAAGAGTGGCGGGCACTGATGCTCAGTGTGGTCATGGTCAGGACAGTAGTGATCCCTAGAGAAAAGAAGAGTGGAAGTGGATGTATTAAAACACTGTGAAGATATCACCCCTTTGCAGGCTTCCAAGTTCACAGGACTAGTTTTACAGTGCCTTCAATTGGCTTCATAGTCTTGGGATGCTTGTGATTTTGCTAACTGTACCCTGCTCTTAGATCTACTGTTAACAGGGCAGGTCAGACATAGTTTCTAAAATAAATAAATGAGAATGTTCCTGTTAGCCTCCCTTTAAACAAGTACTATGTGCCCTTTCACCAAATTAATTGATTTACAGCAGGGGTTTGCAATCTATGACCCATGGGCCAGCCCCAACCCCCGACTCTGTTCCATCTGGCCCCCAGCGACAACCCAGGAAACGGATGTGTCCGCACATGCCCAAATGCACCTGCCAGCATTTGTCTGGCCTGCTCAGCTGTCCGAGGGTGAGTAGTTCAGCTGGTGGCGCTAAAACCTTGAGAACCCCTGATTTACAGCCTCAACTGCATATTTAGTTGGAAGGAAACTTTGTTACTTTCAACAAGTACTTCTACAGAGGTATATTTTGGAGCATGTACTCCACTGATAACATGCTAAAACATGTTTACCTGAAGAGGGAGAGAATCAGTACTTTTTGGTAACTCTTTGCTGTCTGGCAAAGCCAATTCAGCCTTACTTAGAACTAGGGATGAATGAGTCTCATTTGATTTTCATTTTTCCAAATTTCAGTCTAATTGATCCCACATTTCTCAGATTTTTTAAAATTTTGCATACATATTTATGATCCTGCTAACATAGAAACCCTGGACATATTCTCTTTTACAGTCTTACAAGCAACAACTCTATTGTCTATCACAACACAACAGCAGATTCAACACACTCCATGAATGGACAAATCGACAAATCAGGGTAATGAATCAAACAAACAAACACATGAATACCAGCCACAGTTCTTGCTGGAACAGATTCTTTGTTGATCCAAAATGCAACCTGGGATAGGATTACAGTCATAATGCATGGGATGTAAGTGTGGATGAGATAATAACCTATTTTCCTTTTCAAATGGACATAGACCACCTGAAGTGAATATTCACCTAAAAGAAACATACAAACAATGAACAGTGGTGGATAAAGGGAATGATACAGTGTGATTTTCGATGGAAACTGTGACACCTGCATACCAAAAACTGTTCTAGCTGGAACAGACTCCTTATTAATCCAGAAAGACACCTGAGAAAGGATGACAGTCATGATGCAAGGAGTATATATCTGTATCATGAAGTAGCCCATCTTTCTTTGTAAGTGGAAATAAACAGTCATTATTACGTATTCACCTGTTAGGAAACAAGTACAGTATATAACCATTACCATTGTCCCTATTTTTCCTTGCAACATTTCAAATAAAGAGGCAAGCAGACATATTAACTCAGTAACCTGAACAGAATTGTAAGAACTGAATATATTTGCATATTCTGCCCTCTGCTCCTTTCTTCTCATCTCTTTAATTCACATTATTCAATCTGTCTCTCTTAAGTCATTAGGCAGTTATGCTGGGCAACAGAAGGCACTACAATCATGCTAACATGGAAATCCCCTTCAACGTCACTTCTGTCTTCTCATATTTCAGAGGGCATTGCTCACAATATCATGCCATTTCAAGGATAAATTTTCCCCCCAAATGGAGGAGATGAAAGGCAAACCTAGCCAATAAGTGATTGGATTGATTCAGTTTTATATACAGCCTTAATCTCCAAATTCAAGGGACAAAGACTAAGCTCATAATGACCATGCTGCACTGCCCCTCTTGACTGTGCTTTTTTGCTCAGTCAAATGTTGGCAGCAAAGTGGCGGCAGAAAGAGTAGGCCTGGAATTGGGAGGAATGATCCCAACAATAAGCATTTTCTCATTTTCCATACCACAAGTGGCTCAGATGTGGACCTAAGGGAAAGGCAGGCTGTAGATTTGTAAGATCAGTCTCTGAGACAATCAGTGAAACTTTCTCAGCAGATTTAAGAGTTGCCATGTTGACTAAGTATGGGCTGCCTGTTTTGGTGCAGTTGAATCAGCCTGAAAAGCATCAAGTACCGTCACGGGGTGGGAGTTGTGGGTGGGGAGAAATGATGTAACATTTGATGCACTCCTCTTGTTCAAACAGGAATCAACCATTGAAACACTTCCCTTGATTGTCTATGAACAGACAGGGGAAGTGGATTATTATTATTTTTTACAGAGTTGGTTAAAATTGAAAATGTATTTTTCTTTGCTTGTCTGTGTATGTTGCCAATTAAAAGCTGCTTGTAGCCAGTTTCAATGGGCAACACACAAACAAACAAACAAAATTTAAAAAACATTAAACAAAATGATGCATTTCATCAGTAATGATCTAGCATAATTTCACTACCCCTGTCTGTTTGCAACCAAAGTGTTCCAAAAGTTGGTTCCCATCTAGATAGAAGGACAGCACTGAATGATGCATTGCACCTTTCCATGCCCTCTGCAATGGTAACCAATGCTTTTCAGGCCAATCCAGCTGCCCCAAAATGGGCAGGCATGGAAAAAATCACTTTCACAAATCTTTTGTAGACCACTTCACAATACACACCGGAAGCAGATTTGATATCAGCAGATCTATTTCACCCATTCCCAGCATCCACATACACTGGGAACATACCAAAAAAGAGCACCCCAAGAAATCAGAACTGACATAATAATAATAACTTTTTAAAAGTCATGCATTAGAGGAAAATTGGGCCACACTGGCAACTAATGTGTGGCTGCTGTAAAAAAAAAAGGACCCATAAAACCCCTTGAGGAGCAGACTTAATGCCTATCTGTATGGCCCCATGGTCAGAACAGAACTGGTTCCTGCAATGCCTACTTGCTGATACTGGTTTCTAGTTGAAGCCATAAACTTACCTGTATTGGATTTTATCGTTTCACTAGAGACCGTCTGCCCTATCAGATCATACTGGAGAAGACTGGAAGATTCTTGTGGGATTTCTACTGAATACAACGGTCCTTTTTTCCAGGTATAAATAATCTCACTTTTAGGATAGGCATCTGAGTCAGAGAGAGACAGAGGGCAAAGAAGGAAAAAAACATTTATCATGAGTTCATTGCACTGAAAGCTCAGTGCAAAATATCTGCAGCAGTGCTTTGGTGGGTGCTGTTTGAACACAAAGAGTGTTTGATCTCTGCTCCACATGTTGTTCTTTTCATATACTGTTCCTTTGCCTTACAGCTCAGTTATGTCTACTGGATCAGTGTGCCCTCATACAAAACAGTCTCAGAGTAACACAGCTTCTAGTTCAGAGAGAAGTATCTGAATATTCAGTCTAGCAAACCCCAATGAACTTTTTGCAAGCTTTCCTCTTTTTTCAGTAAATATGGCTATGAATGTACAGTACTTCAATTTAATTGTGCTTTACTATTACAATGCTGCCACAAGCTCAACTGTTCTGTAAGTTTAAAGTACTGTACTTATAATGTTAGGATTAATTATACTAACATTCCAACAGAATACCATATTTTTAACTAATATTTGTTTGTAACTAAGGTTTTATAGTTTTTCTTTAAAAAATATGGTTATTCCAGAATTTATTCAGAAGGCACTATTTTATCCACTATTTTTCTTCTTCAAAGTTCCTAGGATGTCCTTGGCTGGAAGGAAGGAGATCTGGCATCCTTCACGCAAATCTTCTCCAGAGTTTCAAAGCCCCATTCTAGTAATTCTCCAGCATTCCATACTAGTAAGCTAGAACATTCATGTCCCTTCATCAGTGCTGGGAATAATGGAGGACAATTCTGACAGACTAGACTAGGTTCAAAGCTGTGTAAGGAAATGTGTAAAGTTTGAAAATTTTGCTTTTTGGATAACTTTCAAAAACATACCAGGCTACATGAACACAGGCTATACAGCCTGGGTTTCTGGGAACATTCCAATCAAATAAGTATTCTTCCAAAAGTGATTTAAATTCAGTCTTTATTTTTCACACTATTTGGGCAAGGTATTCTAAAAAAACAGTCAAGAGTTAAATTTGTTTTCACACCCTCACTACAATTTCAGCAAGAAAGCTATGTTATTTTGCATCCCTAATTGGCAATTCTAGGACTTAATATAAGCCCTCTTAGGTAACCTGAGGGCAAGGTAGCTTGGCAAACATCTCTCTTGGCATTACCTAATCTTTGGGCAACAATCACTCTGGTAAATAAATATTCAAAAATATTTGAAGAACAACATGCTCATTCCCTTCTTCAGCACTGTCCTAGCTGGACAAACTGTTCTCTAAGAAAAAACCTACTGACTGAAACAAGTATTGTTACCAAGGATAGCAGAGATTTTTAGCAAAGTGATTTTGCATAATAAATATCAGGACACCATGTGAATGAGCAGTACTGGCTGTAATAATGAGGACTCCAATGTGGCTTACAGGAGCTGTTCAGGAAGTGATCAAAAACAAGAAAAGCTCATTTAGAAGATGGAAAGCTTGTCCGAACAAGGACAGCAGGCAGAAACATAAATTCTGGCAGAACAAATGCAAGGCAACAATCAGGAAAGCAAAGCAAGACTTTGAGGAGCGTATAGATAAAAACACTCAGAGAAATAACAAAGACTTCTTTAAGTATATTAGAAGTAAGAACTGGAGATGAAGAAATAAAATCAAATTGGTAAAGTGGCATTTTTGGATAAAGAAAGGAGTAAATTAGGTGTTAAAAATAAAATTATGAAGACAGTGTTAGACATATGAGAAAAGGTGAAAAAAGACCTAGTCCCTGATATATCTCCGATTATAGAAATAGAGGACTTCAAAAAATTTCCAATAAAGTTAGACCGTAAAGTGAAGGAGATTCTGGATAAAAATGATATCACCCTGTTGAAGGACTGGTTAAATGTCTGCAAGGATAAAAAGAAAAAAACAGAGGTTTACTCACAGCTGAAATTGAATTGGTTTCAGATAATAATGGAACAAATGGAACCGTAATTATTTGGGAGATGTTAGCCTGGAAAGAGACAAAACAGAATTCGAAGTAATATTATTGAAAATTAGAAAAGGAGAAATGGACATAAAGGGATTGGTGAGCAAAATTTACAGAATGTTAAATAAAGAGGGTAATCCACAAGAAACATTGAGAAAAATTTGGGAGAAAGATCTTAATGTCAGTATCACAGAGATGGAGTAGAAAATAAATGGGGGAAAAGGATTATGAGAACTATGTCTGTCAGAGTAAAACAACATAATTTTAAAATGCTTTGGAGATGTAACCAGTGCGGTTACATCAGATAGATAAAAATAAAAGTCAAATGTGTTGGAGATGTAAAAATAAACTGGGAACATATGAGCATATGTGGTGGAGCTGCAAGGTGGTAAAAGAATTTTGGGGGAAAATAGAGAGTAAGATTTCCAGAATTTTGGGGGAGAACCTAAAGCTGGGGCCAGGCACAGCTTTGCTGACAGACATAGAAAATATGAGTCTAGACAAGGATAAAAAAGAACTGCTCTCAGTGTGTTTGACAATTGGAAGACAATGTATAGCGAGAACTTGGAAGAGTGATCTGACATTGAAGATAGAAGATTGGCATAGGGAAATGTGGGAGATAGCTCTGAATGATAAATTAACCTGAGAGCTAAATAAGGAAAAGGGGCATGGTAAAAGAGAATAGATTTTGACAAATTTGGCATCTATTTGTGGATTCTGCCGGCATTAGAGGTGACCAAAGCAGGCCAGCACCGAAACACTATAGTTTTTGGAAACAGTGAATAAATGAGTATCACCGCATCCTCCAGGGCAATGTACAGTCACATTGGGTGAGTTAGTATTTTTTATATATATACTCAACGATTGACCATTAGACGACAATGGAAGGCAAGGGGTTATTAAAGAGGAAACAGAGATTGCAGAGAGACTCAATGAATTCTTTGCTTCAGTATTCACTGAAGAAGACAGAGACCACATGCCCCAAACAGAGCCTATCTTTGTAGGGAGGGAAACCGAAGAATTAAGCCAGATAGAAATAACCAGGGAGGAGGTCCTTGCATGTCTTGTTAAACTAAATGCTAACAAATCACCAGGACCAGATGGCATCCATCCACGAGTTCTCAGGGTCCTTAAAGATGAAATTGCTGATCTCCTAGCCAAAATATATAATCTTTCCCTCAAATCAGGCTTTGTGCCTGATGACTGGAAGGTAGCGAATGTAACACCAATTTTCAAAAAAGGATCCAGTGGTGATCCAGGAAATTACCGACCGTTCAGTTTGACATGTATCCCAGGTAAAGTGATGAAAACCATCCTAAAAGATAGAATTAATAGGCACATAGAAGAGAAGGTGCTGCTAAAGGAGAGCCAACATGGCTTTTGCAAGGGCAAATCATACCTCACTAATCTGTTGGAATTTTTTGAGAGTGTCAACAAGCATGTGGATAAGGGGGATCCAGTTGACATTGTTTATCTGGACTTTCAGAAGGCTTTTGACAAGGTCCCGCACTAAAGGCTCTTGAATAAACTTGCCAGTTATGGAATAAAGGGACAGGTCTTGTTCTGGATCAGCAACTGGCTAAGGGACATGAAACAGAGGGTAGCATTAAATGGACACCTCCAAGTGGAGGGAAGTAAAGAGTGGGGTCCCCCAAGGTTCAGTACTGGGATCCCTGCTTTTCAACCTCTTCATAAATGATCTAGAAGTAGGAGTAAATAGCAAGGTAGCCAAATTTGCTGACAACACTAAATTATACAGGGTAGTGAAAACTGTGAGAGATTGTGAGGAGCTCCAGAGGGATCTCTTGACACTGAGGGAGTGGGCAAAACAGTGGCAAATGAGCGTCAACACTAGTAAGTGCAGAGTGATGCACATTGGGGCAAAAAAAATCCAATTATATTTATAAACTGATGGGGTCTGAAATCTCTGTGAAAAACCAGGAAAGGGACCTTGGTGTCCTGGTGGACAGCTCAATGAAGGTGTCAACCCAGTGTGGTATAGAAAATAAGTCAGCAAGTGTCATTTTGCCTCTTTATAAGGTGAGGCGCCATCTGGAATACTGCGTACAGTTCTGGTCGCCATACCTCCAGAAGGATATTATGGAGCTGGAAAAAGTGCAGAGGAGGGCAACCAGAATGATTAGGGGACTGGAACACCTTCCTTATCATCTGAGGTTGCAACGGTTGGGCCTCTTCACTCTTGAACGATGGCGTCTAAGAGGTGACCTGATTGAAGTTTATAAAATCATGCACGGTGTGGACAAAGTAGATAAGGAAAAACTGTTTTCCCTATCACACAACACTAAAACTAGGGCACACTCCATGAAACTTTTGGGTGCTAGTTCTCAAACAAATAAGAGAAAGTACTTTTTCACCCAGAGGATCACTGGTCTATGGAACTTCCTGCCAGAAGAAGTGGTGACAGCTGCCAGTCTTGACAGCTTTAAGAAAGGATTAGACACGTTCATGGAGGACAAGGGTATCAATGGCTATAATTATGGACACCTAAGGACAACCTCCGGGTTGGAGAGATAGGCAGGATATTTCTCAATGCCATTTCCAGGGAATCCTAATCAGGTGAAGGCATCTGCTTGAGAACACCCTGAAGCAAATGGTGAGCCACTGTGTGAGACAGAATGCTGGACTGGATGGGCTGTGACCTGTTCCAGCAAGGCTGTTCTTATGTTCTTATATGTTCTTATGTAATTTAGGATGGAACAACCATTTAACACTTACATTGAAATAAGAAAGTCATAAAAGCATGACCTTATATATATTTTATTCTCTCAAGTTAAAATCATAATTCAAGACTAATAGGGTGAATTTCAAGGCCAGCCAGCATGAGACAATTAGGTTAACAGCAATACTGCTTAATTCCCAAATGTTATATTCATAAAGAATTTCCAATTCAGGGTCTGTCTCACTGACCACTAATCTAGATGCCTTCCCTGCATGCCTTGATGGAGGAATAATATACCACAAGAGTGTAGTTATCCTAGCAGACACAACTAATGGCTGAGAACTACCAATCTAAGCTAATACCATAATCAATTTAACACTTCTAGATTGCTTAACTCTTTTTACTTCCATGAGCTCAAAATTCCTTTGTCAATCAACTGCATTCATTAAATAACGTCATGCCTGAAGACACCATAGCAACATAGGATAGCTATAGGAAGATATTGTCACCCACCTATTCATGCTGTAATATTTTATATAGATAACTTTGTTAAATAATTCAGTGGTCTAGGTATCTGGCTGTGGAGCAAGAGGTTGGGAATTCAATTCTCCACTGTGCCGTCTGGGAGAAAATCCAGCCTCTTTAGCCTTGGACAAGCTGCACAGTGCATGGCACCCACAGAAGAAGGAAATAGTAAACTACTTATAATACTCTATG
Source organism: Bradypodion ventrale (assembly GCA_035047345.1). Taxonomy (NCBI): domain Eukaryota; kingdom Metazoa; phylum Chordata; class Lepidosauria; order Squamata; family Chamaeleonidae; genus Bradypodion; species Bradypodion ventrale. The sequence goes on along the minus strand of JAWDJE010000002.1, from coordinate 280,069,692 downwards.
CTTAGAAAAACCTGGAAAGAATCACTATAGGGTGGAATTTACTTGGGGGCATACAACTATTCTTATGTTCTCTGTTACTGAATAATAAACTTGTTATTTCAACTTAACTTCATTAACAGAGAATATTTGTTTCAATAGTATAATTTTTTCAAAGGTCAAATAGCCCTCAACAACAGATTAAAAATATCAGAGAAAAACAAAAAAAAAAACACTGTAGCACTTTAAAGACTGTTATATTTCAATGTGAGCTTTTGTGGATCAAGTTCACTTCATCAGACATGGGAGTGAGGCTTCATGGCATCAATTGATGCCTGTTAGTCCTTAAAGTGATAGAGTTTTTTGTTTTGTTTATTCTCTGATATGCCTGAAACACAGAATAGCACAGCTACTATTCCAAAAAGAATAAAACATATTATCTAATGTAGTGATTTTCAACATCTGTTTCTCCAGATGTTTTTGCCTTCAAGATTCTGAATCTGACTATTGGCTATACTGTCTGGGGTTTCTTGAAGTCTAGAATAACTGAAGAAACAAATACTGGGAACCACTGCCATTCTATGTGATACAGAAAAGAACTCTCTATAATAAAGTATACTAATTAATAGAATAAGAAAAATACTGAATTTTGTCATAAATACCTTAATTTGTTTAAAACACTCTTCAATTCATAATAACACAATATATTATTTTAAATAGTTTCACATAGATCTTTATAGAAAATGGGTCAGAGCTACAATCATGATAAGTACTGTAATGAAACTCTTATTCACCAAAACTGATTTTACAGATTTCTGGGGTCAACATAAAAAGGACTATGGTCAACGCTATCAATATATCTTGCCAGTGACAATTCACTTGTGATTCACTACTATGCTTGCTTTATTATGTAAAGCATATTTTATCACACGTTTGAATAAATCAATACTACATAAATTAATTTTAGCTAGATTTCTGTATGAAAAAAGAAGAAAAAGTTCAAGAATTGTCTTCCAGACAGAATTGTCTACTTATCAAAACCAAATCTCAAACAGGAAAAAAGTGGTGAATTATTTAACAAAATTTCTTAATTAACACAACAATATGATTTTTTCATGATTTTTGAACTTTATGAAGTTAATTTTGTAAACCCAAAACTACGGTCATAAACATGTCTGTTCTTTTCATTTCTATCCAGCTCTTTCCTTAGAAACTAAATGCATGTTCTTATAGTGCAGTGGGGCACAATTTCAAAAGACACTCCAGCTGAAATCCAGTAGTGAAAAACAACTAGAGTAGACCCATTGAATCAATATGGTTTTGATTAGTCAATCCCTTTGTAAGTTCCACTCACTCAAATGGCCCTGCTCTAACTGGAACTTAAAGTTCATTACAATTAGAGCATGACATTTAAACCAATGGAACTCACAGAGAAGTTGTTTTTAATGTTTATTTATTTAATTAAAAATAGACATAAAATCAATATACAAATACAGAAAAATACATAAAACCACAAACTTGTATAAACTATTAGATGCACCCACCATCAGTGGGGCATTATATACCTTTCTTCAATTGTTCTCTATATCATTACATTATTTATGTATTTGTCCCGTTGTTCCAGAAAGATAAATGATCTTGCCTTGGCCTTACTTCTTTGGAATTCACAGCGGAGTTAACCCACCAAATCTTCACTGAATCAATGGGTGAACTCTTGTTATGACTTACTACTAGATTCCAGCCATTTTTATCAGGACACCCCATACTTTCTGGTTAAGGCTTTACTTTTACTGAGAGATAATGAACTTTTTTTGCATACTTACAGCTCCCAAACTTTAGTGGACAAGCATGTCCATCCATAGGAAAGTTCACCAGACGCATTGGACAATCAGCATTAATGGTAAGTCTTAAAAAAAGAATGAAACTGATCAGAGCTGAGTTGTTCCTAAAGCAGGGATGGGAGAATACATAAGGGGGAAAGCCAGAGCAAGTGCTTACCTCATTGTATAGAGAATTGTACCATTCTGCATTATCCTGAAAAGTCTGTTAGGAGTTGTCATGTTATGAGCAATTGACTTCTTTCCATTCCTGAAGAAGGTGTCTGGTGTCCATATTTTGCTGACCATTAAATTGTTCAATCTCAGAATCTCAGTGGGCCCACCAAATTTCAATCTCTCATCAATCCATGTTTGCCGGAAAAAAACATCCATGGTATATTCCTACAGGAAAACATATGAGCTGAAGGCCAGACTGCAAGCCTGTGGTTTTTCCTGCTCTTTCAAGGGTCATATTCCTTTGGAAATAATCTGCTGGAGCAAAACTTGGAAAGTAATTCTTGACTATAACCCTTAGAATCACCTACTTAATATGGTAATCATACTAGTTGCATGATAGGAGTTGTAGTCCCCCTCCCTCGAAAGAATAATTGTCCATGCTCTACTCAGCTGCCAAATGGGTCCACTTATATGAGTGTTAGTCATGGCCAAACACAGCCATGGTATCCATTTTCTTTCCTTCAGCCACTGTTTTTTCTCTGTTATTTATTTATTTATCTCTACCTCCCATTTAATTTGTCACCACACAGGCAAATAAAAGGAAGAGCAGCTCATTCTTGCCACAGATCTAATCACTTCCACAAGGCCACAAGTGGTCAAAAGATTTCACATTGTCCACTCCTGGTTTAAAGCAGGGGTGTCCAAACTTCTTGGACCGTGGGCCAATCATGTGGTTGAGTGTGCCAGTCATGTGGTTCCTCCCACCTGGAAGCAGAAATAAAATGTGTATGCGCGAGAACCGAATGCACCTACACTTGCACAGAACACACCCGCACATGTGCAGAACACTGCCATAAATTACCCGCAGCTGTCGTAAATACATTTACAATAGGTGCGGGCCATTTACAGCAGCATTCTGTGCATGCACATTTTACTTCCTCTTCCAGGAGTGGCGAGGGGAGGCACAGGCTGGATTAATTGGCACTGCATGCCAGATCTGGCCCATACCTGTCAACTATCCTGTTTTTCCTGGGAAAACCCCTTATTTTTACCCCTCATCCTGCCTCCCTCCCATTTTATTAATTTCCCCATATTTTCCCTTATTTTTAAAAAAGATCCTGACTGGAGTCCTCACAGGCAAAGCTGCAGTATTTCTTTCCGGCCACCAGAGGTCGCTGTGTGGCAGGCTTTTCGCTTGTGGAAGGAGAGAGAGAGAAGGTGGGGGGGGGGCATTCTGTAGTATCTCTTTCGCTTTCCCTTTCCTGCCAGCCACATGGTCCTGGAGGCTTCGACTAGGCTGCTGGGAACAAGGAGTCTACTCTAGGTGAGCAATATATTTCATGTATGCAAGGGCAACCTCATGCTTTATTGAGCTGTTTCTGTCCTGCCTCCTGGAGGATTTTGTTTCAAGAGTTCTAGAGTTAACTCGGGAGGGGGGGTTGCTTGATCACTATATGAGAGAGAGAGGGGGGGAATTAATCCCTTGCTCCTCCTCCCTAATTTGGGGGGGGGGTTCCCTGATCACTATATGAGAGAGAGAAGGGGGGAAATTAATCCCTTGCTCCTGCACCCTAATTGGGGGGTGGGTGGGTGTTGCTTGATCACTATATGAGAGACTGGGGGGGAATAAATCCCTTGCTCCTGCACCCTAATTGGGGGGGGGGGGTGTTGCCTGATCACTATATGAGAGAGGGGAGGGGGGTTTCCCTTGCTTGAAAGCCAGTCATATCCAACTCTAGGGTTCAGTGCTCAACTCTGTTTCAAAGCTGAAGAGCCAGCGTTGTCTGCATCTGCAGACATTTCCGTGGTCATGTGGCAGGCATGACTAGACACCAGAGCGCATGGAACGCTGTTACCTTCCCACCAAAGTGGTCTCTATTTATCTACTTGCAATTTCTTGCTATCAAACTGCTAGGATGGCAAGAGCTGGGACAAAGACGGGAGCTCATTCCATCCTGCAGTACTCGGGAATCGAACTGCTGACTTTCTGCCTCCCAGTCAGCATCTTAGTCACTTAAGCCACTGAGTAAACAAGAAAACAAAGCAAAAGTCCCCCAAGAAGATGGGGAAAGGGTTCTTTGGCCCACACAGCTTTGTGCCCATTGCATCTACAATACCATCTAGCCATCTTATTTTTGGCCACCCCCTTCTTTTGTCCTCCACCTTTCCCAGCATCAAGGCTTTCTCAAGTGAATCCTCTCTTCTCATTTGATGTCCAAAGTGCTTTAGCGTCATCTTTACTATTTGACCTTTAGTGAGCAGTCGTGGTTGATTTCTTCTAGGATTGACCTATTTCTAACACCACATTTCAAAGGCATCTATTTTTCTGCGCTCAGCTTTCCTAATGGTCCAGCTCTCACACCCATACATTACCACCGGGAATACCATTGCTTTGACTATGCAATTTTTTGTTTGCAAGGTGATGCCTCTACTTTTAACTATGTTCCCCAGGTTTCTCATAGCTTGTTTCCCAAGCATCAGTCACCTTTTTATTTCACGGCTGCAATCACCATCTGCAGAGATCTTTGATCCTAAGAAAGTAAAATCTGCCAGTCGTATCCAACTCTAGGATGCAGTGCTCATCTCCATTTACAGCCAAAGAGCCAGTGCTCTCTGTGTTTGCAGACATTTTCATGTCCATGTGGCAGGCATGACTAGAGCCCAGCAAGTCACATGGCTATATTTGGCCACGGCCACAGATTTGGCCACACTCTCAGAGGGGTGTGGCCAAAATTTCCCTTATTTTCAAATCCAAAAGTTGACAGGTGTGATCTGGCCCATAGGCCATAGTTTGGATTCCCCTGGTTTAAAGTATCAATATATGGTTTCTTGGTGGCAGAGCTTGTATACACATATTAACCCCATTTGATTCATTGCATAATGACTTTAATCCTATTACTATATCCTTAAGCAGTTACTAAGCAGGAGACAGCCTATGAAATAGGTCTATTGACCCAGAAAAAAGATGACTAGGTGAGAGGCACCTGCGGGAGAAGTGGATTTTCAGTCTCTCCCAGTTTGAACTGATGAATATCACTGAGAGTTTTCCAAATAACATAAAAATATCATAAGCTAAGCCCCCAACATTGTTTAAGATGGTTAGAGTGTCATAATGTCACCTATATAAACACAGCACAACCCATTCCTAGTTTGCATCCACATATATCCAACATGGCGTAACCAGAACATGTTCTCATTGGATATTATTATATCTGGTTGCTGTATGCATTTGTTCAGGCACAATGTGTCCATATGGAGAAACTGATTAATCTTAAACAAAAGGCAGCCAAAATAAAGCTCTTCCTAGACTGAAAATTTCATCAGTTTTAGTCAATGAGTAACACTGGGGAATCTAGTAAAGACAAATCTGGACAGCTACATTTTGCCCATCCCAGTCTTAAAAGGTGACTTATAGCACCAAGCTAAATAGAAACTATGGTTTATCAAAATATTCTCCCCTAAACCACAGTTATGAACAACCATTGTTTAGGTTTTAGTATAAAGATAAACAATGATTAACTGAAAACAAAAGTGAAAATTTCCAGTCCTCTCTTCATAGTCATTAGAGCCAAAATCAGGGTAAATCACAGGTGATGTGTCCAAGAGAAGATGGTGTGTTTCCTCTGATAGTCTAGATAGAGAATCTAGTTAAACACGCTGGCTACAGAAAACTTCATTTCCGTGGTTCCCCTATCTTTTAATCCATGACCCCCATGGCCTTCCTAACATTTATGGCATTACACTAAAAGAAAAGAAAAGGAACAGATGCCATTTATATTTGTGAGATTACACTCTATCTTTCAAATCCTTTCTGAGCGCATTACTGTGCATTTTGCAAGAATTTTTCAAAATCCTTTGTAGGTAAAATGGCCTCTGTGGGCAGATAAGGAAACCTGCCAACAGAGCTCCTAGGGTCCTGACTGTGACCCTATGCTCAATCCTATGCGTCACATCTCCTTAAAAGTAAGACATGCTGATTTTTGTGAAGCTTATTCTTATTTTATTTTATTTTTTAAAGTATAAAATTGCAGCCTTTTGATGAGAAGAACAAGCCCAACCGCAGCACAGCTGTTAATACAGTAACTATAGGACAAATAAACTAAATTTCTAATTAGAAACTGGGTCTTGTTTCCAGGATGAAAATTATCCTAACCATGGGAAGAATGAGCAGTTTTATGTCCCAGGGGCAAAACATATACAGGTACATCAATGACTAAACATCTGAGTCCATAGCAAAGTGCCAGTTGCCATATACCCTGGCAGGAAGCAAAGCAAAGAACCACTCTCCACAGGTTCTGATTCGCATGTGGCCAAGTTTACCTCCCTAGCTCTGAGCTATGCTGTGTGATTCTCTGCCCTGTGGAGCCACCCGCCTGGGCTTTGCCTGCAATCTTCTTAAAACCGCTGATGCCCTCTTAACCAACAAACCCGTCCCAGTCAAAGGGGAGGGAGAGAGATGGGGGGAAAAAAAGCCCCACGCTTTATCCACCGCTTTTGAAATACTTCCTCCAGAAGCTGTCTGAAAAAGCCCTCTTGCTTTGCCACAAGGCTGTGAAGAGAAGAGAAGCCATGCTGCCTAGAGCCTGGCCTGGCCCTTTTTTTTTTTTGGTCTGGGTAAAACAGCAGAGAGCTGCCATTGCGGGGGTCCCTGCAACTAGGGAAGAGATTGTCGAGAAGATTAAAGCAGAGTAATCTGCTCTAATGACAGTCCACTCAGATGCCACCGCACAGGCATCCTAGAAAACAGGGGGCAGGGCAGGGCGGGCTCCCTTGTGGCTGAAGATGGCACCCGGGAGGGGCTGGGGGAGGAGAGAAAGGGGGGACACGAAGAGCCAAGGGGACGCTTCTGGGGCGCCCCTCTGTGAGGCAATAGAAAGGAGGCAGCCGTGGGGTCCCGCGCCTTACCATTTCCACGTCTGACACAGGGCCAAAACTGGTCACATAAATGTCCGTCTTGACTTCCGTCACGGCGCCTGAGGGAGCCAAATGGCGGGAAGCGGCGGGAGGGAAAGTGTTTTTGGCACGAGGGTTTTGCAGGCGCCCCGTCACGGGAGGTGAAAAAGAAAGAAAAACACACTTCAGTCAGTGTCTGAGTCCCCTACACACACACACACACACACACACACACACACCCCTACCTCAAACACACTTCAGTCAGTGTCTGAGTCACACACACACACACACACACACACACACACCCCTCGCCCTCCCCTTCCCGCCCCACAGAAGCGTCGCCCGTCCAGAAGGACCTCTTGCTTGCGAATGGGTTCTCCCGCTTTGCCCGTCTGCGCCCCGTCCGTCCCGAAACACAGGAGCGCCGGTGACAAGCCATTCTTTAGCAGGGCCAGGCCCTTGTGGGACGAGAACTGCCTTCTTCTGGGCAACCCTTCCACCCACCCAGCGCTCGTAACCCACGGAGTGGGGCGAGGCGTACAGCTCCAACCCAAACCCTTGGGACCCTGTCGTGTGGGAGCGAAGGCCAGGCCAAACACAACGGTTGTGAGTGGAGACAACTCTTGGCGCGTCAGTCTCTCTCTCTCTCTCACTCTCTCTCTCCACACACACACACACACACTCCGACCGGGCCCAGGCGTCAACTCCACTCCTGGCTACAGGGGCCCGTCCGACGGTCCGACCCAGCCGGGAGTTTGTGTGGAACCAGGGAGCGGGGGGCGGCTCTCGGAATAAAGAATCAAGGGAGGTCAAATGCACTTCTCAAGGGATCCCGGGGCGAGGGCGAGAGAAAGCGTGTCAAGGAGGCAAAGCTAACTAAGCCACCTGGCGTGCCTTTGCCGCCAAAGCCCGGTCGGAGCCGGTTGTCGTAGCCGTCCAAGAGTTTGTCCAGGATGCGGGTGATGTTCTCCGAGTAGACGTTCCCCCCGTCGGCGGTGGCGTCCTTCTCCGCCCGCAGCACCGTCTCCAGGCTGCAGAGGCAAGCAAAGAGAGAGTTGAGCTCTGATGATCTCTCTCCGTCCGTCATCCCGCCAAAAAGCAGAGGGCTTCTTCTCCTCCTCCTCCTCCCCTCGTTGAGCCACGACGGGGCAGCCCCCTTTTTGCCCGGTCCGGGAAGGGGGAGAGCGCCCCCACCCAGTGTGCTACTTACCACCCAGTGAGGCAGATCCAAGAGAGCCACCGAGCCATGCCGGCGGGAGGGCGGCCCACCTGAGTGTGTGTGTGTGTGTGTGGGGGGCGGCCCGCTGGGTCAACTGGAGCAAAGCCCCAAAGAGCCCATCATCTCGCCTTTCCTGGGAGTTGGTCGTCTTTTTTCCCCCCGGTCAGCTTTCCCTTCTCGCTACTGAGAGGAAGGAGCCACAACCTGCCAGCCTGGAGGCTTCTGAGGGGGAGGGAGGGAGGGCGGGCGGACGGGCGGACGGGCAGATGGCCTTGGGACAGTGACAGTCGCCCGCCCTCTCCCAGGCCAGCCGGGCCAGCCCAGCCCCCGCCGACGCACCGCCACCTGCCTGCCTGCCCTGCCTGGGCCTCCGTTTCCCCCTTTGGGCCCAGGTCCACCAGGGTCTCTCTGAAGGGGGATGTGAGGGGGAGCTTTCTCCCACCGTCGCCCCTTGCTCGGGCAGCTTCTTCGGAGTGCTTCAGGGAGGGAATTAGAGCCTGAAGGGAGCGGTGGTGGCTTGGTCGGAGAGCAGTGACAGTAATCGAATAAGGCATTAAGGGGAGATTAAAAGGGAGAAATCCACTGCTAGTTTTGGCATGGAATTAGCAGGGACCCGTTAGGAAATCTGGGAAAGCGCTGGCATCTTGCTGATAGAGATTATGTTCGAAATGGCCTCTGGTTGTTTATTATTATTATTATTATTATTATTATTATTATTATTATTATTATTATTATTATTATTATTATTATTATTATTATTATTATTATTATTATTATTATTATTATTATTATTATTATTATTACAGCTCACCAAGAGATTATTATGCAGAGTGTGCATCATTTGAACCTCCCGTTTGCAGTTTGGAGCAGGCCTTTACAGCCTATAGGGGCCATTCAACAATTACGCAACCCCCTTTTTTTTTTTTTTTGAAAAAATTGAACCCCTCCCCCCCCCCATGTAATCCGACTGTAATTTTCGCTTCAAACCCTTTAAAATTACCTAATCCAGAGCTTTTGTATCGAAACTAATTTTTAGAGTTTTTCACTATTGGTGCCCAGGGCCACCATCAGAAATTTCTGAGCCCCATACTGAACAATCCTATTGCCCCCCCCCCCCCCCACACACACACACACACACAGAGTAATTTCTCACAGTAATGTCAGAGTTATGGGCAGCGGCAGAGCCCCTGTCAGCTCCAGGCACTATATGGCAGTACTGGTAGTACTGCCCTGATGGCGGCCATATTTGGGCCTAAATAATGCAGATTTACACAAGCAATTCAATAATCTCAAATCGGATCAAAATTCCCAGAGATCATTTTTAAACCTAAAAAAGCGCCATGTTTCAAAACCACAACAGCTCCAAATGGATTATGTAATCTTTGACCTGACACACACACACACATAATTTTCCGTAATTTAGATGGCAATCCCCTCCCCCCAGGATCATGTAATTGTTGAATGGGACCTAAACTAGATTTATGGACAGTTAATATTAGTAACCAATGCAATGGAGAATCACACCTGAAATCATGTGTATAGATTTTGGAAGTTTATTTATTTTTTTGATCTTTGCTTTTGACCTCAATCTGGCTTTAGCTGTGTAGCTTGCTGCTTGTTCTGTAATTATCATCAACATTTTAGAACTACAGAGCTGTAAGGGATTTTATGTATCATTGAGTCCAGCCAAGGAGTCACAATGGGAAACTGAATTCAATTATTATTATTATAAAAATCTACCATTAAATTCACAGTCAAAGACTGGTATAAAATTAACAGTTCAAAACCTAATCTGGGACCTAAGAATTGTTAAATTAATGTCTAAGTATACAGGCAGCTCCTAGTAATTTTGTTTTTTGTAAAGTTAGGATTATTATTTATTATTAATTCCTCCATCCCCTATTCCCTTTTTAGTCATTTATGTGGGGTGGAGTGGGAGGGTGGGTGGGTGGTCGAGTGAGGGTTTTAATCTGTTTTGTTATATTTTACTGTATTTTATCTGTTTTTACCGTTGTGCGCTGCCTTGAGTCGGGTTTCCCCGAGTGGACGGGATAAAAATCTAAGATTAAATTAAATAAATAAATAAATAAAAATATGTACACAGAAAGAGCCTCCTTAAAGAATGTGGTACAGTATTTTTTAAACCACAATTGGGCATATCCTGATAACAGTAACCTTGTGTTGCCAGCTAAACAGTAACCTTGTGTTGCCAGCTAAACTTTCTCACACTAGGTCAGGCAAAAGAAACTTTGGCAGTTTCACATCTGGCCTAGATATGGAAGAAGTGAAATCAAAACTATTTAGCTGATAGAAGCAAATCAATTTGAGTCTGTACTACAGTTTACTCAGTCCCTATGAAAGATGGCAATCCATTTTATATATTGAAAAGATCAATCAATAAGGGCAGGATTCAACTACTGCAACAGTCTTGTGAACTTTTATTTATTTATTTATTTATTTTCCACGCTTATATACCGCCCACTCAGGTACAACCCAACTCAGGGCGGTTTACATAGCGGACAGTAAATACATAAAAGGCACATGATAAAAAAGTTTAAAGTTTAAAAAAAAAACCACCCCTAAAAGGTGCGTAAGAACCGAAGGGACCTTGGGGGAAGGCACACTTCTCTATACCAACCACCCAACGGTACCCCCATCCCCACCCGCACCCCAAACTTGGCCCGCCAGCCAGGTCTTTAGTTCCTTCCTAAAGGGCAACAACTCCGTCTGGAGATGCAGTTCCATAGGCAGGAGGTTCCAAAGGGCTGGTGCGGACACGGAGAAGGCCCTCCTCCTTGTGCCAGAGAGGCGAGCCCCCCTGGCTGATGGCACAATTAGAGAGCCCCTCCGGTCCGCTCTGGTTGGACGGACAGACGTCCTTAGGGCGATGCGGTCTCTAAGATACCCTGGCCCACTACCATGTAGGGCTTTAAAGGTCAAAACCAGCACCTTGAATTGCACCCGGAGACAAACTGGTAACCAGTGCAGCCCCCGAAGCAGTGGTGAGGCATGGGCATAACGTCCACACCCCATCACCACCCGGGCCGCGGCATTCTGGACCAGCTGCAGCCTCCGAATGGTCATCAAGGGCAGCCCCATGTAGAGCGCATTACAGTAATCTAGTCTGGAGGTCACCAGAGCGTGAGTGACCATGAGCAAAGAGTCCAGGAGTGGGCGCAACTGGCGAATCACCCGAAGTTGGGCGAAGGCCCTCCTGGCCACAGCCGCCACCTTTTCTTCTAGCAGCAGCCGTGAATCCAGGAGGACCCCCAAGTTGCGCACCGGGTTGGTCTGGGGCAAAACAGCCCCATCCAAAACCAAAGATGGTAGCTCCTGGGATAACACAGGACCCCCTATCCATAGCTAGGATTCAGCTGTAACCCATCTGCCCCCATCCAGACCCCAATGGCCTCCAGACAGCTGGAAAGGACTTTGACTGCATCACTGGGGTCCCCACGGGCCGAGATGTACAACTGTGTGTCATCCGCGTACTGGTGGTACCGCACCCCATGGAAACGGATGATCTCACCCAGCGGCTTCATGTAGATGTTAAATAGGAGAGGAGAGAGTACCGAGCCCTGAGGCACCCCATATTTTAGGGGCCTAGGACTCGACCTCTCACTCTCCAAACACACCGACTGGGTCTGGCCCCTCAGAAATGAGGAAAACCAGGACCACACCATGCCCTGGATCCCCAATCCTCAGAGCCAGAAGGATACCATGGTCAACGGTATCGAAGGCCGCTGAGAGGTCAAGAAAAGCAAGGACGGACGGATGACTGCCATCCCGCTCTCGCCAGAGATCATCCATCAGCACGACCAATGCAGTCTCAGTACCATATCCAGGTCTGAATCCTGACTGGAATGGGTCCAGATATTCCGCTTCATCCAGTACCCCCTGCAGCTGACGTGCCACTGCCTTCTCCAGAACCTTCCCCCCAAAAGGAAGGTTGGATACAGGTCTGTAGTTGGTTAGGATTGCTGGATCGAGGGATGGCTTCTTCAAGAGGGGGCGCACAAGAGCATGTTTCAGCAGTGCAGGAAATATCCCCCCTTGAAAAGACACGTTAATTATAGCCCCGACCCAGCCACCTGTCACCGTCTTAGAGGCTTTTACCAGCCAGGCGGGACAGGGATCCAATGGACAATTAGTGGCACGGACCACTGCAAGGAGCCTGTCCACTTCATCCGAGGCAACTGGATCAAACCGATCCCAGGTAACACCGCAAGACTGCGCACTGGCTCCCCCCGGACCTTCCCCGTCCACGCCAAGTTTGAACCCCGAGCGGATCCGATCGATTTTCTCCACCAGATGGTCAGCAAAGTCCTCAGCCGATCTCTGCCAACCAGGCACAGGCCCCGCCCTACCCAGGAGGGACCTGGTCACCCGAAACAGGGTGGCTGGGCGATTATCAGTGGAGGCAATAAAGGAGGTGAAGTACTGCCTCCTCACCACCCCCATCGCCACTAGGTAGGCCCTAATAGCGGCTCTAGCTAGTGTCCAATCGGAATCGCTCTGGGTCTTCACCCAGCGGCACTCAAGGCGTCTCTTTGCCCGTTTGAGCTCCCGTAGTTCTTCAGTGAACCACGGGGATGACCTAGCTCCATGGGCTCTGAGAGGCCGTAGTGGAGCGGTTACATCCAAGGCAGATGTTGTCGACCCGTACCACAGGTCAACAATTGCCTCAGGTGAATCGTGTCGCCGATCCAGAGGAAATTCCCCCAGTTCCCTCTGGAATCCATCCGGATCCATCAGTTGCCGGGGGCGGGCCACTTTAATCAACCAGGCCTCCTTACGATGAAGTGTCGCCCCCAGAAAGTCTAGAGCCACCAGATAGTGATCTGACCATGGCACAGGTGTTATGTCTAGCTTCTGTAAACTCAGATCACTCTGCCACCGCCCCGACAAAAAGACTGAATCTGGCATGTGGCCACTGCCCCTGGTTGGGCCCTGAATTGCCTGAGCCAGGTCCATAGCTGCCATGGAAGCTATGAACTCCTGTGCCACCTCGGAACCAGACCCCAGCGAAGGCAAATTGAAGTCCCCCAAAACCATAAGTCTAGGGAACTCCAAAGCCAATGCCGAGATGGCTTCAAGGAGCCCAGGCATGGAGTCCCTTACCCTGCAAGGAGGCAGGTACAGGAGTAGGACCCCCAACTGACCGTTAGGGCCCAACCGCAGGAGTAGAGCCTCACAACCCGAAATTTGTGGAGCGGTGGGCCTGGCGACTCCCAATGACTCCCTGGCTATAATGGCAACACCACCGCCCTTACCCACATCCTAGGCTGGTGCCAAACACCGAACCCGGCCGGACACATCTCTGATAGAGGCACCCCATCCTCAGGTATCAGCCAGGTCTCAGTGATGCATGCCAGGTCGGCCCGCTCCCCCAAAATAGAGTCTTGTATTAGGGGAGCCTTATTACAGACTGACCTGGCATTCATCAGCAGCAGCCTAAGGGCGGGGTCACCCTGGATCAGCTGCTCAGGACCTAGAGGTGAAACCAGGGGGCCAGAATGTGGGACAGATACTAAGCATCGGTCCCACGTTCCCCGAGTGCGGCCCGCCCCACGGTTCCTGCTATAACGCCCCATGCCCGTCACAACCTCTAAATGAGCCCCTGGAACCTCCACCATTAACCCAGACGGAGTGTCGCCCTCTCTTCCTGGCTGGCAAGGCCATCTCCCACTCCCTCCCTCCCTAACCCACTTAAAACATACCCTCTCACTCCCTCCACCCCCTAACAGAACTCCAATGACGGGAGTCTCCTCCTCCCGGCCCTGGTCCAAGCGCTGTAAGGCCACGAGGGTGATGGGGAGGGGGGGCGCAGCCCCTAAGGCCGCCAAGAAACCCCAGGTGCGGCCATAGTTCTCCTCCCCACCCTGGTCCATGCGGCACAAGGCGCGATGCTGCAGGGATGGCGAGGGGTGCCACTTTTGAGGCCGCAAGCAACCCCAGGTATGGCCAATGTTCTCCTCCCTGCGCCAGTTCTGGAAGCGCAAGGCTCGTGGCTGCCGGGATGGTGGAGGAGGCCGCTTTTGTGGCCGCAAGCGACCCCAGGTACAATCAATGCTCTCCTCCCCACCCCAGTCCTGGCAGCGCAAGGCTCGTGGCTGCATAGATGGCGGGGGGCGCCATCTTTGGGGCCACAAGCGACCCCAGGTGCAGCCAATGTTCTCCTCCCCGCCCCCGGTCCTGGCGGCACAAGGTCCTCCTTGTAGCTGCTGCGACGGACCTGCACAGCCGGGAAAAATATCCCCTCTCCGAAACCAGCCATGGGACGGAAGACAAACATCCAATGTTCTCAACGGCCTCCACTCCCGAAGATGAAACTGGCTAAACGGCGGTGGAGGCGGTAGAGGTGGCCTTGGAGCCCAACCAGGAGTCCAGAAGCCGCCCTGCCTCAGGTGTTCTCGCCAGTCTACCTCCCGAAGGCAGTGTTCTCGGCAGGCCAGGGGCTGGTGGCTTTTACCTTCCCTCAGGCTGGGAGAAGCAGCCCAGGATCAGCTGTGGCCTTGGTGTTCTTGGCAGGCCAGAGGCTGGTCGCTTTTACCTTCCCTCAGGCTGAGAGAAGCAGCCCAGAATCAGCTGTGGCCTTGATGTTCTCGACAGGCCAGAGGCTTGTCGCTTTTATCTTCCCTCAGGCTGAAAGAAGCAGCCCAGGATCAGCTGTGGCCTTGGTGTTCACTTGGAAGTACTGTAATTTTTTAAACTACAGACATGTGTATTTTGAGTAAGCATACTTAGTCTATACATCAGGAATGCCCAAGCTTTTCGGACCATGGGCCAGTCACGTGGTTCACTATGGCCTGGGGGCCAAATGCGGCCCCCAACGCCAATTCATCCAGTCCGTGAAGCCCTCATCGCTCCTGGAAGTGGAACTAAAATGCGCCCGGACGGGCATGTTTTACTTCCACTTCCAGGAGTGATGAGGGCTTTGCAGGACAGATGAGGGTTTCGCAGGACAGATGAATTGTCGGAGCCGCATCCGGCCCCTGGGGCACCGCTGCTGTAAGGCAATGGTTTGAAACATGGAGCACTCCAGATGTTGTTGGACTGTAACACTCATCATCCCCACCAATGGTAATGGATGATGGGAGCTGAATCTCATTTGGATGCCCATGCTGTAATCATCTGTACTCTAAGGCCTTGATCTTGTTTTTCCTTATCCTTGTTTTATTTTTATTTTTTTGTTATAACATATTTAATAAAATTCAGATTTTAGAATGATAAACACTAGATAATGGGCTTGACAGTGTAGGTAGATACCAGGGGACCTTTTTAGTCAGTTAAGCTGATTCAGTAATTGCAGTCATCTTTACATAGGGGTTTGCTCTTGAAATCAGTTTGGGAAGTGCAGCTGGTACAGATGTGGTATCTAAGACACTTCTGGGAGGCAACCAGTTAGTTGATTGTTAGATCATATTATACCTATGCTCAATCAGCAGCATTGGCCAGAATCCTCTTGACAGAGCTCTACATACATCAGGTGTAGACTTTTATCATTTGATTACCATTATTAGACATTAAAGGCTTCCTTCTCATTTTTCATAGTTTCCCACAAGTTGAAAGGAATCTCTAAGGAGACAGAACTGAGGTGTGGAGAAATTCTAGCCAGAAGGTGGCTACAGAAAAGGAGATCAGGTCAGAGATTGACCAAGCACTTGTTGAGAATCCAGCTCAACAAGGGTGTAAGCATAAAGTCAAAAGAAACTGAAACAGCAGTCAGAGTTAAAGGTGCGCAAGAAAGAAAAAAAGTGCTCCGGCACCGGGGAGCAAGTTTTTATTGAAAAATACACAGGTTCCACAGGATGTATTACGACAGCATACACAGGATGTATACGCAAGCATAGGTGCAGTGGTATTCAGCCAATAATATGACATTCTCTATAGCATAACCATATATGGCATGACCTATATCTCTTACTAGTACATGCGCAGTAGCTTATATCCTGCCAGACTAAGCCAAAGCCTATTCTCTGTGGCGGTACCCTTGCAAAAGCTGTTACCTGTATATTCAGCAGTAGCTACGATCTAACTTCAGCTGTAAAATGGCTAATACCAAAAGCATTTATATGAAGATTACATTGAGACGCTTTTCTGCATCAAACCAGCTCTGCATAAAGGTAGAATCTCTGCTCAGAAGTAGAATCTCAGAGGCAGGAAGCGCTTGTTGATGCAGGAAGTATCTAACCGCAGTTCTTGTTGTGGTAACCACAATTGCCAGCTATATGCTACACATGTTTAAGCTAAAAGTTTCCAGCTAAAATGTTTTAAGCTAAAAGTATAATGAACTCCCACATTTCCACTTCTTAAATTTATTATTTTCTGCGGGACATCGTTTGCCAATTATACACACGCTGGAATTCAATCTCGCTATCAGATTCTGAGTTAACATCTTCATATTCCACGTTATTTGTTGGCAAACAATATACATATTCCCCATCATCATAGTTCTCCTCTGCCACACGGGGAACGGCTCGATAATTACCCTGACAGATCTCATTCTGATAGCGAGCTTGATAGATTTGGTTCTGAGTAAATCCTGTGGATCTTCCTGATGCATGAAAACAGTTTTTACTCACAGCCATAAGATTTGGTACACATTGAATGCAACAACATAACATAATGCAGCTTACTATAAAAACACCTATGGCAATTAGTACTTGTCTTAACCACCTTGCTCCCGGCAAGCAGGACCATAATGCATCCTACCATGCTGGCAAGGCATTCTGTAAAACAGCACATATTCTGAACTGCTCACAACCTGAGGCTTCCTTTCTATTCAGTAGATACATCATTATGCACATTATCAGTCACAATCTCCTACAGATCCTGAAGTTCTTTCTCAATCTGGCCTGAAACCAATCAGGGTCAAAATTTATCTAAACAATATCTGGCTTTCAAATAAATTGACTATCTATGTCAGGTGATGAAAGATGAGCATCTTCATCCATAGTAGAAAACATTTTTTAACACCATAAAGTTGCAAGAGGGAGTCAAGAGGCCCACCTGCAGGGCAACCAGCTCCTCTAAGAAACATGAACATGCCATGTTTGATGACCAGTGCCATGTTATTACAACCCTCTCCACAAGAGATTGCACCATGGAACTAGACATGAAACATGCTTGACATATTGAATAACACCATTGCAATATAACAAACTCAGTTACATATGTAGGGTTACAGTGAAAAACTCTTCCAGGCATTTTCATAATTGTATTATAAGTACAGCAAAGTCCCAAAATACATTCCAGTAAAAGATCAAAAGCACATAGTTAAAGCAGTCTGTTGTGGGGGGGAGGAAGAAGACTGGTCGCCCCCCCTTTCCAAGAGACTACATTTTGGCTGTTTGCCAGCCAGCTTTTCAAGAGCGACTCCTTGAATGTGTGAGGGTCTCCTCCTCTCGGACAAGACCCCTCCCATCAGGATCCTCCCTTTTACCCTCCTCCTTAGGGTTTACCCCCAATGACCTTCCAACAAGAAGACATGTAAATCACACACCAGGTTCCATCCCCTCTTCCCCAAGTCTGCCATGTGGCCATGACTCCCAGGTGTTGCCATCTTGCAGGGGCATCTCCCTCCACCCTTCCAGGAGGCAGGAAACATGGAATGAGCAGGACCTTCATTCCACGACACCCCCCTCATTAGGGTGACAAAAACCATGATCTTCTTGTAAAATCATGCTTTTTGTCATAGTTCACTGTATGCATTTTTAAAACAGGCAAGCACATTTCCTTTCTTCCTTACAAGAAAGTTTCTCTAACAATTCTAGCAAACAAACTACACATATCATTTTAACATTTCCTACCAGAACGCATTTAGACAATTTTAAAGAGGTTTTCAGGTTTTATAATGCAAACAAGGCCAATTCATTTTTGGAGTCGACACAAACTTTTTAGTCCAAATTAAAATGTCCAAATTAAGAGTCCAAATGTTGATTGGAGATCTCTTCAGACTAGAATTTAAACACCATCTTCTCTCCAGCACAGTTCTTGGTCACAAAACAACCAGGCAACCCTCCGCCCTCCAAACAAGCACATCTTTCAGCTTTTCAGCTACTCACTCAGTCCTTCACTCTCCAGGCACGTCCATCTGTATTTCAGCAAGTAGAAAATGTAGAACCCAAAAGAACAGCTTCTCCAGAATTTGCAAGTAACTTAGCCAAAAACTGGAGTATATCCTCTCCCACCTTGTATTTTGGTAGAAACCTGCCATCCATAGAGGAAGGATCCATGCCACGTTTTCTCTGGGCTTCTTTCAGTTGCCGTATTTGAATCTTAACCAAGTGAAAAACTGTCATGTTGGATTTGCGAGAAGACCCCTTTCTGATTTTGGGTTTTCTGCCTTCCTCCTCTGGCTCATCCTTCCAATTCCTGCCCCCAAGTGAGGAATCAAGCTTATCACTCGGCTTCTCCTGCTTGGTCCTCTTCTCCACCTTTCGTGATGGGGGGCACTTCAGGGATGAGCCAAGGTCCTCTGTGCTGCCCTCAGAACCCTCTCTGCCTGCCATTCTGCATGCAGTAATAGCTTCTATCTGCGATGAGGTGGCAGGGAGGGAAGGAGCATTTGCAACTATTGAGGCACTGCTGATGATTGGAAATGTAATAGCAGCCTCCAAGTCCAGAACAGCCGCAGTTAAAGCAGCAGAGAATGGGGTAACAGTACTTGATTGCTGCAAAGCAGGATATAACGTTCCACCTTCATCAGGGGGTTTCGGAGGCAATTGTGGCCCATATGGCGGGGGTGCTGTTGGGGATAGAGGATCTCCAGTAGCAGGTGGCAGTATTTGTGGCATGGAGGTGGTCAGGCTTTGGGCCAAAAAAATGTTCTTCGGTTGTTTATTATTCAGATCAGGAGGATCTGGTGGGGTGGCATATGGTGGTGGTGCCGTAGGATCAGAGTCCCGTTTTAAGTCCGGTCTTTGTAACGGACATGGCAGCAGAATCTGCGGCAGAGGCACTGTCACTACTTGATCCAACAAAATATTTTTCGGGGTGAGACTTTGCAAGCAGATTCGTACTTTGCACCACAGGAGTTGTACGGTTACACTGACTCTGGGGTGGTTTTGAAATTGAGTCCCAATTTTGTCCCACACTTGTAACTTTAAAGTCCCGTTTTCTGGGACCCATGGACAAAAATCGTAAATTGCCTTAACGAGTTGCTCTATTTCATTGATTGATACTGCATGTCCATTTTTCTGCAGGAGGTGTTTAAGATCCTGACAATACTTTTGTTGCAGAGAAGAGAGACCACTGCCCATGTTGTCTTGTCTTGTCTAAGTACTCTAACTTGACTGTGTCACTCACCCGGGATCCTTACACGGATGACGAGGGACGTCCTGGACCTAGCCGGTCGTGGGTGAGGACTGTGGGGCCGCAGCGCTGAAGTCGTGAGCGTGGTCGAAGTGAAGGGAGATTGTAATCTGGATCCGGTAGATTACAATCTGATTTGCCTCACACGGGGCACCAGATGTGGAGAAATTCTAGCCAGAAGGTGGCTACAGAAAAGGAGATCAGGTCAGAGATTGACCAAGCACTTGTTGAGAATCCAGCTCAACAAGGGTGTAAGCATAAAGTCAAAAGAAACTGAAACAGCAGTCAGAGTTAAAGGTGCGCAAGAAAGAAAAAAAGTGCTCCGGCACCGGGGAGCAAGTTTTTATTGAAAAATACACAGGTTCCACAGGATGTATTACGACAGCATACACAGGATGTATACGCAAGCATAGGTGCAGTGGTATTCAGCCAATAATATGACATTCTCTATAGCATAACCATATATGGCATGACCTATATCTCTTACTAGTACATGCGCAGTAGCTTATATCCTGCCAGACTAAGCCAAAGCCTATTCTCTGTGGCGGTACCCTTGCAAAAGCTGTTACCTGTATATTCAGCAGTAGCTACGATCTAACTTCAGCTGTAAAATGGCTAATACCAAAAGCATTTATATGAAGATTACATTGAGACGCTTTTCTGCATCAAACCAGCTCTGCATAAAGGTAGAATCTCTGCTCAGAAGTAGAATCTCAGAGGCAGGAAGCGCTTGTTGATGCAGGAAGTATCTAACCGCAGTTCTTGTTGTGGTAACCACAATTGCCAGCTATATGCTACACATGTTTAAGCTAAAAGTTTCCAGCTAAAATGTTTTAAGCTAAAAGTATAATGAACTCCCACACTGAGGGGTATGTGGAAACATATAATCAAAGAGAAAAGGCACTCAATATCTGTATTGGCTATATCTCCAGGCTCAATTCAAGCTGTTGATTTTGACCTTCAGAGTACAAGTGAAGGGACAGGATTCACAGTACTTGCCATATTCCCTTGGAATTTCTTCAGCTGAGAGATATGTGTGGATAATCACTTGAGATTTAGAAACAATTATCTTCTCAAAATACATTTATTCCAATCTGCATTTGCTTGAATAGTGCTATGCTAGGAGGCATGGAAGGAGGAGATGCTACTTCATGCTTCTTTAGAATTATGAATTAAAAGTTGAAATCATGATTTTATTTTCATGTATTCTAAAATCTTGTGAGGTTTTCAGGATGCAGTAAAATGTCTGAAATAAATATAAATATATAAAAAGAAGCAAATTAAACCAAAGACACATTGGAAGAGCATTAAAAATAGAACACAAGCTTAGGTCACTAGAATACCTTCACCTTTCATCTAAGGGTTTCTACAGGAGATGCTTGTACCCAGTGCTTTGTAGTTATATAGTGTAGGAGGATCAAATAGAAAATGGGAAAGTTTGAAACAGCTATGGAAATCTTAACCATTAGAAAAAAGCCTAGCAAAGTTTACTAAGACACAGTAGGTAAATATGTTTAGTATGGATATGTCTATGTTAATAAAGTGTCCTACATTTGCCTCTGTTTTGCTAGCTTCAAAATTGATTCAGAGATTGAAGAATACATGATGTACAGCTTTTATCCTGCTGAAAAGCAGGTTATTTTAAACCACCCCAACTTTTGGATTCGTCATGCTAACTATATGTTTGAGGTTAATGGTAAGAATGCAACGTTATACTATGAGCATCCACTGGCAGTGTCTCAAATGGCCTTTCTTCCGGCATTGTTCAACACGCCAGAGTTGGTTATTGGACATTTGCAACATCTTGATAGGTCTACACTCTTCTCCAATCCTCCAGAACAATTTAACACCACCCGCTGGCGAAGCATGACATTCAAGAAATACACTAAAGGACTTTGTTTCTGCTGTCATAGTTCTGGAGTCTGGAATAGTAAATGGAAGTACTGGACTCAAGCAAAAAGGGTTTTGCGGAATGTAGGCAATTATACGGGTTGTGATGATTATTTTTGGTTATGGGGTAGTTATAACAGTTCTTATAAGCTTAATTATACCTTGTTTAACACTACTATTGAAGATATATATGATGTGTTTCCTATGTTTACTCCTGATTATTCTGCTATAGATAGTGGTTCAATTTGCAATGGATGGCAAATTAAGGATCCCAACATGTGGTTCTTTTTTAATGGAGTTGCCACGAATTTCCATCCAGGACAATATCAATGTGCAGCATTGGGTTATTTTACCTTACAGACTGGCCATAGATTACCTGTTAGCAAAATCCGGAGGATTTTGTAAACTGGTCGGGAACCAGGGATGTCGGGTAAAATTCCAGGATCTGAATAATACTATTGAGAAAGAACTTCAGAATTTACAGGAGAGCATTACTAACAATGTACGCACTGATGTTAATCTCTTTGATTGGGTGACTTCTTGGTTGCCTGATTTGTCTGTCCTTAGACAAGTTTTCTTTTATGGGTTCGTTATTATTATCTGCCTTATATCGTTGTGTTTTTTCATTTATTGTATTCCTAATCTTATTTCTATGTGTAACACATGTCCACTGCGTAGAAGGGAGACATCGGGTTTTGCACGACGGCAATTGTACTCAATGGGGTATCATCCTCCGGAACAAGGTACCAGGAGTCAGGAGGGGTACGATGTCCAGGAGGACAGTGATGATGTATATGGAGGAGTAGTTATGGAGTATGATGACATGCAGGGGTATGATTAGCCATCCCTCTCTCAAATTTAAATGAAAAAGGAGGACATGTGGGAAGGCATCTGGTTTCTGTCTCCTGTCTTCTGACACATTTTGTAAACTAAGGCCTCTTTGCTTGCATGAGAGACAACGCTCCTTATCTCTCCTTATTTGGGTTCTGACATTCTGATTGATTATGTAGCTTAAGTTTCGTTTCTGGTATACTCTGCTTGAATAATGAGAAGCCATTAGTATCCTTTGTTCAGCCAAAGACTGCAGTCGTGTTTTCTGTCTCTCTCTGTTCTTTCCTTACTCTGAGCCTAATGAAGCTGGACTTCGTGGACTCTTAAGTTTCTATCTTAAAAGATCTGATGATATAAACTGCTGCTTCATGAGACTGATTGAGAAGAGATCTTTACATGAATCAGATTTCTACAATATATATATATATATATATATATATATATATATATATATATATATATATATATATATATATATATATATATATATATATAACAATAAAATATAACAAAACAGATTAAAACCCTCACTCGACCACCCACCAACCCACCCTCCCACTCCCACCCCACATAAAAGACTAAAAAGGGAATAGGGAATGGAGGAATACCACAGTAAACAACACAAAAAGGAGGGACAGTTGAGCTCTAGCTGGAAATAAGCCAACAGGCTGGGGCCGTATTCCTATTAGGGCCCCACATCTGCCCTGCCAGCCAGGTTTTCACTCCTTTCCTGAAAGGCAGCAATTCTGTCTGTAGCCTCAATTCTGTTGGAAGGAGGTTGCAGAGGGTTGGTGTGGACACGAGGTGAGCCCCTGTAGCTGAAGGTACCACCAAGGATCCCCTCCGGTCCACTCTGGTTGGATGGGCAGACACTCTTGGGACGATGCAGTCTCTCAGGTATCCTGGCCCACTGCCATATAGGGCTTTAAAGGTCAAAACCAGCACCTTGAATTGCACCTGGAGGCAAACTGGTAACCAGTGCGACTCCCATAGTGGGGAGGCATGGGAATAATGTCCACACCCCATCACCACCCAGGCAGCTGCATTCTGACCCAGCTGTAGCCTCCGAATGGTCATCAAGGGCAGCCCCATGTAAAGCGCATTACAGTAATCTAGCCTGGAGGTGACCAGAGCATGAGTGACCATGAGCAAGGAGTCCCGATCCAGGAGCGGGCGCAACTGGCAAATCACTCGAAGTTGAGCAAAAGCCCTCCTGGCCATGGCCACCACCTGTTTTTCCAGCAGCAGCTGTGAGTCCAGGAGGTCCCCCAAGTTGCGTACCGGGTCTGTATGGGTCAAAACTGCCCCATCCAAGAACAAAGAAGGTAACTCAATGGATAACCATGGACCCCTAACCCATAGCCACTCAGCTGAAGCCCGTTGTCCCCCATCTAGACCCCAACTGCCTCCAGGCATCCGGTCAGGACTTTGACCGCATCACTAAGATCACCATGGGCCGAGATGTACACCTGAGTGTCATCCGCGTACTGATTGTACCGCACCCCATGGGAATGGATGATCTCACCCAGCGGCTTCATGTAGATGTTAAATAGGATAGGAGAGATCACCAAACCCTGAAGCACCCCATATTTGAGGGGCCTAGGGCTGGACCTCTCACTCTCCAACCACACCAACTGGGTACAACCCTCCAGAAATGAGGAAAACCAAGACAACACCATGCCCTGGATCCCCAATCCTTTGAGCCGTTCCAAAAGGATACCGTGGTCGATGGTATTGAAGGCTGCTGAGAGGTCAAGGAGAGCAAGGACGGTCGGGTGCCCACCATCCCGCTCACACCAAAGATCATCCATCAGTGCGACCAATGCTGCCTCCGTACCATGTCCAGGCCAGAATCCTGATTGAGATGGGTCTAAATAATCCGCTTCCTCCAGTGCCCCCTGCAGCTAGCGCACCACCGCCTTCTCCAATACCTTCCCCAAGAAGGGGAGGTTGGAGACAAGCCTGTAGTTAGTTAGGACAGCTGGGTCAAGGGATGGTTTCTTCAGGTGGGGGCACACCAAAGCATGTTTTAGCGATGCAGGAATCACCCCCTCCCGCAAGGATGCATTTATTATTGCCCCAACACAGCCTCCTGTCACCACCTTTGAAGCTTTCACTAACCAGGTGGGACTGGGGTCCAAGGGACATGTAGTGGCCTGCACCGCTGCAAGGAGCCTGTCCACTTCATCAGGGACAACTGGATCAAACCGATCCCAGATCACACGGCCAGACTGTGCTCCAGCCATCCCCAGCCCTTTACTGCCCATACCGTGATTAAGCCCCGAGCGAATCCGATCAATTTTCTCCACCAGATGGTCCGCAAAGTCCTCAGCCGAACCCTGCCAACCAGGTACCGGTCCCCCTTTTCCAAGAAGGGACTTGGTCACCCGAAACAGGGTGGCTGGGCGATTATCAGCGGAGGCAATAAGGGTGGTGAAGTATTGCCGCCTCACCACCCCCATCGCCACTAGGTAGGCCCTAATAACGGCTCTAGCTAGTGTCCACTCCGGGTCTTCACCCAGCAATGCTCTAGGCATCTCTTGGCCCATTTGAGCTCCCATAGTTCATCCGTGAACCACGGGGATGACCTTACCCCACGGGCTCGAAGAGGCTGCACTGGCGCAATTTCATCCAAGGCTGCCGTCATCATCCTGTTCCACAGGTCGACAAGCACCACAGATGAATCATGTGCCTGCTCCAGAGGAAAATCCCCCAGTTCCCGCTGGAATCCAACCTGATCCATTAGTTTCCGAGGGTGGGCCCCCAGAAATTCCAGAGTCACCAGATAGTGATCTGACCATGGCTCAGGTGTTATGACTAAATTCTGTAATCTCAGATCACTCTGCCACTGCTCCGACAGAAAACTAAATCCGGTGTGTGGCCACTGCACCTAGTTGGACCCTGAATTACCTGAGTCAGGCCCATGGCTGCCATGGAAGCCATGAACTCCCATGCAACTTCTGGTCCAGTACCCAGTGAAGGCAAATTGAAGTCCTCCAGAACCATTAGTCTAGGGAACTCCAACGCCAATGCTGAGACGGCCTCGGGGAGCTCAGACAGAGAGTCCCTTACACTGCAAGGGCGCAGGTACAGTAGTAAGACTCCCGACTGACTCATAGTGCCCAATCGCAGAAGCAGAGCCTCACAACCCGGTACTTGTGGAGCAGTGGCCCTGGCAACTCTCATAGACTCTGACGATTATGACAATGCCACCGCCCTTCCCCACATCCCTAGGCTGGTGCCAAATACCGAACCCGGCTGGACAGATTTCTGAAAGAGGTACACCGTCCTCTGGTCTCAGCCAGGTTTCGGTGATGCATGCCAGGTCAACCTGCCCCCCCCAGATGGAATCTGCACTCAGGGGAGCCTTATTACACACTGACCTGGATTTCATCAGCAGCAGCCTAAGGGAGGGGTCACTCTGGATCTGCTGCTCAGGGCCTGGAGGAGCAACCAAGGGGCTAGAGCAGGGAACAGATACTAAACATCTGTCCCGCGCTCCCTGAGTGTGGCCTGCCCCTCGGCGCCCGCCATATCATCCCATGCCCATCACAACCCTTATGTGGGCCCCCGGAACCCCCCGACTCACTCCAGACAGAGTGCTGCCTTCCTTATATGACTGGCAGGGCAGTCCCTCTCCTTCCCACCCTCTCACCCTCCCCGGTATATATTGTGTCTCTTGGGTCCCCCTGTAAAAATAAGCTGCTGCTGCTGCTGCTTTGCTGCCTCTTTTACCCCATTGGGTGTCAAGGAAGATGCAAGGTTCTTGTTCTGGCGCTTCTAGCAGCCTCCACTGGTGTTATTTGGTGTTCTTGTAATGTTTCTTTGATGTTATCTCTCCAATTTCCTCTGGGTTTGCCTTGTGGTCTTTGTCCTTCTCTTTCCACATATGCCCTGTAAGTTATGGCATTCCAAGACATTCTTGCCAAATGGGCAAACCACTTTCTTTGTCATGTCCCAAATTTTTGTTTTGCGTTACTGCACCATATGTTAATCTCTTTCTCCTCTTTGCCATTTTCAGTAAATGTTGTTCCTAGGTATTTGAACTTTGCCACTTATTTTATACTTGTTCCCTCTATCTCAATATCTAGAGTATACTGTTTCCTTCCAATTACCATTACCTCAGCCTTCTCTTTATTGATTTTCATATTATTTATTTTACATTCTTGGTTCATGGATGTGAGGTGTTGTAGTTTCTTAGCTGTATAGTAAAACCCTGGGATACCACTGCACATATTGCACCAATGCTTGCCATAGCAGTTTCCTGTCAACTCTATCAAATGCCTTCTCTTGATCTACAAATGCAACATAGAGATTCTTGTTGTATTCTATATTTTTATCTATTACTTGTTTAAGTGTAAAAATTGCATCTGTACAACTTCTGTTTTTTCTGAAGCCCATCTGTTCTTCTGCTAATTGCAGTTATATAACTGGTCTCAGTATTGCTCCTATTGTTATTTTGGCATACAGTAATAGCTCAGATAACACTAAAACATGATTCCACAAGTCTTAGTGTTATTTTGGTGTTCAGGGAATCAAGACAATGGAAGCAGCCGTACAAGGCTTAACACATCTTTATTGCATGGCATGCAGTACGAACACGAGGTAATGGCGGTGATACAGCTCCTTTTATATAGTGACTATACATTTTGAATGTGGCTACACGGTAGCCTATTGGCTACTGTCGGTGTGACGTCATCCGGAGTCACACCCTTCTTGTCCAGTTGTGTCGTGGCGGAAATGTTTCCCGCGGCTGGAGATGGTTGGGGAATTTGTACCATGTGAGCTGAATGCTCACTGCTCTCCTCTCTAGTAGCAAGCTCGCATTCGAATAGCAGCTGGATACAATGTGTCCTTTACAAATGGCTTGAGTATACATTTCCTGTAGAACCAGTTACATTTAACTTAAAGGCATAACGTAGCAGTTACATTCCATACACAACACCCCTCCCCCCTAGGATGGGACAAAGTCCCTCAACCAATGTGGTTTCCTGCATGTGTGTTTGGGGCGTGCGGCTGCTGTGCTTGGATTGGGGGTCCTTGCGCTTCTCTGCTCTCTTGGTTCTTGCCCTGCAATAGGATGGATGGGCTCGTTAGTGGCTTGCTGCGGTTGTGCAGCCCCTGACTGGAAACATGGGGTAGGGGTGAACTCTAATGTCAAGAAACTGGGGGCTCTTGGGACTAATGAAAAAACCTGCTCTTCACTTGGTACCACTCCAACACCACCACCACCCCGGTTCCAAAAATCAAAATCAAACTCTTCCTCCCTGTCAAACTCGTTCCTCTCTTCCAAAGTATCCCTAGTGTCCAGGGGATATGGGTTTGTATCAACCCCCTCCCCCCTAGGTGAGGATCGATGATCCCCATTTGTACCCGAGTGGTACCCCGTGTCTCCCCTTTGGGATAAGCAGGTGGGGGAGGACTCTAACGCTGAATCCTGTGGCTGCCCGTCTGCATCCTGCCTATTGGTAACCCTATGCCTGAGTTGATCGGCATGCCTTCTCCAGAGGAGACCTGTGCTAGTCTCTACACAGTATGAGACTGGTCCCGTTTCCTCAATGACTACTCCCGGGACCCAGGACGGCCCTGCGGCCGCGTAATTCCTGCAATATACCGGCTCTCCTGTTGCAAAACTTTTGGTGTTTCCTATTTCTATGTTCCTTCCTTTATCCTCCACCCTTGTTGGGTCCAACCTAGTTAGAAGCGTTACAGGTTTCCTGCGCATGAGGAGCTCTGCAGGCGAGAGCCCCGATGCGAGCGGCGTCACCCTATAGCACAGCAGGAACTGGCACAGTTGCAGGTTCAGGTCCCCGGGGCCCATGCACCGCAATGACTCCTTTGTGGTTCGCACCTGGCGTTCTACCTGGCCATTTGTTGCAGGGTAGAATGGGGCAGAGGTGATATGCCGAATGGCGTTTTTCTCAATGAATGCCTGAAATTCCGCAGACGTGAAGGTACTGGCGTTGTTGCTCCCAAGCATGTCTGGTATCCTGAAACAACTAAACACCCTGCGCAATTGCTTTACTGTTGCGGCTGACGAGGTGCTGGACATTGGAATCACCTCCAACCACTTGGAGTAAGCATCTACTATTAGCAGGAAAAGGGTTCCCCTGAAGGGCCCCGTGAAATCTACATGCACCCGAGACCACGGTCCTCGGGCCATGTCCCACTCTCTATGGGGAAGTTGGGACTCTTCAGGTTGAGAACTTTGGCAATTCTCACACCTGCCGACCATGTGCTCTATGTCTGCATCCATTTGGGGCCACCAGAAGTAGCTTCTGGCCAGAGCTTTAGAGCGTACGATCCCGGGGTGGCTGACGTGTGACTCGGGAATGACCACCCGCTGGCCACATAGGAGGCATCCCCTTTCTGTGGAAAACTGATCCCTTTTTCTAGCATAAGCCGTGAATTCCTCCCCGGGGGAGGTCATTGGCCACCCTTTCTGGACCCAGGAGCTTACTAGTGAAAGGGTCTTATCCTTCGCCATGGCCTTGGCGAGGTCTGCGGGAACTATCGGGGGTGAGTCAAGGGCTTCGATCAGAAGCACTTGATGATCTCGCTCCACCTCGCACTCAGGGTTTCCTAACTGTGGCAGGGGCGACCTGGAAAGAGCATCTGCATGGCTGATGTCTTTCCCCGAGCAGTGGACCAGCGTGTGCTGGTGTGCATTGAGGAAGATGGCCCATCAGAGCATTCTGGGGGACAGAATCTGTAGCGTGGGCTTGCCTGTGGTGAAAATACCTAGTAGGGGTTTGTGGTCGGTCACAATGGTGAGCAGTCGACCATAGAGGAAGTCATGGAGCTTCTTTGTACCCGCAACTATGGCGAGAGCCTTCCTGCCCGTTTGCGTGTAGTTGCGCTTCGCCTTTGAAAGCGATCTGGAGTAGAATGCCACTGGGGCTTCCTGCCCATTGTCTAACATGTGGCACAACACCGCCCCCACCCCTACCGGTGAGGCATTGCAGACTAGAACTATGGGCTTTCTGGGATCAAAGTGGGTTAGGACCGCTTCCGAGGATAGAAGTCGCTTTAATTCCTTAAACGCCTTTTCCTGACTGTCTCCCCACCACCAAACCGCATCCTTCTTAAGTAACATATGCAGTGGCTCCGTAACAGATGCCTTCCTTGGCAAAAAGGAATGGTAGAAGTTCAGGACCCCCAGAAAAGACTGCAACTCTGGTTTCGCTGTGGGGCGAGGGGCATTTTGGATGGCTGCAGCCTTCGATTCGGAGGGCTTTACTCAATCGGGGGTTATTTTAAACCCTAAGAACTCAACCTCCCTTGCTAGAAAGACACACTTGTTCTTTTTTAACCTCAACCCCGCTTTTTCGAAAATCAACAGAACCTTGTCCACCCTCTTAGCCAGATCCGACACACTCCCCACTGTTATCAGCACGTCATCAAAATATGGGAGAACCCTGGGGAGCCCCTTTAGCAAACGTTCCACGAGGGACTGGAAAATCCGGGGGGGGGTGTGAATTTACGCCGAACCGCAGGCGCATGACCTTAAAAGCCCCCTTGTGTGTTATGATTGTCTGCGCCGCGGCAGCAGCTGGCATTACGGTCAGCTGTTGGTACGCCTGTGCCAAATCCAATTTAGCGAAATACCTTCCTTCGTGTAACATGGCTAATAGGTGGCTAACAACCGGCACCGGGTATGCATTTGGGCGAATTGCCTTATTTATCGTACATTTATAATCCGCACAGATCCTAACCTCCCCGTTAGGTTTCAAAACAGTCACAATATAAGTTTCCCACTCCGCAGAGTCCACTGGAACCAAAATCCCCTGGCCCACCATTTTGTCTAGTTCTGCCTCTATTTTGTCCTTGAGGGCGAATGGGACCCTCCGTGGCTTGAGCCGAATGGGCCGAATTTCCAGGTCTAGATCAAATGAAACGGGCCCACTTGAATTTCCCAAGCCCCTTCTCGAATACTGCTGGGTGTGCATTGCAAACATCCTGGATGGGGTCGGACCCGACGGCATGGATACCCTCTATTGAAATTCCCAGGGGCTTGAACCACTGCGTTCCCAGGAGACAGCAACCACCCCCCCCCTTCAGGACTACTAAGGGCAACTTCTCCCTATGGTGTTTAAATTGTACCCGGAATTCCCCTACCCCCAACACTGGGATTCCGACCCCTTGAACGTCCCGCAAATGAGTCTTTAAGGCCTTGAGTTTGGGTCGCTCATTGGGGGGAATGCGCAGGAACTCCTGCTGGGATATAATGGAGTAGGAAGACCCCCGAGTCTATTTCCATCCTAACTGGGACCCCTTGCAACAGTACCTCAACAAAAAATTGGGGTGCCCCAAGGACACGCTGTGCACAGCCGCCCGGCTGTCGCCGCAAACCCGACAGTACACGCAATGCACTTCCGGGTCGCTGTCGTCGGAAACTCTGCCGACGCCGGCCGGCATCTTCGGGGGACACTCCGCGGTGTCCTTGTACTCTCCTCGCTGTCATCTGCATACTTTGGCGATGTGGTCCCTCCATCCGCAGTTGTGGCACTCGGCTTTCTGGAATGGGCACTTGCTTCGGTCCTGGGCTGCCCCGCAGCCATCGCAACGGTGACTTCCCTTGCCACGCTTCTCAGTCGCCACCTTCCGCACCTTTCGGATGTCTTCCTCCTCACTGACCTCCAAGGAAGAGGAGGAGGAGAGTGATGCTGGGGATTGATGGTCCTGCCAGGCTGCTTGCACTGGAGTCGCTGCCCCGTTGGTTGGGTGGGCCCTTGCCTTGAACAACTTGACTCCGTCCCTCATGGCTTCGGCCACCTGTGCCTCCTTTAGGACCTCTTGAAGCGTCAGGTTGTGGCCATGGGTCATCAGCTTTCATTGGGTCTCCTCGTCCCTCAGACCCCAGAGCAAACGGTCCCTTAGGGTGGTTTCCAGGTCTGCCCACTCACATGGGGTTGCCACCACGCAGAGGGCCGCCGCAAACTCAGCCACAGACTCACCCGGGTGCTGGTCCCGTCTCCCGAAGGCAGCTCTGGCCATGAAAATGGACACAGTTGGCTAGAAGTGCCCCCGCAGTGCTGCTAGGAGGTGTTTGACCGGGACCTCTTCCATCTTCCTCAGTGCCACCAGGTTGACCAAGAGCTTCACAGCATGGTACCCTAACATCATGATGAGCTCGGCGCACTTTTTTCCCTCATCGGTGATTCCAGCTATCGCCAGCGTGCTGTGGAAATGCATTTTGAACCATTCCCATTGGTCCAACTGGTTTATGTCGAAGATTGGTTGTGTCTTGTTCCCGTGGGAAGCCATATCCCACCTTCATCGCCAATTTAGTGTTCAGGGAATCAAGACAATGGAAGCAGCCGTACAAGACTTAACACATCTTTATTGCATGGCATGCAGTACGAACACGAGGTAATGGCGGTGATACAGCTCCTTTTATACAGTGACTATACATTTTGAATGTGGCTACACGGTAGCCTATTGGCTACTGTCGGTGTGACATCATCCGGAGTCACGCCCTTCTTGTCCAGGTGTGTCGTGGCGGGAATGTTTCCCGCGGCTGGAGATGGTTGGGGAATTTGTACCATGTGAGCTGAATGCTCACTGCTCCCCTCTCTGGTAGCAAGCTCACATTCGAATAGCAGCTGGATACAATGTGTCCTTTACAAATGGCTTGAGTATACATTTCCTGTAGAACTGGTTACATTTAACTTAAAGGCATAACGTAGCAGTTACATTCCATACACAACACCTATCCAATTTTTTAATTTTATGTAATACATTTACCACACAACGTTAAAAAAGCTGACTTCCTTTGGGGGAAGCCAGGGGCGAGTGCGCCCACCCACTTTCCTCCAAACCAAGCCGGGGATCATAGCGTCAGATCCCCGGGTTGGTTTCAGAAAAAGCAGCATGCATGTGTGCCTGAGCGCATTCACCCAAACCAAGCCGGGAATCAGAGCTTGGCTGCTTCCCTTCCGGGGGTGGTGGTGGTGGCAGGTGTGTCTGCACTCACCCGCCGCCCCTCCGGGAAGGGAAGCAGCCATGTTCCTGGCCCATTGCCTTCCCGGAGGGGCAGCAGGTGAGTGCAAACACACCCACCACCCCTCCAGGAAGGGAAGCAGCCACGTGGTTGGCCGCTTCCATTCCCGGAGGGGCAGCAGGTGAGAGCAGACACACCCGCTGCCCCTCTGGGAAGGGAAGCAGCCAAACACATGGCCGTTTCCCTTCCCAGAGGGGCGGCAGGGGCATCTGCCTCTTTGGAAAGAGAACCGGAGATCGAGCGTCCGATCCCTGGTTTCCTTTCCAAGGAGGCAGGCGAGAGGAGATCCAAGCCCCAAAGCCGGCAGGGCTGTTCTCTGCCTGGGAAGTGCCCAGGCAGAGACCAGTCTTACGGGCTTTGGGGCTTGGATCTTTGGTGGTGCTCTTGCTGTTTCGAGCCAAGCCTCAAAACAGCAAGGGCACGTCGGAGGTCTCTGCCCAAAGCCGGCAGGGCTGGTCTCCCCCTGGGAAGGCTCTTCACAGGTGGAGAGCAGCCCTGCCAGCTTTGGGGCAGAGATCTCCAGAGGAAATTGGGGGAAATGGATGCACCGCATAACGTTAACTTAATGTTGTGCGGTCCAAATTTCCCCCCAGATTTCCCTTCATTATCCGGTTTTAACGTTATGTGGTACAAATGTTATGTGGTACAAACCCTGCATGGTTTAAGAGTGAGATGCCTCAGTATTGTGTGCATTCTCGTTTGCTCCCTTTGTTTTTCCACAATGTTATTACTATTGCTTCTTGCTAATCAGTGGGTGCAGTTAATTATGTCCATGCTGTACTGAAGATTCTGAGTAGCCATCTGATGCTGCTTTCCCTTCCTGCTTGGATTATTTCTGTTGGTAGTCCAACTATTCCTGCACTTTTGTGGTTAGATGATTGTTTAACAACTGTTGCCACTTCTTCAATTAATATTTTTAGTTCTAGCACTCTTGTAGTATTGTGTTAATTTGCTTTGGCACTCTCCTATGGGGTTAAGGACTTCTTTAAAGTGTTCTCTCCACCTTTCTATAACTTCTGGGGGATCTATTGGTGCTCTTCCATTCTTGTCATTATCTATTTCAGTGGGGTTATAATTCTCCTCTCTTTTCTACACACTTTTGTTGTTGTTGTTCAGTCGCACAGTCATTTCCGACCCTTTGCGACCCCATGGACCATTTTCCTCCAGGCACCTCTGTCCTCCCACCATCCTCCCCAGCCTGCCCAGCTCTGTGCCCATTGCATCCACAATACCACCTAGCCATCTCATCTTTGGACGCCCCCTTCTTCTCTTGCCCTCCACCTTTCCCAGCATGAAGGCCTTCTCAACTGAGTCCTCCCTTCTCATTTGATGTTCAAAGTACTTTAGCTTCATCTTCACTATTTGTCCCTCCAATTAACAGTCAGGGTTGATTTCTTCTAATATTGACCTATTTGTTCTCTTTGCTCTCCAGGGGACTCTCAGGACTCTCCTCCAACACCACATTTCAAAGGCATCTATTCTTCTGTGCTCAGCTTTCCTAATGGTCCAGCTCTCATACCTATACATTACCACCGGAAATACCATTGCTTTGACTATGCGAATTTTTGTTTTCATGGTGAGGTCTCTGCTTTTCCATTTTTTTTGGACATTATCCAATGCACCGCCTATTTGATTTGGATAAAGTCCAAAATCGGATAAAGTCCAAACTTATGTAATGGAGTTTGGACTTTATCTGAGGTTCTACTGTATTCTTTATTGACTTTTCTTACTCTGATGTCCTTTGCTTCTTGTATCAGCTAGATCCATTATCTTAATCCTTCTTTCCATTATATCTACAATTTATTCTATTTCCTAGGCTGTTTATATTTACAGTGCCTAATTTGTATTTCGTTGGTTCTTTTACATTGCCACGGTCGTTTCCGGTTTGTTCAGTCTGTTTACATCTCTTTTGTAGTTTCTTAGCAATGGGTTATTCATTGCCAACTTGCTGGGCCTATCGCAAGTTCACCAGAGCCCCTTGGGCCAGCTCTTTTCAGGGTAATCCAAGGTGGCCCTCACAGCTACTGTATGGCTATGCCATACTTCACCCAGTTGATCAAAAATGATCAGACAAGGTTACACAATGGGCATGCAATGCCAACTCAAACACCACATGATCATACATTGATTCCAAAAACATTTGATCAAAATCTTAATTTATTTGACAGTCAAGAGACACCCTATGCCAACCTAATTTGTTCCATTAGATCTCATGATGACTACCAATAAATTTCAGAATTAACATATTCAAGAACAAATGGTGCTGTCCAGCAACACAATACCTAAGGGTACTACTGCACTAGCTCAGTTGAATGCTGCCATGCCATTCATTGTGAAAGCATGTGTTGAATGTGTTATGGAAGGACAGGCATATTTATAGATTCTAAGTGACCCATTTAAAATCTGTTGGAGATCAGCATCGTGCTGGTGGTATTCTGATCCCACAGCAGGGGAGACAGATGAAAGACACATATTATCTTTCACCAGACCATTTTTGCCATCCTAAATTATAGCAGGAGGAAAAAGCTGTCAGATTGGGCCTTTTTAGAAAATATATAGCTTTTCCATTCTTATTCTAGGATGACAATATGCATCTACCCACTGGTGTATTTGCAAGAATATAAAATCAGGCAGGTATGGTCTTGCTTACCCTAACACACATAGACACTCACAGCTAATGAGCAGGATGCCTTAATTTTATGTTTCTATCCTTTCCCCTTTCATGAAATGTGTACAACTCCAACTTCTACAGCCCCCCAATGGCTTCCTCATGACAAAAGGGAGCCTTGGGACCTGCCAGGGAAGGGGTCAGAAAAGATTAATTTCTGGGAGGAAATGCTGTGGTTAATCATGTCTTCATCAGCTTTATGTAGTCAGCTGTTGGATTTCAACCAACATCTGTTAATTAATGACCATATTCTCACATATAAACCAGCCCATGCACTTGAATCCTCTACCAAGTCCCTTCTCAAAGTGCCATCTTTCTCAGATATGAATTAGATCGCAAAATGAGAGTGTTACTTTTCAGCTGTAGTGTTCAGACCTGAAAAAATTATTTCTTTTGTTAGAACTTTATTTACTGCTCTCAAACAGCAAACGCTATTGAGAGAGCTATTCATTTTTGTCATTGGGGCTAATATGGAATCTAGATGTTGTTGTTCAAAACAATCATTTTTTTATTGTTTGGAACTACAAGACATGAATGTTGTTTATTTTGTCTCCAGCTCAATCTAGTGCAGTTCTGTTACAGACCTATCCTTCTAAGACTAGGGTGCCCAAACATTTGAGGCCATGGGCCGGTCGCATGGTTCAGTGGGCTCGTCATATGGTTCCTCCCACCAGAAGTGGAAGTAAAATGTGCCCATGCGTGTGCAAAACGCTGCTGTAAATGCACTCATGGCTGTTGTAAACACATTTATGACAGCCATGGGTGCATTTACAGCAGTGTTTTGCACATGCACAGGTGAATTTTACTTCCGCTTCCGGAAGCAGTGAGGGTGGCATGGGCCGGATGATTTGGCACTGCAGGTCAGATCCGGCCTGTAGGCCATAGTTTGGCCACCCCGTTCTAGGACAAGGATAACAAATCTTTAACACTCCGGATGTTTTGAACTGGTTGCTTTGTTCTCTTCTCCATTTGGTCTTCTGATTTTTCTTTTCCATTAATGTATCATTTGTTTGCAAATGAAGCGTCTAGGAAGTGTTTGTTTCTGTGGGTGTGTTTTTGAGAGGGAGAGAGGGATAATGAAGTGAGGAATTACTTATTGCATCCTGTACCTGCCTGACTATGATGCTGTGAATGATGTCATGGGATGTCATGGGAGGATGGTAGACAATAGAGTGCTGGTTGCCCCAACCAAATTCTCTCCCAGATCAAAAAACCTGGATAGCATTGATAGGAACCTATACACCACCACCACCCAGTTTGAAAGTATCTTTGCTAAATGTCAGGTCAATGAAAGGTTAGGCAGCTGACTTCAGGCTTTGATCCTGAATGAACTTGCTGGCATGTCTTGCATTACAAAGCCCTGGTTTGATAAAACTGGGAGAGTAGTCTTTCTCAGCTTTGTCCACCTGGGTTCATTGCATAGCAGCAGGCCAGACTTGTGGGTGGGTGGTGGGTGGGAGAAGAAATTGCAATAAACTGCTGAGATTCAATCACGCTTATCATGTGCCCTGCCTCATAGATAGCGGGGTATGACTGCATGTACCTAAGAATGGGTGCCCAGGATAGAATAGGGATTCTGTTGTTGTATCACCATCCATCTGCACAATAGTCTCCCTCCCTGACTGATCTAGCGTCAGTTGCCTTGGCATGCTGTTCTGAAGGAATTGTTTATTCTGTTTGTTTCATTTCTATATTGCACATTCATGAAAAGAAAAGTTTGTCAAGAGCATTTCAGGACTTCATGCCTACCATGATGAGCTTGGTTTCTGGCCTCACTCATGTTGCACATTCTATTCTGTCCTGGGCAGGATGGTGATGAGGCAGCATGAAAAAAATCTGACAGTGTTTCCATTGTTATGGCAAGATCACTACCTGCTTGGGTCTAGGCTTATTGGAACTCTGAGCCTCAGGGAGGGGGCAATCAAAATGGTCTCCCATAAGAGAATGATGGATCCAAATGGTTTCCTGGTGGCTGTTGGGGAGTTCCCTGGTATCTTGATAGGCCATCCTGTTGAGGCCTGGACTGTGGTAATGGCCAAGGCTATTGACACGATTACTCCTAAGCATCTCCTCCCATGGAGTACAACCAAATTATCTCCTTGGTTTACTAAATAACGTTTTCTTCCATGTTGAGAACTTGGGACAATAAAATGAGTGGAGCAGAGACTAGAGAAATTATATGGAAAGACTCAGAACAATTCCAATCAAACATAGGCTCAAGCTCATTGGAAAACCTACTCCAAGGCTGTGGTGGTAGCAAAGAAGCAATTCTTCTCTGCTGTCATTGCATCCATACAGAAATGTCCTGCAGAACTCTTTCAGGTGATCAAGAATCTGTTGTACACATGGCTCTAAGAGGACTATGGTACTTGATGGCCTTGATTACAAAGCACTTTGCAGATAAAATCACATGGATCTGCTCTGTCTTAAATGCCACAGTTGACACAGGTCAATCTCTGCTTGTTCTTTTATAGTGGACTAGCAAGGGTTGCCCGGCGTTGCCGGGCTTTTCCCCCCGTGTGTTTTAATAAAAAATGAGCCAATTTTATTTTTGCAATAGTTTTACATTGTGTTGGAAGGTTAAATTGTGTTATTTTTTTTAAAAAATTGCTTTGTCTGTAATTTTAATTTTTTAAATGTTTATTTATGTAAAATTTGTTTGGCTTGGCTGTTATTAACTGTGATCTGCTTTTTTGGGTTTTTTTGAGGATTAATAAAAGAAGAAAGTATGATATAATTTTTTCAAATTGTTTTATGTAAGCGAATAATGTTTTAGTTTTTTGAATTTTTAAATTAGTTGTACCGTAGGTAATAATTTTAATAATGTAAAAGTAAATGTTTTTAACATTCAATGTTTTTAAAATGTGTTTAGATGTTTTGAGTTTAAATTTGAGTTATAACTCAGCACAGGATTTTTTAAAGTTTCTATTGTATTTTATTGACATATATTTGTGATTTCTGTGAAAGTGTGTTTAGTGTAAATTTTTTTACTTGTTTTTATTGGTGTGACCTTTTGTGTAAAATTGTGAATTTGTGTTTTGTTTGGGGCTGTTGTGTGTTTTTGAATTGTTTTTACTATTGTGGCCAGCAGGTGGTGCTGGTAGGGGTTATTGTATTTTGACTTTTTTTCTCTCCTGGCCTCTGGGTGGAGCTTCTTCTGGTAAGTAGGGTCTTTCTTTATTCATTTCTTTTCCAGTCCTGGTGGAGGTAGCACCTGTTTTGGTAAGTTTGCTTGTTTTCTTTATTTTGTGTGTGTGTGTGGGCGGGGGGTGAGGAGGGGGGGTTGTAATTTGTATTTTTTGTCTGTTTGTTTTGTTTTTGATTGTGTCTTTGGTTACTTTGGTGGTTTTGTTTTTGTGTATTTTTGGATGTGTTTGAGTGTTTTTAGTAATTTTTAAAAAATTATTTATTTGGTGGTGGGGAAGGTACGTGGTCATTGGGGGTTAGGAAGGGTGGGCTAGGTGGTGGGGAGGGGGGCATGGTCGTTGGGGGTTAGGAAGGGTGGGTTAGGTGGTGGGGAGGGGGGCATGGTCGTTGGGGGTTAGGAAGGGTGGGCTAGGTGGTAGGGAGGGGGGCTTTATTGTTTTATGGTGCTTTGTTTGTGTGGAGTCATGAAAGTAGATCGGGGTTTCCCCTTTAATATCAGTGGGTGGGGCTTGCGACCCCCCTCTCCGTTGGCTCCCCTGGGGTTGGGAGGTTTGTGGGGACAAAAGAGGTATGTCCCCCCAACTCTTCTGGACCCAGTAGACCAGGCACAGTGGATCGATTCCCTCTCCCCCTCCTTAAAACAACTCCGTTTTTAAAGAGAAGAAAAGACGGAGTTGTTTTAAGGAGGGGGGTGGGAATCGATCCCCTCTCCCTGGTGTCCTGAGTCCAGAAGGGTTTGGGAAACATACCCGTTTTGTTCCCACAAACCTCCCAACCCTAGGGTAGCCAGCGGAGAGGGGGATCGCAACCCCCACCCCCTGATATTAAAGGGGAAACTCCAGTCGGGACCTTCAGGCTCCGTGGGTGTGGGAAAGAAAGCTGGCTGGTGTGTGTTTGGCTGTGACGCGGTGAGTTGTTTTTCTTTTTAATTTTTCGGGCGCCGTTTTCCTCAGCGTTCTGCGCGCTCATGGCGCACAGGACGCTGGGGCTTGTAGTAATGGGTTGGTGCTTTGTGTTTGTGCTGCGTTTTTTTAAAATGCTTTTCTTTTGATTGGCTGCGGCGCGTTTCCGAATGCTGCGCCGTGCGAGAGCCTCTCAGCCTGATTGGCTCTGGCGCGGCGCGGCGCAAGGAATGTTGGGAAGTGAAGTTGTTTCCCTTTCTTCGCGTTTGTGGGGTTGTTGCCCCACTGCCGGTTTTTTCAATCCTTCGTTGACCTGCGTACCCAGATCGGCCGTGTGCACGAAGGGTGAGTGCAGGCAAGTAGGGCGAGGCATAGCAACCTATAGCCAGTTCCAACGGTTAACCCTTGGATTTATAGGTTAAGATATGTTTCAGTTCTTCTTCTCCTTCCATGTCTTGGCCAGACGTGAAACTGCTAAAATTGATACATCCTGACAATGTCAGCATGATATTTGGAGAGGTTAAAACCACCTCATGTGCACTGGACCCTTGCACTTTCTACCTTATAAAAACAGCCAGAGGAGGGACTGGATGAGTGGATTATGAGATTGATGAATGCCTCCTTGCAGCAGGACAGGGTACCAGCATGCCTAAAGGAGGCATTAGTATGTCCTTTGTTTTAAAAGCCATCCTGAAATCCCACTATATTAAATAATTATCACACACAAAGCGACACAGACACACACACACACACACACACCCTCTGAGGAGGCAGCAGCAGTGCATGCAGGGGGGGTGCATTTATGACAGCCATGTGTCTGTGCCTGTGGCTGATTCTGGTGATGGTAGGGCAGCTGGAGCAAGATTGGGGATGGATTATTTGGCACTGCAGGCCAGATCCAGCCCATGGATCATAGGTTGCGAACCCCTGCTCTATATAGAGAAAGGTGATGTGTAAATAATATAAACTACAGCTCCTAGAATCTGCAGCCTGCATTGCCAATAATAAAAGACTGTGGGAGCTGTAGTTAAAAACATCTGGAGGGCCAGAGGTTTTCTACCTCTGATCTAGGTTAAGTAAAGTCTTGTATAGTCACACCAAACCTAGTTATTTAAAAGGGGATTCGAATATAAAATCACCATTTCATCAGAGCCCTTGTGGCACACTGGTGCAACTCAAGGCCGTTTACAGCAAAAATATAATACAGTTACAAAATATCAACCTCCATAAGTACAGTTACAATTACAAAATCTCAGTCCAAACACAATATAGCAAAAATACACAATAGCAAAAGCAAAGCAACAAAATACAATAGAACGTAGCAAGATATTGTACAATATACAAGACACAATGCAGTAAAGTAACATGACAGAGCCCAGCTCAACGTCTCTGATGGAGACTGGGCTCAACGCCTTCAGCAGAGCCCGGGGCTCAATGTCTCTGGTGGAGCCTGGGGCTCAATGTCCTCAGCAGCATCCACCAGAGGGAAAGAAGCCATGTCCCAACAGAACCAGCTGCTCCCCACTTCCTGCCGACCAGCAATGCCGAGGGAAGGAGCTTCGGGCGTCCATGGTGGAATGCTGTTTTTGAGTCCTCCAGCCATGGTTGCAGCTGCTCCCACTTCCTGTCAACTGGCAATGCTGGGGGAGGGAGCTTTGTGCCTGCGTCAGCATTGGTGGCGTCTCCTCTTATAGCCTTCCAAGCAGGCGGGGTCGGAAGGTGGGGATGTCAGCCTCACCTGCCTCCCACCCCCGAGCCAATGATGGGGGCTCGGGGAGAGGCAGTGATCCTCCACCACCGCCGGCATCTCCTCTTCTTGCCCTCTGAACAGGCAGGGCTCAGAGGGCAGGGACGGCAGCCTCACCTGTCTCCCATCCCCAAGCCGGTGGTGCAGCGAACTGCACTATGGGGCGGTATATAAGTGTAATTGCTATTACTATTGCTACCATTGGTGTCAACAACTTAGGAAATTTTCAGTTGGTGATATACTTCCCATGCCAATTTACACAAGCCTATGTCAAGCTGAATGTCACTCTTAAATCATGCTTTTACCGAGGTGAATATTAGCCACTACCACATAGAGTAGCCTGTCAGGGACTTAATTACTGTCCACTTTTGCTGCCTATGTAAGACTGAAAACAGGTAGGATTGTCATTGACTTTAAAAATCAATTGACTTGACGAGTGCTGCAGGCATCAACAGGAGGGGGAGGAGAAGGGCATGAAGTCAATTTTGACTTATAGTGACCCTTTTCAGGGGTTTCTAAGTAGACAAGATCCCAAGTGGCTTACCTTTTCCCCGCCTCCTCCTCTTTCATATCTTTTTATCTTTTAATTTATTCTTACTCCTCTCTATTTTCCCATTTTAATCTTTTTAATGAGTTTTTAAATTGTGTGTATATTTCTCTTAAGGGGTTAGGGAGGGTATTGGGGGAGGGGTAGCCGTTTTTAACCTATTTATGTTTTTTAAATTATGATGTAAACTGCTTTGGATCATCCCAGGATGAGGAAGGCGGGGTAGAAATCATGCAAATAAATAAATAAACAAACAAACAAACAAACAAATAAATGTCCTATGTCTAGGGTTACCCTGGAATTGTACAGCTTGCCCATGGCGATACAAGTTGGTTCCCTCCAAGGAGACACAGAGGGGAAGTGATCTCACCATCTCTGGCTATACCTATTTACATCTTTTAAAAATGAATTTCCTTTCTGGGTTCTGTAAGCAAAAGCATTGGTACAGTTGTCCTGAGACAATTATTTCATAAGACCTGCTATACAACTGTTGGTAGGCTCTAATACACTGACTAGGAATTGTGTTAACTTAAAGTCCAGCACATCTGGTGGGCACTAGCTTGGGGAAGAAATTGTCAGAAATATTTATCAGAGAAAGATAAAGACAAGTAAGCAGACAGAACATTTCTCAGGATGTAGGTAGTTTTTCCAACAGATTGACACTGGAGTACATGATGTAGCGTTCAGCTGTGAACCTTGGTTCACACCACTACTTGGCCTATATATTTCTGAAGAAATGCAAATGTTCCCAAATACTGTAAGCCTCCTGTGAACTGTTTCCAAATGAAGCAAAAATAAAGTAAGCTCTCCAGCCCTGGAAGTCCTCAAGGATGAAAGATTTGGATAGTCAGATCATCGGCGGCGGAGGCTGCAACTCGTATCCAAGAATGCTTTTTTTTTCCTGAAGCAGGAAAAATGTCACTGGTGTGAATTTGTTTAAGGTGGATCCCACTTCTTGCCAGAAAAAAATGGCACACAAGCCAAAAACACAAATGCCAAACTACAAGCCCCAGCGTCCTGCACGCCATGAGCGCGCAGAACGCTGAGGCAGCCGACACACAAAAAATAAAATTAAAAAACGCAACGCATCACAGCAACACAGGCCGTGGTAAGGAAACCCCCGCTGCCGCTGCCCTTCCTTTCCATGGGTCAGGCATCGAGCCCGGCCCACGGAAAAGAAAGACCCCCCCCCCCGCCAGCCTCTGCCTTTCCTTTCCATGGGCCAGGCATCGAGCCCGGCCCACAAAAAAGAAAGACCCCCCAGCCGCTGCCTTTCCTTTTCATGGGCCAGGCATTGAGCCTGGCCCACGGAAAAGAAAGACACCCCCCCAGCCACTGCCTTTCTTTTCCACGGGCCAGGCATTGAGCCCGGCCTGTGGAAAAGAAAGACCCCTCCCAGCCGCTGCATTTCCTTTCCATGGGCCAGGCATCGAGCCCGGCCCACGGAAAAACCCCCACCCCAATGCTGCATGAAGCGGCGAGGCAATTTCCATGGTCCGGCCATCCAGGCCGGACCACAGAAATACCAACACCCCAACGCCGCATGAAGCGGTGATGGTATTTCCGTGATCCAGCCCCCGAGACTAGCCCACAGAAATACCCCCACCCCAACACAAAACAACACAATTCAGACCAAAACCAAAATAAAAACAGAAAAAGTAAACACAAAAACATCCAAAAACACAATCCAAAAACAGTCAAAAATAATCAAAACCAAAAATAAAAAACACAAAAAGGAAACAAAAACATCCAAAAACAAACAAGAAAAAACACACAGCCCCCCTCCCAACCCAAAACAACCCCCCACCCCAAAATAAAACCAGAGACCTTACCAGGGGACATCCTCCATGACGACCGAAACTAAACTGAGGAAAGAAAGAGACTGCTTACCGGAAGAAGAAGAGAAACCCAGAGGACAGTAGAGAAAAATTGTAAAAAAGAAGAAAAGCTCACCAGCCCCACCCAGAGGCCACAAGAGAAAAAACATTCCAAAATATTCAAAATAAATACAAATAAGTCCCAAATTCCTGAAATAAGTTATCAAAACATTCAAAAATATTCACACTAATCACAAATAATTCAAAAAAAGAAATAAGTTTTCACTCAAAAAAACAAAAAAAAAACATCTAAACACAGTATAGAAACATTGATTTTAAAAAACCATACTCTTACACATTTTAAAAATTATTATCCAAGGTACAACTATTTAAAAAAATTCACATAGTAACACTTTATTTGGTTAAATACAATAATTATAAAAAAAATCATCCTTTCCTCTTTTTAAAAACCAAAAATAAAAAATCACAGTTTATACCCCCCCATGCGTTAAAAAAAATTTAAAAAAAAAAACCACAATTAAAAACAAACCTCATTTGAATAAACATAACACAAAAACCTTCCCAAACCATTTTAAAGAGCCCGGCACCGCTGGGCAAAATATGCTAGTCTATCATAATGCTGTTACTCGTCATCAGCCAAGGCATGTAGCAAACTTTATACGGTAAATCAAAATAAACATTTTCAGCAACTAGTAGGCAGAGGAAGTCTTGAAGGACTTTAAGAGTTTTCTTTCACCAGTGTTTGAATTCTTTTAAAGCTAATGTAAGAAGTGCAACACAGTCCTTTCAGGTCCATATGGTCAGTGAGACAATTGGATCTGTATGTATGTTACTTTATCGAAGAACTGAAAGTAATCTTTTTCTATGACCTCTTAGATAAGATTTTTGAATCTCCTTTATCCTCCATTTGGCAAATATACTCATAGCGCTACTGACCGATGACAATCCATATATCCATATATCCCTGTGCTTTTAAGGAATTAATTTATAACTTGAAAAATGTTGGAAGGGACAGACAAATATACTTGAAAGTGTGGGAAGAAAAATCTCAAGATGGGATTCTTGAGATTTTTCTTCCCACACTTTCAAGCATATTTGTGTGGAAGAAAACAATTGTATGAACCATGAGTAGGAAACTTTTTTGCCCTTCCTGCACCTTGGAGAACCAACATCCCCAACTCCCCTCCCAACACCCCTGGAGAAATCCTTGCTCCCAGAGACAATTTGATTCTCATGGGGAAGCAGAACATAATCACATCCCCGAGGCCTGTTTTATATCTCAAGAGGCCATCTTTTAGAAATAGGATGTGACTATTCAGGAGTGAAATTATGTTTAAATGGCAAATTACATCCCCAACAAGGCCTGGGGGTGATTTATAACACAATTTATAAGAAAATAGGAGTGAGGATAGATGAGTCAGGGTAGTGGTCATAAGACAAAATATAGTATTTAAGTACAATTGAACGAAGGAGCTCACTAAAGGAATAATGTTAAAGGAGGACATGACTGAGGAGCTCGACCTCCCCAATGTCACTTGGAGAACCATGAACAAGCTGAGAGTTGGAGTCCCTAAATGTAATACTAACATGCTCAAGTGGGGGTGGATAGCAGAAAACAACACACAATATGTGTGAATGTGGAGAGTCACAATTCAGATCGTCTGCTGGTTACCACTGGAAATATGTACCAATAAAGACTTACATTTGGACAATGACAAGGTCAAGAAGGTGGTTTCATTCTGGCAGTTTAAAATCTGACCTGGACATGAAAGAAGAAGAAGTGAAATCATTTTACATCCCATGATGTAGGTCCCCTGGTAACTATATTTAGATTTTCACCACAGTAATAATTTGTAATCTGTGAACAAATGGCCTTGATTATCTTTTCTTTTTTCCTCTTACTGTCGTAATAAAGTAGAAAATCATGGTTTCTTAACAACTAAATATATAAAT
This sequence comes from Bradypodion ventrale, assembly GCA_035047345.1. NCBI lineage: Eukaryota > Metazoa > Chordata > Lepidosauria > Squamata > Chamaeleonidae > Bradypodion > Bradypodion ventrale. Next base: position 280,024,768 of record JAWDJE010000002.1, on the reverse strand, counting down.
TGCTTGCACATCATTTTTTAATGGTAGTTTACAGTTCACCTGCTAATTCTTAAGGTTCATTGAAACATTTCTAGTATGCATTACTAAAATACCCTTGAGTAGCACGTTGAGAATTTATAGTTTATTTAAACAAATAAGTTTATTTTCCCAGAAAAAAAGGTGTGTTAACTACATGTTTTGGTCTATTTTTCCTAAATAAATCAGTAAAATAGAAGACAAGCAGTAGTTGATTACAAAAATTAAAAGTAATGGCTTCATGAATCATGAATATATTTACACATAACAGAAGGTTAGGCTGAAATATATTGTGCATTTGAATTTTATGAATTGAGAAACTTACATTAGTAGTATAATTTGTTTTAATGGAAAGGAGAAATGTTAGCACTGAGAAAACGAAAGAAGGTGAAGATTCTTTGAATATCTGTTATTTCCCAATAACTCATTGGCCACAACTTGATCAGAGTAAACATTTTTTTACCTGCACTGGGCACTGGGAGGCCTGGTCTTGGAGGCCAGCTGGTTCAGGGCTGCCTTCTCCCTCTGAGGCAATCAGGAAAAATGCCGCTGGCGTGAATTTGTTTAAGGTGGATTCCAGTTTGCCATGAAGTGACCCACACACTATGATCTTGGAACCACTATGATCTCAGAACCATGAGACATGCAGGATTTAACACTGGGACTGCAATGGACTGCCGTAGCCTTGAGGATATGGACAAGGTGCACCTTCACAGCCAATCCATCTGGTATGGACTCTTCCACCTCCATGACCGTTGGAAATCAGAATAGTGAAGTGGTTCCTCCTCTGCTCATTTTGCCGTTGGGCCCAATATGATGGTTCTCAGTGGCATTTCCTCCAAATATGGGACCATCACCCCACCTAAAGGGGCTCATCTGCCCATAGCCATTGGCCCCTTTAGGGAGTCAGGTTATTTACCACTGCCCAACACTCAGCGTTGTTGAGTCACTGGCTGTACAGTCTACTCCAATACCATAGCGGGATGTCTGGCCAGAAAAGGTCCCAATAACTACAAAGGTATTTAACATGGTTCATTGAAAAAAATGTTTCAAGAATGATAAGCCCTCTATCCCACTTCAAGATCTTCTGCCTAGTGTCTGTGACAGTTTCTTTTCAAGTACTCACAACATTTAGGTCTAAGAGAAGTTTGTGAAACATTAGCAGTATCACTCTAGTTTTTTGAAAAATGTTTAGGTTTGCAAAGGAGCCCTGCTTGTGCAGCAGTTAAACTGCTATATTTCAGCCAAAACATTGTGTGTTCGATCCTAACAAGGGTCAAGGCTGACTCAACCTTCCATCCTTCCAATGTTGCTAAAATGAGTACCCAGCATGTTGGGGGCAAAATGCTAATTACCTTGTGAACTGCCTATTGGGTGGTATTTAAGTGCTTTGCTATAAAGAACTCTGAAAAGATCGTTTGAAATCTGATCAATGTTCAACATGGTTAGTAAAGTTTAGTATAAGCAAATATAAATTGAGGCACATTTTGACATTAAATTCCCAAGGAAAATACAAATTATAAGGGTGAATTTATCTAGGAAAAAGGTCTTTGAAATGATGGTGGGTAGATAAGCTGTCTATACCATAAGCAGAGTGACAATGTTATCTCCAATACTTGATGCCAGGAGGCAGCAACAATATAATTAAAATAAAAAGCAGTGTCTTCCCTGGCTTGGGTGGTGACCCCTAAATTAATCAGGGGAAGTTCTTTTGCCAGTGTTGTATAAGAAGTTTCAGGTGCCAGTCCAAATGGCCTTTGTATACATAGAATGGAAAGGGTGCCACTTGACTGTCTTTGGTCTCAGGCAGATAAATGAATTGGGACATCCCTGTGGACAACTGTATTTATCCTTTGCCCTCAGTGTGCAGTGGCAGCCCAAAAAAAGCAAAATCTATTTTTGGCATATTAGGAAAGCAATCTCTCTATATATAACAGAGGTGTTGTCTTGTATGTGTGGTATACAAAACCACACCCATATACCGACCGCGCTGAGGCTTCACACGGACCTACCTTGACCATGCAAGATTGACACTGCAGGGGTCTGGCAGACCATTTAGGGGTTTGTGCCCCCCAAATGGGTCACACAGGGGGTACCCCCACTGATGGGAGAAAAAGGCAGGAAATGCGGGAGTGTGCATGCATGGATGTCTGTGCATGCGCAAAAAAGCTTAACTGCCATTGGAGGCGGGACATGAGGTGACAGTGGACGGATGAGGTGCAGCCGGAGCCAGGAGAGCAGGCAGCATGGACGACAGGCAGTGGTTGCGGCACCGCGCAAACACACACACAAGCAGCAGACAAGGGCACAGACAATGCCAGGAAAGGCGGTGTCAACCTAACAACAATTATGTATCGCCATTGAAATCAAATGGGAGGTGGGAATGTTCATCACACTGTGGGGGAAACACTGAGGGGAGGGGGACACGGACAGATAAGCCGGGGACACACAAAAATGAATGGGGAAAACCGGAGGTGTGAGAGAGAGGGGGGGTGGGGGGAAGAGTTGGGATCAGTATGTGTCAGGGGGCCCTAACATTTCACAGGCCAGGGACTCAGCTAGTAGAAAATAAAACTGCTGGTATCTAAAATTGCCAGCAAAAATTTTATGTGCTAGATTCTTTAGAGAAACTTATACTTGAGATGTGAACTTAATAAATTCCAGAAATCTACTCAAGTTCAGATCAAAATCTGAAGCATAGAACATTTCCTGCTTTCCATTTTTCAGTCTCAATTAGTCATCTACAAATTGACCTGGCTGCCCTCTCTTCCCATCATTGTACCTTTGCTTTTTCTTTACCAAAATGGTAACAGTAGCAGAGTGCCGAAAGTATTCTCCCTTCCCCCTGCTTTCCATTAAGGTTTGCACAACCAATAAGAGACGAAGGACTGTTTTAGAGGAACCTTAAATAATTATAAGATGTGCTATCCAAACTGTGCATAGGTAAAGGTCTCCCTTGCTCAAAAGCCAGTTATATTCAACTCTAGAGGTCAATGCTCATCTCCATTTACAGCCAAAGAGCCAGCACTATTTGTATCTACAGATGTTTCTGTGGTCATGTGGTAGGCATAACTAGAAGCAAGAATCCATGGGATGCGGTTACCTTTCCTGCCAAAGCGGTACCTGTTTATCTACTTGCAATTTCTTGCTTTTGAACTCCAAGGTTGGCAGGAGCCAGGACAGATGATAGGAGCTCACTCCATTGTGCAGAATTTGGGTCTTAACCTGCCAACCTTCTGGTTGTCAAGCTCAGTGTCTTAACCACTACATCACCACAGCCCTGTACATTTATATAAATATGCAGTAGGCAAAATCAGCATGGAGAAAAAGATTATTCAGAAGTAAGTCCCATGTATATCAATTGTTCTTACTTTGCTATGTGGTATCTATTGACCTTAATAGAAACGTATCCAGTGGTGGGCATCAGCAGGTTTGCACCAGTTCGCCAGAACTGGTGGCAGAAATTCTGGCTGGCCACGCCCATCCAAGTTTTGAAATAAAGTAGTCCTAATTTGGGTGCAACGCAGGGCTTTTCCCCATGGCCACGCTCACCATACCACACCCACAGTGTGGTAGTAATTTTTTTTGGAGCCCACCACTGAACTTGCTTATTCCCTGCTAACCAGCCATCTCTATGAGATGAGATGAAAGCTGGCTAGACAGCCTATGAAAGAGATTTGAGGCTTTTATATCCACATTTAAATGAGAAATGAAAACCCTCCCTTCCACAAGGCTGATACCATTTCCCAATCTGTCCTTCAAGTTTCTTCTGCTCTTCTCAGTTAATAAATAAATATAATAGCTTTTATGCACCAGCAATTGGCTTGCTGAGTACAGCAGATATAGACTTAGCAATAATAATGGTAATAATAATGATGATAGTGTACCATAAAGTAAATTTCAATTTATGGAAATCCTTGATAGGGTTTTCTATATATGAAATGCTCAGAAGTGTTTCACCATTATTTCTTTTGGGTGCATTCTTGGACTACGGAGCTTGCCCAAGGTGCAAGTGGGGAATTTAACTCCTTACCTCTCTAGATATCCAACTCACTGAGCTATCTAGCCAGTTCCATTAAAACTAACCAATAAACATCTGCATTAAAATGAATGGAGTTACATAGAGCAAAATTGGTGTATGAGTCTGAAATGACATCTGGAAAGAGAAAAGATATGCCATGTTCTATATACTTCATAGGATAATATCCAAATTGGAAAGAATAACAAAGAATAACACTCAGCCCTGCCTACAGTGCTTTACTTCATCTAATCTGCTATTGGTACCACTACCTTGCACGTCTGGCTGGACATCCCACTATGGTAATTGTGTAGACCATACAGCCAGCGACTCAATGCTGAGTGTTGGGCACGATAAATTACCTGACTCCCTAAAGGGGCCAACGGCTATGGGCAGATGAGCCCCTTTATCTGGGGTGATGGCCCCCTCAGTGGAGGAAATGCCACTGGAAACCATTATTTTGGGCTCAGCAGCAAAATGAGCAGAGGAGAAACCACTTCACTATTCTGTTTCCCAACAGTCATGGAGGTGGAAGAGGCCATTCCAGATTGACTGTCTGTGAAGGCACACCTTGTTAGTATCCTCAAGGCTGTGGCAGTCCATTGTAGTCTTGGTGTCAAATCCTGCATGTCTCACTTCATATGTGCTGCAGGAGATGGCTCTGTGATCACAGTGTGTGGGTCACTTCATGGCAAGCTGGGATCCACCTTTGACAAATTCATACCAGTCAGGAAAAAATGTATTCTCAGATACGAGTTGCCGCCACCCCCACACCACTGCCTTAGCCACTGCTGGAATGTGACAGCTTAGGCCTTTCCCAAAGTGGAATACAAAAATTGTCACAAAGAGGTTCCCTACTCTGTCTGAGACCTTCCCTCCATTCTCTCTCCAAAATTGAGAAGAATTGAGAAGAAAGAATATGATGGATGCTAGAAAAGAATGGGAAAGAAGACTGAAATCCCCTTCAGAATGGTGGCTAATGTATTGATGGAGGAAGTTTTTAATCAGTCACATAGCCAGGTAAACTGATTTAATATTTCATCTCTATTTATTAAGTATATGGTTTGGAGCCAATTCCGTGTACTAATTGCCATGGCTTTCTGAAACGTGTAATAATCCCAGCAAAACAATGCTGCATGAAATGGTAAAAGGCACAGGACAAAAAGTCACACACAACAATCCATTGCACTGAAACAAACATAAAAATAATGTCCTACATACATTCTGAATTTTTGTATTGGTTTGATGCAGAGGACTATATTCTTTTCTAACTTCACAAATTTCAAAGTAGTTTTTTTCTTCTGGGACTGGATGCAGCAATATCTTTGAAAGCAAATGAAAGAGTATGATAAGCATCCTGAACACATGATGCAAGCATCCCCTTGAAAGAAAATATATTGAATTAAGTTTCTAATGTTTGGATTGTTATATGCATCACATTCTGTATTATTTCTTATACAGTACTTTATTTCAAAGTGCCATTTTTGGTAGAAAATATCTGTGTTGTTGCATTCTAGACTTCTAGCCCATCTTTCAATGTTTCAATATTTCTAATATTTCAAATATTTGGTTCATTAGAATTAGTTACAAAATATAGAAATTGTTGCAGAAATTGCTTCATTGATATTTATAGATCTCAGAGGGAAGAAGAAGCTGATAAGAGATGGAAAATGTAGAAAAAGACAGAAGCAATGTTTCCTTCAACAACAAAAATGAAGAATTGTCAGCTTCTCTCAGGCAAATCAGAGGATGGGTCATTTCTGCTGCATTACAGGGAACAGAACTGTATGTGAAGGGGTCATTTGTTTAGTGGACTGTCCACCCAAGTCCAGTATAGGCTAAGGAAAAGGAAGAACTGGACCTTAAACACATTCACAATGAACACTTGGATAGTGGTTTGACCAAGATTTAAAACATCTAGTCACACCACCCGCACTGTGGTGAGCTGTACATAATTCTGTTTAAATTACTATGATTACTTCTAAATTGGCATTTCTTGTATTTTGGTGATGCAATTCTTTGTTAGTGCCATGGTGGCTTAGTGGTTAAGCTACTGTGACTGGATGGTTGGCAGGTCAGCAGTTTGAGACTCAAGTGCTGTGCAATAGAACGAGCCCCTGTCATCTGTCCCAGCTCCTGCCAACCTTGCCGTTCAAAAGCAAGAAATTGCAAGTAGATAAATAGGTACCACTTTGACAGGAAAGGTAACAGCATTCTGTGCACTCCGGCATCTAGTCAAGCTTGCCACATGAACATGGAAATGTCTGCAGATGCTGTAAACACTTTGGCTGTAAACACTTTCTTCCAAAATGAGTGAGCACTGCATCAGGTACAAGTCTTGAAGGGCACCTCCAATGTATCTAGATTTGTGCTGTTTTGATGTAGGCAGATTGATTGCACATGGAGCCGGCAGGCAGGCCAAACACTTCTTTATTTCAGCATGGTCAATCTGTACATGGGCACATGTAGGAGACACAGCTCCTTTTATAATGCATTTGAATCCCCCGCCAACAATACCCATTGGTTGACGTCACTGTATTCCTAACCATGACTACCTATTGTGTTGTATTCCCGACCATGAACACCATGATTACCTATTATGTTGTATTCCTGACCATGAACACCTGGAGGCAGGGAGTTCCCTGCACTAGCTATTAATTGGGTGATTGGAGTCGCATGGGCTGAGCTTCCTCAGCTGCGCTACTTCGGCAGCTGAGTTGCGTGCGGGATCGGGGGAGTTACTTGCATACACAATATCTGTGTCAGCGAATTTTTTTTAAGTTATAGAAGACAAAAAAAAAGAGAGGGAGATTATTTTTCTGTCATCCTGATTCTTTAATGTCACAGTCCACTGCATACATCAGATGTTTGCAACCATAGAAAATGCCACTCACAGCTCTATTAGGGAGCAGATTAATTTTAGTGTCTTGTACGGAAGACAAAGAAGGAGTCGCAGGAAGGACTAACACAGGTTTATTCATTGATGCTCAGCAGGAACATGAGGTAATGGGGAAGATACATCTCATTATATACCATAACACAATACATTTGAATCTTGTTGCACGGTAGCTCATTGGCTGCTACCGGCGTGGCCTCGCCCAGGTCACGCCTCTCTTCTGCAGTTGTTTTCTCTTCTGCAGTTGTTTTCTGTAGCTCCTGATCATGTGGGGAATTTCCCGCGGCTGTTCGTGATTTGGGCAATGTGGACCATGTGAGACTGAACACTCGCAGCTGCCCTCTATGGGCGGCTTGCTCGCGTTCCTTAACAGCTGAGATACATTGTGATTGTGGACTGGTTACATTCATATATTTAAAATAACATTGTACATGCATACATAACATCCCTCCCCCCTAGGATGGGACTAAGTCCCTCAACCATTGTGGCTTGCCGCATGTGCGCCTGGGGCGTGCGGCCGCTTGACTTAACACAGGGGAGCCGGAGGCTCCTGGTTCCACGGAGTCCTGCCCTGCAATGGAAAGGGGGGACTCATTAGCGGCTCGGTGTGGCGTCTGTGGTAACCTTGCATTGGGGGACGGGAATGGAATGAATAGTTGGGAAGTGAATCCCTGCCTGCCGTTTGAGGAGTTTGGGGACCCCCCAGTACGAATCTCGGGACCAACGAAGAGGTCCTCGTGGCCTTGCCACCCCCCGCTGCCTGTCCGGGCGGACTCGGCCCTGTTGCCTGTCTTGGGGGTGTTGGTATCCGGGGAGCAGGTGCTATTGTATACTCCAAAACAAAAGGGCTAGGGGGACTGGAAGTACCAGGGGCTGAACTGAAACCCCTCTTCTCGCTAGGACGGGTGGGGGACCACTCCGCTACACCCCCCTGGTACTGCAACTCATAATCATCATCTAACTGATCCCTCTCTTTCAAAGTATCCTCCTCTGTGGTTGGGAACCCAGGATATGCATCCGTGTCCGCGGGTTCCGCCGTGTCTCCCCCTTGGGTAATGCGGGTGGGGGAGGACCCTAACGCTGATTCCCCCTCGCCGGTGACTCGCCTTCGGAGTTGGTTGGCGTGCCTTCTCCAGAGTAGACCTGAACTAGTCTCGACCCTGTAGGATACCGGCCCCGTTTGCTTAACAATTGTCCCTGGCACCCACGCTGGCCCCGAGGCCGCATAGTTTCTACAGTGAACCGGGTCCCCTACCGCAAAACTTTTGGAGCTCTCTCCCCCTATGCTTATGTTTCTCCCTTCATCCTCCACCCTGGACGGATCCATCCGGTCAAACAGTGTTACCGGACGCCTCCTCATGAGGAGTTCGGCTGGGGAGAAACCTGACGCTAAAGGGGTTGTCCTGTAGCAGATGAGGAACTGGCACAGATGCAGGTTCAACTCACCGGGACCCATGCGCCGTAGTGCGTCTTTCGTAGTGCGCACTTGGCGCTCTACCTGACCGTTTGTGGCGGGGTGAAACGGGGCAGCGGTTATGTGCCTGACGGCATTCCTCTCCATAAACGTCTTGAACTCTGCCGACGTGAAGGTACTCGCGTTATCGCTCACAAGGACGTCTGGCAGGCCGAAGCAGGCAAACAGCTTTCGCAACTGTTTAATGGTTGCGGCAGAGGACGTGCTGTTCATGGGGATTACCTCCAACCACTTGGAGTAGGAGTCGACTACCAGGAGAAACATGGACCCGCGGAAAGGGCCGGCAAAGTCGACATGGATCCGGGACCATGGCCCGCGGGCCGTATCCCATTCCCTATGGGGTAACCGGGACTCCTCGGGCCGAGAGCTCTGGCAGCTCTCGCACGTGCCCACTAGGCGCTCTATGTCCCCGTCTATCTGGGGCCACCAAAAGAAACTCCTGGCCAGAGCCTTGGAGCGCACGATCCCGGGGTGGCTGGTGTGCAGTAGCCTCAGCACCTTGGCCCTCAGCTTCTCTGGGATAACCACCCGCTGGCCCCAGAGTAAGCAGCCCCTTTCCAGAGAAAGCTCTACTCTGCGCCTGAAAAACGGCTTGAAATGTTCCTCGGGGGGAGAGGTGGGCCACCCTTTTCTAACCCAGGAACTAACTTGGGCCAGGATCTTGTCGGCCGCCGTGGCCTTGGCGAGGTCAGCCGGCACAATTGGGGGTGAGTCGAGAGACTCAATCAGCAGGACTTGGTGTTCCTGCTCTACCTCACACGTGGGGTCCCCTAAACTAGGGAGAGGGGATCGGGACAGGGCGTCCGCATGGGAGATCTCCTTCCCTGGGCGATAGACCAGTTCATATTGGTAGGCGTTGAGAAAAATGGCCCAACGCAGCATCCTGGGGGATAGAATTTGTGGGGTTGGTTTGCCGGTAGTGAAGATCCCCAGCAGCGGCTTGTGATCTGTCACTACCGTAAACTCGCGGCCGTATAAGAAATCATGGAACTTCTTGGTTCCCGCGATTATTGCGAGGGCCTCCCTATCTGCTTGCGCGTAATTGCGCTCAGCTTTCGAGAGGGACCTTGAGTAGTACGCCACCGGGGCTTCCCTCCCGCTCTCCAACACGTGGCACAGGACTGCCCCCACCCCCACCGGGGACGCATCACAGACTAGCACCACTGGTTTTTTCAGATCAAAATGGGTCAGGACCGCATCCGAAGACAGGAGTGACTTAAGCTCCTTGAATGCCCTCTCCTGCTTGTCCCCCCACCGCCAAACCATGTCCTTCTTAAGTAGCACGTGCAGTGGCTCCGCGACCGATGCCTTCCGAGGCAGGAAGGAGTGATAGAAATTTAGGAGCCCTAGGAATGACTGCAGCTCCGGTTTCGCGGTGGGGCGAGGGGCGTCTCTCACGGCCGCTACCTTGGACTCGGAGGGTTTGATTCCGTCCGGGGTTACCTTAAACCCTAGAAACTCTACCTCCCTCGCGAAGAATACGCACTTGTCCCTCCTCAATCGAAGTCCTGCCCTCTCGAACACTGAGAGAACCCCATCTAGCCTCTTGGCTAACTCTAATTCGCTCCCCGCTGTTATCAACACGTCGTCGAAGTATGGGAGGACGCCTGGAAGCCCCTTTAAAAGGCGTTCCATGAGGGACTGGAAAATTCCGGGGGCCGAATTCACGCCAAACTGAAGGCGCGTTACCTTAAACGCCCCCTTGTGCGTTACGATCGTTTGCGTGGCGGCAGCAGCCGGGGTTACAGAGAGCTGCTGATACACCTGGGCCAAATCTAACTTGGCGAAAAACCTCCCCCCATGTAGCGTGGCCAGCAAATGGCTGACCACGGGCACCGGGTATGCATTTGGCCGAATGGCCTTATTTATCGTACATTTATAGTCCGCACAAATTCTGACCTCCCCATTTGACTTGAGGGCTGTAACAATCGGCGTTTCCCACTCCGCCGAGTCAACTGGAACCAAAATCCCCTGCCCCACCAATTTGTCCAGTTCCGCCTCAATCTTGTCCTTGAGGGCGAAGGGCACTCTCCTTGGCTTGAGGTGGATGGGCCGGATTTCTGGGTCCAGCTCAAAGGAAACCGGGGGCCCCTTGTATCTCCCGAGCCCCTTCTTGAAAACGTCCGGGTGTGCGTCGCACACGTCCCGCATTGGGTCAGTCTCGATGGTGTTAATGCCGGACAGTTCGATCCCCAGGGGAGCAAACCACTGCGTTCCCAAAAGGCAGCACCTCCCCCCTTTTAGGACCACTAGGGGCAGTTTCTCGGAGTAGTTCTTGAACTTCACCTTGAAGTTCCCCACCCCCAACACTGGGTTCCCATTTCCCTGCACGTCCCGTAGGTTGGATCTCATGGCCCGCAGTTTGGGCCGTTTCTCTGGGGGAATGCGCATAAACTCTTTTTGGGACAGGATGGAATAAGAAGACCCCGAGTCTATCTCCATCCTCACTGGGACCCCCTGCAACAGTACCTCTATGAAGAACCGCCGGTGCTCCAGGCCCACGCGGTTCACGCCGTCCTCGCTGTGGCCGACTGAGACCTTCCTGGTGCTGGCCGCCTTTCGTTGGTGCGTCTGGGAATGGCTGGAACTGCCCTTGTCCTCGACTCATCCGCGCCTGCATACACGGGCGATGTGTCCCTTTCGGCCGCAGTTGTGGCACTCGGCCTTCCGGAACGGACACCTCGTGTGGTCGTGGGCCGCCCCACAACCGTCGCAGCGGCGGTCCTGCCGTTCTCGGGTCTGCCACCTCTCACCTCGCTTCTTGATCCTCTGGACATCGTCGTCCTCGCTGGAGTAGGGATCCGCTGTCGTGGAGGACTCCTCGGACGACGTTGGTGCGGCGGCGGGCGGCTTGGGGGCCCGCCAGGCCGTCTTCGCTGGTGTCCGCCGGGCCGCCTGCACTGGTGACTTGGCCCTCTCGGACGTGGCCCCTCGGGACTTGAATAGCCGGACGCCGCTCCTGGCCTCCTCGGCTGCTTGCGCCTCCCGCAGTACCTCGTTGAACGTGAGGCGATGGTCGCGGGTCATGAGCCTCCTCTGAAGCTCCTCGTCCCTCAAGCCGCACAGCATGCGGTCACGGAGGGCCTGGTCCAGGTCGTCCCACTGGCAATGCACCGCTGCAAGCCTGAGGGCCGCCGCATAGGCGGACACGGATTCGCCCGGTCGCTGGTCTCGCCTGTGGAACGCGACCCGGGCTGGGAAAATCGAGACGGGCGGCTGGAAATGCTCACGCAGTCTCTCCAGGATACGGTCGATGGGCACCTCGTCCACCTTCCGGGGGGCCACCAGGGTCATCAGGATCCGCAGCGTGGCCGGCCCCACCTGAGACAGTAAGTGGGAGTGCATCTTCGCGGCAGCGTCGACGCCTGCAGCCTCCATGGCGTGCCGAAACTGGCACTCATAGAGCTCCCATTGTTCGGGCTCGCTAACATTGAACTGGTACGGCTTGACTTTGGGATTCGCCATCGATCCCATCCTCATCGCCAATTTAGTGTCTTGTACGGAAGACAAAGAAGGAGTCGCAGGAAGGACTAACACAGGTTTATTCATTGATGCTCAGCAGGAACATGAGGTAATGGGGAAGATACATCTCATTATATACCATAACACAATACATTTGAATCTTGTTGCACGGTAGCTCATTGGCTGCTACCGGCGTGGCCTCGCCCAGGTCACGCCTCTCTTCTGCAGTTGTTTTCTCTTCTGCAGTTGTTTTCTGTAGCTCCTGATCATGTGGGGAATTTCCCGCGGCTGTTCGTGATTTGGGCAATGTGGACCATGTGAGACTGAACGCTCGCAGCTGCCCTCTATGGGCGGCTTGCTCGCGTTCCTTAACAGCTGAGATACATTGTGATTGTGGACTGGTTACATTCATATATTTAAAATAACATTGTACATGCATACATAACATTAATCAACCACATGAAATGGAGAAATACTGTAGAAAATCGGAAGCACTTTTAATCACACCAAATAAACTGCATTCCTAACACTGTTCTAGAAAGGAGTGTGTCAGCTTGCAAAAGGGGTGGGATGTATTGATAATACACATATAGTTGCTGGAAAATACAGTGAAACAAACAATGCCAAAAGCAAACCAAGTAGTGAGCTAGATGACTATCTGACTATCTCTCAGTTAACTTGTACAAGTTGCAGAGATCATATCAGGTCAGTTTTGCACTAATTTCACAGACTCTCAGTTAGTTTCAGACTAGTGTCATTCAAAGTTGCAGTGTTAGCCTTTAAAACCACAAATTATTTGGATCTGATTAAGTAATGGGATTTAGTCCTGCCCCTAAAATCCTCCCTGTAGGTCCCTTAATTTAGAATTCTTCTTTTTTCCTGCCAAATTTGTACTGCCTTGATCAAAATAAGCTGAGGGTCAACATTACAGCAAGGAGTATGCCTAGGACAATCCTTTCGGGGACCACATCTCCCAGAATTCTCCAGCTAGCAGGGCTGCTGGGAGTAGGACCTTGGCCTCCGACTCCCAGAATTCCATGGGCAACAGCAATGGCAGCACCACCAAACAGCTGGCTGGAGAAGACTTTGGAGGCTATAGCCAAGAAGACCTCTTTGTACTTGAATAATTACAGTAATTATAAACCAACTGCACAGACCTCCTTTTTGGGTGAAGTACAAAGGAAAGTGATGGTTGTAGAATCCCCTAGCCTTTAGGAAGAATCTTTCTTTTCTAGACTCAATTCAATCAATTTTCAGGCCCAGTTGCAACAGCAATAGTAATTATATACCACCCCATAGCTCTTAGTGCACTCTCTGGGTGATTCACAAGTTAATTAGCAACATAGTGGGTACTCATTTTACTGACCTCAGAAGGATGGAAGAATGAGTCAACCTTGTGCCCTGGTTAGTATGGAACTCACAACCTTTTGGCTGCAGTATTTAACCACTGTGTCACCAGGATTCTGTTGCAGCATAGAAACCAGCCGGGTAAACAATATGTGCCAAGAGGGAGGCCAGGGAAGTGTATAAGTGTGTAAGTTCTCGCTGTGAGTGAGATGGGGGAGCAGTTGTTCCTGGCAGGCTTTGCATGTTTTTTTCTGCTTTTGTTACTGTGTTGCATTGCATAGGCTGACTGAATCTTTGTATTTTAGGGATCCTATTGTACTGTTTCGCAATGCTGATACTGTTTGATTATGCTGTATTTTTTGGATTCATATTGATGTATTATTTTGTCATTTTGGATTATTATATTGTAATTAGGGGACGATTATTATCTTGTTATACTTTGTACCATTGTGGATTTTTCTGATTATTTATTTGGTATCTGTGATTATGTGTATCATTATATTGTTGTAATTTGTATGTATATTAATTTGTTGTAGCCACTCTGAGTCTGCCTTGTGCCTGGGTAGAGCGGGGTATAAATCCAATAAACATAAACATGCCTATTCTTATGGAACTTGTAGTGGCTTGATGCCATTCTCTAGAGTAGCCTCCAGGACTAGCAACATGCACTGGAGAATCAGGCACATACTGGCTCCCCTCCTAATCCTTAACAATCTCCTAAGCCTTTAACTGCTATAATGAAGTTAAAATTATGCTAATTAATTATTTCTTTTTAAATGTGTTGAAAGACATTCTGGAGGGTGGGGAGAAAGGGAAGAAATATACCAAGCTTTGACAGAATAATATTCCTTGCTCTTAAAAAATATAAAACATTCACTCACCTTGTCTCTTTAGATTTATAGTGCTGACAGAAAATGCAGTTTCTAGGTATTCCTGTGGAAAAGAAATTCAATGAAATATCTATAGTGGCTTTGATCCTTAGCTTCTAACACAGAGGGTTTCTACTAAGCATACTTCTCAACTTACTTAGTAAACTAAAAAGCTGACTAAGGGCTCATCCAAATGGGGGGGGATTTGAAGCAGTCAAATCACGCTTAATTGGTTCTTGTTTTAGTGTGATCTATTTTATCTCTCAGGGGACTGTGGTGGCTTAGTGGTTAAGATGCTGAACTTGATGTCTGGAAGGTCTGCAGGTCACCAGTTCAAGACCTGAGTGCTGTACGACTGAGTGAGTGTCCATCATCTGTCCCGGTTCCTTCCAACCTAGCTGTTCAAAAGAAAGAAATTGAGTAGATGTATAGGTACTGCTTCAGTGTGAAGGTAAAAGCATTCTGTGCACTCCAGTGTCTAGTCATGCCTGCCACATGACCATGGAAACATCTGCAAGATGCAAACAGCGCTGCCTCTTTGGTTGTAAACAGAGATTAACATTGCTCCCTAGAGTCAGACACAACAGGCTTTTGAGTAAGGGTGACCTTTACTTTTACTATTTATTTCTCACTTTAGCGATCCTTCCATTCACATTGATCAACATTTTTACACCATGAGAAGAGTTAACCTTTTGGATAGCTCCAATTTGTCCCCAATTTGCTCTTCATCATGACCCCTTCTTAACCTTTTCCCACAACTATTTATTCAGTGGACCACAACAACTTTCCTTTGTTAAATAGAATAAGTGACATAGTGAAACAGCAATGCATCTATCTAGCGTAATGTTGATGTAGCTCGTTTCTCTAGAATAATGCTGTTTCCATAGGAAAATATATATTAAAACATTAAAAAATAGAGTAGATAAACAGAGGTGTTCTCCTTTGTCCCTTTCAATATAAATTACCTCTCCCAAGTATTTTCTAATCCAATGTGAGGTCTTTGGTGAACAATCTTGACGAGGGGAGGCTGCGTGTTGGAGCTGACGGAGACTTCTGGGATTGCTGTGCATTGCTACTCACAGAGACATGGCTTAACTCTTTCATTCCCAACACAGCTATTGAATTGCAAGGCTATACTACACACCGGTTGGACAGGACAAAGGATTCTGGCAAGAAACAAGGTGGGGGAGTGTGTATCTTCGTAAATCACAACTGGTGCATGGACTCATGCACAGTGGATAGCCACTGTTCCCCGGAAGTAGAGTTTTTAATGATTAAATGTAGACCTTTTTATCTCCCTGGGAATTTACAGCAGTAGTATTAATGGTGGTGTATGTGGCACCAACTGCAAATTCACGCATGGCCATGGATATTTTGTATGGAAACATCAATACTAAACTGAGGAAATACCCAGAGGCTGTGCTGATAATCGCAGGAGACTTCAATCATACAGACTTGAAGGCAGTATTCCCAAAATTTCATCAGCACATTAAATGTGCAACTAGGGGGGAGAATACTCTTGACAAGGTGTATACAAACATTAAACGGGCATATGAGGTTAAGCCCTTGGCACACCTTGGCAGGTCAGGTCATGTGTCCCTGCTTTTGACACCAGCATACACACCCCTTAGGAAACAAGCCCCGATACAAACATGGACTGTTACTGTGTGGCCTGAGGGAGCCTCTCAACAGCTGAAGGACTGTTTTCAGGAGACCAATTGGAATGTGTTTGACCATCAGGATCTGGAGACCTACACATCAACAGTCCTGGATTATATTAGATTCTGCACAGCCAACGTCACCAGGGAAAAGCATGTAAAGATGTATCCAAACAGGAAGCCTGGGATGACGAGTGAGGTTCAGAGACTGTTGAAGGCCAGAAACTTTGCTTTTAGAACTGGAGACCGGGTATTGTATAGTATACAAAGGGCGAACTTGAAGAGGGGTATAAGGAAAGCAAAAGCTGTGTATAGAGGGAAAATTGAAGATCACCTGAGTAGTCATGACACCAGGCAAGTGTGGCAGGGGATCCAGCACCTTACTGACTACAAACCCAGTAATTCATCACCTGCAGAGAGCAGTGCTTCTCTGGTGGAGGAGATGAATACCTTCTTTGCCCGATTTGAGGTGACACCAGCAGTGGATCCAGCAGTCTTGTCAGAATCATCGTCATTACTCCCCATAGGGAATGTTGCCAGGGTGGAAGAGGGAGAAGTGAGGCGAATATTAAAAGGGATAAGCATGAGGAAGTCTATGGGTCCTGATGGAGTGGCTGGTAGGGCACTGAGAGACTGCTCAGAACAGCTGGCAGAAACTTTTATGAAGATTTTTAATTGGTCTTTGGCCCAAGCCACTGTCCCACCTGCTGAAATCCTCTACTATTATACCTCTGCCTAAAAAACCTAACATAGATGGTCTGAATGACTTCCGCCCTGTGGCGCTTACACTTGTCATAATGGAATGCTTTGAAAAGTTGGTGCGGAACCGTATTATGGCTTGTTTACCAGTTGGACTTGATCCTTGTCAATTTGCATATAAGAGAAAGAGATCCATGGAGGATGCTGTGGCTACGGCCCTACATGATGTTCTGACCCATTTGGAGAAACAATGGACTTATGTGAGACTGTTATTTGTAGATTTTAGTTCTGCATTTAATACTATTCTTCTGTATAGACTGGTGCCCAAATTATTAGATCTGGGGCTTCCGCCATGCTTATGCAGGTGGTTACTAGATTTTCTATCAGATCGTTCCCATTGGGTCAGGATGGGCTCTCATATCTCTGCGGATCTCAGTATAAATACGGGGACGCCACAGGGGTGTGTGCGCAGGGGTAATCGGGCGTACTCTTCCCACTCTAGATCAAATCTATGCCACCAGGTGTTATAAGAAAGCTGTAGAGATTGTGCAAGATAGTACACACCCCGGAAATGATTTATTTCAGCTTCTGCCTTCTAGAAGAAGGTATAGGGTCATAAAGACCAGGACCAGCTGCTTGAGAAACAGTTTCTACCCAAAAGGAGTTCTGGCTTTGAATGCAATGCAATGCAGTCTATGAGGGAGCTTCTGTATATAGTTTTTAGAGTTTTAGAGTTTTTAGACTTTTTAGAGTCTTAGAGTTTTAGAGCTTTTTAGTGGTTAAATGTGTATATGTGGGGTGGGAGTATGTTGATAATTTTGTATAGTAGTATTTTGTTTAGGTTCTGTTGGGTCGATAAGTGTTTTTTCACCCCAATCTCATTGTTCTGTGCAGGACAATGACAATAAAGATTTATATATCTATCGATGCCACAACCCACCAAATTTGTCACAGAGTTGTAACCATAGATAATGCCACCCATAGTTCCATTTTGGTGCCAACTAATCATCTGTATGCGCTACAGAATGGGATAAATAGGAGCCATCCAAATTGCACCAAAATCTGTAGTCCTAGTGCTATGCCAAAATGGAGCAAGATAGCTCTCAAAAAGGGTGGGATGGATCACTTGAAGTCAAAACGTGTGGACGTTGTAATTTGAAATCAACCAAACAGCAGCAAAAATGATCCAGACAGTGAGCTCTATGCCCATCTGTACATGTTCCAAGCAATTTTTCCTATTTGTACATTTCTTTTGTGAAGCAAAGGGAAGAAATCTAAGCATCCATTTTCATGTTTCATTCATCAGGCAAAGCCTTGCCAAACATGAAAATGCTAACCAATCTCAGATTTTTGAGTTGCCTTTTCTCACCTACTCAGAAATGCGGAAGCCTCGAATTATATACCAAAGGTAATCTACTCTAGCAGGAATGCAGTGTGCTGTTATATCCCTGTAAGTCTCACTGAAGTCAGCTGGGATGAATCTGTAGACACTTAAAGGTTGCAAGTACTACTTATGCAAAACACTTCCCATCACTTTTGTCTTCCTGTTAATAACATGCGGCACTAATCCCCTTTCTGACAGTAATGTGAAGTCATTTTCTGCCTAAAGCACGACATATTCTCAAAAATAGTTTGCTGCTGCAACTGCAAATATATATTTCTAACAATAATATTCATTGGGGTGGGGTAGGAGAACTAGAAAGGATGAAGGTTGTCTGCCTAGTTTGCCTGGGAAATGGTGATGAATCTCAGGCAACTACATTGTTGTTGTACGTATTTCTTTATGCCATGAGCAAAATAAAAAAAAAGAGGTTTCTGAAATGTAGTCACAATCCAACATCTGGCAGATGGAAATCAGATTTTGAATGATTGGACTCTCTTCAGGAGAAGGCGTGGGCTTCAGAAAAGAAAAATGGAGACTGATTATTCAGACTTTCTTGAGTAGGGTTCCTCTCAAAGTTGAAAGTTCTCAATAAATTTTCCTCAGCTCCCTGAATAATTTAGAAAGCAGTTTCCTACAATACACCAGTCCAGGGCCGCCATCAGGGCAGTACTACAAGTACTGCCATATAGGGCCCGGAGCTGACAGGGGCCTTGCTGCTGGCAGCCATAACTATGTGGGAGGCAATAGGATTGCTCAGTATGGGGCCCAGAAATTTATGATGTCAAACCTGCACCAGACACTCTTATTGTTGAAGCAGAAGAGTGTTCAATTGATTAGTGAAGCACTCAATTCGATTTTTCGAATTAAACCCTTTGAATGCCACAAAGTTGCCTAAAAGAGCAAGGGTAGTCAGCTTGTCAGGGCTCAGATTTTGGAACTGATATCTAAGGAAATATGAGGTTGTTAACCTGGCTCTCCAAATGTTGGAGTTCATTCACTCAGAATGAAAGAGGACATACCATTTAGACTGCTGGGATCTCAGACTGCTGCTGGCAATCCACAGCTTTGCCCACACAGCCTAAGGCTTCCAAAGGCTTCCCTAAGGCAAAAAAAGAACTGCAGGCATTTTTGGAACCTGAAAGGGGATTGGAAACTTTTAATTCATTTAAATTAATTATTCCCAGCACCCAGATCTGATTTATGCTGACATAGCTGTGTGTATAGGATTTGTCCCATATGTTAGATATTTTAATGCTGTTGTTGGTGATGGTGATGAAGTTCATGCATTGGTTTTTAAATTAAATAGATCGGTCAACACAACATCCCATAACCCATGTTTTATTTATTTATTGGCAAGGAAGAACAGTGAAAGCAAAAAAGTTATAATCTTTTAACAAATTGTTAAATCAGGATCATATTTGGCAGAGTGGCTGTACACTGTATGGATCCACTCTATGCCAAGTTTGAAGGATGCTGGGCAAGTCTTTCAATACTTTTTTGAACAATTGCATTTCCTGGAATTTCAAGTAGGATTACCCAGTGCCGTCACCACAGCACAGCGTTCACCCTGTCCCTCTGACCACCAGCCCAATGGGAACTCTTCCTCCTTCCCCCAGCACAGAGTTCACCCTGCCCCTCTGCCCACCAGCCCAATGGGAGCACTTCCTCCCTTCCCCCAGCACAGAGTTTGCCCCGCCACTTTGCGGCATGGATGGCAGCCTGTTGAGTTTGGGCACTCGGTCTCTAAAAGGTTCACCATCACTGCTCTATTTGGTCTTTGGATCTGCAGTTTTGAGGTTGGGTTTTTCTCACTAGTGATGATATCAAGGGATACATTCAGCTTCAGCCTGAAAGCACATGGGCTCAAAGTGTATAGGTGAGAAGAAAACAAAAGGTAAGTCTTGCCCTCATTTTCCCTTCACCTGGAATATCCTCACCTATTTACCACTTACATCTACATAGACAGTTGTTCAGTAGAATGCATATGGAGCCTTTTCATGATCAGTAGCCATAACCTTTCATGGCTGCCAAAGATGGAAATGCTGTAAGTGTGTTCAATGCTTGCAGTACTCACAAACTGAGTGCATGAAGATCAGCAGGACTTCTGCTTCTGATGGGAAAGAGAGGGAAAGGGCTTAGCTTTTCCCCAACATAACTATCATTCTTTGAGTCCTACACACCTGAATGTATGGTGTCATCATACATCTCAAAACCTGATTCTGTTTGGACGCTAGCATTTACTATATGAATGTGTAGGTTTCAAATGGCACTTAGCCTATTTGATTTATTGCACCTCACATGGTTGTATATAATTAACTCTGCTGCCCTACAACATTTCTGTAATGGGCTTTATTATTGCAGCTGTTACCCACATTATGACTTTCTTTTCACTGTCAGTTTCCATATTTATACACAAAGCACTCTACTTTTAGTAGTTTTTTTATACACCTAGAGGCAAGGTGGTTAAAATTGTCACCATTGTGTCTTGTCTCCCCAGTAAGCTGGGCACTTATTGTATTTCCCATCCATCACATGACTTACACTGCTGTTATGTCTTGTGTCCACAGTTTCATCCTTCCAAAGGCTGCAGTAGGCATTAAAATAACTTATCAGTAGAGTCAAGGTGCACATTGCTTGAGGAATTATGGCATGCAAAACCTCATTGCAGGCGCACCCCCCAAAGAAAGACTCAGACACCGGTATATGGATAAAGGCATTGGGCCACTTTTATTGAATAATGCCCTAGTCCAAATTATAACTTTCAATTGGTACTCATCCAATTATAATTCTTAAGGCAAGCAGGCCGCAGTAACACTGGTAAGGTTCCTCCCAAAATTGCCAATGGCAATTGGCTACAATGTATCCATTTGTATCAATTTGTTTGTTGACACAAACAAATTGTTGAGCGTAGTCAATAAACTATCTACTGACCCCACCCTCTGACGTGTATCCGTGAAATCACGGGGTGATGCATGCTGAAAAGCTCCTGCCATCACCCCTTGCCTGGTTCGTCGTTGACCGGTCAACGTTATTACACCTGTACCTGTCTAAGTGTTGGCCAGTCAATTGCGAACCTGCCGGATACCTATGGGTCATAAATATTTACCTTACCAGTGCTACCCGCCACATGGGGAGGCTTCAAAGAAGACTCACCGCCCCCCCCCAGACCGTCAGCTCGGTCAACAGGCCTGCTTGCAAATCTTCCAAAAAGAGGTTCATACCTCTAGCCGACAGGTGGACCCCATCCCCTGCATAAAGATCATAATTTTGTAAACTAATGGTGGGGTGTCGGATGACCATCCCCAAACCCTTGTCTGCCAAGAACCGGGCAACTGCCCTGTTCACCGAGCGGCGAGTGCGGTCAAGGGCACGGAGGTCAATACCTCCCCTGTAAGCGTGACGCGGTATGATGTCCGACCATAGCAGCCTTGTGGACGGCCACACATAATGCAAATAAGCTAGGTCACTGCAAATCGTGATTTTTAAAGAAAGGCCAGTGACCTGGGCGAGGTGCAGTACAAGGACATCAGGCGGTTCAGCATCCCTGATGGAAAAAAGGAATGGCAACAGTTCCCACCATCTCATTCCACACTTACCGTACCAACGTATGCATGCGGATGCACGCAGTCCAAGCTGGGGTCCACACTCTGTCGCCGCAGCATACTGCGCTGCCCAGTGCATGTAACTGTGGCCCACCAGCCATACTGCCACCGGTGTGTGGGGACACACAGGGTCTGTAAGAGAAAAAAGAGAACAGTGACTTAACTGGTACTCATACCTGAAGAGGGCGAACATATAATGCAAAACGCATAGATCCCCATCTTCCCATACGGCGTATATCAGCCTCAGAGTACCCAAATGCAGCCGCAGTTGAAGCAGCACCTATCCTAAATGAATGGGTGCCATAACGAGCCCCTGGGAGGCCAACACTGGATAGTGCCATACCGGTCACCTTCCAAAATTGAAATTTAGTAAGGGGAGACCCATCTTGGTGGCAGAAAAACGGGCCAGGGTGCATGCCACGCACTGCCAAGAACTCCTGTAGGGCACCAACCGGACAGATGTCTGCAATGGAACATCGTAGCAGTCTAACTCCACTGCCTACGCCGTGCTGATCAACTTTTGAGGACCGTATCCTCAACTGAGCCCACTCATTAGAAACATAGACATCGTCGAGTTCCAGTGCCCTACGAATCGCATCCGCCTTAGACAGTAGTACCAACTCACTGATGCCGAGCGCTCCAAAGAAGGCCACCGTGGTAGCCGCATGAAAAAGAGCCGCCTCATACCTGTCAAAACACAGGTTATGCCAGCCTCATGCAAGGTGGGTAAGCACCCCTGGGGAAATTGGGTGGCGAGTGTCCGGGCGGCGGCCACGTTCCCGTGTCCACCCCTCCAAAACATGTCATATGCGGAAATCGTTCATGCTGTCAGCAAAACCCCTCACCTTGGCCATAAATGCCAGTGCTGACAGCCTGGATGCTATAGTGCGGGGAGCGAGGCCCTGACTGTGTAGATAAACCATAAATTGTAAAACTTGTTCCACTGGAATGGGCCACACTTCGGGCAACTGAAGTTGCATGCAAAAATTTATAAATTGAACGAAAGCATGATGATACGCCTTACGCGTGCGGGGCGCCAAAGACATGCCGATCGCCCAGTTCACCTCTCCTTGCCAAATGTTCAAATCTCGGCCGGGAGTGGCGAGGGGAATTCCTCTGCGTCCGGAGCCAAGGCGCGGAACCGGGGGATCTGCAGGTGGGATAAAGCATCGGTAATATCATTATTAATACCTGGTACATGTCTGGCCCTAAAAAGCACATTCAGGCGTAGGCTACGTAACACAAACTGGCGAACTAACGCCATCACCCTGGGTGATTTAGACGTCTGAGCATTAACAATGTGCACTACCACAGCATTGTCACACCAAAAGTGGACCACTGAGTCGGCCCACTCCTCGCTCCATAGCATCAAAGCTCCCAGGATTGGAAAGAACTCAAGGAATGTAAGATCGCGGAGGCGATCGTGCCCCGCCATGCTGGAGGCCATTGGCCATAAGCCCACCTCCCCTCAAAGTAAATCCCATATCCCAGGGAGCCGGAGGCATCCGACTGTACTTGAAACCTAGGGGAAACTAAAAGGTCGGATCTCCAAAAAGAGACCCTGTTGAAGTCCCGCAGGAATGTGAGCCAAACCAAAAGGTCAGCCCTCATGCCCCTGGTGAGTCGGACCCTATGATGGCGCCCTGACAGGCCAGACATGGCGTCACATAGGCGATGAGCAAATGCTCTGCCAGGAGTGACCACCCTGCAGGCAAAGTTAAGATGGCCATGTAGAACCTGAAGCTCACGAAGTGACACTTTACGTTTGGCCAGCAAGGCCAAAACCATCGTGGAGATCCGGGTGACCTTATCGATGGGTAACCGGGATGCCTATGCGACCGTGTCAATTTCAATACCCAGAAATGTGAGCGTAGTTGATGGGCCCTCGGTCTTTTCGGGCGCTAAAGGGACACCCAGTTCCTGCATTAGCATCTGAAATGTGGTGAGGAGACGCGTGCACGTGTCCAAGCCCCGTTCACCCCCGAACAAAAAGTCATCGAGGTAATGGGCTACAGACCGAGACCCGGACCTGCGAACAAAGGCCCACTGAAGGAAAGTGCTAAAACGTTCAAATGCTGAACAGGATATAGAGCAGCCAAAAGGCATGGCCTTATCTACGTAAAACTTCCCTTGGAATCTAAAACCCAATAGCTCAAAGTCCCCGGGTGCACTGGCAACAATCGGAATGCCAATTTAATGTCACATTTTGCCAGAAGGGCACCAGGACCACAAGAGCGCACCATTCGCAGGGCTTGGTCAAAAGACGTATACCTGACCGAACAAAGGTCATCAGGAATAGCATCATTGACAGAATAACCAGCCGGGTACGATAAATGGTGGATTAAGCGAAATTCCCCCGGGGCCTTTTTGGGTACCAACCCCAGAGGGGAGACCTTCAGGTTGGGAAAGGGTGGTACAGAAAAGGGGCCTGCTACCCTCTCAGCCTCTACCTCTTTGGCAATACTCAGGGCAGCCACCTCCTCTCTACCCTTCAGGGACAGTAAATTGGGTGCATCTTGGGGTCCCCGCACTCCTTTGAATGGGATACGGAAGCCCCACTGAAAACCCTCCAGGAGGTACCTCGCATCCTCTCTCCTTGGATAAGTTGAAAGCCATCGATCCAACATATACACATTAACTGGGGAGGGGGCCTTTTGTCTGGCTAGCTCCATCAGCAGAAGCTCTGCCCGCTCCCTGCCCACCTCTACTTCTGCCCTGTGACCCACCGGCCCGCGGGCACGCGGCGGCGGCGTGGGGGCCAGCGCAAGAGGGACACTCGTGTTTGTATCGGCACTGCCGCTTATTGCACACGCCATTAGCCGAGAAGCTCCAACACAGCAAGCGGGCTGGAACCCCCTGCCCCGCCGGCTGGCGGGGAGCCTGTGTTGGAGCAGCTCGCTGCACGGCATGGCCACAATGGTACCTATCCCCAGGCGCCGGATGCGTGGGGGTCATGTACAAAAGCCACAATTTCTGGCAGGGCTCATCTCCGGGTGCAAGGGCACCCTCATTCTAAATTCCTCATCGTAAGCCAACCACGATGGGCCAGGAAAATCCACCATCGCCCTGTAAATATTGTCCAAATATTGGACCATAGGAATGGCCAGGTCAGGCTGGGCCCTAAGGTACACCGCCATATAAATATGGGGGCGTGGCCAAGATGGCCACTGAGTAACATCTAGATTCGGATGCTCGCGCTTAACAAAGTGGTTACTAATGTGCCGGAGTGAAATGGAGAAGTTTTAAAGTGGTAAATTCTAAAGATAAGAACCTTGCCTGTCTTTTTGGAAAATCTTGGGATCTTTTGAGGCTGGATGGTCGAAGTTCGGGAGGCTTCTCTGGGCGGATGAAGCTGTGACGGTAGTCGCGGCTTTTCTGCCGAGGAGCCGAGAACGGGACCAGCGAGACTGCGGAGAAGGCTTTGGAACTGGCAAGAAGTTGTTTGGCACGATAACAGCCTGCATGTAAGTGCATGAATGGAACTTTAAACTTTAAAATTGGCTGGGGTTTTTTTTTAAATGAGCTCGGACTCTGAAATGGCAGCGGGTGGAAGTGGATGAAAGCAAGCGGAGGTTTCGTTAATGGCGGCGGTCCTGGAAAACGAAAGTGAGCATGTTTGGGCTATGGTTTCCTTTACACACCAGAAGATCGCGCCACGTTTTGACGACAACAAAGAGGATTAATTATCTTTGTCTGGGCTACAACTTTGGAAGGCGATTGGGAGTTCCCCAGCTTAAACTGTTTGGAGAAAGTTTTCCGTTCCTTAGAAAGAGAAGGGGGGGGTTTACCCAAAAGTTAAGGCAGCCGCTGGAAAATGGCGTTTTGATTGCCCGCCTCAAGAGAAGGATTGGGTGGCTTTTGCCTTTTGGTTCCTTCACTGTGTGGATTATAAATACCTGTTTGTTTACTGTGGAATATACTGCTCCTCACCCCTTCTCCTCGCTGGTTGGATTTTGGGCTTTTTCTCCCTCTGGTCTCCCCCCCCCCTCTTTTTCTCTTTGGCGGCTTGGTTTTTTTTTAAAGGAGAAGCTTGGGCTGACTGTTCCCTTGAAGCCCTTTTACTGCAGTTGGAAGACGACTGATCGGTTTATTTGCTTTGGGGAAACGGACCTGCTGTGGATCAACATTTCTTGCTCTTCTTTTTTTTTCTCTGAGCTGCCTGTTGGGAGAATTGTTTCCTTCTGGTTTACCTCTGTGGACTACAGTAACTTTTTGATCTTCTGCTTGCATATAAAATTCCCTATTGGATCTGTGGAACCAGTGGTTGTAGTGTTACAAGCTTTATTTCAGTGACTAACTTTTACAACGAACTGCAGCATTGGGCTTCTTACATATTACATTATTATGGATAAAGGTACAAGAGGGAAAGCAAAGGAAGAAGAACCAGTTGTATAGCCTAAAAAGAAAGAAAAAGCACCAATGGAGGAATCCACTCAGTCTTCATCCCCGCCCACAGTGCCATATGATCAGACTCAAATTATGGTGGAAATTGGCAAATTGTTTCAAAAATTGGAGAAAAATGAGGATTCAAGGGTGAAAGACAGAAATGAAATGATGAAAAAACAAGATAAGGTGATGTCATCAGTTGCAGACTTTGCAAAAAAAGTGGACTTAAGCTTGAAAAAAATTGAGGGAAATGTAAAATTGGTTCAAACCGAGGTAAATGCCATAAAGAAGGAGGTAAAAGGGACTCAGGAGGTGGTGCGGGAGAACAAGCTGAAATTGGAGGAACAAGAGAGAAGAATAGATGCTGTAATAGATATGATGAGAAAGCAGAACATTGTGATCCGTCAGGTGGTGGAACGCACTCCGGATTTGTTAAGAGAAAGGGTGGTTCAGTGGTTAAATGGTTTGAATATGGGGAAAGAATTTGTTCAGGAAGATTTTGTAAGCGTTTCCCGGGTGGGCCCAAGAAGAGGGAGGGTGGTTCAAAGAAATGTGTTGGTTAAATTTGCAAATTGGGCAGATAAGTTAAAAGTAATGGCCCATCTGAAACGAGTCGGTTCTGATGCGTTGAAATTTGATGGCTCAGATGTGGAAGTTTATAATGATATCTCATTAAAAGAAAGAACATGGAGGTATAAGATGAGGCCTATCACTAAATTACTGATGAGTAAAAATATAAGGTATAATTGGAGATTTCCGCAACAATTGCGTTTTTTTTAATGACAAAAGAATGCAAGTTATTGATGAAGGCACTAATCCATTGGAATATTTGAGTTTGTTGGAACTGGTAAAGGTAGACTCGGAAGAATGGAAAAATCTTAAGAAGGAACTGATGGATTCTGGAGTTTTGGGGAGGGAACATGAGAGGGAGGAAGCCGGTGGGGCTACAGGTGGAACACCACAGTGAGGAGAGGAGGAAGAGGAGCCGTCCTTGATCATGGTGGAGGAGGAGATAGGTAAGGAGTAATGAGCATTAGACTTTAGTAATTTTAAGCAGTTAAGAGAGGTAGAATGGGCAAATAGCGCGTAGCGCCGGTAGTAAGGCGCATCTTGCATGTCCCCCCTCTCCCCTCTTT
The DNA here is from genome assembly GCA_035047345.1 of Bradypodion ventrale. NCBI lineage: Eukaryota > Metazoa > Chordata > Lepidosauria > Squamata > Chamaeleonidae > Bradypodion > Bradypodion ventrale. Next base: position 279,997,822 of record JAWDJE010000002.1, on the reverse strand, counting down.
GGTTGACAGAGGCGGCTTTTCGCGGGAAAGTGGGGAGAGCGAAAGTGTGTGTTTTATGTAGTTGGTATGGTGGTAGGGTTGTTGGTGGCACACCCGATGGAGAGTTTAAAGCTGGGAAAAGAATATGGTTATGGGAAGTATTAAAATAATATCGTGGAATGTGAAAGGTACAGGTTCTGTTCTTAAGAGACGGAGATTGGAATTGGTGTTGAAAAAAGATCGACCAGATATATTGTTCTTACAGGAAACACATCAGAAGTCAAAAGATACGAATAAACTTTACTTGGGATGGATGCAACATTATGAGATGGCGTTTGGTACTTCGAAAGCAAGAGGGGTGGCAATCATGATTTCTAGGAAGCTGGGATTTGAAATTACAAAAAAGATTGTTGATCAAGAGGGTAGATATCTGTTGCTAAGAGGAAAATTAGAGGATGAGGAAATTATGTTGGTAAATATTTATGCTCCGAACGACCACCAAGCAGAGTTTCTTGAAAAAATTCGGAAAATAGTGGAGTTGGAAAATGTTGCAAAAACTATTATGGCTGGTGATTTTAATTTGATAAGGTCAGGATTAGATTGCACAAATATAGCTAGAAGTGGAATTGGTTTGAAAGGGAAGATGTTGGATAATTGGATGGATGTTATGGGCTTGAAGGACTCGTGGAGAGAGTTTAAGGGCTTGGAAAGGGCATATTCTTTTTTTTCACACGTCCATGGAACCTACTCAAGAATAGATTATGTTTTACTTTTGGAAAATTTAATTGGGGATATAGAAGGTACGGAAATTGGGATTATTAAGGAATCGGACCATGCTAAAGTATATTTGGAACTGAAAGCGCAAAAAAATATTCGAAGAGTAAGAAATTGGAGGTACGATCCTAATTTGTTCAAAGATCAGAAAAGTAAAGAGGCAGGGGGGCGTGTCAAGATGGAGAGCTGAGAGGAGCGAACTTTCTTCCGCTCGGAAAGGAGGGAAATGAAAGTGACTCCTAAAAGTGAAAATAGTTCCTGAGATTGGTAAAAAAACGGATTAGAACATCTAGAAGGAAAAATAGTTGCGGAAATTACTTTGGATGGTCCAAATTTGCGTTGAAAAAGGGAGAAAAAACGGAGTTTCGATCTTGGAGAGAGCGGGGGGATGGGCGGTCCATAATGGCGACGAGTCCCCAGAGCTCTTAGCAGAAGAACGGACAGATTGGAAAACGGTGTGGAGACCGGCGTCCCGGCAAAATTCGACAAAGCGCAGGCAAAACAGACAAGCGGACGATCGGATCGAAAAGGGTGAGCCTGGCGGGGATTTGAAAGAGGGAAGCCGAAACAGGTTTCGCTCAGCCTTGCCGCTCCTCTAGATCGGAGACGCACGGAGCCTAGCGTTGCCGGAAAAGTGTTAAGTGGAGAAGCGGAGAAGCCCTGACGGTGAGCAAATCTGTAAAAATAGACGGGGAAGTAGAAAGGAGAAGAAAAGCGACTGGACCTTTTGTCCTTTTCCATGCCGGTGGGAGCTGATATGTTAGGGGCTAAGTAACTGGGGATAAAACAGGACCTTTGGTTTTTCTCTTTCTTTTTCGTCTCTTCTTTTGTTGCTGTTCGAGCTGTGGATTTGGAACTTTGGGTTTTAAAGAAAAAAAGAGAGAAAGGAGAGGAAGTTGGATTTTTGGAGATTCGGACTTGGTCTGCCCTTGCTTAATTTTTTTTTCCGAGGCATAAAGAGGAATAAGACGGTGTTGGGGCCTTGAAACGTGCTGTGAGAAATAAAGTGCTGTTACCACCGAGCTTTGGAGAGCAAACGTTTGACCTCATTCTTGCTTTTTGCTTTTGTTTTTTTAAGTTGGATAAGGTTTGTAAGCTGCAACAGGAAGTTAAAGTTGGTTGCTGGAAGAGATATAAAATATTAGCTCTCCTTCCCCTCGTTTTGTGGGATAAAGTTTGAAGATTTTTTTTCTTTTTTCTTTTTAACCTTTTTTTATTTTTACTTTTTAGCAGTGACCTTTTTTTCATCATTTTTATTTTTTAATATCTTTTGTAGGATTATTTTCTTTTTTCTTTTTTCTTTTTCCTACTCCCCTTTTTCTCTTTTTTTTCTTTTTCTTTATGTTCATCCGGGGGTAAAATATTAAAATATTTAAAAATTAAGAGGGAAATTAATTTGGCCTGAATTGGGACTATTGATTTTTTTCCTCATTTCCCTCATATTGAGTGGGATCTTGGTGAATATCTGCTCATATATGTGTGTGTATATGTGTGTGTAAATACACACACATATATTTGATAGAGGGGGAGGGGGAGGAGAGGATAAAGGTCTAATACTGTATCTGGAAATAAATATATTAAAATTGGTTAGAGTTAATACATATGGTGAATTTTAAACAGTAAATTGTTTATGTAAATTATTAAAATTAAGCAATTGGAAATACATTTGGATGAAACGGCAGGGGAGAGGGAAAGAGAAGGAGAAGAAATTGGCTTGGACAAGAGTGGAAAGACCAACATCTTCGGATAGGAGCTTTAGAAGGCTTACAAGGCTGGAGGAGGAGGAAGACGAGATGAAGAAAACAACGCAGCAAGAGATGAAGGATCTGGAGGAGCAGGAGACAGTGAAGAAGATAGCACAACAACTACAGCAGCAACAGCAACAGAAGACAATAATATAGCCAACTATGGTCGCTCCAACTGCGGTAAAAACAATTGTAATAACAACAGCAAAAGTAACAACAGCAACAACCGCCACAACAACTGTAACAACTACAGCGGCGACAGCAGGGACAGCACCGACAACGATTGTAACCACAGCTACAGTAACAACACCAACAACATTGGCAATGAAGGTGGGGCAAGGACCTAAATCTGAATTTGAAAGATTTAATGAGAGACTAGATAACCTGGAAGATAAAATTGAGAATATGTTTGCCCAAGACAAACAAGAACGAAAACAAGATATGCAAGATATGATGGCCAACATCTTGAAGGGAATTGAAGGCATAAAAAAAGAAACAGATAACCTCAAAAAAGAACAGGAAGTTATTAAAAAAGAACAGGCAACGATTAGAGAAGAGGTTATGGACCTGAGAAAGAGAGAAAAAGAAAGAGAAAACAAGGTTGGAGATCATGAAAAGAGATTGGAAAACGTGGAAGAACATCTAAGACGAGCAAACGTCATAATTCAAAAACTGCCAGAGAATTCCCCAGACAAATTAAAAGAAAGAATAGTGAAATGGCTCGACGAAATTATGGAAGATGGTTTCACACCGCAGGAGGTTGTAAATGTATTTAGGTTGGGTTCAAGAAGGGGTAAAACTGGGTCAAGGAATGTCATGTTAAAATTTGCTAATGTGTCAGACAAACTGCGTTTAATGGCGCTCATACGGGAAAAAGGAGCAGAGGTATTAAAAGTGGAAGGCCATGATATCGAAGTGTATAATGACATTCCAATTGAGGATCGTTTCTGGAGACAATCGATGAAACCAATTACAAAACGACTACAGGAAAAAGGAGTAAGGTACAATTGGAAATTCCCACGACAACTAAGCTTTTTCCACCTGGGAAGACGTTATTTAATAAGTGAAGGCCCCAATGTCTTGGATGTAATGATAGATGCAAAGTTATTGGAAGCAGGAACTAAAGAATGGTTTGATCTGAAGGAAGAATTGATTATATCTGGCGGATATAGAAGACGGGACAGTAATGGAAATGAGAATATGCCTAAAGGTGTAGAAGGAGGAATTGTTCCGGGCGGAGATTAGGCTCGGGCCTCTCTGTAGCTCTCACAACTGGTCGCACCCCCCTCCCCCCTCTGTAGTTCAGAGGCTATTTGTAAAAAAAAAATGGGGAGGGACAGCAGTAGATTGTTTAGTGTATTTTTTTTAGTTGTTTTCTTTTTTTCTTTTTTTGTATAAGGTGAAGGAAGCGTTATATGTTAATCACATGTCCGCAGGAGGAAGTGGGAAATGCAAAAAACTATGGGAGAAAAATAACAGATGAGGAATATAAAAATAATAACATGGAATGTGAAAGGTACTGGTTGTCAAGTGAAGAGAAGGAGATTGGAAGCAGCACTTAGAAAAGATAGACCGGATGTAATCTTTCTTCAGGAAACCCACCAGAAATCGGAAAGAACCAACAAGTTGTTCTTAGGATGGACTCAGGTTTATGAAAAATCATATGGTACTTCAAAGGCTAGGGGGGTCGCAACTTTGATATCAAATAGATTGGGATTTGAGATGTTAAAAAGTATATCAGACCCAGAAGGTAGATATTTGATAATAAAGGGGAAAATAGAAGAGGAGGAAATAACGTTGGTGAACCTGTATGTGCCAAATGAACACCAAAATAGGTTTTTAGATAAAGTGCATCGAATATTGGAAAAGGAGAAAACAACAAAAATGATTGTAGCGGGAGATTTCAATTTAATAAGATCAAACATAGACAGTACAAATATAACAAGATGTGTGGGCGGAAATAAAATGAATGTGTTAAATAATTGGTTGAAATCTTTGGGGTTGAAGGATGCATGGAGGGAACTTAAAGGAATGGAAAGGGTCTACACATATTTTTCACAAGTTTATAATACGTACTCCAGAATAGATTATATATTTGTCACTGATAATTTGATAAGAAATTTAGAAGATATAGAAACAGGAATTTTCAAAGAGTCTGATCATGCAAAAGTATTATTGGAAATGAAAATAGATGCTATAAAGATTAGGAAAAATTGGAGATATAACGCTAGACTGTTTAGAGATAAAAAGTGTAAAGATCAAATGGTAGAAAAATGGGAAGAAAATTGGAAGTGGAATGATACAGGGGATGTTGGATTTGGTATTGTATGGGACACGATGAAAGCAATATTTAGAGGTGAAAGTATTAGGTTGGCAAGCATTAAAAATAAACAGTTAAAAAGTAAACAAGAAGAAATTGAAAAAGAGATTAAAATGTTGCAGGAGAAACATGTAATAACTAAGGATAGAAAGGTTTATGAAAGAATGCTGGGTTTAAAGAAGGAATTAATAGGAAAAGATATTGAAAAGGTGAAAAGAGATTTGGTATATTTAAAAAGAGAATATTTTGAATATAGTAATAAAAATTCAAAATTGTTAGCAAGAGCGGCTAAGGAAAAAAGAAGTAGAAGAGAAATAGGGACTTTAGTAGATAAGGAAGGTATAAGACACAACAAGATTAAAGATAAATGTAAGGTGGTCAGAGAATTTTATCAAGATCTATACTCTAAAAAGAAGGTAAATATAGACAAACTAAAAGATAAATTGGGAATGCAAATTAAAAATAAAATAAGTCAGGAGCATAAACAAAAATTGGAAGAATTAATAACTGAAAAAGAGATAAAAGAAGTAATAAATAAATTGAAAGCAGATAAATCACCGGGAGAGGATAGTCTATCCGCTGAATTCTATAAAGAGTTTAAGGATATAGTAATCCCAAAATTGTTAAAACTTTATAATAGTATACTCAAGGGGGAGCAGATACCTCTATCATGGTATAGAACAATAATTGTCTTACTACCAAAACCGGGAAAAGACCCAGAAAAAGTAGAATCATATAGGCCTATTTCTCTGATAAATCAAGATGCTAAGATTTTTACGGCAATATTGGCAAATAGATTAAATAGTTTTATGGATAAATATATAAATAAAGATCAGGCCGGATTTGTGAAAGGGAGACACATGACAGACTTAGTAAGGCGAGTAGTAGACTTAATTGATGTGGCAGGACAAAATAAGGAGAAAGTTGGATTATTATCGCTAGACATCTTTAAAGCATTTGACTCTTTGCAATGGACAACAATTAACGAGATAATTAGGAGTTATGGATTTGGTGACAGGTTTATAAAAACAATAGAACAACTATATCAACAAGGGTATGCTAATATTAGGGTTAATGATGGCCTTACAGAGGAAGTGAGATTAGAGGCAGGAACCAGGCAAGGGTGTCCCCTATCTCCAATATTATTTATCATGGCGATGGAAATATTAGCAAATACAATAAGGGAAGATAAAAGCATAGAAGGAATAATGGAAAATAAAATCAGTTTATATGCGGACGATACTTTATTAATTATGAAACACCCTGGAAGAACGATGGAAAGCATTCAAAAACATTTAAAGGAATTTGAACAAATAACAGGTCTGAAGGTAAATTGGGATAAGTCTGAATTGATTTTAAGTAATATTGAAAAGGAAGAGCAAAGGAAAATTAGGGATGAATTTAAATTGCAGATTAAAGAGAGTTTGAAATATCTAGGGATAAATATTACTAATAAGTTGGACGATTTGAAAAGATTAAATTATGATAAACAAAAGAAGGAACTTAAAGATAAAATTTTACAATATCAAAAATTAAGGTTGTCTTGGTTTGGCAGAATAGCACTGACTAAAATGATGTTATTACCAAAACTAAATTTCCTGTTTGATGCCTTACCAATTAAACTGACAGACAAAGATATTAAGGAATTTCAAAAATTATTTGATAATTATTGTAATGGGGGACGCAGACCTAGAATTTCAAAGAGCATGTGGTATCTATCTCAAAAAGAAGGGGGCCTAGGAATACCTAATTTAAAGAATTATTATAAAGCATTTCATATAAAGAATGTAGTTAAGATTTTAATGAAGGAGCCGGTTATTTGGGAGGAAATTGAAATGAAGGAATTAAAGGAAGTGGGTAAGAGCCTTTTTTTAGATAAGGAAATATGGAAAATACCAGTTAAAAATAGAATGCTGAGATCAATGTTGGGTGTATGGAAGAAAGTTAAAAAGAAACTGGTCCCAAATATTTCACCGATAATTGAAATAGAAGATTTGAAAAAGTTTCCAATAAGAATGGATAATGAGATGAAAGAAATTTTGTTGACAAACAGGGTTTTCCTGTTGAAAGATTGGATAAGAGTCTGCAAAGATAATGGGACGAAAAGAGAGTTATATACTCAGATGAAGCTGAATTGGTTCCAGATAGCGATGGTGAATAAGTGGAACAATAAATACTGGAGGGAGCAGAGTCTGGAAAGACACAGGACAGAATTCGAAGAACTAGTGTGGAAGATAAGGAAGGAGGAAATTGGAATTAAAGGAATGGTTAGTAAAATTTATAAAATAATAAATACAGAAGTTAATCCACAGGAAATATTAAGAAATACATGGGAACAAGATTTGAATGTGAAGATAACAGAAAAGGAATGGCAAAATAAATGGAGAAAAAGAATTATGAGATCCCTGTCGGTTAGGGTAAAGGAACATAATTTTAAAATGTTATGGAAGTGGTATCTGACCCCTATGAGACTGCATCAGATAGATAAAAAGAATAATAAATTGTGTTGGAGGTGTAAAAATACACTGGGTACATACGTTCATATGTGGTATGAATGTAAGGTGGTAGGGAATTTTTGGGCAAAAATTGAGAATGAGATTGATAAAATTATGGGATTGCGTCTCAAATTGGGGCCAGATACTACTTTGCTGACGGACGTAGACAATGTTAATTTAGATAATGACAAGAAAGAATTGTTGTCCATGATGCTTGTAATAGCTAGAATGTGTATTGCAAAAAAGTTGGAAAAATGACTTAACGTTAAAGGTGGAGGAGTGGTATAAACAGATGTGGGATCTTGCATTGAATGAAAAATTAACATGGGAGTTAAATCTTAAAAAAGGTATAATAAAAGAAAATAGATTTTGGAATATATGGCGAAAATTTGTTGATTATTCACTGATGAGAGACGGAACAAATAATTTGACACCAGACCAAATGAAATTTTGGGAACAATAGAAATTAATGGGAAATCCCACGACCTCCAGGACAATGTACATAGCACAGGGTGATGATGTATGTAATATGTATTATATAGTTTTTTTATTGTATTTAGAAGGTCTTTTTTTTCCTTTTGTCTAAAATGTTGCTATTTTGTCTTAAATGTTTGTTATATACTTTGAAAAATTAATAAAAATTTATAAAAAAAAGAAAAGAAAAGTAAAGAGGCAATTATGGAAAGTTGGAAAGAAAGCTGGCAGTGGAACGATAACAATGAGGTTAATTTTAACGTTGTATGGGATACCATGAAGTCAGTTTTTAGGGGGGAAAGTATAAGATTGGCAAGCTTCAAATACAAAAAATATAAAGTAGAACAGGCAGAAAAAGAAAGAGAAATAAAACAATTACAGGAGGAGCATGCAAAAAACAAAGATAAATTTTTTTAATGAAATTACAAGGATTTAAGGCAGAAGTAATGGGTAAAGATATTGATAAAGTTAAAAGAGATTTGATTTACTTAAATAGAGAATATTTTGAATTTAGTAATAAGAACTCAAAATTATTAGCAAGAGCAGCCAAGGTTAAAAGGGAAAAAAGAGAAATTGGGGTATTGGTTGATAGGCAAGGTTCAAGGTGTAACAAGAATAAGGATAAATGTAAAATTGTTAGGGAATTTTATCAAGTATTATATGCAAAAAAGGAAGTAGATTTGGAGAAGCTTAAAAAGATACTGGAGAGACAGTTAGGGAATGGAATAAAACAAGAGCATAGAGAGAAAATGGAGGAAAGGATAACTGATAAAGAGGTTAAGGAGGTAATAAGCGGATTGAAGATAGGGAAAGCCCCGGGGGATGATGGATTATCGACAGAGTTTTATAAAGAATTTAAAGAGGTAGTGGCACCGAAACTGGTGAAGTTATATAATTACATACTAGATGGAGGATCAATTCCGACTTCATGGTATAACACTACAATCGTTCTTTTGCCAAAGCCTGGTAAGAATTTGGAAAGAGTGGATTCGTACAGACCAATTTCACTTATAAATCAAGATGCGAAGATCTTCACAGCAATATTGGCTAACCGTTTAAATAGTTTCATGGGGGAATATATAAATGTTGATCAAGTTGGGTTTTTAAAAGGACGACATATGGCGGATCTGACTAGAAGGGTATTAGATTTAATAGACAGCATTAATCAAACAAAGGAAAAGGTGGGATTATTATCATTGGATATTTTTAAGGCTTTTGATTCATTGCAGTGGTCTTCAATTAAGGAAATAGTTAAGAAATATGGATTTGGGGACAAATTCAATAGGGTTATAGATTTACTATATCAAAAAGGAAATGCTAGGGTTAGAGTAAATGAGGAGCTTACGGATGTAGTAAAGCTAGAAGCTGGCACTAGGCAGGGCTGTCCATTATCTCCTATCCTGTTTATTATGGCAATGGAGATTTTAGCTAAAAGCATAAGGGAAGATCTAAATATAGAAGGGATTATGGGTAATAAAGTGAGTATGTATGCAGACGATACACTGCTTATGGTGAAGCGCCCGGAGCTGGTAATGGACAGGATTAAAGATCATTTACAGGTATTTCAAGCTATAACTGGATTAAAGATAAATTGGGATAAATCAGAACTGATGTTATGTAATTTGAAATCAAGTGAGATGGGTAAGATAGTGTCGACACTTAATATACAAATTAAAGACAAATTGAAATATTTGGGGATAATTATTTCAAACAAATTAGAAGAACTTAAACGATTGAACTATGACAGCTTGAAAATGGAATTTAAGAACAAAATACAAGAACTTCAGAAGTTAAAGCTGTCATGGTTCGGAAGGATTGCTATGTGTAAAATGATATTGTTACCAAAGATTAACTTTTTATTTGATACACTAGCGATCCACTTGAAAGAGAAAGAAATTAATGAGTTTCAAAAGATGTTCAATGGCTTTTGCAATGGAGGCAAAAAATCTAGGCTCCCAAAGAAGCTATGGTACCTGTCTCAAAAGAAAGGGGGTTTGGGTATGCCAAATTTGCTAGCATATTATCGAGCTTTTCAAGTTAAGAATGTTGTGAAGATTTTGGCAAGAGAAAAGACAATCTGGGAGCAATTGGAGATGAAGGAATATAGAAATATTGGAAATATGATTTTTTGGGGAATAAAGGACAGGGTGAAAGGGCCAAATAATACTATGATGAGAGGTCTCATGGAGGTGTGGAAGAAGGTAAAAAAGGACATGGTCCCAAATCTCTCTCCAATTGTGGAATTGACCGACATGATGTGTTTCCCAATAAAGCTAGATAAGGAAAAAATGGAAATATTGGATAAAAATGGGATGCTTTTATTGAAGGATTGGTTAAAAACTTGTGATTCTGATGCGGAGCGGAAAAAAATATTTGAGATATTAAACCTGAATTGGTTTCAGAAGTTGAAGGTGGATAATTGGAACAAAAAATATAAAAAAGAAGTAGGGTTAGATAGAATACACACAGAATTTGAGGAGCTGGTAAGGAAGATTAGAAAAGGGGAAAGTAGTATTAAAAGTCTTGTAAGTAAGCTTTATAACATACTGAATAGAGGTGCAGATCCACAGGAGGATTTGAAACGGAAGTGGGAACAAAATTTGAATATAACAATCGGGGAGATTGAGTGGAAAAACAAATGGAAAAAGAGGATTATGAGAACAATGTCTGTAAGAATTAAAGAACATAATTTCAAAATGTTGTGGCAATGGTACTTGACGCCATTAAGACTTTACCAGATGGATAATAAAAGAGATAAGTTATGTTGGAGATGTAGAGAATCTGACGGAACATATGAACATATGTGGTGGAGTTGTAAAAAAATAAGGGATTTTTGGGGAAGAATAGAAGGTGAGCTTGGTGAAATAATGGGTAAAAGTGTTAAGCTGGTGTCAAGTACTATTCTTTTAACGAATGTGGAAGGTTTGGGTTTAAATAAGGAGGAAAAAGAATTATTGGAAATTGTATTGACAACGGGCAGACAATGTATAGCTAGAAATTGGAAAAATGATATTGATATACAGATTGGAGAGTGGTATAAAGAAATGTGGAGTTTAGCACTGAATGATAAATTGACATGGGAGATTAAAGTGAAAAGAGATAATTTAAAAGAGGATAGATTTTGGAATATATGGAAACCATTTGTGGACCATTCTTGCATGGCAAATGATAGTTCAGGACCAGTACCATCTCAAAGAAGTTTCTAGAGATGAGCAGAAAATAAACTCTCCGGGCAATGTATATACTCACAGGGTGATTATTATTTATCCAAAGATTAGTAGTAGCACAGAAAGTTCTTACTATTTTGGATCTGGAAATAATGGTTTTTAATATTCGGTGGTTATATAGTAATTAATGAGTTTAGATATTGTTATGTGCTAACATTTAGTAATGTTTGTTAAGATGATACTATGGATTTGTTTGTGTATTGTATTGTTAGTCATTGTCTTCTTTTTTTTTTGTATGTCTTAAAAAATTTAATAAAAAAATTATATAAAATAAATAATAAATAAGATATACGGGCAACCAGTTGGCCCAGGTGCGTGGTGGCTTACGACGGCGGGACAGTTCTTTGTCTCTGTCGTCCTGTCCCTCTCTCTCCTCCTTAGTGGGCTCACGGTTCAATAGGGAGAATATATCCACGTACTCCCCCCGCCAAATCTTTTCCCTCGTGACCTGGGACAAATGATCACCAAGGGGCAATGAATAACCAGCCGTCAGCAAGGCTGTCACCGGCACATTAGGTACACGGGGCATACGCAGCGGAACCTGGACAGCCCTTGCGATGCCCGGCACTGCCCCGGGGGCGGAAACCCCCACCCCCAATGTTGTGACAGCATGGAACCAAGGGGCACAGGGATAGGCTGGCAACTGATCCCCACTCGCCTCGACTTGACGAGGCCATGGCCACTGAACCCCACCACTGGAAGTGGACTGTGATGTGGGTGCATTAACTTGAACCTGATACTCACTAGGTGCACCCCCGTGAGCCGCCCCCACTGGGGGTTCCGGCCCACGGCGGGCATCGGAGCTCGCGACCGGAATCGAGCTCTGGGGCCACACCTGACCACTCCCCGGCTGTAGCTCTGGACGAACAGGGAGCTGCGAGACACCGGCAGGCGCAGGCTGGAGCGTCTCAAGCAGCTCAACCCGGCTGGCTGCCTGTTGCAGTGTGGCAGCCGTCGAGGTAGCCGGTGGACACGAAGGGCCCCCAGCAGAGAGAGAAGGGCCCCCTCCCATGGGGTTGTGTGCAATCCCCAAGGATGCCTCAAGCACAGCTAAACGCATTAGCAATGCATCCACTGCCACAGATCCCCCAGTATAAAGTGGGCCAGGTGGGCCGGACGGCCCACTAGGCATTTGACCAGGAACCCCAAAGTGAGAGCCTGGGCCCGAATAGGGCCATGCCCAAAACTCCGGCCCATGAGGTGCCAGAGGGGGGACGTGCTGTGCACTCGCACCAGGCCCTCCCCCGCTGTCCTGACCCATGGCCGGCAACTGCGGGCCGAGGGCCAAAGCCCCTGAATGGCCGGCCGGAGGCTGGCCAGCCGAGTGCCAAGCACCAGCCTGCATCGCCCCACCGGTATCGGTGGGTAAAGCTGGGGTAGTGCCCTGCCGCGTGGGCACAGCCCTGGTCCTCCGACCTGAGGGCTGCCCCCCGCCCTGCGCAGGGCACGCAAAAGTCCTCCCCTTTGGCCGCGGTTTCGTCGCCGGGGCCTTACGTTTGGGAGGCATATCTGTTAGAAAGAGCAGGATCCCTTTCCAGGGATCAACCTGATGCCAAAAAACACAGCGCAGCCAGCAAGCCAAAGGCTCTGTGCGAAACCTTCCTTCCCAGCCAGGAAAGACCAAGGGCTAAAGAGCCGAAGAATCGAAGGAACAGCGACGGAGAAAACTTCTCCTCTCCATCGCTATTTTTAAAATGGCAGCTCGGCTGCCTCGTGGCCACCCCTTTTATAGAGGGGTGGCCACGCCCCCTAACTCACCCGGATGTCTGAGTCCGGGTGGGGGGGGCTGCAAAGAGCGCGGCGGCCACTTTGGCGCCGCGCTTTCATTATTTCTCTTACCCTTTCTCCACTCAAATGTTGAAACAGCTTTATATTCACAGCTCTCTATCTGCCATAACAATGGCCACAAAAAGCAGAAGTGGACATGCTCCAAAGGCATTTTTGTGCCCTCAAGATTGCTCTGTTGTTGTTACCGCTGTTGTCATTGTTGTTGTTGTTGTTGTTGTTACAAATCCCGATGGTTAGGAACTTGTTCTTCTTCAAGTATTGTATCCTTTCCAGATATTGGCTATCATCATGGTGATAGTCTTTCTGTTCTTAGATCCTTGGAACAGTTCTTCCGAATACATCCCATACCCAGTCTCTTGGGTTCTTCATACATGAAGTCCATCTACATCTAGGGCTTCTCTTTCCAGGGAACTTTCCTTGCAGAGAGAGTTGGAATATTCTATACTTTATGTTGAAATGTTTGAAGTGGTAGCTGTGTTAGTCTGTGAAAGCATATTAGAGAGTAAATAAAACAGAACAGCAAAAAAAAAGATATACTGTAGGAATCCGATCCATGTAAAGATCTATATCAGCCTCATAAGGAGCAGTTTATAGCCCCAGATAAACAAAGGAAGAGTTAAAAAATCTAACGAAGTCCAGCTTCATTAGACAAAGTAAGGAGGAAACAGAGATAGAGAGGATACATACACACGACTGCAGTCCTTGCTGAACAAAGGAATAATCATGGCGTCTCTTTATTCAAACAGAGTATATCAGAAACAAAACTTAAGGCACATCAACCAATCAGAATGTCAGAACCAAATAAGGAGAAATAAGGAGAATTCTTCTCACTTTTCTACGCATGCCCACAATCAAGCGTTGTCTCTCATGTATACAAAGAGGCCTTTGTTTACAAAATGTGTAGGAGACAGCCAGACAGAAACCAGATACATTCCCACATGTCCTCCTTTTTCATTTAAATTTGAGAGAGGGACGGCTAATCATACCCCTGCATGTCATCATACTCCATAACTACTCCTCCATATACATCATCACTGTCCTCCTGGACATCGTACCCTTCCTGACTCCTGGTACCTTGTTCCGGAGGATGATACCTCATTGAGTACAATTGCCGTCGTGCAAAACCCGATGTCTCCCTTCTACGCCGTGGACATGTGTTACACATAGAAATAAGATTAAGAATACAATAAATGCAAAAACACAAAGGTATAAGGCAGATAATAATAATGAACCCATAAAAGATCACTTGTCTAAGGACGGACAAATCAGGCAACCAAGAAGTCACCCAATCAAAGAGATTAACATCAGTGCGTACATTGTTAGTAATGCTCTCCTGTAAATTCTGAAGTTCTTTCTCAATAGTATTATTCAGATCCTGGAATTTTACCCGACATCCCTGGTTACCGACCATTTTACAAAATCCTCCGGATTTTGCTAACAGGTAATCTATGGCCAGTCTGTCCTGTATTTGGTCTTGATGAAGCTCAGTGATTTCCATTTGAAGATCCCGTATGACCCTCCCTGTGGCGTTGATTGATTTCTCCAGCCTACAGGTGAGTCCCAAAATGGACCTTCTATTCTCCTGGGAAATGACACCTGGGTATGATCCCAAGGTGAGTGCTCCAGTGATAACACTCCCTATAGCTCTCCCCCAGGAGCTACCATCAGAAAGCTGAACATCGATTATCACTTCATCATTGCAACCAGAACCCATCGGGCCGGCAACAGCTCTCCGGCTCCGTGCATCTGCCTGAAGCGGCATTTGCACTTGTACGGGTAAGGTAAAATAACCCAATGCTGCACATTGATATTGTCCTGGATGGAAATTCGTGGCAACTCCATTAAAAAAGAACCACATGTTGGGATCCTTAATTTGCCATCCATTGCAAATTGAACCACTATCTATAGCAGAATAATCAGGAGTAAACATAGGAAATACATCATATATATCTTCAATAGTAGTGTTAAACAAGGTATAATTAAGCTTATAAGAACTGTTATAACTACCCCATAACCAAAAATAATCATCACAACCCGTATAATTGCCTACATTCCGCAAAACCCTTTTTGCTTGAGTCCAGTGCTTCCATTTACTATTCCAGACTCCAGAACTATGACAGCAGAAACAAAGTCCTTTAGTGTATTTCTTGAATGTCATGCTTCGCCAGCGGGTGTTGTTAAATTGTTCTGGGGGATTAGAGAAGAGTGTAGACCTATCAAGATGTTGTAAGTGTCCAATAACCAACTCAGGCGTGTTGAACAATGCCGGAAGAAAGGCCATTTGAGACACTGCCAGTGGATGCTCATAGTATAACGTTGCATTCTTACCATGAACCTCAAACATATAGTTAGCATGACGAAGCCAAAAGTTGGGGTTGCCCCCATGAGTCATTGTTCTTACAGCTGGAAGCACAGTAAGAAAGAAAAGAACAAATGTCAGCACATTTAGTTTACTGGTGAACCACCATCCTGGAGCTGAGTAACCTTCTTCTCTCTCCATGGGCGGATCGCTCGAGCAGGAATCCACACAGGTCCTGAGGTCATAGAAACCGCTGCGTATCCTCGTCCCCAAGTGATTAGAGGCACAGGACCTTTCCACTCAGGATCCAGTTGATGCCGATAAACGACCAATGGCTTAGGAAGACACTCCTCGGTCCTGAAATGCAATTCGACTGGAGAGTGTGACCTGTTATGGGGAGCAAGAAGAAAATTAAGAGTATACAGTACTTTAGCAACAGCTGTGGGTATTTCAGCCACAGGAACCCCTCTATCTCCCACTTGCTTGTGTAACAAATTTTTGAATGTCAGGTGGGCTCTTTCAACAATCGCCTGTCCAGTCGAGTTATAGGGTATTCCATGGGTTAGCTTAATGTCCCACTGACGGCAAAAGTCCTGAAAGGCAGAAGAAACATATGATGGCCCATTGTCTGTCTTAAGGCTTTTAGGTTTACTCATTACCGCAAACGAACGAATGCAATGTTGTATAACATGTCTGGATGTTTCCCCCCGTAAGGGTGTAGCCCATATAAATCCAGAGAAGGTATCAACAGTCACATGTAACTTAGAAAGCGGAGCCAAAGCAGGTACTTGCGTGACATGCATCTGCCATAGCTGATTGGCTTCTGTTCCTCGAGGATTAACAGCATCAAATGGCAGGAATATAGGAGACTTCGTACAGGAAGCACAGGATGACACAATGTCTCTAGCCTGTGACATAGGAATGGAAAATCGTTTATGCAAAACCTTAGCAGATTGATGAAACATTGCATGACTGTCAATGGGGTTGTCAAAGAGAGAAAAAACCTCAGCAGAGTCCCGGAGAGCAGAATCTGCTCGTGCATTGCCCTCCGTCAAAAAACCTGGGATCCTTGTGTGAGAGCGTATGTGGGCAATGAAGAATGGGACCGTACGGTTGGAAAGAAAACCTTGAAGCTGTTGGAATAAAGCAAAAAGATCCCTATCCATCGATGGAGACAAATAAGCTTGAGCTAAAGTAAAAATAAGGTGGTAAACATATTGAGTATCCACAATCAGGTTAAAAGGCACATCAGAAAACGTAGAGAAAGCAAGTATGACCGCTGCCAGTTCCGACCGCTGGGCCGATGCTTGAGGTCCTGTAAAAACAACCTCCCATTCCCCAGTAGGACCCTGCCATGTAAGGACTCCACGGGAGGGGGAGCCATCCGAGAAAAGAGTAACGGCATGCAAGATAGGTTGCATGCAAAGCGGGGATGACAGGGAGTAAGAAGTGAGATTCAGCAAGGTAAACCGCTTATCTTTGGGGGGGTTAAATTTAACTTGTCCCACAAAGTCCGCCATGGCCACCTGAAATGCCTCAGAATGCTGTAGCAAGGCGGTTAGCTGATCCTGCGAAAAAGGAAAACAAACAAAGTCAACGTCATAGCCAGTCAAATGCTTTGCCCTAGTTTGGCATTTGAGGAAAAGATCAGCAATCGCATCAGGCAGGCGATAACAGTTTTTCGAGGGAGTGTGCGCCAAGTGTAGCCATTCCACGATGGCCACCTTCTGAGCGTTGACAGGCGCGAACAAAACAGCAGTGGGCAGCCTCGGTGTGGGAAGAAGAGCGCATGCCAGCGCAATGGTGCCTGAGGGCACCCGATCCACAGCGATGGTGTGCAGCTTTTCGTTGAGGCGTTGAAGAGCTGTACGCATCTCCGTTGTGCAGGGAATGATGTCCGCTGGAGAAGTGAGTCCAGAAAGAGCAGCAAAGAGTGGTGACAGTTCCTCAGTGCTCAGGGCCAAGAAGGGACGAGCCCAATTTATCTTCCCTAGCAATTGTTGCAATTGTACAAGAGTGAACTGCTCTGGAATAGCTATTGTTGGCAATAGCAGAGTTGAAGCGGTAGCTGAGAGCCTATGTCCCAGATATTGGAATGGATACATCCGCTGCACTTTTTCAGGAGCTATGATCAAGCCCGCTTGTTGCAAAATGTCTGCTAGGTCTTGCAGGTGTTTCTCCGTGACTTGTGGACCATGCAATAAAATGTCATCTGTGTAATGATAGACTTTAACCTCTGGATGACGTTGCCTGAAAGGTTCCAAAGCCTTGTTCACAAAATGTTGGCATAGAGTCGGCGAGTTGGCCATACCCATAGGCAAGACACACCATTCAAACCGTTGAGTAGGATGTTCATTATTGTATACTGGCAATGTAAATGCAAATTTTTCTCTATCTTGTGGCGCTAGCAAGATTGTATAAAAACAGTCCTTCAAATCTATAACCATGAGTTGATGATCTTCAGGGACCATGTTCGGATTAGGAAGTCCAGATTGTAGAGGTCCCATTGACAAGATGTGCTCATTAACTTTTCTCAAATCATGCAACAATCTCCATTTTCCAGACTTCTTTTTCACCACAAAAATTGGAGAGTTCCAAGGACTAGTGGTTGTTTGAATATGTCCCAGATTTAATTGCTCCTGTACAAGGGCCTCCGCCGCCTGGAGCTTTTCTCTTGAGAGCGGCCATTGATCCGTCCACGCTGGCGGGGTGTTTTTCCATTGTAGTGGAAGTGCATGCAACGGCGCTGCAGGGGAGGCCCGTATCACAAATTTGTCTGCAAGGTACACCCTGTTTTAGCCATGAGATCCCGGCCCCACAGAGTAATAGGAATATCCATAATCAGGGGGTGAAGAGAAACTTTTGTTCCCCCTGAGGTCTCAAAGACGATTGGATGAACACTCTGCTGTGCTGGCTCGTACCCGCCCACCCCAAAAACTTCCCTACATGGGCGGACGGCCCATCCAATCGGCCAATCTTTTTTTGCCACCACTGAAATATCGGCTCCTGTATCAATTAGTCCAGACACTGAACGTCCACCCATAATCAGCGAGCGGGTCGGTCTATCCTCGGTGATTTGTATCACTGCCATAGCCGCTGTTACAGTCCCCTCCTGGGATGGAGTTGCAGTGGTCCCTAGTGGGAGCAGATGAAGACGTCCTACAGGTTGTCCCTTAGGCAGGGTGAGATGTTGCGTGGCTGATGCAGGGATGACAATTTCTTGGTGACCCAATGTAACTGACCCTGCTGCAATGTGTACAGAAGCGGGCAAGGCGTCTGGGCAAGGAAGAACAATGCCCACCATGCCCTGGGGAATAACATCATCAACCAGTGTGGGAAGAGCCTCCACACACCCTGGCACAGTAAAGGTACAGTCCTTGGATAACCTCAATAATAGCCCTTCTTTTAGAGGATGGTTTTTTCTATATCGTGAAATCATTTCTTGGGCAAGTTCCATATCTTCTTCCATCTCTTCCAAAACCTCCTCTATTGCTTCCTCACTGACCTCTGGTAGCCCTATTATTTTGCCTGGGCCCGAGCAAGGCCCGCACTCCCATTTCCCTGCTGCTGTGGAGAAGAGTCAGAGTCTTTGTGCTGAGCAGCTGAGGAGTTGGCATTAGGATTTGAGCGGCACTGATTGGCCCAATGGTACCCTTTCTGACAAATGGGACATTTCCTTGAAGGGCGTGCTGCCTGCTTTTGAGAGAAGCGACATTGTGCTTTAAAATGCCCTTCTTTTCCACAACCAAAACAACGTTTGTTTTGAGCCTGAGTTGTGGGCAACTGAACTGCAGCTGCCAGAAGTTGAGCCTTGTAACTGTGAGTCCCCACATTTTGACAAACTTTCATCATGTCTGCTATCGATGTGCCTGGCCGAGCATAAACAGCTGTCAGAGCACCCTTACAATCCTCATTGGCATTTTCAAAAGCCAGTTGTTTCATGAGCATTTCCCGTGCCGGGACATTTTCCACCTGGCGGCTGAGGGCAGTCATGAGTCTGTTAAGCCCTGCCTAATTGCTGCAAATCCAGCAACTGAGCTATCCCCTTTGGAAGGAATCTTACTCCAGGCACGCATGACTATCTGTGCAATATCTCCCAACTGGGCATCAGTGAGTGCCAACTGCTGTGTGGGGTTGGCAAAATTTCCCTCCCCACATAACATATCCATCGTGAGTGCAGGGCGTGTGTGATGTACCTCCCAAGCCACATCCCTCCACTCCTGCAAGCAGAGCATAGCTTCTGCAGGAGGCAGGAGTGCTTTGATCATCTGTTTCCAATCAGCTGGTATCAATTTTTGAGAAGCAATGGCTTCCAACAGAGTTTTTGTAAAAGGTGCATTAACCCCATAGTCACGTATGCTGACTTTCAGTTCCTTCAGATATTTGTAATGGATGGTTTCATATCTATCTGGGATTGCCGGTGCATTGCCAACAGCCAGAGCCCCCCTGATCACTGGGTATATCTCAGTAGATTCCACATCCAGCACAGCTGCAGTTAAAGCAGCAGAGAACTGTGTTTTTGTAGGGCTAAAAGTGCTTGATTGCTGCAAGGCAGGATATAATGTCCCATCTCCTTTTCCACCCCCATCCCCATCAGGGGGCTCATGCTGTTGTTTCTCATATGATGGAGGGGCAGTTGCCATAGTCCCTCCCTTGGCTGGAGGCAAAAGCTTTGGAAGGGGACCAGCAAGCCACTGGGAGAACAACATATTTTTGGAGTATGTCTTTGAAGGCAGTTTCTGACTTCCTCCCATGTATATTGCACTGAAACAGAAATTCCCTCATGCTTCTGCAATGCATTTCCAATTTGATTCCACTGTTTTAAGTCCAAACATTCATCATATTTAACCCAAGGACAGATTTTTCCTACAACTTGGACCAGTTGCTGTATTTCCTTCTTATCAGCCCTTTTCCCATTGTTATTCAAAAGATCTGAGATATCTTTACAAAGCGCCTGTTCTGGCGAAGCAAGCACGCACCCCATGATAAAAAAAATTTTCACTCACCCTGTGGGACCCAAAGTAGACTTTGGATGAATTTCGAGCGCTCGACTGACCTTTCCTCTGGTCGTGAGTGAGTGAAGACCTTGTCCCGGTCGCAATTATGAGGTGCTAATTAGGTGCTAATTGCTGATTGCTGAAGCAGATATCTTCAAAGCATTCCTTTGAATTTCATTCAAATGCCTCACACGGGGCACCACTTGTAGGTATCCGATCCATGTAAAGATCTATATCAGCCTCATAAGGAGCAGTTTATAGCCCCAGATAAACAAAGGAAGAGTTAAAAAATCTAACGAAGTCCAGCTTCATTAGACAAAGTAAGGAGGAAACAGAGATAGAGAGGATACATAAACACGACTGCAGTCCTTGCTGAACAAAGGAATAATCATGGCGTCTCTTTATTCAAACAGAGTATATCAGAAACAAAACTTAAGGCACATCAACCAATCAGAATGTCAGAACCAAATAAAGAGAAATAAGGAGAATTCTTCTCACTTTTCTACGCATGCCCACAATCAAGCGTTGTCTCTCATGTATACAAAGAGGCCTTTGTTTACAAAATGTGTAGGAGACAGCCAGACAGAAACCAGATACATTCCCACAATATACTTTTTGTTGTTCCTCATGATATGGCCAAGGTATTAGAACTTTCTTTGCTTAATGGTCTTAAAGAGTTCTTGTTCTTTATCCATTTGGTGCAATACTTCTAAATTAGTCACATGGTCAACCCATGATATCCTTAGCAGCTGACTGTAGATCTACAGTAAATAAAACAGAGGTCAGATTCTAAGCATGTTAGGAACTACATGCTTAGAATCTGATCTCTGTTTTACTTACTGTTCTGTCAACACATGATACCTAGGAAAAGCTAGTCCTAAGTTGTATGATATTGGCATTTGTTTGTTTGTTAATATCCTATCTTTCTTCTAAAAAGGACCCAATGTGGTTTACATTGTTAAAAATAATTTTTCATCTCCTCTAATAGAGGCAGTATGTTTTTCTTTATCATTTACTGCTGAACATGAGATGGCGGATGCATTTGCACACACAGCTTAGCGGAATAACTTTCATGCACAACAGATGAGCTGATGGGTAATCAGTATGTCGGTCTAGGCAGGCCTTGCTTTCATAGAGCCTGTTTTTTCTTATGCTCTCATATTACCTCTAAATGTTTTTGATGCTTGTTACTATTGGTTGGAATTTTTAAAAAGTGATCCAAAATGTCTCCAAATGATTCACAGGTAAATATTACCCATTACAATGCAGAAGAAATACCTTCAGATCTTGGTTTACAGCCAATGAGCCAGCTGCATCTGCAGATGTTTCTGTGGTCATGTGGCATCCATGACTAGGCACCAGAGTGCATGGAACACTGTTACCTTCCCAATGAAGTGTTTCCTATTTATCTACTTGCAATTTCTTGCTTTTGAACTGCTAGGTTAACAGGAGCAGCTCCCCTAGTGGCTTAGTGGTTAAGACTCTGAGCTGGAGACTGGAAGGTTGGGTTTCGATATTTAAGAGCTGTACTTGTGGACATGAAAGGAGCCTCACTCAGGCATCCCCTAAAAATCCTTTCAACCCAGAGTAATCTTTGATATGAAATTATAGCAGGAGCTGGGACAGATGACAGCAGCTCACTCCGTCTCACAGCACTCGGGTCTCTAACTGCTGACCTACTGACCTTCCAGTTGTCAAGTTCAGCATATTAACGACTAAGCCATTGTAGTCTCTTCTTCAGTTATTACATTTGCCATATTGACCAGAATTGTATTACTACCATGATTAAAGTACCTCAATTTAAATCTTTGTGGCAAATTGCTGCAAGTTAAGAAGTCAGTGAAACCATTGGCTGTCACATAGCTTGACTCACATCAGCAACTGCCTACGCTGACTTCACAACTTGCAACAATTTGGCACTAGTTTTAAAACCAGTTGTAAATTACATCCAGCATGGGCTCCTTGAATTAGTGAGAATTTGGTAAATTAATTCCTTCATGTTTTTCACTGATTCGATGGAACTACTCTAGTTGTTACTTACTATTAGATTTCAGTCTGAGATTTACATTAACGGCCTTATGCTGGTGTAAGTTTGGATGCCTGTCATTGTATTTTTAAAATGTCTTTATGCCCAAGTTATAGGTAACTTTTACTTTTAGCATATTACTTCCAGACTTTCCCTGTTATTTTACTAGCTTTGCAGATGGGTGAATCTGAGATGATGCAACTTAGTCTAGTTTCCACTGGACTTAGTAAACTAAGATAAGATACTTAAAAATTCTGTGATGTCTCTACTGCACATAAAGCACAGGCTCTGAGAAGCTGAACTCTTCTTCTCTCCAAAATCTATGGGTACCAATATGCATGATCTGAACCATCCCTCTATGAAGCATAAATAAGAAGATGACTTTGGCAAAGCTATCTATAGCTCTCACTATAGAAGGTTCCATGAAATGCGCTCCCAAGCTGGTGAGACATAAAAATTTATTGAAGGAGAACTAAGTCATGATGGAACTGAAATTGGTTCTGAAGTCAAAGAGCTGAAAAGAACTCCCTGGCATGCTCTTGCCCAGTTCATATTGCTGGCAGGGTGCTGGCACAGCAAGTCAGTGAGCATGTATGGGGGTGGGGGGATTTATGTACATAGATTCAACCAACAGATGGAAATTGTTCATGCATGCTGTGAGACAGGATTTGAAACACTCTGTGTTATGAAACTAAGCAGCCAGCCATGCAGGCAAGCAAATCACAGAGAGAGAGGGGGGGACAGGAAAAGAGAGAGAGACTCCCAAGCACAGGACTGTATTATGGGTAAAATACATCTTAACAACAGCATATACTTAGATCTATGTAGAGATTTGGTCTGTTAATCTTTGAACTTAAAGAGCCAGAATTCCCAACTTAGAATTAATTCTGTAATTTTTAAATAGTAACTTTTCAAAGCCGTGGATCCATCTATATTCTGAGTGTGTCTGCCTCTTTGAAAACATTGTGTTGCGCTGTACTCCCTGTACCATTTCATCTGAAATTTAGCCATTTGGAAGGAGCAAGTATCATAGCAATCTTTATTGATTTCAATAAAATAGTAGAGCTATGGAGTTTTAAGGAACCCAAAAAAATCACTGACATCAATCCCTTAGCAATATGCAATCCATACTCAAAGATATGTCAGTTGTAGTGTGTTTGGCATGAGTAGAAGCCTCTTGAGCCAGCACAACTGCCTTTGGGCCAGCACAATCTCCTTGCACCAGTTGATCTTAGATAACCTGGCACAAATGGATCTGCAAAGTTACTCCAAATTCCATTCAGTGCAGATCTACAGGCACTTTGCCATCACAAACACTGGGATAGTTCTAAGTAAGTTCCTAGGTAGGGAGGAGTTTAGACTCAGCACAACCTCAGCTGCCTTAGTATCAGTTCACCAACAGCCATATTTGCTACCTAGGATTTCACCCTAAATCATTCCTGACAATTAACCATCCAATCTCTGTTAAACATCCAGCAAAAGAGTGTCCATCACTTTTCAAGGTAGTCGGTTCCACTGTTGAAGAGCTCAGGAACTTCTTCCTAATATTATGTTGAAACTTTGCTTATAATTTGAAGCTATTGTGATTGGGTCCTGGACTTTCTGCACTGTTTGAATGTAGCAAACGGAGCAGTGCTGGTTACAGGTATTACATAACCTATCAGCTGCAATTTCACTTCCAGGCAAAATTCAAAGTGCTACTTTTGACCTATAAAACCCTAAATGGCCTGGGTCCAACTATCTCAGAGCCTGTATGAGTCTGCTCAGGTTTTAAGATAATCGGAGCAAGCTTTCCTCTGAGGACTTGGGAGAGGGCCTTCTCTGCTCCTTCTGCCAGATTCTGGAATTCCCTCCCACAGGAAGCCAGTCTGGCCTCATCTTTGTTATTCTTCCACTGGGAGGTAAAGAATTTTCTCTTCAGGTAGACTTTTTTAAATTAATTGATTGATTATTTAAGGTGGGTTTCTTAAAATAGGGCTGTTACATTTCTATTGTTTTAATGTGTTTTTGGAATTGTTTTTACTTACTAGCTTTAATATTATATATAAAATATATGTTTAATCCCTTTTTAACAATATAATTTATTGGGGGTGGCTTTAAAAGATTTTTTTTGATACCTTGTTCTTTACAGGAGAAAAGCAGGATATAAATATTTTAAATAAAAAGTAAATAAATTCATAAACCATATATGACATGATGCTTTGGAAACACAGAAAACAAAGTTGTTTCATCTTTCACATTGACAACCTGTCAAATATTTGAAGATCACTATCAAATTGCCTTTTAATCCTCTCCTGCCTGAACAAATCCATCTCCTTTAACCATTCCTCACAGAGTTTCCAGATCTTGAACCTTCTTGGTGGCCCTGATCTAGACATATTCCATGTTGTTATTATACATTTTAAACAGTGTCACCCACTACTGGACATGGGATGCCAAGTAAAGTCTTACCATATATGTATGTATGTAAGTATGTATGTATGTATGTGTGTGTGTGTGTTTATTTAATTAATTAATTTCTATGCTGCCCATTTGGGATATTTCCCCACTCAAATAGCATACAGTGGTGCCATATTTTTCCTTGATCTGGACACTATACAGTACTTCTGTCAAAGCAGCCAACATTGCACTAAATTTGCTACATTGTTGACTTACGTTTTGCTATGTTTCTACTAAGACTGCAAATTATTTCCAGCAGAAATAAAATATTGGAGGTTCCTTTTCTAAAACAGCAAAATGTAAT
The DNA here is from genome assembly GCA_035047345.1 of Bradypodion ventrale. NCBI lineage: Eukaryota > Metazoa > Chordata > Lepidosauria > Squamata > Chamaeleonidae > Bradypodion > Bradypodion ventrale. The sequence continues at coordinate 279,972,955 of JAWDJE010000002.1, read as the reverse complement.
TGATGTAGTACTATTGGCCACCCATCCTGCCTTGCACCTATCTGTCTCTATTTTGGCAGGCATACCTAGCCTCTCCTGGGGGCAAGTATTCCTGAAAAGAGCATCAGTTTCTGACAAGCAAACAAAAATTATAGCCATGGTTTTGTATCCATTGAGAGTCATAAAAGTTTGGATTTCCAAACCTCAGTGTACATTTTGGTCCCCAGTTGAAGTAGACTGGCTTCAAATCAGTCTAAGCAAAAGCAGGCTGTTTATTGAAGCACCATGCCAGGGCCCAACTGTTGTGTATATAACTCAAGTGAAATGTGATTGAAATCAGATCTAACAATCCTCCATTTTCCCCTTGTTCTTCCTCTTGTGTAAATATTCCCCTTGTGTAAACATCGCGGGACTTGTTTCCTGCCTAGCTGTAGTTGTTGTTTACTCATTATCCAATCAAGTGTTGTTACCTTGTTGTTTACCTGTACTGACCAATCATGTGGCTCCACGCCAGGTTTGAATAATTATCTATTGTATATAAGGAGCATTGCTCCGCCATTGACCTCATGTTCAGATTGACTACCTTCCAATAAAGATGTGTTTGGCCCCCTAACTGCTGGCTACTGCGTATCAATCTGCAAACATCAAACCAACCCAGTTGCCCATAAACCTCTTGAAAGCTGCACTGACTATTGAATTCTACTGAAAGGAGTGCACTGATAAAATTGACTGGTTTGGTCTGTTTCAGCATGATTTGTAAAGGCTATATGGTTGTGTTTTAAAATATATCGCTGTGTTTTATACTCTATGAAAAAATGTCCCATGAACAAGTGCATGATTATTTTTTTTAGAATCCCATTTTATCGAAAATGATATACTACAGTAAAACCCCGTATACCGATTTTAATTGGTTCCAATGAGTCCATCGTTGTACGAAAAAATTGTTGTATGATACAGAGATTTTCCCTATGGGATGATCCGTACAATGATTTTCGCCATGGAAATGCTAACAGCACAAGGTTGCTTTTGCCTTGAGAAGCGCTTTCCCAGTGGTAAAGTGCTTCCCAGGGCAATAGTCCCCCTGTGCTGTTAGCGAAATGGATTCTCGCTGGTCTCCCTGTTGTTTGCACAAGGGGACCAACGAGACTCCATTTTGCTATCAGTGCAGGGGTGCCTTTGGCTGGAGAAGTGCTATGCCCCTGGGAAAGGGCTTCTCTGTCCAAAGGCACCCCTGTGCTGTTAGCAAAAGGGATTCCTGCTGGTGTCCTTGTGGAAACAGCAGGGGGCCCAGCAAGACTCCATTTCATTATCAGTGCAGGGAGAAGCTGGAGAAGAACTTTGCCCCTGGGAAAGGGATTCTCCAGCCAAAAGGATTATTTAAAGGGATTCCTGCTGGTCCCCCTGTTGTTTGCGCAAGGGGACCAGCGAGACTCCATTTTGCTAATAGGGCAGGGGTGCCTTTGGCTGGAGAAGCCCTTTCCCAGGGCAAAGCACTTCTCCAGCCAAAGGCACCCCTGCGCTGATAGCGAAATGGAGTCTCACTGGTCAACTTGCTGAACAGCAGAGGGACCACCGAGAATCCCTTTCGCTAACAGTGCTGGGCTGCTTTCCCCCTGGGAAAGCACTTCCCAGGAGGAAAGCAGCCCAGCGCTGCCAGTTCACAAAGGGGATTTTGGGGGCAGGGGAAAGGTTCCCTGACACCACCCCAAAGCCACCCGGCTTTTGCCTTTTAAAAATAATACAATGATAAAAATGGTTGTATGATTGTTATGTATGTAACTTGTGCCTTTAAGAAATGTAACCTTGCATTTAAAGTAACCTTGTATCCGAATGAATTGTAAATGAGTCCCAGTGATTACAATGTAACTCAGCTGTTCTTGCTAGCGATTCAGCTGCCACTAGAGGCAGCTGCAGAGCTCAGCCCATATGGTTCAAATCACCCAATCACTGAGTAGCGCGGGAAACATTCCTGCCACAGGTAAACCTTGTAAATATTCAGTACGTCCCAATGACGTCACTGATACCGCAACCAATGGGTGCCCACAGGGCAAAATTCAAATGTACTGCAAGCATAGATAAGGAGCTGCGTCTCCGCCATTACCTCATGTTCAGATTGCATACCTTGCAATAAAGATGTGTTTGGCCCCCTGACTGCTGCCTACTGCATATCAATCTGCAAACATCAAAACGATACATTTTTTTTAAAAAAAGCAATTGTTGTACTATTTCGTCGCTGTACAATGCAATCGTTATACGGGTTCTACTGTACACCATTTATGTGCCTATAAGTTCTAGTTCAGGGCTTAGTAAGGAACATGATGGCATGCAGCTGCTATTGGTTTACAACATCCTTCAACCCAGTCCAGCATATTCAGTAGTGAAATAAATTTACTGACTGACTGATTTGAGAGTCTGGGAACTCTTGCTGGATTCATAGACATGTAGCAGGTTCTTGTTTAAATATTTCAAAATGTATGAATAGCTATGTTGGATCAGACCAAGGCCTATCACTTATTTTTCTGTTACACAATAGCCAGACAGTTGCTTAAGGATGGGATTGCCATATGTCAGTCCTCCAAATCCAGGCAACCTGATTTATGTATTATGTACATTATTATTATTGGGTGCCCTCATCTGCATAATAACAACTGTATGCATTAATGTACATGGATTTTCCATATTATGCACACTGAGCATATTTCTCATTGCATTGTTTTTCTATCACTGTGTTTCAGCCATTATTTATATAGTAACTACTGATCAGATGAAATCTCTGTAGTGTAGTGTAAAATTTAGTGGCAACTTGGAATACGGAAACCAAAGTTCAAAACCCAGCTTAATCTCAAATTTTACTTGGTGCCCTGGAGCAGTCTATCACCCAAACCTGTTTTACATGCTACACATTTTGCATTTTATATGGACTAGGTAACTAAATGATCTAAATTCTCATTATGGTTGTTTCTTATTGAACCTGAAAGCAATTGGTTCTATTAAACAATTTATCTGTATGTAACATTTCCATCAAAAAAACATCATCACCAGGTGACCCATAAACTAAGAGAACAATTCATTTGACGCAAGTTCAGATTTTGGAAGGGAATCACACTTTCTCAAGGCACCTGGGACTTCTATTTTTACACACCAGAGCCTGCTGTCTGACATATGAGCAATGCTGAGATAAACCAGTGTGGGAGAATTGGTAACTAAGCTCTAATATGCTCATCTTCCTCAACCATTTGCCAACCATAAAAAAAAGAGATTTATTTATGTTTTCCATGGCTGAAGAAGTGAGCTCAGCTTTGGTTACTTCTAAGCAACTTAATTAAATACCCCACAGTAGATTCTGCTAATATCCACACACTATATACTGAGCTGTTTTTAATGTTTGGATGATATTCAACCTGTTGTTTTCCTATTAAGACTTTGGAAATTTCAGTATGTTAAAGGGTAACATTATTGAAGTGGGTCACAACAAGGGGTTTCTGAAGTTATTACCGCTATGTGTGAGGGCAGTGATGTTATTATGCAGCAGAGCAGAACAACATTGCAGGCACATACCCCAATAAAGGACTCAGACACTGGTGAAAGTGGATAACGGCATTGGGCCACATTTATTGATTCATGCCCTAGTCCGAATTATAAATTTCTATTGGTATTTGACCAATTATAATTCTTAAGGCAAGCAGGCCGAAGTAACACTGGTAAGGTGCCACCCAAAATTGCCAACGGCAATTGTTACAATGTATCTATTTGTATCAATTTGTTTGTTGACAACAAACAAATTGTTGACCGTAGTCAATATCTAACTAATGACCCCACCCTCTGACGCGTATCCGTAAAATCACGGGGTGATGCATGCTGTCTAGCTGTAGCCATCACCCCGTCGCCTGGTTCGTCGTTGACCGGACAACGTTTAACCAACTTATGCCTGTCTAGTGTTGTCCAGTCAATTGCGAACCTGCCGGATACCTGTGGGTCATAAATGTTTACCTTACCATGTGACCAAAGTCAACAGCAGCAACAGAAACCCCTATATCAAACCATAGCAACAGTGTGGGATGGGCGAAAAAGCCAGGACCCGAGAGCCAATTGTGAGTCCCAGCCAAAAATTCCCACCCGGCCCCGAAGCGACCAAAATATCACACTGTTAACTAGGGAGGGGGTGGAGGGGAAAAACTTCTCCGCTCCGTCACTTCGCAAAATGGCAGCTCGGCTGCCTTGTGGCCACCCCTTTTATAAGGGTGCTGGCCACGCCCCCTAACTACCCGGATGCCTTCGTCTCAACCGGTACTCACGGTGGAAGAGGGCAAACATAAAACTGAAAACTCTGTGAGCCCCACCTCCCCATGCTGCGTATGTCAGCCCCGGAGTACCCATAAGCAGCCGCAGTAGAAGCCGCCCCTATCCTGAATGAATGGGTGCCGCAATGAGCCCCAGGGAGGCCAACACTGGCTAGTGCCTTCCCGGTCACCCTCCAAAATTGAAATTTAGTAAGGGGAGACCCACCTTGGTGACAGAAAAACGGGCCATGGTGCGTGCCATGCAGTGCAAGGAACTCCTGTAGGGCACCAACCGGACAGATGTCTGCCAAGGAACATCGTAGCAGTCTCACTCCACTGCCTACGCCGTGCTGATCCCTTTTAGAGGAGCGTATCCTCAACTGAGCCCAATCATGGCAAACACAGACATCGTCGAGTTCCAGTGCCCTACGACTTGCATCCGCCTTAGACAGCATCACAAGCTCGCTGATGCGGAGCGCTCCAAAAAAGGCCACCGTTGTAGCCGCATGAAACAGGGCTGCCTCATACCTATCAAAACATAGGTCATGCCAGCCCCGTGCCAGTTGGGTAAGAACCCCTGGGGAAATCGGGTGGCGGTCGTCCGGGCTACGCCCACGCTCCCGCACACACCCCTCCAAAACGTGTCTCACAGGGAAGTCAGCGGTACCGTCCGCATGACCGCCTACTTTGGCCAGTAAAGCCAGCGCTGACAGCCTGGATGCTATGGTGCGAGGTGCGAGGCCCTGGGCATGTAGGTAAACCATGAATCGAAGGATGTGGGCCACTGGGATCGGCCAGGTGTCTGGCAGCCGAAATTGGGCACAGAATGCTTGGAAAGAAATGAATGCGTGGTGATACGCCTTACGCGTGCGTGGCACCAGCGACATGCCGATCGCCCGGTTCACCTCTCCTTGCCAAGGGTCCATATCTCGTCCTGGAGTGGCGAGGGAAATTCCTCCGCATCCGGGGCCAAGGCGCGGAACCGGGAGATCTGCAGGCGGGACAAAGCGCCAGCGATATCATTATTGACACCCGGGACATGCCTGGCCCTGAACAGCACATTGAGGCGCAGGCTGCGCAATACAAACTGGCGCACCAGGTCCATGACCCTGGGTGTTTCAGAAGTCTGTGAGTTGACAATGTGGACAACGGCCGCATTGTCACACCAGAAATGAACCACCGAGTTGGCCCACTCCGCACCCCATAGCATCAAAGCCCCCAGGATGGGGGAAAATTCCAGATACGTAAGATCTCGCAGGCGACCCATGCCCGACCAGGCTGGCGGCCACCCACCATAGGCCCACTTCCCATTGAAGTACATCCCATAACCCAGGGATCCAGAGGCATCGGACTGTATCTGGAAACAAGGTGAAGCCAGAAGGTCAGATCTCCAAAATGACACCCCATTGAACTCCCTCAGGAACTGGAGCCAGATAAGCGTATCTGCCCTGATACCCCGGGTCAGTCTCACCCTATGGTGGGGCCTGGATAATCCTGCCATGGCGTCGCACAAGCGCCGAGCAAACGCCCTGCCCGGTGTGACCACCCTGCAAGCGAAATTGAGGTGACCATGTAGCACCTGCAGTTCCCGCAGGGATGCCGTGCGTTTAGCAAGCAAGTCCGAGATGAGGGCCACTATCCTTGACACCTCATCCCCCGGTAACCTAGAAGCCTGCGCTACCGTGTCAATCTCCACCCCCAGGAAGACTAGCTGAGTAGATGGGCCCTCGGTCTTTTCGGGCGCTAAAGGGACACCAAGCTCCTCCATTAGCGTCTGAAATGTGTTGAGGAGACGTGTGCACGTGTCCCAGCCCCGTTCACCCCCGAATAAAAATCATCCAGGTAATGGGCTACAGACCGAGACCCTGACCTACGCACAAAAGCCCACTGTAGGAAGGTGCGGAAACGCTCGAAGGCCGAGCATGATATGGAACAGCCGAAAGGCATGGCCTTATCGAAACAAAAGTCACCCCGGAACTTGAAGCCCAGCAACCCAAAGTCACCCGGGTGGACCGGCAGGAGACGAAAGGCAGACTTAATGTCGCACTTAGCTAACAGCGCACCCGGGCCACATGAGCGCACCATGCGCAGCACTCGGTCAAAGGATGCATACCTGACCGAGCAAAGGTCATCAGGGATAGCATCATCAACCATTCGGCCGGCTGGGTAGGAGTGATGAATCAGGCGGCACTCGCCCGGTGACTTCTTGGGCACTAAGCCCAAGGGGGACACTTTAAGGTTGGGAAACGGGGGTGCAGGGAAAGGGCCAGCGACCCTGCCTGCATCAACCTCCTTAGTAATGCTGACAGCAGCCACCTCCTCCCTTCCCCAAGGGACAAAAGGTTGGGGGCATCTTGGGGGGACCTATCCCCCATGAAAGGGAATACTAAACCCCAGCCGAAAACCCTGAAGCAGGTAAACCGCGTCTGCCGTCCTCGGGTACAATGCGAGCCAACGCTCCAACATGTCCACATTAATTGGGGAGGGGGCCTTTCGGTGGACCAGCTCCCTCTGCGGCAGTCTTGCCAGCCCCTTGTCCACCCCTACCTCTGCCCCGCATCCCTCCCGGCCTGGGGCAGGCGGAGGCAGCATGGGGGCCAGCACAAGAGGGACACTCATGCCTGTACCGGCAATTCTTCCTATTGCAGGAACTATTGGATGAGAAAGCCCAGCACAACAGGCGGGCTGGAACCCCCTGCCCCGCCATCTGGCGGGGTGTCTGTGCTGGGGCCGCTCGCTGGACCGCATGTCCACAATGGTATCTTTCCCCAGGCGCAGGGCGCGTGGCGGTCATGTACAGAAGCCACAGCTTCTGGCAGGGTTCGTCCCACCTCATCTCAGGGTGCAGGGGAATCCGCATACGGAATTCCTCGTCATAAGCCAACCACTACGGGCCCGGGAAGTCGACCATCGCCTGGTAGATGTTGTCCAAATACTGGACCATCGGGATTGCCAGATCCGGCCTGGCCCTGAGGTAAACCGCCATGTATATGAGGTATGCCGGCAACCAGTTGGCCCACGTGCGTGGCGGCTTACGACGACGTGCCTGTTCCTTATCCTTCTCATCCTGCCCCTCCCTCTCCTCCTTGGTGGGCTCTCTGTTAAGAAGGGAGAAGATGTCCACATACTCCCCACGCCAGATCTTCTCTTTGGTGGCCTGGGCCAGATGGTCTCCAAGGGGCAAGGAATACCCCGCTGTCGGCAATGCCGACACCGGCACGGTGGGAACTGCAGGCACTTGAAAAGGAGCCTGGACCAACCCGGTCACCCCTAACACGTTCCCGACTGAGTAGGAGGCACCACCCCAAACAGGGCCCTGGGTGGGAGGTGAAGTCGCCGGGTGGGACGTCGGCGACTGAACCGTCGCGCCACCCGTGCGAGTCCACGGCCACTGAAATGCTCCCCCCAACATAGCTAGATGTGTGGGTGCACTAGATTGAACCGCATACTCACATGCTACACCCCCATGGGCTGACCCCACCGGGGGTTCCGGCCCACTGGGGGCGTCGGAGCTCACGACCGCAGTTGAGCTCATCGATGGGGCCTGCTCAGCACCAGCCTGTTGTTTGGGGAGCTGCGAGGCAGTGGCCGATGCTGGCCCACGCGCCTCGGGCAGCTCGACCCGTCCCGCCGCCTGCCGCTGCCCGGCAGACGAAGCATCAACCTGCACCCCAAAAGGCACCCCCGGGTAATTAACCCTCGCGAGGGACGCCTCGAGGGCCGCAACACGGGCCAGAAGGGCCTCAACAGTGACGTAGCCCCCTAAGCCAAGGGGGGCAAAGGGCCGGCCGGCCCACCGGTTGCAGGCACCGGTCCAGGTCCCTGGACCCCGGGGCCCGAATATGGCCACGAGCCCAGGCCCGGCCCCTGCGGGGCCGGGGGCATGCCCTGCCAGGGGAGGGAACCCAACCACCCCCCATGGCTGAAACCCCCCGCAGGAACCTGCGAACTATGGGAAGAAGGCCCCGAAAAATGGGCCATGCCAGGAGCAGTGGCCATTGCTTGCGGGCCGGGGGCCGCGGCCCCTGCCGGGCCGGTATGCGGACGCCCCGCCTCAGGCCAAGGGGCTACCAACCCCATCCCACCAGTCCCGGTGGGCTCAGGCAAGGGAGGCTGCTGGGGAGGCGCAGTCGCGGTCCTCCGACCCGGCTGGCGCCTCCGCGCAGAGCGAACCGCGTTCGCAGCCGCCTTCTTCTTAGAGGGCATTGCAGCTATCTAGTGGGAAGCCGATAAAGAGAAAGAAAGTTCGCAACTGAAGAGGCTTCCCGGCGAAAGGCAAGAGCGACGGAGGTAAGAAAGAAAAACTTCTCCGCTCCGTCGCTTCGCAAAATGGCAGCTCGGCTGCCTCGTGGCCACCCCTTTTATAAGGGTGCTGGCCACGCCCCCTAACTACCCGGATGCCTTCGTCCGGTGGGGGGGCCCCGCAAAGAGCGCGGCGGCCATTTTGGCACCGCGCTTGCATTCTATAAGGCGATTCTAAAAATCGGGCACCCCAAAGAAATAATTAGGTTTTTGAAAATGAGCTTCATATCAACATTAAATTTGATGTTCTGTGCCAAATTTGGTGAGTTTTAAAGTAATGATTTTTTTAAAAAGTACAGTATAGAGGTGATTTGCAACACACACACACACACACACACACACACACACACACACACACACACACACACACACACACACACACACAGAGTTCAGACTCAAGCAAATTTCTTCTCCAGCAGATTGGAAATTAAAAAAATATATTTAAAACCATTAACATTGTTATCTTAAAATGATATTAATTATCTTAGCCCTTGTTTTATATTTGTAGCAAATCCATCTTCTGGTTGTAGAAAACCTGATAACTTAGTCAAGATAGTTTACAGGATATTGGACTCATTTACACTTGTAAAAAAACAGTCATGATAATTACTTTGTGTTTGGGTGTGAAGTGGTTAACTGATTTCAAAAAAGGAGTTAGCTTCTGAGATTTTCTCTGGCTTGGTATATCTTTGGTAGTGGGCAAAAGAGGGTATCCTGTAAGCCATCTTGACAGCAGTCTTTGGTGTTGTCAACATTCAGGTTGCCTTTTGCTATGTAAAATCTGGCATCCTTTTTACCTTTTTACCTTTTTACCTTTTTACCTGACATGCTGACAACATGGGCATGATATTGTGCAGCAATAACCAGCCACTTCCTGACATTTTGAATCATGGATACTTCTGCTTCTTCCATGTCTAGATTAGATTTCAAAACTGCCATAGCCACCTTTTAGTAAATTCATTCCACAGTTTCTTTTGCCTGACCTAGTGTGAGAAGAATTAGCTGGCACACTAAGGTTGCTGTTGCCTAGTGTACACCTGATTGTGGTTCAAAAATACCACAGTCTTCAAGGAGTCTCTTTCTGTGTACCCCATCATGGATATTGAAGGACAATAGTTCACATTCATAAACCAGAGAGTTTTAAAGAATTGAATAAGTCTTAACATTCTATTGCTTACATGAATGAAAACCAATAGACTTAATAGCCTGACAGTTAGGAGTTCACTTTATCACATCACAATCCAAAACATGAACTCTAAACTCTGAATTTAGTTACACCTTGCACCTCATAAAGACCAGATTAATGAGAGTAAAGGTACAAGATGAGAGATGACCCCTCTCCTACTGCACCCATCCTGCCAGGCTCCAGCTACTGATAGGAGTGATAAAGAAGCAAGGACCAACTGGTAGGAGGACTCCATTACCTATATAGCTACAGTACTTCAGAAATAATAAAAACCAGCTTGAACTGGGACTCTTTGCTGGTCTATAGAACATCATCCTCTCTATCTGGATCTAGGTTTGAAAGAATAGGGCAAGGTGTGGGCGCCTAGTGGGTAAGCTGGAGACTGGCAAAATCTGTGGACTTCACACTATCATTTTTGGTCATGGGGCTCAGTGTTTAAGGCATTGGCTGGGTTTTGTAAGTATCCGTAAATTTGGTAAGGATTTTAAATCAGTGAACTAATATTATATTGACATGTAACCAGTATTGGGCTGCGGTTGTTCAGTGGTTAAGAAGCTCGCCTTGTTAGTTGGAAGACTGGCAAGTCGGCAGTTCAAGACCCGGGTACTGCATGACAGATTGAGCACCCGTCTCTGTCCCAGCTGTTGGGGACATGAAAGGATCCTCATTTGGGCATCCCCTGAGTAGAGTTTCTTCCACAAAAATCCTTTCAACCTACAATAATTTCAGACACGAAATATTATTATTGGGAGATTAGATAAGAATCTTAAAGAGTGGGTGGAAATCTATGAAGCAAACATGGTTTCTCTTCCTCCCCACTGTCTTATAAAGATTAATCATGATCAAGCTTGAGAATCTCCATTTTAACTGAATTATTGCTTCCAACGATCTGTTGGAACATTATTGTGCCCTGATGCATGCTGTCATCATACCAGTCAGTAGTTTTCTCTCTTGCCTAAAATAATTCTGTTCTGGGCATCAACCCAAGACAAAGATTTTTGGATCAAACAAAACTGTTTCTTCAATGACCTTCACACTAGATTTAAAAAAAGACTTTTGCCAACAGCATTTTAACCAAAAGCACCCTCTCTAAAGTCCTAGCATTCAAGTAAGTTTAGAATATAGCAATATTTAGAACTGGTATTCTGAGCACCAGAAGACACATATTTGTGTGAAGGTAAAATCTGCCTCACTGGATGAGATCAACTGCCATTTCATAACAACATTCTGTTTTCAAAGAACAACAGCTCTTGTAAGCCCACATGTAGAGCGTGATGTTTAGAAGTTCACACCAAGTTTTTTTTAGCAGTCCCAACAAATTAGAATCTAGTCAGTTTCTGACCTAGATTTTACTGATCAGGCTCAAACACTTTATCTTGGTTTCCCTCCCTCCCAGCTAGGCTTGCTTTGGCAACCATGCAAGATCCTCAATTCAAACACCTGTTTGATACAAAAGTTGTCATAATAAAACCATGCTGTCCTTAGAACACTGCCTTGGATCTCAAAGAATTGTAAATAAAATCTCTTGGTTTCTGAAGAATATAGATCACCATCTGAGTCACATTTATACCAGTGGTGTAGTAGAGCCAGTGTTGTAGTAGAGCCTAAGGCTTGCAGGACAGAGCTCTGGGACTTTCTGAATAGCAGCATTTTAAAAGAACAGTCTACTTTTACAAGCTCTCCAGGATTTATTTATTTATTTATTTCACATTTGTATTGCTGCCCACTCAGCAAGAGACTCTGGGTGGCTCACAGAAATCAGACATCACCCACATAAAAATTACTGACCTTAAAAACTTTTAAAAATCATTAAGAACTATTAAAAAAACACTCAGTAAGTTTTGTATATATAACCCCGCTAATTAAAATCATAACTAAATTGCGAACAACCTTCAATGTATGAGTAATATAAAGGTTTAGTTTTGAATGGTCAACTAAGGGTCATTAACTTTTTGTTGTACAAACAAAAAAGTTCTAGAGCCCATTTTGTTGATAAGGGTTATTTTGCTGCCTATCTTTTTGTACTCTCTTAGGAAGAAGGCCAGCTTTGGCGACTGATATGATGCATACATGTACTTCCAAATTTACTGCTGCATTACCAAGCTTAGAGAAGTTACCTTCCCTCTTTTGCACTTTAGGAAGCACCCCCATTTTCAAGCTTGCTACTCACCAAAGTTCCATCACAGCTCTTATGGGCTGGCGGCTGCCATTGTTTTGCTTCAAGAATAGCCTGATCTAGTCTTGCGTGCTGGAAAGAGAAAGTAGCATAGTGCACATGAAGCTGGATTTCTGAGGCAACTCCAATTATTTCAAAGGCAGGTGTAACATCAACTGAACTGAACTGTACCTCTAACCCTTTATTGCCTGTTCTGCACTTCTGCCACATTATTTTTCACATGGAGTGACTCAACGTATATGGTAGGAATGGTATTTCAGTTGTGGGTATGGCATTGATTTATCTAATAGCATTACACTGTGCTATATCATTCTCATACCTTAATAATCTTTGCAGTTGAATTAGCCTTTTATGGCAACAGCAAACACAAGTGTGTTATTATGTTTTCTATAAGCTAAAATGCAAGCATCAGGGTTGTTTCTACCTATCTTCCTTGAAACATTCATTCATTCATCCATCATTAGTTATAATTACAATTCATCTCTCCCACAAATTCTAGATGGTGTATGACTCACTCCTGTTCACCCAGTATCCTCCCAATAATCTCTGGAGATAGCTTAGGTTGAAAGAGTAACTGATCCAAAGGCAGTCATGAATTTCTCATAGATCAATGGGAACTGAGCTCCGGTTATCCCAAATTCCAATCTGACACTCTAACCCAGTGATGGCGAACCTTGGCTTTCCAGATGTTCTTGAACTTGAATTCCCAGAAGCCCTGATCAGCAGGAGTGCTGACTTGAGCTTCTGGTACTTGAAGTCCAAGAAAACCTGGAGTGCCAAGGTTAGCCATCACTTCTCTTACCATTCTAATCATACTACCTTTCCCATTTGTCTGGAGTGGGAAGCACATGCCTGTTCCTTTGACCAAGAATCACTGCACCCAGATTCTGCCCCCCCCCCCCAAAAAAAAACACCCAACAACAACAACCTTATAATAGGAGCTAGTATTAAACTACTTAATTCTGGCAAGATTATATACACTTTGTTTGTCTTACACATGACCAAGCCCCTCCTAACATTTGTAACTAAGTTCTGAAAGGAGAAAAATATTCACGTGAACATAAACATTAAAAAAAAATATTTTCCACTAGTACTCCATCAGAGCTTTCAGTAACTAAAGCAGTCCTCGAGGCACATTTTTAGCATACATACATATTATTTTGTTATAAGAAATATTTGTAACTTGTCATTATAGGTGCCAAAAAGAATTACGCAAGAAAATGAGGCAGGCAGAAAAGCACAGGACCATTCCGTTTATTGTACAGTAAAACCCCTACTTACGAAAAAGTCTGTTCCATACGCTTTTTCTTAAGTCAAATTTTTATGTAACTCGAAGCAAACCCATAGGAAAAATGAATTTTTTATGTAAATCGAAGCATAGGAAAACCCATAGGAAAAAGAATCGTTAAGTAACTTGAAGCAAACCCATAGGAAATTGTGTAAATTAGGACCTGGTTTTAGCACAAAATCATTTTGTAAGTTGGATTTTATGTAACTCGGGGCATTTGTAAGTTGAGGTTTTACTGTATTGCATATAACACCACTGATTGTTAATTTGTCAGGGATCTCAGATATCATCACCAACAGTCTATGGCCTGTAGTCACAGGTGTCCTACTATGAAACGTTTTTAGGGAAAGTGTGGAATATCCTTACTTGATGGGCTTCCAAGAATTAGCAAGGCATCATATGATGTATTTTAGCTTCTAGTCGAAGGATTCCTCCTGCTTTTAGAAGAAGTATTGATGATGTGTTTCATGTTACTTGCCGCCATGAATATGGAGACTACTTGATATCAATTCAGGTGGTGTCAGGCATCACGTAAGATGAGCAGTGAGATAGTTTCCAAACACAAATCTCCATATGGTCATGAATGAAATTTCACTCACACTAAGGGAAAGTATTATGACACATTCTCAACAGCAGTCTTGCTTTTCATTTTATTTATTTGTATACCACCGGATTTAGTGACAGGCAGTATTCATGGAAGTTTACAGGAAGCCTAACATAATCAACAATAAACCCACAAAACGTACAATACAGGAAAACATATAATTAAGAACCCAGATGGCAAAAAATATAAAGACATCACTATATTAGGGGCTGTCACATTCATGTTTGCTGACTGAAAACAGACTGTATGAAATAACAACAGTATTGTCATCAGATACAATGAAGTAGAGGTAGATAGGAGGCCTTCTGAAAGTGTTCTTTGCTCCCACCTCAAGTATGGATCCTAACCCCTATCCTTACCTACCTCTCATTCTTTTTTCTATGCTAATAATAGTTTAGGAAGTGGTATCTGGAAAGGATTAACAATATAAAGTGCTCTCTCTCACACACTGCAACTTACACCTATGCTATCTTAAAGACCATACTCCTTACAAACCTGCCTTGGGCTTTGAGTTCGTCACGCAAGACCCTTCCCTCTGCCACCCTGAAAATTCCATTTGGTGATCATGTAAGGATCAGCTTTTTCAGGAGCTTCATTATAATTGTGATGAACATGGCATACAGCGTATATGAGATTATGTGATGATTGTGGGGTACATGACATTTGGGGGTTGGGGTTTTCATAAACTGTAAGACATAAGCATCAATAGTAGAACAAAGTAAGGCTTGAACTAACTTGCTTTGCATGTAATGAGTCTATCACATATATTTGTTTCACCCTTTAAGTTGCATTACTGGACTGAATGAACATTTGCACGATAGTCTAATTTTTCACTTGCAAACAATTTTGAGAGTGCCCCTGGACAGCAAAGAAAACAAATAGGTCAATCGTAAAAGAAATCAACCCCAGTTGCTCCTTGGAAGGACAAATATTGATGATGAAGCTAAAGTACTTTGGACATCATGATCAAATGAGAACAGAAGATTCACTTGAGAAAGCCTTGATGCTGGGAAAGATCAAGGGCAGAAAAAGAAGGGGGTGGCAGAGAAAGAGATGGCTGGATGGTATTGTAGACGCAATGGGCAGAAGGCTGGGCAGGTTGAGACATCACCTTCCAAACAAAAATTCACATAGTCAAGGCAATGGTATTCCCGGTGGTAATGTATGATTGTGAGAGCTGGACCATAAGGAAAGTTGAACGCAGAAGAATAGATGCCTTTGAAATGTAGTGTTGGAGGAGAGTTTTGAGAGTCCCCTGGATAGCAAAGAGAACAAATAGGTCGATCTTAGAAGAAATCAACCCTGAATGCTCCTTAGAAGGTCAAATAGTAAATATGAAACTAAAGTATTTTGGACATCAAAAGAGAAGAGAGGATTCACTTGAGAAAGCCTTGATGCTGGGAAAGGTTGAGGGCAAAAGAAGAAAGTAGTGGCAGAAACTGAGATGGCTAGATGGTATTGTAGACGCAATGGGCAAAAGGCTGGGCAGGTTGAGGAGGATGGTGGAGGACAGAGGTGCCTGGCCGGCAATGGTCCATGGGATCGTAAAGGGTCAGAATCAACTCTGCGATTAAACAACAAAAATAGGTACCCCTATGATGGGAAATGTAACAGTGTTCCATGCACTCTGGTGTCTAGTCATGCCTGCCACATGACCATGGGAACATCTGCAGATGCAGACAGTGCTGGCGTTTTGGCTGTAAATGGAGATGCAATTATAATCAGTCTAATTCACTGAAATCATGAAAGAACAGATCCAAATTCCATCCGATATAGGGATTTTCAACTTTTTCATCAGGGATCTAAATCAAACGTAATAAACAATTACTAGTGCTCATTTCCTTATAACATATATACATATATATACACACATATGCATACTATATACAACAGATCTTGGATTTGCCACAGGATAATATAACTCAGTAATGCAAACTCATAGATAGTTGAACATTCATTACCTGTGTATTCTTGTTCCGAGATAGTGGTTTTTATGATATTAAGTTTTTATATCACGTCCCAGACCTCTTGTTCTATTTATTCAGTGTCGATGGATGTTAACCTTGTGGGGAACTAACTCTAATTTAAAGCCTCACTGAAATCGGACAGCTGCAGCTCTGACAGAGATTACAAGAAACATGTGTAATCAGTTTCCATGTTAAGTCCTGAAGGGTACAAGATGTTAAACTGATAGATAAAGTAATAAAAAATTCGATAGGGATATCAGAGATTATTCTACTTCACGGGTTTACAGGTGGCGCTTTCCGAACAAAAGATTTAATAACAGGAACAGGAGGGTCTCTTGGCAAGACCCACTGGTTTCCACTGATGGTGAGTCTTCTGACACTGATTTTCCCTCCACATCCAATGATGAAGAAGCCACCACTTCTTTTCATCGAGCACCTGTCACTCGTTTAGCAGCATCAGCCACTTCTGCCTCTGGTTCGCTTCCTCGCACCTCCACCTCTTCTTTTCCAAAAAGAGCCTCTCGCAAACGGAAGACCTAGTTTTCAATCTCTCCAGTAAGTCCTTTACTCCACGGGTTTTGGAATTGCTTTCACTAGGTTTTGGATTTGTACCGACTCCAAACTATAACCCATTCAGTACTAGAGTTGACTTATTTAAACTAATTCAATTACTTAGATTAAAGAGCTTTTTTGTAGGAAAGGATGTTGGCCAGACTGATAAGTTTAAACCCAAATCTACTTTCTCACCACCGTCTAATGATCCATCTATTGATGTTTTCGACAGGCTAGTTTTATGGGATTTGAACTCATGTGAAAAGGACAGAACTAGGTGGAAGCACAATTTAACTTTGAATGATATTCGACTGCTGGAGGAATTAGCTTTAGACCAGGATGTGATTGTGAAACAGGCTGACAAGGGTGGGGGTATTGTAATCATGGATAGATCTGAGTATATGGGTGAAGCGCTAAGACAGTTATCGAATGACTCTTTCTATAAGGTGGTAAACTTGGATCCAACTGATAAAGTTTTGAACCTTATGAAAAATGTTTTATATGAGGGAACCGCTATGGGTTATATTTCAGATAACACGTATGAATTTCTGTTAAATTCTAATCCCAAGGTACCCCTATTTCACCTGCCCCCCAAAATTCATAAGGAACGCACATCAGAAGGCTTCACGCCTGGGAGACCCATTGTGGCTTCCATCGGTTCCGCCCTTGAACCCGCAGCTCAGTATCTAAATCACTTCATTAGCCCCTTCACCCTGTCAACCCCTTCGTACATAAAGAACACTACAGATTTCATATCAAAGGTAGAAGGCATTCATGTGCCTAAAGAGGGAGGTTTTATCACATTGGATGTTCAAGCCTTATATACAAATATACCCTTGGAGGATATTAAAACTCTGGTTCTTGAACATCTTGATACACGAACGGAATTATACCCACCCACACACTTTTTGATGGACTTACTTGATTTAGTGTTGGATAATAATTTTTTTAGGTTTGGTAAAACTATTTATTTACAAATTAAAGGAGTGGCCATGGGGTCCTCTGTGGCCCCCAGTCTGGCCAATATTTTTATGATTTGGTTTGAGAAACAGTTTATTTTAAATGCTGACTCCAATCCTTATTTCTCACATATTATTTGTTATAAACATTTTATAGTCGATGACTTGACGTTAGCCCCTTTAATTGCAACATGGATTAACAGTGTAAATGAACATTTAAAGTTCACTTATAACCACAATAAATTCTCAATTCCGTTCCTGGATGTGAGCACTTACCTCTCGGCCCAACATACAGTCCAGGTCAGGCTCTTTCGAAAAGCTACAGACCGAAATGCTTACTTGAATTTTGACTCTTTTCATCCACATCATTTAAAAAACAATCTTCCGTTTGGGCTTTTCCTTCGAGCAAAATGCAACTCCTCCGTCAATGAAGATTTTGTTTCAGCTTCCTCCACCATCAGTACATTTTTACGTAACAAAGGCTATCCTGAGCAATTAATCTTGCAGAACTTCCACAAGGCTAAGATCATTCCCAGGAGCCAGCTGTTTCTATCGAAAGTGAAAAAACTTGAAAGCAAACTTTCTTGCTCCTTTCAGTTCTCCCCGTTATCGGGTAGAGTGTGATCTATAATCAAGAAACACTGGCATATTGTAAATCACTTACCGGGATGTACCACTCCCCCTATGATAGGGTTGAGAAAATCTAGGTCCATCAAACAAATTGTAAGCTACTCGGATCATGAATCCCGCATTCCACCAGTCTGCCCGACTACAGTAGGTCATTTTAGATGTGGTGATTGCATCCACTGTTCTCTAGCTTGGCAAACCAAAGTAGTATCCATAGCCAGCAGTAATTACTCTTTAAGATTGGAACAATTTTCTAACTGCAAAAGTTCGGGGTGCATTTATCTTTTAGTTTGCACTTGTGATCTAGGCTATGTGGGGGCTACTGTTCGTCAGGTTAAAACTAGGGTGGGGGAACATAGATCCAAGATACGCACGGGCAATTTATCAGCCCCCCTAGATAATCATTTTGTGGAAATGAATCACAGTGACCATGACTTTAAGTTTGTTGTGCTGGAAACTCATAAACAGAAGCCCTTCTCGCGAGTAAATATGGAGACCATTCTGAGGCAAAGGGAATGTTACTTTATCTATCGGTTTAACACCTTGTACCCTTCAGGACTTAACATGGAAATTGATTACACATGTTTCTTGTAATCTCTGTCAGAGCTGCAGCTGTCCGATTTCAGTGAGGCTTTAAATTAGAGTTAGTTCCCCACAAGGTTAACGTCCATCGACACTGAATAAATAGAACAAGAGGTCTGGGACGTGATATAAAAACTTAATATCATAAAAACCACTATCTTGGAACAAGAATACACAGGTAATGAATGTTCAATTATTTATGAGTTTGCATTACTGAGTTATATTATCTTGTGGCAAATCCAAGATCTGTTGTATATAGTGTGCATATATATATATATATATATATATATATATATATATATATATATATATATATATATATATATATATATATATATATATATATATATATATATATATATATATATATATATATATATATATATGTGTGTGTGTGTGTGTGTGTGTGTGTGTGTGTGTGTGTGTGTATGTATGTATGTATATATGTTATAAGGAAATGAACACTAGTAATTGTTTATTACGTTTGATTTAGATCCCTGATGAAAAAGTTGAAAATCCCTATATTGGATGGAATTTGGATCTGTTCTTTCATCATTTCAGTGAAATAAACTGATTATAATTGCATGAGCCGAGTCAAACGATTTTGTTCTTCTTGCGGATATCTTCCACGTTTGGTCCCTTCATTGTTGGCTGTAAATGGAGATGTACACTGCCCCCTAGAGTTGGACATGACTGGTTTTAGAGCAAGGAAGACCTTTACCTTTTTAAATTATATATACAAAACTTGCTGAGTGTACGGTGGGACAAAGGAGCCAAATTATGTTGAGAAATTTAGGACATACTTAATACCTCCTTAACACACAGTGGAAGTACAGCAAATAGGTGTTAAAATTAGCAGCAACAAGTCTACCTCTTTAATCCACTCTTTTTCTGATAACTAGTACTTTGTAAAAAAAAAAACCACTCTTCAGGTAAAGAGAAAAATATGTTTTACTCACTGCTCAGCAGTCATCATAAATTCAAAGGTTGAAACATGAAAAGATAAGAACAAAATCGTAGAAGGATTTCTCAGCTTTGTGATTTGAGAGAAATCCAGGTTGAAAGGAAGAGACCTAGTCTATCTCCGTCCCTTCAGGCACTGCGAGAAGAAATCTCACACTCTCCCCACCACACTCATACTGAGAAAAGCAAAAGAAGTAACCAAACAAAATAGGTTAGAAAAGAGCCACAAAAAGGGCCTTACTATTGGCTAGTGAGAAAACAAACAAGCAAACAAGTTAGTTTGTAGAAAGCCTTTCTTCTCCCACAAGACTATGTGAAAGGTTGCATGCTGGATTGCTACTTTTCTTTTTAAAAAATGAAACAATACAAACAACAGATGTGGAAATGAATACTAGAAGATTATAATTTCAATCATTTAACTCCACTGGTTATGCTAATAAGAACTGCACTCCAGCCATAGATTCCCTGTCATGTGCCATCAAGCCAGAACCAACTTATAGCTACCCAAAACAGGCTAAACTTCACTGCTGTTCAACCACTTCAACTCTTTTTCCTTCCTTGTTTCTTCACCAGGAAGTATAATTATTTCTCAGTTTTTAGTTTGTATTCTGAAAAGAATTTTGAGCCTGCAAGGAATTTAGGGTCAGCTACAAAGCCTTAATAGATAATTGCAGGACTCTCAATGTAAACCTCTTTTGCCATTAATGTTCTTGCTCTGACTGTGGTCCACACTCTTAATCTCTTGATGACAGAGATGATGTTCTCTTTACTGTCTCTCCCCCCCAGTAGGATGGTCTGGGTACTTTCAAACCACTCCTTACCAGGGGCACTGCCTTTTCAAAGCCTAATGGAAGCTTCAGTCCATGAATCCTCTTTCATTACTTCTACCTAATTTTCATCAGCTTTACCTTCCTCTACATCCCTATGGTGTTTACAATACCCTATTTCAGGGGTTCCCAATCTTTTCAAGCCAGGGGCCAGGTCATGCTCTCTCAGTCAGCTTCAAGGGCCAGACAGCCATTTGCCCTTCCTCTACCACATGACACTTCCTGGTGTGGTGGAGGCAGTGGGGGCCCACATGAAATGGTGCTGTGTGGGCTTGTTGAGTCTGGAACAAGAAGTAATCTAACCAACAGAATCGGGTTAAACTCAGTGATTCTTTAATCAGCTCATACTTTGGACTGGGGACTATGTCCAGGGGTGGCCTTTATATATTTTAATTAATTTTAATTTAATTTTTAAAATTTAATGCTGCCCACTCAGGCAAACCCAACTCAGGATGGCGTACAGCAATTAAAAACATATAAAAACAGGTTAAAAACCCCAAGTCACCCACCCACCTACCCGCCATCCTCCTACCCCCACCCCATTTAAAAAGAATAAAAGGGAATAGGAGGGATACAGCAACACAGAAGGAGGGACACTAACTAAACACTAACTGGAGATAAGCCAACAGGCTGGGGCCATATTCCCATTAAGGCCCCACACCTGCCCTGCCAGCCAAGTTTTCAAATGTATCTTGTTACAAAACAAGATACATTTAGGCAGGCTTCCGGAGGACAAACAAAGTTCAACATTTACCACACTGACATGTATTAGAATTTCACGCCTTTGGAAAGGGCATGCTTCTTGTCCTTTAGTTTCAGTGCAGTTTGACTTTTGAAATAGAATTAGGTTTTGGACACAACCTCCCTCCCCCACTTAGTGAGGAACATAATCTCCCCATCATTTGGGCAGACTGCAAGTCCATTTGGTGTGCCTGAGAATCTCAGGTCTTGGTACAGGCTCTGTGTGAACCCTGACTTGTTCTAGAGCAGCCAGTAAACTAGGTGCAGCCTCAGTTGCTGCTTCTTCTTCGGGTATCTCTGGTGGAGTCCCAGGTGAAGGGGGTATTGGTGTGGAGGGCAATGGCTCACCAAAGAGCTCCAACTCGAAATCCTGCTCATTGGTAACAATGGCTTCCCTATGTGACTCCCTTTCTATACTCATGTTCTGACCAGGTATTCATGGCCGAATTTGGTTGGCATGCCTTCTCCACACTGTGGACCCTGTATGACACTGGACCTGTTTGCTCCAAGACCTCACCTCCCAACCACAGGGATTCGGGTGCATAATTCCGGCAAAGAACCGGTTGCCTGATTGCAAACCCCTTTGCATTGGCAATGTCAATGTTGAGACCCCTGTCCTCTAGATGGTGGGGATCTAAACGGTCCAAGACCATGGACAATTTTCTCTTCATTAAGAGATCGGCTGGTGACGACCCTGACGCCAGGATACTGTAGGACAGTAAGAACTGGCATAGCTGTAATTCTAAATCTCCAGCCCCCATGCATTTAAGTGCGTCTTTGAAATTCAGACCTGTCTCTCGATCTGTCCATTTGTCGCAGGATGGAAAGGTGCGGCAGTAATATGTCTGATGCCATTACAGCAAAGGAATCTTGAAACTCTGCCGACATGAAAGCCAATGCGTTGTCGGACACAACGATATTGGGTAAAGTACAAAACACTCACCTTAACTTGTGAATCGTTACCACAGAGAAAGTCCTGGATATGGGGATTACTTCCAACCATTTGGAATATGAATCTACGATGAGTAGAAATGTGGCTCCCCTGAAGGGACCTGCAAAGTCAATATGGACTCGCAACCAGGGACCTCTGATGGTGTCCCATTCTCTGCTGGAAAGATGTGTCTCCTCTGGCCTGGAGGTCTGACATTCCCAACAACACCTGACCCATGCCTTGATGTCGAGGTCTAATCTGGGCCACCAGAAGTAACTACATGCTAGCGCTTTCAACCGGACAATCCCTGGGTGGCTAACATGTAGTGTACAAAGAACCTTGTTCCATAGCACCAACGGAATGACCACTCTGTGTCCCCAAACTAAGCACCCTCGCTCTAGGGACAGTTTGTTACGTTTGCTGTAAAACACCTTGAACTCTTCAGGGACCGGTGGCAATGGTCACCCTTTTTGAACCCACATTGCTATCTTTGACAGGAGAGGATCTTTCCTTGTTGCAGCCGCTATGTCTGCAGCGGACACTGGCGGAGAGTCTAATACCTCTGACATGAGGACCTGATGGTCCATCTCAATTTTGCCCACAATCACTACTGGGGACCTGGACAGTGCATCTGCATTGCTGATACTGGCACCTGGGCGATGCTGTAGGTCAAACTGGTATGCCTGTAGGAACATGGCCCAGTGCAGCATACACAGTGACAGGATTTGAGGAGTAGGTTTGTGAGGCATGAAGATGCCTAGCAGTGACTTGTGATCAGTGATGATCATGAAAGCCCTTCCATAAATGAAATCATGAAATTTCTTAGTATCGGCAATTATTGCCACTGCGCCTCTGTCGATCTGAGCATAACTTTTCTCAGCTTCAGACAAGGACCTGGTATAATAAGTGACAGGTGCTTCTTTCCTTCCCCCCAGGTTGTGGCAAAGCACAGTCCCTACCCCCACAGATGAGGCAGCACATACCAGGATAAGGGGCTTCTGGGGTCAAAATGCATAAGGACAGCAGCTAAGGACACTTTGTCCTGAGTGAAGGACCCCACTGCCACACAGTTTGTTTCTTTAGTAACTGGTGCAGCGGCTTGGCTATGGTGGCCTTTCGAGGTAGAAATGAATGATAGAAGTTCAGGAGCCCCAAAAAGGCCTGAAGTTCAGTTTTTGAAGTCAGATGGGGAGCATCCCACACAGCTTTGACCTTGGCGTCAGAGGGCTTGACGCCTTCAGGGGTGATTTTGAAACCCAAGAACTCAACCTCCCATGCAAAAAAACATTGTTTTCCCTTCTTTACACATAACCCTGCAGTTTTTAAATTGTTACAACACTTTACTTAGTTTGGACGCAAGGCCCACCCTGTCCTCCCCGGCAATCAACAACAAAGAAGGGAAACCGTTTGCCTTGGCTGATGAATAATAAGTGTTTAATCCAATAATTCAACTAAAGGTAACAGATCCTAATTCCTTCCGATATAGGAATTTTCAATTCTTCTTCAGGGATCTAAATCAAAACAAATTGATAATGTCTCTGTCAGAAACTTATATACATAATATACAAAATGTGCAATATGTACATTATTTACATAGTCTTGGATGCATCTCATGCTGTGACATAAAATAAGTTGCTTAAACAATAGTTAATAATCAGTTACCTGTGTATCCCAGTAAATAGTAAGATTTTGAAGCATTAATGTATTATAGCGCGTCCCAGACCTCTATCATGAGTTCATTCAGTGTCGATGGACGTTAAGCTAATGGTGAGCTATGCTTGTATTTAAAGGAATACTGAACCACACAGCTGAGCTCCGAACAGAGATTATAAGAAACATGTGTAATCAATTTCCATGTTGAGGCCCGAGGGGTATAGGGTATTAAAGCAATGTATGAAAAAACACTCCGTTTGTCTTAAAATGATGTCAATATCTTTGCGGAAAAATGAATCTTGTTTATGGCTTTCCAACACCACAAACTTAAAATCATAATCTTTATGATTTTTCTCCAAAAAATGGCTAACGAGAGGGGCAGAAATGTTTCCAGTGCGGATCTTCGATCTATGTTCCCCCACCCTAGTTTTCATTTGGCGGGAAGTGACCCCCACATATCCTAAGCCGCATGCACATACGAGAAGGTAGACGCACCCAGAACTTTTACAATTAAAAAATTGTTTTAAAGTCAAAGTGAACTCGCTACTAGAGATGGTGACTATTTTGGTTTGCCACGCCAAAGAGCAATGGGTGCAGTTACCACACCTGAAATGCCCTGTAATGATCGGGCGTCTTATTTGAATGCGAGATTCATGATCCGATCTACTCACAATCTGTTTGATGGATCTAGATTTCCTGAGCCCTATCAGGGGGTAAGCAGCGCAACCAGGTAAGTGGCTCACGATGTGCCAGTGCTTCTTAATAATGGATTGTACTTTACTCACCAAGGTGAGTACTGAAAAGAGCAAAAGATTTTCTCAATCGGTTTAGGCACATTCTGCTGAAATAACTGCTCCCTGGGAACTAATCTTGCCTTATTCAAATTATGATTAATTACTTGGTCAGGATACCCTTTATCCCGTAAAAAAGAGCAGATGGTAGAGGCGGCTGAGACAAAATCACTTTCAATAAAGGAATTATATTTTGCTCTGAGGAAAAGTCCATATGGGAGGTTATGTTTTAAATGATGTGGATGGAAAGATTCGAAGTTTAAGTATGCGTTCCTGTCTGTTGTTTTCCTGTAGAGTCTGACTAGGACTTTACGCTGAGTAGAAACGTAAGTTTCTACATCCAAGAATGGAATGGAGGTTTTTGAGATGTTATGAGTGAATTTTAAATTGTCATTTAGCCCATTAACCCAGGACACAAACAAAGGTGCTACTGATAAATCATCAACAATAAAATAAAGGTCATCAATATACCGTCTATAAAAAATAATGTGGGGAAAAAAGGATTAATATCGGAATTAAAAATGAAATCTTCTTCAAAAGAAATCATATATAAGTTTGCCAAACTTGGCGCTACTGAGCTACCCATGGCCACGCCTTTTATTTGTAAATAGAAGGTCTTACCAAACCTAAAAAAATTGTGATCCAAAACTAAATCTAATAATTCCATCAAAAAGTGTGTGGGTGGGTGAAGCTCTGTGCGTGTGTCTAAGTGTTTGTGTACAAGGGCTTTAATCTCCTCCAGGGGCACGTTCGTGTACAAAGCCTGGACATCCATGGTAATGAAGCCACCCTCCAAGGGGACCTGAACCCCTTCTACTTGAGATATAAATTCAGTAGTGTTTTTAATATAAGAGGGGGTGGCAAGAACAAACGGGCTGATATGGTGATTCAAAAATTGTGATGCGGGTTCGAGGGCAGAACCTACAGAAGCCACTATAGGTCTCCCTTCCGTAAGGCCATCAGGGGATCGATCCTTGTGTATTTTAGGGAGCAAGTGGAAAAGGGGCACTTTAGGGCTATTGTTTAACAAAAAGTCATGAGTTTTTTCAGAAATGTAGCCCATGGCAACTCCTTCATACAACAGGTTTCTAATGATATTCAAGATGTTATCAGTCGGATCTTTATCTAACACCTTGTAAAAGGAGTTGTTAGATAACTGCCTGAATGCCTCGCCCTCATACTCAGACATATCCAGAATGACAATCCCCCCACCCTTGTCAGCTTGTTTAATGATAATCTCCTGGTCAGACGAGATCTCTTCAAGTAACCGAATATCCTTCAAACTTAGATTATGCTCCCACCTCGGCTTTTCTTTTTCACATATAGTCAAGTCCCGTAATACAAGTCTGTAAAATACATCAATCGATGGATCACTAGACGGTGGAGAAAAAGTAGATTTGGGTTTAAACTGGTCTGCCTGACCCAATTCTTTGCCATGAAAAAAGCGCTTCAGGCGGAGTAGTCGAATTAATTTAAACAAATCTACTCAAGTGCCAAAGGGATTGTAATTGGGGGTGGGAACAAACCCAAAGCCTAATGAAAGCAATTCCAGCACTCTAGGAGGAAAATACTTACGAGACAGGTTGAAAACTAGGTTTTCCTTTTGCGAGAGGCTCTCTTTGGAAAAAAAGGTGTGGTGCCACGGGGTTGTGATCCAGAAGCAGAGGCTGCCGAAGCTAGTCGCATGACGGGGGCTCTGCAGGTCAATGCAGTTGAATCCTCATCATTAGAAGTAGAAGGAAAGTCATTGTCAGAAGACTCACAGTCGGTGGAGACTAAGGGGTCCTGCCAGGATACCCTCCGATTTCTGTTACTGAATTTTTTACTCTGAAAACGCCACCTGTAAACCCGGGCAGTCGAGTAGTCTCTGATATCCCTGTCAAATTTTTTTGTTTTTGAATTCAATCAAGGACTCTTGGAAAGAGGCCAATTTAGTATTTAAGTCCTCAAAAAGTTTTTCAGGCGGTGTATTGGCAGAGCCAACAATAATGGTGGATTTTAAGGTATCAATCTCCTCCGTTAATGAGTCCACCTGTTTGTTAGAGTAGTCGATAATGAGAAGTATTAAATCAAACGAGCACCGATCTATGATCCCAGCCCATTTGTTACAGAAAGTTTTATCATCGTTAAACAAAGTAGGGCCCTTCTGAATCCACAACCCACGTGGAATACAAGCCATTTTGTGATAGTCCGCCAGAAATGAGGAGTGCAGAATAAATCTCAATTTTTCTTTTCCAATACCTCAATCGTGGCCAAGTCATCCGTGTTAGATTCCACTGGTAACCTATAGGAAGTGATATTCTGGAGAATTCTGTCTCTGTCGGCTGACGAGAAAGCAAAACCAAGATCTGACAAAGCCATGTCCCAAAACAAATCAATTTGTTTTGATTTAGATCCCTGAAGAAGAATTGAAAATTCCTATATCGGAAGGAATTAGGATCTGTTACCTTTAGTTGAATTATTGGATTAAACACTTATTATTCATCAGCCAAGGCAAACGGTTTCCCTTCTTTGTTGTTGATTCTACGTTTGGTCCCCATCTGCTTGCTCCCCGGCAATCAATACATCATCAAAATAAGGTAGCACTCCAGGGAGACCTTTCACTAACCTTTCAACCAGGGCCTGGAAAATGCCAGGTGCAGCATTGACACCGAATTGTAGATGCTTTACACGAAATGCACCCCTATGGGTGGTGATGGTTTGACACAGTGCGGACTTGGGGGTGACAGGCAATTGTTGGTATGCCTGAGCTAAGTCCAATTTAGCAAAACACTTGCCTCCATGGAGGGTGGCTAGTAGGTGGCTGACCACTGGAGCAGGGTAAGAGTTAGTGTGTATAGCTTTATTAATTGTGCATTTATAGTCCACACAGATGCGGATGTCCCCATTAGCCTTGAGTGCAGTGACAATAGGGGTCTACCATGGAGCGGAGTCCACTGGCTCCAGAATGCCTTGAGCAACCAGTTTGTCAATGCAGTCTTTGAGTGTAAAAGGCACCTGTCGAGGCTTCATGCGAACAGGCTGGACATTTGGATCCAGCTCGAAGTTAACAGGGGGCCCTTTGAATGTACCCAGTCCCACACAAAAAACATCAGGGTAGCATTCACATGCAGCTTGAATGGGGTCAGCCTGAACCCCATGAATTCCTGAATATGCAATTCCCAGGGGCCCAAACCACTATACCCCCCAAAGATTATTCCTACTGGCCTTCACAAAAACCAGCAGAAGCTTGGCTGAAATGCCTTTGAAGCACAAGTCAAATGTGCCGATCCCCAGGACAGGAATGTGCCGGCCCTGCACATCGCTCAGCTGGACTTGGAGAGCCCGCAACTTCAGATGGGCAGCAGGGGGGATTTAGAGGAATTCTCTCTGTGAAATAATGGAGTACGACATACCCGAGTCGATTTCCATCTTGTAGGTGGACATCGATGAAGAACCTTTCGGACACCGCCCAGACACTGGCAGATGCTCTCTGCCTCATGCAGACCTTGGAGATCGGGTGCTCCCACCAGCGACAACCTTTGTCACCTGGATGACCTGCTGAACATTGATGGCACACTTTCTCAATGTGCCCCTACCTACAGCACTTGTGGCACTCTGCGGTCTTGAAGAGGCATTAGGTGCATAGATGTCTACCCCCACAGCCTTGACACGGAGCGATGACACCTTTGCAAAACCAAGCAGACTTCTGATGAACCTTGCCTATGTCGTCCCCCTCCTCACTGTCATCCGAGGATGATGATGGACTGGAACAGCATTGCTTTTGGACAGCAGACTCTTTGTGGGCAGGCGCAGCTGGCCTGGACTGGAAAAATTTCACCCTGGCATCCGCAGCTTCAGATGCCAGGGCCTCTTTCAGGACTTGGATGAAAGTCAATGTGTCCCTCTTTACCAGCCTACACTGGGCTGCCTCATCTCAGAGGCCCAGGAGAAGCAGGTCCCAGAGGGCCTCATCCAGGTTGTGCCACTGGCATGGCACAGCAGCATGGCGGAGGGCCGCAGCATAGTTGGTGACCAATTCACCAAACTTCTGGTCTTGTCAGTAAAAGGCCAGTCTTGCTGGGAAAATGGAGACTTTGGGCCTGAAGTAGTTTCGTAGGAAGGCTAGGATGTCCATCAGCAGGATGTCCTTCAGGGCCCATGGCAGCAGCAGGTGCATGATCAGCTCTATCATGGGCAACCTGCAACAGGCCAGGAACGATGCTTTCTGTCGTTCATTCCCCTCAATCTTCTCTGTGACTATGAAGTTTTCAAACTGGATCTCATACATGGGCCATTTCTCCGGGTTGGAGATGTCGAACGACCCCATGGAGAATGTGGTGGCAGCTGCCATCCCATCCTCATCACCAATGTTGAGTCCGGAACAAGAAGTAGGATCAGGTTAAACTCAGTGATTCTTTATTCAGCTCATACTTCGGAATGGAAACTATGTACAGGGGTGGCCTCTATATATACAGTGATTTGACCATTACAAAACAAGATACATTTAGGTGGGCTTCCAGAGGACAAACCAAGTTAAACATTTCCCACTTTGTCATGTATTTGAATTTCACGCCTCTAGAAAAGGTGCACTTCTTGTCCTTTAGTTTCTGCACGGTTTGACTTTTGAAATAGAATTATGTTTTGGACTCAACAGGGCTGCAGGTTGAGAATCCCTGCAATAAACCAATAAAACATTGGTTGAAACTAATCCAGTAAAGATGGACCAGACGATACACTGGTAGTTAAGATCTCCCTGACCCTCAAGACTGTGTTACTTACTGTGTCTGAACACAAGATGGTAGGGGGTGGGATTTATTTTTTATTTAGTAATAATGCAGATAGTTAAAAATACAGATGAAAAACATCTATTGGCCTTTTCTCATCCCCTGAAAGGGAGATCATGTTTGAAAGCATGGATCGAGATGAATGAGAGTTTCCACTTTAGAGAACGGAGCTCAAGGGAAACACAGAAATTAATTGTGACATTTAGTCAGTTGGTGACCTGTTACAAGTGTCTGTGTGTATTACAGTCTGCTGACACAACACATTTATTTAGAGCAGCTACCAAAGCAGTAGTAGCACTATAAGGATAGAACATCCAGACACTGTTTTTAAATAAAACACTAGAGACCCTATTTCAAACTTCAAGTCAATGTGCTGAGGTTAAAATAGTATTCACCATTCCAACTGCAGATGGTCCTGCAATTCTGAGATTTCATCATGTTTTCTGACATTTTGTTTTAATGGTTTTGAGTTAACAGACATTAATGGTGTTCTGCCATTTATGCCTTCTTTTTCACAGGCATCTTTTGGCTTCCTAAACTAATGATGAAGGTCCTATATAATTTACCTGAGAGTAACTCTCATGAATTCAGTGCTACTTCATTACTCCATCTGAGTAAGGACAGGGAAAACATTCAGTTACACTGATTTTCACTACAAGCATCACCTCCCTAAATTCATGGAACTCAAATGTCATTTGTCTCCTAAATCCATAGTGTGTTGAAGAGAAGTACAAACTTTCAAGTAACTTTTAAAAATGGGAATAGGTAAAACATATGAAGACTACTAGGGCACTGCTGACAATTTCTACTATAAACCTTCCAACTCAATCAACCTGATAGAAAAGAAATTGCCTTTTAAAAGAATTTCATAAAAGGAAAAAAATATTGGTATAATAGCAATCTTGCATGCAGTAACACTAGGTATCAGTGGAAGAGGATTTTATAGCCTAATATGAGAGTCCTTTGCAACTAACTTGATTGTTGAAGTTCTTTTCCTGCTACTGACATTTGAGAACCTCCCCTGCTCCCTCTTCCATTTTTGTTTTTGGTTTCTTCCTTCAAGTGCTTTGTTAATAGTCCATTCTTTTTCCTGTGATCCCTAACCAAGCAACTAGGTTCTCGCCACAATGCCAAAGACTCTACTTTCCCTATTATTTTTCTTCTGAGTGTAACTACAAATGACACTACAAGTAAAGACATCCTTTTCTACTTTAAATGCTTTTAGAATGATTTTATCATTCAATATACTAGTTTGTGTGGGAAAGGAAACCAATAGGCGTGGGTGTGGGCTAATACTGAATTGATCTCTCTATGTTTCTTTGATATTTTTGTTTTGTAATAGCTCATATTCTTATAAGAGAAATAACCAAACTTCCCCAATAAAATTTAGAAGAGATTCTCATGAGTGAGATTCAGGATTCTCTTGTTTACCTTATTTATGAAGTGACTCAGAGGTATGTTTGCATGTTTTCTTTTTCATGTACAGTAAAGAATGTGGTAGCTGGCAGCACATACATAGAGAGATAGACAGAATAAGAGAGAAAGTGAGTGAGAGAGAGAGCTTCCCACCCTTCTATCAAAGCCTGGTGGCAAATGTCATAAGCTAAGCCCTTCCACAGGACATTTTTCAGATCAGAACATGTGAGCATCCAAAAACACTGCAGAAGGGTAATGAAATTTGTAAAAAAATATCAATAAATAGCTACAACATCCTCTATTTATCTATAAATGTATTTGTACAGTTCAGCATGGTAAACCCAGAAGTAGAACTGGGGAGGGGGAGGTAGAATACAAAGGACCCTGAGCATGAGGCAGAACAATTTAGGCCTCTTTCATGGTGAAATGAACACTTTTGAGAAGCTGGGGAACAAGCTATGGCACCACTCTGTTGCCGCTGTATTGTTTCTACATCTGGACATAACACTGCCCTCAGTCACCCATGTCTGCAGGACTTAAAGGGAAAGCCATGTATAGAATTACAAGCATCTGGAGCAGGGACAAGATTATCTCTAATAGCCCATCCAAACATAGTATTTGTGAGGCCTGTGGAAGAAGTGTGAGGAATGATAGGCACTGGGCCAAAATTCCTAAGAAGACATTTTGTAGTATGAGAAATATTCAGAGATTTTTTTAAAAAAAATTCCCTCACTCCTCTAATAACTGAAAGACACTGTGCAGAACTGTTTTGAAAAAAGTTCTCCCATTTTTGTGGTAGTTGTCTCCACTCCATCATGTTGTAACATGACATGTGTGTCAATGCTGAGGCTGCCAATTTGATTGCTGTTGCAGCCACCCACAGTGACAGTAACACACACAATTTAGGATGGAATAAAAAGTTCTGCAACAACCAGCATCAATGGTGAGTAACCCTTCTAAGAAAATTTTGGAGAACTTCTTTCCTTGGAGAACTCAGTGAAATTGCCCCCTATTTCCTCTTCCCACAAGTAGGCTGTGTCATGAACCTGAGGAAAGTTACTTTATTTAAGTTACTTTTCATGTGTTTAAAAGGTGAGAAATGAGCTTGTGGCTTGTTCAAAGTGCAACGTTAGGGAATGTATTCAGAAACATTCCTTAGACATACCAAAGGGATGACATTATTGGGATTAGTGCCTCTAGTGGACAGTAACACCTGAGATAGAGTGCCAGGGGGATACTCAAACTTTCACTTGCATTGAGGTAAACTTTGCTTCCTGGGTTCAATGACTTTTAATGAATGGTCATTCACCATGCCAATGAGTTGGGAAGGGTGTCCAGGAGGGGGACCATCATCATCTGGCTGCCACCTGTGGAAACCACATTCCCCACCTGTGGGAACCACATTCCAAACCTGTGGGAACCCTTAGCTTTTCCCACAAGAACCACATTCTTGAGAGGGGAAATTTTGTATAACACCCCCTAGTTAAAAACTCTCAAGGACAGCAGGAGCTCTTGTTGGAGAGCTCATGTCATCGGAACACCTGGATGGAGACTTAGAAAATCTTCATGGGGCCAGGGTGGCCGTCACTTAACCGAGTTGCATCGAGGCTGGGACTCTGTCTCACAGTGAGATGGAACACTTAGATTATTTAGCGCTTTTCATATTTTAATATGTTTATGAATAGAGTAGAATAGGTACCCTATCATGGGTTTTATTTTACTAGGGAAAGTGATTGTTAGATTTTTAGCTATTTTATTAGTCTGTTTTCTTAAATGGATTATTTCTGGATTTTCATTGCTTCATCAATAAATCTACAAAGACAGCAGCGCATCTTTGTTTTGTGAACTTGGATGGACTGGGTTCATGTGCCGAGATAAGAATTAGCTGTGAAGCTGGGATTTGCTACTTTCCCATTATCTGGACCTTGTGGATGTGGGGCTGAGAGAGTGGATCAAAGGATCTTGGCTCAGTCTACGAGATAAGGCAGCCCAGGAAAGGATCATGGGAGTACCTTTGCTTGTAGCCGGCCATTTCTGAGCGAGGCCTGAGAGAAAGGACTATAACTGCGGCTATGTCCTAGATAATGTTGGTTTCTCAGAGCCTCATTCACTCATCCCAGGTGAGAGGTCTCGCCAGTGGACTGTTATCTGGTAGACACCCCCACCCTTGGCCCCTCACATTTGCAAGAGGCTGAACATTTTTGAAGGGCCACTTATGCATGGATGTACAAAGAAAAAACACCAGAAATCTTCTCAATGAATACAGAAATTGGTACAATATTTTTTGCACCATTCTCTTGCAAATCTCACAATCTGATATGAACCAAGGCTGGAGGCTGGGATATGGTGAAACACAGTACTGTAAATCTGAAACATATATTTTCACATTGCCACTTAGGCATGCAAAAGATTGCAGTATCAATGTTCCTGGAAGGAGAACACTAGCACAGCTGGGGGTGGGCAGGGTAAACTCTCTTTTTTTTTTTTTACCTTGTGCCTCTGACTTACAGAGAGTCATTCTATCTAGGCTGTATATGTGGGCAGGAAATAGAAAAGGAGATTTTTCACTTGTCATCCAAGTGGCACAGCCTATTCTATCAAGTCATTCTCCCATAGGCACTAGACAGTAAATAAAAAGAAAGCTTTATTCATGATGTGGGCATTTGTTCCTAAAACTAGGGGAGAAATTACTTCTTCTTTTTTCCTATGCAAGTGATCTTGCTCTGAGTTGTGAAGGCTGATTATCTTTTTTTAAAATTCCAAAATCTTTTCACAAATGTATTAATATAAGCAACAAGAATTAACTTGGGAATAGGAAACAGAGACAAAGAACTTTATTACATTAGACAGCATAATAGACAAACGTCTCTAGATACAGACGAATATAAGCAGATAGCAGAGAAGAACTGCTGTCTGGAAAGGATACAGGGATTTAGGTTGGTTGCTAACAGTAACAAGACACCCCACTACAACATGGTCTTGCCCACATGGCAAGAAAATATTTCTCAAACATCTGCTGCATTAACGTAGTATGTACAGCTTGCAAGGCTGTTGTACCATCATAGCAGGCATGTACTTTGGTTACCTCAAATAACAATACAGACACAAGAAGAAGAGCTTAAAATTCACTCTGGATTCTTTCTTGTTTTTAGATCACTTCTTAATCCACAAATGAGTCTTGATTGACGGAGCCAATTCTCAAGGGCTTGCTTTCATTTGGTGGTGTTCTTATGACTTGCAGGTCTGAGTGAAATACTGGGTTAATGAGCATCGTTATCTATGCTTTATATTCATAACCCACCTTTCCACCAAGTAGCTCAAGGTTTGCAGGAGGATCCTACTCTATATGTTATTGTCACAACAGTCATTTGGTCAGACTGAGAGAGACTGAAAAGTCTATGGTCACCGCAAGTTTCACTGCTTAGTGGGAAGTGAGATTTGGGAGAATCGAATCCAAATATTCCAAGTTCTCAGTCGAACATCCAAACCACTAGATCACATTGTCCCTCACTACCAGTTCACAGTGCCACAGAAGAAAAATAAGACCTACTTCTAACATTTTAAGTGAGAGACCAAAGCACATTTGGGCCCAGAAGTGTCAACAGCAATAGCAATTACATTTATATACTGCCCCATAGTGCCTAGTGCAATCTCTGGGCGGTTGACATGATAATTAGCATTTTTGCCCCAACATACTGGGTACTCATTTTATTGACCTCAGAAGGATAGACAGCTGAGTCAACCTCAAACCCATCAGGAATGAATTCACAACATTTTGCCTACAGTACAACTTATATGCAATACAGCTTATATGCAGAGCACATAGTGTGCAATGCAGGGCTTGATGAATCACAAACTGAGTGGTGTCTCCACCAGGAGGGTGGGATACAAATCCATAAAATAAATAAATAAATATAAATAAGATTGCTGGGAGAAACATCAACTACCTGAGATATGCAGATGATACTACCCTAATGGCAGAAAGTGAAGAAGACCTAAAGAGCCTCTTGCTTAGGCTGAAAGAAGAGAGTGCAAAAGCTGGCTTGAGACTTTACATTAAAAAAATAAGATAATGGCAACAGGTCCTATCACTCCCTGGCAAATAGAAGTGGAAGCAGTGACAGACTTTACATTTTTAGGATCCAAGATCACCACAGATGGTGACTGCAGCCACAAAATAAAAAAAAAGAGATTAATTCTTGGGAGGCAAGCTATGAGAAACCTAGGGAACATAGTTAAAAGTAGAGACATCACACTGTCAACAAAAGTATGCATAGTCAAAGCAATGGTATTCCCAGTAGTAATGTATGGTTGTGAGAGCTGGACCATAAGGAAGGCTGAGTGCAGAAGAATAGACACCATCGAAATGTGGTGCTGGGGGACAATTTATAGAGTACTTTGGATGGCAAAGAGAACAGATAAGTCGATTCTGAAGGAAATCAACCCTGACTGCTCCTTGGAAGGACAAATATTGAAGATGAAGCTAAAGTACTTTGGACACCAAATGAGAAGAGAGGACTCACTTGAGAAAGTCTTGATGCTGGGAAAGATTGAAGGCAAAAGGAGAAAGGGGCGGCAGAAGATGAAATGGTGAGATGGTATTGTACAGCTGAGTAGGCTGCAGAGAATGGTGGAGGATAAGGGTGCCTGGCATGCGATGGTCCATGGGATCACAAGGGTCAGACTCGACTATGCAACTGAACAACACAACAGTTTAACTACTGCACCACGAGGGCTCTTTGTACTTGTTGGCAGCTGGCAAGGAAGGGAACCAGCATCCCACTGCTGATGCCCCTGTTCAGAACCCCTTTAAACCTTTTTTAATGGTTTTCCATTAAGTAATGAGTGGCTTGGCACCCCCAATCCTAGATCCACAGGTGATGTCCCATCAAAATACTAGATAGGCCCAATCTTACTTAGTGTCCAAAGTCAGAGATCTGGTTTAGACTTTAGAGTGAGTATTACTCACTGGGAGGCAATGTGGGCTTCTCATCAACCTAATTTAGGATCACTGCCTTTTTTGTAGCATCTCCATTGAGGCAATAATCAGAGAATGAAGCAGATGCACTATATCCAGCATAATGGGACAAGAATACATGTAATTTGCAAAGTGGAGTAACATAAATATATATACATATACTCCGTTATGGCATTGTTGTGGCGCTAAAGTATAGTACTGTGTGCTACTGGTGGTCTTGTGTCTTCACTAAGCCAACCTGCACTATCCTACCTTCCAGCCTATAGGGAGGCTGATAACTTTTGCATAGGCTTTGGTTTGGAAGAAAGGGGTGTATGTCCAGGAGCTCTAAAGGCACAGTGTGAGTTGGGCCACATGAAGAGTAAGGAGTGTTATGTATGCATGTTCACTGTACTGGAAAGATAAGAATGTAACCACTCCAAATACAATGTATCTCAGCTGTAAAGGAACGCGAGCAAGCAGCCCATAGAGGGCAGCTGCGAGCGTTCAGTCTCACATGGTTCACATTGCTCAATCACGGACAGCCGTGGGAAAACCTTCCCCACATTAATCAGGAGGAGAAAGAACTACTGAAGAGAGGCGTGCCTGGGCGAGGCCACGCCGGTAGCAGCCAATGAGCTACCGTGCTACAAGATTCAAATGTATAATGCTACTGTATATATTGAGATGTATCACCGCCATTACCTCATGTTCCACCGGATCATCATGCAATAAACCTGTGTTAAGCCAACCCTTCGGCTGTTCTGTTGTCTTTGGTCCCATACACTAAACTGGCGACGAAGGTGGGATAATGGCTGCCCACGGGACCAAGACATGCGCCGGCTACGAGATCAAGAAGCCGGGAGACTTGGAGCTGTTTGAGATAGACTTCAATGGAGCGCTGGTGGAGCTCGAAGTTTCAGATGAGGACAAGAAGAGGGCCATCTTCGTCCGCATGCTCGGGCACGAGACCAAGAGGACCTTGGTGGACCTGATCGCGCCGAGGAGGGTGAGCGACTTCAAAGCTAAGGAGCTCCTGGCGGTGCTGCGCGCCCACCTCCGGCCTGCGATAGCGGTGTTCCCCGCTCGGAGCGCGTTCTGGAGGCGAGTCCAAGCGCCCGGGGAATCGGTCGCCGAGTTCACAGCGGCCCTGCGACTGGCCGCCGGCCCATGCAAGTGGGAGACCCCAGAAGTCACCCTCCGGGACTGCCTGCTCTGCGGCCTGAGGGACACCGAAACTCAGCGCGCGCTGATGAAACAGGAGCCGCCCCCCACGCTGCAACAAGTCCTAGACGCGGCACAGGCTGCGGAAGCCACGACGGCCGGGGTGCAAGAGCTCCAGGACTGGCGCCCGAAAGCTGCCAAGGCAGAGAGCTCGGTGCGCGCGGCCCGGCGAGTTTCAAACTCATCCACGGAAAGCGGCGACGACGAGGACGTCCGGAGGGTCCAGAAGGAAGGCCAGCGCTGCAACGGCTGCGGCGCCACCCACGCCCGCGCCAAATGCCCGTTCCGCAAGGCCGAGTTCCACAACTGCGGCCGGCGCGGGCACATCGCCAAGGTCTGCAGGAAACGGCGCGAGACCAGGAGGAGTTCGCCAGACAGCTCGGCGAGGCAGAGCCGCACCACAAGGCCCAAGGACGAGAGCCGCACCACGAGGCCCAAGGATGGCACCCGGACCACGTGGAGGCAGGACGGCGTAGGGCGCATCTCCAACGACAGCGAGGACGACGCCCCGGTGTTCAGCGTGTCCGCGGGACACCCCCGATACTTCGTTGAGGTAGTAATCCAAGGGGCCCCTGTTAGGATGGAGGTGGACTCGGGTTCTTCTTACTCTATCATCTCCCAGGGGGAGTTCCTGAAAATTGCCCCCCACGTGCGGCCCAAACTCAAAGCGTTGAGGTCCACTCTGAAGGACGTGCAAGGGAACCACATTCCGGTGTTGTGGGTTGGGAAGTTCCAGGTCCGATTCAAAAAGCACGCCGCAACGCTCCCCCTAGTCATCCTCAAGGGAGGTAATTGCAGCCTCCTCGGGACTCAATGGTTCCAGCCCCTGGGTTTATTCATTGGGGGGGTGCACACCGTTGGAGTACACGCCGCCAGGACTGATCCAATACAGAGCGTGTGTGACGCGCACCCCAAGGTTTTCAAAAAGGGACTGGGGAAATTCAAGGGCCCCCCAGTGACTTTCGACCTGGACCCGGGAGTACGACCAATCAGGCTAAAGCCGCGCAGAGTGCCTTTCGCACTAAAGGACAAGATAGAGGCGGAGCTGGACAAATTGGTGGGCCAGGGGATTCTTGTTCCTGTTGATTCCACGGAGTGGGAAACTCCAATTGTAACAGCGCTCAAGGCCAACGGGGAGGTCCGCATATGCGCTGATTACAAGTGCACCATCAATAAGGCAATTCGCCCTAATGCGTATCCGGTGCCGGTAGTCAGCCACTTACTGGCCAGGTTACATGGGGGGAGGTGTTTCGCTAAACTCAACCTGGCCCAAGCCTACCAGCAACTCCCGGTGACCCCCGCCGCAGCTGCTGCACAGACCATAGTCACCCACAAAGGGGCGTTCCAGGTGACGCGCCTCCAGTTCGGCATGAATTCGGCACCCGGGATCTTCCAGTCACTCGTGGAACGCCTCCTGAAGGGGTTGGAGGGGTGTTACCCTATTTTGATGACGTATTGATAACAGGGGGGAGCCGGGCCGAATTGGCAAAAAGGTTGGGAAAGGTCCTGACAATATTCGAAAAGGCGGGGTTGCGGTTGCGGAAAGACAAATGCGTTTTCTTCGCAACTGAGGTTGAGTTCCTAGGGTTCCGTGTTACTCCCGAGGGAATAAGGCCGTCCCAATCCAAGGTGGCCGCCATCAAGAAGGCCCCTCGCCCCACCTCCAAGCCCGAGCTGCAGTCGTTCCTCGGACTGCTCAACTTCTACCACTCCTTCCTTCCTCGGAAGGCAGCCGTGGCAGAACTGCTACACAAATTGTTAAAGAAGGACGAGGCATGGAAGTGGGGCGACAACCATGAGAAGGCTTTCAATGACCTGAAACGACTCCTGGCATCCGATGCCGTACTGACCCACTTCAATCACAAATGCCCGGTGGTCCTGATATGCGATGCATCCCCGGTGGGGGTGGGGGCGGTGTTATGCCACGTGCTGGAAAACGGGAGGGAGGCCCCGATAGCGTTCTACTCCAGGTCCTTGTCCCAAGCGGAGAGAAACTACGCCCAGACAGACAGGGAAGCGCTAGCGATAATTGCGGGCACCAAGAAATTTCATGATTTTGTGTATGGCCGCCCCTTCACCATAGTGACCGACCATAAGCCCTTACTAGGCATTTTCACCGCAGATAAGCCCACACCACAAATCCTGTCCCCGAGAATGCTCAGGTGGGCCATTTTTCTCAACGCGTATCAGCACGCGTTGGTGTACCGGCCCGGGAAGGAAATCAGCCACGCGGATGCCCTATCGAGGTCCCCCATTCCCCGGGATTGCTGCCACGTGGGCGAGGAAGAGAGGGACCACCAGGTCTTAATGATAGAGGTCCTAGACTCCCCCCCGGTAGTACCGGCCGACATCGCCAAAGCGACCGGCAAAGACAAAACGTTAGCGACAGTTAGCTCCTGGGTGCAGAAAGGGTGGCCCGTGTCTTCCCCAGCAGCGGAATTCGACACATTTTTCAAGAAAAAACTAGAGTTGTCCCTAGAGAGGGGTTGCCTTTTGTGGGGACAGCGGGTAGTGATCCCCACGTCCCTTCGGCCGAGGGTGCTTAAACTACTGCACGTCAGCCACCCGGGGATCGTCCGCTCAAAGGCACTAGCCCGCAGTTACTTTTGGTGGCCCCAGCTAGACGCCGACATCATGCACATGGTCGGCACTTGCGAAGCGTGCCAAAGCTCCAGGCCGGAAGAGGCTCGTTTACCACATAGGGAGTGGGACGCAGCAAGGGGGCCCTGGTCCCGGGTACACGTAGACTTTGCTGGCCCGTTCAGGGGAGCACTTTTCCTCCTTGTGGTGGATGCGTTCTCCAAGTGGTTGGAGGTCATTCCAGTCTCGAGCACCTCCTCGGCCACAACAATTAAACAGTTACGGAGGGTCTTTTCCACGTTCGGTTTACCCGACACCCTCGTCAGCGATAACGCTAGCTGTTTCACGTCCACCGAGTTCAGGGCATTCATGGATCTCAACGCCATTTGGCACATCACCTCCGCCCCGTTCCACCCAGCCACCAACGGCCAAGTAGAGCGCCTCGTGCGCACCACAAAGGACGCGCTGCGGCGCATGGGTCCCGGGGATCTCGACCTACAAGTGTGCCAATTCCTGCTAGGGTACAGGGTCACCCCATTGGCGTCAGGGTACTCCCCCGCGGAACTGTTAATGTGCAGGAAGCTGGCCACGGTAATCTCCAGACTAGACCCCACGAGGGTAGAGGACAAAGGGCGGAACGTAGGGATGGAACCCACAAAGAGCTTCAGCGTAGGTGCCCCCGTGCATTGCAGGAACTACGCCAGCGCGGGGCCAGCCTGGGTGCCGGGCACTGTAATAGAACAAACCGGCCCCGTTTCATACCGCGTGGAGACCAGTACAGGCCTCCTGTGGAGGCGACACGCGGACCAGCTCAGGCGCAGGGTCCCCGGAGAGGAGGACGCGAATGGAGGAAACCACGATTCAACGTTAGGGTACTCCCCCACCCGTTTAGCCCAAGGGGTAGGGAAAAGGGGCCATGGGTCCCCACCGAGGGGGGAGGAAAGGGAATCTGTCCTTGCAGATATCATGCGGGAGTTCTCGGCGGAAGGAAAGGGCCCCGAACTCATACATATCTCGAGGAATCTTCCCCCAGACTCAGATCCCCCAAGCGAATTAGATTTTGATTTCCCGTACCAGGGGGAGTTAGCGGAGTGGTCCCCCACCCGTCCTAGCGAAAAGAGGGGTTTCAGTTCAGCCCCTGGTACGTCCAGTCCCAACCCCTGCGAGTTAGAGTGTAACATAGCGCCAGCTCCCCGGAGACCAACACCCCCAAGACAGGAGGCGAAGGCAAATCCGCCCACCACAGTCTCAAGATCCCCCGAACGGATAGCAGGAGGCAACAGGACTACGAGGGCATCCTCGTCGGTCCCGAGATTCGTAATGGGAGGGTCCCCAGGGTCCGCAGGAAACAGGCAGGGGTTCACTTCCCAGCTGTTCATTCCATTCCCATCCCCCAGCGCAAGGCAGGCACGGACGCCCCATGGAGCCACTAACGAATCCCCGTCTTCCATTGCAGGACAAGCACCCACGGAGCCAGGGATCACAGGCTCTCCTGTACTAGGTCAGGCGCATGCACGCCCCAAGCGCACGTGCGGCAAGCCACAATGGTTGCGGGACTTCGTCCCATCCTAGGGGGGAGGGATGTTATGTATGCATGTTCACTGTACTGGAAAGATAAGAATGTAACCACTCCAAATACAATGTATCTCAGCTGTAAAGGAACGCGAGCAAGCAGCCCATAGAGGGCAGCTGCGAGCGTTTAGTCTCACATGGTTCACATTGCTCAATCACGGACAGCCGCGGG
Organism: Bradypodion ventrale; assembly: GCA_035047345.1. NCBI lineage: Eukaryota > Metazoa > Chordata > Lepidosauria > Squamata > Chamaeleonidae > Bradypodion > Bradypodion ventrale. The sequence goes on along the minus strand of JAWDJE010000002.1, from coordinate 279,931,860 downwards.
AAAACCTTCCCCACATTAATCAGGAGGAGAAAGAACTACTGAAGAGAGGCGTGCCTGGGCGAGGCCACGCCGGTAGCAGCCAATGAGCTACCGTGCTACAAGATTCAAATGTATAATGCTACTGTATATATTGAGATGCATCACCGCCATTACCTCATGTTCCACCGGATCATCATGCAATAAACCTGTGTTAAGCCAACCCTTCGGCTGTTCTGTTGTCTTTGGTCCCATACACTAAAAGGAGTCTCAGGTATTCAAATCCAAGCAGGGGGGGGGGGGACTCTCAGCAATTGACAAGAGCAATTGACAAGTGTCACTGATATATTTTGTAAATATAGCAGTAATATTTTGCCTCTGCATTTTCATACCTCACAACCTGCACATTAAAAGCTATGCAAATGTTACAGATCAAAATACCTTAGGCTTCTCCCCCAACAGCTCTACAGAACATTCTCAGCAAAGTTTTAAAAAAGGGAACAATAACAGACATTTTACCATCATGAATCATACTGTCTATTAAGCTATTCACTTGTATTTGGCATAAATCTGATCTGTCAGGCTACTACTCCTTTAAGCCTGGGTTAACAAACCACTTATCCAAACCTTTTAATGGATCAACCTAGTGACTTCTGGTGCGCTCTCTGCTACCATTTCCTTCCCACAGCCTCCTACAGACTCTCTCTCTCTCTCTCTCTCTCTCTCTCTCTCTGTTTTGCCTCACAATCCATATTATATGGCAGTTTGTAGTGTATCTTCAGTTGACTGGGCAAGCTATTGTATAAGGGTTTTGCACACACATACAGTATTTCACTCAATTTGATATTATGACTGTGGTGAATTATTTATTGTGCAATTTCATAGAAATGTAAGTCTTCATAATTTGGCATATAAAAACATCAGTTGTTGTTGGCATAGGCCTCTAATGGGTATCAAAGCAATTAATTTTATTTATTGCCAATTGTGGGTGAAATGTAATAGAGATAGCAAGCATTTTGACCTTCTATGACTGAGAGTTAAATTATGCTTGTTATATTCATGTGAAATTAACGTAATGTGATCTTGGAATCCTCACCAGTGAAGTAAAAAAGGACAATTTGTCCATGTTCTCAGGACTATACAATACACTACAGATAGCATGTCATTAGAAACTGTTATCTGTTTAGAGACATTATCCAGGCAAACCTTTGTAAACCAAGTAGTTGTACTTGCAAACAAAGCTTACTTTACTTATCTTCCAAACATAGATAATTCATTAACAAAGCAAAATGTTTTGCAAACTACAAGAAATATGAAAAGCTTTTGCTCTGACAATTAGATGTTCTCATCACTTAAGGAATTTCCATTTTGAATGATAGGCTATCTGTAGTATCTAGCTTGGTTCTTACCCTGACCTTCCAATCGATACTGCTAGATCAGTGCTTGAACACAGAGAAGTCTACAGTCATTTAGGGCTGAAGATGGGGAGGACTGAATGATTTGTGGCTACTCATATATCACCTAAATGTATAAGATGCATCCTCTAAACCAGGGGTAGGCAACCTACAGCCTGCAGGCTGGATCTGGCCCATGACCCCAAATAATCTGACCCCTGCCCCCGCTCCAGCTGCTGCCACCACCATAATTTGCCGCGGACTCATTTACAGCAGCCGTAAATGGGGGAGACCACCAATCCGGCCCGCTCAACTGTCTGAGGGTGCATGACCCGACTCCTGACTTTAAAAGATTGGTGACTCCTGCTCTAAAACAAGGACAGGGATAGCAAAGATTACAGAAAAGACTAGCATTAATTATCGAAAAGGAGGCCATCTTGGCATTAAATTTGCACACATGCTGATTTAAACTAGCACATGCAGATTTAACTACAGTTTTTGCTATCTTCTCTAACCATTTGATTTTCATTCTCTCAACCAGCCAGATATTAGCTTGCTTCTTGTTAATGTATTTTTATTTATTTATTTTTAAATTTATTGTTAATTTTATTTTTATTTAAGGGAAACAGCTGGCAAAAAAATAAAATGAGAAAAGAACCTTCCAATTTTTAAAAGCAAAAAGCTCTTTAAAATGAAAATGCATTTAAAAATGCATTGAGTGCAGTGCTGCAATCAGGGGGGAACAAGGGGGACTGCCGTCCGGGGCCCAGTGCTGGCAGGGGCCCAGGTGGTGGCATGTTAATTTATTTTCTTTTTCTTAACCTTTTTCTTTTTTAAAACTTTTTTTTAACTGGCAGCAGGCAGCGCCACTGCACATGCCCCGCCAGAGGGCTGACTCCGCCTTGATCTGGATATCTGGGTTCAAGGCTTCAGCCTTCAGCCCACGAGGCGTGCCAGTCTGGCAGACCCCATGCCGGGGCCGGAGGTGGTGGAGGTGGCTGCTGCAGAGGAGGAGGGGGCAACTGCGCCCCCAACACTTGGGTTGGGGTGCTCGGTGATATTGCCTCCCTCTCCCTGTGCTCCGTCCATCACGCTTGTCACTGTGTGTAAGGCAGGCAGGCACAGGCAGGCAGGGTGGGAAGGAGGGAAGCAGGGGAGTCTTTCTCTCCCTCCTTTTCTCTCTCTGTGTGCATGTGTGTCTGCACATGTGCAGACACACATGCACGCACACAGAGAGAAGGAGAGAAAGTCTCCCCTGCTTCCCTCCCTCCTACCCTACGTGCCTGTCTACCTCACACACAGCAACAGGTGCGATGGACAGAGGCCGAGGAGGAGGAAGACGGGTCGGAGGAGGAAGACGAGGAGAAGGGGGCCACAAATAGGGACCACTTCGGTGGGAAGGTAACAGGTTCCATGTACTTTGGTTCTAGTCATGCCTGCCACATGACCACAGAAATGTCTGCAGAAGCAGACAGCACTGGCTCTTTGGCTGTGAAACAGACATGATCTCTGAACCTAGAGTCGGATACGACTGGCTTTCATTCGAGCAAGGGAAACCTCTACATTTATGTTGTGGCAGGCATGACACATGGCCAAAATTGGCCATGCCCACAGAGGGGCAAATGTGTGTGTGTGTGTGGGGGGGGCAATAGGATTGTTCAGTCAGGGGCCCAGAAATTTCTGATGGCAGCCCTGATTGAGTGGCTCAGAACATGGCTGCTCCTTGAGCAAAAGCATAGGTCAGGGATTCACAACCTACGGCCTGTGGGCAGCCCTGACTCCCAGCAGCAAAACATCCAGCCAGTGGTGGGCTCCCAAAAAAAATTACTACCACATTGTGGACATGGTATGGTGGGCGTGGCCAGGGGGAAGCCCTACGTTGCACCTGAATTAGGACTATTTTATTACAAAACTTGGATGGGCGGGGTGTGCCAGAATTTCTTCTACCAGTTCTGGTGAACTGGTACAAACCTGCTGCTGCCCACCACTGCATCCAGCCTATGGCTACAACCTCTGGAAGCAGAAGAGATGCATTTACGACAGTCGTAAATGTGCCCCGCATGCGCAAATGTGCCTGTGCAAGTGCACCCGCCACAGTTTACAGCAAGTTTATGGCAGAGGGAACCCACATTTCCAGCCTACTCAGCTGTCTGAGTAGGTGTGGTCCAGCCTGTGGCACGGAAACATTGAGAACCCCTGACATAAGTGAAAACCAGAGAAACAAAAAATGTAAATGGGAGAAATTTGATCACACTTCTTTCTTTCCCAGCTGCAACAGAAAGTGTGGAAGGGTGAGAACTGAAGCACTACCAGATCTAACAGGTGTTTCGGCACTTCCCATTCAGAGCAGGCTGAATATTGCAGCATGATCTATGTGTCAGCTCTCTGGCCACACTGTAACCTGCACATGGCAGCCATATATATTAAGTTTCTTCTCTTCCCTCTCCTGTAATGCCATGTTTGGACTTTTCAGAGGCTGGACTGAATATAGGGCAGAGAACAAAATGGAGGGTTGTCTGGCCCAATTCCAGACTGCTGGCCAATTTAGTGTTGCCGTTGGCAGGCCCACAATATTCATAAATGCAAATTAATGCTGAATACTATAAGAGTCACCTTATATAGTTGTTTGTTTTCCTAACTTAACCTCAATAATTTCAAGTGGTCAGTGCAGAAGGATATTAAATTTAAATGAAAGTGTTGCTTTGCCCCATAATAAGGCCAATTCCCTCATTATTGTTACATACTCTCGCCACTTTCCCCAGTTGTCCTTGATCTCCTTGCCTGAATCACGACTGATTTCTGACTTGAGTGGGAAAGGGAATGGGAAAGGCCACATGTCAAATTTAGACATGAGAAAAATGACTGAATGATATGTGAAGACCACAGAGAAATTTCTCGTTAAAAAGTAGCAGCACTAGAGAAAAACCTGGAAGAGTTCAAATGCTAACTGGCTTCTTTCATCTTCAGTCTGAGGAAGCAGAGATTTTTTTAAAAAAAATTGCTTTAATTAAGGAACTAAGCAACTCATGGTGCATATCTAGACTTGGATTAATATTTGAGCCTGCAAAGGGACAGGGGCTGAAAAGGGAAATCAGAGAGCAGACTTTGATAATGAAGCACTGAGGGCCAACTGGTAGCCTTGTTGAGGTTAGATGAAGCTCTACTGATACCTTTCTTTTCAAGCTGGAGACTAAGTGAGGCAGATAAGCAGGTTTCAGAATGAGGCTGTGCAACTTTTGAGTGGAACAATGTACGGTATGTTAGAAACAGCAATACCAAAGCAGTTCTTCTTCCGTGTCTAGGCCAGACATGAAACTGCCAAAATGAAGTTTTGGTGAGTTCATTCTGTATTTCATTTCGCCTGACTTAGTGTGAGAAAGCAGCTCCCCTGGTGGCTCTGCGGGGGGCTCTGCCGGGGGGCTCCGCCGGGGGCTCCGCTGGGGGGTTAGTGGTTAATACGCTGAGCATGGAAACTGGAAGGTCAGGTTTTGATACCCGCGAGCTGCACTTGGGGACATGAAATGAGCCTCATTCAGGCATCTCCTGAGCAGAGTCTTTCCAGCAAAAATCCTTTCAACCCAGAGTAATCTCCAACACAAATCCATTATTATTATTATAGTGTGAGAAAGATTAGCCAGCAACACAAGGTTGCTGTTACCAGGGTGATAGTACATGAAATGGTGCCACTTGGCTGAATGTGAGAACTGGGATTGGCACAAAGGACTACGATGATTTGATCTGTTTTAGATGTAGTTACACTTTCTCTGAAGACTCGGGTTCATGTCTGTGTAGTGTGGAAGCAAAGAGTGGGGTAATAAAGCTGAAGATAGTGCACTAGATGTTCTCATTCCTGGAAAAGTCTGATAAGCCCATAGTAATACATGTCGTATTTACATATTCTAACTGGAAGATTTTCCCCCACCCATATGGACTTGGCCAGATGCTGAAGAGCCTTCAGAAATAGCTTCTTCATAGTCCTGCTATGAAGAGCTCTGGTGGCACAGTGGTTAAACTGCTGTACTGCAGCCAAAACAGGTGGTGACATTGTGAGTTCAAGCCTGACAGGGATCAAGGTTGACTCAGGATTCCATCCTTCCAATGTCGGTAAAATGAGTAACCAGCACGTTGGGTGCAAAATGCTAATTACCTTTTTATTCTCACAGGCATGCTTGGTAGAAACATGAGAGAGGACTTTCTTGGTGTTTATTCCCAGTTGTGGAACATCCTGGCAACAGAGGCTGAAATGTATCCTCCAGTTTTCTATCTACTAACAAGCAAAGACCTTTGCTATTCATGAAAGACTCAGCAAAGGAAGTATCTATTAAGAACAGGGCATTCAATTCATTTTGTTTTTCGAACAATGGGTTTCTAACTTAATAGTTCTTTAACACTTTCATAGTGCTTTAAGGTCCTATCATTAACAGCCCAGTTCAGGTCCTGCAAACTAAGGGTCATGGCTTTCTTTAATAAGTCAACTCATCTCATCTTTTGTCTTCTTTTCCTGATATCTCCGGCTTTTCTTCATATTATTGTCTTTTCCAGTGAATTTTGTCTTCTCATAAGCTCAAATTCAATAACCTCAGTTTACTTAGTTTAACTTTCTGTTAGAATTTTATCTTCCATTTATTTTGGCAGACCATGGTATTCAGAAAACTCTCCCACAACACCACATTTTAATGAACTGTTTTCCCCCTGTCAGATTTCTCCATTGTCCAAGTTCCACATCTGCACATAATAATTTACAACACCATTTATATGGGTGATCTTGAACTTGGTCTCCAATGACTCATACTTATTCTTGATTATCTTTTTAGTTGCTTCATGGCAGCCTCATAAGTCACAATCTTTTTTTGATTTCCTGGTTTCAATCTCCAGGTTGCTTAATGATTGAACCAAAGTATAGAAAACTATTTTAACAAGTTTGGTTTCTTCATTATCCATACTTCAGTTAAGTAATTCTTTTGTAGTCCTTTTATCTGAACCTTTCAGAAATTTGTTTTTATCTGTACCTGTTTTGATCTTGTTCTAAATTACCTTCTTCTGCATTTCCCTCAGCCCTGCTACTGAAAGGGTGAACAGAAACCACTCTTCTGAACATGTCAATTCTACTTTTCCATCTACTCACATCATACAATATGAAATCCATCAGTAAATTGCAACTAGATTGAGTGTATTGAATCAATGAAGATATAGAAAGTCTACTCCTCTGCAAGTTCCATTGATCCAATGGGCCCACTCTAGCTACAACTTACTACTGGATTTTACTCATTGTGTATTTGAGTGGGTGGGTATTGTTTGCATCAGTTTGGTTATTCCATATCAGCATGGGCAACTCTGTCCCTCCAGATGTTTTGGACAGTAACTAAAATAATGCTTTCTAGCGCCAACGAAAGCCATATTCCAAAAATATTTGGAAGGATAAATATTTGGAAGGTGGCTCTCCATGATCGCCTACTCCAGGGCATGAGGGACGGGGAGGCCCAACGATGCCTACTGCAGAAGGACATGCTGATGTTCAACACAGTCCTTAAAGAAGCCCTTGCCTCAGAAGCTGCCACCTCTGATATCAAGACTTTTCAAACCACAGACGCAGGCAGCAAGGATTCTGCTGTTCAGACGCATGACTGTGCCAGCTCTTCTTCTTCACCGTCATCTACGTCATCTTCAGACGACACCGTGTTGGGGGACGACATCCAAAAGGTCTGCCACAAGCATCTCCAAGCTCCATGTAAGGGTTGCGGGGGCAACCACCATCGGAAGAAGTGCCCGTTCAGAGCTGCCGACTGCCACAGATGCGGAAAGAAGGGGCAGATTTCCAGAGTGTACTGCCAGCGTTCTGAGGGGTTTTCCAGGGACCAGGATCGTCACAAGAAGGAACACTCCATTTCCATGGTTGATGTCAGTTCCAGTTTGCCGGGGGTCACAGGAAAGTTCATCGTCAATGTCCACCTCCAGGGCCAGCCGTTCCACATGCAGGTCAACTCAGGAATGCCGCACTCAGTTATCACTCAGAGAGAGTTTTATCGCCTGCCTCCAGCTGACTGGCCCAAGTTGCGGGCTCTGTAGGTCACCTTGCAAGATGTACAAGGCCGCCACGTCCCTGTGCTTGCCATTGGTACTTTTGCTGTAAAGTTCAAAGGCAGGTCCATCAAACTCCTGCTGGTTGTGGTCATGGCGGGTAAGCACAATCTGTTGGGTATGCAGTGGTTTGGGCCTCTGGGTATTGAGCTTGAGGAGGTTGGGAAGCCTAAGACCGGTTCCCTATGCTCAGGGTGTGGTCATTCCCCAGAACAACTTTGCCCAGGACTAGGAGGACTTAAGGGGGCCCCTTTTCACGCCGATCAGGACCCATCCATCTAGTCTTCCAGCCGAAGTCCTGCCTCGTTCCCTTTGCACTAGAAGTCTGCCTAGTGACTGAACTTGCAAACTTGGATATTGCTGCCGCTACCAAGACTGATCACCTCTTAATAAAGATTGTGTCATGGGTGCTGACTGGGTGGCCGTCACCACCGGTCTCTGAAGAGTTTATGGGTTATTACTCGATTCGTAATGAACTATAATTGGTAAATGAATGCTTGGTTTGGGGGTAAAGGTTAATAATTCCATCTGCACTACGGAACAAGGTTCTATACATTTTACACAAAGGTCATCCTGGTATTGGCCGCTCGACAGCGCTTGCCAGGAACTATGTCTGGTGGCCCGGGTTCGATTCAGACATCGAGGCATGGATTGGGCAATGCAGAGTATGCCAGCCCTCCAGGCCAAAGGTAAACTGCCACCCCTTCAGAGAGTTCAATACTGTTCAGGATCCCTGGTCGTGAGTCCATATTGACATCACTGGCCCTTTCTGAGGTGCCAGGTTTCTGCCGATTGTTGATTCTTATTCACAATGGTTAGAGGTGATCCCAGTATCGACGCTTTCCATCAGTGTCATAGTTTGGAATCTAAGGCACGTGTTCTGTACTTTTGGGATACCCGAGGTTGTCATTTCTCACAATGATTCAATTTTCAGGTTGGGGGACTTTCAGGGGTCCCTCAAGTGTAATGGTGTTAGGCACACAACTACTGCCTCCTTACACCCCGCCACAGTTGGGAAAGTAGAAGAACAGTTTAGAACTTTCAGGGGCTCACTTAAATGTATGGGTTCGGGTGATTTTGGCTTGCACTTGTGTCAATTTTTGTTTACTCACAGGATTACCCCTTTAGCCTCAGGGTTTTCACCAGCAAACCTCTTAATGAACAGGAGGTTGTTTACGGTGTTAGACCGTAAAGATACACCACGGCCACCAGGGGTAGAGGGGAAGGTTATAGAGAACACAGGGCCAGTGTACCACAAAGTGTATGGGGGGGTTTGATTTCACAGAAGAAAAATGCATGGATCAAGCGCACCCCCGCATTCCAAGGGTAAATGCTGCAGTTGAAATTGAGTCTCCACATGGTTCTTATCCCCAGGTATAGTCACCACCAAGTCCGTGGTAGAGGAGGCCCCTCATTTAACGGGACCGAAGCACGTCCCAGGGGATAGCCTAGAGTCAGACACCACAAAAGTGTCTCAAGAACCACATTCGTCAACAAACAGAGCTGAGGATTTAGACTTCGTGGTGCCTCCCATGCCACAAGTGCCAAACTTGTTCGGGGCAGACTCTACAGCACATTTGAGTCCAGGAGGTGCACCTCAACCTCCAGTCATGAAGTCCGCTCCTTACAAGCCCCACAAAAAACCTAGCCAGCCTAGGTCATCCAGTAAGTCCACCAGTGTACCCATAGACCCTGGATGTCCCACACCCCAATTCCTAAGACCCGGATTTGACGGGCACCTGGAAAGGACCTGTGGTCCATCATCAATGATTTTGGGAGAGTGTTTTTTTTGCTGGGGGGGGGGGATGTTGTGTCCAAAGGTTAAATCAATGTCTTTGTTAAAGACACCATTAAGTCTTGTTGCAGAAGCGTGCCCTTTTCTGTAAGGCACCAAAATCATATTCCAGTCAATGTAATCTGATTGGTTTTTATGATGACTTGATATTTTGTAATTGTGACTGGGGATTGATTGAAATGTCTCTCTGAAATGTTTTTTTTTTGTGATGTGATATTTTGTAATTGTGATATATTGTTTCTTTGGCTCTTCCCTGGCCAGAAAGGGATAAAGACCCACCCGACTGTATTGTATTTTCATTTTTATGTTAGATTTATTGACTGCATTGATTGTATTGCATTATGTTGTTATGTTGTTGTTGTTGTATTGATTGTAATGTGCCTTTAAGTAAATGCAACCACACGAATGAGTGAATGTAACAATCTCTAAAAGTAACATTGTAACCTTCTGTATTAGGACGCGAGCTAGTGACCACTGGGGGCAGTAGCGAGTGTCCAGCTCACATGGTACAAATTCTCCAAATGCCTACAGCGCGGGAAGATTCCTGCCACTGCCTCACCTGGACAAGAAGGGCATGACTAAGGGTGACGTCACGTGGACAGTAGCCAATGAGCTACCAAGGAGCCACATTCAAATGTATAGCCACTGTATATAATGAGCTGTTCGTCCGCCATTACCACATGTTCCCCCTGACCATTGTGCAATAAAGATGAGTTAAGCCAGACTTCGACTGTTTCTATTGTCTTGGTTCTTGAACACTAAAGTTATATTTATATTTGATATTGTAATATTGTACTATATGTTGCCCCATGGTATGTTAGCTGCTCTGAGTCACTCCGGCGAGTAGAGCAGCATACAAGTCTAATAATAAAAAACAGAGACAGCAGTACTTCAGATTTACCTAATGGTTCTATGATCCAATTTTCTATTTTGATGTACTGTGTTCTGTTTTAAGTAAAATAAGCCAAATAATTTATTTATAGTTTAAGTATTGAAAATATTAAGTCTTTTATACTAAGAGTGTTTTTATTACTTTTGATTCCAAATATATAGTAAACTGTGACTTAAAAGCTGTGTTAACTCTTTCTTAACTGTATAACTGAGATTACAGGTTTTGATAATGATGCATTTGAAATGTCTTACTGTACTGTTTCCTGTCTTTCCTTTCTCTGTTGTTAATACAAAACCCCAAGCATACCTCAGTATGGATGTATTGATGAATGTAATATGTTATATTTATTTTGAATAATATGTTATTTTTTATTAGTAGTATAAGTCGTTGGCTCAGCTGCTACTCATGTCTGAGTATACTTTTTTTTTCCTGAAAATTATTTTTGCAGATGGTGGACATGTGAAAGAAGAGTGACAAACAGGGGAAATGCCATTGGCATGAATTTGTTTAAGGTGGATCCCAGCTTGCCATAAAGTGACCCACACATTATGATCACAGAGCCATCTCCTGTGGCAATTATGAAATGAGACATGCAGTATTTGACACCGGGACTGCAATGGACTGCTGAAGACTTGAGGATATTGATAAGGTGCACCTTCACAGCCAGTCCATCTGGTGTGGCCTCTTCCACTTCCATGACCATTGGGAATCAGAATAGTGGCTCCTCCTATGCTCATTTTGCCCTTGGGCCCAATATGATGATTTCCAGTGGCATTTCCTCCAAAGGCCTGTAGCCATTGACCCCTTTAGAGTGTTAGGTTATTTAGTGCCGCCCAACACTCAGTGTTGAGTTGCTGGCTTTACCATAGCGGGATGTCAAGCCAGACACTAAATAGTATAACTAAAAAGTACTTTAAGTGCTATTATTGGCTATTTGTAGAAGGCTTATTTTAAACTTCCTTCTGATTAATCTTGTAAATTTAAAGTTTACCTCAGTGTATTGTACTGAAGAAATGGCAGGTTTTCTTTGTCATGTACTTTAAATACAAAGAATATTAATTGCTTTATATTCCACCATAGATATATTAAATCATCCTGTTACACTTGCATAAATTTATTAAAGATACTATAAATCCATATATCTTTGTTATAATATACAAGAATTATATATACTCTGTTAACAACTAATCTAGGCAATAAGTACTGTCTAATACCTTGTGTTTGTCATTTATACAAACCCTTGTTTTGAAATTGTTAAGAAAGAGGAGAACAATGGTGTGTGCTCATGCAGGCAGGAAAAAACTCCTTGACCTGAACTATCTATGGTAGCAATTTCTGAAGCGTGAAGAACACTGCCACCTCTATATACTGGTGGCAAGGTAAGGCCACTTGGCTTTAGCCTCCCAGATTTATCCAATGAATGCTTTAGGGAAGTATAGCTATAGACTTGCAACAAAAACTTTATTAAACAAAACCAAAACAAGACAGCAAAAACATGAGGCTCAAAAGATAGTGCAGACGTACAAATACACACACACACACACACACACACACACACACACACACACACACACACACACACACACACACACACACACACTATCACCTGTACTACACACACAAAAAGGGGGGAAGCCTAATCAGCAAGCCTATAGAGGAAGTCAAAACCACCCAAAGGTCTCCCAACAATTCTCTGCCCCAAACTGACAGAAGCAGAAGAGCAGGGCAGGCAAAAAAAGAAGAAGTGCCTTAGCTACATAGCATCAGGCGTACATGCCAAAGTCGCCAAACCATGAGTAACTGTATGGACTCATCACAAGTGCAGCAGGACAGGCATTTCCCCTGCAGACATGCAGAAATCCATTGCCTAGCTCTGTCCGTATCCCTGGGGCACTTGGCTGTTCTCTTTTAAAAAAAACCTTTTAAACTTGGCTATCTCACCAGGGCTATCTCACCAGAGCCAATACCGTATTTACCAGTGTATAAAACACACAGGGGGTGCATCTTATGTCCCAGCTCCTGCCAACCTAGCAATTTTGAAAGCAAGACATTGCAATTAGATAAATAGGGACCACTTCGGTGGGAAGGTAACAGCGTTCCATGCACTCCAGTATCTAGTCATGCCTGCCACATGATCTCAGAAACATGCTGGCTCTTCAGCTTTGAAACAGAGATGAGCACTGCACCCTAGAGTCAGATATGACTGGCTTTTGAGCAAGGGAAACCTTTACCTTTACCTTATGTGCCAGTAATGAAAATGACCATGTTGATCAGTGGTGGCTGGAGCTGGGCAAAGGGTGGCTTCAAAAAGAGCCCTCTTCCCCTGCCAAGCCAGCTTTCCCTAGCTCCTGGTGGTCAGCTGTGGTGGGCTAAGTGGGGGAACTGAGCTGCCAAAGGAGCCTACTTCCCCCACCCTTCCCTGCTCCAGGCAGTCAGCCATGGCAGGCTTGGTGGGGGAAGCCAAAGGAGTCTGCTTCCCCTGCCCTCCCAGGCTTCTCGTGGTCAGCCGGGGGGGGGGGCTTGGTGGGGGAGTTACGGATCAGTGGCTGGAGACAGGAAAGTGCTATTTTTAAAGCCAGCCACCATCACCCCCAGCTGGTGCAGATCAATGGCTGGAGATGGATAAAGGGCTATTTTTAAAGCCACCCACTGGTGCAGATTGGCAGGGGGAGAGGGATCTTTTTGAAGCCACCCTTTCACCAGCTCCAGCTGCTGCTGATCTCCCCCATTTTTTGCACAATAAATCATTTTGGAAATTCATGGGGGAAATGTAGAAAATTATTTTCCTCTTAAAAATGTCAATAAAAATGGGGCATGTCATACTCCAATGCATCTAATATGCTGGCAAATATTGTCGTTATGCCATATTGTTGTTGGCTGCAACCCATATCCGAGAATGATTTTTCTTCCCCTGAAGCAGGAAAAATGTCATTGGCGTGAAATTGTTGACGGTGGATCCCAGCGTGCCATGAAGTGACCCACGCACTATGATCTGTGGGGGTGGGTTCTGGGTCTGGAGGGGGGAGAGGGTGGGAGAAATGGCCTTGTCAGCTGGGTAGGAGGGGTAGCACTCCATCTGAGATGGGTGGGGAGGTTCTCAGGGCTCAAATTGGGGTTGTGATGGGCATGGGCCGATATGGCGGGTACCGAGGGGCAGGCCGCACTCGGGGAACACGGGACCGATGGTTGGTATCTGTCTCTCATTCCAGTCCCCCTGGTACATCTCTGGGTCCTGAGCAGCTGATCCAGGGTGACCCCACCCTTAGGCTGCTGCTGATGAATGCCAGGTCAATCTGCAACAAGGCCCCCCTAATTCAAGACTCTATTCGGGAGGGGCGGGCCGACCTGGCATGCATCACCGAAACCTGGCTGAGACCAGAGGATGGTGTACCTCTGTCAGAAATGTGTCTAGCCGGCTTCGGTATCTGGCACCAGCCAAGGGATGAGGGAAGGGGCGGTGGTGTCGCCATTGTAGCCAGGGAGTCCTTGGGAGTCGCCAGGGCCACTGTTCCACAAGTCCCAGGTTGTGAGGCCCTGCTCCTGCGGTTGGGCCCTAAGGGTCAGTTGGGAGTCTTACTCCTGTACCTGTCTCCTTGCAGGGTAAGAGACTCCCTGCCTGAGCTCCTCGAGGCCATCTCAGCATTGGCGTTGGAGTTCCCTAGGTTGATGGTTCTGGGGGACTTCAATTTGCCTTCGCTGGGGACTGGTTCAGAGGTTGTACAGGAGTTCATGGCCTCCATGGCAGCCATGGACCTGACTCAGGTAATTCATGGCCCGACCAGGGGCAGTGGTCACACACCAGACCTAGTTTTTTTTGTCGGAGCGGTGGCAGAGTGATCTGAGACTACAGAAATTAGAAACTATACCTGTGCCATGGTCAGATCACTATCTGGTGACTCTGGACTTCCTGGGGTGGCGGCTCACTGCAGGGAGGCGTGGCCTATTAAATTGGCCCGCCCCCTGGCGACTGATGGATTGTGACGAATTCCAGAGGGAACTGGGGGATTTTCCTCTGGATCGACTACACGATTCATCCGAGGCACTCGTTGACCTGTGGTACAGGATGACTACGGCTGCTTTGGATGAAATCGCACCACTATGGCCTCTCCAAGCCCGTGGGGTTCGATCTTCCCCGTGGTTCACAGAAGAACTGCGGGAGCTTAAACCGGCAAAGAGATGCCGAGAGCGCCGCTGGGTGAAGATCCGGAGTGATCTGGCTGCTATTAAGACCTACCTGGTGGCGATGGGTGTGGTGAAGCAACAATACTTCACCGCCCTCATTACCTCTGTGGATAATCGTCCAGCCGCTCTGTTCCGGGTTACCAGGTCTCTCCTTGGCCGGGAGGGGCCGGTGCCCAGTTGGCAGGGTTCGGCTGAGGTTTTTGCAGACTATCTGTTGGAGAAAATCGCTCGGATTCACTCGGGGTTTAATCCCGGCGTGGATGGGGAGGGTCCAGAGGGGATCAGAGCTCAGTCTGGCAGTGTTATCTGGGATCGGTTCGATCCAGTTGTCCCTGAGGAAGTGGACAGGCTTCTTGCAGCTGCTCGCACCACCTCCTGCCCTTTGAATCCCTGTCCCACTTGGTTGGTGAAAGCCTCCAAGGGGGTGACAGGAGGCTGGGTCGGGGCTATAATAAATGCTTCATTGTGGGAGGGCGTGTTTCCTGCACCTTTAAAACATGCTCTGTTGCGCCCCCTCCTGAAGAAATAATCTTTCGACCCAGCAGTTCCAGCTAATTATAGGCCGCTCTCCAACCTCCCTTTCTTAGGGAAGGTACTGGAGAAGGTGGTGATGTGGCAGTTGCAGGGGGTCATGGATGAAGCGGATTATCTGGACCCCTTTCAATCGGGTTTCAGGCCTGGATATGGTACTGAGACTGCATTGGTCACACTGGTTGATGACCTCTTGTGGGAGCGGGACGGGGGTCATCCATCCATCCTGGCTCTTCTGGATCTCTCAGCGGCCTTTGATACCGTTGACCACGGTATCCTTCTGGAACGGCTCAAAGGTTTGGGGATCCAGGGCACTGGGCTCTCCTGGTTTTCCTCATTTCTGGAGGGTCGTACCCAGTCGGTGTGGTTGGAGAGTGAGAGGTCCAGCGCTAGGCCCCTACAGTATGGGGTGCCTCAGGGCTCAGGGCTCTCTCCTCTCCTATTTAACATATACATGAAGCCGTTGGGCGAGGTTATCCGTTCCCATGGGGTAAGGTATCATCAGTATGCTGATGATACCCAGTTATATATCTCGGCCCATGGGGACCCCAGTGATGCAGTCAATGTCCTATCCAGATGTCTGGAAGCGGTTGAGGTCTGGATGGGGGACAATGGGCTACAATTGAATCCCTCCAAGACTGAGTGGCTTTGGATAGGGGGTCCTGCGTTATCCAGGGAGCTGCCAACTTTGGTCTTGGATGGGGCTGCTTTGCCCCAGACAGACCCGGTACGCAACTTAGGGGTCCTCCTAGATTCTGGGCTGCTACTAGCAGATCAGGTGGCGGCTGTGGCCAGGAGGGCTTTCTCACAGATTCGCGTCATCCATCAGTTGCGTTCGCTCCTGGACCGGGACTCACTGGTCATGGTCACACATGCTCTGGTCACCTCCAGGCTAGATTATTGCAATGCGCTCTACATGGGGCTGCCCTTGTCAACCATTCAGAGGCTGCAGTTGGTTCAGAATGCGGCAGCCCGGATGGTGATGGGGCACGGGCGTTATGCTCATGCCTCACCATTACTTCAGGAGCTGCACTGGCTACCAGTTTGCCTCTGGGTGCAGTTCAAGGTGCTGGTTTTGACCTTTAAAGCCCTTCATGGTAGTGGGCCAGGTTACCTTAGAGACCGCATCATCCCAAGAGTGTCCGCTCGTCCAACCAGAGCGGATCGGAGGGGCTCCCTGATTGTTCCATCTGCCAGAGGGGCTTGTCTCTCTGGCACATGAAGGAGGGCCTTTTCCGTGTCCACACCGGCCTCGTGGAACCTCCTGCCTGTAGAGTTGCGGGAGCAGATGGAGCTGCTACCTTTCAGAAAAGACCTAAAAACCTGGTTGGCAGGGCAGGTATGGGGCCCAGATGGAAGAGTGGCCCCCGCCTACTGGCTTATAAATTAAGCCCCCATTTCTTTTTTGCAGGCGCACCCCCCCAATAACGGACACAGACAACATTGAAAGTGGATAACAGCACCGGGCCACATTTATTGATTCAATGCCCTAGTCCGAATTATAAATTTGTATTGGTAAAACGACCAATCATAATTCATAAGGCAAGCAGGCCGAAGTAACACTGGTAAGGTACCACCCCAAAATTGCCAACGGCAATTGGTTACAATGTATCAATTTGTATCAATTTGTTTGTTAACAACAAACAAATTGTTGACCATAGTCAATAACTAACTCATGACCCCACCCTCTGACGCGTATCCGTGAAATCACAGGGGTGATGCATGCTGGTTAGCAATCGTCATCACCCCATCGCCTGGTTCGTTGTTGACCGGACAACGTTTAACTAATTTATTCCTGTCTAGTGTTGTCCAGTCAATTGCGAACCTGCCGGATACTTGTGGGTCATACTGTTTACCTTACCAGTGCTACCCGCCAATGTGACCAAAGTCAACGTTATGAACACAGAAGACCCCTATATCAAACCATAGCAACAGTGTGGGATGGGCAAAAAAGCCAGGACCCGGAAGCCAATATGGGTCCCAGCCAAAAATTCCCACCCGGCCCCGAAGCGACCATAATATCACACTGTTAACTAGGGAGGGGGTGGAGGGGAAAAGACTTCTCCGCTCCGTCGCTGAGGTAAAATGGCAGCTCGGCTGCCTCGTGGCCATCCCTTTTATAAGGGAGCTGGCCACGCCCCTAACTACCCGGATTCCCTGTCCTGTGGGGGGGGCGCAAAGGGCGCGGCGGCCATTTTGGCGCCGCGCTTGCATTGCAGGCGCACCCCCCCAATAACGGACACAGACAACATTGAAAGTGGATAACAGCACCGGGCCACATTTATTGATTCAATGCCCTAGTCCGAATTATAAATTTGTATTGGTAAAATGACCAATCATAATTCATAAGGCAAGCAGGCCGAAGTAACACTGGTAAGGTACCACCCCAAAATTGCCAACGGCAATTGGTTACAATGTATCAATTTGTATCAATTTGTTTGTTAACAACAAACAAATTGTTGACCGTAGTCAATAACTAACTCATGACCCCACCCTCTGACGCGTATCCGTGAAATCACAGGGGTGATGCATGCTGGTTAGCAATCGTCATCACCCCATCGCCTGGTTCGTCGTTGACCGGACAACGTTTAACTAATTTATTCCTGTCTAGTGTTGTCCAGTCAATTGCGAACCTGCCGGATACTTGTGGGTCATACTGTTTACCTTACCAGTGCTACCCGCCACACGGAGGGGCTTCAAAGAAGACCTGACGCCCCCCCCCAGACCGTCAGCTCGGTCAACAGGCCTGCTCGCCAATCACCCAACAGGAGGTCCATACCTCCTCGCGACAGATGGACCCCATCCCCTGCATACAAGTCATAATTTTGCAGGCTAATATCGGGGTGATGACTGACCCGTCCCCAAGCCCTGTCGGCAAGAAACCGCGCCACCGCCCTATTGACCGTGCGCCTAGCACGGTCAAGGGCCATGAGGTTAACGCCCCCTCTGTAAGAATGGCGCGGAACAATGTCCGACCACACCAGGGTTGTGGCAGGCCAGACATAATGCAAGTAGGCGAGTTCCTCGCAAATCGCATGCTTGAGCGATAAGCCGGTGACCTGGCCCAAATCATTGCCCCCCAGGTGGATAATGAGAATGTCAGGCGGGTCAGCACCCAGGCCAGAAAAAAGGAAAGGCCGCAGCTCCCGCCATAACATCCCAGGCTTACCATGCCATGTGAGACTGGCGTGTTCACCCAGTCCCAGTCGGGGTCCCCACTCTGTCGCCGCAGCGTAACGCGCTGCCCTGTGCACATAGCTGTGGCCCACCAGCCATACTGTCACCGGTGTAATACGACACCCAGGGTCTGTAAGAAAATTGAGAAAAAGGCGGTAAGGTGACTGGATTGGTACTCATGGCGGGAGTGGGCGCACATAAAACTGAAAACATTGCGAGCCCCACCTCCCCATGCTGCGTATGTCAGCCCCAGAGTACCCAAAAGCAGCTGCTGTAGAGGCTGCACCAATACGGAACGAATGTGTGCCATAACGGGCACCTGGTAGGCCCACCCTGGTGAGGGCTCTGGCTGTCACCTTCCAAAACTGAAATTTAGTAAGGGGAGACCCATCTTGGTGACAGAAAAATGGGCCGTGGTGCATGCCACGCAGTGCCAGGAATTCCTGTAGGGCACCAACCGGACAGATGTCTGCCAAAGAACACCGTAGCAGTCTTACACCACTGCCTACGCCATGCTGATCTGTTTTAGAGGAGCGTATCCTCAACTGGGCCCAGTCTTTGGCTACATAGACATCTTCGAGTTCCAGTGCCCTACCACTTGCATCACGAGTTCGCTGACGCGGAGCGCTCCAAAAAACGGCACCGTTGTGGCTGCATGGAAAAGGGCTGCCTCATAATGATCAAAACAGAGGCCTGGCCAGCCCCGGGCCAACTGGGTAAGAACCCCTGGGGAAATAGGGTGCCGGTCATCCGGGCAACGCCCGCGCTCGCGCACCCACCCCTCCAAAACATGTCTCACACGGAAGTCAGAGGTGGTATCCACATGACCTCCCACTTTGGCCATAAAAGCCAACGCCGAGAGCTTGGATGCTATGGTGCGAGGTGCGAGGCCCTGTGCATGCAGGTGAACCATGAACCGCAGAACATGGTCCACCGGGATAGGCCAGGTCTCTGGCAGGTGACATTGAGCTGAAAATGCCCTGTAAGAATTGAATGCTTGATGGTACGCCTTACGCGTGCGTGGCGCTAGTGACAGGCCAATCGCCCGGTTCACCTCTCCTTGCCAATAGTCCAGATCTCGTCCGGGAGTGGCGAGGGAAATTCCTCCGCATCCGGGGCCAAGGCGCGGAACCGGGAGATCTGCAGACGGGACAAAGCGTCAGCAATATCATTATTAATCCCAGGGACGTGCCTGGCCCTGAACAAGACGTTGAGGCGCAGGCAGCGCAGCACAAAATGGCGCACTAGTTCCATAACCCTGGGCGATTTGGAAGTCTGTGCATTAACGATGTGGACAACAGCAGCATTGTCGCACCAGAAATGCACCACCGAATTAGCCCACTGTTCGCCCCATAGCATCAAAGCCCCCAGAATAGGGAAAAATTCCAGATATGTGAGATCCCGCAGGCGACCTGTGCCTGCCCATGCCGGTGGCCACCCACCATAGGCCCACTTCCCATTGAAGTACATCCCATAACCCAGGGATCCTGAGGCATCAGACTGGATCTGGAAATCGGGGGATGCCAGGAGGTCAGACCTCCAAAATGAGACCCCATTGAACTCCCTCAGGAATTGCAACCAGACAAACATGTCTGCCCTGATACCCCGGGTAAGCCTAACTCTGTGGTGGGGCCTGGATAACCCTGCCATGGCGTCGCATAAGCGCCGGGCAAAAGCCCTGCCCGGTACGACCACCCTGCAGGCAAAATTGAGGTGACCATGTAGCACCTGCAGTTCCCTCAGGGATGCCTTACGCTTGGCCAGCAATTCCGAGATAAGGGTCACTATCCTGGACACCTTATCACCCGGCAGCCTAGAAGCCTGCACTACTGTGTCAATCTCAACCCCCAGGAATACTAGCTTGGTAGATGGGCCCTCGGTCTTTTCGGGCGCTAAAGGGACACCAAGTTCCTCCATTAGCGTCTGAAATGTATTGAGGAGACGTGTGCACGTGTCCCAGCCCCGTTCACCCCCGAATAAAAAATCATCCAGGTAATGGGCTACAGACCGGGACCCTGACCTGTGGACGAAAGCCCACTCTAGGAAGGTACTAAAACGCTCGAATGCCGAGCATGATATGGAGCAGCCAAAAGGCATGGCCTTATCAAAATAATATTCACCCTTAAATTTAAAACCCAGCAACTCAAAGTCGCCCGGATGCACTGGCAAGAGGCGAAAAGCCGACTTAATGTCACATTTGGCCAGCAAGGCACCCGGGCCACACGAGCGTACCATGCGCAATGCATGGTCAAACGATGTATACCTGACTGAACAGAGGTCATCAGGAATAGCATCATTGACCGATCGGCCGGCTGGGTAGGACAAATGATGAATAAGGCGAAACTCGCCTAGGGACTTTTTGGGGACCAAGCCCAGTGGCGACACCTTAAAATTGGGAAACGGGGGTGCAGGGAAAGGTCCAGCGACCCTGCCCGCATCTAACTCTTTCTTAATGCTGGCCGCAGCCACATCCTCCCTCCCTCTGAGGGATAACAGGTTGGGGGCATCCTGAGGGGACCTATCACCCATGAAAGGAATACGGAATTCCTGCTTAAAACCCTGAAGGAGATACTCCCCATCTTCCCCCTTCGGGTACGATGCGAGCCAACGCTCCAGCATGTCCACATTAATTGGGGAGGGGGCCTTTTGGAGAACCAGCTCCATCCGAGGCAGTCTTGCCAGCCAACTGTCCACCCCTCCCTCTGCCTCGTGTCCCCCCAGGTCTGGGACAGGCAGAGGCTGCGTGGGGGCCTGGTCTGGGACAGGCAGAGGCTGCGTGGGGGCCTGAACATGTGGGACACTCATGCTTATACCTGCAATTCTTTCTATTGCAGGAACCATTGGACGAGAAAGTCCAGCACAGCAGGCGGGCTGGAACCCCCTGCCCCGCCGCCTGGCGGGTAACCTGCGCTGGAGCCGCTCGCTGGACCGCATGTCCGCAATGGTATCTATCTCCCGGGGCAGGGCGTGTAGGCGTCATATACAAGAGCCAAAGCCTCTGGCACGGCTCGTCCCATCTCATCTCGGGGTGGAGGGGAATCCTCATACGGAATTCCTCATCATACGCTAGCCAAGAGGGGCCCGGGAAATCAACCATTGCCCTGTATATATTGTCCAAATATTGGACCATGGGGATAGCTAAATCCGGCCGCGCCCTCAAATACACCGCCATGTATATTAAATAAGCGGGGAGCCAATTGGCCCAGGTACGCGGCGGCTTACGGCGGCGTGCCTGCTCCTTGTCCTTCTCATCCTGTCCCTCCCTTTCCTCCTTGGTGGGCTCTCTGTTCAGGAGTGAGAAGATATCAACGTATTCCCCCCGCCATATCTTTTCTCTGGTAGTCTGTGCCAAATGATCACCTAGTGGCAAGGAATACCCCGCCGTCGGCAAAGCCGAAAAAGGCACAGCCGGCCTAGGAAAAGGGGCCTGAGCTAAACCAGCCACCCCCAGCACATTCCCCGGAGTGTAAGAACAAGTACCCACCCCAGTACCCAAGGTGGCAGTCGTCGTCGCCGGGTGGGTAGCCGATAGCGTGGCCCCCGCACCACCCGCGCGAGGCCAAGGCCATTGAAAGACCCCCCCCCATATTGGGGATGTGTGTGGATGTACTCGCTTGCACCGTATACTCACATGCCGCACCCCCGCGGGCCGCCCCCACCGGGGGTTCCGGCCCACTGGGGGCGTCGGAGCTCACGACCGACGTAGAGCTCATCACCGGGGCTCGACCCGCACCTGGCTGCTGGCTGGGGAGCTGCGAGGCAGTGGCCGGAACCGCGCCACGCGCCTGCAGCAGCTCGACCCTCCCTGCCGGCTGTTGTCCTCCTGCCGCCATCGCCTCAAAAGGGACCCCGAAGGGAGCGCCCGCCTGACTGGCCCGCGCCAACGACGCTTCCAGGGCCGCGATGCGGGCCAATAAGGTGTCCACGTTGACCAGGGGCAAAGGGCCGGCCGGCCCGCCTGGTCCAGGCGCGGGTGCAGGTCCCTGCACCCCAGGACCCGAATATGGCCATTGGCCAGCACCGAAGCCCGGCAGGGTCGGTGGAGAAACCTGCCAAGGCAGGGAGCCGCACCACCCCCCGAGGCTGGAGGGCCCCGGGGGAGGCTGCGACCCAAGATGAGTAGGCCCAACAGGGTGGGCAGATGGAGGAGCGGTGTCCACCGCTCGCGGGCCGCGGGCCGGAACGCCTTCCGCGCCCGCACTCTGATCGGGCCAAGGGGCAATAGACCCCATTCCGCTGGCCCCGGCAGGGGCCGGCAAAGGCGGCTGTTGAGGAGGCGGCACCGCGGTCCTCCGACCTGGGTTGCGCCTCCTAACAGCGCGAGCTGCACTAGAAGCTGCCTTCTTCTTCGAAGGCATCTCCACCGAAGCAAGAAGGGAAGCCAGCAAGGCAGAACTGCTACCAAAAAGGCTTCCCGGTAGGCTAAAGCGCGACGGAGACACAGGGGAAAAGACTTCTCCGCTCCGTCGCTGAGGTAAAATGGCAGCTCGGCTGCCTCGTGGCCATCCCTTTTATAAGGGAGCTGGCCACGCCCCTAACTACCCGGATTCTCTGTCCTGTGGGGGGGGGCCCGCAAAGGGCGCGGCGGCCATTTTGGCGCCGCGCTTGCAAATTGTCTTCTTTTTTATGTGGGTTTATGTGGGTTTTAAGAGGAATGGGGTAGGTGGGTGGGTATGTTGGGTTTTAATTGGTTTTAATTGGTTGTACTGTTTTATGTGTGTTTTAACTTGTTGTGAGCCGCCCAGAGTCGGGTTTACCTGATTGGGAGGCATATAAATTTGAATATAAATAAAAAAAATAAAAATAAATAAATATCGGAGCCATCTCCTGCAAAACAAATAAAATGAGACGTGCAGGTTTCAACAGTGGGACTGCAATGGACTGCAGCAGCCTTGAGGATATTGACAAGGTGTGCCTTCACAGCCAGTCCATCTGGTATGGCCTGTTCTGCCTCCATGATCATTGGGAATCAGAGTTCCTCTTCTGCTCATTTTGTTATTGGGCCCAATATGATGCTTTCCAGTGCCATTTCCTCCACTGAGGGGGACCATCACCCCACCTAAAGGGGATCATCCACCCATAGCTGTTGGCCCCTTTAGGGAGTCAGGTTAGTTAACCACTGCCTGACACTTGGCGTTGAGTCACTGGCTGTACAGTCTATATACCATATACTGTATACTCATATAAACTCATGTTTAAAAAGAAATCCTTTGTTCGCTATGTTCATTGCCTCACAATAAATGTAAAAAATGGATCATACAGTATCTGCAAATACTTTACGCAAAGATGCTGAGAAAACAATTTTAATTTTTTTGGGGATAATTTTGGATTTTGGCAAATAACCTAGTACTGTATCTGGTTTATAAGGGTAGAGGACAAATGTTTACTGTGCATTTTTGCATAGTTTCCACCCATTTCCAACTTAGTCTTGGCAAAATCTGTTCTCACAACAGCTATCCCTAGGAAAATAAAGTCCTGTGAATCTACATTAAGTACCCTTCAGTTGAAATAAAAAGCTCAGGACCATTAACTTAAAGCTCAGGGCTACTAGTTTAAACTAGTTCTAATGCTGTTAACCCTAAAAGTTAAGTAAGTAGTTAACTATCTAAAAATAGGCAGGTTTTTTGTTGCTTTGATCTATGAAAGTGGAAAATAAATAGAAAATGTTTAGAACAGCTTCCAATACTCATGGGCTTGAGTGAATTATTTAAGAGAATATCGTTGTGTGTCACATCTAAAAGCACAGGATTTGCAAAAAATCTTTAATTATTTCCTTGAGGAAAAGGTTTACCTTGCATTAACCTAAGCATATGTTTCAGGATACACATACAGGATCTGACATCTTAACAAAGCTCACGCTGATTGCATGCATGCAATGTGCTTCATTCCAGCTAATATAGTCTATTTTAGTAGCTTACATTTGGGTCAATCTGTTCTCATACAATTTTTTTCTAAATATGTCTCTGCTCCCCTCTACTACTCTGCTCAGCAGTCCAAAAGGTTGAGCAAAGTATTGAAAAAGAGAGAGGGATACCAGGCCTACTTTTCAAAGAGTTTTCTCTTCAAGGTACTCTTTATAGGTTTTTTGTTTCAAAAACTCCAACTGAAACCTTTTTTGCAAAGTAGCTAATTTCTAGGAGACAGCTTCGTGGTAACACCAAATCCAATACACAAATTAAAGCAAGGCATTTCTGTTTAAATCAATTTGCTCTCTCTAGACTAAGTGGAATTCACTGGTGTCCTGTGGTTTAAGCATGATGAATGCCTGCTCCACTTGGTCACTCATAGCAACATGATATTGATTTTTTTAAACCAAGATATTCAGTCTCTGTTGTTAACCTGAATTACTTCTATGAAAGGCTGAAATTCTTGTCTGTCAATGCAGTCAACTCTATAAACTGAAAATGTGTCCTTCATTTATGGATTGTTGCAGGTAAGGTTTCCAAAGTCAAAACCTGAATTCACTGTGCTCCTTAGTAAATTGAAACTGTCATTTTATTTATTATCCTACTTATTTCACAACTAACCATGACCCCAAGAGTTAGTTGCTTCCTGATTGATTTGGGGGACTTCATTTTATACTCTTAAAGAGCTAAATGTACAGTGTGTCCAGAGATTAAAGGTAAAAGTTGAAAAATAAAATGAATTGGCCAACTGACTGTATTGTTTTCATAACAGGAGGGTAAATCAATTTAAATTTTATTTAAACATAAGCATCTATGTTAAGAACTCTCCAGGTAAAGCATAAAACTCAACTCTACTGGTTTAATTATGCATTGATTATTTGAAATAAGATGGAACCTAGTTCCAAGTTAAGTTGGAACTTACACTGGTTTTATGGCTCTTCACATTGAAGAAAACCAAGAAGGCAGGCCTGCTGCCTCCTTGGAAATCTGCTGCACAGAGTAGAATGGCAAATGAATTCACCTATGCTTCAGCCCTAGATGTGGTTCTTGTAAGAAATCGAAGCCTAGAAGTCAGTGAAGCAAGAATTTATCAAGGCTACATAGTTGAAGTCTTAATGGGTGCAGCCTATGTTGGAAAGAAAAGAGGTATGTCTCAGCTATTGGTGGAATCCCCATCCATGCTCATTCCTGGCACCAACCATTCCTTCTTCAGTAATACCTTCTGCCATCTCTCTAGGCAGCAAATCTCTTTCTATGATCATCTTTCACTTGACTTGCACACTATGCCTTACTTGGCTGGGGAAGGAGCATACCTGTCAACCTTCCCGGATTGGCCAGGATTTCACGGTTTTCGGCGCCGATTTGCGCCATTTCCTGCCCCGTGCTGCCGAAACTCCAGAATTTGGCAGCGGGAGGAAGGAGGTACTGCGCAGCCCTTCTGCGCAGGTTGCCTTCTACGCAAGCGCCATAGCCTTCTACGCATGCGTAGAAGGGTTTTACGCTTGTGTAGCCCCATTCTACGCATGCGTAGAAGGCGACCTGTGCAGAACCGTTTGCGCAGGTTCTGTATTTTCCGGAGCCATGGTTGACAGGTATGGGGAGGAGGGATTTGACAGATGTTGACCTTTTCCCTGAAATGTTGCCTTTGAGGACAGGGTATGTGCAAATATACATTTAGTAAATGTTTTTCATAACTTGGTAATTAAAATGAAGGATGTTCCCTACTTTTTAAATTCCACCACTATAAATTAAGTGGGAATTAAGTGTAATTACTTATCAAAAGTGGGAAGGAGTTTTTCTACAGCACTTAATGTAAGAGACTCAGTACCAATGTATCTCACCACATCCCAGGCATGTCTATTCTGGATATAAGTCCTGCTATATCCAGTAGTATTAACTCCCAGATATGCAAGTGTCAGTTTGCAGTTTAAGTGTCTTCTAGTCACAGTCTGGATAACTCAATGAGTTAGATATCTGGCTATGGAGCCAGAGGTCAAGACGTTGATTTTTCTCCTGTGCCTCCCTGGAGTACAGGTAGCCTGTGTAGCTTTGGGCTAGCAGAAAAATCCTGGGAAGCTGAGAAGAAAGTAACAGTAAAATATTTCTGAGTACTCTTCTTTCTAGGAAACTCTGGAAAGGGTCATTTTAAGTTAGAATTGACTTGACAGCACACAAAATCTGTTTCCCCCTCCATACAGAAATACAGTACACATTTTGTACAAATAAAAATTGTACATATTATACCAGTAATAATTGTAGATACTGCAACCAAAAAAACAACAACTACTGACTTTGTGAGTTCAATCCTGATGAGAATCAAGGTTAACTCAGCCTTCCATCCTTCTGTGGTTGGTTAAATGAGTATCCAGCATGTTGGAGGCAAAATGTTAATTACCTTATGAAACCACTCAGAGAGTACACAAGCACTATTTAGCAATATAATCCGGGCACCAGGAGGTCTTGGAGGCCGGCTGGTTCTGGGCCACCTTCAACCTCTGATACAAGCAGGCTGTGAATTTGTTTAAGGTGGATCTCAGCTTACCATGAAATGACCCACACACTATGATCACAGAGCTATTTCCTGCAGCACATATTAAATGAGAAATGCAGGATTTAACACCAGGATGACAATGGACTGCCACGGCCTTAAGGATATTAACAAGCTGTGCCTTTTCAGCCAGTCCATCTGGCATGGCCTCTTCCACCTCCATGACTGTTGGGAATCAGAATAGTGAAGTGGTTCCTCTTCCACTCATTTCGCTGTTGGGCCCAATATGATGGTTTCCAGTGGCATTTCCTCCACTGATGGGACTATCACCCCACCCAAAGGGCCTCATACGCCCGTAGCCATTGGCTCCTTTAGGGAATCAGGTTATTTACCCGCCACCCAACACTCAGTGTTCAGTCGCTGGCTTTACAGTCTACTCCAGACCATTTTATATATGTAGCGAGAGCTGCTTTCTCCTCTCCTGATAAGCACATGTGACACATAATAATAGTGTTTCTGCTTCTACATTCCCATATAACAAAAACTATTTTTCATCTTTCATTCTACCTCTTCCTGTATGTCATCCAATAAAATCACAGCAAACAATGTCCATCATTCCTACTTCCATTCTCACAAATTCAGCTTGTTTTAACTATCTTAAAAAGTAAACAAATCAGCACCTGGTCATTTTCCCAGACTTTCTTCACCCTTCTCTGGAAGCAAAGAACACAGTAACCACTTTAACTCACTAAAAGCAAAGACTCTATTTTGATTCATTACACTGTCTAATGACAGCCTGCTTCCAGCCAGACAACTGGGATTAAACTTGACTGATTACCACCACCCAAGCCTCAGGACTTTAGGTGGGCAGCACTGCCAGACAACTACCAGTGCACTCCCCATCTAAGAATGAATCTTGGGATCCTAGTACCCCAGATGTTGGGCACCCTGGGACCAGTTCCTGAAGTATCCTGGGACTTTACCAATGCTACGATCCTCCTGCCAGTTGTGCCAGTTATGCCCTATTTATGACAATCCCCAAGCTTAGTCTATACAGCCCTAATAGAAAACAGTGTGGAATAGGCAAAAATTCACCTGCCCCAAAGGCCAACTAGAAGCAGGAGCAAAAATTCCTCTCCACCCCAAAATGACCAGCTAGGCTCACACTGAACCATAGGGTGGGTGGGTCATTTGTGCCTGCGAATGAGGCTGGAAAGGGGGAGGGAGAAGCCTTTAAAGTGGGAGTGGCCAACCTTTTTGCACTGTGGGCCTGACCATACCCCTGGAACAGCAGAGAGAGCTGGACTGTGCTCCGGAATGTGGAAGTGAGTGCATTTACGGCTGACATAAATGTGCCCACTTATGCATTTACGTCAGCCACGGGCATGTTTGCACATGTTTGGGCACATTTTATGACTGACATAAATGCACCCACTTCTACTTCCAGGTGTGGGGGAGACTGCAATTGGCTGTTTGGAATGGCATCATGGGCCAGGTCCAGCCCACAGGCCGTAGGTTGGGAACCCTTGCTTTAAGGCATTCACTCCCTCCCCCTCCAGCCCAATAACAAGCCCCAGTTGGGGCTCTCCAATTGAGGGGATATCCTGGAAGGGGTGGAAAATATCCTTCGCCCGGGTGTGTGTGTGTGTGTGTGTGTGTGTGTGTGTGTGTGTGTGTGTGTGTGTGTGTGTGTGTGTGTGTGTGTGTGTGTGTGTGTGTGTGTGTGTGTGTTACAGAATTAAATGGTTGATGCCTTTTGTACTTTGGAGTGTATTAATGGAACTTCCTACAAAGTACCGGTGACCTTTACATTCTGGTTCTGATGTAACTCTACACAATACAAATTTTCTAAAAATTGCACTTTAACATGGATAACCCACTCTAGATTTCTTAGTTAGTCACTGAAAGAACAAATGCTACTTAACAAGAAGCTATTCAGAAAAATTGGCACTTTGCTTTTTTATTGAAAAATAATGCAACAAAGGCTCTTAACTGATGGCAAATATAAAGTAGTAGCTAAAAGAATAAATATTTATATATCAATATGTAGCAGTTTAAAGGGAGGAAGCATCAAGGGAAGAATGGCCTGGCACAAACCACTGAGGGTAAGAGGCCTATTCCAAAGGCCACATCCCCACCCCAGAGGGAGGAAGCATCCAGGGAAGAAAGGCCTGGCAGAAACCATTGAGGGTAAGACGCCTATTCCAAAGGCCACACCCCCACTCCAGAGGGAGGCAGAATCCAGGAAAAAAAGGCCTGGCAGAAACCACTGAGGGTAAGAGGCCTATTCCATCGCCTGCATCAACAGACCCACCATTGCTCACTGCCACCTCCGCTAGCACCCTGGGCAGCAGAGGTGAGGGAGGTGGAGGAGGGAGGACCTGGCAGGCTGCCCACCACCAGCCATAATCAAAGAAGCATACAAATAACTTAACTAAAACAATGTAATCTGCAACTATAGCAATGTAGAGACTTGATATAGTGGACTTTTCCTTCATACTAAGTTTTTACTTTTACTTTCATAACAAATGAAGTAGAACTGTGATTTTTATTTTAAACTGATAATATGCATGATAATATTTTGTTTTGAACTGTAACAGCCTGTATGATGTGAGGATACTGGTGTAGAAACAGGCAAACCACGCCAGAAATTTTTGCCAAGAGAACCCTATGGACCAGAACAAAAGGCAAAACAAAAGAGACAAGTTAGATGAAACAGGATGCTTAACACAGATCAAAAGAAGGGGAGAGATGGGAGAGGGGGAGGAGAAATACAGTGTTGCAAAGAACAATACTGCATAGGAACATGGAATGTGAGGTCGATGAACCAAGGAAAACTGGAAGTGGTGAAAAATGAGATGGAAAGAATAAACATTGACATCTTGGGAATCAGCGAGCTAAAATGGACAGGGATGGGTGAATTCAACTCGGGAAACTATCATATCTACTACTGTGGTCAAGAAAACTTCAGAAAAAATGGAGTAGCCATAATTGTCAACAAAAGAGTGAGAAAAGCAGTAATGGGATACAATCTCAAAAATGATAGAATGATGTCAGTCAGAATACAAGGCAAACCTTTTAATATCACTGTAATCCAAATATATGCACCAACCACGGGCGCAGATGAAGCCACAGTGGACCAGTTCTATGAGGACCTACAAGACCTCATAGAACAGATACAAAGAAATGATGTCCACATTATCTTGGGAGATTGGAATGCCAAGGTAGGAAATCAAAAAGTAGATGGAATAACAGGCAAGTTTGGTCTTGGAACGCAGAATGAAGCAGGGCTAAGATTGATAGAGTTCTGTCAAGATAACACACTGGTCATAGCAAACACCCTCTTCCAGCAACACAAGAGGCGACTTTACACATGGACATCACCAGATGGCCAACATCGAAACCAGATTTATTGCATACTCTGCAGCCAAAGATGGAGAACCTCCATACAGTCAACAAAAACAAGACCTGGAGCAGACAGTGGCTCAGATCACAACCTACTAACAGCAAAATTCAGACTTAGACTAAAGAAAATAGGGAAAATAATATGACCTAGACAACATCCCTAAGGAATACACGGTGGAGGTGAAGAACAGATTTAATTGTTTTGAATTGATAGACAGAGTGCCAGAAGAATTATGGACAGATGTGCAGGACATCATGCAGGAGGCAGCAAGGAGAACCATACCAAAAGAAAAGAAGCATAAGAAAGCAAAGTGGTTGTCTGATGAGACTCTTAAAATAGCAGAGGAAAGAAGGAATGCAAAAGGCAAAGGAGAAAAGAAAAAATACAGTCACTTGAACACAGAATTTCAAAGAAAAGCAAGGAGAGACAAGGAAATCTATTTAAATGAACAGTGCAAAGAAATAGAGGAAAGCAACACTAGAGATCTTTTCAAAAAAATTGGGGAAATCAAGGGAACATTCAAAGCAAAAATGACCATGATAAGGGACAAAGGCGGCAAGGAGTTTGCTGATGCAGAAGAGATTAAGAAAAGATGGAAAGAATACACAGAGGAACTTTACAAAAAGGACTTCAACACCACTGATAATCACAATGATGAGAACATTGAACTTGAGCCAGACAGCCTAGAGAGTGAAGTCAGAAAGGCCCTAAAAAGCACTGCAAACAACAAAGCTAGTGGAGATGACAGTATCCCAGTTGAATTTTTCAAAGCTCTAAAAGATGACGGAATCAAATTACTGCATTCGATATGCCAGCAGATCTGGAAATCAAAACAGTGGCCACAGGATTGGAAAAGATCAGTATACGTTCCAATCCCAAAGAAGGGTAGTGCCAAAGAGTGTTCAAATTATCGAACAATTGCGCTCATCCCACACGCTAGCAAGGTGATGCTCAAGATAATACAGGATAGACTTCAGCAGCACATGGAGAGAGAATTGCCAGAGGTGCAGGTGGGTTTCAGAAGAGGCAGGGGGACTAGAGACCACATTGACAACATACGTTGGATCATGGATAAAACAAAAGAATACCAGAAACAAGTATACCTCTGCTTTATTGACTTCACCAAGGCCTTTGACTGCGTGGACCACAACAAAATGTGGCAAGTAATTAAAGAGATGGGAATACCAGAGCACCTCATATGCCTCATGAGAAATCTGTACAAGAGTCAAGAAGCAACAGTTAGGACAGAACACGGAATGACAGAATGGTTTGGAATAGGAAAAGGAGTAAGACAAGGCTGCATTTTATCACCCTACCTTTTCAACCTATACACAGAGCACATAATGTGCAATACAGGGATGGAGGAATCACAATATGGGATAAAAAT
Organism: Bradypodion ventrale; assembly: GCA_035047345.1. NCBI lineage: Eukaryota > Metazoa > Chordata > Lepidosauria > Squamata > Chamaeleonidae > Bradypodion > Bradypodion ventrale. Next base: position 279,900,648 of record JAWDJE010000002.1, on the reverse strand, counting down.
TGCTAGGAGAAACATCAACAATTTGAGATATGCAGACGATACTACCCTAATGGCAGAAAGTGAGGAAGATTTAAACAAGCTACTGATTAGGTTGAAAGAAGAGAGTGCAAAAGCTGGCCTGAGACTTAACATCAAGAAAACCAAGATAATGGCAACAGGCCCTATCAGCACCTGGAAAGTAGACGGGGAAGAAGTAGAAGCAGTGACGGATTTCACTTTCTTGGGATCTAGGATCACTGCAGATGGTGACTGCAGCCATGAAATAAAGAGGTGACTGATTCTAGGGAGACAAGCCATGAGAAACCTGGGGAACATAGTGAAAAGTAGAGACATCACCTTGCAAACAAAAATCTGTATAGTCAAAGCAATGGTATTCCCGGAGGTAAAGTATGGATGTGAGAGCTGGATCATTAGGAAGGCTGAGCACAGAAGAATAGATGCCTTTGAGATGTGGTGTTGGAGGAGAGTTTTGAGAGTACCCTGGACAGCGAGGAGAACAAATAAGTCAATCTTGAAAGAAATCAGTCCTGACTGCTCCTTAGAAGGTCAAATAGTAAAGATGAAGCTGAAGTAATTTGGACACCAAATGAGGAGAGAGGATTCACTTGAGAAAGCCTTGATGGGAAAGGTGGAGGGCAAAAGAAAAAGGGGACGGCCAAGGATGAGATGGCTGGATGGCATTGTGGACGCAGCGGGCACCGAGCTGAGCGGGCTGAGGAGGATGGTGGAGGACAGGGGTGCCTGGAGATCAATGGTCCATAGGGTCGCAAAGGGTCGGAATCGACTATGCGACTGAACAACAACAACAAGCAGTTTAAAGAGTAAAATAAGTGAAAAGGACAGGTCTCTTCCGCAAGTGCTTTGATATCCACAAAGGTCTGGAGTGAAAGGAATGGAAAATGAATGAGAAAGTAGAATAAAGGAAAGATGAGGATGTTAGGCTTGGCCTGTAATGTCTGTCTCATGCACCTAGCATATAACACACCCCTAACTGTGGACATGACGTTATTTCCCCCTTAGTGTTCCATTCCTTCCCAAGCTACTTGTATGAGACTTCCCGCTGCCTCCCGTGACTGCGAATCCACCACAGTACCCAGTCATGTTGATTCAAATTTATTCATATCATAACTTGCCATAAGTCTACCATCACGAATTTCCTTCCATAGCCGCTCCAACACACTAGCCTCCTACTCTATGAGTGGTTGAGTCCAGGAAAGGATCCGTTGTGATGGTCATCATACATCCCTGCCTGGCACTGTATTTTCCCAACACCTCAGTCCACCTTGGACTCAGAAATGCTTCAGAAAGTTCAAAATTACCCATGCCCTCAGGACTAGGCACTAGGAAGTAATGTGCCTAACCATTGCAAGGGTGTTTACTTTGCAAGGGCATCACTGCACCACACACACTACAAATAACAAAATCTCTAGTGGCTGGTCAAGGTAAGAACTAGACTTAAATACCACAACCCTCTAAGACAGAAATAAAGACAGTTATGTGAAAGGATTTTTGTATTTTATTAAAAGAAGAAAGAAAACAAACACTAAAACATTTGCCAAAATAATAGTGCAAACTATTGAGGCATATTCATGACATTCCAGAACACAACAGAATAAACAAAGCTATCTAGCCTATCTAATAATAAAACCTTGGTAAAAAGATAGGTAAGTGTAAGACATGTACAGCATATATCTCTTCCCATCACAGCATCATAGAACAGCATGATGGACAGTGGGTCAGCCAGGATTCCTCCTAAGAGGCAAGCTTGGCTCATGTACAATGCCCCTTCCCCTCCTTCTGAATGAAGCAAAGCCAACTCATTAACTCATTAGTTCAAGATATATCTTAAGGGACCATTCCATTCAACCTTTTGAATATACATGAGCTGTATACGCAGACAAATATCTATTTGGCTTTTTCTTTACACAGAGTAGCAATCTATCACACCACTTACATGTCACGGATACACCTGAGGTGGTAGATTTCCTCCAAGACCATCTTTAAAGTCCATTACCTGCTGGTTGTCAACTGAATTGAAGTATGCTAATTGAAGGTGTTGATTATTCCTTTTTGTTCATGGCATACCCTGGTTTTTCTGCTCAAAAGAGTAAGCCAGCTGTTCCTAGAAATAGGCACAGAACCCTCTTGAGCTTCTAATGGGATATTTCTGTGTTTTGTGCTCCCCATTTTCTCAATCCTATGACATAACATTATTGGGAGTAGTTTTATAGCTGTAGAATCTGTTTGGCAACAGTCCCTGGGCCTTGCGCCCCATAGTTCTTCCATCCTTCCAGCCACAATTTTTTCTTTGCTGGGATCTTAACTGGATCTTCATGCAGGAAGTCATTGTTTTTGTCATTATTTTGAGGCTTTTTTCCCCACTGCACATATGCGGTCAAACTAGACATTAAGGAAGGGATTGCAGTGACTCAAGTGGCTAAGATGCTGACTGGAAGGCGAGAGGTCAGCAATTCGATTCCCAAGTACTGCAGGAAAGAATGAGCTCCCATCTTTGTCCCAGCTTCTGCCCAACCTAGCAGTTGGAAAGCAAGAAATTGCAAGTAGATAAATAGGGACCACTTAGGTGGGAAGGTAAACAGTGTTTCATGTGCTCCGGTGTCTGCAGAGGCAGACAGTGCTGGCTCTTCGGCTATGAAACAGAGATGAGCACTGAACCCTAGAGGCAGATACAACAGGCTTTCAAGCAAGGGTGACCTTTACCTTTACTAGATATTAGGGGGTATGTAAATTCAGTGCAATTAGAACTATTTCCCCTCTAAAAATTAGATTTTTCTCAGAGATGAATGCTTCAGTATTTATTTAGTATATTTTTATAACGCTTTCCTCACCTATTGGTGACCCAAAGCGGTTTATAGACAAAGATGGTAAATTACATAAAACTTGAAATACAATTTAACATTGTGGCTGAACATCTGAGGGATCCTAAGAGACAGCATCAACGTCAGTGATGGAGCCTGGTACTCAACATCCTCTGCAACATCCTCTGGCATCTTAAGGCCCATGTCATGGATAACAGTCGCTCCCACTCCCCTCCAACCGGCTGAGGGGAGGAGCTCAAGGGGCTCTGTGGCAGGGACATAGGTGGAAAATGTCTTCCTGCCATGGAGCAACGGTCGCTCCCACTCCCTGATTTTTATCTTCCAATTACTGATCATAAAATATGTTAAAATGCTAAATGCAAGGCATGGAGATGAGGGAAACATGTTAAGACAAGACAATATATATGTTTCACTACTTGAAGGAACACTGCTTCTAAGTGCATGCTGACCATATTGTCTAGTTTGTTCTCTATAGATCTGTAGAGCTGAAAAGAACACTAGAAAAAAAAACCAACAGCCTAAAATATTGGTGTGATTACCCATCTCTTTTGCAATTGCTGTGTGGCACTTGAACTGCATCACACTTACAGCAGAGATGGTGTTGTATTTGTTAACATGCATCTCCAGAGCAGCAACTAGATTTTGAAAATAAGGAAGCAAGCGGAGTCAACAACCATAACTGAGAGGAATGGATACACAGCTGCAGTTTCTTATAGTGTATGGATACAATCTTCATTTTCAATGCAAGTATTAGGGCTGCAGTGGCTCAGTGGTTAAGAATCTTGCCTTGTTAACTGGAAGGCTGGCAAGTTGGCAATTCGAGACCCAGGTACTGCATGATGGTTTGAGCGCCCATCTCTGTCCCAGCTCTTGGGGACATGAAAGGAGCCTCATTCAAGCATCCCCAGAGTGGAGTTTCTCCAGCAAAAATCTTTTCAACCCAGAATAATTTCTGGCATGAAATGATATTATAATGCAAGTTTTCAGGAGGGATTTGAAGCAAGACATGAAAAGGAGCAATTCAAGTTTGTTTCCTGATTTTTTTTCTTTTCTTCTAATTCTGTATCTCACTATGATTTCTTTTTGCCCATACTATCTAAAACTTTCAGTTCATACTATCATATTGAATTGAGAGGGCAGGAGGACATTTTCTACCTTCGTCCCTGCCACAGAGCCTCCTAAGCTCCTCCCCTCAGCCGGTTGGAGGGGAGTGGGAGTGACCATTGCTCCATGGCAGGAGGACATTTTCTACCTTCGTCCCTGCCACAGAGCCCCCTAAGCTCCTCCCCTCAGCCGGTTGGAGGGGAGTGGGAGTGACCATTGCTCCATGGCAGGAGGACATTTTCTACCTTCGTCCCTGCCACAGAGCCCCCTAAGCTCCTCCCCTCAGCCGGTTGGAGGGGAGTGGGAGTGACCGTTGCTCCGTGGCAGTAGGACATTTTCTACCTTCATCTCTGCCACAGAGCCCCCTAAGCTCCTCCCCTCAGCCGGTTGGAGGGGAGTGGGAGTGACCGTTGCTCCATGGCAGGAGGACATTTTCTACCTTCATCTCTGCCACAGAGCCCCCTAAGCTCCTCCCCTCATCCGGTTGGAGGGGAGTGGTAGTGACCATTGCTCCATGGCAGGAGGACATTTTCTACCTTCGTCCCTGCCACAGAGCCCCCTAAGCTCCTTCCCTCAGCTGGTTGGAGGGGAGTGGGAGTGACCGTTGCTCCCTGGCTGGAGGACATTTTCCACCTTAATCCCTGCCACAGAGCACCCTTAGCTCCTCCCCTCAGCCAGTTGCAGGGGAGTGGAAGCAGCTGTTACCCATGACATGGGCCTTAAGTTTTATGTAATTTACCATCTTTGTCTGTAAACCGCTTTGGGTCACCAATAGGTGAGGAAAGCGGTATAAAAATATACTAAATAAAATAAAAAATAATAAAAAGTATGTGTGTGCATGCACATATGCATGCGTGTGTGTGTGCGCGTGCATGCATGTGTGTATGTGTGTGTGTGTGTGTGTGTGTGTGTGTGTGTAAATTTCTTCTCACTGTATGAAATCTATGCCAGTATCTTTCTTTACTGGTTACCTAGGAAACTATTGATTGGTAGAATTTGATTGGTTGGGTTCTCATATTGATGATTAAAGTCGTGGGCAGCTTTGAGTGGCAGTCATTTCATAGGTTGCACAAAGCAAGTTGCTCCTAGATGATTCACATTTTAAAATTCTCTTATTTGGGAATAAAATACAAGTAGACCTGTCAAGCCTTTGAAGAGGGGTTAAAAAAAGACAATCGACACAATAAGGATATTCCTCCTGTGTTGTTTTATGTGTTTCATTTTTATATTTCTAACTTTGCTGGCTGGCCAGTTGTAATATGATACCCTATCTGATTCACAGCATGCAAACTATCAGAGAAGAAACAGAGGAAAAAACAAAAAATCTTGGATTCTTGCTAGCAGAAAATTGCAGAAAGAGAGGCATGAGACAGAATAGGCATTTTTCAATAATGCTCTGCATCCATCTCTGTATTGTTCAACACAGAAAATTGCCAAACTCTGTGCAGCTTAATGCCCCTCCCAATGGATCCTGACAATAAATTTGTCATTCTGAGCCAACATTATAATAATTTTGTGCTACTTTGTGTAGCTTCTACACTTTCCAGGTGAATCTTACATGAGAGTAGTAATAATCCTACACAGGGTTGTTTCTTACAGACAAAAATAACCAGTCCTTACGAAATTTCCTGCAAGATGTGTCAGGGTGGGGTAGGGGTGTTACATGAAGGAATACCATTACAAAAGGTGAATTGTCTTCCTTAAATTTTCTGCTAGAGGAAGATCGCAAGAGCCATATATTTTTGGTTTGGAAAATACCTTGACATTTTTAAAAACTGGAACTCATAAATAAAGTATCTTCCATTGCTTCATGTTTTATTTCTGACTATTTACTAATTGTATAGTTCCCTTCACTTAAGACTTGTCTTTACCTTATCCTTTACCTTACCATTGCATGTATGTACTTAGGTCTACACTGCAATAAAAACATGTTATCTTGATTTTATATGAATGTACCAGGATTGTTTTTGTGCTCATGTGCCTGGATTTGATAAAACACCACACAAAATTTATATCCCTGGAACTAATTATGTCAATGCTGCTTTCTTGCTGAATTTTATCAATTCATAAAGATACACTTCACAAAAAGAATACTGAAAATTAAGGTGTGTGTTGTGTGCTATATGCCTTCAAGTCAAAACCAATGTCTGTGGCCCTAATAGGGATATAAAAGTAAGTCTGAGGAGTGTTTTTTCCCAGTGAAACCCTCTGTGAGTTTCAACATCTAAGAGGGGAATCAAACCTATATTTCCTGACTCCTAGTCTGTAACTCTGTCTATATTATATCACAAGGGGAAAAGCAGGAGATGCAAATTACAGAAATTGAAACTGTGACAACCTATATATATTGAATTTCCAGAATTAATTTTAGCAATTCCTCTGGTTGACTAGAATTCAAGATTAGTAGAATACAGAGCAGTGGAACATACAGGACAATTTTTTTTAAAAAAAATGAATTGATTTCTTCATTCCAAAGGACGTTGTACACCTGTGTGTCTCTCATTTTCCATTCATTGCCAGAACACATTGTAAAAAATAATGGGGCACTGAAAATAGAACAGCCGCTCATGCTGGAAACGTGCCTTATGCAAGTTTCCACTCATCTTCTACAACATCTAGTAAAATTGTCTTACATCTTAACAGAATTAGCAACTTCACTGTATCATTTGATATTCCCTTGTTGGAACCAAACCTTCAACATGAGTTTTCCCTTTTCAGAAATAGTTTCCTATTTCTTGTAATCCTTGATTTCTCCTTATCTCTGAAGGTAAATTAAAGCATTCCCAGAGGGACATTTCTCAGATATGGTGGCATGTTGCAAAACATATATTGACAGTATGGCATTCTGGGCTCATTCCCACTTGCCCTAACAGCAGTCTTGGAGCAGCAAAAACAGAATGATGGATTGTGAAAGAGTCTGGTCAAACTACATACTTTGTTGTATTGCAATTTTAGTAAGCAGAACAAACATTGCACCATCAAACAATAGAAAATGCTACCTAGGGGCAACCTAACATCTCTTCTAGTTTATTTAAAAATATTATCTTCCCCTTAATGCACTTATTCCATGAGACATTACATAAATGATTTCTGTGTGTGTGTGAATTGACATTTTTATCCCAGTAAGGCAGGGGTGCCCGAACTATGGTCTGGGGTCCGGGTCCAGCCCCCAATGCCAATTCATCCGGTGCATTTTACTTCCACTTCCAGGAGTGATGAGAACTTGGTGGGCCAGATGAATTGCCATTGGGAGCCAAATCCAGCCCCGGACCATAGTGACCAGTCCCCTGAACCATGTGACCAGCCCGCAGCCCAAAATGTTTGGGCACCCCCACAGTAAGTGATGGCTAGAATTTTGTTTCAGTTTCTTTCAGATTAAAATGTATGAACATTCATAAATATTTTTATATTTTGGATGGAAATAACATGGAGTTTAAAATTTTGCGTGTGAAGGAGAGCAATACAGATTTTTTTTTTACCCTTATTCCCAGAAGGTCCAGGACATGAAAAACCTGCTCCTGCACTTTCAGAGGCCTAGATGTAACAATGTAATAACAGTGCCAGATAACTCAATAGTTTAGATATCTTACTGTGAACCCAGAGGTTGGAAGTCTGACTTGAGTGAATTTCTTCCTTCTTGGCCACACAGCGAGGACTGTAACCATTAGAAAGGCACTACAAGAAAAATTTCTAGGGCTGCAGTGGCTTAGTGGTTTAGATGCTGAGCTTAATGATGCAGGTCAGCAGTTTGAGACCTGAGTGCTGAAGACAGAGTGAGCTCCTGTCATCTTTCCCAACTCCTGCCAACCCAGTAGTTCAAAAGCAGGAAATTGCAAGTATTTCTGTGAGCTGCCCTGAGTCGGTTTCACCGAGTAGGGTGGCATACAAGTCTAATAAATGAAATGAAATGAAGTAAATGAATTGGTACTGCTTTGGTGGGGAAGGTAACAGTGTTCCATGTACTCTAGCATCTAGTCATGCTTGCCTCATGACCATGGCAACATCTGCAGATGCAGTCAGCACAGGAACTTTGTCTGTAAAAGAAGATGAACACTGCCTCCTAGAGTTGGACATTTATCTACCTGATCAGTAGTTGTGCTGACTTAGGCTTCTGGGAATTGAAGTCCAAGAAAACCTGGAACACTAAGGTTGGCCACTCCTGACCTAAGGCGTACATTGCATGTACATAAAAGCTGCACTGAACAAAATTCTCCACATTCACAGAACATTTTTTTTCAATATCCAAGTAGCTCTATTCTACTTGACTTGTTTTTTCTTCCCACTTCACTTTGAAGTCTATTAAAAGACTTCCAGATGGTCCAGCCAGAATCTTTTCCTGGTGGGAAACACTCTTCAGCATTCATTCCATCTGATATCTTGTGGTGTTTTTGCTGTCCATAGTTTAACCTAGTCATTTTGGTCTACTATTTAGAGCTTGAGAGGTGTGCAGAAAACTTTCCCTCAGTTTTGGGTGTAATCTAGGGAGTGGGTGCTCATGAATTGAATAGGTTTGGTGCTCCATTACCTTATATCGTTCATTATTTGCTATCATTTCTTAATGTACTTCCAGAGAAGCCATGACAGCATTATTTATGTATTTCAGTCCTACAATGTGTAGGGATTCAAAATAAATGCCAACGCTACGAATTTTGACTAAAAGCTAATAATAATCATTCAGTATCAGTGAGACACACTCTTGCTAAGCAACCTCAGTAACATAGAAATGGATTTATCTAAGATGCCATGTGGCAAGATAAAGAAAAATACTTAGTGTTCATATTGCAACCTAATCCAAGAGAAAATTAGTACTAGGAGAAAGGCTGCTGATCATGCCATGATCCTGCTTTTTCTTTGTGTGTGTGTGTTCTTTATGATTGGATTAGTGGTTCTCCCTCTGTTTTCTGCTCTGGTTAAGTTCTGGTGTGTTTCTCTATCATATAGGCGCAAGAGGTTAGGATTCCCCACTGTGCCACCTGTGAGAAGAGTCAGGCTGTGTGTCCTTGGACGAGCTCCACAGTCTCTGGGTGCCTCCAGAAGAAGTGAGTAGTTTGCCATTTCTATGTATTCTCCACCTAGAAAACCCTGGAAAGAGTTGCCATATGTCAAAATAGACTTTACATCACATTATTATTATTTGTACAAAAACAGTGTATGAGTGACAGAATCTAAAAATTCAAAATATCATGATGTTACAGAACCTATCCTTCCTTTCTACCTTAAGTATTCATTTTTAACTTTATATTTGAAACTGACAGGGATCATAACTTTTCTTTAAAAGTCTAAATACCATATAACCCCTAGTAGATCTAAAACTACCCATGTCCATGACTTAGCTTCCCCCTATGGAGTGATTTCACAGTGGCCTTAATTCTCTTAATTTGTTATGCTGCCATTGCACAAACATGTTTAACATTTGTAGGACAATTTATTAAAGTAAGAAATCACTGTAGACATTATCAATTACATACTGAGTTTTATGACTTGGCGTACAACTGGTTGTAGTCTATTTTAACTTCTTAATTTGGAGCAAATGTTACTTTATTCATGTGGCTACACAAAAAGATTTGGGTCAACATCTGATTTATCATATTATGCTGCCTATCATCACAAATGTGGTATAAGAAAATAATAATTACAATAAGCAGGTATTGGAAAGTATCATTAACAACATCTATATATGTACTTCTGTCGTGCTTTGTATAATAGCCTGGTATGGCACAGTACAGCATAGCATTGCTGGGTATTTTCTCCTTTACTTGCTAGACATACTCTGTAAATTAGAGCTTCAGTCAGAGCTTCAACTTTTAAAATGTTGAGAAAGTACTACTGTTTCTAAGATGTCATTTCTATCTCCCCACTGTCAGGGTTGCCAGTATGTCAATGTCATCAACACTTTGAATGCTTACTACCTGTGTTAATAAATGCTTTCTACCTATGTTTGTATATTTCTGGTTTTAACTGCTATACACTGCCCAGGGTGGGAAAATATCCCAGATGGGTGGTCTAAAAAATTAATAAAATAAATAAAGAGCTCCTCATCTTGGATGCTCATTATCAGGTGTAACTATGCAATTGTCCTTTTCTGTTTCCCATTTTGCTTGCCCGCATTCCCATTCCCACACTGTAAACGATATGTAAAACTGGTACTCAAGATATTTTACTCCATGTACCTGAATATGTGTGTTGCATTCTACAAGCTTATGCAGAAATAGATTAACTAATCTTAAAGCTACCACTGGACTTTTTTCTCTTGCTTTTGCAGTTGGCAAAATGTGATCAACTTTTGAAGCTCATGATAGCTTGAAACTCTCAAGCGAGAAGCAAGCTTTTAAGGTACTGAATGTTTCTTCATGTCATATCAAATTCTGAAAAACCAAACCTGCCTTTCCATCCTTCTTTAACTTCAAAACCTCCCTGTCTCTCTGTCTGACATGCAGTGGTGGGATGGCAGCTTAGAGAGGAGAGCATCTCTTTCCTTCTCCATCTCCATGATACAAGGAGAAAACACAAGAGGCAGTCCTCTGTACACATGAACAAACTCTCTGCCCACCTCATAGCAACAATTTCTCCATATGCTTTTATTTATTGGCCTTTGTAAACATTTTTGTTGTTAAGATCATATAATCACAGCATAACAACATGCATTTATGTTCGTTTCCCAAGCTTTTCCTATGCCCACTTAGCTGTTGTTGGCCAACAAGAACAACCCAGTAATCTTCCCTCGCTGTTCCCAACATCAAATTCCTTCAGTTTTGGCCATTTTAAACAGCTGGATCTGAACCTTGTTTCATCCTGGGTTCTTGGTGGGAAATTTAATGACCACATGCAAAATTTCCTATTATCAAGGATCTGCACTTCAATTTTGATAAAGAGTTTGGGATTTTTTAAAAAAAAAGACACACTGACACAGAAGAGTACCCATAGAAGGCATGTGGTATGGCAAATGTGGGGCATTACATAGCAGACAAATGTCTTCCTCTGTAAGTCGAGGGCTTTCCACCAGGAAGCACATCTAGGAGGATGACCTGAACACATTTGAACAGCCCTCATCCCACTATTTTAAAAAACGCATTCAGATAAAACCTTATTCTAGTTTACCTGGCAAGAAGCCTCATTTAACTCAGTTGTGTTTATAGCTTTATAGCCATGTGTGGGATTTTGTTGCTAAAGTGCCAGAGCTCAGTAACAGTCTGAATGGCAAGCTACTTGTCTTATTGAAAAAGTGGCTAGGAAGAAATCAAAATGCCCAAGTACAGATTTCTGGACTCATTTAACTTATATGATATGAAACAATAAAATGCTGTTGAGAATATGTGTCACATTGTTCTGACACACAAATGAGCTTCTTTTGGTTTTACTCTGTCCAACATATGCCTTGTCTGTCTAATCTGAGATGTGTAATTGGCTTTCCCTGATTTCTGCTATACATTGAGCAATTTGTGTATAGAGGTGTGCCTCTTTTAAGTTCTAATTCACTGTTTGATCATCTATTAAATTGCTTGGGATACATTTCTGTTTCTGAAACAAGCATTTAGAGTAAAATGTTTTGTACAGTCACAGCCTATTTCTGTGCTGCTTTAATTTGCCTTTCCTTCTGTATGTATTCCCCTTCCCTCTAATTAGGTATTAAGTCTGAGCACACAGGATAGCTTATCTTGTGTACTCAGTCCTAATACTCAATTAGAGTAAAAATACATACAACACTCACTGAACAATAAAGGCAAATAAAAGTAGCAATAAAACATGGAAGATGAGACTCACAGTTCAGAAGACACAATTAGTGCTGGTGATCAGCAAAGGACAAGTATAACTAATGCAGTTGCTAACGATGCAACTAGATTAAAGCTGAAAGGACATCTAGCAGCCAATATGTGCAGAAGTGAAAGGAAAGGGCAGTGCTGCACAAAACACAGTTGGAACATGGAATATGAGAAGCATTAATAAAGGTAAACTTGAAACTGTAAAGCAAGAAATAGAAGTATAAAGCAAGAAATCTGGGAGTGATGAACTCAGAAAACACAGAGTGAGTCTAATACTTAGGCAAGATGTACAACAGGCAGTTAGGGGCTATAACATAAAGTCTAACTGAATAATATTAACCAGACTCTATGGAAAATCTATAAGAATAACCATTATTCAAATTTATGCTGTAACAACAGATGTTAGAGAAAAAGCAATTGAAAGCTTTTATGCAAGTGTCCAGAAGGAAATTGATCACACACCAAATGAAAGCGCGGTGCCAAAATGGCTGCCGCGCTCTTTGCGCCCCCCCCCCACCCGGACTCCGACATCCGGGTGAGTTAAGGGGCGTGGCCACCCCTCTATAAAAGGGGTGGCCACGAGGCAGCCGAGCTGCCATTTTAAAATAGCAACGGAGAGGAGAAGTTTTCTCCGTCGCTGTTTGCTGTCCAGTCTTCAGCTATTTAGCCCTTGAGCCTCCCTGATCGGAAGGGAGGATCGCACAGAGCCTTTTCACTCTGGTGGCACTGTGCTTTTGGCGCTGATTTCGATCCCTGGAAAGGGATCCTGCTCTTCTCGACGGAATGCCTCCCAAGCGAAAGGCCCCGGCGTTGAAGCCGCGGCCAAGAGGGAGGACTTTGGCGGACCCTGCACAGGGCGGGGGACAGCCCTCGGGTCGGAGGACCAGGGCTGCGCCCCTGCAGCAGGGCATGACACTGGCTTTACCCACCAATACCGGTGGAGAGGGGCAGGCTGGAGTATGGCCCTCGGCTCCCCAGCCTCAGGCCGGCCCTTCGGGGGCCCCGGCCCTCGGCCCGCAGTTGCCGGCCATGGGCTGGGACAATGGGGGAGGGTCTGGTGCTGGCACACAGCACGGTTTACCTCCGGCCCCTCATGGGTCGGAGTTTGGGCATGGCCCTATTCTGGCCTGGGCTCTCAAATTGGGGATCCTGGTCTAATGCCTAGCGGGCCGTCCGGCTTGCCTGGCCCACTTTATACTGGGGGTTCCATGGCAGTGGATGCCTTGTTAGCACGTTTAGCGGTGCTGGAGGCATCCTTGGGGATTACACACAACCCCGTGGGAGGGGGCCCTTTCCTATATACTGGGGGCCCTTCGTGCCTGCCGGCTACCTCAACAGCCGCCACACTTCAACAGGCGGCCAGCCAGCTCGAGCTGCTTGAGACAATTCGGCCTGTGCCTGCCGCTGTCTCGCAGCTCCCTGTTCGTCCTGAGCAACAGCCGAGGAGTGGTCAGATGTGGCCCCAGAGCTCGATTCCTGGTCGCGAGCTCCGACGCCCGCCGTGGGCCGGAACCCCCAGTGGGGGCGGCTCACGGGGGTGCACCTAGTGAGTATGGTTCAAGTTAATGTACCCACATCACAGTCCACTTCCAGTGGCGGGGTTCAGTGGCCATGGCCTCGCCAATTTGAGGCGAGTGGGCATCAGTTGCCAGCCTATCCCAGTGCCCCTTGGTTGCATACTGGCACGACATTGGGGGTGGGGGTTTCTGCCCCCGGGGCAGTGCCGGGCATCACAGGGGCTGTCCAGGTCCCCCTGCATATGCCCCGTGTACCTCATGTGCCGGTGACGGCCTTGCTGACGGCTGTTTATTCATTGCCCCTTGGTGATCAGTTGTCCCAGGTCATGAGGGAAAAGATTTGGCGGGGGGAGTACGTGGATATATTCTCCCTATGAACCGAGAGCCCACTAAGGAGGGGAGAGACGGACAGGATGACAGAGACATAGAGCTATCCCACCGGAGTAAGCCACCATGCAGGGGGGTGTCCGCCCCCAGGACAGTGCCGAGCATCACAGGGGCGGTCCGGGTCCTCCTGCGTATGCCCTTTATACAGAATGTGCTGTTGATGGCTTTGCCGATGGCTGGTAATTACTTGCCCCTGGATGATTATTTGCCGCAGGTCATGAGGGGTAAGGGCTGGAGGGGGACATGTGGATATTCTCCCTATTGAACTGTGAGCCCACTGCAGAGGAGAGAGAGGGACAGGACGACTGAGACAAAGAGCTGTCCCATCGTCGTGAGCCACCGCGCACCTTGGGCCAACTGGTTGGCGGCATACCTTGTATATATGGTGGTATGCCGCAGGGCCCGGCCTGATTGGGACATCCTGATGGTTCCATCCATCGCTAAGATTTACAGGGCGATGGTTGACTGGATGGGCCCATAGCAGTTGGCTTACGGTGAGGAATGCGGATGAGGATGGCTCTATACCCTGACAGGAGGTGGGATGAGCACGTGACTGGTGCCTGGTGATAGGTACCATGGTGGTCATGTTGAGCAGCGGGCTGCTCAGACACAGGCTCCACGCTAACTGGTCGGGCAGGGGGTTCCAGCCCGCCTGCTGTGTTCGACCTGCTCAGCTGGCGATGTGTGTGCTAAGCGCCAGTGTCGTTACCGACTTGGTGTCACCTTTTGCGCCGGCCCTTACGCCGCCTCCGCGTGCACGCGGGTTGGTTGGTTACGGGGCAGAGGTAGGGGTGCACAGGGGCGATCAGAGCTCCATCTAAAGAACTAGCCTTGACAAAGCTCCCCCCCCTCCCCAATTGGTGTACTCAGGCGGGAGAGATGGCAATCAGCTCATCCAAGAGGGGATGGGGCGGGGTACCTGCTGGAGGGTTTTCCATGGGGCTTTTTGTATTCCATTCAGGGGTGTTGGGGGTCCCTGGGTGCTACTAATCTGGTTCCCTTGAAGGGTAACGAAGAGGGGGCTCCACTGTGCAGCTGAGGGAGTTGGGGCTATGAGAGTAGTGGGACCCTTCTTGGAACCACGTTTCCTAAGTTGACTGTCTCCCCTATGAGGCTCGTACCGAGCTAGGACCGGGGTGAATGCCATTTAATCCTCCATTTAGCTTACCCTGTGGGTTATCCATTCAGGGATGCCATTCCTGATGACCTCGCTCAGTCAGGTACTCGTAGTTGGTTCAGCCCCTATGGGTGGCACGCTCACCCAGTCCTGGTGCTGTTTGGGCACAGTGCGATATGCACTCGGATTTCAGATTATTGCCAGTGCACCCGATGGATGTGCAGCTATTGGGTTTTTAGGTCCCGGGGGAATTTTACTTAGATAAGGCCAACCCCTTCTGACTGAGTTAATACATGTTCAGCACTCGAACGATTCAGGATTTTCATTCAGTGGGCCTTTCCTCACAGGTCTCGGTCTCTAGCCCATTACCTCGACGACTTTTGGTTCGGGGGTGAACGGGGCTTGGACACGTGCACGCGTCTCCTCATTACATTTCAGACACTCAGGTGGGAACTGGGTGTCCCCTTGGCGCCTGAATAGACCGAGGGCCCAGCTACTAAGCTCACATTTCTAAATCGACTCTGTCGCGCGAGCATCCGGGTTAACGATGAATAAGGTGGCTTGGATCTCCGCGGCGATTTTGGCATTGATTGCCAAACATAAAGTGTCCCCTTGTGAGCTGCAGTTACTTCATGGCCACCTTACTTCTGCCTGCAGGGTGGTTCCGTCCGGCAGAGCATTGGCCAGGCACCTGTGTGACGCCATGGCTGGCCTGTTACAACGTCGACACAGGGTCTGGCTGATCAGGGGCATACGGGTGGACCCTCTGGTCTGGCTCAAATTACTCCTGGGTTTTAACGGGGTCTCTTCCTGGAGATCAGACCTGATGGTCTGCCCTAGATTTCAAGTATGGTCGGATACCTCCGGCTCCCTGACTTATGGGGGTTTACTCTGGGGGTGGGTGCACGGATCACCTCCGTGATCTTATCTTCCTTGCGTTTCTCCCCATTTTGGGGAGCACTGATGCTATGGGGCGATGAGTGGGCCTACTCAGTGGTCCGATTTAGGTGTGACAATGCGGCAGTGGTGCATATTGTCAACACCCAGACGTGCAAATCCCCCAGGGTTATGACATTAGTTTGTCTATTCCTTTTGAGAAGCCTACGCCTAAATGTGCTGTTCTGAGCCAGACATGTTCCAGGTATTAATAAGGACATTGTTGCTGCTTTCTCCCGCCCGCAGATCCCCCGGTTCCGGGCCTTACTCCGGAAGCAGAGGAATTTCACTCGCCACTCCCGGCCGATTTCGGACGTTTGGCGAGGAGAGGAGAACCGGGCATGTCATTGGCACCTCGCACGCGTAAGGCGTATCACCATGCGTTCATGTGTCGTGTTTGGGAGGGGCGGGCATGGGAACGTGTCCGCCGCCCGTACACGCGTCACCCTAGTTCTCAGGTTTTTTGACCCACCTTGCACGAGGCTGGCATGACTTATGTTCAGATAGGTGTGAGGTGGCTCTTGGCCACGCAGCTACCACGGTAGCCTTTTTGGAGCGCTCCGCATCAGTGTGTGGGTGCCAGAGTTGGTACCATCTGTGTAAGGCGGAGGTGTCTCGTGGGGCACTGGAACTCGACGATGTCTCTGTCACACATGAGTGGGCTCAAGTGGGGATACGGTCCTCACAGGTTGTTCAGCACGGCGTAGGCAGTGGAGTCAGACTGCTACGAAGTTTTATTGGAGACATCTGTCCGGTTGATGCCCTACATGAATTTTTGACAGTGCCTGCTGCGCGCCCCAGCCTGTTTTTCTGCCACCAGGATAGGTCTACCCTTGCCAAAGTAATGTTACGGAGGGTGACCGGTGCCGCGCTTCGTGGTGCGGGGGCCCGTTTTGGCACCCATTTATTTAGGATAGGCGTCGTGTTGATCGCGGCTATGTTTGGAGTACTCGGAGGCCGACATGCGTGTACGCGCAATTTCTTATATGTACGTGCCCTCACTCTACGAGTACCTAGTTATGATCTTAACCTCTTCTCCTCTTTTACAGATCCTGTGTGTCTCTACACACCGGTGGCAGTGGGGCTGGTGGGCCGCAGCTATGTACACTGGGCAGCAGTATATGCTGCGGTGACAGAGAGTGGACCCCGACTTGGGCTGTGTGCATCCGCACGTATGCGATGGTATGGTATGCGCGGCACAAGGGGGCGGGAACTGTTGCCATTCCTGATGTCCGTCGGGGATGCTGGACTGCCCGATGTTCTTAATAGGCACCTCGGCGGCAACGATCTTATATGGATCACTGCTGTTACTAAACTGTCGAGGGGCTGTGACCTGGCGTTTTTATCACGTATGGCTTACACACCGTCACTATGGTCTAACATCGTGCCGAGACACCAATTTAGGGGAGACGTGGATCTCCGTGGTTTGGACTGTTCTGGCAGTCAGTGGACAGGGCTGTTGCTCAGTCCCTTGCTGAGCATGGCTGGGAGACAGCCATTGGACACCTGAGGATATGCTTACAAAAATTTTGCCGGTAGGCAGGGGAAGGGGTCCACCTGTCGGCTGGAGGTATGTACCTCGTTCTGGGTGTGGTGCAAGCGGGCCTGGTGACCGAGCTGACGGTCTTGGGGGGCGGTGAGTCATCATGGACGCCTCCCCGTGTGGCGGGTAGCACTGGTAAGGTAAATATTTATGACCCATAGGTATCCGGCAGGTTCGCAATTGACTGGCCAACACTTAGACAGGTACAGGTGTAATAACGTTGACCGGTCAACGACGAACCAGGCAAGGGGTGATGGCAGGAGCTTTTCAGCATGCATCACCCCGTGATTTGACGGATACACGTCAGAGGGTGGGGTCAGTAGATAGTTTATTGACTACGGTCAGCAATTTGTTTGTGTCAACAAACAAATTGATACAAATGGATACATTGTAGCCAATTGCCGTTGGCAATTTTGGGAGGAACCTTACCAGTGTTACTGCGGCCTGCTTGCCTTAAGAATTATAATTGGATGAGTACCAATTGAAAGTTATAATTCGGACTAGGGCATTATTCAATAAAAGTGGCCCAATGCCTTTATCCATATGAGTCTTTCTTTGGGGGGTGCGCCTGCAAAGAATACATTTTGATAATCAAAGGAGACTAGAATGCAGAATCAGAAAACAAAATGGAACCAAATGTTGTTGGAAAATTTGGCCTATGGGTTAGAAATTAAGCAGAACAAATTGCACAATGTTGTGAAATCACAACAGCCTTCTGTGTATGCATGGCACATGTTTTACTTCTGCTTCCAGGAGCAGTGAGGGCATCGAGGGGTGGATGAATTGGTGTCAGGGACTGGTTACGGCCCACAGACCATAGGTTGCAAATGCCTGGGGTAGATGAATACTGACAGAGCTATTTCAAGCCACAGCGACTAAACCGGCCAAAATTTTAATGAGAATATGCCAAGAAATCTGGAAGACAAAACGAAAGCTCAAAGACTACGAAAATTTATACTTCCCAATCCAGAAAAAAGGATCTGCCAAGAATTGTAGTAATTAAAGGACCATTGCACCAATTTCCCATGCAAGTACAATGATGCTCAAGATGTTGCAGCAAAGGCACCTTATATGGAGCAAGAAATATTTTATGTTAAGCTAGAGTCAAAAAAAGAAGAGGCACTTGAGATCGTATTGCAAATATCTGTTGGCTACTCCAGTGCACAAAAGAATTTCAGAAGAAGATCAGTCTATGTTTTATAGACTACACCAAACCTTTGGCTATATGTCTCATGAGAAAATATAATTGTTCTGAAAGAAATGGATGTGCCTCAGCACTTGATTGTCCTAATGCATAACCTGCATTATGGATAAGAAGCTACCATTAGGACAGAATATGAAGTGATAGAACAGTTTCCTAAAGACAAAGATGTCAGATAAGGATGCATTTTATCTTCCTGTCGATTCAATCTGTAGACAAGACTCTGATGAAGAAGAAAAAAATTGGTGGAAGAGACATTGTTGTGTATTTAAGGAAATGTGTTTGCCATTTTGTCTTGTTGTGAAAGAGTTTAATATGTATTTGCTTTACTATGGTCCAAAGTCTCGCGAGACTTTGGAAGGGTTCTGAACAGGAACAGAGCTGTCAATGGTTCTAACTGTTTTTTCCAACTTTCAGTTCTGATCAGAGATATTTAAGGAATGTGAGGGTGTGTGGTTAGCTCTGGTCACCTATTCTTATTCCAAATAAAGTTGTGTGTTTGGCCCATATTGATGGCTGCTGCCTATTATTTCCAGAACACTAAATTGGTGACGAGGATGGGATGGGGTCGCAACAGAATTCCGTTGGCCCTTTCAATATCTCAGCGCCAGAGAAATGGGTTCTCTACGAAAAGCAGTTCAAGCACGTCATGGCGGCTGACAACATAGTAGAGGAGGACCAGAAGCATTCATGTTTCCTGGCAAGATGTGGCCTGCCTATGCTCGAGCTGGCCATTCACTTGGTGCTGCTGAGGGATATCGATGATGTTCTCCTCACAGATATCCTGACGGCCCTGCGAAGCCATTTCCAGCTGAGGGTCTCCATATTTCCCACCCAGGTGGCATTTCACCACCGTGACCAATGCCCCGGGGAGTCTGTGGCTGACTATGCTGCCGCCCTTTGACTCGCAGCTGCCCCATGCCTGTGGCCGAATATCAAAGAAGCCCTCCGTGACCGCCTGCTAGGCGGACTTTGAGATGAAGAGGCCCAACACAGGCTGATGACCTGGGACACACTCACATTCAAGTCTGTGCTGAAGGAAGTGTTGGCATCGGAGGTGGCCAGGTCGGGGGTAAAGTCCTTCAAGCTATGGCCTGTCATCTCCAGGGCTCCGGAGTCTGCTGTACAGGCACACCACTGCTCCTCACTATTATGCTCGTCTTCGACAGCATCGCCGGCATCATCGTCCACATCTGGGTCCAGTGATGAGGACGGAGGGGTCGGGAAGGTCTGAAGGAAAAAGGAGAAACATGCCCCAAAAGTCTTGAAAAGGTGCGATGGTTGTGGAAGCAAGCACAACCATCGAAAGTGCCCCTTTTGAAATGCGGATTGTCACCATTGCGACAAGCGAGGGCACATTGCAAAGGTGTGTCTCCAGAGGAGCAGGCAAACCCCAGCATTGGACCAGCGCCCGAGGAAGCCGGAAGAGCATATCGCCAGATCTCCACATCTGAGACTTCATACAGCAATGTGGTGAATGTGTCCGGCCGGTTCTTTGCTAACTTGCAATTGCAAGGCATACCAATTCACATGGAGGTGGACTCAGGTACGTCTTATTCCATTCTGTCCCAAAAAGAATTATTAAAAATTCCCCCCACCTCACGCCCTAAGTTGCGGGCATTGAAGACATCCCTCTGAGATGTTCAAGGGTGCCACATACCAATTCTGGGGGTGGGGTATTTCACTGTACATTTCAAGAACATTTCCACCAAATTGCCTTTTGTGGTGGTGAAGCAAGGAACTAACTGTCTGCTGGGAGTCCAGTGGTTCAACCCGCTGGGAATAAGACTGTCCAGAATCAATGCTGTGAGTTCTGACCTGGTGCTGGATGTTTGCAACACACACCCGGAGGTTTTCAAGAATGGACTTGGCACTTATGTGGGGGCCCCGGTCTCATTTGAACTTGACCCGGCCATACGGCCAGTCCACCTTAAGCCACACCATGTTCCTTTCGCCCTTAAGGACAAGATAGAGGCAGAAATAGATAAGCTTGTGAGTCAAGGTATTTTGGTTCCCATTGATTCTGCAGAGTGGGAAACTCCTATTGTGACAGCAACGAAGTCAAATGGGGAGGTTAGGATCTGTGCAGACTACAAGTGCACCATCAACAAAGCCATTTGGCCCAATGCATACCCGGTCCCTGTTGTAAGTCACTTGCTGGCTTCATTACATGGGGAAAAGTATTTTGCTAAATTAGATTAGCCCAGGCCTACCAGCAGCTGACCATTACACCTGCTGCTGCTGTAATGCAAACAATAGTCACTCATAGAGGGGCTTTCAAAGTCACCCGTTTGCAGTTCAGGGTCAATGCAGCCCCCGGTATATTTCAATTGCTTGTAGAGCATCTACTTAAGGGTCTCCCTGGGGTCCTCCCCTATTTCAATGATGTTCTAATCACTGAGGGGGACAAATTTGAATTGGCAGAAAGGTTGGACTTGGTTTTGCAGAGGTTCAAACAGGCAGGGCTCCGGTTACGTAAGGACAAATGTGTATTCTTTGCCAGGGAGGTTGAGTTTCTGGGATTCAAAATAACTCCCGAGGGGGTCAAACCATCAGATTCTAAGGTCTGTGCTGTACATAATGCCCCCCGACCATCTTCTAAATCCAAGTTGCAGTCTTTCCTGAGTTTGCATAACTTTTACCACTCTTTCCTGCCCAGGAAGGCATCTGTATCCAAGCCGCTGCATCGTCTTCTCAAGAAAGGCATGGTTTGGAGGTGGAGGCAGAACCAAGACAAGGCTTTCAGAGAATTAAAGGAGTTGCTGTCCTCTGAGGCAGTCCTCACCCATTTCGATCCCAAAACTGTGGTATTGGTTTGTGATGCATCACCAGCAGGAGTGGGGGCTGTCCTTTGCTGTACATTGGATAGTGGCCCACGGTTCCCCCTTTAGAGGAGTTCAGAGCATTCAATAGGAAGCGGTTTGAGCTGTCGCTCGAGAGGGGTTGTCTATTATGGGATCAGCGGGTAGTAATTCCTGCTGTGTTGTGGCCAAAAGTCCTTAAGCTTCTGCACATTCGCCATCCGGGAATCATGCACTCCAAAGCCTTGGTGTGGAGCTATTTCTGGTGGCCACAAGTAGATTCAGACATAGAGCAGTTAGTAGGCACTTGCAATAGCTGCCAGAGTTCTTGCCTTGAGCAGTCCTGACTTCCCTCCCGGGAATGGGACATGGCTCGTGGACTGAGGTCATGAATCCATTTGGATTTTGCCGGTCCGTTTTGAGGGACCTTATTCCTTTTAGTGGTAGATTCTTTTTCAAAGTGGTTGGAGGTAATTCCTGTCCCAAATACTTCATCTGCTGTGACAATTAAGCAACTACATAAACTTTTCAGTTGTTTTGGTTTGCCAGAAGTGTTTGCCTCCAACAACGCCACTACGTTCACATCTGCCAAATTTCAAGCATTTCTCGAGATAAACGTCATCCGACATATCATGCCTGCCCCGTTTCACCCTGCCACCAATGGTCAGGTCGAGCGCCAGGTCTGCACGACTAAAGAGGTTTTATGCCGCATGGGGCAGGGGGACATTGAGCTGCAGCTCTGTCAGTTTCTTTTGTGCTATCGAGTCACTCACCTGGCCTCGGATCTATCTCCTGCTGACCTCCTCAAACATCAGAAGCCTACCACCCTGCTGGACAAGTTAGATCAGTGTTGTCCAACCTTGGCTCTCCAGGTGTTCTTGGACTTCAATTCCCAGAAGCCCAAGCCAACACACCTGCTGATCAGGGATTCTGGGAATTGAAGTTCAAGAACATCTGGAGAGCCAAGGTTTGCCATCATTGGGTTAGATCCTTCCAGGGTGGAGGATCGGGGGGTAAATTTGGAAGTGAGGCAGAAGAAAGTTTTTGCAGCAGGAGATCCTGTGCACTTCAGGAATTACGTTGCTAGGGGGCCAGCCTGGGTTCCAGGAACTGTATTAGAACTATTGGGGCCAGTCTCCTACAGGATAAAACTAGGGAATGGCCTACTTTGGCGGAGACACGCAGACCAACTGAGGCAAAGGGTAACAGACCCGTCACTGGAAGAACAGAGAGAATCTTTTGATTTTGGGGTACCCTCAGCCACTGAAATGCATAATAATTCTACGTTAGATTCATCCCCCACTCATTTATTCCAAGGGGAAGTCGAAGAAGGCTCAGCCCTGTTTTCAAACTCTGAGCGAGCATCTTTGGCCCTTGCACAGGGCTCACATCAGTGGAGGATCCTCCAGTCAGTTGGAGGATCGGGGGGAGTTTCTCAAATTTTCCCCAGGGACCCCTCATCCTCCTGTGTTAGAGTTTACCCACTCTACACCCACTCGTAATCAAAGGAAGGACTTTTGTGTTGAGTCGTCCCCTCCTGAAACGGGCAATGGTGCTGAACTAGAAAGAGGTAATTGTCCGCACCATGCTATGAGTTCTAGAGTGCCCCCACTGTGGGGACTTTGCTAGCTACTTCAACTAGCCCTGGGTTTCACTGGCTGACCAGGTGCCAGTGTGCCACAAAAGATGTTGTGGTCCTCCTAAATGGTTGCAGGATTTTGTTCGAACCTAGGGGGAGGGGTGTTGCATATTTAAGGAAATGTGTTTGTCATTTTGTCATGTGAAAGAGTTTAATATGTATTTGCTTTACTATGGTTCGAAGTCTCGCGAGACTTCGGGAGGGTTCTGAACGAGAACAGAGCTGTCAATGGTTCTAACGGTTTTTTCCAACTGTCAGTTCTGATCAGAGATAGTTAAGGAATGTGAGGGTTCTGGTCACTTATTCTTATTCCAAATAAAGTTGTGTGTTTGGCCCGTATTGCTGGCTGCTGCCTATTATTTCCAGAATACTAAAGACAAATCATTTAAGATATGCAGATGACACCATCTAGCTAACAGAAAGTGACCAATGACTTGAAAGAACTTCGGAGAGAAGTGAAAGAAGTAAGTGCCAAAGAGGACTGCAGTTGAACATTAAGAAGACAAAAATCATGACCATAGAACTACACAACTGTAATGGTGACAATGAAGAAACTGAAATGGTTAAATATTGTGTATATCTTTTATTACAGAGGCAATCAGATTATGATTGCTCTTAATATAATAATAGCAAATGACCTGATTTGGGGAGATATTTAATCAAATGAATGGGGGAGGGGGAATACAGATTGCTTTTTAAACAGGAAGTTAAGATAATAAAAGATATAGAAAACTCCTCTTCTAGAAATATTCTTCAGATTTGGCATAAAAATAAAAAGGTCACCATTGACTTGTGGAACAGAATCAGAGAAATTTTCAGACAATCTTTAAAAAGAATTAATAAAAGAATTAGAAAGTCTTAGGGCAATAAGGTTGAAGTATTGGATAAGCAAAGTGCCCCATAGGGAAAATACAAGATGTGTTCATACCGCTCAGCCATTTGGTAGACTCTCCATAGGGAAAATATATGTATATATTTTTGAGAAAGTTAAAGTAGCGTGGTTTAATATATTACAATTGGAGAAATTGTATAAATACTGGTTTATACATGGCAGACCATTAACAAAGTTTGAAGAATTGATAATACAGATGGAACAGGATGAAAAGCATTTGTCACAAAGCATTGTCATATAGTCAACTACCAGAAAGATCTTTGGATTTGGAAAGAGATTGCTCTGTTTAGTAAACGGCCAGCTAGGATTCTCTGTACCATCTCATCATCACAAAAGTAAGGACTAAGTTATACTTGAATTACCCAGTGATGGTTCAGAAATGGGGGAGGGATATCAAAATTAAGACCTGGAGGTCAAAAGAAAGGAACAAGAACTGATGGATGGTGCTTGAGGTCAGGCAGTGATAAAAATGAGATGTCCTAATTCCAAACCTGTTTTTAGAAAAAGCTTGAAGACTTGATGTCAAACCAAATGATATAGTTAGCATGTCATCAGAAGTGGAGCTCTCTTAAAGAGGTAAAATTAATCTAATAATTTTAGCATGAGCTTTTCTCAATTCCATGTGTTACAAATGAACTAGTTTTTGTTTTGTGTTTGGTCATTGAAAAATAAACATTCATGTCATTTGCAAATCTGATTGCACGCATGTGCAGTTTTGAAAGTATTTCACTGTTGCTGTTTGCTTCTGATTACAAAGTTTCAGCCTCATCCAATTTGTTTGTTGGAGATGACACTCAAATGCACATCTATTTACATATGAGCATAAACTCTGCCAGGTGTTTTCAAATTACCTGAATGCTTCATTCTGCTTCTGCAGTTTCTGTGGATTCTTTTTTTCTCCTACCTGTACAATGCCAAGGCATTTTCTAGTATAATAAGCTTCTGTCCTTATAAAACAGAAAGATGGGGAAATCACTTTTACTATTAAAGTATTTTGTCAGAATACCATTGTCCTGCACTGACAATGGATCACTAAATATCTAAACCAATTTAGTTTGTCAAAAAAAAAAAGAACAGTATAGATAGATTGAAATCAAAGGGGTAGACCTTTGGCTTTCCTTCATTTTTATTATTGCATTTCACTTTATTTTCAGAATAAAATAAAAATAAAGTAGGATTACATAGAAGATGTCAGATTTAATTACATTATGCCCAGTCTATTGTGGCTTTAGCCCTCTTCCTTGCTGAACTAATTCCTGCATGTTACTCTGGGCAAAGTCAAGAGTAGCCTTTCCTCTCCTGTGCTTCACAGTGAGTAGATCCAAGAAGCTTTTGTTGGCTGCACTCAAAACTGTCTCTCCATATTATGTCCCTTCATGACATCCAGCTAGTCTACATTCGGTAGGTCACCATATCACAGATATTATTGTGTCTTTTAGTGGGTGATGGTTAATCCCCCCCTACCGCAACAAGCCATGAAGTATATCACAATCTTGAAAGTGTTACAAATTTAACACATATGACATATTTCCAGCTGAACTGTAAATTTGTCAAAATCCAGTCAGCTCACAATTGCACTTCAAGATGTTATTAAGATGTCATGTGTATGATACAATGCATTCTTGAACTAATGAGGATAATCATTTACACCCAACAGAAAATAACTGGGAAATGATTTTACTCCTCACACTTGGCTCTAACCCAAAGAAAGAGTGAAGGGGGTTACCTCAGGGAATAAAATGTTAGGGAGCAACAGTATGATTACCATATGATTGACACAGCTGTGTCTGCCTGTGCCCACCACCTCCTCAAGTCAATGGGTTCCCTTCATGAGTAATGGAAATTTTGTCCAATCAGCAGTATTGTAAGATACCAGTGTCATCAGTGTCTGTATATGGAGTAGCAAGAGGGTGCCAACTTGAATTTTGCTTTGGGCAGAGCATTGTCCTGCACTGACAATGGATCACTAAATATCTAAACCAATTTAGTTTGTCAAAAAAAAGAGAACAGTATAGATAGATTGAAATCAAAGGGGTAGACCTTTGGCTTTCCTTCATTTTTATTATTGCATTTCACTTTATTTTCAGAATAAAGTAAAAATAAATTAAATTGTGGACATATTAAAATATGTTAATGTGTAGCATATGTCCACTACCTCAGATCTTGTAAACTGTCTTCCTGTCCTGTTTCCAAAATGAAATTGTTCCCTCTAGATAGGACATCAGTTAACCACAGCCCCACAATATGAAATGCCTATGGGGTTTAAAAAGGTACATTGAGTTAATATCCACTTTAATCGTCATGTCACAATCAAGAACTTGTTGTTTTGTACTGTCCGACTCCCAAAGTGTTGTTGTTTTTAAACCAGTACTAATTTTAAATGCCCACAGGCAGAAGAGATTATTTTGAAAAAATGGATTGTGTTGCTTTTGGGAAATAACCTTTTCTATATCCTTTTGAAGATATCAATGTTTGTTGCTTATAGTTCCCACAGTGCCAGATATGGGGGACAATTTTTCCACCATTTTAAAAAGAAAGAAAGAAAAGTGCAAATGTTATTCAAAGTTAATGAGCTGTCTTTTTGTGTTGTGTTTTCTAAGCCCTTCATCTCCAAAATAGTAATATTTTCTTCTTGTTTTCACAGCAATGAAATTCTCTTGTGTATAATAATCCTGATCCAATCAAATGAAACACCTACATTTTAATCAACTGAGCCACCAATCAAACCCTCAAATCATTAAAGCTTTCAGGTTACTGAGTAAAGTCTATGTTTGCCAAGCATTTTACTAAGGCTTATTGCTCCACTCATCAGGTATCTATGCCGCCTTTTGAGATAATAATGTGCCAATGTTAACAGACAGAAAATATCTTCTTGGCATAGGTCAGAAGTAACATGTTAGAAATAACATTATGGATTGGATTACATAACATTACAAATTCCAGATCAACAATTTTGGGATAACAAGAGACAACCATATTATATTTGCAAACTAATCAATGAACTGGCAATAATACTGACACCTTCAAGGGTTTAATGAAGAAGTACTCATTATTTAATGAAGAAGTACTCAATTTTTCAAGTCATCTCTGACTTTTGGAGACCCTTTACAGAGTTCTCTAAGTAAAAATTAGTCAGAAGTGGTTTACTGGTCCCTTACTCTGAGGGCACCCTGGGACTGTGCAGCTTCCCCATAACCACACAGGCTGCCTTTTCTGGGAGGCACAATAGGAATTTCAACTCCCGACCTGTAGCTCACAGTTCTTACTGAGCTATTGTGAGATACAAATCTCAGCATTTAAGGTTGTGATCAATATCTATAGCTAAATTTCAGCTTCCAGTTTAAATCTGCTTTTCCTTGCTTTATTTATCCTCTAGGTTAAGTATTAATGAATGCATATTTATTTATTTAGATTTCTAGCGATATTCTGCCTGTTTCCCACAAACACTCCACCTCCAAAGAGGTGCCCAATTTTGTGATTTTTGTTCACCTTTACTTCCAGAGATGGATTGAAGTAGCTTAATGGTTAAAATGCTGAACTTGATGACCGGAAGGTCAGCAGATTAGCAGTTCAAGACCCACTGCTGGACAACACTGCTGGACAACAGACTGAGCTCCCATCTCTGTCCCAGCTCCTGCCAACCTAGCAGTTTGAAAGCAAGGCATTGCAAGTAGATAAATAGGTACTACTTCAGTGGGAAGGTAAACAGCATTCCATGCACTCTCGTGTCTAGTCATGCCTGCCACATGTCCATGGGAAATCTCTGCAGATGCAGATTGTGCTGGCTCTTTGGCTATAAACAGAGATGAACACTGAACCCTAGAGTCGAATATGACTGGCTTTTGAGCAAATGTGAGCTTTACCTTACTTTCAAAGAAGTGCACCTACCAGCTATGGGACATTCAACATTTAAAATACTGTATTCATATAAGGGGAGAAAATATTTTCATCCCTTGGCCCAAGGAAAAAATGTACTGCAGACCTGCATCAGAGATCAGGTATACAGCCTGGCGGTCATAATGGACCCATCTCTGTCTTTTGACCATCAAATAGTGGTGGTGACTAAAGCCACCTTTTGCCAACTTTGTCAAATTGCACAGTTGTGTCCCTACTTGGACAGACACTACCTCAAAACCATAGTCCACTCATTGGTAATCTCAGGGATTGGCTGCTGTAATGGTTTTTACCTGAGGCTGCCCTTGTACCTAATACAGAGTCTTCAACAAATCCAGATCATGGCTGCCAGACTGGTGAAAGGAATTTGAGCATGTCTCCCTGGCATTGGCAGGTCTGCATTGGTTCCCCATTTCCTTCTGGGTCAGATACAAGGTTCTATCATTAACATACAAGGCCCTATATGGTTTGGGACCTTTTTATCTGTCAGAGCATCTCTTCCACAGAATGATTCCCTGCATCACGTGGTCATCACAATCTGCACACCTTCAGGTGCAGGGAAAACAACTATGTTTTGGAATTCTTTACCAGCTGAGTTGTGCCAGGCCCCATCCCTGGACATTTTTAAGAAACAGGTTAAAACTTTACTTTTTAAAGAGGCTTTTAAGGACATTGTCTCTAGTTTTTTATATTTGATATTGCCAGCCTCAGACACTGAAAGCGCGGCGCCAAAATGGACGCCGCGCTCTTTGCGGGCCCCCCCACCCGGACTCAGACATCCAGGTGAGTTAGGGGGCGTGGCCACCCCTCTATAAAAGGGGTGGCCACGAGGCAGCCGAGCTGCCATTTTGGAAAAGCGACGGAGAGGAGAAGTTTTCTCCGTCGCTCTTCGTTTCCTTGGAGCCGCAGTTGGCTATAGAGCCTTGCGGGTATTCGGAGTTTTCAATCTTTGGCTTTTCAGCCATCTCGCTTGCGATCCCTGGAAAGGGATCGTTTCTTCACCATGCCTCCCAAGAAGAAGGCTACGGCGACTCAGGCGCGCCCGAAGGGGAGGACTTTGCCTGGCAGACTGCGCCCCCGCAACAGGACCCCTTACCGCATTCACCCACCGTTACCGGTGGGATGGGGCAGTTTAGGCCATGGCCCGTGGCTCTCCAGCCTCAGACTGGCCCTACAGGGGCTTCGGCCCCTGGCCCGCAATTGCCGGCCATGGGCCTTGATCACGGGGGAGGGCCTGGTGCGGTTGCACAGCAGGGCTTACCTCCGGCCCCTCATGGGCCGGAGTTTTGGGCATGGCCCTATTCTGGACCTGGTTCTCAAGTTGGGGTCCCTGGACCATCACCCAGCGGGCCGTCCGGCCCACGTGGCCCCCTTTATGCTGGGGGATCTGTGACAGTGGATGCATTACTGGCACGTGTAGCCGCGCTAGAGGCATCCCTAGGGATCACCACTAACCCCATTGGGGGGGCTTCACTGCCATTTGGGGCCCCCTTTTGCCTGCCTGCTTCCATGACAGCCGCCACTCTGCAGCAGGCGGCCAGTCGGGTTGAGTTGCTCGAGACGCGCCGGCCTGTGCCCGCCGCGGTCTCGCAGCTCCCCGTACATCCTGAACTACAGACAGGGAGTGGTCGGATGTGCCCTCAGAGCTCGATTGCGGTCGCGAGCTCCGACGCCCGCCGTGGGCTGGAACCCCCAGTGGGGGCGACTCACGGGGGTGCACCCAGTGAGTATCAGGTTCAAGCTAATGTCCCCACATCACAATCCACTTTCGGGGATAGGTTTCAGTGGCCATGGCCTCGTAATGCCGGGGCGGGTGGGTACCAGTTCCCAGCTTACCCGGGTGCAGCTTGGCCCCATACTGGCATAACATTGGGTGGGGGTTTTTCTGCCCCCGGGGCTGTACCGGGTGTCACAGGGACTGTCCAGGCTCCTCTCTTGATACCCCATGTAAATACTGTGCCAGTGTCGGCATTGCCGACGGCCGGGTATTCCTTGCCCCTCGGGGATCATTTGTCCCAGGCCACGAGGGAAAAGATTTGGCGGGGGGAGTATGTCGATATTTTCTCCCTATTGAACCGGGAGCCCACCAAGGAGGAAAAAGAAGGGCAGGATGATAAGGACAAAGAGCTGTCTCGCCGTCGCAAGCCACCACGTACCTGGGCCAACTGGTTACCCGCATATCTCATTTACATGGCGGTGTACCTTAGGGCTCGGCCTGACCTGGCCATTCCTATGGTCCAATATTTGGACAATATTTACAGGGCAATGGTGGATTTTCCTGGCCCATCGTGGTTGGCTTACGATGAGGAATTTAGAATGAGAGTGCCCTTACACCCGGAGATGAGATGGGATGAGCCATGTCAGAAATTGTGGCTTTTATACATGACCCCCACGCGCCCGGCGCCTGGGGAGAGGTACCATTGCGGCCATGCGGTCCAGCGAGCTGCTCCAACACAGGCTCCCCACCAGCTGGCGGGGCAGGGGGTTCCAGCCCACTTGCTGTGTTGGAGTTTCTCGGCCAATGGTGCATGCAATAGACGGCAGTGCTGATTTAAACACGAGTGTCCCTCTTGCGCTGGCCCTCATGCCGCCGCTGCGTGCCCGCGAGCCGGTGGGTCACGAGGCAGGGGTAGGGGTGGACAAGGAGTGGGCAGACCTGCCGCTGATGGAGCTGGTCAATCAAAAGGCCCCCTCCACGGTTAACGTAGCTATGTTGGAGCGGTGGCTCTCAACTTACCCGAGGAGGGAGGATGCTAGGTACCTCCTCGAGGGTTTCCAGCGGGGCTTTCGTATCCCATTCAAAGGGGAGCGGTGCCCCCAAGATGCTCCCAATTTACTTTCCCTGAAGGGTAGGGAGGAGGTGGCTGCCCTAAGTATCGCTAAGGAGGTTAATGCAGGTAGGGTTGCTGGCCCCTTTCCTATGCCCCCCTTTCCCAATCTGAAGGTTTCCCCTTTAGGGTTGGTTCCCAAAAAGACCCCTGGGGAATTTCGTTTAATTCACCACCTGTCATACCCGGAGGGCCATTCGGTCAATGATGCCATTCCTGACGACCTTTGTTCTGTCAGGTATACGTCATTCGACCAGGCCCTGCGCATGGTGCGCTCTTGTGGCCCGGGTGCACTTCTGGCCAAATGTGACATTAAATCGGCATTCCGATTGTTGCCAGTCCACCCGGGGGACTTTGAGCTATTGGGTTTTAGATTCCAAGGGAAATTTTATGTAGATAAAGCCATGCCTTTTGGCTGCTCTATTTCTTGTTCAGCATTTGAACGTTTTAGCACTTTCCTTCAGTGGGCCTTTGTTCGCAGGTCTGGGTCCCGGTCTGTAGCCCATTACCTCGATGATTTTTTGTTCGGGGGTGAACGGGGCTGGGACACGTGCACGTGTCTCCTCACTACATTTCAGACGCTAATGCAGGAACTTGGTGTCCCTTTAGCGCCCAAAAAGACCGAGGGCCCATCAACTACGCTCACATTTCTGGGTATTGAAATTGACACGGTCTCGCAGGCATCCAGGTTACCCATGGATAAGGTTACCCGGATCACTGCAATGATTTTGGCCTTACTGGCCAAACGCAAGGTGTCACTTCGTGAGCTCCAGATTCTACATGGTCACCTTAACTTCGCCTGCAGAGTGGTCACGCCTGGCAGGGCTTTTGCTCGACGCTTATGCGATGCCATGACTGGGCTGTCTAGGCGCCATCACAGGGTCCGACAGAACAAGGGGATGAGGGCTGACATGTTGGTTTGGCTTAAGTTCCTGAGGGAGTTCAATGGGGTGTCATTTTGGAGATCTGACCTTTTGGTTTCCCCTAGGTTCCAGGTTCAGTCGGATGCCTCAGGGTGCCTGGGATATGGGATTTACTTTGAGGGGAGGTGGGCCTATGGCCAATGGCCTCCAGCATGGCAGGGCATGGATCATCTACGCGATCTTACGTTCCTTGAGTTCTTCCCGATACTGGGAGCTTTGATGCTATGGGGTGAGGAGTGGGCCAATTCAGTAGTTCATTTCTGGTGCGACAATGCTGCGGTAGTGCACATCGTCAGTTCCCAGACATCTAAATCACCCAAGGTCATGGAGTTAGTTTGCCAGTTTGTGTTACGCAGCCTACGCCTTAATGTGCTCTTCAGGGCCAGACATGTACCAGGTATTAATAACGATATTGCTGACGCTTTATCCCGCCTGCAGATCCCCCGGTTCCGCGCCTTGGCTCCGGACGCAGAGGAATTCCCCTCGCCACTCCCGGACGAGATTTGGACATTTGGCAAGGAGAGGTGAACCGGGCGATCGGCATGTCACTTGCGCCCCGCACGCGTAAGGCGTATCACCATGCATTCAGTCAATTTACAAATTTTTGTGCGCAACTCCGGTTGCCCGAGGTGTGGCCCATCCCAGTTGAACACGTTCTCCAATTTATGGTCTACCTACACAGTCAGGGCCTAGCTCCTCGCACCATAGCATCCAGGCTGTCAGAACTGGCATTCATGGCCAAAGTGAGGGGTTCTGCTGACAACACGAATGATTTCCGTATACGACATGTTTTGGAGGGGTGGACACGGGAATGTGGACGCCGCCCGGACAATCGCCACCCTATTTCTCCAGGGGTCCTTACCCACCTGGCATGAGGCTGGCATGACCTGTGTTTTGACAGGTATGAGGCAGCTCTTTTTCATGCAGCTACCACGGTGGCCTTTTTTGGAGCGCTCCGCATCAGTGAGTTGGGGCTACTGTCTAAGGCGGATGCGGCTCGTAGGGCACTGGAACTCGAAGATGTCTATGTCTCCAATGAGTGGGCTCAGTTGAGGATACGGTCCTCTAAAGTTGATCAGCACGGTGTAGGCAGTGGTGTTAGACTGCTACGATGTTCCATTGCAGACATCTGTCCGGTTGGTGCCCTACAAGAGTTCCTTGCAGTGCGTGGCACGCACCCTGGCCCGTTTTTCTGCCACCAAGATGGGTCTCCCCTTACTAAATTTCAATTTTGGAAGGTGACCAGTAAGGCACTGTCCAGTGTTGGCCTCCCCGGGGCTCGTTACGGCACCCATTCTTTTAGAATAGGAGCTGCTTCTACTGCGGCTGCATTTGGGTACTCGGAGGCAGATATACGCCGTATGGGGAGGTGGGGATCTAAGTGTTTTGAATTATATGTTCGCCCTCTTCAAGTATGAGTACCAGATAAGTCACTGTCCTCCCTTTTTATCTTACAGACCCTGTGTGTCCCCGCACACTGGTGGCAGTATGGCTGGTGGGCCATAGCTATGTGCACTGGGCAGCGCAGTTCGCTGCGGCGACAGAGTGGGGACCCCAGCTTGGACTACGTGCCTCTGCATGTATCAGGTGGTATGGTAAGCGCGGAATGTTATGGTGGGAACTGTTGCCATTCCTTTTCTCCATTAGGGATGTTGAACCGCCTGATGTCCTGGTGCTGCACCTCGGGGGCAATGACCTAGGCCAGGTCACTGGCCTTTCCTTAAAACATACGATCTGCAGCGATCTAGCTTATTTGCATTATGTGTGGCCTGCCACAAGGCTGCTATGGTCGGACATCATACCGCGTCACGCTTACAGGGGGGTATTAACCTCCATGCCCTTGACCGCGCTCGTCGCTCGGTGAACAGGGCAGTGGCCCGGTTCTTTGCTGACAAGGTTTTGGGGCGGGTCATCCGACACCCCACCATTAGTCTCCAAAATTATGACCTTTACACAGGGGATGGGGTCCATCTGTCGCCCAGAGGTATGAACCTCTTTTTGGAAGATTTGCAAGCAGGCCTGTTGACCGAGCTGATGGTCTGGGGGGGGGGGCGGTGAGTCTTTATTAAGTCTCCCCGTGTGGCGGGTAGCACTGGTAAGGTAAATATTTATGACCCACAGGTATCCGGCAGGTTCGCAATTGGCTGGCCAACACTAGATAGGTACAAGTTTGTTAACGTTGACCGGTCAACGACGAACCAGGCAATGGGGTGATGGCAGGAGCTCTTCAGCATGCATCACCCCGTGATTTGATGGATACACGTCAGAGGGTGGGGTCAGTAGATAGTTTATTGACTACGGTCAACAATTTGTTTGTTGTAAACAAACAAATGGATACAAATGGATACATTGTAGCCAATTGCCATTGGCAATTTTGGGAAGAACCTTACCAGTGTTACTGCGGCCTGCTTGCCTTAAGAATTATAATTGGCTGAGTACCAATTGAAATTTATAATTCGGACTAGGGCATGATTTAATAAATGTGGCCCAATGCCGTTATCCATATACCGGTGTCTGAGTCTTTTTGGGGGGGTGCGCCTGCAATGTCAGTTGTTAATGATCAGTTACTACTGTTGTTGCTGAATATTATTGTTATGTTTTTTTAACTGTTGTACACTGGCCAGAGTGGGAAAGATCCCAGATGGGCGATAGATAGATAGATAGATAGATAGATAGATAGATAGATAGATAGATAGATAGATAGATAGATAGATAGATAGATAGATAGATAGATAGATAGTCAGTCAGTCAGTCAGTCAGTCAGTCAGTCTGCTAGGCTATTGCATAAATCCTATTAAGCAGGCCAGTTAAGGTCTCAACGTCTCTAAGGGGTCTTGATTTTGTAGTCAAAATACTAAAGAAAACATTCTTATCCTTCGTTGTATCTGCTGTAATAGGTCATAGGATAGGTTTCATACTCAAGTGCAAAAATCCCCCATCTCCTTAACTAATTTACATTCTTCACTCACAAACTGTCACGGTACACTGCAACGAGTGTCTCTTAAAGTTTTTTGTTTTTTTAAAATAATTTTTATTACTTTTTCAAAAATATACAAACATAGAAAAAACAATACAACGTAAAAAAGAAAGAAAATACATAAGTTTCATAAAAAATAATCACATACATGATAATTGAACTATTATCTATTATAACTATCTATAACTTTGAACATCCACTGGAAAAGCATCTAACCTATTTCAAAAAATCTTCACTGAAGTTCTTTATTTAACATTACAACTATAACCAACTCATGAAACATTTCAGTAGTACAATAATATAGAAACAACTATCAAAATCCAATTTTCACTTACACTTCACCCAGTGTTTATTTACATTGCCCTGGAGAGCTCTGTCCCAATATTTATCTCTAGAAACTACTTTGAGATGGTACAGGTCTACTACTTTCTCCACCTATGAGGGAGTGATCAACAAAAGGCTTCCAAATATTCCAAAATCTATTTTCTTTCAGTTTGTCCCTTTTTACTCTTATCTCACATGTCAGTTTATCATTCAATGTTAAATTCCACATTTCTTTATACCACTCTCCCGTCTGTATGATTACATCCTTTTTCCAATGTCTAGCAATACATTGTCTACCCATTGTTAGCATTATTTCTAAACTCTTTTTCCTCCTTGTTTAGACACATACCATCCACATCTGTTAGCATAATGGTACCTGACGCCAGTTTAATTTTCTTAACTATTATTTCCCCAGCCTCTTTTTCTATTCTTCTCCAAAAATCATTTATCATTTTACAGCTCCACCACATATGTTCATAGGTTCCAATAGTGTCTTTACATCTCCAACATAAATTATCCTTTTTATTATCAATCTGATGTAACCTCAGTGGTGTCAGATACCATTGCCACAACATTTTGTAATTATGCTCCTTAATTCTTACTGACATGGTTCTCATTATCCTCTTTTTCCAGTTATTTCTCCATTCATCTTTTCCTAGCTTTATATTCAAATTCTGTTCCCACTTCAATTTCAAATCTTCCTGTGGTTCGCCCCCCCAATTTATTAAGGCATAAAGTTTACTTACTAGACCCTTAATGCTTTTATCTCCTTTTCGAATTTTTAAAACCAGTTCTTCAAATTCCGTTTTTTCTCTACCTATATCTAATTCTCTTCTATATTTGTTATTCCAGTTATTAACCTTCATTGTCTGAAACCAATCCAATTTTAACTGCTCAAACAATTTTTTCTTCTTATTTTCATCACCACATATCCTTAACCAGTCTTTCACCAGGAAAACTTCATTTTTATCCAATATTTCCTTTATTTTTTTATCTATTTTTATCGGAAAGCATGCCATATCTGCCAATTCCAAAATTGGAGAGACATCTGGGGCCAAGTCCTTCTTGGTCCCCGCCTGCTGGCTTATATAAACCATTAAGAACTCTCTCTTCTTCTTTTTATAGTGGGTGGGATATGGGTTTTTTAAAGTGGGTGGGATATGGGTCTTTTAAAGTGTTTTTATGTGTTTTTAGAATTTGTTGTAATGCTGCCCTGAGTCGGGTTCTGCCTGAGTGGGCGGCATATATAAATATGACTATTAAATTAAATTAAATTAAATTAATCTTTTCCACACATTCACGAGTCCCCTCATCATTGTATTGCTGGTAACTGTCATTTTAACCTTATCTCCCAAAAAAATCATTTTGCCAATATTCCTATAATCTTTCATCTCAATCTCCTCCCAAATTACTTTTTCTCTTGCCAAGATCTTCACAACATTCTTAATTTGAAAAGCATGATAATATGCTAATAGATTTGGCATTCCTAAACCCCCTTCTTTCTGAGGCAGATACCAAAGTTTCTTTGGTAATCTAGGTTTTTTACCTCCATTACAAAAATTATTGAACATCTTTTGAAACTCATTCATTTCCTTTTCATTCATTTGGATTGCAAGTGCATCAAATAAGAAATTAATTCTTGGTAACAACATCATTTTGCAGATTGCAATCCTCCCGAACCATGACAACTTCAACTTTAAAAGACTTTGTATTCTAATCTTAAATTCCATTTTCAAGCTATCATAATTCAATCTTTTAAGATCTTCCAATCTATTTGAAATAATTATCCCCAAATATTTAAGCGTATCTTTAATTTGTATGTTAGATAATCCCGCCATTTTATCAAGCACTATACACAAAAAAGAGATAGATGTGGGGAAGCTTAAAAGGATTTTGGAGAGGCAATTAGCGAGTGGAATAAAACAGGAACACCGGGATAAAATGGAAGAGCAAGTTTCGGAGAAGGAGGTAAAGGAGGTAATTAATGGTTTGAAGTCGGGAAAAGCCCCGGGAGATGATGGATTACCGACTGAGTTTTACAAGGAATTTAAAGATGTTGTGGTACCAAAGCTGGCAAAGTTATACAACTATATTTTAGATGGTGGACAAATTCCAACCTCATGGTATAGGACTACGATCGTTCTGCTGCCAAAATTGGGAAAGAATTTGGAAAAAGTGGAGTCTTATAGACCAATTTCTCTTATAAACCAAGATGCTAAGATCTTCTCAGCAATATTGGCTAACCGTTTAAACAAATTTATGGGTGAATATATAAATGTTGATCAAGTAGGTTTTTTAAAAGGGAGACATATGGCTCACCTGACTAGGAGGGTGTTAGATTTAATTGATAACGTAAATCAAACGAAGGAAATGGTGGGGTTAATATCTTTGGACATTTTTAAGGCATTTGACTCCTTACAATGGTCTTCGATCAAGGAAATAGTTAAAAGCTATGGATTTGGGGACAGATTTAGAAGGGTAATTGATTTGTTATATCAGAAAGGGATTGCTAAAATCAGAGTAAATGATGAAGTTACAGATGAGGTAAAGCTTGAGGCAGGTACTAGACAGGGTTGTCCTCTATCCCCTATTCTGTTTATTATGGCAATGGAAATTTTGGCTAAAAGTATAAGAGAAGATCCAAATATAGAAGGGATAATGCGTAATAAGATAAGTATTACGCAGATGATACATTGATAATGGCTAAGCATCCGGAGAGGGTCATGGATAGGATTAAAATACAAAATGAGGACTTTGAGGATATAACGGGGCTGATGATAAATTGGGATAAATCGGAAATGATGTTGTGTAATATGGGGGAAGGTCTCTTAAAGTTTTGATGAAGTTCCCTAGCATAGGATGGTATTGCCTCAATGTCACAGATGTGCAAATGTGTAGGCTTGTCTAACTGCCTAACAGATAATTTGCTGTTATGGTATTAGCAATTACTCCCTTTTTCCATCTGTTATTCAAACTGTTATGATATCACAGAATTATCATAAGTATTCCAAACTTGCTCAAATCTAGGTAATACTTTATATCAGAAGCAGTCATTTCAGCTTCAGGGAACTCTACATCTGAAGCAACATAAAAAAGAATAGCTTTCTATAACAAAATTTGGAAGAAAGGCTTGCAACTTGAAGTTGTAAATCATTTTGATATTAGATTTATGCAGAAAGTAAGTAGAAGGAAGATAATGGGCAAGAAGGGGCTTGGAAATTGCAGAGAAACTGATCTTAGGAGACTAAAGATCAAGGAGGAAAGACATGAAGAGAGAAATGCTAAAGAAGGAGCACATGGTGTGGGTTAAAGAATGCAAGCGCGGCGCCAAAATGGCCGCCGCGCTCTTTGCGGGCCCCCCCCCACAGGACAAAGAATCCGGGTAGTTAGGGGCGTGGCCAGCTCCCTTATAAAAGGGGTGGCCACGAGGCAGCCGAGCTGCCATTTTACCTCAGCGACGGAGCGGAGAAGTCTTTTCCCCTGTGTCTCCGTCGCTCCTTAGCTTACCAGGAAGCCTTTTGGTAGCGGTTCTTCCTTTTCGGCTTTCCTTTGCTCTAGTAGAGATGCCTTCGAAGAAGAAGGCAGCTTCGAGTGCGGCTCGCGCTGTTAGGAGGCGCAACCCAGGTCGGAGGACCGCGGTGCCGCCTCCTCAGCAGCCGCCCTTGCAGGCCCCGGCCGGGGCTCGCGAAATGGGGTCTATTGCCCCTTGGCCCGGAGTGGGCGAACAGAATGCGGGCGCGGAAGGGATTCCGGCCCGCGGCCCGCGAGCGGTGGACACCGCTCCTGCACCTGCCCAACCTGTTGGGCCTGCTGCTCTTGGGTCGCAGCCTCCCCCTGGGCCCTCTAGCCTTGGGGGGTGGTGCGGCCCCCTGCCTTGGCAGGTTACTCCACCGACCCTGCCGGGCTCCGGTGCTGGCCAATGGCCATATTCGGGTCCTGGGGTACAGGGACCTGTACCCACGCCTGGACCGGGCGGGCCGGCCGGCCCTTGGCCCCAGGTCGACGTGGCAACCTTACTGGCCCGTATTGCGGCCCTGGAAGCGTCGTTGGCTCGGGCCAGTCAGGCGGGGGCCCCCTTTGGGGTCCCTTTTGC
Source organism: Bradypodion ventrale (assembly GCA_035047345.1). Taxonomy (NCBI): domain Eukaryota; kingdom Metazoa; phylum Chordata; class Lepidosauria; order Squamata; family Chamaeleonidae; genus Bradypodion; species Bradypodion ventrale. The sequence continues at coordinate 279,861,872 of JAWDJE010000002.1, read as the reverse complement.
GGCGATGTCAGCAGGAGGACAACAGCCGACGGGGAGGGTTGAGCTGCTGCAGGCGCGTGGCGCGGTTTCCGCCACTGCCTCGCAGCTCCCCAGTCAGCAGCCAGGTGCGGGTCAGGCCCCGGTGATGAGCTCTACGTCGGTCGTGAGCTCCGACGCCCCCAGTGGGCCGGAACCCCCGGTAGGGGGCGGCCCGCGGGGGTGCAGCATGTGAGTATACGGTGCAAGCAAGTACATCCACACACATTCCCAATATGGGGGGGGACTTTTCAATGGCCTTGGCCTCGCGCGGGTGGTGCGGGGGCCACGCTGTCGGCACCCCACCCGGCGGCGACGACTGCCACCCTGGGCACTGGGGTGGGTACTTCTTCTTACACTGTTGGGAATGTCCTGGGGGTGGCTGGGCTAGCTCAGCCCCCTTTTCCTATGCCTGCGGTGCCTTTTTTGGCTTTGCCGACGGCTGGGTATTCCTTGCCACTGGGTGATCACTTGGCACAGACTACCAGAGAAAAGATATGGCGGGGGGAGTATGTAGATATCTTCTCACTCCTGAACAGAGAGCCCACCAAGGAGGAAAGGGAGGGACAGGATGAGAAGGACAAGGAACAGGCACGTCGCCGTAAGCCGCCACGTACCTGGGCCAACTGGCTCCCTGCTTATTTAATATACATGGCGGTGTACTTGAGGGCGCGGCCGGATTTGGCTATTCCCATGGTCCAATATTTGGACAACATATACAGGGCGATGGTTGATTTCCCAGGCCCCTCGTGGTTAGCCTATGACGAGGAATTCCGTATGAGGATTCCCCTTCACCCCGAGATGAGATGGGACGAGCCGTGCCAGAGGCTTTGGCTGTTGTACATGACGCCCACATGCCCCGCCCCGGGGGACAGATACCATTGTGGACATGCAGTCCAGCGAGCAGCTCCGGCGCAGGTTACCCGCCAAGCGGCGGGGCAGGGGGTTCCAGCCCGCCTGCTGTGCTGGACTTTCTCGTCCAATGGTTCCTGTAATAGGAAGAATTGCAAGTACAGGCATGAGTGTCCCACGTGTTCGGGCCCCCACGCAGCCTCCGCCTGTCCCAGGCCTGGAGGGACACGGGGCAGAGGGAGGGGCGGACAGTGGGCTGGCAAGACTGCCACGGATGGAGCTGGTTCTCCAAAAGGCCCCCTCCCCAATTAATGTGGACATGCTGGAGCGTTGGCTCGCATCGTACCCAAAGGGGGAGGATGGGGAGTATCTCCTTCAGGGTTTTAAGCAGGGATTCCGTATCCCTTTCATGGGTGATAGGTCCCCTCAGGATGCCCCCAACCTTTTATCCCTCAGAGGTAGGGAGGACGTGGCTGCGGCCAGCATTAAAAAGGAGTTAGATGCGGGCAGGGTCGCTGGACCTTTCCCTGCACCCCCGTTTCCCAATCTTAAGGTGTCGCCACTGGGCTTGGTCCCCAAAAAGTCCTTAGGCGAGTTTCGCCTTATCCATCATTTGTCCTACCCAGCTGGCCGATCGGTCAATGATGCTATCCCTGATGACCTTTGTTCAGTCAGGTATACATCGTTTGACCATGCGCTGCGCATGGTGCGCTCGTGTGGCCCGGGTGCTCTGCTGGCCAAGTGCGACATTAAGTCGGCTTTTCGCCTCTTGCCAGTGCATCCGGCCGACTTTGAGTTGCTGGGTTTCAAATTTAAGGGTGAATATTATTTTGATAAGGCCATGCCTTTTGGCTGCTCCATATCATGTTCGGCCTTTGAGCGTTTTAGTACCTTCCTAGAGTGGGCTTTCGTCCGCAGGTCAGGGTCCCGGTCTGTAGCCCATTACCTGGATGACTTTTTATTCGGGGGTGAACGGGGCTGGGACACGTGCACACGTCTCCTCAACACATTTCAGACGCTAATGGAGGAACTCAGTGTCCCTTTAGCGCCCGAAAAGACCGAGGGCCCATCTAACAAGCTAGTATTCCTGGGGGTGGAGATTGACACAGTAGCGCAGGCTTCTAGATTACCGGGCGATAAGGTGTCCAGGATAGTGGCCCTTATCTCGGATTTGCTGGCCAAGCGTAAGGCATCACTGAGGGAACTGCAGGTGCTGCATGGTCACCTCAATTTCGCTTGCAGGGTGGTCGCACCGGGCAGGGCTTTTGCCCGGCGCTTATGCGACGCCATGGCAGGGTTATCCAGGCCCCACCATAGAGTCAGGCTTACCCGGGGTATCAGGGCAGACATGTTTGTCTGGTTGCAATTCCTGAGGGAGTTCAATGGGGTCTCATTTTGGAGGTCTGACCTCCTGGCATCCCCCAATTTTCAGATCCAGTCTGATGCCTCAGGATCCCTGGGTTATGGGATGTACTTCAATGGGAAGTGGGCCTATGGTGGGTGGCCACTGGCCTGGGCAGGCACAGGTCGCCTGCGGGATCTCACATACCTGGAATTTTTCCCTATTCTGGGGGCTTTGATGCTATGGGGCCAGCAGTGGGCTAACTCGGTTGTGCATTTCTGGTGTGACAATGCTGCTGTTGTCCACATTGTCAATGCACAGACTTCCAAATCGCCCAGGGTTATGGAACTAGTGCGCCATTTTGTGCTGCGCTGCCTGCGCCTCAACGTCTTGTTCAGGGCCAGGCATGTCCCAGGGATTAATAATGATATTGCTGACGCTTTGTCCCGCCTGCAGATCTCCCGGTTCCGCGCCTTGGCCCCGGATGCAGAGGAATTTCCCTCGCCACTCCCGGACGAGATGTGGACTATTGGCAAGGAGAGGTGAACCGGGCGATTGGCCTGTCACTAGCGCCACGCACGCGTAAGGCGTATCAACAAGCATTCAATTCTTACAGGGCATTTTCTGCTCAATTTCACCTGCCAGAGACCTGGCCTATCCCGGTGGACCATGTTCTGCGGTTCATGGTTCACCTGCATACACAGGGCCTCGCACCTCGCACCATAGCATCCAAGCTCTCGGCGTTGACTTTTATGGCCAAAGTGGGAGGTCATGAGGACAGCACCTCTGACTTCCGTGTGAGACATGTTTTGGAGGGGTGGGTGCGCGAGCGTGGGCGTTGCCCGGACGACCGGCACCCCATTTCCCCAGGGGTTCTTACCCAGTTGGCCCGGGGCTGGCCAGGCCTCTGTTTTGATCATTATGAGGCAGCCCTTTTCCATGCAGCCACAACGGTGGCATTTTTTGGAGCGCTCCGCATCAGCGAACTTGTGATGCTGTCTAAGGCGGATGCAAGTTGTAGGGCACTGGAACTCGAAGATGTCTATGTTGCCAAAGACTGGGCCCAGTTGAGGATACGCTCCTCTAAAACAGATCAGCATGGCGTAGGCAGTGGTGTAAGACTGCTACGGTGTTCTTTGGCAGACATCTGTCCGGTTGGTGCCCTACAGGAGTACCTGGCACTGCGTGGCACGCACCACGGCCCGTTTTTCTGTCACCAAGATGGGTCTCCCCTTACTAAATTTCAGTTTTGGAAGGTGACAGGCAGAGCCCTCACCAGGGTGGGCCTACCAGGTGCCCGATATGGCACACATTCATTCCGTATTGGTGCAGCCTCTACAGCAGCTGCTTTTGGGTACTCTGGGGCTGACATACGTAGCATGGGGAGGTGGGGCTCGCAATGTTTTCAGTTTTATGTGCACCCACTCCCGCCATGAGTACCAATCCAGTCACCTTACCGCCTTTTTTCTCAATTTTCTTACAGACCCTGGGTGTCGTATTACACCGGTGACAGTATGGCTGGTGGGCCACAGCTATGTGCACAGGGCAGCGCGTTACGCTGCGGCGACAGAGTGGGGACCCCGACTGGGACTGGGTGAACACGCCAGTCTCACATGGCATGGTAAGCCTGGGATGTTATGGCGGGAGCTGCGGCCTTTCCTTTTTTCTGGCCTGGGTGCTGACCCGCCTGACATTCTCATCATCCACCTGGGGGGCAATGATTTGGGCCAGGTCACCGGCTTATCGCTCAAGCATGCGATTTGCGAGGACCTCGCCTACTTGCATTATGTCTGGCCTGCCACAACCCTGGTTTGGTCGGACATTGTCCCGCGACATTCTTATAGAGGGGGCGTTAACCTCCTGGCCCTTGACCGCGCTAGGCGCACGGTCAATAGGGCGGTGGCACGGTTTCTTGCCGACAGGGCTTGGGGACGGGTCAGTCATCACCCCGCTATTAGCCTACAAAATTATGACTTGTACGCAGGGGATGGGGTCCTGTTAGGTGATTGGCGAGCAGGCCTGTTGACCGAGCTGACGGTCTGGGGGGGGCGTCAGGCCTTCTTTGAAGCCCCTCCGTGTGGCGGGTAGCACTGGTAAGGTAAACAGTATGACCCACAGGTATCCGGCAGGTTCGCAATTGACTGGACAACACTAGACAGGAATAAATTAGTTAAACGTTGTCCGGTCAACGATGAACCAGGCGACGGGGTGATGACGATAGCTAACCAGCATGCATCACCCCGTGATTTCATGGATACGCGTCAGAGGGTGGGGTCATGAGTTAGATATTGACTACGGTCAACAATTTGTTTGTTGTCAACAAACAAATTGATACAAATTGATACATTGTAGCCAACTGCCGTTGGCAATTTTGGGGTGGTACCTTACCAGTGTTACGTCGGCCTGCTTGCCTTAAGAATTATGATTGGTCGTTTTACCAATACAAATTTATAATTCGGACTAGGGCATTGAATCAATAAATGTGGCCCGATGCTGTTATCCACTTTCAATGTTGTCTGTGTCCGTTATTGGGGGGGTGCGCCTGCAAATTACACTGCATTAGTAGTCATTCATGAAATGTGGTGTGATTATTACTTTTAAGGGCTTGTTTGTTATGTGTTTTAAGTGTATTATTTTGTTGTGGTGCTGTTAAGATAATGAACTTGCTGCTTATGTAACATATGTCACACTGCATAGACACAATATCATCCTTTTCAATGACCTGTCAAAATTAAGTAGCATAGATGTCAATGTGACAGCACAATCAAAACATGTTTTGTAAATTCAGTGAGTTTAAAATATGAGTCTGTTTCCCCCTGATATGCATATACAGTATACTGTATTTGGTAGCAAAGACATGTGTTACTTGTGATAATGGTGGGCTAATATTTCAGATATTTCTGCTGACATTTGATAGTTAATTCACTAGAAATTAAAGTTCTAAGGGACTGAGTTGGTCGTCAAGTACTGTTGGAACTCTAGTTACTTTTAGTCCCTCTCAAATTTATCAGATGGAGGTATTATGGAAATAGTAGTTTGTCAACATCTGCAGGGTTGTAAGTTACATACTTCTAATCTAAAGAGTGATCATCCCTACACACACACACACACACACATAGATCCTTACACACACACACATGCATGCATGCATGCACAGATGCTCACACACATGACTTCCACCAAAATGAACATTCTTGAGTCATATATTGCATATTTTTAGAATAGGTAATCCTTTAAATGGAAAAAGATATTCATATTTCATAGACTATATTTTAATCACCTACGTATCTTGCATGTAGCATGCTTTGTTTCATCTCTGCAATCTCATTGGTTAGTAGAAGGTAAATATGTACTTAATTTGCAAATCTGACTGCAGATACATTATCTCTAAAGTAAACTGCATTTTGGGAGAGAAAAGGTGTTCTGTATGAAATCTAGTTTGACCCTTAATCCTGATAAAGCAGGAAGTGACCTTCATAGTAGGAAGATGAGTGCAAGTGATGAATCAATGAGTGTGGAAATACATATTGACTAAAGTGCTATGCTGCTAGCAAATCATGGGACATTTTAAAGATGTTATAACTAGCTTTAGTTATAGGAGCTACAGTACCTCCATCATACCCCAGATGAACATCAAAGTCAGTATCACAACTATCCTTTAGAATAAATTGCTCCAAAATTTATCCTCTTCCCATTGGACTAGATTTTACATAAGTAATGCTGGCCTCAAGCAACATATGACATTCCCAAATAACAGCTGCCTATCACAATAATTCCATCAAAAAAAGACTAGTAACTTCTAGGTCTAGAATCATTGCTTCCATTTTTTTTCATTTCAGTCATAGAAAACAGGTTAACTGAACCATTCAGAACCATTTGCTGCTGCTTCAGAATTCATTGCCATAGCCATCACTTCTCCATGTTTTTAAACTGATGGTAAAGCTGTGATTTAGTAGCAAATGGGCAAGGAACTATGATGCTTCACTGCCTCTTCTTAATAGTGGCTCTAATAACTTGCCTGACTTCCTCCATTCAATTTGCAGAGGGTAGCCAAGTTTCTTTTTTATAAAAACTACATATAGTCACAATGACTAACACAGTTATTATGACATATGTTATTCTGGACTAAATGAAATCTATTGCCTCATTTTCATAGAATGGACTCCAGTTGGCAAAACATGTGCTAGGATAAATGTGTTGGCCTTTAAGTGGCATGCCTCTGTACTGTGTTTACTTGCAGACACAGTCAATGTAAATCTGGACTAGATATGGAACAGAAGATATATTCCAAATATTTTTCAAAATATCCATCTGAAGCTAAATTATTTGGAGTCCTTCCAATTTTCATACAGTAATTTAAATACAGTAATACCTCATACAAAGTCTGCTTCATACAACATCGAATTCATACAACATCGCCTAATTCCTTGAAAAAAGTTGCCTCATACAAAGTCACTGTAACTTTATATGAGGCATCGGGTTTTTTCCCAGGTTGCATTGTGCCTGGGCAGTATAAAAGGCAGGATGCATGCATGCATTGCCCTTGTGGGTTTTGCACAAGGCGAAGAGTGTTTAGGATTGGTTTTGAGTGCGATTTTGGATTTTTTCGTCAGAATTTTTAGAAGCATTCCTGGGTTGTTGTTTTTTTTTGCAGCATTCTTCAGGTTCTTGGAGAATCAGGGTTGTTTGACATGTTTTTGTAATGTATTTAGCCTTTAGACAATGATTTCTTAAAGTTCTGTCAGTTTCCTGTCTGTTTCCTTGACTTTGCCCTCAAGTCTGTGCTGTTACAGTACAATGTATCTCTATGGAAACAACATTATACGAGGCTTCGCAGCAAGGATTTGGACGTTGTATGAGGCATCGTGGCTAGGATTTTGCATGCCTCATACAAAGTCCAAATCCGTATAAAGTCCAAACTTGTGGAACCAAGTTTGGGTGTTGTATGAGGTATCTCTGTATATGGTTAACTGTTATTGGAACCAATGGAAATTAACATATTTATGGAGAAAAAAACTTACTACTGAAAAATAATATGATGTTTTTATTTCCAAACTCTGTTTTTCTTATTACACTGAAGTAACTTTATCAAAATGTGAAACCTCCATAACTGTGTGGCATATATGTCTTATTATGTCAGCCACTGACTTGAATTAACATTAATTTGCAATAGTACTCACCAGAAACTCTACATATTATCAGCACATACAGGTATAAGGTCAATGAAATCTATTGCCTCATTTTCAAACTACACATGAGCACAGCAGCCAAGACTGGCCTCGGAAAGGTTCACATGTTGGTTATATATTGGAATAGCATGAGTGCCCGGCTTCGCCTGGGTGGGTTTTTGGACGGTGCAGTGCGGTTGAACGTGATGTGTATGGGCCAGAGACACTGTGCATGAAGGCAGTGTTGGCCATTGAGCATGTGGGTGGGGTGGGCCGGGCCATGGAGGGGGACCTGTGGGAGGGGAAGGTGTGCATGTGCCCATGCTTCCCCCAGAACTGTGGGCATACGCAGTCCACAATATGTCTGCACATGCCTTGTCATTGGCAGTGGTTTTTCCCCCTGAACTGTGCGCCTACCTGGTCCGCAATGGATCTGCATGCGTCTAGTCATTGGCGTTGGGTGAGCCACTGCTGAATGGCTCCCAAGGAAAATTCTGGGGCAGATTATAAAGAAGTCTGTAAACAAATTGAAAATGACACAGTGATAACTAGGAGCCAACTCAGATTTGTTAGCAGGCCAGAGTGCAAAACCACACAATATACAACCAGTACTGGTGAAAAATTATGCACAATACTATTGGTTATAGCTGCCAATAGCCACTGGCATTAGCATAGAAGATGAATCCTCAGCAGCCACTCCAACTAGTTCCTGCTGCAGACCAAGAAAAGACACAGGATTAACCTCATGTATGTAGGCCATTGTATGGTTGTTCTGTCCCCCAGAGAGCAGTGGCTTGCAATAGCCCCTGTCTTGGTGGGCACATGACCTCGTTGTCCCTGCCTTATAAGCAGGTTCAACCATGGAGGGCATCCCATACTGCCACAGCTCCCCTGGTGGCTTAGTGGTTAAGATGCTGAGCTTGGAGACTGGAAGGTCCAGTTTCGATACCCAAGGGGACACGAAAGGAGTCTAATTCAGGCGTCCCCTGAGCAGAGTTTCTCCAGCAAAAATCCTTTCAACTCTGGCACAAAATTATTATTAGTACTGCCACCTGGATCCATCCCCATGCTTCCAAACACATTCCCAACAAAGCAATGACATAGATTTAAAGAACTTACTCTGATTCTTCATTAACCAACCACATATTTTCCAATGCCCATTTGTGAACAACACCCATGAGAAAATTCCAAACAACACAAGATGGATGGGAGAAGCTCTAGAAACAAAAAGTGCACTTGATGGGTAGCAACAGATTTAAATTTCTTCCAGTGGACTGGATGTGACCTCCTAACCTAACATGTTTGTTCCACCTTGGAAAATGCACTTACCCCATCAGCCATTCTCATTGGCTGAATTTGAATTAAGGGAAGAACAGTTCACCAAAATGCAGTGAGTTCAGAAAAGAGGAAAAACCTCCAACATGATGTCAGTCGTACTATTATTTTATTTATTTATTTATTATATTTATATCCCACCCATCTAGGAGATTTTCCTACTCTGGGCAACTAACAACAGTAAATCCACACATTAAAAACAGTCACATTTTTTTTAAAAAAATACATATAAATATGTATCTTGAGTCCCTCTACTGGGAGAAAAGTGGGGTAGAATCTAAACCAACCAATCTGTCAATCACACACAGACTCACCATTTACTGCTTGCTACTACTTCATATGGGCCTTAGTAATGGATGATCAAAATTTCTTTTGTTAAGAGATAAGATCACCTACCATTCAAAATGTAACGGAAGAGAATGCACTTCCAAATTATGCTAAAATGGAAATTCTCTGTTATCTAGGAGTATGTACAAAGATAAAGTACATACTTGTTTTAGAACATAATCATCTCTGTGAAGTCCCTCTTTGTTCCATCTATGTAAAGTCCCATTCTATTCGATTAGGCCTACTCCCATGTAAATGTGTGCAGGACTTCAGCTTTAGGTACCCAATTCACGCAAGACATTTTCTTCCCTAGGACATTGATCAAGCTTACACTAGCTTGCAGTATAATGGAACCAATTATCTCTGAAAGTGGTGAGCGTTCAAATGCCAGAGGAGTTCAAGAGAAAAATTGGACAACTGTGAGATCTTTTTTGATTTTGCGTTGAGCATGGGGTTGGACTCAATGGTCTCAAAGGCCCCTTCAAACTCTGCTATTCTATGATTTTATGATACATTTTATGCTCAGTAAAAAAGGGGGGACATTGGGGAGGTACAAAGACAGGGAAACTAGGGAAACTAGGGGGAAATGGAATTCACACACCCTAAACGGTTTGGGACCTTCCTACATGGTGGAGTATTTCCCTCTTAGGATATCAGCCTGAATCACCCAATCCTCCCAAACAGCGTAGCTTCAAGTGCTGATACCAAAATTGTCAAGGAAAGTCACGACCCAGAGAAGAGCCTTTTTGGTGGAGGCCTTTGAGAAGGGATCAACAATTGCTTAGCCTAGGTTTCTCATCTGGCCTTTTCCTGCCGTTAATAAAGTTTTATATTGCTATTATGTGATTTTACTATGTTTTTAATGTGTGTGTTCATTTGTTAGCTGCCCACAGTGGGAAAACCTCCCAGATGGGCTAGGTGCAAGTAGAATGAATGAATGAATGAATGAATGAATGAATGAATGAATGAATGAAATTATTGGAATGTGAGCCAATCAATATCTTTCAAGATGAGAGGCAGAGATAGAATCATTCACATAAGCCTGGGCAACTCATGCCTGGCTGGTAACATACTTACTAGTACTTGAGTAAAAAACTCAAGAATATGTTTCTTGCTCACTGTTCAGTGACCTAACTGGTGAGCTCATAGTTCCTAAAATGACCAGCAGCCTTCTGTTTTTTATACAGGGAGAACAAACCAAACTCAGCAAACAATTACTTTGACATGGGAAGCTTATTGGTTGTTTATTGCTGGTTTGCTTTAAAAATAAATAGAATATCCTTGCAAAGTTTGCTTACAAAATAGAATAAAAGCTGGATTCTGCTGCAATATGTTACATTGTGAATTAGTCAAGTCAGCTTAATTGTCAATAATACTTTTGAAGAAACCTCAGTAGAAGAGAAATTGACAAATACAAAAGCAAAGGTTGTATTTCAAACCGGCAAGGAGCCACAAACTTTAAAATTAAGGGTTCTGACTCACTATTAGGAAAGTAGTAAGGTTTTTTGTTCCACAGAAAATGAAAGGTTACGCTGAAACTGAATAAAGGCAAATCAATCCAAGTTATTAATGAATTACTGTTGTCCTTTTTAAAAGGAGCTGTGTCAAAAACACCAGCTAAAGAGATCAGGAAAAAATATTGAAGTTCCAACCATCAAGCATTTACTGATAAACTATTTCCACCGACTCCACTTTCATTCTATGGAAGCTACAACATGAATGGAATTGTATAGTAGTGAGCACTAGGAAGATGTCAGTCAAGGTGAACAAAAGAAATTGCATATTTGGCAGACAGAATGCTCTTATGAATCAACTTCAGCAGGGTAACCAGTGTGCAATCCCTGTTGCTTGTCACATGCATCCAGGATGGACACGACTCAAACTGCACAGCTGTGAACACCCGGATGAGTCATAGCAGATGAGAGAGCACCAAGGACCTTCTTACACCCAATCCTACAGCTAGAATTCAGTTGGACGTCAGCTTTGAGATGCTCTGTAAGAAACAAGCTAGGCCATCTGCAACAAAGCAACCAATACTAGACAATATGCACATAAAAACCCAGATTATGCTTGAAATTCCTAGCATCAAGAAACATTTTAATTGAGGACTAATACTTTTGTGACTGATTCGACAAAGATCCTGCCAACAACTAAGTGAACTTGAGTCATGCCCTTCCAATATTATGATTATGAGGTTAATTGTCATCTGGCCCAATAACTATGTTTTTTTTTCCTTCTCTCTAACCTTCTTTGCATGTTCCACCTTCTTCCAGAACAGAAACTGGTTGCTGGAAATCTTTTCTTCCTAGCTTTATTCTGGCCTTTCCCATAATGCTTTTCACATTCTACTTTCCAAAGCTTTAGATAAACCACTATGTCCTTGATACCTGCTGTAAGGATTTATGACATTTGCAGGTGAATCAGGACTGTTTGTGTGTTTTCTTTAGTGGCTCCTGTGCCCTATTCCATCTTGGAAACTCCAATAACTATCCACTGAGTTGAATCCAAGCCATTCAAAATAGTGGATTTTTAAAAATATGCTTTGCCTATGTCTGAAGATCTTCAGAGGTTCATCAACCCTATGACCACATTTTATGAGGACACAAGAAAAGGCTTTCTCTCTGGTTTCTGCATTCTAGAATTCCCTACCAAGAGGTCCTAGGCTAACCCATCTTAATTGTGCTTCAACTGACAGACAAAGACCTGTCTGTTCAGAGAGGCTTCTGGCATTCAGACTGATGGTTGCCAAAGAGGGCTGATGCTTTTGGTTTAATTTGTTTTTATTTAATTCTTTTTTGTGTGTATTTCTATATGCTACCATCTTGCTTGCCTTTTTTTTGAAGAAAAGTAGCATATATGGTTAATAAATAAAATATACCAACTGGGCGACTGAACAGCTTAGATGAGGAGTACCCAAACTATGGCCCGTGGGCCGGATCCAAGCCCCAATGCCAATTCAGCTGGCCCGCACCACCCATGCTGCTCCTGGAAGTGAAAGTAAAATGAGCATGTGTGGGTGCATAACTTGCCTGTGCATGCGCAGAATGCTGACGTAAATGACCTGCAGTTGTCATAAACACATTTACAACAGCTGCAGGTCATTTACAGCAGTGTTCTGTGCATGCATGGGCATATTATGCAACTGTGCATGTATGTTTTACTTCCGCTTCTGGTGGGAGGAACCATGTGACCGGCACGCTCAACCACAGGACTGGTCGGTCCATGGCCCAAAAAGTTTGGGCACCCCTGGCTTAGAGAGGTTAGGACTGTGTGCCACCTTTTCTATAGTGGTTGTTCTCTGGTCCCTATTTCACTGAGAACTAAAGCCAGGAGCCTTGAAGATCTTGCAAACATCCCAACTAATTCTTGATGTTCCCTGGGAGGACCTTCCTAGCACTAAGCTGCTTTCTCTCTCATTCACTCTGTCACTACATCTTCTTTCTTATTGTTATTCCCTCTCTCCAGAAACAGGTGTTGTTGTTGTTTGCACTACAGCTCCCAGAATCCCCAAACATCATGGCCATTGGCAATACTGGCTTAGACAGGAGTGGACTTGGGCATGACATATGTTTTGGACTACCACTCTCAGGATCTCCAGCCTGTATTGCAATGATAAAGAAATGTAACAGTTACTGTTCAGAACATTTGGATCACCAAAGTTCCACCGGCCCTGGGCTAAATTACTCCAGAAACTGCAGTCCAAAAAAAGTAACTCTTCCAAACACTGCACACCTTGTATCTTCCTGCTCCATCTTCTTTTAACCTTTGACCAATGAGATGGCTGTTTCTGCTCCTCTGTTTATCTAGGAAGCATATCACATAATCTATCAAACTATGAATCCATAGTGAAACCTGTTCCTTGCTATAACTAAAGTAAAGTGTGATTGGAACTTCTATCTATTCCTCCTTACCTTGGGCCTAAATTTGATTCTATACAAAGTAAGAATGCCTTTTCCTGCCTTATCTCTCCCTACTCTCCTCTTGGCCTGACCTTGACTAGGGCCTCTCATCCATTTCTGAAATCCAATCCAGATCATTTTCCTCTCCATGTCTTCTTCTTCTTCTGTTGTTGTTGTTGTTCAGTCGCACAATCGGTTCCAACCCATTGCGACTCCATGGACCATCGCAAGCCAGGCACCTCCAAATATAGGTGGTCATCATAGTGATTAGCCATGAAGACTGTCCTGAGGATTTAATCTACTTGGGGGCCATCCCCTTCGCTGTCGACTTTGACATCCAAAGCCTTTAGTTTTTCCAGCCACCAGAGGTTGCTGTGTGACTTTTCACTTGTGGAAGGGGAGAGAGAGAAGGCGGTGGGGGCATTCTGTAGTTTCTCTTTCATTTCCCTTCCCTGCCACATGGTCATGGAGGCTTCGTTTTTGCTGCTGCTGTTCGGAGCCACTATGGGATGGGAATCTACTCTAGTGAGCGATATTTCATATATACAGGGGCAAATCAGTGAGAGACTTCTCTCTCACTCTCATGGTTTATTGAGCTGTTTCTCCCCTGCCTCCTGGCTGGAGGCTTCCGTTTCTGTTCTAGAGTTAACTTGGGGGGGAGGTTGCTTGATCACTATATGAGAGGGGGAGAGAGAGAGAGAGAACCCCACCTTCTAACAAACCACCTGGAGGGAGATTAACTCCTCAACTGCTGGGAGGCTTGGAAATTACAGAGGTTGCTTTTTACTTTACTAATTCCCTTCCTTAAACTGGATCTGACATTCTCAGGTGTTAGTGCTTCATTTGATTGCAGTGAGGAACAAATAGATTGGTTAATTTGGGGAAAATTAATCCCTTGCTCCTCCACCCTAATTGGGGTGGTGGTGGTGGAGTGTCTAGCCATGTGCAGGGCTAGTTCTTTAAAACCAAGCTGCTTACAAGCAGTTGGTAACCCTATGGGGCTGGTTTACTATTCTGCACTTTCTTTGCTTCCCAGGAAAAAAATAATAATTAAAAATGAGTAAGGTAAAGGTTTCCCTTGCTCGAAAGCCAGTTGTATCCGACTCTAGGGTTCAGTGCTCATCTCTGTTTCAAAGCTGAAGAGCCAGCATTGTCTGTGTCTGCAGACATTTCTGTGGTCATGTGGCAGGCATGACTAGACACCAGAGGGCATGGAACGCTGTTACCTTCCCGCCAAAGTGGTCCCTATTTATCTACTTGCAATTTCTTGCCTTTGAACTGCTAGGATGGCAGGAGCTGGGACAAAGACAGGAGCTCATTCCATCCTGCAGTACTCGGGAATCCAACTGCTGACCTTCTGCCTCCCAGTCAGCATCTTAGTCACTTAAACCACTGAGTAAACAAGAAAGAAAACAAAACAAAAGTCCCCCAAGAAGATGGGGAAAGGGTTCTTTGGCCCAAACAGCTTTGTGCCCATTGCATCTACAATACCATCTAGCCATCTTATTTTTGGCCACCCCCTTCTTTTGTCCTCCACCTTTCCCAGCATCAAGGCTTTCTCAAGTGAATCCTCTCTTCTCATTTGATGTCCAAAGTACTTTAGCGTCATCTTTACTATTTGACCTTTAATGAGCAGTCATGGTTGATTTCTTCTAGGATCAACCTATTTCTAACACCACATTTCAAAGGCATCTATTTTTCTGCACTCAGCTTTCCTAATGCTCCAGCTCTCACACCCATACATTACCACCGGGAATACCATTGCTTTGACTATGCAATTTTTTGTTTGCAAGGTGATGCCTCTACTTTTAACTATGTTCCCCAGGTTTCTCATAGCTTGTTTCCCAAACATCAGTCGCCTTTTTATTTCATGGCTGCAATCACCATCGGCAGCGATCTTTGATCCTAAGAAAGTAAAATCTGCCAGTCGTATCCAACTCTAGGGTGCAGTGCTCATCTCCATTTACAGCCAAAGAGCCAGCGCTGTCTGTGTTTGCAGACATTTTCATGGCCATGTGGCAGGCATGAATAGAGCCCAGCAAGTCACATGGCTATATTTGGCCACCCCCACAGATTGGGCCCCACCCACAGCGGGGTGTGGCCAAAATTTCCCTTATTTTCAAATCCAAAACTTCACAGGTATGCCTTTAGTCCTCAGGGTTGTCAGTTTAGTTAACAGCTGCCTGACACTCCACATTGAGTTGCTGGCAGTATCGTCTACTTTATTACCATAGCAGGATAAACTGGCCAGACTGGTTCTCCATGTCTGTCTGATGTAACTCCAAAAGTTAGATACCTTCTCAGAGAGGGGACTGGGTTACCTTTCAATGTCATCCTGCATCAATTTCTGCTTCATCCTACTGTGAATACTGGTAACAGGCTGCATGGCTCCAGCCTACCATCTTCCCCAATTCTGGAATAAATACATCTGTATCAGAAGTGGAAGATGAATAGGTTTGGAACAGTGAAGCAAGAGAGTTCACTGGGACTCAGA
Source organism: Bradypodion ventrale (assembly GCA_035047345.1). Taxonomy (NCBI): domain Eukaryota; kingdom Metazoa; phylum Chordata; class Lepidosauria; order Squamata; family Chamaeleonidae; genus Bradypodion; species Bradypodion ventrale. The sequence goes on along the minus strand of JAWDJE010000002.1, from coordinate 279,846,440 downwards.
ATCCTAGTAATATTTTCAGTGTTCAAAGACAAAGCTGGGGAGCATGTCACCACAAAACTGGGAGAGATGGGACACATATGGCTTATGCCAGCAACCAATGTAATAAAAGCTCACTTGGGTGTCAGGCTTCTCTGTGACATAGTCTTCTAAAGTCGCTGTCCATGGTAGAGCATACCTATTGCCAATGTTTATTCTATTTATTCAAGGGATGCGGCAATTCTTTAAAAATAAATAAATATGAAGGCAGTCTCACTGGGCTTGTATCATTTTAGCAAAAGTTACTTCTAAGTAACAGAGGGAGATTCCAGTCTGTGGACACCATCCTCGACACATCAGTTTGGCTACTGATTTATTTTCCAGCCTTTCTCTCGCCAATGCTATCAACAGAACGGATGCCACCAGCCTGACTGGGCAAATTCACCCTGAAGAATATATTAGAAATGACGCATGTCTGTCTTGGAGACTTGGGCAAGTAGTTTATGGCGGGGGTGCCCAAACTTTTCAGGTTGTGGGCCGGTCACGTGGTTTAGGGATCCTGGGGACAAGATCTGGCCCTGACACCAATTCATCCAGCCCGCGGAGCCCTCGTCGCTCCTGGAAGCGGAAGTAAAGTGCGCCCATAGGTTTGCATTTTACTTCCGCTTCCGGGAGCAACAAGGGTTTTGCAGGCATGTTGAATTGGTATCAGGGGCCAGATCTGTGCCACATTTGAGAAAAGGGGCAACACCCTGTCCCCTTAAACCAGGGAATCCTGGTTTAAGGGGACAGGGTGTCGCCCCTTTTCTCAAATGCGGCACAGATCCGGACTGGCGAGACACCCGGACGGTCCCCCCCTCCCCTCAGTCCGTCAGGCAGCAACGTGAAGCACCCACACCCGAGGCGGAGTAACGTGAGAACGTGTTCCTCGTCCACAGCAGCTCCGCATTTTGCTTCAGACTCAGAGGCTGCGCTTCTCACCTCACACACACACATCCCGCCCCAGGGCCCCACCGGCCGCTGAGGGCTTTTCTGCTTCCCCTCCTGGGCCCCGGCCTGCCCTCTGGCGCCCGAAGCCAGGCGCCAGACCGCGTTCGCCCACGGGGGTGGGCGGGCCAGGACGCTTCCCAGCACCTGCAGCCGCGCGCGGCCTCCTCAGCTCTCGCGGCGCCTCCTTCGGAGCCGCCTCCCCCCACCACACTGGCGCTGCAGTATAGCCGGGCTTTGCCTGTCTGCTCCGGGCGCGAGCGCGCAGGCATTGAGCACAGACGTGTTTCCAGGGACACTTTGTGGCACCTCCCCCTCCCTCCCACTCAAAACGTTTCCCGCGTTCATGCCGGGTGGGGCTCCTCTTGCCCTGAGGAGGAGCCGCCCGCCGCCGCTGCTTCAGTCCAGGCGGCCGCGGTGGGTGTATTGCGGGCGGCTTGTTATTAGGTCTCGTCTGAAATGCCGACGCCTTCCCCCTCGCTAGCTTTTATGGCGCGAATGGGCGCCCATTTCTATCTCTGTGTGTGTATGAGACACAACGTGAGGTGGCTTGTCTGGCCGAGCGCGGGAGTGAATCCCTCCCCCGGCCCTGTCCCAGCGCAGCGTCTCAGAAAAAAAGCGCAAAAAGGCGGCCAGGGCCAGCCAGCAAGCAGACAGGTTGTGTGTGTGTACATGTTGTGAGTGTGCGGAAGCGCTGGGGGGAGGGGCGGGGAGAGAGAGAAAGGACTAGGAACGCTTGTCACGGTCTGTGTCTATACGTGTGTGTGTGTGTAATGACTAAACGTTGGCTGAGGAGCTACCGGGGAGCCTTTCCCCCAAGCACGGCTCTTCACCTCTCTCGCCGCCGCCCCCTCGCCGCGTGAAGCTCTTTTCCCCACCACCACCACCACTCGCCCCCCCTCCCGCTCCTTCCTCTCTCCTGCAGCGAATTAAACATTTCGTGCCGTAATTGAAGCATCCGAGTGCCTCTGCCGTATCCGCCCCCCCCGCCCCTCCTCGCCCGTGCCAACCATCCCCGGCCAAAGCGAGCCCTACAGCCCGCCGCGCCCGCTCAATGAAGCAGCACAGATCCAAGGCGGCTCCAAGTGGGGTTTTGCAGGGCGAGGAGGAAGAAGAGGAGGAGGAGGAAGTAGAAGCGGTGGCGGCGGCAGTGGCGGTGGAGGGAAGGAGCCAGCAGGAGGAGTAGAAGTAGCAAGCAGCAGGAGCAGCAGCACCCGGGCATATTAGCCAGGCAGCCTTTTGAGACTGGCTCGGTTTCTTAAAAAGGGGGGGAGGGGAATCGAGGGTCACTCAAAGTATCTCTCTCCCGATCAGCTTGGTCCTCTTCTCCGCAGACACCGATCCCCGCCCCCCGATCGTGGCGTTTTCGCCCAAGCGGTGCCTTTCCGGGAAGGTAAGGAGGCGGCGGTGAGCGCCGAACCCGCGCCGTGTGGCATTCATCGGTGGAGGCGGCGGCGGCGTGGCCACTGAGCGAGAGAGAGCTTAAGACTCCTTGGTCCGGGTAACTTGCCCTCCCCCCTCCTGCTCCCGGTCTTGCCTGTGACACGGGGTGGGGGTGGGGGTTGCATTTGGGTACGGTTGTCGTCCCGCGGCTGCCCGTCCTCGATCTCGTTTAAGGCGGAACACTTTCAAAAAGAGAGCGAGCGAGAGAGGAGAAGGACGTGGCCTTTTCGGATCAGCTTCTGTGCATGGAGGAGAAAGCTTTCTAGTTCTGACTTCCTGACTTATTTTTCCCCCTCTACCCAGAGGAGCCCATAACGTCATTCCGCGATCCCCAACCCTGCCTTTCTGTGTCCCCAAAGAGGCCCCTCCGCCCCCTCCCCGGAAGAGGAGACAGCCATCGAGCCCTTCCTTCCAAGAGACTCAACACAACATCCAACCTAACCACCTTCTCCTTCCTTCCTCCCCCCCCACCCCGTCCTCCTCCCAAAATGCCTATAGGCTGAGCCTTTCCCTGCCACCCATTGCACACTCGGACCCCCTCCCATCGCGGTTTCACCCACCATTTGCTATTCCCAAGGAGCCTAAAGTCTAGCTGTCCCCTCCCCCATATGCATGTCTTGCGTTCCCGTTTCTCATTTCTTTTCCCCCCATCACTGCTAATCCGATTTTGGACATTCCCCCCCCCCCCCCATGTAAACTAGGTTGCAAAACTGCTTCTAGCTTGCAACTCTTGAAACTTCCTTGGTCGTTGTAGCGTAGTAGCCGGTGTTACATTCATTCCAAAGGACAGGAAAAATACCCTTTCATCCTCGGGTGGATTACTTTTTAAAAAATACATATGCATAATGCATTTCCCTTTTCTCCTTTAATTTTTTCCCCTCTTTCATTTTATCGTTTCCTTTCCCCTTTTTCTACCTCCCCCCCCTTTTTTTGGCAAGGAAATTTTGCTCCATCTCTAGCAGCAACCCCTGCTCCTTTTGATGTTGTGGTACGCCGTGCGCATGCGCTCCACATTAGAATTACTGCACTGGCTAGAATAAGTTGGATCTCTTCTTCTCTTCCACGGAAACCCTAAATCTTATCCAAAAGCGAAAGGGATGATGAGAGTCCGGAAAAAAGGGTGCTTTGGGATTTGGTCGCTACTCTTAATAATCACCGTGGTGTGCGCCCAGAGGTAAGCGATCGAGGCAGCGGGTTCTTTTTCTCTCTAGCCCCTTCCCCACCCCCCTCCCTCGATTTTTCTCTTCCCGTCACTTTGAATTGTACTGCCTGCTTTTGTTAAAAAGGATCAAATCGTTCTGCAATTATTTATCTATCTATTCCTACTCCCTTTATTTATTTCTCTTTAGTGCTAATGATCCCAGCAATATGTCACTGGTAAAAGAGACCGTGGATCGACTGCTGAAAGGCTACGACATTCGACTGAGGCCAGATTTTGGAGGTAATTGTGCGGGGAAGCGCCCCGGCTTGCTTGCCATCGCCGGGGCTTGGCCCTCCTCCGCTGGGCAGTGCGCTCGCTCGCTCGCCTCGCTCGCTCGCCCGGCTGTGTTTGCGTGCTCGTGTGAGTGTGTGCCCTGGCGCGTGTTCGTGCGTTTTTAAACGTGTGTTGCCATTTTCTGCAAGACCGGCCGGCCGGCTCCTATCCCGATTCTCCTTGACTTGGACCCGCTGGAGCCTGCCCGCCCGTGGTGGATGAATGAATGGGAAAGAGGGCTTTCCGATCTGGGTGGGCACGAAGGGTGTGCGTTGGGTCGATCGCTAACCTCAGATGTCAACGTTGGTCGATGGGGGAGGAAATACCTCGCTTTAAGTTTCCCCGGTGCTTCTTCTTGCCCGGAGCCGTTTGTGCCTGCCTGTAGTCACACAGCGAGTACAAGATGTACTGCTAAGCGAGACGAAAATGTCATTTCACCCGCTGTGCGCGTTGCTTTGCCTTTGGGGAAGAGATTCCCACGGTTGGGTTGGGTTGTCTGGTCGGGGTTTTGTTGGTGTGCCTGTATATTTTAAACAAAACACACTGGATCCATAGCTCTCACCCCTAACCCCGATCTATACACCCCCACCCCCCAAGAAGCCTCCCATAGAGGCTGATCTTTGGGCCATCTCAAGAGGGCCCGGTCCTCTCACCCTGCCGCCTTCTTCGCAAGCTCTGATGCTGCTGCTTTGGTTCGGTCTGACCGGCAGCATGGTTTCGGCTGGCCGGCAAGAGGCTGGACAGCTGAAGCCTCTCCTCTCCCCACCCCCCCTTGCCCGCCACCCCACCACCTTGCATAGCCTTGCCCCGCCCAGGCTTAAACTCCCCGGTGGCTTTGGCAAGGTTGCCGCTGGCTTGTTCCTCCCAACGGGTAGACAGTTCTAGACACATTCTCTAGACACGTGTGGTGCGTGTTGGTGGGTATGCAATCGCATGGGTTGAGGGCGGCCGGGAGAGGATACAGGTCAATTTCCTGGCTTGAACAATGACCCCCTTTTGAGCCCCACCCTTTGGTAGCCCCAATTTACTAAAGGGTGAGAAATCACAGTGCAGGCCACCTTGTGTTGCAGGTCCCCCTGTGGCTGTTGGTATGAACATTGACATTGCCAGCATAGATATGGTGTCAGAAGTCAATATGGTGAGTATTTCATCTTTTACTTCATTCTGCCCCCCTCCCCAAATTTGTTTTGTGTATGTGTGTGTTTCTGATGGGGGTTATCTGAATAATAAAGGAGAAGACAAACTAGAACCAAGTGTTAAAAGCAACAACAACCCATTTGTGGAAGAGCAGGTAGAAATTATTAGAACAAGTTTGGCAGGCCTTTACAGACTACAGAGCCACTGGAACAAAGCCTTTCAAATGAATGTCTTCCTACCTATATTATTTTTAAGCTTTATCTTATGACTTGAACTGTGTAAGAAGTTGATCTGATTACTTGATAGCCTTATTATTTTAGCAGATGCCCTTTCAAACATTCAGTTAAGCTCTATTGGGGGACTGAGAACAAGCCTGTCTTTCTTTTGCTTCATGCAGGAGCGCCCCCTGCTGACATTGTCTTGCTGTGCAGTGCCGAGACAATATTTCTTTTACATTTTCACTGGCTCTTGGGGGCACTTTATTAGATTGTTTTAGTTAATATTAGGATGGCTGGAGATTTAGATCATGGGGAATGTTGCAGTTTACTGACCTCAGTTGTTTAATGCATTTTAAAATATTCATCAATATTTCCTATAAGAACCTTGCCGATTCTAAAGTGTACAAACATATAATTAAATTTACATACAAGGAAGTGTGTGTGTATATGTATGTATTTTGGAACAAGCTTTGACTCAGATTGCATGCAGTAAGATCATGGATAAAATATGTGATTCACTTTCTGGTTCCAGCTGGAGAAGCCCTTTGACAATATTGAAAAGTTTCTGTTGTTAGGAAGAACAGTTCCTTTTGCAGCATGTAGTAGCAGGAACAATTTTTAAAAATAATAATAACTTTTTTACCCTGTACTTGAGTTACCTACAAGTTGTGCCCAGTTATTTGTAAACTGCTTAAATGCAGAGTTATTGAAATAACTCAAGTGGCCTACTCATATATTTATTACTGGGCTCGCTAATGAAGCGAAGAAAATGACCAGAAGCACAGAGATTATTATGAAGCAACCTCATAAACTTTACCAAGTGTAGCTAAACTTCATTTCATTCCATTTCACAAAAATTGGAAATTGGTTTAACATTAATTTCATTTGTATTTGTTAAAGCAAGCAAAGGGGGAATGGTCTTCCAGATGTTATTGGGTCTGCAAGGCCATCATCTTTCAACACTGAGTTTGGTAGCTGATGGGAAATAAAGTTCAACAGCAGCATAAGAACCACATGCTTCTCACCCATGTGTTAAATGTTTGTGGAATGATAGTAACTTACAGGCACCAAGTGGAAGACTGTGCAGTACTAAGAGCATTGAAACCATCTCTAAAACAAACAATAGTTTATATTGTACTTGTGTTTCATTATTAAGTAAGTGGTAGGGCTCCAAAACAAAATATTTATCATACCTTTTTGCTCCATTGTACATACATGTTTGATTGCATAGCCTTTTTGTCTCACTGGTTTGGCATAAATTAACACTTTTAGTAACTGCTGCACAGTATGGTCAAGAGTGGGAGAAATGATGCAACATTTCTTTTTCATATGCAAATTATTTGCCCTAAATTTCCATGATAGAAAGAGCAATTCCCTTTTTGATGCATTTATAAATATTTGTATAGATATAAAGAATTATGTTTGCTTTGTCAACAAAGCATTAGTTACATGCCTAAACTGCCATTTTCTACTGGCTTCAATTTCTTCCGTCAAGTTCTGCTTCTGTCCAGAAATAGATATATACTGCTCTTTTAGTTTATACTAACAGTATAACATATCCGTATTTGATACAAGTGGGGTTGTCTATATGGCCAGTCAGTTCTGTGGTATTTCAAAAATCAACTTACTACACCTGGGAAAAAGTAGCTATAGTACAGGTTTTGCTGAATTATGGGAACACCAGTACTTTTTTAAAAAAATGACATTTGCCGATTGCTAACTGAACAGTATTCTGCAATTTACATGGTGGCTTATTCTGATATGAACTCTGGTATAATTCTTGTGTTTTTTGTTTGTTTTGCTATTTGTTTTTAAGTAAGACACAGTCCGTCAAGCAGTCAACAGAAGTTTGAAAGGTCAAACTGAACCAGCAGAGTCTGTATCCAGACAAAGAATGAGTGTTCTCTGAAATGACATTCTCCATACTTAACTAGATAGAATCAGGTAGCTTTGAGATGACAAAAAACTGATTATTGATTTGGGATTTTGTCAAGGAATGGGTGTATGGCTGGCATGAACTAAACAGAGTTTCTACAGTTATCTGCAATTTTATGTAATGCTTGTTTTTCAAAAATTAAATGAGATAATGATTCATTAAGGACTTCCAGACTAGTTCTCTGAATGTTGCTCATATGAAGTAGTAATATTTTTCTGTGGGAGAGGTTAGTTACTGTTCTGTCACTTATTTGATTTAGTTCATAGAACAGGCCTGGGCCTTTGTATATCATTGTAGACTCACCTGGGTTCTTTATCCTGATTACAGGGCACAGCAGTCTGTGGGATTACATCTGGCCCTACTTGGGTTCTTCTCTCATTTTGTGATTAACTTTTTGTCCTCTGGACTGATCTATGGTTAAGGATTATGTCTTCATCTGAATTTATTTTATTTTATTTATTCACATTTATATGCCACCATTTTGATGTAAGCACCACTCAGGGTGGCTTACAATGTGTATATATAAACACAAGAAAACAAGAAACAAAGCCAGATGGCATAAACAATCTTTAAACCATAACAGTATTCAAACTAAAACACTGCCTGCAGCATTAAAAGCAGGTAATGTCAATTTTTAAAAGTCCAAGGTCAACATTGCACAGTTCTGATGATCTTATAGGCCTTAAAAGGCTTACTGACACGGGTAGGTCTTAAGTGATTTATGGAATATTAATATTGTTAATTAGGATCTTGTTAATTTCATATCTTAGTTAAAATAGAACTCTGATTAATATTAACTCCAATTATCATTGGTTATAGTGTAAGCCTTGTATATTTGACATGGAGAATTTGTTCATAAAAGGAGGAAGGCTGGAGGGTAGAGGCATGCCAGCAACCACATGAGCTACTTCTAATCCATTGCCTTGGTTTAATCCAGGTGTTCTTGAACTTCAATTCCCAGAATCCCTAATCAGCAGGAGTGCTGACTTGGGCTTCTGGTAATTGAAGTCCAAGAACACATAGAGTGCCAAGGTTTGCCATCACTGGTATAATCCAATACTCACTCAAGAGTGAGCCACGTTAAGTTAATGAGATGTGCTTTCATGTATACACACAAGGGAGTGTGCTGTCTGGGTTGTTTGTCTTCTTCTCACTCTCTGAGCCTCTTGGATAGGGACCAGGATCAGTAGCTTCCAGGTATAGCCTGCTTGATTTAAAATTTGATTCTCTTCTGTTTCATTAGAACAATTAATATTTCCCCTATATGCTTTGTAATCCTAAGGCAGTGATGGTGAACCTTTTAGAGACCGAGTGCCCAAACTGCAACCTAAAACCCACTTATTTATCACAAAGTGCCAACAGGGGAGGAATAAAATGCTCCCAGTGGGCTGCTGGGTAGAGGAGTGGGGTGAACTCTGTGCTGGGGAGAAGGAGGAAGTGATCCCATTGGGCTGCTGGCAGAGGGGCAGGGCAAACTCTATGCTGGGATGACTGCATGGGTGCCCACAGAGAGGGCTCCGTGTGCCACTTCTGGCATGCATGCCATAGGTTCACCACTACTGTCCTAAGGAAATAGAAATTAATGTTTGTGTTCAGAGTTCACAGCTTGCTGGGTCAAGATTCCATCTAGACTTGAAGTCCATAAACACTTGCTAGCACAGAGATATTTATTTATTTATTTTATGTCCCCCTTTCTCCTAGAACTGTGACTCCAAATAATTCATGTCATGATTCAAATAAGTAGAAACACAACTGAATTAAAAACAGCTTTAAAAAAGCACGTCGTCTAAAACAGGGATTCCCAACCCGCGTCCCGTGGGTTGGATGCGGCCCACGGCACCATTTCATGTGCTCCCCCCATGCCTCCAGCACACTTGAAAGTGCCATGTGGTGGAGGAAGGGCAAAATGGCTGTCCAGCCCCTGAAGTTGTCTGAGGGAGCGTGACCCGGCCCCCGGCTTTAAAAGATTGAGAACTTCTCGTCTAAAATAAGGCTAACCATCCAGTCATTCGAATGGCAGTCTGAAGCAGCCATGCAGTTGCTTGAAAGCCCATCAGGGGAGAAAGCTCATTGATTGCTGAGAGAAGGATGACATACATGTCAGCTTAGTCTCTCTCAGAAGGAAATACTACATTCTGTGACCGCCCACGAAGAATAGTAGTTTTAACCACTTTTCAGCATTAAACACAGAAAGCTGAGTAATATATTTATCTTTGTTAAACACTACACATGCATTTTATTTGACTGTTGCTGGCAGTACAAGTGTTTTTCTGCAAGAATTTGTTTTTTTCTGGAGAGTTATGTTTCCCAAGCACTAACAAAAAAAACTTTGTTTCAGATGTGAGTACCCAGCATGTTGGGGCAAAAGGCTAATTGACTTGTAAACCACCTAGAGAGTGCACTAAGCACTATGGGGCAGTAGATACGTGTAATTGCTATTTTCCCCCAATTTTAAAAAAAGGAAACTGAAAAACAAAACCTGGGGTATCAATAAATGTTGACGAACAACAGTAATACTCCTTGTCAATCCAGAGTGCTTCATTATCATTTCTTGTTCCCTACCCCAATTCCTAGATACTGTTCTTTCAAGAATGTGTCCTCTACTGTCTACTGTCTGCACAAGTCCTTGTTTGTTTTCTGTTTGTTTATTTGTTGAATTATTGAGACAGGCCACTTCTTGCACCAAGACACTTCCTGTTTTCATTGTGTAAGAGCAGGATTTCATGCCTTTTAATAATACTAGTCAATGTTCCCTTCTCATCTGGAATGGCCTTTAAATGCATAAAGCAAGAGATTAACCCAGCTGTTTCTTGATGGTCACAATTTTTCAGTTGAGTTGTACGTGCAAATGGTTCTGTACCAACAACCTTTCCCACCTTATGTAACCAATATGTAAAAGAAGGTGTGTTTATTCACATAGTTTTTTTTTAAAAAAATTACCACACATATACTGCACCTTTAAACATGCATACTCTTGCTAGTAGAAGTCTAGTTTAATGCCATGTCTTTTTCTTTCCATAACAATGTGTGGCAGCACATCTTAACCTATAAAGAAGAGATGTAAGGTACGTGTCCGGGAAAGGCCCCTGGAGCCTATCCTGTAATGCTTTGTACACTCCTACCTAACATCATTGAGGTCATCCCTGTGAGGGTCTAGAGGTCAAGAGTGGGGCCTGCGCCCCACAAAATGGGAAAAGAAATGGGAACTACAACTCCCAAGGTGCCTTGGGAGAAAAAATGGCAGTTTAACAAAAAGGCCTGAAAATAGAATGTTGGAAAGAGCTGATTTGCATGTTGGACTGTGATTGGTTGAGCGTGAATGACTGATAGGGAAAGGTCTTGGAATTCCTGAGATAATCTTCTTCTTAACCTATAAGGAAGAGATGTAACGTATGTGTCTGGCAGGCCTTCAAACACTCCTGGAGCCGATCCTGTAAGTCTCACTCCCCCCTCTATCTCTGTGTGCGTGTGTCTGTGTGTCTGTGACTGAGACACAGAGAGAAACACAGAAAGAGAGACAGCTATGGCTAATCCATATTTAAGTGTATATACTGAGGAAGCTGAGCTTTGACTATAGTGGTCACAAGTCCACACGTATCACTCTATCCTGCATAGTCTAAACCAGGGGTTCCCAATGTTTTCCACAGTTCCTGCCACCAATGCTTGGCTATGTGGGCTGGGAGAATGACTGCACCCACTGTTTACATTTTTTGGCGGTGGTGGCACCAATCACACTGTTTTTGCAGTTTCTTGCACAGCCTCCACCACATCCCAGGATGGCGGGAGGCTTTTCAGAGCATTTTTGCTCCATTTTGGGATTTTTTCACTGTTTCTCTGCTGCATTGGGAACATCCTGCTTCCATGCTGGGATCCCAAACTCTGATGTAAGCTCCACCCAGCACCATAAGTCCCAAACTGCACCGGTTTAGCTGCCAACATGCAGCAGAGAAGTGGTGAGAAAAAAAATCCCAAAATGGAGCAAAAATGCTCCAAAAGGCCTCCCACTGCTCTGGGAAGTGGAAGAGGCTGTGCAAGAAGCCACAAAAACAGTGTGATTGCCACCACCGCCACAGTAAATGATGTATTGTGACTTCCGGTGGTGGTGGGAGCTTTTGGAGGTACCCGGGTGGCCACCACAGGTTGTATTAATAAACTCAATGGGCCAGATTAGGCCCACGGGCCATAGGTTGGGAACCTCTGGTCTAAACTATCATAAAGTTCTGAATGATATTTTTCTTTCTTTGTGACAGAATAAATCATGATTACCTCAAGAGAAAAACAGTTCAGCCCCCAAAATGCAAAATAAGATAGACTATTAATGTATGTGAATGAGATAAAGGAAGGTATTTTGTTTGACAATGGAAAGACAAGAAGGAAAGTGCCAGTCTAGCTTCACAAGACAGCCACCAGGAGCAGCTACTGTAACGACCCTCTCTCATATACTCAGAAAATGAGCTGGGAAGCTGCAGAAATGGGAGAGGACCCACCCCTGAGAAGCTAAAAAGGCTCATATGGTGCTATGTGCCCCTTTTTGTAGCCTGGGCCCAAACCATACAGGTTTTCTTCTGTCTTCTTTAAGTGCCATATCTGATTGCAAATATTGGCTACCATCATGGTGATCAGCCATGAAGATAGTCCTGGGAGCAATATAATGTAGTGGTCTTCCAATAATATTTGGAAGTCCATTTGCCTTCTGCATTGCAGCATTTCATTTATTTATTTATTTATTATTTGTTCGATTTCTACACCGCCCACTCGGCCTAGGCCGACTCAGGGTGATTCACAATCACAGATAAAACAACATAATTAAAACTAATTAGAAACTACCCACCCCCTAAAAAAGGGTGCCGGGACCAAAGGGACTGAAGGGGAAGGAGTTATCCACTACACCAACCACCCAACGGGGTCAACCTTCCACCTGCACCCCATACTTGGCCCGCCAGCCAAATTTTGAGTTCTTTTCTGAAGGGCAGCAATTCCATTTGGAGATGTAACTCTGTTGGTAGGAGGTTCCAGAGGGCCGGTGTGGACACGGAGAAGGCCCTCTTCCTTTTGCTAGAGAGGCGAGCCCCTCTAGCAGATGGCACAATTAGAGAGCCCTTCCGGTCTGCTCTGGTTGGACGGACAGACGTCCTTAGGGCAATGCGGTCTCTTAGGTATCCTGGCCTACTACCATATAGGTAGTATATATATATACTACCATATATAGGGCTTTAAAGGCAAAAACAGCACCTTGAATTGAACCCAGAGGCAAACTGGTAACCAGTGCAGCTCCCAAAACTGTGGTGAGGCATGGGCAAAATGTCCACACCCCATCACCACATGGGAGCAGGATGTTCCCAATGCAGTGGAGAAGCATGACACCCATGAGTCACTTTCTGGTCCTGAGCCCTTTTGGCTCACAAAGTCCTCATCAGCCCCAGGCCAATATTGATGAAACTGCTGCCTTTCATCAAGATGGATTCAAGTGGGATTTAATCCACTTTGGGACCATCACCGTTTTCTGTGGACTTTGGCACACAAGGCCATTATTCCTCAGGGTGGTCAGGTTAGTTAACCACCACCTGACACTCAGTGTTGAGTCGCTGGCAGTATGGCCTACTCTATTATAGCAGGACAACCTGTCCAGACAGCAATAAAGGACTTGAATAGGTCACATCCAGCACTTTGAACTGAACCTGGAAACAGACTGGCAGCCAGTGAAGTTGTTCTGGTAAGCAAGTGCCAGTCAGCATTCTGGATGCAGGGTTTTAAACCAGCTGAAGTTTCCAAACATTCTTCAAAAGCAGCCCTACATGGAGCACATTTCAGTAATCCAAATGGGATGCAGCTAAGGCATATGTCAGCATGGCTAGGAAGAACTTCTCAAGGAGTGAGTGTAGCTGGTGCAGCAGCTTTAGCTGTGCAAATGCACTCCTGGCCATTGCTATGAGCTGTCCATGCAGGCTCAGACTTGAGTCCAGAAGTGTACCCAGGCTGCAAACCTGACTTTTTCAGAGGAATCCTATAATGGTTGAATCTGTGTCCTCTTATCCGTAATGCAATGTTAAGTTATGATACAGCGAAGAGGGTTCTTGTTTTGTTGCTTTGGTAATTATCATAAAATTATCAAGAAAAATGGCAGTGATACTGCAGAATTTCTAAAGCTCAGACTGGATTCGAAAATGGGAAAGATTGTTTTGCAGTTCTGGTGGTGTATTGCAGCCATTGGTTGCTTTTGCAAAGGCCTCTCAGCATCAGCACAAGTTGGCAATATCAACTTTTTAGCTGAGCCTTGACATGAGAGGATTCTGTCACTGTATGTATTTATAATTTCATTGTGTTATACAGTATAGCCATTCTTGTGGTCAGAAGCACTACAAAACATATTCCTAAACCCAGTTTAGATGGAGTCACATTTAAACCCATTGATTTTGGTGAGGCTTAAGCATGCCTAACCCTTTTTGAATTCAGTCCTTAAATTTGAAACTATTTAGTGAAGGGATCCCAACACTCATTAGAAGTAAATTATGAAAAAACTATTAGTTAATAGACTTAAAATTGAGTCTCATTAGGAAAATCATTGCTTACAACCTACACCCTCCTCTTTCCTGGATGTTCTCTAAATTGTTGTGATGTCAAAGTATTTAAATTCTTAGAAAAGCTTTAGCTGGTGTGTGGGAGAATGTTATCAATAGAAGAGTGACAAACCATGGCCCATTTTGATCAGACTCTGCACATTGAAGATATCACTGGTTACATGTTTTTAAAAAGCCAATATTCATTTGTGTGGAATTTGCCTTCTTATATCTTTCAATTCCAGAAGAGTTGGCAAGGCTACTCAATGCAAGCTAAATAAAGCCATTTAAGAAAGTAAGGTGTGGCAAGGCAGTCAGGTTTATGTAAGATGAGTTGATTTTTCTACACAAGCAGGAACTTTTAGCAGAATATGATCATTTTGGATGATTTTATCATGATTTAATAAACTAAAACACAAGCAGGCCTTCTGCCCATGTGTGCAGTTCCTCTCACACTCTCTTTGCATGAATTGCCATTAAACTAGGAAGTCTCTTTTGTCCAAATCCCTGGAAATGAATGTTTCTTCCTCATGGTCTCTGAGAATCACACATATGGGTTTCCCTGTGCCTATGCAAGAGACTCCTTTGGAAATTTCTAGAGTTTAAGCAAAAAGAGCATTAGACTAGCCCTTCCATCACTGTGCATGTCCACCCACCCCATAGTCTCCCTCAGTACCTTTTGCCCACCACTGAGAGAACATTTAGGAACACATCTCCAGATTTTAAAAACAAAGAACATTACCTTCATCTTCTGTGTCTCCATTCTTTGTTCTTGAGTCCAGGTTTTTAAAGACTTTAAAGATCACAATTTTTAGTTCCAATTTCCTAGGCCTTCTTTCCTTTTGAGTCTTCCCATCTTTTTATGGCCCTAACGGGTCCTTTCAAATGTGGCATGGAGTGTTAAAAGATTTCCTCACCAACAGACATTTGAAATGCCTCTACTGCCTTGGTGAAAACATGGCTGTTTCAAGTTCACCAAAGTGGTCATAAAAAACTGGCAGTCTCAGCATACATTTTACCTCTCAGGAAAATCCCTAGAAGAGGTCAACTCCATATCTCAACAGACCTCCTCTGCTCATCCAATATCAATTTGTAAAACCTCATCAAGGTGTCATGGAGGTCACTCAGTCTAACCCAGGGGTCACATCCCAGGATAAATAAAAGGTGGGAGAAGCAAATCTGTTTAAGGATGAATCCAAAGATCTGCCTTCAACATTGAGTTCTCAATCTGTACAACTGCCTCCTTTGGCATCACAATCAGCTTCTTCCGAACCAAAGAAGTGCAAGAAACCAACAGAATGCAAGTCTAATCCTGCTAAGAAGCCCAAACCTAAGCAGAAACCCAATATCCTGAGAGACAAATCTCATGAGTCAGCTAAGTCTCCATAGCAACCACAATCCAGAACTTCTCTTACTATAAAGCAAGACCAAGACAATCTTGTGCCTTCACTTGGCACCCTGCCTTCATACCTCATCACTGGAATTCAGTCAATCCCCTGAATGGTCCAAACATACAAATGTACCATTAACCAGCTCTCCCTGCTGCAGGAAACTGCATGCCTAGAGCCTGATATCTTCCCAGGGTACCCCACACCCCCATCTGCCAAACTGATTGTTTCTACAGCACTACAGACTCCTGCAACACACCATAAAAGCTTCTGTAAGACATGCCATGAAACTGAGCAGCAAACTATGTATATTGTGCCGACACTGCTGATCTATGGCCATGGGCATCCCTGGCCTCATATGGCACAACATGGTGAGTCAAGACAGACTTTGATGCTGGGGCAACCAAAGCAAATCAGAACCTAGCCACAGCCCAGATTGCTTGGTTTCAAGCTCCATGAGGATTTATCACAGTCAGAAAATTGGCCAGAAACCCAAATCCAATCACCTACACCATGGAACTGGAGAGGCAGTGCTAGCCTGCCATTTCAGTGTCAAAGCTTTTGACATCCAAGATCAGATGGTGCTCCTTCTCTGCCTCTAGCATTATTGGCATGCATGATAGGGGTGGTTGAATGTAAATGAGATAGACACAGAAAGCGATTTTAATCATATTTTATCTCAAAAACTGAAAAGGAAAGCTGACTGTCAGTATATAAAAAGAGCCATTGGTTTTGAATCCAAAGAAGCCAAAAAATACTATTGGTATAGTATACACTTGTCACACAGCCTTTAGCACCTTGAGGATCATGATTGTCACAACTCTCCCTTGCATGCTGAGGAACTCCATTCTGAAGAACATCATAGCAGTAAATCTCAAATTGCAGTTGTTACTGAAAGTAACAAACACTCAAATATCAAGCACTCCTAAAAACAAAAACCTGAAGAAATTATGGTTCTCAGTTTGGGCACAATTTAAAGTCTTAATCCAGATTTGAAGTTGTTTTAGAGTCCTACCTAGTTGTGGAGACACAAACCATAGTTTCCTTTTTTTTTTTGATAAAGTGAGTACCTATGATTGATTAATCAGAAGTTTAAAAGTTACATTCTGTTTGAATTTGGGAGCAAAGAGGCTTCCTTTACAGGCAAAGGTTTCACACCTATTTTGGCCTCCCCTCTACCACCACCATCTAAATTGGCTCTATTTAAATATGGAAAGCTAATGTTGAAGTTCATGTTTACAGCATAGAAGTTCAAAGTAGTAGCTTTTATGTTGCAGAAAATAGGTGGTTTGTGGGAGGGAAGAGGTAGTTTGAAAGGCAATTCAAAGAAATTCCTTAAAGATACTCTTCAAGAACTAGCAAATACCTCCAGAGATTTTTCAGAAACTTGGAAAATAAGTGATTAAAGCCATTGTTGGTAGCACTTTACTTTAGCAGAAAGCATAACTAATGTTAGGTGTTTTCAGTTCAGGTAGGCATCTAGCAGGTTGCTGTTTGTTCCATCGAACCCCTTCATTTCCAAGAGTGAAGGGTAAAATATGTTTGAAAAGCAGATTGTTTCATTGCGGACTGAGAAATTTAAAAACTCTGGTCCTAGATTTTATAATGTATGAAGTGTTTCATGAATGCTTGAAGGTATGAATTTATTATTTGAGAACAAGTCCATTATAACCTACTTTGTCACAATATGCATTATTTAATTGTGCTACATTCATGTTCCTGTACCTCATTTCAGTGAGTAGTTAACCTGGCTGCACACCCAAAATGTTGGGAGTTCGATTGCTCACTGTTCCTCCTGGGAGAAAAACCAATCTATGTATCCTTAGGCAAGCTGCACATCTCAGGGTGCTCACTTAAGAAGTAAATGGTAAACTGCTTCGATAGCTAGAAAGTGTATCTGTAAGTTGGCATTGACTTGATAGGATGCAATTCTTATTAAATGGGACTGTGGTGGCTTAGTGGTTAAGAAGCTTAATTTGATAACTGGAAGGTCAGCAGTTCATCAGTTCTAGACCCGAGTGCTGCACGATGGCGTGAGCTCCCATCTCTGTCCAAGCTCCTGCCAATCTAGCATATTGAAAGCAAAAAAATGCAAGTAGATAAATAGGTACTGCTTCAGTGGGAAGATAAGACCATTCCGTGCACTCCGGTGCTCAGGCATGCCTTCCACATGACCACAGAAACATCCGCAGATGCAAAGTGTGCTGGCTTTTTGGCTGTAAATGGAGATGAGCACTGTGCCCTATAGTCAGATACAACTGGCTTTTGAGTAAGGGCACCCTTTACCTTTTCCTTTACTAAGTTTTATTAAGCAAAACCTGGAGTGATGTGTAATGTAATGAAGCTGATACAAACAATTAGTAAAGATAAAGGTAACGGTTGCCCTTGCTCGAAAGCTGATTGTATCTGATTCTAGGGTTCAGTGCTCATCTCTGTTTATAGCCAAAGAGCCAGCACTGTCTGCATCTGCAGACGTTTCCGTGGACATGTGGCAGGCATGCCTGAGCACCGGAGTGCACAGAAAGCTGTTTACCTTCCCACTGAAGTAGTCCCTATTTATCTACTTGCATTTTCTTGCTTTCGAACTGCTAGGTTGGCAGAAGTTTTAACTACAATAAGACAAATTATATTTTTTTAACATTATTGTCTATTCAAATGTATGTCTGAAAAAGGTATACTGCTCACCTGCCCCCTATCTGCAGGGGATACATATGGCATATACCTGGAACAGGATTACAACAACCCTATATTTTACATTGCAGACAGTGGCCTCTAGCGGCCAGTTATGGTAGAGTGCCATAGAATGAATGAATATATATATATATATATATATATATATATATATATATATATATATATATATATATATATATATATATATATATATATATATATATATATATATATATATATATATATATATATATATATATATATTAGCCGCCCTACTCAACACATGGCCAACTCTCAGGGCGGCTAACAACATATAAATGACCCTGGGACACCCCACAGGGTTTACATAAAGATACAATATTCAAATAATATTAATAAATACAATGTTATAAGTAAATACAGTATAAGGCAGGACAGTCAACAATAATACAAATAATACAAATATCAGCACCACATCAAAATAATATATCAATAATTACAATAGAATCACAAAGGATGAAAACATCACGTAATATAACAAAATTACCAAAGTACCAGATGCGGCAGGAGCAAGGTGCGTGGCGGCAAAGTTCCTCCCGGCACCCCTTGCCTTTTAAGTCCTAGGTGAGGGGGGAGGGCGGAGCCCCAGGATGCCGGCCGATGGAGTGGCCAGCAGGACCTCTTCGCCCTCACTGGGGCCGAGCGCGTGGCAGAAAAGTTCCTCCCGGCACCACTCACCTTTTAAGTCCTAGGCGAGGGGGGGGGAGGGCGGAGCCCCAGGACACTGGCCGATGGAGTGGCTGGCAGGACCTCTTCGCCCTCGCCGGGGCAGAGTGCGTGGAAGCAAAGTTCCTCCTGGCACCCCTCACCTTTTAAGTCCTAGGCAAGGGGGGGAGGTTGGAGCCCCAGGATGCCAGCTGATGGAGTGGCCGGCAGGACCTCTTCGCCCTCGCCGGGGCCAAGCACGTTGCAGCAAAGTTCCTCCCGGCACCCCTCGCCTTTTAAGTCCTAGGCGAGGGGGAGGAAGGGGGAGCCCCAGGACGCCGGCTGATGGAGTGGCCGGCAGGACCTCTTTGCCCTCGCCGGGGCCGAGCACGTGGCAGCAAAGTTCCTTCCGGCACCCCTCGCCTTTTAAGTCCTAGGTGAGGGGGGGAGGGCAGAGCCCCAGGACGCCGGCCGATGGAGTGGCCGGCAGGACCTCTTTGCCCTCGCCGAGGCCGAGCGTGTGGCAGCAAAGTTCCTCCCGGCACCCCTCGCCTTTTAAGTCCTAGGTGAGGGGGGGAGGGCGGAGCCCCAGGACGCTCTGTGTGTGTGTGTGTGTGTGTGTAGGATTTTTTAATTGAATATTTTTAGACTCGTGGATAACTGAAACTGTTAATACAAAACCCACTGATATAGGCGAGGTGACCTGTATGCTAATAGCACCCTAAAAACACAGGAATAATAATAATAATAAATGTAGCAATTGCCAAACAACTCAGAAAATTCATGTTCTTTTAACACCTGCCAAAAGCCAACCAACACATGGCTCAGTGCACATTTACTGGAGAGAAGGATTCATTGATTGTGCAGATGTAAGAGTGATTTTTAATGTGCCTACAAAGAAGCTATGAACACATGAAATCCTAATAATTTTAAATATATTAATCTGATGAGAGCTATTTAAGCTCCCAAATTCTTATTCTGCTCAGATCAAAATCTGACCTGAGAATTTTTTTCTGATGAGTGGGAGGGTGGATATCTAAATTCAAGAATTCCAATAAAAAGCTGAGCTAGATAAGAACTGCCATCTTCCCCAACCCATTCTATTGTTTTTGCCATTCACCAATGTCCTCCCTGCCTATTGCATGACCCTTTTCTTCTTCTTTTTGGCTTGCTTCTCAAGTAGCAGTAGAGAAGGAGAGGAGTGGGTAGAGATTTTTTTTGCCCCTTTACCTTTTTTCTCCCTCTTTGTGTTGTGGTGTGTAGTATCATGGAGGAATGCAAAGTCTTGGGTAAGGTAGAATAGATAGTTTCCCATAGGATGATTGTAGTTGTCTAGTTTGGCCTTCTGTGTCATCCTGTCTCTCTCCCCACCTGCTGATAGCCAGAACATTATTCGACCAGGAGAAGAAAAAGGAGGATTAAGTTTCCTTCTTATTATCTCCCTGAATGAACCTACTGCTGCATATTTGCTATCTCTGATAAAGAAAAGGAAGGAAGGTGTCTTGTGACAATCTGGAAAGAGCTCTTGGAGGGAGTTAGATCTCATAAGGATAGATATGGATGTTTTCAAAAGAGGGGGAAACCTTCCTACTTCAAATCCGTATTACTGCCTCATCCTAAACAACTTGTAAAATTCCTAAATCAAATCAATGAGAACTCACTCTACTTAAAGAAAGGCACAGCATAAGAGATGATAGGCCTTTTTGCCTTCTTATGTAAAACCATGAACAGCACCTTTCCTGAAGAAAGTGAAAATGAAGAAGCAGAGAGAGGGAGCAGAAACAGATGCTGGAGTTACTCTTGCATTAGGAGAAAGAACTCTTTAATTGCTGTAAAATCTAAGAGGATCACTGGAACTGTTCACATGTCTGAGAATTTGCATATTAACAATTTTATGATTGATTTTTAAGACTTCAACAGAGAATTCCTTTGAAATCTGTATTTCTCAAATACTGATGCCTGCCTGTATCAAACACTAATGTGCTTTCAGTACAAATCATGGGCTATCCACAGTGTCTGGACCTGCCTTCAAGAAGGCTACTAAACTAGGAGTGCAGTTTTGATCATTTGCCTGGTTTGCTTTCCAATACTAGCACTATTGTATGTCTCGTCAGACATCCCGCTACAGTAATGGAGTAGACCATACAGCCATCGACTCAACACCAAGTGTTGGGTGGCAGTAAATAACCTGACTCCCTAAAGGGGCCAGTAGCTACAGGCAGATGAGCCCCTTTAGGTGGGGTGATGGCCTCTCTCAGTGGAGGAAATGCCACTGGAAACCATCATATTGGGCCCAACGACAAAATGAGCAGAGAAGGAACCACTTCATATTCTGATTCCCAATGGTCATGGAGGTGGAAGCGGCCATGCCAGAAGAACTGGCTGTGAATATCCTCAAGGCTGCATGTCTCATTTCATATGTGCCGCAGGAGATGGTTCCATGATCACAGTATGTAGGTTACTTCATGGCAAGCCGGGATCTACCTTAAACAAATTGATGCCAATGGCATTTTTCCTGTTTGTCATTCTTCTTTCAATGATTTCCAGGAAAATATGTATACACTGATACGAATAGCAGCCAATGACAACAACTAGTGCTATTGTTTAGTTTTTAATTATTAGGGGCTCCCTGCACAACAGACTTGAGTGTCTGATAACCTTTCTTTACAGTCAAAGATATGCAGATTCCCATAGGCACAGATTTAGATTTAGATCAGGGCAGATATATGCAAACCCATAAACAAGTAAAAGAATATTTTATTTCATCACATCCTGCCTTTGGTTGAAAATCCAACATCAGTTTTCTCACATTCTCAGATTATATTTGGTGGTCACTGATCAAAGAAAGGGAACAAAGTGGCATTAAAATTATGGTAGACATCTGCCCCATACTGTGCATAGGTTTACCCTTGGAAAAAAATCATCATATACATGATAGCTTGCGGTTATAATGTGTATCAGCTTGTATAGTTTCTTTTCATGGGAGTACGACAGAAATCCAGTAGAGAAAAATATTTGTAGAAACAGGTATTTCAAAGCTATTCTGGAGTCTTTATGTGAGCATTTTAAAATGTGGAGAAGAAAAGATAAAACACTGTAGAAATAAATGACAAGTTTCATACATGGCTGCTTTAAAGATAATTGCCAGTACTTTGAATTGAGCATTAAGATTCAAAAGCTTTCT
Source organism: Bradypodion ventrale (assembly GCA_035047345.1). NCBI lineage: Eukaryota > Metazoa > Chordata > Lepidosauria > Squamata > Chamaeleonidae > Bradypodion > Bradypodion ventrale. The sequence goes on along the minus strand of JAWDJE010000002.1, from coordinate 279,824,783 downwards.
GAAATGCGAGTCACTGTGACTTACAAGGGGAAAAATGTACATTTTGCCTGGTAAAAAAGTATATATCTAATTTTCCAGTAGCCTGGAAAGAGTTTTATGACTTGTAGTGAAGATCCATTTTATGTTATATATACAATATACATATCTGAGTTAGTAGGCCAAGTGGTTCTGAAGGATTACATTGCAGGCCGTCGTAAATTCAGTCCTATTTGCATAGTTTTTTGGTTCAATGTATTCTACACACTGCCTGTTTTCAACTAAATATATTTATGTAAAAGTGATGCTGGAATTTCAGAGACCTGATGGTGCTTTAGTAGCTATTATTACCTTTACCATGCAGATACATTTTTTTTCTACCATCATCTCTCATCAAACCTAATATGCAGGGTTTTGTAGTACTGTATTTCAGATTGCCTCCCAGAAAAGCCACCAACACCATTAGAGTGAATTTCTTATTAACAAAGAAAGGGAAGCCATAAAGCAGGCTTTTAGCTGAGTGGTTAGCTTACTATCTTCAAGCCAGAGTTTGGGACTACAATTTCACACCTTGTATCCCAGAAGAGCCAGCCTGTGTGGCTTTGGGCATCCTGCACAGTCCCAGGATGCCCCCAGAAGAAGGGAATGGTAAGCCACTTACTTACTTACTTAACTTGTGTCCCATCCATATGGTGCAAGCACATACCTGTCAAGTTTTGGATTTGGAAATAAGGGAAATTTCCCGGCAAATACAGGATACTTGACAGCAATGCTTATCCTGTGCTGCCCTCCAATGGGGGCAATAGGGCATTGCAGTTTAATTAATAAGGGATGATGGCGGGAAAGAGGGTAAAATAAGGGGTTTTCCTGGCCAATAAGGGATACTTGACAGCTATGTGCAAGTGCTGCTCTGGGCAGCTGAGAAACACTGAATAAACCAAGACAGGGGAAAAAAGATACTGTAAATAACATCAAACAAACCATTACTCTAAATAAAATCATAAAAAGGAATATAATACCTATCAAGAAGGCATCCAATAAACCCTACCAATAATTCAAGATCTACATTTTCTTATTCACAGTTCATTAAAACTTGTTCTGCATACAAATCTCATGTTCTCTCTCACCTTTATCCTCTGCCTGTCCTACCTTATAGGGTGGTTGAGCTAGACAACTGAGTTTCTTATGAGGAAAAGGTTGTTGGGGGGGAGGGGGAGAGATAGAGACATAGGGGAGGGGGTGCTGATTATCTCCTCCCCATTCTCTCAATCTCAATCTCTCTCTCAATCTCTCTCATTTTTTATCCAGCCATGTGCTGGGTTGTAAATGCCAGGATATTCTGAAGTCAGTGAACGTTTCCTTCATATATTTTTGTTTCTTTGTCTACTTCCAAGGTGAGGTCCTTTTGTTGAAGATGATCATAAACTTATTGGAAGATGAGAATTCAGATTTATACAGAGATGATATTTTGTTCCTGTAAATTGCTGTGTGAAGACCTTGATAAGTCTTTTTTTAAAAAACTTGATATGGGGAAATTTAAACAATCTGACAGAGCAGCCTCCCATTTTTCCATGGGACATGAAAGGCACTCATTTGATTTTTACCAGTATTTTTGGTTTCTTAAAATGTTAAAGGGAAACTTGAACATTTCACTGCCACATTCTTTTTTGTGTTGAAGCTGATATACAAGTGATTTCTTGAGTTGTTTTTTTTTGTGCTGTTACAAATGAAGCCACCATGATATATCTGAAGATCAGTTTTTCTTCTACTTCCATGTCTAGGCCAGATGCAAAACTGCCAAAATGAAGGCACCTTTTTGTTAAAATCACAGTACTTGTGTAGTCTATACCCAGAAAATCCTGAAATTCAAAATTGACCTGACAGCCCAAAGTACACTAAGCAGTCTTGGGTAGCAAAGGACACCTATGTCTTCTTAGCACTTACAATAAATGCTATAGTTGACTTATAAGCTGCCTGGATAGCTCAGTGAGTTGGAAATTTCCCTTTCGAAAATCTGAAAAGATACTGTTATGTGCCATCAAGTCAGAAGTGATACATAGTGACCCTAGTAAGGCTTTCAAGGAAAAGGAGACATTTACCGAGTGGTTTTATCAGTTCATGCCCCCATTGAGTTTTAGTGGCTGAGAGAAGACTTGAACCCACACATCCTGAGCGTACCTGTCAAGTTTCGGGAATTTTCTGTCAAATAAGGGAAATTTCTCGGCCAAAACAGGAAACTGGAGAGCTATGCTTATCCTGTACTGGCCTCCAGTCTAATTGCAGTCTAACTAATACGGGATAATGTCAGGAAAGAGTGTAAAATACAGGGGGGTTGACAGAAATTTCCCGAAACTTGACAGGTATGATCCTGAGTCTTTTTGTTGATCAGTCACACAGTCAAGCCTGACCCTTTGCGACCCCATGGACCATTGTGCACCAGGCTCCTCTATCTTCCACCATCCTCTTCAGCCCACTCAAGTCTACGCCCATTGCATCTACAATGCCATCTATCCACCTCATCTTCTGGTGTCCCCTTCCCCCTTTTCCTTCTATCTTTCCCAGCATCAATGTTTTCTCTAGTGAGTCCTCTCTTCTCATTTGGTGGACAAAATACTTGAGCTTCATTTTCAGTTTTTCTCCCTCTAATAAACAGTCAGGGTTGATTTCCTTCAGGATCGACTGATTTGTTCTCCTAGTGTGATTTGTTCATATTGGTGGCATCCTTTGTTTTGTTATTGGTCTTTGGAAGGGAAGCACTATAATTAAAATACCAGAAAATTGGAAGAAACAAAAATACTTTGCATGCCCACCTAAAGTGAAGCAATGATGGGTCCCCAAAGAAGATTGTAAATGTTGGGATGGTTCTCAGTTTTTATAGATGAAATTGGCCCCATACTGTTTAGAGCTTGTATAGGTAAGGATATAGTATCTTGACTTGGCATGAAGCAGATTGGAAGCTAGCAGTTGATAAGTTATTGCTGTAGTTTAGCCTATAAGATGTGCATCAGCAAGCAATTTGACTGTAGCATTGTGCTCCCACTGCAGACTCTGAGCACTGTTCAAAAACTGTCACTATGCAGTATGTTGCAGTTGGGTACCTGATAATGGAATTGAGGTGTAGATCACTATAGTCAGTTCTGCCTTCTCCAGGAAGAGGGGACATATTGTAGGCCCATCAGCCAAACCTGGGCAAAAGGCATTTCTAGCTGCTGCAGCCACCTGGATTTCTAGAAGTATTGTTGAATACAGAAGCATGCACAAGCTGTGGTCTTAAATCCATCGAAAGGAATGCAGCCCCATCATAGAACAGATTTCTTCTGGGAATTTGTCATCTGATCCATCTTCATGCCTGGATTAAGCCTCAGTTTATTAGTTCACAACCGGTGACTGTGCCCAGATAATTGTTCAGGATGTTTGCAGCCTGTCTGGTATCTACTGGGAGACAGAAATAGAAAGAGATGGATGTAATCACCAGCATAATGATGAGACCCAATCTCCAAACTCTGGGTGATATCTCTCTTTGTTTCAGCGAAGGTGCTGGGTTGTTAATGTCAGGTGATACTGAAGTCAGTGACCTTTTCCTTCATATATCTTTGTTTGTTTATTTACATCCAAGATGAGGTCCTTGTGTTGAGGATTCAGATTTATATAGAGATGATACTTTGTTCCTATTAATTGCAGTATGAAGATTTTGAGAAGTCGTTTTTTAAAACTTGTTATGGGAAAATTTAGACAATCTGTCAGAGCAGCCTCCCATTTTACATGAGACATGAAAGGTACTCAGTTGATTCTCACCTGTATGTTAAAGGAAAACTTGGACATTTTACTGGTACATTCCTCTTTGTGTTGAGGTTGTAACACAAGTGAAGCCTCCTTAGATATCTGGAGATCGTTATATGACCAAAGGCAGCTGTAGCCTTTCGTTGTCATTAATGATCAATTAATGCTGAATTTTTGCATTAATTCTCTCCCCTAGGTATTCCAATGTCATGCTTGATCCCAACATTAAAACATTCTCTGGAAATATAAGAAACAGACTTATTTATTGGGTGTCATTATGTTTACAACAGTTTCTGCAGTAGGTAAAATTATTATGCATTTAGTGTTTTGGAGTTACTGAAAATATATTAACTTGGTGGAAATTGGTCAAAATGTTTCAATTTTGACCAATGTTGTCTACAATTTTTAGTTCATTTTTAAGTCCATACAAAAAAATTAGAGACATTTGACTAAGTCTAGCAAGATAGATTTTAACAGTCAGACCTGGGAGGATTACAATCTAAACTACCATATTTTTTGGACCATAAGACACACTTTTCCCCCAAAAAAGTGTGTGTGTGTGTGGGGGGGGGGGGGGATGAGGGTGTGTCTTATAGTCCAAATGCTGGTCTTTGGCCGGCTGTGGCTGTTATAAAAAGATATTTTACAAGACCTCTACTGCTGCCTCTCAGCTGTTCCGGGGCAGGGGAAAGAAAAACCATATGAAAAACAAGTGGCCACTAGAGAGCAAAAATCACAATCTCCCATTTAAATGCATTGGAAATAAATTTCTTGTATTCAAAAGTTTTCTGTTTGTATGTTCCCAATGCATTTAAGTGGGAAACCAAACCTGTACTTAAAAAGAAAGGGTTTCACTTACCTTCAATGCCTTTGTCTCTACTCCACGTGGACAAAATGGAGGGGGAAAACATGCTTCCTGGTTGAAAGGAGAGCAAGAGGCTAGGCTAGAGTATCACTTCCTTCCTCAGTGCAATTGGCCTGACTGCCCATTTCCCCTGCAGTGCCACCACTGGTTGGTGGTGCAAAATACAGTACTAAATATATATATATTTTTTGTTTTCCTGCTCTGAAAATTGGATGCGTCTTATGGTCAGGTGCGTCTTATGGTCCAAAAAATATGGTAAATGCAGAGAAACAGCAGGGTTTGGAAGTGGGGGCATAAATAGATAGGAGAAGATAGGTGATATCATGATGCAAATGTTTTCTAGAGAGGGGGAAAGAGTTTTGAGGAGAAACTAAAAAAAGTAGTTTTTCCCCATAAAGTATTTTTGTACAACAAAAGGAAATGGGCAGAGTTGTTTGAGAAAGGTTCTAATCTGAGGATGGTGGTGGGGGATGAGATTGGATAAGCAAAGTCACAAGAAAACCAGAGGTGCTCCCTTGAGCTCACTGGAGAAACAATGGGATATAAATGGAACTGTGGGATGAAAAGTAGGATAAGGAGGGGCTAGGTCAGTGATGGCTAACCTTGGCACTCCAGCTGTTTTTGATCTTCAATTTCTAGAAGCCCTGATCAGCCAGAGTGCTGACTTGGCCTTCTGGGAATTGAAGTCCAAGGACACCTGGAGTGTCATGGTTTGACATCACAGGGCTAGGGGCATGGTGATTTTGAAGGTAAGACAAGACGTTTATGTGGGATCCCGTAACCATGAGGAAGCCAGTGAAGGGATCTGAGGAGTGGGATCTCATGATGAAAAAACAAGAAGAAAAAGAAAGGTGAGTGCTAGATGAATGTCAGTTGGTGGATGCAAGTTGATGGAAAGTCAGAAGGGGCAGTATCAGTAGTAGTCAAGGTATGTATAGCAAGTACATGTGGCTGTGAGTGTTCATATATTTGCACAAACATGCAGGAAATGCATGGACGGGCCCTAATGCAGAAGTAAAGAGTACATTAGGATTTATTAATTTATTTTACATCAGTTCCTTCCAGGTACTGTAACTCCAAAATAATTTTCAATGAACTCTGGGGTTTAAAAAAAGTATTTCAGATGCTAAAAAAGAAAATGTTCAGAAAAAGCCACTATCTTCATATGTCCATTACTGCCTGTTATTCTTCCCACCCTATTGATGTACTGTTCCTAGGGTTCAGTTTGCCATAAAGTGCTAAGAAAAAAATAGGGTAATCTATCTGAAAAACTCAGACACAGGTAGGGAAGTCTTCTTATACAGGGATGATACAGCTTCAGATCTGTCATATGTAATAAGCCAATAAATAACATTTCTATCAGTAAAACCTTTCTATTTGAATCAAAAGTATGTATGTACAGGATCCGGTAAGGTATTCATAAATCATAAGTATCAAATGAAGTGTAGGATTCATTTTGATTAACTTTTTTAATTGGATTGACTTTTTCATGATGGAGTGGTATATCAACACTTGACGTATCACTTGACATTTGGGTGATGAGGCATCTATTCTGTGATGTACAATGACTGGATAACTATCTTTTAGCTGCTTATATTTATTTATTTTTTTAAAAAAACTCCAAAATTATTTGGAACTGCCCTAGTGTAACATTCTTGTCATGGAAGTTTGATGTGGCATACTTTTTCTTCTAAACATTGAAGAATATTCACTGTCATCTGAAATCTTTTATTAGTAACCTTTGTTGTGAGCAGCTTTGGAAGGAGAGTGGAAACAACTTGTTCACATAGTGATTAAATGCAGCTATTTTGTGTTTCTGTGTGAGAAATTAGAACTTAGATCTGTGACACTTATAAATGTCAGAAGATTACAGTTACTGTCATGCATATCCATAGAAATGCATTTGGTTTCTGAGAGCAGAACATTAACTGTCATGTTTTGGTACAGTTGCTGCAATATGATTGGTGACAACACATTTCTTAGTGTTTCAGTCCAACCAAATCCAATCCTGGTGCACTCAGTCCCATGGAACTACTGTACAGTAGAACCTGGACAACGACGCGATCGGACAACATCAAAACCACATAACGACGCTATATTTTTTACAAAAGTCATGCACCGGATAACGACATTGCGTTGTTATCCGATGCATTGTGTTGGATCTCCTACCTTTCTATGCTGGTTGGGGATGAAAAAAAATCGCCATTTTGGGTCCCTGTTTCTGGCTCTGCCTCCCCAGGAGGGTCTGGGAGGCTGGGAGGAGCTATTCCACACTATTCCCACCTTCCTAGGACCTTCCTGTCCCATGCAACAGCTGATAATAGTTGTGGCCACCATTTTGATTTTTTTTTTGTTTTGGACTCCAATTCCCAGAAGCCCAAGCAAAACAAAATCAATAGTTCTGAAAACGAATGTTTCAGCTTGTTTCAGAACTATGGCTCTTAGAATCCTGCCCCCACCACCATCTTGGCTGTGCTTGCTGGGGGGTTCTGGGAGCTGTCTTTCAGAAAAAAGCAGTGCATTCAAGCTGTGGCTTAAGGCAGTTAGATAGAACAAGGCTTCTCTTTTTAATCAACACAGTTCACTTTGACCGTTCACCGTTGACTTCGGAAGTGATAATCCTAAAATGTTTTGGCTGATGATATTCAGTGATTTTGGCAATAGATTCTCTGTTAATCTTAATCAAGAAGACACATTCAATAAGGAAAGGATATGTTTTTATAAGCTTCTGCTTTCTGGCACTTCGGAGTTTGGAGTTTTTGCAACTGCTGTTCAAATGAGAGCTAGCATACTATTATAAATCAAAAACTGCTCTTTGTTCACTAACTTTTATATTCATCTTTTTTCCCCCTTTTAAGGTAGAATTGAAGGTAAAGGTAAAGGTCACCCTTGCTCTAAAGCCAGTCGTATCCGACTCTAGGGTTCAGTGCTCATCTCTGTTTATAGCCAAAGAGCCAGCTTTTATCTGTTTGCAGATCTTTCCGTGGACATGTGGCAGGCATGTCTAGACAGTGAAGTGCACAGAATGCTGTTTACCTTCCCACTGAAGTGGTCCCTATTTATCTACTTGCAATTTCTTGCTTTTGAACTGCTAGGTTGGCAGGAGCTGGGACAGAGATGGGCACTCAATTAGCTGCCATCTTAACCTAAAGTCAGTTAATTGGGAATAGTGTTACTGTGTCTCTAACACCATCTGCATTGATCTTTGCTATTTGTTATACATGGCACATATGCAAAAATGAAAGGGTGTTTTGTTTTGTTTTTTTGCTAGATTTTCTTAATGTGTATGAAAGCTGTAAAACAGTTAAAAATAAAATATTCCTTCTAGGATACATCTACATGATACTTACTCCAGGGATCATATTGATTGTTCAGTACATCTGGTATTTTTAAACAGACAAAACAGGGGTTGCATACCTATCTCTATAGATAGAGCAGTTACTGAATGCCATCAGGAGTAACAGTGTGTGATTAGAGATCAAGACCAAGGTTATTCACACTCTTGGTGTTTATCATGTAGATAGCAAGGAAAGGTGACAGGAAAAATTGATTTGTTTGAAATGCATTTCTGGATGAGCTTTGAAGATACTCTGGATGGACAGAACGATGAACAAGTGGGTAAAATAAATCCAGAACTATCTCCGGAGGAAATAAGTGATGAAGCTGAGGCTGTCCTACTTTGGGCACATCATGAGAAGACAAGATTTGAAGGGAATGACAATAATGCTGGAAAAGGTTGAAGACAGCAGGAAAACAGGAAGACCAAATATGAAATGGATTGACTTCCTAAAGGAATTACAGCCTTAAGTTCACAAGAGTCCTGTAGAGGAAAGGACAATTTGGAGAGCTCTCATTCATAGCGTCACCATAAGCCAGAGGTAAGTTCATGGCATATAGCAGCAGCATCAACAGCAATGAAATGGGTTCTTGTTAAAGTTTAGTCAACCATCCTGCTTTTTTTTCTTTTCATAATTAGACCTTCTGTTTCAGGTTGTGCCCCTGGAGCATCAGAAAACAGGATTGTTCTATCTTCCACATGACAGCTCTTTTGAAGAACCAATCTGACTGCAGAAGAATGCAAATTTTCCCTGCCTATTATACCTACATATTAGATATGGCCTGCATCATATGTACCTTAATATTTTTTTGCTTTGGTTTGTAAACCAAAATCAGCCACAGAAGGCTACTCATGCTGTGCTTAGAGAGCAAAGAAAGGTGACAGGAAGAAAATATGAAATGCAATAGTGGAGGGAAGACAAGTGAGTGGGCCCTAGATCAAATCTGAGCTTTCTCTCAAAACAAAAATAATGAAACATAGGATATGACCAGATTGTGAGAAAGGTGCATGTCTCTGATTGCATTCTCTCATAAAGTGACCCTTCTATCTGTCAGGGAATTGCTCCTGCCTTGCCTCCTTAAAGTAGGAGCTCTATAGCAGGACCAAAAAGATCGAGCTTGAGCACAGATTGGAATCAGGATGGAGTGCAACTTCACACAATAATGTGTTTGCTTGGAAATAGATTGCATCAGACATTTCCACAAGCTATACAGAATGCAGTCTATTTCCCTATGTTTATTACACCCTGAGGCTGTCGTACTGTCAAAGACATCAGGAAAAAGGATATGACATGGCTTGATTCTGTAAAGAAAGCCACAACCTTGAGTTTACAGGAGCCATGGGTCAGAAATGTCTTTGCAGTAGGTGGTAAAGGTAAAGGTCACCCTTGCTCAAAAGCCAGTTGTATCCAACTCTAGGGTTCAGTGCTCATCTGTTTCATAGTCAAAGAGCCAGTGCTGTCAGTGTTTGCAGACATTTCCGTGGTCATATGGCAGCACACTGAACACAGTTTACCTTCCTACTGAAGTGGTCTCTATTTGCAGGCGCACCCCCCCAATAACGGACACAGACAACATTGAAAGTGGATAACAGCATCGGGCCACATTTATTGATTCAATGCCCTAGTCCGAATTATAAATTTGTATTGGTAAAACGACCAATCATAATTCTTAAGGCAAGCAGGCCGAAGTAACACTGGTAAGGTACCACCCAAAATTGCCAACGGCAATTGGTTACAATGTAACAAATTGTATCAATTTGTTTGTTGACAACAAACAAATTATTGACCGTAGTCAATATCTAACTCATGACCCCACCCTCTGACGCGTATCCGTGAAATCACAGGGGTGATGCATGCTGGTTAGCAATCGTCATCACCCCGTCGCCTGGTTCGTCGTTGACCGGACAACGTTTAACTAATTTATTCCTGTCTAGTGTTGTCCAGTCAATTGCGAACCTGCCGGATACCTGTGGGTCATACTGTTTACCTTACCAGTGCTACCCGCCAATGTGACCAAAGTCAACATTAGGAACGTAGAAAGACCCCTATATCAAACCATAGCAACAGTGTGGGATGGGCAAAAAAGCCAGGACCCAAAAGCCAATATGGGTCCCAGCCAAAAATTCCCACCCGGCCCCGAAGCGACCAAAATATCACACTGTTAACTAGGGAGGGGGTGGAGGGGAAAAGACTTCTCCGCTCCGTCGCGGAGGTAAAATGGCAGCTCGGCTGCCTCGTGGCCACCCCTTTTATAAGGGAGCTGGCCACGCCCCTAACTACCCGGATTCTCTGTCCTGTGGGGGGGGGCCCGCAAAGGGCGCGGCGGCCATTTTGGCGCCGCGCTTGCATTGCAGGCGCACCCCCCCAATAACGGACACAGACAACATTGAAAGTGGATAACAGCATCGGGCCACATTTATTGATTCAATGCCCTAGTCCGAATTATAAATTTGTATTGGTAAAACGACCAATCATAATTCTTAAGGCAAGCAGGCCGAAGTAACACTGGTAAGGTACCACCCAAAATTGCCAACGGCAATTGGTTACAATGTAACAAATTGTATCAATTTGTTTGTTGACAACAAACAAATTATTGACCGTAGTCAATATCTAACTCATGACCCCACCCTCTGACGCGTATCCGTGAAATCACAGGGGTGATGCATGCTGGTTAGCAATCGTCATCACCCCGTCGCCTGGTTCGTCGTTGACCGGACAACGTTTAACTAATTTATTCCTGTCTAGTGTTGTCCAGTCAATTGCGAACCTGCCGGATACCTGTGGGTCATACTGTTTACCTTACCAGTGCTACCCGCCACACGGAGGGGCTTCAAAGAAGACCTGACGCCCCCACCCAGACCGTCAGCTCGGTCAACAGGCCTGCTCGCCAATCACCTAACAGGAGGTCCATACCTCCTCGCGACAGATGGACCCCATCCCCTACGTACAAGTCATAATTTTGTAGACTAATATCGGGGTGATGACTGACCCGTCCCCAAGCCCTGTCGGCAAGAAACCGCGCCACCGCCCTATTGACCGTGCGCCTAGCGCGGTCAAGGGCCAGGAGGTGAACGCCCCCTCTATAAGAAAGGCGCGTAATAATGTCCGACCAAACTAGGGTTGTGGCAGGCCAGACATAATGCAAGTAGGCGAGGTCCTCGCAAATCGCATGCTTGAGCGATAAGCCGGTGACCTGGCACAAATCATTGCCCCCAAGGTGGATGATGAGAATGTCAGGCGGGTCAGCACTCAGGCCAGAAAAAAGGGAAGGCCGCAGCTCCCGCCATAACATCCCAGGCTTACCATGCCATGTGAGACTGGAGTGTTCACCCAGTCCCCGTCGGGGTCCCCACTCTGTCGCCGCAGCGTAACGCGCTGCCCTGTGCACATAGCTGTGGCCCACCAGCCATACTGTCACCGGTGTAATACGACACCCAGGGTCTGTAAGAAAATTGAGAAAAATTGAGAAAAAACGGTAAGGTGACTGGATTGGTACTCATGGCGGAAGTGGGCGCACATAAAACTGAAAACATTGCGAGCCCCACCTCCCCATGCTGCGTATGTCAGCCCCAGAGTACCCAAAAGCAGCTGCTGTAGAGGCTGCACCAGTACGGAATGAATGTGTGCCATAACGGGCACCTGGTAGGCCCACCCTGGTGAGGGCTCTGCCTGTCACCTTCCAAAACTGAAATTTAGTAAGGGGAGACCCATCTTGGTGACAGAAAAACGGGCCGTGGTGCATGCCACGCAGTGCCAGGAACTCCTGTAGGGCACCAACCGGACAGATGTCTGCCAAAGAACACCGTAGCAGTCTTACACCACTGCCTACGCCATGCTGATCTGTCTTAGAGGAGCATATCCTCAACTGGGCCCAGTCTTTGGCAACATAGACATCCTCGAGTTCCAGTGCCCTACAACTTGCATCCGCCTTATACAGCATCTCAAGCTCGCCGGTGCGGAGCGCTCCAAAAAAGGCCACCGTTGTAGCTGCATGAAGTGGGCTGCCTCATTTCCAAAACAGAGGCCAGGCCAGCCCCGGGCCAATTGGGTAAAAACCCTGGGAAAATCTTGCATCCGCCTTACTCAGCATCTCAAGCTCGCCGATGCGGAGGGCTCCAAAAAGGCCACCGTTGTAGCCGCATGAAGTGGGCTGCCTCATTTATCAAAACTGAGGCCAGGCCAGCCCCGGGCCAATTGGGTAAAAAACCCTGGGAAAATCTTGCATCCGCCTTATTCAGCATCTCAAGCTCGCCGATGCGGAGGGCTCCAAAAAAGGCCACCATTGTAGCCGCATGAAGTGGGCTGCCTCATCTATCAAAACAGAGGCCAGGCCAGCCCCGGGCCAACTGGGTAAAAAACCCCTGGGTAAATGGGGTGGCGGTCGCCCGGGAAACGCCCGCGCACGCGCACCCACCCCTCCCAAACATGTCTCACCCGGAAGTCATTGGTGCTGTCCACACGACCTCCCACTTTGGCCATAAAAGCCAACCCGACAGCTGAGATGCTATGGTGCGTGGTGCAAGGCCCTGGGCATACAGGTAAACCATGAACCGCAGAACATGGGCTACTGGGATCGGCCAGGTTCCTGGCAGTCAGAATCAGGTACAGTAATACCCTGAAGGAACTAAATGCGTGGTGGTACGCCTTACTTATGCATGGCACTAGTGACAGGCCAATCGCCCGGTTCACCTTCTCCTTGCCAACGTTCCATCTCTCGTCCGGGAGTGGCAAGGGAAATTCCTCCGCATCCGGGGGCCGAGGCACGGAACCGGGAGATCTGCAGGCGGGACAAAGCAGCAGCAATATCATTATCAACCCTTGGGACATGCCTGGCCCTGAAGGGCACGTTGAGGCACAGGTTGCATAACACAAACCAACGCACTAGCTCCATAACCCCGGGCAATTTGGAAATCTGTGCAGTGACGATGCGGACCACAGCCGCGTTGCCATGCCAAAATTGCACAACCGAGTTGGCCCACTCTTTGCCCCATAGCATCAAAGCACCCAGGATAGGGAAACATTCCAGCTCCGTGAGACCATGCAGGCAACCCTTGCCTGCCCAGGATAGTGGCCACCCACCATAGGCCCACTTCCCATTGAAGTACATCCCATAAACCCAGGAATCCTGAGGCATCGGACTGCATCTAAAAGCAAGGGGGAGCCAGGAGATCAGACCCCAAAATGACACCCCGTTGAACTACCTCTGGATCTATGGCCAGACAAGCACGTCTGCCCCGATACCCCGGGTAAATCTGAGCCTGTGGTGGGGCCTGAATAATCCCGCCATGGTGTCGCCCCAGCGCAGAGCAAATGCCCTGCCTGGTGCGACGACCCTGCCAGCGAAACTGGGGTGACCATGTAGCACCAGGAGTTCCCTCAGTGATGCCATGCGCTCGGCCAGCAAGACCGAGACAAGGGCCACTAGCCTTGACACCTTATCCCACTGCAACCTAGAATTCTGCGCTACCGTATTACTCTCCACCCCAGGAATACTAGCTGTGGAGATGGGCCCTCGGTCTTTTCGGGCGCTAAAGGGACACCAGTTCCTCCATTAGCGTCTGAAATGTGTTGAGGAGACGTGTGTACGTGTCCCAGCCCCGTTCAGCCCCGAATAAAACCATCCAGGGAATGGGCTACAGACCGGGACCCTGACCTGCGGATAAAAGCGCAATCTAGGAAAGTGGTGAAACGCTCGAATACCGAGCCCCAATGGAATAGCCAAAAGGCATGGCAACATTGAAATAATATGCTCCCCGGAACGGGGGTGCAGGGACAGGGCCAACGACCCTGCCCACATGGACCCTATGTCAAAGCTGGCAGCAGCCACCTCCTCCCTCCCCTTAAGGGATAAAAGATTGGGGGCATCCTGAGGGAACCTATTACCCATGAAAGGGATCCGGAACCCCTGCCTAGAACCCTGAAGGAGATAACCTGCATCCTCTCCCTTCGGATACCATGTGAGCCAACGCTCCAACATGTCCACCTTAAATGGGGAGGGAGCCCTTAGGTGAACTAGATCCATCTGCGGCAGTCTTGCCAGCCCCCTGTCCGCCCCACCCTCTGCCCCGCATCCTTCCAGGCCTGGGACAGGCGGAGGCCGCATGGGGGCCAACACAGGTGGGACACTCCTGTCTGTATTTGCAAGTCTTCCCATTAGATGAGCCATTGGACAAGAAAGTCCAGCACAGCAAGGCGGGCTGGAACCCCCCGCCCCGCCCCCTGGCAGGTGACCTGTGCTGGGGCCGCCCGCTGAACCGCATGCCCCCAATGGTACATCTCCCCGGGTGCAGGGCGCGTGGGCGTAACGTACAAAAGCCGCAGCCTCTGGCCTGGCTCATCTCGCCTAATCTCGGGGTGCGGGGAAATCCGCCTACGGCATTCCTCGTCACCAGCCAACCACGCTGGGCCCGGAAAGTAAACCATCGCCCGGTAGGCGTTGTCCAAATACTGGGCCATCGGAATTGCCAGATCCGGCCGGGCCCTAAGGTACACCGCCATGCATATGATGCAGGCCGGCAACCATTTGGCCCACATACTTGGTGGCTTGCGACAACGTGCCTGCCACTATCCTTCTCATTCTGCCCCTCCCTCTCTCCTTGGTGGGCACACTGTTTAGGAGTGAGAAGATATCCACGCACTCCCCCCGCCAAATTTACTCTCTGGCGGCCTGTGCCAAGTGGTCACTCATCGGTAAGGAATAGGGGCTTGGACCAACCCGACCACCCAAAACATTCCCCTAAGGTAGGGAACACCCCCCACCACGGGGCCCTGGGTGTTAGCTGTCATCGCCGGGTGAGGCGTCAGCGGGTGCACCGCCACACCACCCGCGCGAGGCCAAGGCCATTGGAAAGCCCCCCCCGATATTGGGAATGTGTGTGGATGTACTCGCTTACACCGTATACTCACATGCTGCACCCCCGCGGGCCGCCCCCACCGGGGGTTCCGGCCCACTGGGGGCGTCGGAGCTCACGACCGACGTAGAGCTCATCACCGGGGGACCTGCACCTGGCTGCTGGCTGGGGAGCTGCGAGGCAGTGGCCGAAACCGCACCACGCGCCTGCAGCAGCTCAACCCTCCCTGTCGGCTGTTGTCCTCCTGCCGACAGCGCCTCAAAAGGAACCCCCAAAGGAGGGGGGGGCCCGCCTGACTGGCCCGAGCCAACGATGCTTCAAGGGCCGCAAGGCGGGCCAGTAAGGCTTCCACGTTGACCTGGGGCCAAGGGCCGGCCGGCCCGCACGGTCCAGGCGTGGGTACAGGTCCCTGTACCCCAGGACCCGAATATGGCCATTGGCCAACACCGAAGCCCGGCAGGGTTGGTGGAGAAACCTGCCAAGGCAGGGGGCCGCACCACCCCCCAAGGCTAGAGGGCCCAGGGGGAGGCTGCGACCCAAGAGCAGCAGGCCCAACCTGGTGGGCAGATGCAGGAGCGGTGTCCACCGCTCGCGGGCCGCGGGCCGGAGCCCCTACCGCGCCCGCACTCTGTTCGCCCGCTCCGGGCCAAGGGGCAATAGACCCCATTCCGCCGGTCCCGGCAGGGGCCTGCAACGGCGGCTGCTGGGGAGGCGGCACCGCGGTCCTCCGACCTGGGTTGCGCCTCCTAACAGCGCGAGCCGCACTCGAAGCTGCCTTCTTCTTCGAAGGCATCTCTACCGGAGTGAAGGGAAGCCAAAAAGGAAAATCGCCGCCAAAAGGCTTCCCGGTAAGTTAAAGAGCGACGGAGACACAGGGAAAAGACTTCTCCGCTCCGTCGCTGAGGTAAAATGGCAGCTCGGCTGCCTCGTGGCCACCCCTTTTATAAGGGAGCTGGCCACGCCCCTAACTACCCGGATTCTCTGTCCTGTGGGGGGGGGCCCGCAAAGGGCGCGGCGGCCATTTTGGCGCCGCGCTTGCATTATCTACTTGCAATTTCTTGCTTTCAAACTGCTAGGTTGGCAGAAGTTGGGACAGAGACGGGAGGTCATTCCATCCTGCAGTATTCAGGTATCAAAACAACTTTGTTGCAAAAGAACAGAGTGTTGCTTAGTGTTTTACCCGTTGACTTAAACAGAGTGTGGTATGGTAAGGTTTGATTAGGGAGTAACACGGGTTTGTTTTGTTTTTTAATTAAAATTTGATTATCCCCCACCCCACCCGTACAAATCTGTTGTCTTTTTGGTTGAAAAAATAGTATCGGGAAGAAACCTGTGACATGTAATTTTGTGCCATTGCTCATTTGGCCCTTAGGCAAAATTTCCTTTGTTAATAACCAGATGCATAGGATTCCCCACCTGTATTGTTCTCATTCTTTAAATTTGTTCTTTGGCATATTCCAGAGCAACTCATCACTCCATGTTCTTCAGGTCTTTCCTATTGCTGTTAAAAGTTTATGAAGCAAACAGGCCATTGGTGCTTGAAAATTAACAGTTTAGACAGGTAAATAACAAAAGCCATACTTGTGGATATTCAGTGTCATACAGTGGATAGAGTGATGGGACTGAGCTAGGACTCAGGAGATCTGAGGTCAAATACCTACCTGGCCTTTGAAATTCAGTGGAGGGGTACAGTGGTACAGGTAAAATCACTCCTTAAATATCTCACTTATCTTGAAATCCCTATCTGTTCCAGCTTAAACAATCTACAATACAGTGTTCATCTTGGATAGACTCATTTCCACCCCAGTCCTGTTGAGTCTCAATCTATTATCTGGCAGATTTTAACAGAGATCTTAAGTTACTGGAGCACCTGGATCTTAGCTTTACCATCGAAGAAGTAAGCAAGAAGGAAGATAGAAACTGCACCTTTTCCTAATAAAACACAGCATATTTCTTGAACAGAAACAATCTTGCTTCTTGTGATGTCTCCTACCAAGCTGGAACGGAGGTCACCATAACAATGCAAGGCCTGATCTACAAACAGTGAAGGACCCGCTGTGTGCTTTTCTCATGAAGATGTCAGAACTGTAATGTTTCCAATTCTGTAGATTGCCTTATATCAAATCCTGCATACTGCATCATTCCTCAATTTTTGGACAAGTAAAATCTTGTCTCAACAAGCATTGGAGGTCCCTTTCCCTAACTTTTGCAGCAATGAACCAGGAAGAGATAGATTGTTTTTAGCCAGTTGCTTTTCTTTGCACTCCGGTGTCTAGTCATGCCTGCCACATGACCACGGAAATGGCTGCAAAAGCAGACAGCCCTGGCTCTTCGGCTTTGAAAGAGAGATGAGCACTGAACCCTAGAGTCGGATATGATTGGCTTTCGAGCAAGTGAAACCTTTACCTTTTATCTTTCTTCAGGGTCATGTCACTTTCTCCTAGCTTATCTTGATAATATTCTGTGGTAATCAGTAACCACACCATTTAAAAAAGTAAGTTTAAATAATATTTTTTAAAAATCTTATTTCTAAAGTAAAATAGCTAGCTTTTTCAAAAAAGAAAAGAATACAATCATCCAATGGAATTTCTAAAAATGAACGTTTTCTTAATAAATATGTGTTCAAGGTATGGATGGAACATCTATACTGGTTTATATAAGTTCTATATAAAATTAATCTGAAGTTTGTTCTCTCCATCCATTTTTTCAGGGTCCCCCCAAAAAAAAATGTACACAAAGGTTATTTTTATACCCACTTGTCTTAATATATCCATTTTGATTTTTTAAATTGAGAAGTGTGTTTAAATCATTGATAGAAATTAACCATTGAAATAGGTTTGTCCCAGTTTGCATGTTTCAGTCACATAAATGTGAATTGGATATATTTTTTAAAAGAATAAAGATTGAACAAAATTTCTGTTAAATTCCCATTTAAAATAAAATTGTAATAAAATTTAAGGCTCATGCTGATACCTGTGTTTTCTGCTCATAAAGCTATTATGAGAAACTTTGCTTGAATAGATTCATACTAGATTCAGTAAGGGAAATAGAGATAATCTTTTTATGCTTTATTTCGGTGCTAGTCATTCTCAGACTTTTAGACTAACAAAATACACTGCTAGCTGAAAGGGAAATTCCTATACATGATTTTTCCAACCTAAGCAGTTACAGCTTACCACAAATCATTCCTTGCATGCTACAGATATTTCTTTATGATGTCGATAATGTCTTTATTATGCTTCCATAAAAGCTTAAAGGACAATTCAACAGAACCTGTAGCAAAGACTGCCATAGAACTCACACCAATAAATGTTAGATAAATTAGCTCATTATCTCTTTATGTACATCTTTAAATAAATATGCTTTGTGAAAAATTCACTTCTCTAAATTGCCAAGCTGTCATTTCCTTCTGTAACCTAATTTTTAAATTTTTTTGCAACAAATGACTGGGAAATCATGTTAAGCAATGTCGTGGCTTTCATGCAGTCATCTATTTATACATGTCATGGTGTTGTTTTTCAGTCATTGCAAATACATGAAGTGACCCAAGAACAAAAGAAATGAGTTAAGCTGAATAAATCAAACTAAAATTAGCAACAAGCTAAAGGCATGCCTGTTGCTTGGGGCACCATGCAGCTGACACATTATGTAATGGCAAACAACAGAAGAATTTCCATTCTTAGTCTCTATATTTTGTTTGCTGGTCATAAGTTAAAAGAAAAAAGTAGCAATTCTGCTCACTTACTGTGTTCAGTAAGTGACTGCAGTGGCTCAAGTGGCTAAGATGTTGACTGGAAGGCGGAAAGGTCAGCAGTTCGATTCCCGAGTACTGCAGGATGGAATGAGCTCCCGTCTTTGTCCCAGCTCCTGCCAACCTAGCAGTTCGAAAGCAAGAAATTGCAAGTAGATAAATAGGGACCACTTCAGTGGGCAGGTAACAGCATTCCGTGCACTCCGGTGTCTAGTCATGCCTGCCACATGACCATGGAAATGTCTACAGAAGCAGACAGCGCTGGCTCTTTGGCTTTGAAACAGAGATGAGCACTGAACCCTAGAGTCAGATACGACTGGCTTTCAAGCAAGGGAAACCTTTACCTTTACCATGTTCAGGAATTCTGAACAATATGGCCTGAAAGAGGTGGCTAAAAAGGACAGAGAGAAAGAGACTACAGTGTAGAAGTGTTCGACCCATATTTTCTTAGGCTCACTGCTTAGGTCAACATTTTCCCTTCTACTAAAGCAGTGTTTCCCAAACTTTGGTTCTTGGACTTCAATTCCCAGAAGTCCAAGTCAGTACATTGGCTGATCAGTGCTTTTGGGAATTGGCTTAGGCTTCTGAGAATTGAAGTCCAAGAACCTAAAGGATGAGAAACACTGTACTAAAAGAAGTTCATGGTTTTGGCAGATACTGCCTTTTATATGCATACTAGCAGGGGTACCTGGCGTTGCCTGGGTGGGGCTCAACCCAGGCCGAGGAGAGAGCCGGGCCCATTCCCCACCCCCCGGCCTGCACCCCTGCATCTTTACCTTTTTGTCTGCTGTCATTGCCCTCATGATGGTGCCAGTGCTGACAGTCTAGGCCTCGCCGGGTGCTGCGTTGCCGCAGCCGGCAGCCGATGCCGGATAGGCCTGGAGGCGGTTCTGGGGGCTGCTCCCCATGGTGCCGGGCTGCATAGACATCACAGCCTGGTGCCCGGGCAGGCCAGGCTGAAGGCCAGTCGCCATACCTGTCAAACATCCCGATTTGGCCGGGATTACCACGGAATTTGACCGATTGCCGTCATAACCCACCCCGCGCTGCCAAAACCCCGTAATTTGGCAGCGGGGGAAAACGCTTTCCACCCATGCGTGGAAGGGTTCTACACAAGTGTAAAACCCTTCCACGCATGCGTGGAAGCACTACGCCGCTTGCGTAGGGGCTGCGCAAGCAGTGGAGCGCTTCCACGCATGCGTGGAAAGTGACCTGTGCACAAGCGATCTGCGCAGGTCCTGTTTTTTCCGGAGCCGTGGGTTGATAGGTATGCCAGTGGCCTCCAGCAGCTTCCCCAGCAACTACAGTCAGCAGGCAGCCATCGCAGCCCAGCTACCCCATCGTCCCAAGGGTTGCTTCAGGTGGAAGGGAGGATCTGTTTTGGGGGACCAGGCAGAGGACGGGGCTCGGCCGCTGCCTTTTACAGACGCGAGGCCTGTGGAAGGTAGTGGTCCGGTCCCGTCCTCTGCCTGCCCTCCAGCTGTGGGTTCTCTCTTCCCCCCAAGGCACACTTCAGGAGTACAGAGGAGCCAGGCCGCATTGGCCGCCCACTGATAGTAGTTGCTGGAGCAGTGACACCCATAATGGCCACCTGGAATGCCAGGTGGCTTTGGCGCATACACAGAACTTCATGCATGTGCCACAGCCAGGAACGTCAGGGAGGGTTAGACGTGTGTGTGGATTTTCGCACATGCGCAGTCACCTCACCTGGTTGTTTCTGGCAGCTGGTGGGAGCCTTTGCGGCCTGTTTTTGGGGAGAAAAAGCAAGGGGAAAAGCCTACCAGGGGTGATTGTGATGCCATCACCAGAGCACAACCAATCCCCGGGCTCCATGACATCATCATCATCATCATCATCATCATCATCATCATCATCATCATCATCATCATCATCATCATCATTATTATTATTATTATTATTATTATTATTATTATTATTATTATTATTATTATTATTATTATTATTATTCCCCCATTCAGTTGCCATGGCAACCCAGTCAATAATAATAATAATAATAATAATAATAATAATAATAATAATAATAATAATAATAATAATAAAAGATGAGGATGAGGATGAGGATGTCATGGAGCCCCAGACATGGTCAGCTGGGGATTGGTTGAGCTCTGGCAATGACATCACAATCGCCCCTGGTTGGCTTTTATCCCTTGCTTTTTCTCCTGTCAGTGGTGGCATCCCCTTTGGCCAAGGGTGGATCCCTGTGATGTCACGGAGCCTCAGACCTGGTCAGCCAGGGATTTGTTGAGCTCTGGTGATGACATCACAATCCCCTGGTTGGCTTTTTCCCCTTGCATTTTCTCCTGTTGGTGGGGGTGTCCCATTTGTGGATCAATTTCAGGGGCATACCCCTCCCTATGGTGCTTGTGCCCCCCACAGTGACCGTCTCTCAGGCCCAAGGTATGTATGTGCCGAGTTTCAGTGTGATCGGTGCAGTGGTGTGGATTTGTATAAGCAACTCACGCCAGGACCCCTTGGTTTTATATATATAGATTTCATCTGCATTTCAACTTTTCATAATGTTACAGACTCATGAAACTGTGTGTTAGACTAAAACATGTAGACCAACATCTAGTTTCCAACATATCAATGGTGTAACTTTTGGTGGGTAATTGTTGTAACTTAGGAAATCAACACTGACATCATCTACTGCATACCAAGTCAGGCAAGTCACTGTGTTAAAAAATAACATCAACATTGACATCATAACTTGCAGCAGTTTGCTACCAAAATCATACTGTTTACATTGTGCCCGCAAATGGATTTAGTCTTATTTCTCCAAGATCTTCATAGTGTTTTAAACGTTTAATATTTGCTATGAGAGATGAATACAGTGCCCCACTGGAATAGTATAGAATAATATGAAAGAGAAGAAAATAATTGTTTTTAATCTTCAATTATGTCTCTTATGCACAAGAAGAACCCTAAATAATAGAGAATAAAATGTTACGCATGATTAATTCCAAGCTTGCTAACAATGGTGCAGGTGATAGTAGAAATGAGTTATGTTGCTTCATTTACTGCTTTAAACCAGGTAGAGGTAAATTTGCTGTTTGACAGTTGCAATTTGACAGCCAACAGACTTTACTCACCAACTTCTAGTCCTTTTATAGAGCCAGAAAGTTTAGGGAAGGGCATCCGAGCTGATAAAAACAGGTCTTTTACAGTGAACAAAGTTGTTGGTGATGCTATCAGTTCCAGGGCCCTGTTATCCTGGAAGTAAAGTTTGGTTGTTAGCATGCTTATCCATGAGACCTATTTTAGAGCTACTTGTGGTTGATCTTAAGTCCATTTGTTGTTACTTCAGATTCCTGCTAAGCATCAGGATGAGGGTTAGGGCTGCAGAAGTTTATCGGAAGAGCTTAGTTTTAGTGGTATTTGGGACTCTCAGCAGCGGTGTCATTAAAGATCAGTGAAGTTTAAAAAAAAAAACCTGTACTCCAGCATGGAATTATGGGGATACTGAAGCATTCCACAACTTTGCTTGTTTAGTAATTAGAGTAGCTATAAAAAGAAATGCAGACTGACTCCATACTGGTTGGTTCATTTGGTCTGCATCTCCATGCAATATGTTCTTCCTTGATATTTAGAATTATGGTGTTCTGTTTTATAGGCAATGCAAGAAGAAATATTTGGGATTTATTTCCACACTTCATTTACCTAATACTTCAAATGCATACTTTCTTCAAAAAGTGGAAGGAAAAAAGATTTGGGATCCAAGAATTGCAAACTAATCAATGAGATATTTTCCAAACTAAATCCTTGACAAGTGAACCGGAAGCTAAGGAAATTAACTAAGCTGCATAAAACAAACCTAGCTAAAATGTAATTACATTTTGAAAACTTCCTGTAATAACATGCATAATGAATCTTGGTAGTTGCCTCTGCCTATTTGGAAGTATTTTCACCATGATTTTTTCCATTTAGCAGCCCCCACCCCTGCCATTATTATCTCTTTATCTCACCATCTTGGTACTTTGGACATTGGCTTTCAAGCTCATCTTTCAAAATTAACTTTTTAACCTTTATTTTCTGTTTCTACATACCAAATTTGGTATGAAGCCAAATTTGTCATATTTTTATGACTTACAACATTATTTCTCTTTCCCCTGTGAAGTATGTTTCTTAGAAGTGTCATACACATGTTGGTGTGCATTCTCTATATAACATGCCTAACTTCAGTAGAAACAAGTTTTTCAGATTATTTTGTTTGGTAGTGCCTGCTTTAGCAAAAGGCCCTTCCCTAGTATACTTTTCATCTTTGCTATCTCTTTGGTGGTCTGTTCCTCATTTCTTTTATTTCCTCCAACACATAGAGGAGAAATTGAAAATATAAGGGATGTGAATTATTATTCACAACATTTTTTCCAGGTTAAATAGCTTCCATTTAGCATTTGAGTGATGCATGATTGAACATTTAAGTGTGTATCTATTACATTTTGAGGGGGCTGTGGATTTTTCAATAGGATGCAGGTTGAATAAAGTAGAAGCTTGACAAGATCCTCTGTCTTATTGCCTGTGATTCATTCTCCTCTTGACAACTATGTTTGACCTTTTACAGTACATTTTATCTTACACTAAAGCTTAGTGAGAACAATGCTTTACCATTATCACTACTCATGCCATTTAGTTCCTTGTCCATTAGCCTTCCCACCCTGAAGATACTGTGTTGTAATCAAGAACTGTATTATCTCCCATGAATCTTTATAGTTTTATCTTTATCTTGTCCATTAGCTCCTCCAATATGGGGTGCCACAGGGCTCAGGGCTCTTGCCTCTCCTATTCAACATATACATGAAGCTGCTGGGGAAGATCATCCATTCCCACGAGGTGAAGTATCATCAATATGCAGATGATACACAACTGTACATCTCAGCCCATAGTGATCCCAGCGATGTGGTGGAAGTCCTATCCAGGTGTCTGGAGGCTGTTAGGGTCTTGATGGTGGACAACGGGTTACAGCTGAATCCCAGCAAGACTGAGTGGCTGTGGGTTGGGGGGGGCATGTTATCCTGTAGTTACCATCTTTGGTTCTGGATGGCTCTTCTGCCTCAAACAGACCTGGTGCATAACTAGGGAGTCCTCCTGGACTCACGACTCCTACTTGATGAGCAGGTGGCAGTCATGGCCAGGAGGGCTTTTGCGCAACTTCACATAATCTGCCAGTTATGGCCACTCCTGGACTGGGACTTGTTGCTCATGGTCACACATGCACTGGTCACCTCCAGACTAGACTATTGCAATGCACTCTACATGGGGCTGGCCTTGACAACCCATTCGGAGGCTGCAACTGGTGCAAAATGCAGCTGCCCGCATGGTGATTGCTTGTATTGTTTGAATAAGGGGAGCATTTAGCTCCTCCCTCATCTACAAGCGACCTCAAAAACCATGATCTCAGACTGCTACACAAGAGGCACTCTGGACAGGTTCTTACTTAAAATCTGTCCGTAGTCTTCAGTAATTAGTAAACCTTCCCTTCCCTAAAGAGCAGATGAAGATGATGTCAGGCTTGAAATAATCATTTTTTCCAGAGATCCTCCAGGCAGATTTATGTACCTCTTCCTTCTATAGGGACCATAAACTCATCAAACAATTAGAGGGGGGCTGCTCCTTCTCCCTGTTAAGGTAAATGAAAAGGAACAGGAGGAGAGAAGTGTAGAGTGAATGTAGAGGTTTCTAACCTTTGTAAAGCTGAATACTTCTGCTTGTAATGTAATAAATACATCCACCATGTTTGAAAGCTCCAAATCAGTATGCATTGTATAATAAAATATAGAACACCATGCAAGTTTCATGGAGAATCCTTTTAGGGGTGGGACCTTCAGAATTCTAGGACTGCCAGTCCCAGAGGTTACTAGAATCCTACAGGCATATACATCTGAGACTGGGAGAAGAGAAACTGGAAGGCAAGAGAGATGTCTTTCTACCACCATTATTTGCTTCATTCCATGCACATTGGCTGAGAAGAAGGGAGCAATCTCTCAGTCTCACTGCATTCCAGTGTCCCATGGGGAGGGTAGCCTCCCTCTCCATTAAACACTACAGAGAAAGACACTTGTCTTTTGAGTGAGATGGAACTGTTATATCCATTTTGTCCTTACCTTTACAGAGGAAAGGCCTTTCTTAGGTTGTACAGAACACCTCTTTCTAATTACCTTTGCATTTAACTGTGCATTCCATTGACTGGGTGTTCATTCTACCTTCTCCCTCGGTCTTATACTCATGAAAGGTTGTGAACAGAAAGAAGACAGTGGTACAGCTTATCTTAGATATCACACACACACACACACACACACACACACACACACACACACACATTAGCTTTGATTGGGTTTGACTTAGAAATAATTGGAGAAATAGCCCTCAGCTTAGTTTCCCCCCAGTTATTAAGAGTACAGCTTTTGAGAGGGACATCTTTGTTGCAGAAATGTGGGCATGTGCAAAATGTTGTGTTTGCTTCCAGCTGGTTGTGAGGCAGTTCTGTTGATTAGCTAGACATTTGGAAGAAATGCTGGGCAATTGGGAGAGATGTCTTATCATAATGTAGCCTACAAACTCAGAAAATGAGACATGTGTTTATACAAATCAAAACAATGTATGAGCTACAACCCCTTTGGGGCATAGATATGCTAGACATAATCCTCTACATTCTGATGATGTCTTATTTAGACTATTGCTGTTTTGTTATATGGTTAATCTCTTCTGGAGAATGACTTGGAAAATTCAGCTGGTTCAGAAATATCAGCTAGATGCAAGACTGACAGGGTTTTAGGGTTTTTTAGTTTGAATTTCAACATGCCACCTTATAATAACATATATTAGAAATGATGCAAACTAGTACTTAAGATGATATCAAAGATTGATTAAAACTAACCTTGTTAAATTTATATGGTGTCCCTTTCTAAGGTTTAATAGGCTTTGAGTAGTCAGGATAGTTTACCACTTTTGAGATAATCTGGGTTAAAATTTGCTCAAGGCTACCCATTTCTGCTTCTCTCCTGGGATTTATAGTGGAGAACTGAACTCTCAGCAATTCTAACTCAGTGCATGACTGCATTTCCAAATATGTTGGGATTTACTCCTATTCTACAACAGGTAAATTTAAAGTTCTTTTTGCAGGCTGCATGACACAAATGACAATTCAAATCCCTCTGCCCCTTTTTGCTAGCAAAATGGCATTATTTTTTCTCTCACTTGGGGGCTTCTACTTTTTTCATTTCAAAAAGGATTCAAAGGGGATATTTCCCATGTGGATACATAAAGATTTGGACTGGGTGTCAGTAGAGGAGGAGGAGAGGAGGGGAAGATTTGATTTATTCGATTTGTATGGAGCTCACTCAGCATACGCCGACTCAGAGTGGCTCACAAAAATCACAACATAAATCAACAATATACAAAGTAAGTACACAATAATACAATCTACAAAAAACAACACATAATATACAACAGCATAATACAATACTATAATATAATAATAAAGTCACAACCACATAAAAAAATTCCCAACACAAAGTCCAGGGATGGGGTGGCAGGCGTCCTCAGCCTCAAGGCGGGACCATCTTCTGCCGCTCAAATAAGACAGTAAAGTACAAAATATAATAGAATACAGCAGCATATAACAGCAATACACAAGTCAAAATGTCATGTCATCGCAAAAACAATATCCATCACAAAAATACAAAGAGCATTTCAAAGCCTAACAGTACAATGGCCTCTCCACTCCAGCCGCAGGCAAGCCTGAGGGCAGCGGCAGTGAAGTCCTGCCGTGTGCCACCACAGCAGCCTTTTGTGCCCCAGGGCGGGGCCCGGATGCCAACGGTGGTCCCGCCCCCATCGCTGAAGGAGAAGCACCTGCCATGGAAAAAAAGTGGAAGCACTTTAAAGGAGTAAGGAGAGTAGTGTGTGTGTGTGTGAGTGAGAGAGAGAGAAAGAGAGAAAAGGGTGTAAAGAGGAGGAAAAAAGAGATAAGGGGTGATCCAGCCATCAATATCTTTGACATTTTACTATTTAAACTGTTTAAGGAAAGAGGGAGAGCAGAAAGAGGCAAGGAATTGGTGGCTGTGGCTATTACTACTCTGGCTGGGGATGGGATGGGTGGAGATGACGCACTAGTCCATTTCTGGATACAAAACAAAGCACTATTCTTAACCTCTAAAATCCTAAACAACCTGAGACCTAAGTATCTGAAGGATGACGGTTCAATATGAACCTATGGAAGTATTAAAATTATCTGTACAACTATTTTCAAGAGTTTTAATTGAGGTTTGGTTCACGTTACTCTGTAGCTTCCAATAAAGAATCAGGTCACAAATGGCAAATAGCCCAAAGTATTTTAACTATTAAGCAAATAAAATAATTAAATGACTAATGTACAGTCCTGTAAACCAGGCTTTCCTAAAAAAAAAAAAAATGGGGAAAATTAATTTGGAAAGCATACTTGTTTGAGAGGGGAGGCTGCAGGAATGTCAAAGTGCTTGCAGGACTTCAGTTCAATGGATTTCAGTCCCAGGATGTTATTGTGGTTGGATTGGAATGAAGTAAGCATATGGGTCTGACAGCTCAACAAATGTCACAGATAACCTGTGATTAGACCTAAACATGTATTAGTGTTCAAAAAATGTGCTTGGAACATCAGAGTAATCCTCTGCTTAAGTACACACCAGCCACTAAGCCAAAAGAGCTAGTGTGAGAAGCTGAAGGCATGAGAAAATGTAAAACTCCTGTGTGCTGAGATGCCTTCAACATTTGCTGATGGGACATTATTTATAAGATCTGTTTCTACTCAGAGACTTCTGGAACCAGAGGGAAGAGGAGTGAAAGAGGAGATGATGGGAGACCAGAAAGAAGAAAGATATCTTCAATTTTGTTACAGGACAGGAGTAGCATTGAGCTTAATATTTTTGACTTATTCTTGGGAGGCGAGCTATGAGAAACCTGGGGAACATAGTTAAAAGTAGAGACATCAAGGCAATGGTATTCCCGGTGGCAATGTATGGTTGTGTGAGCTGGACCATAAGGAAAGCTAAGCACAGAAGAATAGATGCCTTTGAGATGTGGTGTTGGAGGAGAGTTTTGAGGGTACCCTGGACAGTGAGGAGAACAAACAGGTTGATCTTAGAAGAAATCAACCCTGACTACTCCTTAGAAGGTCAAATATTGAAGATGAAGCTAACGTGCTTTGGTCATCAAATGAGAAGAGAGGATTCACTTGAGAAAGCCTTGATGCTGGGAAAGGTTGAGGGCAAAAGAAGAAGGGGGTGGCAGAAAAGGAGATGGCTAGATGGTATTGTTGATGCAATGGGCACAGAGTTGGGTGGGTTGAGGAGGATGGTGGAGGACAGAGGTGCCTGGTGGGCAATGGTCCATGGGGTTGCAAAGGGTCAGAATCGACTGTGCAACTGAACAACAAAATAATTTCATGTCAGAAATTATTCTGGGTTAAAAGGATTTTGCAGGAGAAATTCTGCTCAGGGAATGCCCAAATGAGGCTCCTTTAATTAACAAATCACAGTGGCAAAGGGAAAAGCAGAATAATGGGAAAGAGCACTTCTAAATACATACTCAGCTATCTTTGTCATTATTCCTTTTCCGGATGTTTATTCTGAACCACTTGGCCATTTCGCTTGTCAATCTCTCTAGAGATGTTTGCCAAGTAGAATTGGTCAAGGCTGGGAGAGAGAAGGAGGTCTCTGAGTCAGGTTGTCCATCTTGATGTATAACAAACATTGGTGCTTCCCTGCTAGTGGGGAAATACTGCCCTTCAGCCATCAGGATTTGTGTTATTTGTGGAGTATTTTCTGACCCAGTCAGAGATCCAGATTATTGAGGATTAACAGTAAAATTAGGGTTTAACATACACACCATGTGTTTCTTAAACTCATTGACAATGCCAGTGCCCCCCACTAATGGAGCAAATCTACTAATAGCCAGAGCGTGTTAGTTTTTCCTCTCAGCATCCCTGTCCCCCCCCCCCTCAAAAAAGAAAAGGTGAGGGTAGGCATGGCTATTTTCCTTTTATCTCATTACATTTTATTTAGTGGGACAAAAAGGACCTCAGTGGCAAATGGTAACAGATTGTGTGGGCACAGGGTTTGTTTGTTTTTTGGTCACAATTGTTTTGTGCGTATAACAAATGGAAGTCTATCTTGTTCTGGGCTCACAGCTAAAATCCTCTTGGTAAATTGTGTTGAGTACGCCCTTTGAATCTGTGGGGTTTGGGTGAGTAAACTCCTCCATAAATTCCAAGGATTAGCTCGTCTGTTTACAACTCTTATTGGGATGTGGTGGCTCAAGTGGTTAAGCCGCTAAACTCATTGACAGGAAAGTCAGAGTTCAATCCCCGGGTACTGCATGACGGAGTGAACTCTAATTTCTGTCCCAGCACCTGCCAACCTAGCAGTTTGAAAGCAAGAAATTGCAAGTAGATAAATAGGGACCACCTCAGTGGGAAGGTAAACAGCACTCCGTGCACTCCGTAAAGGTAAACAGCATTCCATGTTGAGGCATGCCTACCACATGTCCACAGAGGCCTCTGCAGATGCAGGCAGCACTTGTTTTTTTAAAAGCTATAAACAGAGATGAGCACTGAGCTCTAGAGTCGAATATGACTGGCTTTCGAGCAAGGGCAACCTTTACCTTACAACTCTTCCCATGACAAAGTTAAGAGATTATCTATGACAGTTTAGGCTTGTGTAGATCTTCTAACAGAATATAGCTAAGGAACTAAAATCTCCCATTTTTGTGCATGAAGTTTTTTTAAAAGGTGCAGATTGTGGGGGAGAGACTGAGAGAGCCCAAGACATGTGTTGAGAAATGCAGAACGCAATTTAATATCTGTCTGAATCACTCATTTCTGTTTTAGCGTTGTGTTTCCTAAAGTACCTGTCTGCAGTGTTCAAAGCTATTTTGCAGTAGGATATCTTCAGCAGAAGGAGATACAGCTGTGCCACAGAAAATGGAACTTGTATCTCTTTATAGAATTGGCTCTTAATTGATGTTGATATTTAGGTTTTGGCAGCACATAATGGTGAAAATAAATTTGTTCATATTATGAAATTTACTCTAAGAAGTAAAATATTGTTTTGTGTATAAAAATCTGCATTTAGAAATTCTTCAGACGTGTTGTATATATTTTACCCAACCCATCCTTATAAATTAAAACAGAAATTATTGCTTATAGAAAGAAAGAGAAGCATTCTTTTACTCTAACCATTTCACTGATTTGTTATTTCTGCGATTAACTTCCTATAATATGCATTCAGTGTTGTATTCATTAATGAATTCCACTTAGCTATGCATTTAAAAATGCAAATTTGTGTGTGTCTATTCAGAATTCCCACCTGCATATATATATTTCTTCAGTATTCCTATAGTATTAAAATGCATAGTAAAATGAAATTCATCTTTCCACCCCAGAATATTGGTTTGAAAACACACATGCACACACAAACATGAAATACAGTTTAGGGTATCTGAGATTTCATCTTAATTCTTTAACCTGCAGATATAATTTCAAATGAATACTTAAGTATTCTTGTCACAAGAGGTCTAATTCAAGACCTCTGGCAATCGACTGCAAGAGAAGCAAGCAAAAACAGCAGTATCTTCTGCTTAGACCAGTCATTAAATTCAAGTGCATATTGAGACTTGATAATATTTAATCCCTTTTATCAATCCTGAAAATATGGAGAGGAAAAGAGAGCTACATTAGGTAAAAATTCCATGGCGAGAAAGAAAAGGTACATTTTAAAGTTCAAAAAAGTGAGAATTAGTTATTGGTAAGAAACCGATAAACAATTCTCAGAATTTTTAGGTACTCATGTATATTAGGTTGGCAGCAAAAACAGCAGGATGCTTCAATTAACATTGCTTGCTCTCAGCAAATACTTATGGTTCTGATTTTATTTATGCAATTATAAATTAACGTGTTCTGATTAATTTCTGACCCCAGCTTGCTCTGTCTTTTAACATTTGTTTGTTTCATTTCACTTTTCTCCTGGCAGTGGGATTTTAATTTTAATTTTATATGATTTAATCTTCCAGTGTCTAAACATTTCGGTATTTTTTAATGTAAATTCTCCTGTCTCTTCATAACATCATTTTATAATTGCTTTGCATTCAGCTGTATTGTGAGTCTTATCATACTTTCCAACACCATGAAAATATACTGTATTACCAGACCATCACATCTAAAATAGGTTCTGCTTTTGAGCTTGGAGACATTTGTGCTGGCAGTAGTAATTCAAAGGAGTACCTTTCTAGTTTTTAATGGGAAAAGATGCAAAAATACCAAGATCTTTAACAACCCAGCCTTAACTATGAATGGACAACTGAACAGATTTTGTGAAGGAATTGTTGCAAATTGATTTGTTTAAAAAAAGCACCGTAAAGTAGGGAAAGGATGTGCTAAGACAGCGCTGGCTATGAAACAGAGATGAGCACTGAATCCTAGAGTCGGATACGACTGGCTTTCGAGCAAGGGTTACCTTTACCTAAGGGCTGACTATAAGAGGAGAGTTATATGCTGCATCTAGGTTTTCCTGTGTAGGGACTCTTACAGAACATTTTCTTTTTATATTCTAAAGGTTATTTATTGAGGTCACAGAAAGAACTGAGCAGCTTCACCATGTGTCTGTTCAAAAGTAACCTGAATACAAACTTGGCACAATATTCTAACTGCTGTGTACTAATTAGGTCAGCTTGCCTCCTTTTGCTTGGCAAAATACATCTGAGAGTAACTTTGCCATCTATCATTCTGCTTCAACATTGGTCTTAGCTCAGTTTTCATGAGGAGTCCGCAAAGTCACTTATGCAATTCTCTCGCAGGGCAGAGCATACCTTTCCCTGGTGTATAGTTTCAGTGTTCATTTATCTGTGTTAAGTACACTTGTGGCTTGTTGCTGCCAAATTGGTTTTTATGCATTGCCAGGCTATGGGATCAGCTGCAAGCCATTTTAAAAATTGCTGTATTTTTCATTGCAGGCGCACCCCCCAATAAAGGACTCAGACACTGATGAAAGTGGATAACGGCATTGGGCCACATTTATTGATTCATGCCCTAGTCCGAATTATAAATTTCTATTGGTAATTGACCAATTATAATTCTTAAGGCAAGCAGGCCGAAGTAACACTGGTAAGGTACCACCCAAAATTGCCAACGGCAATTGTTACAATGTATCTATTTGTATCAATTTGTTTGTTGACAACAAACAAATTGTTGACCGTAGTCAATGTCTAACTAATGACCCCACCCTCTGACGCGTATCCGTGAAATCACGGGGTGATGCATGCTGTCTAGCTGTAGCCATCACCCCGTCGCCTGGTTCGTCGTTGACCGGACAACGTTTAACCAACTTATGCCTGTCTAGTGTTGTCCAGTCAATTGCGAACCTGCCGGATACCTGTGGGTCATAAATGTTTACCTTACCAGTGTTACCCGCCACACGGGGAGGCTTCCCAAAAGGCTCACCGCCCCCCCCCCCAAGACCGTCAGCTCGGTCAACAGGCCTGCTCGCCAGTCCACTAACAAGAGGTCCATACCTCCCTGCGACAGATGGGCCCCATCCCCTGAGTAAAGCTAGTAATTTTGCAGACTGATGGCGGGGAGGCGAATGACGCGTCCCCCACCCTTGTCGAAAAGGAACCGGGCAATAGCCCCGTTCACGGAGTGTCGGCTCGGTCAAGAGCCTCAAGGCCGAACGCTCCCCTGTAAGCGTACCGTGGTATCGTGTCCGACCAATTGAGGGTTGTGGCAGGCCACAGATAATGTGAGTAGGGCAGGTCACCGCAAATCGCAAGCTTCCGCGCTAGGCCAGTGACCTGTCCCAAGCCATTGCCCCCAAGGTACATAACCAGGACATCAGGCGAGTCAGCATCCCTGATGTATAAAAGGAATGGCAACAGTTCCCACCATAACATGCCGCGCTTACCATACCACCTGAGACGTGCGGATGCACCCAGTCCCAGTCGGGGTCCCCACTCTGTCGCCGCAGCGTAACGCGCTGCCCTGTGCAGCGTAACGCGCTGCCCTGTGCAGCGTAACGCGCTGCCCTGTGCAGCGTAACGCGCTGCCCTGTGCAGCGTAACGCGCTGCCCTGTGCACGTGGCTATGGCCCACCAGCCATACTGTCACCGGTGTAATACGACACCCAAGGTCTGTCAAGGAAAAAAAGGGGGGGGAGAAACAGTGCAGTGACTAAACTGGTACTCACGGCTGAAGAGGGCGAACACAAAAATGAAAACATTGTGGTCCCCACCCTCCCATGCGGCATATTTCAGCCCCGGAGTACCCAAAAACAGCTGCAGTAGAAGCCGCCCCCATCCTGAATGAATGGGTGCCGCAACGAGCCCCAGGGAGGCCAACACTGGCTAGTGCCTTCCCGGCACCCTCCAAAATTGAAATTTAGTAAGGGGAGACCCACCTTGGTGACAGAAAAACGGGCCATGGTGCGTGCCACGCAGTGCAAGGAAATCCTGTAGGGCACCAACCGGACAGATGTCTGCCAAAGAACATCGTAGCAGTCTTACTCCACTGCCTACGCCGTGCTGATCCGTTTTAGAGGAGCGTATCCTCAACTGAGCCCAATCATTGGCCACATAGACATCTTCGAGTTCCAGTGCCCTACGACTCGCATCCGCCTTAGACAGCATCACAAGCTCGCTGATGCGGAGCGCTCCAAAAAAGGCTACCGTTGTAGCCGCATGAAACAGGGCTGCCTCATACCTATCAAAACATAGGTCATGCCAGCCCCGAGCTAGTTGGGTAAGAACCCCTGGGGAAATTGGGTGGCGGTCGTCCAGGCTACGCCCACGCTCCCGCACCCACCCCTCCAAAACGTGTCTCACAGGAAAGTCAGCGGTATTGTCCGCATGACCGCCTACTTTGGCCATGAAAGCCAGCGCTGACAGCCTGGATGCTATGGTACGAGGCGCGAGGCCCTGGGCATGTGGGTGAACCATAAATCGAAGGATGTGGGCCACTGGGATCGGCCAGGTGACTGGCAGCCGGAATTGGGCACAGAATGCTCGGAAAGAATTGAATGCGTGGTGATACGCCTTACGCGTGCGTGGCGCTAGCGACATGCCGATCGCCTGGTCACCTCTCCTTGCCAATGGTCCATATCCCGTCCGGGAGTGGCGAGGGAAATTCCTCCGCATCCGGGGCCAAGGCGCGGAACCGGGAGATCTGCAGGCGGGACAAAGCGTCAGCGATATCATTATTGACACCCGGGACATGCCTGGCCCTGAACAGCACATTGAGGCGCAGGCAGCGCAATACAAACTGGCGCACCAGGTCCATGACCCTGGGTGATTTAGAGGTTTGTGAGTTGACAATGTGGACAACGGCCGCATTGTCACACCAGAAATGAACAACCGAGTTGGCCCACTCCTCACCCCATAGCATCAAGGCCCCCAGAATGGGAAAAAATTCCAGATAAGTAAGATCACGCAGGCAACCCGTGCCAGACCAGGCTGGTGGCCACCCACCATAGGCCCACTTCCCATTGAAGTACATCCCGTAACCCAGGGATCCCGAGGCATCAGACTGTATCTGGAAACGAGGGGAAGCCAGAAGGTCAGACCTCCGAAATGACACCCCATTAAACTCCCTCAGAAACTGGAGCCAGATAAGCATATCTGCCTTAATACCCTGGGTCAGTCTCACCCTATGGTGGGGCCTGGATAAGGCTGTCATGGCATCGCACAAGCGCCGAGCAAATGCCCTGCCCGGTGCGACCACCCTGCAAGCGAAATTGAGGTGACCATGTAGCACCTGCAGTTCCCGCAGTGATGCCTTGCGTTTAGCAAGCAAGTCCGAGATAAGGGCCACTATCCTTGACACCTTATCCCCTGGTAATCTAGAAGCCTGCGCTACCGTGTCAATCTCCACCCCCAGGAACACTAACTGGGTAGATGGGCCCTCGGTCTTTTCGGGCGCTAAAGGGACACCAAGTTCCTCCATTAGCGTCTGAAATGTGTTGAGGAGACGTGTGCACGTGTCCCAGCCCCGTTCACCCCCGAATAAAAATCATCCAGGTAATGGGCTACAGACCGGGACCCTGACCTGCGGACAAAAGCCCACTCCAGGAAGGTGCTGAAACGCTCAAATGCCGAGCATGATATGGAACAGCCAAAAGGCATGGCCTTATCGAAATAATATTCTCCCCGAAACTTGAAACCCAGCAACTCAAAGTCACCCGGGTGGACCGGCAGGAGTCGAAAGGCAGACTTAATGTCGCACTTAGCTAACAGCGCACCCGGGCCACATGAGCGCACCATGCGCAGCGCTTGGTCAAAAGATGTACACCTGACCGAGCAAAGGTCATCAGGGATAGCATCATTGACCGCTCTGCCGGCTGGGTAGGACAAGTGATGAATCAGGCGGAACTCACCCTGTGATTTCTTGGGCACTAAGCCCAAGGGTGACACTTTAAGGTTGGGGAACGGGGGTGCAGGGAAAGGGCCAGCGACCCCGCCCGCATCAATCTCCTTAGCAATGCTGGCAGCAGCCACCCCCTCCCTTCCCCTATGGGACAAAAGGTTGGGTGCGTCTTGGGGGGACCTATCACCCGTGAAAGGAATACGGAACCCCAGTCGAAAACCCTGAAGCAGGTAAACTGCATCTGCCTCCCTCGGGTACAATGCGAGCCAACGCTCCAACATGTCCACATTAATTGGGGAGGGGGCCTTTCGATGAACCAGCTCCCTCTGCGGCAGTCTTGCCAGCCCCTTGTCCACCCCTACCCCTGCCCCGCATCCCTCCAGGCCTCGGGCAGGCGGATGTAGCATGGGGGCCAGCACAAGAGGGACACTCATGCCTGAACCGGCAATTCTTCCTATTGCAGGAACCATTGGACGAGAAAGTCCAGCACAGCAGGCGGGCTGGAACCCCCTGCCCTGCCACCTGGCGGGGTGTCTGCACTGGGGCCGCCCGCTGGACCGCATGTCCACAATGGTATCTTTCCCCAGGTGCAGGGCGCGTGGGAGTCATGTACAGAAGCCACAGCTTCTGGCAGGGCTCGTCCCACCTCATCTCTGGGTGCAGGGGAATTCGCATACGGAATTCTTCATCGTAAGCCAACCACGACGGGCCCGGGAAGCCAACCATCACCCGGTATATATTGTCCAAATACTGGACCATCGGGATTGCTAGATCTGGCCTGGCCGTGAGGTAAACCGCCATGTATATGAGGTACGCTGGCAGCCAGTTGGCCCACGTGCGTGGCGGCTTACGACGACGTGCCTGTTCCTTATCCTTTTCATCCTGCCCCTCCCTCTCCTCCTTGGTGGGCTCTCTGTTAAGAAGGGAGAAGATGTCCACATACTCCCCACGCCAGATCTTTTCCTTGGTAGCCTGGGCCAGATGATCCCCAAGGGGCAAGGAATACCCCGCTGTCGGCAATGCCGACATCAGCACGGTGGGAACTGTGGGCATTGCGAAAGGAGCCTGGACCAACCCGGTCACCCCTAACACGTTCCCCACTGAGCAGGAGGTGCCACCCCAAACAGGGCCCTGGGTGGGAAGTGAAGTCGCCGGGTGGGACGTCGGCGACTGAACCGTCGCGCCACCCGTACGAGGCCACGGCCACTGAAATGTTCCCCCCAATGTAGCCAGGTGTGTGGGTGTACTAGATTGAACCGCATACTCACATGCTGCACCCCCGTGGGCCACCCCCACCGGGGGTTCCGGCCCACTGGGGGCGTCAGAGCTCACGACCGCGACTGAGCTTGCTGATGGGGCCTGCTCCGCACCAGCCTGTTGATTGGGGAGCTGCGAGGCAGTGGCCGACGCCGGCCCACGCGCCTCGGGCAGCTCGACCTGTCCCGCCGCCTGCCGGAGCCCGGCAGACAAAGCATCAACCTGCGCCCCAAAAGGGACCCCCGGGTGGTTAATAGAAGAAGGCCCCGAAGAATGGGCCATGCCAGGGGCAGGGGCCATTGCTTGTGGGCCGGGGGCCGCGGCCCCTGCCGGGCCGGTATGCGGACGGCCCGCCTCAGGCCAAGGGGCTATCAACCCCATCCCACCGGTCCTGGTGGAGGGGGGCTGCTGAGGAGGCGCAGTCGCGGTCCTCCGACCCGGCTGGCACCTCCGCGCGGAGCGAACCGCGTTCGCAGTTGCCTTCTTCTTTGAGGGCATTGCAGCTAACCGATGGGAAGCCGAAAAAGAAAATCAGCAGCCAAGAGGCTTCCCGGTGAAAGGCACGAGTGACGGAGGTAAGAGGAAAAAACTTCTCCGCTCCGTCGCTTCGCAAAATGGCAGCGCGGCTGCCTCGTGGCCACCCCTTTTATAAGGGAGCTGGCCACGCCCCCTAACTACCTGGATGCCTTCGTCCAGTGGGGGGGCCCGCAAAGAGCGCGGTGGCCATTTTGGCGCCGCGCTTGCAATAGAGACTGCTGTTCAGGTGAAGCATAGGCTTCTGCTGTAACTTATGAGAGCTTTGCCGGCCTGTTCAGTAATAAAGAATGTCTCTGACCATGATCAAAGTGCTTTTTCGCAGTAATATCATCATCATCATCATTACATTAGAACTGCAGAGCTAGAAGGGACCCTATTGATCATCAAGTGTGGCCTCTGTCACGAAGGCCCAGTGGGGAATTGAACTTCCAGCTCAGATACCAAAACTACTGAACTATCCAGCATTTCATCTTAGACTTATTTGTAATCATGAGACAAGACAAACAGCTATTTTTAGGGGGGCAGAGGGTATTGTTGTATAATACCTTGGATACCTTGGAGTCGTTATTCAGCAAGGCGTCCGTGCATTGGTAGACATTTCCCCAATGACATTCCACACATGCAAATGGACCTGAAAAATCGAGTCCATTTACATGCTGATATTTAGCCGTTTGGATATCACGTCACCTGCTGGCTAGGCAGACCATAATTAGTCGTTATCTGGAATTGGATAATCCTCAACTACCACAGCTTTGGCTACCAACATTTGCATCATTAACAAAATTCCCTCAGAAAGGATGCCATTACGAAGTGCTAATACAATGGAATGTAACTTGCAGTACAGTTTAATTAATTCCATAGTTCTAGGCAGAAGGAACTGGCATTTTTAAAAAACATTATGATAGGAAGACACAGTATCTTTTATGTGTGCTGAAATGAAGGTGGGGCAGATGGTTTGAGTTGCAAAAGGCTCGTGTGTACTTTCATAGCTCAATGAATATCCAAGAAGCATTGCCCTCACTTCGAACTGACCTTGTGACATTGTCACACTGTCATATTTAACTTGTGCAACATTGTCATGTTTTGTATGAGATGCATTTTCAGAAAGACGAAAACATCCCATTGAAGACTGGATGGTGAACAGTGTCATTCAGGAATTTTCTTCCCTGAAAGCCCCAAAAGATAGATGCTAGAACTAAAACAAACTGAACAGGCAAACTGAATGTGCCAGTTCTAATCCACAGTACCCAAGGGACTACCAGTATAAACCACTTAGGAGGTAATCTTGGAAGAGATGCATTGTTCAAGATTTTCTAGCCCCATTACTGGCTGTTGGATTAGAGGAGACCCAATCAAATTTATACACATAATTGGAGTTAACAGGTGATAAAAGGAGAATCCTTTCTGAGGGAATTTTGTTAATATTGCAAAAATTGGTAGCTAAAGTGGTAGTGATAGTTGTAAAATAAATTTACAACAATACCTGCAGTTTCATTTCTAAGCTTCAAAACCTTCAATTCTAGCATCTACCTGTATTTCTTACTAAGATTTTGTTGTTTCCTACATCACATTTTTTTTCATCTAGAAAAACTAAATATATGGAGGCAGAATAATAACAGGATTTTAATCCTTGTGATATATGTGCAGATACGCAGTTGAAAACTGAGATTCTGATTGCTGTAGTCCAAAAATAACAATTTCAAGCTCTGTTTCTATCAGTGTGTGAGGTTTGCCAATCCAGTGAGAAGACATAGCAAGAGAGAGAATATTTTGTTAAGTCATCTGTCTCAGGGGATCTTTACTATCCAGACCTGCAAAACCCACAATTTGTATGTTACCTGGAAGAGTTTTTTAAATGGTAGTTAATTTATTAGTCACTTTTCTGCAAACTGCTCAGGGTGACAAACAGATATTCCAGTTCCAATTCAGACCAACAGTTAAACAGATAATCTCCCTCACAACAGCTGGAACACTGAGATCCACAGCAGCAGCCCATAATAAAATACCCTTGTGAAAGAGGAGGAATTGCCTAACCCTAGAACAGCATTTCCCAAACTATGTTCCGCGGAACACTGGCATACTTCAATTCCCAGAAGCCTAAATCAGCACATTGGCTGATCAGTGCTTTGGGGACTTGACTTAGGCTTCTGGGTGTCAGCTTGGTTAACAGCCCACTCCTCTCCTCTCACCCTTGGCTCTCCCACATGCCCCTTAACTCAGGTATTATCGGCACTTCCAAAGACTCTGCAAGGTCCGGGCTAAACCAAAGCTGAACTCAAACACCTGCCTTCAGTTAGGCAGACTCCTTGCTATATTAAAGCAAGTAACCTGTGAATTGTTTCCTGGAGCAATTCATTAACATAAGGGAGAGTTACAGATAAGGTAGCATGAAAATGTGGCTAGATCTCTTGTGACCCCAAAACAATAACACGACGTCATGGTAAAAGAAAAGGTTTCTTTATTTCCAAACACACGGCATCCAATTCAGTCCATAAAACAGGTTCCAGATCTAATAAAATTCACTAACATAAGGGAGAGTTACAGATAAGGTAGCATGAAAATGTGGCTAGATTCTCTTGTGACCCCAAAACAATAACACGACATCATGGTGAAAGAAAAGGTTTCTTTATTGCCAAACACACAGCATCTAGTTCAGTCCATAAAACAGGTTCCAGATCTAATAAAAATAGGTTCCCACCTGAAATCAAAATAAACCTGTCTTATCTAAAAATCTTGTGTTTCATTTTGTATTCCTCGTCTTTTAAGACCAGATTGAGCTTTGATCGGATTAACCCATGTTTGCTCTTTCCACTCCAAACTCCAACCACCAGCTAACAGACACATGTTCCCCTATAGTGGAACATGGCTGCTGGGTAGCAAATTAGCATACACCAATAGAAATACACCAAAAAGACTAACAATGTCTTTCCCACGGTCGGTTCCCAGCCAAGAGGCTCTTTACCCACCTGGCATTCTTGTGAGCAGAGGCTGCATATATTCTCCGACCACAAGGCCAGGAATTTATCAGCAACCAAAACATATTGCTGTCTGTCTGTACCCTGCATGAGAAAACTTAACAGAAAGAAATACACACAATATGAGTCCTTAAGCAACAAGTACTCCATCTTGAATCTACTACAATATCCAGGGGTCAGTTAATACTCCTGACACTGGGAATTGGAGTCCAAAATCCAAAGGTTGGGAAACACTGCCCTAGAATATGTCATGCAGCAATGAGATGACTTGAAAGATATTTTTCTATAATACCAGAAACTTCACAAGGAAAGCCTTCTTGGTTTAAAATAAAAAGTGTGAAGAAATGGCAAGAAGGTGGCTTTCAAATAGGAGAGCAAGATGTGTTTCTTTCCAAGTAAAACAAAAGCAGTTCTGACCATGGGAGCAGGATATTCTTCTATCCTCCAAAGATCTGACAACTGTGGATTCAGGCAGGAAGGAACACAGTCAGTAGGTGCCAGCACAGCAGTCAACATTCAGCACTTGACTGTCAGCATTACATGCTTGATATTGACCAAAGGAAGCTGTCTTAAAAATAGAGGACTGTATTTTGTAGAGCATTTCTTCTAATACTGTTAACGCAGTCGCAAAACATTCTGCAGATTTATTCTGTTTTCAGCAAAATAATTTTGTTCACCTTAGTGGTTTTATATTTTGCTTGCTGTCCTGGATCCACTTTTACCACACAAAACCTTTGGTACTACTATCATGCTAAGATGTTTTGTGTATTGTTTGGGGTCATTATCCTTCTTTCTTTGCTGCAAAAATATACCTTTATGGAAAAGATGTCACTATATTCTGCCACAGTCTCACATTTTGTTGTTGTTTTGTTTGTTTATTAACCTAGGCACTTACTACATTTCTCTGTGTGGAGATGTACAGATTGCCATGGGAACAGATTAAATGATGGCATTGAATAAGAATGCCTTCCATATTTTCTTCCTAGTTAGGAAATGAAAAGCTAGTGCTAAAAATGGAAATAATGGGGTAAATGTTGAGTGATGCTCCTAGTAAGATCAGAACCAAAGAAATGCATGACAATTGTTGGGCTAGCTAAAGCCTGTTGATTTTTCTGTGTTGCTTCTTGTTGAACTAATTTTGGACTTAGCTGTGTCTGTGCTATGATACACTTGGCTTAAAAAAAATGATCAACTCTGTTGAAATTAATATTATGGTAACAATTATTGTTTGTGTTAATGATTTACTTTCCTAATCAGCCTCTACGGTAATATATTTAGATTATTTTAAGTTTAGGGTTAACAATAAATCAAAATCACTTCTTGCAATTGTACCCTTAACAGAGCAATCCTGTGCACATTTACCTAGAAGCAAACTGTACTGAATTTTCAGTCAGGTTCACTACAGGGAAGACATGCATAACATTCCTCTTTTAATCAGTAATATGTAAGACCTAGCATGTGGCACTTACAAGAGTACAATGCAAACATGAATTCAGATAATATTTGACATGTGGTAATTTCATACACTGCACAACCATCTTGTATAAAATAGTATTGCTGATAGTTTTATGGGGGTAATTAATACATTTAAACCTCTTCATTAGGTAAGCAGGTATTACTGAATTATATTCAGAACTAGAAACACATAAAGATATAAAATCTTTTTTAATTGCTGGGACTTGCAATCTTTTTTTAAGAAGATTAAAACACATGAAATCATTTCAAAGAATTTAAAACTGTTTAGAACATATGAATGAATGTAAGCAGTCAGTACTTCTGAAAACTGTTACAATTATAAAACCAAAGAACTGCACAGTCAAGCCAAGATCTTTGAACCACAAAAGGCTCTAGGTAACTGGATGCTGAAATGAAATCAACATTGTCATCATTTAAATATCCAGTGGGGAGAAAATGCGGCAGCTGAAATGCGGCAGCAGAGAAAGCTGTCTCTGCATCTCCATATAACACAGTTCTTCAGGCATATATGAAGAGAGGCACATGTAAGCATGTAGGTCTTTGTAAGTTATCATTAACACCTTGAACTGAGATCAGGAGTGTAAATAGCAGGTGGTGCAATTCTTTCAGAAATGATGTGAATGTGGTTCAGTAATACCTTTAAATGTTCAGCTGTTACATATTGCTCTCACTGTAGCATCCATGTCATCTTTAAGAGATGCCGCCACAAGGAGGAGGTACTACAGCAGGGGTGGCTAACCTTTTTTTTTCCAGCAGGCCTGGCCATGCCCAGAAATAAAAGCATTTACAGCTGACATAAATGGACCCACTTCTATGTTTACGTCAGTGTGTGTTTGTGCATGTGTGGGCACATTTTACAGATGACATAAACATGCCCGCTTCCACTTCCAGGTGCGGTGGAGGCAGCAACAGGCCAGATGGGATGGCATGGGGGGCCAGGGCCGGCCCACGGGCTGTAGGTTGGGAACCCCTGTACTACTAACTGTAAGCTTCCCTGTAAGCTAACTGGTATGGAGGAGAGTTTTGAGGTACCCTGGACAGGTTGATCTTAGAAGAAATCAACCCTGATGCTCCTTGGAAGGTCAAATAGTGAAGATGAAGCTAAAGTACTTTGGTCATCAAATGAGAAGAGAGGATTCACTTGAGAAGGCCTTGATGCTGGGAAAGGTTGAGGGCAAAAGAAGAAGGGGGTGGCAGAAAATGAGAACGACTAGATGGTATTGTTGATGCAATGGGCACAGAGTTGGGCAAGTTGAGAGGGATGGTGGAGGATAGAGGTGCCTGGCACACAATGGTCCATGGGGTTGCAAAGGGTCAGAATCGACTGTGCGATTAAACAACAAAAAAGTTACTGTAACTGGGAAGTTACAAGTGTATGGAGCTATGGTGGCCAGGCTTTCCCAATCCAGGAAATGTTTGTGGCTGGCAGGGCAATTGAAACTGGATCTGGCACTGCACATAATACTGGAAGAGACATGGTGTTTTGCTCTGCATATCTCTTGTTACTCAAGGAATGGGAAAACTGATTTCAACTGATTTTCTCCCTTCTTTTCTGTCATTTCAGGACTATACATTGACAATGTACTTTCAGCAAGCATGGAGGGATAAGAGGCTTTCGTATAATGTAATACCTTTAAATCTTACACTGGACAATAGAGTAGCAGATCAGCTTTGGGTTCCTGATACCTATTTCCTGAATGACAAGAAGTCATTTGTACACGGTGTCACTGTGAAGAACAGGATGATTCGTTTGCATCCAGATGGAACGGTGCTTTATGGTCTCAGGTCAGCATAAAATATTTTAAACAACATATCTAAACCTAAGGCTAATTCTGTTTTATCTTCCTTCCTAGCTTTTCATTATGCCAGTTATACTCTTTTTCAGGCAGTTTGTGAGTCATTTTCCTGTCTTAATTACTTTGAGAGAATATAAGCTTTACAGAGACAAAAACAAGAAAAGGGGAAGAAAAAGGTTTTTTGGGCTGAGCTGTTGGAGTTGATCTCTGATAGAGCAGCTGGATGTTGTGCACGCACACTTGGAGATAGGTTTTACAAAGTTAGAGTAACGCTACACAGTGGGTAAAATTATGTTCACTTCACAGGAGCCAGGAAAGAGAGTGGAGGAAATTGCCACCCTCTACTACCTTGTTAGCATGACTTTACTGTAACCATCAAGCTTTGCAAGAGGCTCACCTACAGCAGAGCCACTTTAAGCTGCAAGTAAGAGTTGGCTGTCAGTTTCTTCTCTGCTGATTTTCTCCTTGTACATCAAGTAGTCATTGGAAAATAAGGCAAATGTGACTGTTCCAATCCCTGATCATTTTCCAGCAATAGTTTTCAATGCAATCCCCC
Organism: Bradypodion ventrale; assembly: GCA_035047345.1. NCBI lineage: Eukaryota > Metazoa > Chordata > Lepidosauria > Squamata > Chamaeleonidae > Bradypodion > Bradypodion ventrale. Next base: position 279,781,226 of record JAWDJE010000002.1, on the reverse strand, counting down.
CCTCCCAGACTAATTTCTAGGTAAGTGAGTGGCCCAGACTAGTGTCTGGTAAGCAAACAATGATAAAAAGTCAGGCACCTACTGATTCTTTATTTTTATTTTAACGATGGATACTTTAACAACAGGTGCAATAACTTATTTTGTTCTAGACCAGTGTTTCCCAATCTTTGGTTTTTGGACTTCAGTTCCCAAAAGTCTAAGTTAATTCTCCAAAGCTCTGATCAGTCAATGTGCTGACTTAGACTTCTGGGAATTGAAGCCCCCCTGTGGGGCATTTGCCACATGTTGGGAACCACTGTTCTAGAGGTATTCTCTCTTCTGTGTTTTATTACCTATATTTGCTGATAACTAAAGCTTTTTTTGAGGAGGAATTATTGTCTTGAATGGTTTGATGAACAGCATCAGCATATTTGACCTGTGTTGTTATATTGTTAGCATTTATAAGATAAGAACAATTTCAGCATCTACACGACATATGAGAATTGCTTCTTTTCCATTGTTAATTTTTGCCATCATCATATTTCAAATGAGTTTGGTTAAACAGCATACCATAATATGAGAAGTCATACTCGCAAACGAAGACTGTATACTTCCCTCTGTGTGATCAGTTGCAACGCAGAGCAAGCCAGTTTTGGAAGGCCAGTTGCTACTGCAAACTACTCTTGAGGGTGGGGTTGGGGATTCAAAGGTTATGGAAAAATCAGGAAAGTCTTCAGTATTAGCCTCCCCCTCTACCCAACCGACTACTCACCTCCTTACAGATCCCTCACTCCTCATTTCCAGCCTCAGTTTGCCACAGCATCCTTCATTCAGCAATGAAATACCTCAGCCAGAATCCTACAGTGAAAATCTGTATTCATAAGAGTTGTTGCCCAAGTAGTTCTCATGTCTTGCCAGTTTTCTTTGCACAATTGATTGTGGAATTAGAATATAACTGAATGTATGATGGATGGATGATAGCATAACGTACACCGCTTGCAAAACTGTCCACTTATGCCCTGCAAATCGAACAGGATTCTGGCCTGTATATTAAATGTTCAAGTTCTTCTGTCCAGATAGGAGAATGCTGCTATCTTATAAACAGGAAAAAATAGACTTGTTTCTGTATATGATGAACCTCTTTAGCAAAGCAAGCTGGTTTCTTGTTTCCATAGTATTGTGACATGTTCTAAACAATGAGTCAACAGTTGGTCTCCAGGAACTTCTGAGACTTTAAAGTTTAAGGGAATCTGAACTTCTGTGAACCTCCTTTTCCTTTGTTTTGATCTGACAGAAGAAATAGAAGGAATCTAGTATAAATGTCATTTGTAAGGCAGTTGGAGACAGAATTCTTTGATTGTGGAGTGGGGATGTCTAACCTTAGCAACTGTGATATCAGATAATTAATTGCTGCTTGTTGTGACTATCATTGCCTCTTTATACTTTCCTTTAAAGCCAATAATCTTGTGTGAATTATTCCTGTATTGGGAAGAAAATAATAGGATGCAGAATGCAAGTTTTAACTATCATCGAGCATAGTAGGTTTCATATCAAAGAAAGAAAAATTAGAATAATGTCCATAATATTTAGGATTTAGAAAACCTATTCTTTCTAAAAATTAAAAGCTCTTTCCACAAAAATTGTGCTAAAATCTGAACTAGAAGATTTGCTTATATTCATAAATACCTGGCAATATTTTATCTCTGCCTAAAGAGAAGAACTCTGGAGATGTGTCTTGGCACTTTTCACATTAGCAGGGATTCCTGATAAGGACTGATGAAGTGCTCTATGTTAAAAATGGTGAGATGTTTATTGACACCATGATTTGAACCTAATTGCGGATACCCCTTCGCCACCTTCTCTCTTTGCAGACTGTATTTTAGTACAGTATCAGTTACATAATGCACAGAAAGAAACAATTTTGGGAGGGTAGGCATGGAGAACAACCTTATAACTGTACTACCAGTCTTTTATATATGCATTCCATTTTTTATTAGATAGTTTGAGGGACTTCCTATTTCCCAGAATTTTGCAGTATATTCACCAAAGTTTAACATTAATCAATGAAATGCTGGGATACCAGCTCTGTTGAGTTTCCTGGAATGTGCTATCTGGCCAAACAGACAGCAGATATTTTGAATGTCCAGAGGGAGATGTCTAAAATCAAATCACAAAAAAGGAACCTCTTCTTCTTCCATCTCTAGCCCAGATGTGAAACTGCCAGATTGAAGCCACCTTTTGGTGAATTCATTCCATAGTTCTGCCTGACCTAGTGTGAAAAAGATTAGCTGGTACAAGGTTGTTGTTGCCTGGGATACACCTGGTTGTGGTTCAAAACTACCACAATCTTTGAGGTGGCTCTTTGCAGGCGCACGCACCCAAATAAAGACTCAGACACCGGTATTGGATTAAAGGCATTGGGCCACTTTTATTGAATAATGCCCTAGTCCGAATTATCACTTTCAATTGGTGTATCATCGAATTGTAATTCTTTAAGGCAAGCAGGCCGCAGTAGCACTGGTAAGGTTCCACCAAAATGCCAATGGCTATTGGCTACATGTATCAATTTGTATCAATTTGTTTGTTGACACAAATTGTTGACCGAAGTCAATATACTATCTACTGACCCCACCCTTTGACGTGTATCCGTCCAAATATCAAGGTGATGCAGGGTGTGAAGCTCCTAGCATCACCCCGTTCATGGTTCACCCTTAACCGGCCAATGCTGTTTCACCTGTACCTATCTACGTGTTGGCCAGTCAATTGCGAACCTGCCGGATACCTATGGGTCATAAATCTTTACCTTACAAGTGCTACCCGCCACACGGGGAGGCATCCATGATGACTCACCGCCCCCCCCCTGACCGACAGCTCGGTCACCAGGCCCGCTTGCACGTCCTCCAGGAAGAGGTGCATACCTCTGGCCAACAGGTGGATCCCATCTCCTGCATACAGGCTAAAATCCTGCAACCCTATCCCCGGGTGTCGAATGGCTGTCCCCAAGCCATTCTCAACAAGAAACCGGGCAACAGCCCTGTTCACTGACCGCCGGGCACGGTCCAAACCATGGAGATCCATGCCTCCTCTATAACAGTGTCTCGGCACGATGTCAGACCATAGCAACCCTGTGTACGGCCATAAATGATGTAGAAACGCCAGGTCACTGCACACCGACATTTTTAAGGAAAGGCCAGTGATCTGTGCGAGATCATTGCCGCTGAGGTGCAGAATCAGAACATCAGGCGGTCCAGCATCCCTGATGGACATCAGGAATGGCAACAGTTCCCGCCATCTTATGCCGCGCACACCATACCACCGTATACGTGCGGATGCATGCAGCCCGAGATGGGGTCCCCACTCCGACGATGCAGCATACTGTGCCGCCCAGTGCACATAACTGTGGCCCACCAGCCATACTGCCACCGGTGTGTGTAGACACACAGGGTCTGTAAAAGAAGGAGAAGGAATTAAGGACATAACTAGGTACTCATACAGTGAGGGGACGTACATATAACGAAAAACACGTGGATCCCCACCTGCCCATCCGACATATATCAGCCTCAGAGTACCCAAACGCAGCCGCAGTTGATGCGGCGCCTATCCTGAATGAATGGGTGCTATAACGAGCCCCAGGGAGGCCCACACTGTGAAGTGCCATCCCGGTCACCCTCCAGAACTGAAATTTGGTAAGGGGAGACCCATCCTGGTGGCAGAACAACAGGCCAGGGCGCGTACCACACACTGCCAAAAATGCATGTAGGGCACCAACCAGACAGATGTCAGCAAATGTACATCGTAGCAGTCTAACACCACTGCCTACTCCATGCTGATCGGCCTTTGAGGAACGAATCCTCAACTGAGCCCACACCTGGTTGATAGACACATCTTCGAGTTCCAGTGCCCTACGAGACACGTCCCCCTTTGACAATGGGACCAGCTTGCTGATTCTCAGAGCTCCAAAGAAAGCTACGGTGGTAGCTGCATGAAAAGGAGACTCCTCATACCTATCATAATACAGTCTATGCCAACCTCGGGCAAGGTGGGACAGAATACCTGGTGAAACAGGGCGACATGTATCCGGGCGGCGGCCACATTCACATGTCCACCCTTCCAATACATGGCGTATACGGAAGTCATTCACACAGTCAGTAAAGCCCCGTGCCTTGGCCATGAATGCCAAGGCCGAAAGCCTGGTGGCGATGGTGCGTGGGGCCAACCCCTGATCCTGAAGGTGCACCATATACTGTAAAACCTGGTTGACCGGTATCGGCCACATTTCAGGCAACTGCCTTTGCCTACAAAAGGTCCTAAATTGAAGGAGTGCATGCTGATACGCCTTACGCATGCGAGGTGCCAAAGACATGCTGATCGCCCAGTTCACCTCTCCTCGCCAAATGTCCATATCTCGGCCGGAAGTGGAGAGGGAAGTTCCTCTGCGTCTGGAGCCAAGGCACGGAACCGGGAGATCTACAGGTGGGATAAAGCATTGGCAATATCGTTATTAATGTCTGGCCCTGAAGAGCACATTAAGGCGCAAGGACCTAAGAACAAATTGGCGAACTAAGGCCATGACTCTGGGGGACTTAGATGTTTGGGCGTTGACAATGTGCACCACAGCAGCATTGTCACACCAAAAGTGAACCACAGAATTAGCCCACCTGTCCCCCCCAGAGCATAAGGGCACCCAAAATTGGAAAAACTCCAGGAACGTAAGATCGCGTAAGCGATCCGTGCCCCGCCATTCCTGAGGCCATTGACCATAGGCCCACTGTCCTTCAAAATAAATCCCATACCCCAGGGAGCCGGAGGCATCCGACTGTACTTGAAACTGGGGGCTGACCATAAGCTCAGATCTCCAGAAGGAGACACCATTAAAGTCCATTAGGAAGGTGAGCCAAACCGAAAGGTCTGCTCGTAAATCCCTAGTCAGCCGTGCCCTGTGGTGTCGTTTAGAAAGGCCCACCATGGCACCTGCAACTCCCGGAGAAACATCTTACACTTGGCAAGCATTGCCAAAATTGCATCAGAGATCCGAGTCACCTTTTTCATAGGCAACCTGGATGTCTGAGCAACGGTGTCGATTTCAATACCCAAAAAGGTAAGGGTGGTGGCTGGGTCCTCTGTCTTTTCAGGTGCTAGGGGGACAGCCAGTTCCCCCATGAGCGCCTGAAACGTGGTGAGCAGGCGTGCACACGTGCCCATGTCATGTCCACCCCCGAACAAAAAATCGTCGAGGTAGTGGGCTACAGACCGGGAACCTGACCTACAAACAAAAGCCCAGTGGAGGAAGGTGCTAAATCATTCGAAGTCCGAGAACGAAATGGAACAGCCAAAAGGCATGGCCTTGTCCACATAAAACTTGCCCCAGAAACAAAAACCTAACCGCTCAAAGTCGTCCGGGTGCACTGGCAACAATCAGAATGCCAATTTGATATCACAGTTTGCAAATAGCGCCCCGGGACCACACGAGCGTACCATCTGTAAGGCCTGGTCAAAGGACGTATACCTGACAGAGCAAAGGTCATCCAGTATAGCGTCATTGACCGAGAAACCCGCAGGGTAAGAAAGGTGGTGAATTAGACTGAATTCACCCGGGGACTTCTTAGGAACTAAACCCAGAGGGGATACCTTCAAGTTAGTTCGCATCATCCTGTCTAGGATAAGCGCGCAGCCAGCGTTCAAACACCGGGAAATTAATTGGGGAGGGGGCCTTTTGAATGGGTAGCACCGTCAGAGGGAGCTCTGGCCTCCCCCTGAAAACCCCTTCCTCTGCCTCGTGACCCACTGGCCCGCGGGCACGTGGAGGAGGCATGAGGGCCGGAACAAGAAGGGCACTCATGCCTGAATCTACACTGGCGCCTGGTGCACACTCCGTTGGCGGAGAAACTCCAACACAGCAGGCAGGCTGGAACCCCCTGCCCCGCCGGCTGGCGGGGAGTCTGTGTAGTAGCAGCCTGCTGTACGGCATGGCCACAGTGGTACCGGTCACCAGGCGCTGGCCGCGTAGGGGTCATATACAGTAGCCACAACTGCTGGCAGGGCTCGTTCCACCGCATCTCAGGGTGAAGGGCCGCCCTCATCCTAAATTCTTCGTCGTAGGCCAACCATGACGGGCCAGGGAAATCAACCACAGCCCGGTAAATATTGTCCAGGTACTGGACCATTGGGATGGCCAAATCAGGACGGGCCCTTAGATATACTGCCATGCATATCAAATAGGCCGGTAACCAATTGGCCCAAGTGCGAGGCGGCTTACGATGACGGGACAACTCCTTATCCCTGTCGTCCTGCCCCTCCCTCTCCTCCTTAGTGGGTTCACGGTTCAGGAGGGTGAAAATGTCAATATATTCCCCACGCCATATCTTCTCCCTAGTAGCCTGGGATAAATGGTCACCCAGGGGTAGGGAGTAACCGGCCATCTGCAAGGCCGCCGTTGGCACGGATTGAAGTGGGGGAACACATAATGGGCCCTGTCAGACCCCCGAGAAGTTAGGCGGAAGCGTAGGGGCGGTCACCCCTGTAAGAACCTGGGGGTAATTGGGAGCCCAGGAGGTAACAGGGTAGTGTGCATTGAACTGCCCTCCAGCAGTAGCCTGTTGCGGCCATGGCCACTGGACCCCCCAGTGTTATGAGCTAGTGTCACCGGTGTACTGACTTGACCAGGATACTCACTCGGTGCACCCCCATGGGCCGCCCCCACTGGAGGTTCCGGCCCGCGGTAGGCGTCGGTGCTCGGGATGGCCATCGAGCTCTGTGTCTCCGTGCATCCCTGCCAAGCAGGACCGGTCCCGATGGAATGCCCTGATGGGGAGCTGCGAAGCACCAGCTTGCCCTGGCCTGATGGCCTCCAGCAGCTCAACCCTGTTGATGGCCTGCTGCATGGGAGTGGCAGGCATGTGGGCTGCAGCCGAGGAGCTGGCAAGCCCACCCTCCGAAGGCGGTGGAGCAATTCCCATGGATGCCTCGAGTGCCGATATGCGGGCAAGGAGAGCATCCACAGTGGCAGACCCACCAGAATAAGGTGGGCCGGGTGGGCCGGACGGCCCGCTGGGCAATTGATGAGCAGGTGGAGGGGGAAAGCCGTGTGGCAATCCCTGGCCAGAATAGGGCCAGGCCCAATAATCCGGCCCATGGGGGGCCAGTGGAACGGCGGGGCGCGATCCCACGCTGCGCTCGAATGGGCCGCTATGCCCCATGCTGGGCAAAGGTTCAATAGGGATAGAAACCCCAGGGGAGCAGGCCCGCGCAGCCCCCGGCCGAGTCCTGTGACTGGGCGGGTGAGCAGAGGCCTGGTCACCCTCATTGGTGGCAGTGGGAAATGTGACCCTGCCACCCCCCATGGGGGGGGCCGCCCGAGCCCTCCGGCCCGGTGGCGGTCCCGAAGAGTAGGTCGAGGGGGTAGGCCAAGCCCTCCCCCTAGGACGTGGCCTCGGGGCCGCCTGAGCCTTTCGCTTGGGTGCCATGGCCACCCAAGCGCTACAGCACTGATCGGAGGAGAAATATCCTCCGATCAGAATATGATGCAAAAAAACCAAGGAGAGCAGCGTCGGAGCGAACTTCTCCGCTCCGCCGCTTCTCTTTAAAATGGCAGCGAGGCTTCCTTGTGGCCACCCCTTTTATAGAGGGATGGCCACGCTCTCTGACAAACCCGGATGTCTGAGTCCGGGTGGGGGGGCCCCGCAAAGAGCGTGGCGGCCATTTTTGGCGCCGCGCTTGCATTCTGTGTACCACAAGGAAAGGAATTGAATACAGACTTTACAAAGTACAGAACAACAGATCTTAGATGTTGGAGTTACTTAAGCGACCTGGCGTAGGAACTAGATACATGATCACTGCTGTTTCTAGAGCCACTTATATTCTTAGAGTTTATGATGGAAAAGGTACCCCAGCCCTTCAGCTTTCACATAATGGTTTTTCTCTGTTTCAAGGGCATAAAATGTTTGAATACCATTTCTTTTCCATACGGGCTGAAATGTGATTCAGCTTTGATGAGAAGAGTGATAATGCTTATCATTCATATAGACCTTGCATATCTGTTGACATCTCAAAATACTTCTTTTTAGTCATTCTTTTCTCCTTCCTTTCCACTCCATATCTGAAGCTGAAAGACAGTGGCTTATTTAAAACCTACCCAGGCAATTCACAGCTGAGATGAGAATTGAATAGGGACTTCTTCATATCTTAGCTCGTGCTTCGAACAGCAAGGTTGCAAATAAGATGTTTTCATAGAATTTGGAAATAGAGACTTGTTTATTTGTATCAGAGGCATTTTTGTGACCAGCAATTTTGACTATATCTGTCCTCATGACACCAGGGCCTTCTTATTTGATAAATCTGGTAAATAAAAATTGAAAGAAAAATACTTCAGGTTAAGATGATTATTATTATTATTGATAACATTTTTACATAAGAACATAAGAACGTAAGAACAGCCTTGTTGGAACAGGCCACAGGCCATCCAGTCCAGCATTCTGTCTCACACAGTGGCTCACCATTTTCTTCAGGGTATTATTCCCAAGCAGATGCCTTCACCTGCTTAGGATTCCCTGGAAATGGCATTGAGAGATATCCTGCCTATCTCTCCAACCCAGAGGTTGTTCTTAGGTATCCATAATTATAGCCATTGATACTCTTGTCCTTCATGAACTTGTCTAATCCTTTCTTGAAGCTGTCAAGACTGACAGCTGTCACCACTTCTTCTGGCAGGGAGTTCCATAGACCAGTAATCCTCTGGGTGAAAAAGTACTTTCTCTTATTTGTTTGAGAACTAGTACCCAAAAGTTTCATCGAGTGTCCCCTAGTTCTAGTGTTGTGCGATAGGGAAAACAGTTTTTCCTTATCTACTTTGTCCACACCGTGCATGATTTTATAAACTTCAATCAGGTCACCTCTTAGACGCCATCGTTCAAGAATGAAGAGGCCCAACTGTTGCAGCCTCAGATGGTGAGGAAGGTGTTCCAGTCCCCTAATCATTCTGGTGGCCCTCCTCTGCACTTTTTCCAACTCCATAATATCCTTCTGGAGGTATGGCGACCAGAACTGTACACAGTATTCCAGATGGGACCTCACCATAGATTTATAAAGAGGCAAAATGACACTTGCTGACTTATTTTCTATACCCTTCCTAATGATCCCTAGCATTGTGTTTGCTTTTTTTCACTGCTGAGGCACACTGGGTTGACACCTTCATTGAGTTGTTCACAAGGACACCAAGGTCCCTTTCCTGGTTTGTCACAGAGAGTTCAGACCCCATCAGTTTATAAATGTAATTGGGGTTTTTTTAAACACCACAGATGTCTAAAATCCATTCATTGGACCATTGGAAGGAATCTTAAAGGTTTTTATATATTAAAAAAAATTCTCACATATGTCAAATTCTTTTCTCCTAATTGTTCACAGCAGTAAAACCAATTGAAGTAGTGGTAAAGGAATCGATAGGACTTTGGTCAGTAAGGGCGGGGGGGAGACACTTCTTTGAGAACCGATACTGAGAAAGTCTAGATACAGTCATGTGTCAACTGACTAGCTCTGATGCAAATAATTCCCATGACTCCAGAGCTCTACAGAAATTACTGTAGTATGCCTTGCCGGCTTGGTGTAAATAGCTGCAATAAACAATAGTTTATTCTTCTTTACTGGAAGAAATGGAAGTACTGTATGAAAATACCTGTACAGTACTTGAAAATTTTTCTTGGTTAGAAATTTGCTCGCCCAGTCTTCCAGTCACTATTTAATTTTTTACTGCTACCCTTAAATTTTTATTAAGCCTTTTTCAAAGTACTGTATCGTAAAAAACATAGTTTAGGGCAGTTGTGGTGAACCTATGGCACATGTGCCAGAGGGGTGCTCTCAGAGCCCTCTCTATGGGCATGCCCACTTTCACTCCAGCACAGAGTTTGCTCTGCCCAGCAGCCCAATGGGAGTGCTTCCTCCCTCCCCTATCTGGGGTAAGGGGAGCAGCTCACATGTGGCATGAGTGTGTGGCGCAGATGGCAGGCTGTTGAATCTGTGACTGAGGCAAGTTTGGGCATTCAGGCTCTAAAAGGTTCACCGTCACTCGTATAGGGGACAAGAGTAGGTGTCTTCTGTACTTCATCTTTAAGATAAATTGTAACAATTAAGCATGGAAAAATAATAAAGGAGAAATTCATAAATATGGTTTCCATTGTAACAAAAAGGAAATTAAGAAACATTCAGTCATATTGTGTGATCTTGTATTTCTGAACTTGTATTTGTTAAGTGGAATATAATAGAGTATGTTATTGACTTGAAAATCAATATCTTGATTTTGAAAAAGATCTTGAAAGGGTCAGATATCCTGCTCTTAAAATTGTGATCCTTCATTATAATGTAACAGTGGTTTTAGTGAAGAATTACAGATGGAAATTAAGACTTCAATAAATGTAGAAATACTAATTAAATTAGGTCTATTTACCTGTATATTGAGCAGAAATGTTATGTGTAAATCACAGCATGCAAAAGCAGACCCCAAGGATCAAAAGGCATCAATTTCATATTGGAGGAAGTGAAAAAAATATAGATCAACAATGAAATCCCAAGTATAGACTGTAAGATGCCCAGCGTCGCCTCGGTGAGGGGGCAGCGATAAAAGTCGAACAAATAAATAAAAAATACCTCATGAAAAGTAAGCCCCAATGATTTCAAGGTAATTTACTCTCATGAAAATGCACCAAAGAGACAAAGAAATGCCTTGGAGAAGTAAAACTGGAGAAGGGGGCATTTTATGTGATTGTTTCTTCTCAAATTAATGAACATTACTTTTTAGGGGAATCACTATTTCTTCTGAGTCACATTTAAAATGTATATATCAAGGATCTCAACTGGAAAAACAAGGGTAACACTAGAATAAAAACGCTATAGAGCCGCTTTATTGAGCTATGAAATCTAGAGAAATTTTGTTTTACTGCAAAAGTTGGCAACTAGAATTGACTCTTTGGCAGCTGCTTTTGGGTCTTTCATTTTACTGTTATTTCTCATTTTAGTGGTGATTTGCACCATGGGAAAGTATTCAGCAAATGTAGCAGGCTTTAGGATTAACCAGGCAGAATGGCAGAGAGCTAAAATGGCAGAAGGAAAAGATGAGTGATTGCTGAAAAGGAGGTTGGTGCACCGTAGGCAGAGCGTTTTGCAAAGAGCAAGATGAACTTCTGTGAGCAAGAGGGAAAACCTTGTTTGTAGTGGGCTGGATAACTCGATGAATTAGGTATCTGTCTCCCCACCAGAGATTGGAGTTCGAGTCCCCACTGCGACTCCTGAGAGAAGAGCCAGACTCTACAACTGCCAAATGTATAGTCGCCAGGGTACTCCAAAAGGAAGGAATTTGTGAAATCATGGGAAAGAGTTAATGTTGCAGATTGGCCATCTGGTTTCTGGAAGAAAAGAGAAAGAAAAACCTGAGAATGTTTCTCAGAAAATTATCTGCCGAAATTTTTTGGCTTGGCACATGTCACTCTTCAAGATTGAGCACCTTCCTTGCACCCTCTGAAGAGTTATATTTTAAAAGGGTCACTGTAGATAACATGTTATCTTTCATCAGAAAACACTTTCCGCAGAAGTGCACAGGAAGACTACATAACAATATGTTTTTTTCTACCCGTGGAAAGCAAAGCTACAATTGCTGCACAATTTGTTTTCCACTTCCCCTTGATTTCTCCATGAAAGAAGTTTTGTGTGTCTGCTTTATTCCCAGAGCACTTTCATTTTTTTTAAAAAAATATTTTTTTAATTTGTGTTTGGCTGGTTTTAGGATTATTCTGGATCTCCTTATAATATTGCAAACTGGCCAAGGGGGTACTGCATTGTCTTACATGTCTCTTTATCAACCTGCAGCTTTCTTGGCTGACCATACTCCCTGATTTGGGGGGGAAAGCCCTGTGAGAAGTTGGGAAGTTGCTGGGAGTAAGAAGTTTTGTATCTCACTATTTATAAAAGGAAAGGGAACATTTAGTGCTAATCTGAATAACAACCAGAGATCATCTGCTACTGCCAGCTGCAGAAAGCTGTATTGATTTGCATACTTATCTGTCATATTGATTAATCACTCTGTGCATCTGTATCTGGTGTATGTAATTTAGAAAAGATCTTAAAACATGGCTGGCAAGGCAGGTGTGGGGCACCGATGGGGAGGTGACCCCTGCCTGTTGGCTGGTATAAATTGTTCCCTCTTCTGTGGTGGGGTGGGTGAATCTTTCTAAATGGATTGATTTTAGATGTTTTTTTGAGGATTTTAAAATGTTTTTTTATATCATGTTGTGAGCCACCCAGAGTTGCTTCGGCGACGGGGCGGCAATACAAATTTTAAAAATAAATAAATGCATGTCTTAAAGTCTCACTCCTATGTCTGATGAGGTGGATTTGATCCACAAAAGCTCACATTAAAAATATAGCAGTTAGTCTTTAAAGTGCCACAATGTTTTTGTTTTTCTGATATGTTACTTTTTGATATGTTTCCCTTGGTTTGTGGAGAAATGAAGAGGCTATTAGCAACTACAGGGGTTGCACAACAAAAGGCAGGACATTTCTGTATATTGTCATCCACCTCATAAGTAAAGTGAGCCAAAGAATTCTGACTTCTACTGCCTTCAAATGAAAAGATGGTATACTGAAGACCTCTACAAAAAAGATACAATGATGGCAGATACTTTTGGAGAAGAATTTTATGATGAAGAACCTGCAATTCTAGAAAATAAAGTGAAAGCTGCTCTGAAAGTGGTAAGAAGAAATAAATCACCAGGAGCAGATGGAATACCAATATTATTACTTTAAGCCATATAGAGTGAATCTGTCAAAATTTTAATAAGACAATGCCAACAAATCTGGAAAACAAGACAGTGGCCAAGACCAGCAATATAAATTCCAATCCCAAGGAACGAAGAAGGAAGTGCAATAACTATACGACCATTGCTTTGATTTCTCATGCAAGCAAGGTGATCCTGAACTTGCTGCAACAAAGACTTATACCTTATTTGGAGCAAAAAATGCTTGAACCCTGGTGATGCAGTGGTTAAGCTGCTGTACTGCAACCAAAAGGTTGTGAGTTTGATCCTGACCAGGGCTCAAGGTGAACTCAGTCTCTTTTATCCTTCTGAGGTCGGCAAAGTGAGTCCCCAGCATGTTGGTGGCAAAATGATAATTAACCTGTGAACCACCCAGAGAGTGCACTAAGCACTATGGTGCTGTATATAAGTGTGATTGCTTTGATTTGCTTTGATATTCAAGCTGGATTCCAAAAAGGAAAAGGCAGCCGAAATCATTTTTCAATTATCCATTGTATATTGGAGCACATCAAGTAATTTCAGATGATCAGCCTGGGCTTTATAGACTACAGCAAGCCTTTGACTTGTGGATCATGAAAAACTATGTGTGGTTGAGATACAAATGAGGATGCCTCAACTCTTAATTGTCCTGAAGTCTAACCTATATTGTGCACATGAAGTAACAGTTAGGGTAGATCAAATATGGAAATACAGGAGTTTCCTATTAGCCAAGGTGTCAGACAAGAATAAAGTTTATCTTCTTATTTATTCAATCTGTATGCAGAACATATAATATGAATATAGACTGATTTCTGATGAAAGAGGAATGAAAATTGGAGAAAGAAACATTAATAATGTAAGCTATGCAGATAATAACATGTTACTGGCAGAAAACAGCAATGATTTGAAATTAATAATAATTGCAGCTGAACATTTAAAAAAATCATTACTACAGAAGGACCACACAACTTCCATACTGACAAGGAAGAAATTGAAATAGTGAAAAACTTTGTATAGCTTGGTTCAGTCATCAACCCAAATGGAGATTGCAGTCAAGAATTCAGAAGTAGTGCTTTTGAGACTAAATCAAGTGGTGATATGTAATTATAAATCAATAAATAAAGAAGACTGAGACGTGCAATGGTAGCAATGTGAGAATTAGAAAAGAACATCAACTGTAAGGATGATTCAATGAAGATCAAGACCAAGATCATTCACACTTTTGTGTTTTCAGTCTCCATGTATGGATGCAAAAAGCTAGACAGTAAAGAAAGCCCAGGACTGTTATGGCTTAGTGGTTAAGATGCTGAACTTGATGACTGGAAGGTCGATAGGTCAGCAGTTCAAGACCTGAGTGCTGCATGATAGAGTGAGCTCCCATCTCTTTCCCAGCTCCTGCTAACCTAGCAGTTCAAAAGCAAGAAATTGCAAGTAGGCAAATAGGTACCACTTTGGTGAGAAGGTAACAGTGTTCCTCACACTCCGGTGTTTAGTCATGCCTGCCACATATCCACGGAAACGTCTGCACATGCAAACGGTGCTGGCTCTTTGTCTGTAAATAGAGATGAGCACCGTAACCTAGAGTTGGATATGCCTGGCTTTCGGGCAACCATTACCTTTACCTACTAAAGAAAGCTGATAAGGAAAAAATGGTTCATTTGAAATATGAAGGAGAACTACTACTTTGAGCTAATATTTGAATTGCTGGTTTTTTCTGGCGTTGTGTCTTTCTAAGGTCCCAGTTGTAACATATACATGATTATAAAGTGGGTTAGTCTCACAATGATCTTATGGCTATTCTTTGCAGTAGCAAGATTCCAGTAGATTTTTGTACTGCAGTCCCTAAAGGACAGAGAACACTGTCACCTTATAAGCTGTTGAATCTATATGTATTTGACTGCCTATGTCAGTTGCATCCAGATGCTACCCTTTTCCCCAGAGTAGGTGGAAGAGCAGCATCTGGCTCTCCACGCAATGTTGTCCAGTTCTCCAAGGCTCAGAGCTGGCAGCAACTGAAGAGACAAATGGGAAGAGTATTTGCATTCTTGCACATGAAGTAGCAATATACTCTTGCTTGTCTAGTACTGAAGCCAGGAAGGGAGAGGATTCTCCTGAGTGTTGTTAAGCATATGAATGTCTGACACTTACCCAGTGATTATTTCTCCTATTTGTGAAGCTGTGTATCAGGAGTTCTCAACCTTTTAAAGCTGTGGGCTGGGTCACGCTCCCTCAGACAGCTTCTGGGGCCGGACAGCCATTTTGCCCTTCCTCCACCACATTGCACTTGAAATGGTGCCATGGGCTGCATCTGGCCCACAGGCCACAGGTTGAGAATCACTGATGTATAGTATGGAATTGTTCCCAGTTGCCTGGTTCACAAAGCAAACTACTGTTTCCCCTAATTATTTTTCTGTTGTCTCATCATGGAATTTTTCAAGTTAAATAATATTTAAGAAGTGGTTTACCATTGTCTTCATTTCACAGTACTATCCAAAGTGTGACCTTGAATGTCCTTGCTTGTTATCTATGAAAGATCATTCAGGTCTACTTTCCACTACTGTTGCTGCCAGATAACTGCCCTCTAGGAGTTTCTCTTCCTATATCGCCATATGAACTACCAATTGTCTTTCCCTGATGTGAGTTTAACAAAATAAAATTGTTCAAGAATGATGAGAAGCAAAATAGTAGATAATAGAAATAGGATCAGAATCCCAAATGCACTTTAGTAATTGTCTTATTCAGCAATAACTATTACCATAGTTGGTTCAAGGAACTGCATAGAAGAGAAAACCAAAAGAGGAAAAACAGATTTTTTCATAAAATCTAAGAACTCAAAGGGTGTTTTACTTCTGCTTCCAGGAGCGGCAAGGGCAGATAGATGAATTGCTGTTGGGGGCCAGATCTGGCCCATGGGCTGTAGTTTGGGCACCTCTGGTATAAGCAGAGAAAATGGCAGCCTAAAAATCTATCTCATCCTGTTGCAAAACAGATTGCAAGGCGAGTTTTACTTATGCTTCTGGTGGGGAGAACACATGACTGGTCTGCTGATTCACTTGACTGGCCCGCTGAACCATGTGACTGGCCCACGGCCTGAAAAGTTTGGGCACTCCTGTTCTAAAATCACTGTGTGTTAGACACATCTTGATGGCATGAAACAACTTCCAGTTGGAGCGTTCTCACAGGGGCAAGGGGTGTGCTGGCTAATCTTTTGCCCATTGTATGAGAATAAAAGAAATCCAGTTGATTGCATTTATTCTTCACATGGGCCGTTTTCGTTTCTATTTGCAGATCATGTCTTGTCTAGTTTGAACTGCATATTCCTGTCATCCCATAGAAGAACTCAAGAAACTGAATTTTGGCTACATAGAAATAAACTCTTGAAACATTAATTTTTGCATAAATACTGTTTTGCAAATTCCTACTTCTTTGTTCTTGTCTCTGCATTTATTTTTGCTGGGAGCAAATACGATAAAAAAGTAAAGTATAAAGTCATCAAATATACACGAAATTGAAATGTTTGAAGATTCCTTGATCTGATTGTATTAATATTTTTTTTATTTAATTTTATTTTTCCAAATAACTGTGATAAAATGTGTTGACATATTTACATTAAATATTTTTATGCATTTTTGTGCTTTTATGTGCCAAGATAAGAGATATTTTATCTTTTCATCTGGTTGCATCTTGCTTATTTCACTTCATTCAATTTTTTCTTAAGCTTCATCTGTTCATCTAATTTCAGTATAATCTAAATCTGTGATCTGTGAGATTTCTAGGACAGTGTTCAGTGTCTTGATGGTAAGAAAAATGAGGAAAACAAAGCATCTCATGATAACTTAAAAACAGATTTATTATGGCATCACCTGAAGCCTATTTTTCAGATCCATAAAGTACTACCTTGAATTCTAGAGCTATGAACATGTGAACAGGTTTCCAAGGAGGCAGTTATGTTAATCAATCCTAGCATGTTAACAAAATTAAAGGTGGGGGGGGGGACAGCAAAAGGTGGAGACTGGAACCTTGGAAACCTTGCAGTCGTTACTCAGCGAGGAGTCCATGCATCGGCAGATGTCTTTGTAACAACGTTCCACAAATGCAAATTGACTTGAGAAATCAAGTCCACTTGCATGTGGTTTTTTAGCCATTTGGAGATCACGTCACCTGCTGGCTAGGTGGACCATGTTGTGTGCCCTCCGCTTTCACCTTGCCCAAGGGATCCGACAGAGGACACTTTGGTGAGTTTTTAGTCCAGGTCTAACATCATTGACATGAGATGGACAACACTGCCTAGTTAAACCACTCAAGCCTCTGCACTCTGACTAGGCTCTCACCTAACCGGGCTAGGAGCCGGGTGGTGGTGGGATGGAACCAAAGAATAAAATTTCAAGGCATCTTTAAAATGAACAGACACGTTTCAGTATGAACTTTTCACTCTTCTAATGCCACTTGTTCAGATACATTTTAATTTTAAAAAACACATAATGAAACAAATATCTTTAAGATGCCACAATATTTTGTCCTTCGGGTATCTTTCCTTCTGTTTTTCTTATCTTTAATTTTGTCAACATACTGTATGTATACCTCTCTATATCTATACCTAGTCTTTATGTGTCAGTGTGTGCGTATGTGTGAGAGAAGACACAATGTTGGAGAAATGTAAACAGGCCAAGTGGAATTGAAGAGCAGAAAGTACAGGCCATAACATACTAGACCCGTGATGGGAATTGGGCTTCAATTCCCAGAAGCCCAAGCACCCATGAATCCACACAAATGGGTTTATCCGGCCTACACGTCTTACTTCCACTTCCGGTAGTGACGAGGGTGGTGTGGGCCAGATGAATCGCAGTAAATCCATTCGTGTGGATTCATGAGGGCTTGGGCTTCTGGGAATTGAAGTCCAAGAACATCTGGAGTGCCAAGGTTTGCCATCACTCTTCGAGACCTTTTAGCTTGACATCAAGAAAGACGTAGAGGACCGTGGGATGGATCATATATTGAGGTGCTTTCTGCCACCTCAGAAAGCACTAGAAGTTCATTGACTTCAGTACAGTGAGGATTCAGTGTACAGTTACTACTGGGATGCTGACAACTGAGAACTGAGCAGTAAGGGAAGGAAGTTTAAAGGAACACCAGCAAATCTTTAATCTGATGACGTGGTATTAGCTATTGAAATGTTGGCTAAGTATTTTTCATAGAAAGCAGCAGCTGCTGCTATGTGCTGTCAAGTTGGAGACTCTACCAGGGTTTCTAGATGTAATATTCTCTAAAGTAGGGGCGCTCCAGACATAAGATGGCTATATGAATCCCATGAAATCAGTCCCTCCGGAATCTGCCATAGAAGAGGCAATGCCTAAGCTACACTAGCAGTGGTAGCATTTGGAGGAGACCCAGGCTTAGCTCATTACTGGCTACCTGTATGGAACAGGTTGTATAGATCTGGTCTGGCCCCACCCTTGTTTACCCGTGGGGCTTATATAGTGTCTCCCCGGCAATGGCTCCTTAATACAAAGTAGTGACCCACCAGACAATCATAACCAACCAATCATAACACGATATAAATGTAATAACCAATGAGGAACAGGATCCAAAACTGTAACCAACCAATCACAGAACTCTGATTAGCATAATGAGCGTGCTCAGAGAGGGAGATTTCGTGCCAACTTTAGCTCCTAAATTGGATGGCGGGAAATCCACACAACTTGCAATTGCAACACCCCCTGTGAGGCATGCACCACATGTTGGGAACCACAGCTCTAAAGTGATCCACCAGCCCACCTTTCAGATGGTGTTCGGGGACCATCCAACTTGCCCAAGATGGCACAGAGATGGCAGGGCACATAGCCTCATCAGCCATGTGATCTTAATTGGTCCTTCTCCTGGGAGGCATAGTGAGGATATAACTGGGGGAATATTGAAGTGGGGTTTTAAGGAAGCAGGCTAAAGAAGTCTTGGACCAATAAAGCTACTATCTTGAGGTTTAGTATGCCAAAAATGTTCTGTGGTTTATTATATGAATGGCCAGCCTGGGACCACTTAAATAAGGATAATTGCAACTGTTTTTTTTTTTAAAGACTAATATAATTGTTTGCTAATTTCCCCAGAAGCCTTTTTTTTTTACTCTCCTGCAGTTTAGATGAGATGAATGAACATCTAGTGGTAGATTTTAAACCATTAATGTGCTCAATATTAGATTATGGTTTGAAGAACATAAAGTCATAAATAATTATACAACTGCAATCTGTATCTCCCCAACACACTTCAATTATTTTGATAGCCAGTTAGCTGATGTGTCTCCTTGTGTTACATTTATGTCTCTTTCTCTTATCCTGTTCACTTTAGCTGGGAAGGATTTTCTTTGTAACAGGAGTAAAATAGATATAGAGACATTTGGCATTGAACAAATAAGTACAAAAATGCCTATCCAGTGTTCTGACTGAGACATAAGCACAAAAAAAAGGTTTGAAAATGAGAGCTGTTTCTACCTTTTGAGTCTAAAAAGAGTAGCTTAATATACTTAGAAATATGAATATGCTGCATTCTTGAAATTCTGAATAAGTTTTCTAGTTTTGTGAAGGAAAGGGGGATATAGAAGAGGCAAGGTTGTTTCCAATAAGCTAGGGTACCCTGTGGGTAACTTTCAGAAAATCAAACATCACTCTTCCCTATTCCATGCAAAGCACAGCAAGCTTATGTTTTACAAACCAGAGTTAGAAAAGAGGAGGAGATCCATTTTATCTGTGTTTCCTAAATATAAGGTAAAGATAAGGGTTTCCCTTGCTCGAAAGCCAGTCATATCCGACTCTAGGGTTCAGTGCTCATCTCTGTTTCAAAGTTGAAGAGCCAGCGCTGTCTGCTTCTGCAAACGTTTCTGTGGTCATGTGGCAGGCATGACTAGACACCATAGTGCATAGAATGCTGCTTACCATCCACTGAAGTGGTCCCTATTTATCTACTTGCAATTTCTTGCTTTCGAATAGCTTGGTTGGCAGGAGCTGGGACAGAGACTGGTGCTCACTCCATCCTGCAGTACTCGGGAATCAAACTGCTGACCTCCCGCCTTCCAGTCAGCGTCTTAGCTACTTGAGCCACTGCAGTCCCTAAATATACCTGCTCGATAATGTGCTTTCTCCTGTGAAATAACTGCTTTCTCCTTCTCTGGTCTAGCCTGTCCAACCGTTTAAAAAGGCAAACCTTCCCATGGTGCTTTTAAAATGCTACTTGCTGTTGTAGTGATCTCGCAGAGATTGTTGATTCTGGGTGATGGTTGGAAGTAATACCTTCTCAGATTGAGGGTCACATCACATTTTGTTGTTGTTGTTCAGTCGCACAGTCGATTCCGACCCTTTGCGACCCCATGGACCATTTTCCTCCAGGCGCCTCTGTCCTCCACCATCCCCCTCAGCCCTCCCAGCTCTGTGCCCATTGTGTCTACAATACCATCTAGCCATCTCATCCTTGGCCTCCCCCTTCTTCTTTTGCCCTCCACCTTTCCCAACATCAATGCCTTCTCAAGTGAATCCTCCCTTCTCATTTGATGTCCAAAGTGATGTCCACATCACATAATACAGTAGTATAACATCTCTTCATTCAGTTTCATTTTAGCTTGAATATATCTGTACGTCTCCCCCCTGTTTAGAGGAATCACATATGGAACATTTTTGAAGCTGCCTCTAGTATTTCAGTAAAAGTTGTAGAATGTAATAAATAAAATAATTTAGTTAAGAAATATTGTTACTTATTCTGTTGAGTAGAAGAACAGTCTGGTGACACGTGTTTAATAGAGCACTGGTGTTATAAAGAATCCTGACTTTTACTGTGTTACCCAAGCAAAGAATGAAAGGGAGTACAGTAAAACCCCGACTTACATATGCCTTGAGTTACATAAAATTCGACTTACATAATGATTTTTTGCTAAAACCATGTCCCGATTTACACGATTTCCTATGGGTTTGCTTCGTGTTACATAAAGATTCTTTTTCCTATGAGTTTGCTTGGAGTTATGTAAAAACATAATTTCCCTATGGGTTTGCTTCGATTTACATAAAAATTTCATTTTTCCTATGGGTTTGCTTCAAGTTACATTTAAAAAAATAATTTAAGCAAAAGCCTATGGAGTGGACTCCCCCCCCCCCCCCCCGGTAAGTAGGGGTTTTACTGTACATGCCATTTAAGTATCTCTCATGCTCCAACAAGCTCCCTATCACATGCCCATTCATGAAACGTTTGTGACATAGTCATGAAGCAGGTCACACTGCAGGAAACCTAGGACAGTAGAGATGAAGGCTTTAAGCAATTTCTCTTCTTCTCCATGTTGAAGCAATAGACTACTAGCTTCTCTCTGCAGAAACAGCTTGTTGTTCTTTACATATTTTGCCTAGGAACTGCTGTATTACTGTTTTAGGGTTTTCGAGACCTAGGTACTGCATGATGGATTGAGTGCCTATCTCTGTGCCAGCTCCTGCCAACCTAGCAGATCGAAAGCAAGAAATTGCAAGTAGGTAAATAGGGACCACTTCAGTGGGAAAAGATCTTGGGGACATGAAAGGAGCCTCATTCAGGTGTCCTCCGAGTGGCATTTCTCCACAAAAAAATCCTTTGAACTCAGAATAAATTCTAACATGAAATTATTATTATTATTGTTTTAAAGGTAAAGATAAAGGCCACCCTTGCTCAAAAGCCAGTTGTAGCCGACTCAAAGGGTTCAGTGCTCATCTCGGTTTATAGCCGAAGAGCCAGTGCTGTTTGTGTCTGCAGACATTTCCATGGGCGTGTGGCAGGCATGCCTAGACACCAGAGTGTACGGAACGCTGTTACCTTCCCACCAAGTGGTCCCTATTTATCTACTTGCAATTTCTTACTTTTGAACTGCTAGGTTGGCAGAAGCTGGGACAGAGACAGGAGCTCATTCCGTCATGCAGTACTCGGGTATCGAACTGCTGGTCTGCCACCTTCCAGTCAGTGTATTAACCACTTGAGCCACTGCAGTCCCTTTTATTACTGTTTTAAAGGTTTCTCTTGCTCGAAAGCCAGTCGTATCCAACTCTAGGGTTCAGTGCTCATCTCTTTCAAAGCCAAAGAGCCAGTGCTGTCTGTGTCTGCAGACATTTCCGTGGTCATGTGGCAGGCATGACTAGACACGGAACACCGAAGTGGTTCCTATTTATCTACTTGCAATTTTTTGCTTTCGAACTGCTAGGTTGGCAGGAGCTGGGACTAAGATGGGAGCTAATTCCATCCTGCAGTACTCGAAAATCGATCTGCTGACCTTCCGCCTCCCAGTCAGCATCTTAGCCACTTGAGCCACTGCAGGGTTATGTTAACTGAACCAAGAATATCTACTGTGGTGTAGTTGATAAAGCGACAGATTAGGATTCAAGAGGCCTCGGATGTTATTCCAAGTGAGCTGTGGGTATTGAGCTGGCGAAACTATTTGTGAAATATTTTTCTTACCTTGAAAGCCCTATTAAGTTCTCTTTAAGTTGGTTCTCATGGGTTGTGGTGGCTTAGTGGTTAAGACTCTGAACTTGATAACTGGAAGTTCGGCAGGTCAGCAGTTCGAGACCCAAGTGCTGCATGATGGAGTGAGCTCCCGTCTCTGTCCCAGCTTCTGCCAACCTAACAGTTTGAAAGCAAGAAATTACAAGTAGATAAATAGATAATACTTTGGCAGGAAAGGTAACAAAATTCCGAGAGCTCTGTCATGCCTTAAACACAACCACAGTAACGTCAGACAGCATTGACTTTTTGCCTTTAAATGGACACGACTGGCTTTCGAGCAAGGGAGACCAAGTTGGTTCTCCCATAACAACAACAAACTGAACCAAGCATCATTACAGTGACTGAGCAACCTATATTACAACTTTGATGTGAAAGAGCAATCCCACCTCCCCAAAAAGTTGGAAATCTATACTGATTTTTAAAAGTGAAAGAAACACATCTTCTTCCATATCTAGTTAATTATTCTTCTAGAAACTCAGGGCAAATGTATTTTGATTTTATTTCTTTGTACTAATATGGTTCTCATCCCTATGCTGATAATGATGCTCCTGTATGATTTGTTGCTTATTTAATTGGTTTAAAATATTAATATTGCTTTTGGATATGTTTACATTGTTATGCCACTATGTAACAAGAGATTCAATCTTCTGAGGCAGAAAACAGTAATTGCAGAGCCAAATCATCTTGCATACAAGAAATTGCCTAAATTTTTAATTGCTGGATGATGGATACCATTCTATAGTTTTCAACTATCTTCTCTCACCCTTTTATTCAACCAGATTTCATGTAGCCCCATTCAGTGTTAAAGTGTACAGTACTTACAAATAACAGACCTTTGCTTCTGTAGTTTTAATGTCACACCTTTGTTATGCATTTATACTAGCAATGCCTGAATGCTCCACAGATTGTGGTGTGTGGGACAGAAATCTATTTCTCATTAAGTGATTTATGGGGTTTTTTCTTTAAATTAACTTCATTATAAATTTAAGAGTCACCTTTCTGTCCAAGTAGGAATATCAAGGCGACCTCTATCTTCTACATCAGAAGTTATCAACCTTTTTAAGCTAGGGGGTGGGTCACGCTCTCACAGACAGCTTCAGGGGTCGGACAGCCATTTTGCCCTTCCTCCACCATATGGCACTTCCTGGTGTGGTGGAGGTGGTGGGGGATCACATGAAATGGTGCTGTGGGATGGATATGGCCCATGGGCTGCTGGTTGAGAATCCCTGTTCTACATTATTTCAGGATTCTTTGATAGTCTGCTGGCCAGTTTCCTACTCCAGCAGCCTTCAGGGATCACATAGGCCATAAAAAATTAAAATTACAAAACCAAAAGTGACCAGAGTTTTTCAAAATAGGGATTTGTGTTAAATGATGGGGGAACTGTTACCTGTTTAAAAGGCATATTGAGGAAGGGCAGCTTTCAGTACTAACAAACATGCTGTTTATTGATAATGAATTTTTTGGATGGCCTATAACTAGGGCAGAAGAGATGAAGTTTCAACCAAGGGCAGGAAATCCATTTGAGGCTTGAATATGTAGTAATATAATATAATGTTTTATTCTGGTAGTTGATATATTCAGAATCTTCCAGTAGAGCAATACAACAAGTCCAATACATTGTGAAAGTCAACCGGTATGCAGACTCTTTCAGGAGAATTTCCCTTCATCAGACAACTTGACTTGCTAACTTTCCAATATCTGAAAATATATACAATATATATATATAGAAATTAATTCTGAACTGGAATATTGCTACTGAGCTAAGTATAAAAGAGAAACCCACCTGGATATATAACATTTAGTTTTCAAAGGGTATCTTGTTTTCATGTTGCATCCTAACCTCTTTTCGTTTATTCATTTTGGGCTGTGGATGTTACTAACTGAAAATATTACTCCCCTTATAAATCCTGCTGATAGGAAACCAGGTGTGCATAATCTAGCCTCAAATGGATTTCCTATCTTTGAACATTGCCACTCCATTTGGCCACTTCTGTGTACCTGTTTCAACCAAGGGCAGCAAAATTTGGAGGCTGCTGAAATCTAGAAGTGAGTCTGCTGGTGAATGTTCAGAAAATAAATGACACCTCCCAGTTCTATTCACTTTCCTTTAAAAAAAGAACATGCACTTTTTCTTTTGGAGAAGTACCACAGGTGGTGGTGGTGGTAGTAGCTGTAGTTGTATGAGCCCAGTGGTGGTGAACCTATGGCATGTGTGTCAGAGGAGACAATCACAGCCCTCTCTGTTGGCACACACAATCATCACCCCAGCACAGAGTTTATCCTACCTAGAGATGTGAAGGCCCAGAAAAAAACCGTAAAAATTCGGGGGGGGGGGAACCGGGTTTTTTCTATTTTTTTCCTGAAGCCTTTTTGGTCCCCCCCCCCGAAATATTGGGAAAATTGAAAAAAATTATTATGGAATGTTTTATTTTAACATGATGAATAAAATATTAAGATAAGGCCGGGTTCAAATATTTTATAAATCATTTCTAAAAAATATGTATGGTATCAGATTATTTTCAATTATTCCAAAAATTTCCATTCCCTTCCAACCCCCCCCCCCCCCCCCCGGAAAAAATGGGTTTTTTCCCGAGCTTCAAAATTTTTGGATATTTTACATCTCTAATCCTACCCCTCTGCCCAGCAGCCCAATGGGAGCACTTCCTTCCTCCCCCAGCGCATAGTTTGCCCCGCCCCTCTGTTTGGACACTCAGTCTCTAAAAGGTTCACCATCACTGCCGTAGGTGGTAAGGTGGGTTGGAGAAAATACTGGTGCCTCACATGTCAAAATAGTTAATTATGCCTCTGCCCTTGGAACTGCAAAAACAACCATAGAAGGCCCTCTCTTGTTTGATATGAATTCACGCCCTCCAAACTTCAGATAAATAAGCTACTATATAGCAGCTAATGAACTATTTACAGGTCCTCTTTTATATTATGTCCTAATTCCCAATTTTCAAAGCAAGACCTTGTTTTGTGTGTACAACTTCATCTGTTCAGTTTTATCTTAATTCATTTGGAAGACATATTTGTGATTTTGTTGGCTACTGTATTTTCATTGAAGTGAACAGAATATATTGCGCAGGAAATTCTCTTTCTTTCTACTTAAAGCAGTAGCAGAAATTATTTCCTTTTCTAGCTTACTTGCAAGTGTAATGTCTGCCTAACTGGGTAGGCACTGAGTGAATAAAATACTGTACAGTACAGTACTTGTTTTGCTTGTCAGAATGTTGGTATAAAGTGTATAACTGACCTCTTAGAAAAAGCATGTTATATATGCAACAGTAGTCAATTTTCATTGTTTTTAATTTAAAACTGTTTTAATTTTGGGGGATCATTAACCGCCACCCTGAAAGAAACCAGAATACTAGACAGAATATTTTAAGTTTAATGGGAGGTCAGATCTCTACATTGTCATGAAGACTCCTGGATGTCTATGAGCAATTCAATATCTTCCAGAACTGTGCGCCAAGAAAATCCATTATCTCAAAAGGCATAGGTGGTGGCAGTTACCTAGAGAGGTTCACAGGCAGCAAAGTGACCAGTACCTGGTCATCGTTAAATAGATAATGTAAGTACAGTAATACCTCGGATAACTTTTGCTTCGGATAACGCTAAAACTGCATAATGTTAAGCAATTGGGGAAAAATTGCATCACACAACGTTAAAATCCTGTGGGACGCATCGGATAATGTTCACTAAAGCCTGTGCTGGTTACAATGTATCTCTATTGAGTTTTAACATTTTTTTTATGCATGCATCGGATAATGTTAAAAATCGGATAACACTAAGACTTGTAGAACCAAGTTTTAGCATTATCCAAGGTTTTACTTAGTTTGCTAACACACCATTGCCACTCCAGAAACAAGATAGAATAATCTGGAATTCCTAAATCAAGGAAGAAAATCAGATGGTGAAATTTTTTAAAGTACTGAATCCCTATTTAGGTGAACATTGCTGTGATTTACAGTCTGTTAAACAACTTCCTTTGCCCGCCAACCCCCGGAATAAAGAGACAGAGACAGTGTTGGATTTAAACTTAGGGCCACTTTATTAACCGGAACTTCATAACGAACTATTTGCCTGCAGCAGGGGCTGAGTAGCGTGGATCTAAGTGATGGAGCCAAGGTGATCAACCTTACCTTCTCCACTCACCACCAGGTGAATACCGGCTTACCGGGATCATCCTGTTATCCAACAGTCCCCATCCCGGCTCACCATTTGGGTCAAATGGCCAATGCTGTTCTCAAGGCTGTAGGCAAACAGCACGTTCCATGATCACTGAGCGTGTCCATCGCCCGGAAGCAGAAGTGAACTATTTTCTGTCTTCCGGCCGACGGACGCACCCAATGCAATCCCTGAATCATCCTAGGCCTTCACCTACCATTTTAACTATGCGCTACCCGCCAAGTGACAGAATTGAACCAACAAGCCAATTACCCCAATCCGCAACAGTGTGAAGTGGGCAAAAACACCACCAATCAGAAACGTGTGCAAAAATTCCCACTCGGCCCCGAAGTGACCAGCTAATCCCACACTGCTGTTCATGAGGGAGGGTGGGCTTCCGCTCGCCTACTGTATTGCCGACTTGGCCGGGGTTGGGGAGGCAAAGCCCTATATAAAGGTGTAGCTCCTTCCCTCCCCTGGCCCAGCACACCCCTGGGTGTGCCCGCCCTCTGTCTCCCCCAGGGGAGGGTGGCAAAGCCACACCACAGGACATACATCCCGTGGTGCATTCCCTTGTCTTCATGCATGAGAAAAAGCTCTGAAATATAATTTCCATCATCAAGAAGAGACCTGGAAACACAATTATCCTCAGTTATCTTCAGGCAACAAATTGCAGAAAAGAGGAAAATTGCTAAAATCTATAACCATTTTCTTAAAGCTGATCACTTTATGCAGGAGATGAATTAATCACAAGACTGGTTGTTTGTCCTCAGAGTTCCATATATTATAACTAAGGAAGCTTACAGCTTTCCCAAATGTCACAAAACAGCCCTGCAGAAGTGAACATTGGGCAGTGCTACAAACACACAGCTTTGGTAACTATTTCAGATGTGAGAGTGCTTAGACATTGTGCATGGAAGGCTCTTGATAAAGATTCTAATAAAATATGCAGTCAAGTGCAGAGACTAATTTTGTACTGAAGGATTTTGGGATTGCTATTTAGCAACTTGAGCCTGCTTTTTGGTGTGTGTGTTTTTCACTGAGCTAAGTGTGGGTGTATAGAGCAGTCATGGCGAACCTTTTAGTGACCGAATGCCCAACCTGCAACCCCAAACCTACTTAATTTATCGCAAAGTGCCAACACAGCAACAGGGGAGGAAGGAAACGCTCCCATTGGGCTGCTGGGCAGATAGGTGGGGTGAACTCTGTGCTGGGGGTAGGTAGGAAGCTCTCCCATTGGGCTGCTGGGCAGAGGGGTGGGGCAAACTCAGTGCTGGGGTGACTGCACAGGTGCTCACAGAGATAACAAACTATTTTTTATCTCTTTTTAAATAAATAAATAATTTAAACTATTTAAATAAATAAATAAAATGATTGGAAGGGAGTCTTTTTATATATTTTGTGGTAAAGGTACATCAATCTTTTTTGTATAAAAATAAGATTACTAGATTTTTCTACTAAAAATGAAGCACTAGGGCAAGAACTGCTGAATGGGAAAATGTAGAAATGGATCTGTAGCTCCTGTGCTGAAAGCTTTTTCTTGTTCCCTCAATATCCATCTCTATATCCCCCCCCCCCCAACTATCTCTCATTGGTTAGTTAAGTGTTCCATGGTGACTGATCCAATAGGGAACAGTGACCACATCTCAATTATGTTTAACTTGATCATAGACCTCAAGTCACTGATAAAATCTAACACAGAGACCTTAAATTTTCAAAAAGGAAATTTCCCAATGATGAGGAAACTAGTAAAAAAAGAAGCTGAAAGGGAAAATTGAGAGAGTCCAAACACTCCAAGAGGCACGGAGGCTGTTTACAAAAACAATAACAGAGGCCCAATTGGAATGCATATCCAAAAGGAAAAAGGGCACTGCCAGGTCCAAGAGGACTCCGATGTGGCTTACAGGAGCTGTTCGGGAAGTGATCAAAAACAAGAAAAGCTCATTTAGAAGATGGAAGGCTTGTCCAAATGAGGACAGCAGGCAGAAAAATAAATTCTGGCAGAACAAATGCAAGGCAACAATCAGGAAAGGAAAGCAAGACTTTGAGGAGCGTATAGCTAAAAATACTCAGAGAAATAACAAAGACTTCTTTAAGTACATCAGAAGTAAGAACCCAACTAGGAAGGCCATTGGACCATTAGATGACAATGGAAGGCAAGGGGATATTAAAGAGGAAACAGAGATTGCAGAGAGACTCAATGAATTCTTTGCTTCAGTATTCACTGAAGAAGACAGAGACCACATGCCCAAAACAGAGCCTATCTTTGTAGGGAGGGAAACCGAAGAATTAAGCCAGATAGAAATAACCAGGGAGGAGGTCCTTGCATGTCTTGTTAAGCTAAACACTAACAAATCACCAGGACCAGATGGCATCCATCCACGAGTTCTCAGGGAACTTAAAGATGAAATTGCTGATCTCCTAGCCAAAATATATAATGTTTCCCTCAAATCAGGCTTTGTGCCTGATGACTGGAAGGTAGCGAATGTAACACCAATTTTCAAAAAAGGATCCAGGGGTGATCCAGGAAATTACTGACCTGTCAGCTTGACATGTGTCCCAGGTAAAGTGATGGAAACCATCCTAAAAGATAGAATTAATAGGCACATAGAAGAGAAGGCGCTGCTAAAGGAGAGCCAACATGGCTTTTGCAAGGGCAAATCATGCCTCACTAATCTGTTGGAATTTTTTTGAGAGTGTCAACAAGCATGTGGATAAGGGGGATCCAGTTGACATTGTTTATCTGGACTTTCAGAAGGCTTTTGACAAGGTCTCGCACCAAAGGCTCTTGAATAAACTTGCCAGTCATGGAATAAAGGGACAGGTCTTGTTCTGGATCAGCACCTGGCTAAGGGACAGGAAACAGAGGGTAGCACTCAATGGACACTTCTCCAAGTGGAGGGAAGTAAAGAGTGGGGTCCCCCAAGGTTCAGTACTGGGACCCCTGCTTTTCAACCTCTTCATAAATGATCTAGAGGTAGGAGTAAAAAGCAAGGTAGCCAAATTTGCTGACGACACTAAATTATACAGGGTAGTGAAAACTGTGAGAGATTGTGAGGAGCTCCAGAGGGATCTCTTGACACTGGGGGAGTGGGCAAAACAGTGGCAAATGAGCTTCAACATTAGTAAGTGCAGAGTGATCCATATTGGGGCAAAAAAACCCCAATTACATTTATAAACTGATGGGTTCTGAACTCTCTGCGACAAACCAGGAAAGGGATCTTGGTGTCCTGGTGGACAGCTCAATGAAGGTGTCAACCCATTGTGCCTCAGTAGTGAAAAAAGCAAACTCAATGCTAGGGATCATTAAGAAGGGTATAGAAAATAAGTCAGCAAATGTTATTTTGCCTCTTTATAAATCTATGGTGAGGCCCCATCTGGAATACTGTGTACAGTTGTGGTCGCCATACCTCCAGAAGGATATTATGGAGCTGGAAAAAGTGCAGAGGAGGGCAACCAAAATGATTAGGGGACTGGAACACCTTCCTTACCATCTGAGGCTGGAATGGTTGGCCTTTTCACTCTTGAACGACGGCGTCTAAGAGGTGATCTGATTTAAGTTTATAAAATCATGCATGGTGTGGACAAAGTAGATAAGGAAAAACTGTTTTCCCTATCGCCTAACACTAGAACTAGGGGACACTCCATGAAACTTTTCGGTACTAGTTCTCAAACAAATAAGAGAAAGTACTTTTTCACCCAGAGGATTACTGGTCTATGGAACTCCCTGCCAGAAGAAGTGGTGACAGCTGTCAGTCTTGACAGCTTTAAGAAAGGATTAGACAAGTTCATGGAGGACAAGGGAATCAATGGCTATAATTATGGATACTTAAGGACAACCTCCGGGTTGGAGAGAGAGGCAGGATATCTCTCAATGCCATTTCCAGGGAATCCTAAGCAGGTGAAGGCATCTCCTTGGGAATACCCTTAAAATAATGGTGAGCCACTGTGTGAGACAGAATGCTGGACTGGATGGGCTGTGGTCTGTTCCAGCAAGGCTGTTCTTATGTTTTAGCCACTTCTCCCTTTCCTTGAAAATACTTGTAGTGAGTATTAATCACAGATAATACTGCATGTTTCCCAACAGCCTGAAGGATAAACAAAACATTATATTCCTGTAAGATGCATTACACAATGTTTGTATTGAATGTACTTCCTTATTCTTTATCCTTCTTGCTTTGCCCCTTTGATTCCAGAACATATGGTTCCTGAGAGTAAATTCAGCTGAAATGAGTTGGACAGTTCATACAACTATTATATGATGTCTTTTTGTGATGGTAGCTTTTGCTGTTGACATCATCCAGAATACAGTATCTGCATTTAAAGGATAGGTGGACAAAATATGGCTCATTACTGAGCAGCCTATCTCCAGCCCTTTTCTGTGGCTAGTGAGCAATTAGCCAACTGGGGGGGAACGATCACGGAGAAAATTGCCCACTTCAAATTTAAGCAGAATATTTCTAACAGCCTCTTCCCATGGTACCCCACCACCACCCAGCAACTACATGTTCTGATTTATAGTAAACCATGTTTACTATAAATTCCAAGAGTTTTCCATGTAAAATAATGGCCCTTCACATTTTTAACATAGTTATATGGTCTCTGGAGAAGCGTTAAGATCAGAACTGTATGGAGTTATATTATAATAGTTCAGTTTGCTGCAGAGGGACAGTAGATAGAGCTGCCTCTCTAAATAAATCAACATTGCTCACAAATAAACTATTGAAAGCAATCCTGGGCTTCCAAGAATTTTCAACACTATATTGTGTCAAGAGAAGAAAAGAAAGAAAACTCCAAGGATAATTTTCATCAGAGTTGGAAAATGAGGCAGAGATTTTATTTGCTTTATTTTTCATAGCCATATATTGCTGCAAACTAGTCTGTATATTTTGGGACACAAACCCAGCGTGAGAACTGCTGTGCGTTTTTCCCCCTGATGATATCTACTAGGCAAAGTACTAAGGAAGATAAGAAGATTAACCTAGATAATCCATAAAGAAGCCTGTGAAACCCCATAAATTTGAGAGCCCAATTTAAAAAGACTCAAATCTTCATTAAGGACTTCAAAAAGAAAGAAGTCTCATCATAAAATTATTGATGTATTTTTATATAATAGGCAGCCACCAAAATGCTTATCCCAAAATGCTATGGTAGCACCATACATCTATGGTTGTTGTTCAGTCACACAGTCCAGTCCGACTCTTTGTGACCCCATGGACCATAGCACACCAGATTCCTCTGTTATCTGCCATCCTCTATAATTATAATATTTGTAATATCATGGTGTAAGTAACTAGTAATTTAAAGTTTTTCCCAGTAGGGACCAGTTTCATTGCATTTAGCTGTTTCATTTTATCATGCATTTGTGTGTTTTGTTCTTCAGGTCATGGAATCTGTTCTGAGATTTGGGTCCATAGGAGTTTAAGAAAATAAAAAGGGGTGGGATGTGTCAGGGAGGAATTCTTTGGAAGTCTAATTACCTCATTTTTGTTACCTGGAGAAGGCACTATCCCTCTCTTCTGCAGCCACTATGGATATTATTTGATTTTAAAATATATATTTAGGTTTTCGGACAGAGAAATGTTGGATGAGCTCTCTTGGTCTAGATTTCATCATCTCCATTTTTTTTTTAGGACAGTCAGGTTACAAGTAGCACTTAGAAAGTGTGAGAGCACTGTTTCAGATGATCTTTTGTCATTATTGTTCTGATTGAAATAAACTGCCTTGGATTGGGTTTCTGCTCTTTTGTTCTTGGAAATCTCTGCCATGCTATTGGCTTTTAAGTCTCTAGAAAATATTACCACCAAGACTAAATAAACCTCTGGTCCCTCCGAAAACAAAAAATGTATATCCAGCACATTGTAATGGCAAGTAAATGGTGGATAGCTTTCTTGCAAATGTACTGTATAAACTGATGGTGGAGTACCAACACATGGAGAGGATTAATCCTCCTACTGGTCTTTTACCCGCATTTCAATTAGTTTGAACAATTTTCATTAAAAAAAATACCTTTGTGTTTGTTCCTTTTCTAGAATAACAACAACAGCTGCATGTATGATGGACCTACGAAGATACCCCCTGGATGAACAAAACTGCACACTAGAGATAGAGAGCTGTAAGTACTTTTTGTAAATCCTGCTTGATCAACCCCATCCCAACATTTAACATTTTCCCCACACGCCACTAGTTATTTTACCCTAGTTATTTTTTATCTGATATTTTGATCCTTTTAAACACAAAAACAAAACAAATTCAGCTCTACAGATGCATTAGTAATTTGTGGCAAAAGGATTAGAGGAATTAATTTTGCATGTTGATGGACAGTTTTTGGTTTCTAAAGTTACTTGTATGCTGTTTGGAGTTTTATGTGAGCAGCACAAAGATGACTATCAGTTTTTTCTCTTCATCTTCCTCTGAACTGGTTGGCTTTTTGTTTCAGTGGGTTTTTTTAATTTAGAGTTTACATTTGGCTTACGATTTATGGTTATGTCACACCTGTGAAAATGTGAGGTGAATATTATATGTGCTTATTATTGTTTTGCTTCTCTACCTTTTTGTACACATACATAGGTTTTGGTCATTTTTAGTATTTAAATTGCAATTGCTGCATTTTCTCTATCATAATGTGAAACATTTGTTTTATAAGTACATATATATTTATTGCTTTATTAATATTGCATGCAGTGAGTTAATTGATTGTTCGGCTGGTTGGCTAAATTTCGTGATATTGTTTCTCAGAATAAGAGGATGAGAAGGTGGTGGGTCATCTTATGGTGTGTAAGTACAGTGGTGCCTCATACAATGATTTTAATCCGTTCCATGGGGCTTGTTGTTGTATGAAACATTTGCTATCCAATACAGTACATGCATCGTATAGCGATTTTCCCTATCGGATGCATCGTACAATGATTACTATTTTTTTGCTAAGTGGTTTTTCCTATTGAAAAATTGTATGATTGTTTCCATAGGGAAAATTGTTATGCGGGATGCCATTTCCCCCTCAAAACCTAATTGTTATGCGATTTCATTGCTATATGGGGTGATTGTTGTATGAGGTTCCACTGTACTGTATGTGTTTGTACACATATACACACATGAACTTAACCCTTAACATGAAACCAGCACCTTATGGTGACCCTACTATTGCTCCAGTACCAACCACTACCTCTTATTTAAGTTGATTAAATATGCTATCATGTCACCCTTCAAAAAATATATATCCTTGCACTGAATAGCTGAATCTTTCTCTGTAAATTGGAGAGAGTATTCTTGCAATACAACAGTTTTATCAGACTAAAGATGCTGCAAGTAAACATGAAAATAAGATCCACTTGTAGCTCGCAGCCTCTGTACATGTTTGAGAGTTGTTATTAATCATCACTGCCCTGAATGTAACTGTACAGATGACTGCCTGTGGAGGAGGGTGGGAATACATAGCAGCTTTTCATAGACTTTGTGCAACCTTTCAATAGTGTCTTAGAGGGATAATTTATCCCTTTATATACATTTTTTTATTTTTGACTTTGCAGACTAGTTGTTCATATTTCCAATTTATCACCCCAAATGACATAGTCCAAGCAAAAACACAGTGAATGTGACAACTTCTGCATTGCTGCATCTGTAGAACAACAGCATCTCTATGGTTACAAGACCTGTTTCTCTGCAGTGACTCCTGGCACACGTTTATTGTCATGCAGCATCTTTCCTGTTGCTGGAAAGGAGCTGCGGTATCCTAAGATACAGTGCAACATTAATAGCATCTTGTGTTGTATCTTTGAATTGCTCAAGCTCATTGGCATTAAGTAATTCCCAGATATTTGAACTAGCAGTTAAAGAAAACAAGGATCTCCATCACCTATTTCATGGCTTGCTGTGATGAATTTTGCACAGCACTTTGTAAACGAAGTTGTGCTCTGCTCTATCTTAAATGTTGTAGATGACACGGGTCCTGCTGATGTACCCTTGGCCTCTGCTTGTTCTTTTATAATGGTTACATTTCAGTGGGTGCATCTTGATAATGTGGGCAGGATTTTTGGAGTGATGAAATCCACCACATGCATGCTAGATTTCCTGGCTTATAAAGGTAGCCAGAGAGGTGACTGGCTGAGTGGGTTAAGGAAGTACTAGCACACCTAAAGGAGGCAATAGTGATACCCTTATTTTAAAATATCCCTCCTTAAATCTCAACTCTGTTAAATAATTATTAGTCAACCTCCAATATCCCATTTCTTGACAAGGTCTTGGAGTGTGTGGAGACATCTCAGTTCTAGATATTCCTTGTTGATACGATTTATCTAGAATCATTTCAGTCTGATTTCTGGCCTGGTTATGGAATAGACTGGCTTTGATAACCTTGGGAGATGATCTTTGCTGGGAACTTGACAGGATGAATGTGTTCCTCTTGATTCTTCTCCTGATGGCTTTTGATACCACTAACTATGGCAGGAGTTCTCAACCTTTTAAAGTTGGGGGCCAGGTCATGCTCCCTCAGACAGCTTCAGGGCCATTTTTCCCTTCCTCCACTACATGGCACTTCCTGGTGTGGTGGAGGTGGGGTGCACATAAAATGGTGCTATGGGCCGAATCTGGCCCATGGGCCACAGGTTGAGAATCCCTGAACTATGGTACCTTTCTGTGATGCCTTTCTGGGGATGAGTATTGGAGATAGTTATTCATTTATTCATTAGATTTATATCCCGTCCTACTCAACAAAAATGTGATTCAGGGTGGCTTACAATAGAGAATATACAAAAACAAAGAAAAAATCAGCAAAAATACAATAGGGTACAGTAACATCTCAAAAATACAGTAACATTTCAGTAACACAATAACATCCCAGTAATACAGTAACATCTCAATAATGAAATAACATCTCACATATCACACTCTGGCTCCAGACAAATAAAGTCCTACTGCCTCTATGGCCTTTTAAGTTCTGGCTGCGTGCGGGGCCCGGGACGCTGGTGGTGGGTTCTGGTGTCCATCGCTGCAGGGCCTCTGTCAGAAAGACCAGAGGCAGCGACAAGAAGCAGCCCGGGTCCTTTCGAGCTGTGGGGCTGTCCGCAGGTGCTCCCATTTCTCCACCTACCTACCGGCCGGGCTGGGGGAAGGAGCATGGAGCCTCAGGGTGGTGATGGTGGCGGTGCTTTCAAGCCACAGGGCCATCCGCAGGTGCTCTCACTTCCCCACCAACTGGCCGGGCTGGGGGGAAGGAGCACGGAGCCTCAGGGCAGTGATGGTGGTGGCACTTTCAAGACACGGGGCTGCCCGCAGGTGCTCCCACTTGCCCGCCAACTGGCCGGGCTGGGGGGAAGGAGCATGGAGCCTCCCTGATTTAAGAAGTAGGAATTGCTAGTGATGAGGGAAACAAGGTATGTGTAGGATATGGCATGTGTTTTTTGCCATTTATCTCTCAGCTCTATTGTCCACTGCTGAGAAATACCTTTGCAACTCAATTCTATTCCATCTCAGCTCCAGACTGTTCTGCATGTCTGCCCGCATTATGTACTTGTTGAAATTACATGCTGAATATTATGCACTTTAAAATGCTAGAATATTCTTCTTCCCTTCTTTATTCTATTTCAAAAGAAATATAGCATTAGACCATAGAAAAATATGAAAGGATAATGTATTTATACTGACTGCCGTGAGCTTTCATGGAGTACTGAGCTTATCTACTTCTTTCAGTTCCTTTGTGAGATGTCATAATACAGTTTGGTTGCTCACAGATGTTACCCTTGCCATAAAGTGGATAAGATGTAAAGGTGTTCCCCCATTTAACAGTGCCATACTCTGAAGCAGTGTTGCTGCTTTTAAAGCAACATACAAATGTGCAGGCATCAGTTTTGAAGTACCTTTACCTTCTAGAAATTAGCTCACTTTTGTTTTTCCCCCATATTCCATTTGTTTTAGAGTGGTGATATCTAGAATAGCAAAGTAATTGTATACACATGCCAGGGCACTAATGTCCAATTCAAGGTTTGTGACAGATACCCTTAAAATGACATGTAAATGTTAATCTGTAGGCATTGGCCTACACTTGGATTTCACAGTTTTCATCTTGGAAAAGGTTTGTTCAGATGTATGTGGTGCCCAAAACTGTGAACATGCCTACATAAAATTTCTGTAGGTTGATAAATATGTAAGCATGAAGAGATGGCCCTTTAAGGGTTAATAGCTATAGTAAAGGACCAAGGGAACAAAAACAGATAGTCTTCGAGGTGCAAAGTTGCAAGTGGATTTTGAGCTGCCCTTTGCAATGTAATGTTTACAATGAATGAAGGCAGACATTTTGGTAACTCTCATGTAGAATGACAGAGGCATTTGAGATCCCTCCCCTGCGTCTGTGAATCACGTATATGTGTTAAATATAGAGTTCACTGTTATCTTTGGTTTCTGGTATCCATGGAGGGTCTTAGAATGTATCCCCTAAAGATAAGCGGTTTGTGGGGGGGGGGAGAGATCTGTATGGAGGAGAAGATCAAGTGGGAGCTGACAATAAACCATGGGAACCAGAGGAAAAACTATGTTGCTATTGTGTTCTTTGTAATAAAGGGACACAAGAAAAAGCAGCTTGAGGTAGGAAGAACAATGTTGGTCTGAGGGGAAATACCTTGAGGGGGATAGTTTGCTGGCCCACCCCAGAGGGCAGGATCACTGTGCAGCAGCGCTACACAGGAAGAGTTCTGGTAACAGTCTTTCCAAGGATGTGTTGTGATCCAGCCCTCCTCCAACTCTGAAGATGAGCTGGATCAGGGGACACTCCTTATGCCCAGTTTGGTTCTGCCTGCACCCGGGCCGGAGTATACCTTGAGCCAGGGATCTCAGCCTGTGCCTGGCTCAAGTCTGTTTTCCCCAGCAGCTGACCCGTCAGATCAGGAGTCTGGTTATGACAGTGATCAGCCCTCAGTCAGGAAGAGGTTCAGGAAACAGCTACACCTGAGATGCAGGCAGGCTAGAACAAAGCACCAAAGAAGGCTCCCAGCTTATACTGATTAGCTGGGAGGCTTATAAGCAAGCTATTTGTAGCCTGCCAGTGTCGGTACAACTCTCATGCAAAGACCGACATCTTGCTTGACTCCAGACTGCCTGCCTAGACCCTGACCTGCCTGCCATGACTCTGACTTCTCTGCCAACCCTGATTATGCCCCTGGACACCCTTTGGATTAGACTACTGACTCAGACTACCGGTAAACAGACCTTGGCTTGCCTTTTGGACTTTGATATCTGGACTATCCTCGAACATCTGATGGATGTCTGGGGGTTAGGGCTAGCAGAGAAGTCAGATTCTGGTCATGGCAGTAAATCACAAGAGATATCAGGAACACATGGAAGTCAAGCAGGGTGTTGGCCTTTGCACAGATGTGATTAAGAGGCCTCCCATGGCAACTTTACGATGCAGCTGCAAGTTCTTTCAGCACTGTTCTCTGACTGAGGGATGATCGCTGTCAGAATCAGGCTCCCCTGCTTCTGGGGATGCAGAACTGGGCCAGGAGCAGGCTGGGGCTCCTGATCTAGGTCATCCTCAGAGTCCGACAAGGGCTGGGGAGGCAGACCTGGGCAGGTCATCCTCAGAGTCCAATAAGTCCTGGATCATGTCAGATAGCAGTAAACAAGCAGGTTGGAAGGACTGCACAGAAAGAGCTCAGGGCTGCAGGTTTGGGGCTCCTGGTTTAGTTACAGCTGGACTATGTACACTGAATCAGTGGGAGTTTGATGAACCAACTCCTCGGTAAGTTCTGTTATTCACTGGGCCTGTTCTAGTTGAGACTTACCTGACTTAGCAATGGGATTTCCAACACTAGTTTTTTTTATTTAATAGCTTATCTTTAGGTCATTCCTCCTCACTCTCCTTCTATTTAAATTATTTGAAACCTGGTACTTGTTTCTTTGTATAGAATATATGAAAGGCTAAGAACATAAGTATAGTTTATATTTAGGATTTAGTGGGCAAAAATGCAGTTGTATAACTAAGCAGGCACAACTCAACATTTTGATATGTTTTCCAGCAGTGCCTCCCCATCACTACATGGCTTAAAAATGTCAAGTATCTTGGGTTTAAATGTTGTTCCTGGCTAGGCACAGTATAACCCCCCCTCCCCCAATGTCTTTGTCCTGGCATACATACCACCACCACCTCCTTCTTGTGCCATATCCAATTCTGAATATTGACAATCATCATGGCAATCAGCCATGAAGATTGTCCTGGGAACAATATAATGCAATGGCCTTCCATTTGCCTTCTGCATCGCAGCGTGAATCAGTGGTATGGACTATCCTGTGAATATAATGTTGTGGCCTTCCATTTGCCTTCCATATTGCAGAATGACCACTGATCCAGTTCTGCGAGTCACTTTCTGGTCCTGAGCCCTTTTGGCACTCAATGTCCTCTTCAGCCCCAAGCCAGTATTGATGAAACTGCTGCCCTCCATCAAGATGGATTCAAGTGAGATTTAATCTACTTGGGGACCATCACCCTAATACATACTTGTCCTACAGTACTATCATAAACAAATATAAATAGATAATTATGCAATTCAGTCATTCATTTTCTATCTCTGTAGTCTGTTTCAAACTTAACATTCCACTATTCAAAAAAAAAATTGTGTATCCCATCACTTTCTATACAATTTTTAGGGAAAGAGCTTTTTCCATTGCCCCAGAGAGCCTTCATGAGCAAATCAACTGTTATCTCTCACAGAATCATACAACAACAAAAATAGTCTTATTCAGGTGTTATTCAATCCAGAACTGAGAGCAAGCTTAGAGGAGAGCATTACCTAGCCTCATCTTCCACCCATTGCATTCTTCACAATTACTGCATTGGGTCTGACAAGGAAAATAGTCCCATTTATATATAGGCTCTGCATGCAAGTCTTTTTTCACGGTTCTTGCTTTTGTGTATGAAGTAGTCATCTGTGGACCCATTGCTTGCACTGAGAAGAATGCCAGCTATGGAGGATGCCTGGCAAAGGGCTGCCCACTCTAAGTGTGTTCATAGCACTGGGTTGAATGATGCTTGCATTGAGCTTAATGCAGGTGGAACATCTCCCAATGAAAAATGGTTAAAGGGTTTTAAGGCTCAGTAACTTAAAAACAAGTGGCAAACATAATAGTGAAGTATCAGATTCAGCCTCTAGATGAACTAACTCCATCTTCCTCAATAAGGAAAAGGTAAAGGTCACCCTTGTTTGAAAGCCAGTCATATCTGACTCTAGGGTTCAGTGCTCATCTCTGTTTCATACCAAAGAGCCAACGTCTGCTTCTGCAGACGTTTCCATGGTCATGTGGCAGGCATGACTACACACCGGAGTGCACGGAGCACTGTTTACCTTCCCACTGAAGTGGTCCCTATTTATCTACTTGCAATTTCTTGCTTTTGAACTGTTAGGTTCGCAGGAGCTGGGACAAAGATGGGAGCTCATTCTGTCCTGCAGTACTCGGGTATCGAACTGCTGACCTGCCACCGTCCAGTCAGCGTCTTAACTACTTTAGCCACTGCAATTCCTATCTACCTCAGTACCTCAATAGTAGACTTTAATTGTCCAAGCATAAGATTGAGTTTGTTAGTGGATGTCAGCTGTGACAGCTTCAAGCAAAAGTAGCATACTGTACTGTATTAATGTACTATATAGCTCCAATTTTCAAAACATATTTCAAATGATGGTTAAATGTCCCAGCTTATTCTGAAGCTAGTTAATTACCGAGCTTGGAATCTTTATGTAAATGAATAACATCATTAATCATTATTCTGACATTTTTATAATGCGTTAACACTAACATTTGCTTTGAGTTTGAGTGTAACATATTAATGAGGTATTTCTAATACATTATTCTTTACGTTTTTTAAAAACACTCCCAAAATAATGGTGAAAGTGGCTAAACCTTCTTTCTCCGAAAGACCCAAGAAAGTAACATTAAGTTTATAAATGGGGGGGAAATCTATAAAGGTTGCCATTCATTTTTTCAGGAGGTAATGTCAGTTGCAGGTTACATGTAGCTCATGACTTCTGAGCTTTGGTTGAATGTTTTCTTTTTTGTTTGTTTGTTTGTTTGTTTGTTTGTTTGGAGTGCTTACATCACAAACACTGGAATAAAGTGTTTGCATGTGTCAGCAAAAGACCCATTTACATCTCCACTTGTTCAGCCAAGAAACAATTCTTGTAACATGGCCACATGCATGTTAAAAAGCTCTGCTTGTATGTATTTAAAATTAAACAAAACTGTTTTCATTCAGAAAAATGAATTTGGGAATATTTAATTTAAGAAAAATGAACAGTGCAGATGTGCTTGAATAGCTCCTCTAAACAGTGGTTTCCCTAGGAATGTGCATTTTCCTTCACCAATGGAACATAAAAGAGATTTTGATTTAAAAAGTCTATTTTTCCACTCCATACACTCTGCATAAGATTACATTCATTCTTATTGCATTTAAATGTTTCCTTGACAGATCCTTTTTCTGTATAGCTTTTTGCAGACTCAGGAGACTAGAGAAAATGTTTTAAAATGGCTGAGTGGGGAGATACTTCTTTTTGTTCTGCTAGAAATAGATACCCTTGTTCAATAAAAGCTACCCCTTGGCTATATTTTCCAAGGTATTAAAGCAGCTTAAATAAGAGCTGTTTCAAATATGAAGAGACTGGTGTGGTGTGGTGTGATGTGGTTGTGTCACAGCACTGTTCTATTTCAGGGTCCAGGTAGGCTGCCACGGCTTTTCTAGCACTAGGTAAACATTCCATATTGAAGGAGCAAGTGACACGTGCCATTTAATTTTTGCTTCTTTATCACTTGTAATTCTTTTGTGTGGACAATTTATATGGAGAGGAAGACCCACTGAGTACAGAGAGACTTATTTCTCAGTAAATAAGTAGCATTGCAGTGTTAATCTCTTCACCTCAGATTTAATTCCCAATGCCTTCTCTGGTAATGATAAAAACGTAAGGCAGCAAGTTGCAGCTAGTGAAGGCCAATTGACTCAATAGAATTTACATAGGCATTTTTTCACCTGATCCCCATTGATTCAGTTTACCTACTCTAGTGCAACTTACTACACTTAGCAACAGAATTCTCTGCAAGCAAAAGCAGCCTCTAAATAGATTTTACTTTGGATCATTCTTGTCAGGAGATGGAGAAGGGTTAATTATCACCATTCATCTCTGCTCACCCATTGACTTTTTTGCTCCTTCCAGATATTTGTTCCAGGACTGGGTTTGAGAGTATGGGCAATGACAAGTACCACTATTAGGGGGAGACAGAACTTTTGAATCCAACCTATTGAGAATTGTTTAGTTGGTTGCCCTGTTTGCCATTTTCTAAAACAAAACCTGTACTTTAGTTTTGAAGGCAAGCAATAATCTGCATTAATTCATTTTTCACTTCCTGAAAGCAAATTGTAGCCTTTGTTTCATTTCTTGAATTATCGCCCACAGTGATACCACAGCGTCTAACCACCTTCATTGGGGGCAAAGATTTATTAGAGTTCCTGATATCAATTCTTGACTCTTGTACATTCACAGTTATTTATTATCTGTTTTAAAATAAATAAAATTAAGCAGATAGTTACTCTATCCAGTGATGGTGAACCTTGGCACCCCAGGTGTTCTTGAACTTCAATTCCCAGAAGCCCTGATCAGTAGGAATGCTGACTTGGGCTTCTGGTAATTGAAGTCCAAGAACACCTGAAGTGGCAAGGTTCGCCATCACTCCTCTGTACCAATATTTTTTAAAATTAAGACTGTATCATGCAGCATTGCGTTTTGTAAACCTCCTGGAGTAGTGGTTCGCACTAGGCAGGCGGTATATAAATACTTCAAATAAATAAAATATGAGGATCCATTATTCATTTCCCTGATGGAGGTATACAATCTCTGGAAAGGACTGACTGAACTGCATGCATGTCAGATTTCCATATGCCAATTCACCCTTTCAGCCACTTGAAATTACTTCAAACAAGGGGGTTTGTGCCCACATTTCCCTTCCCCCACCATCTCTATCCCATTGGAGGAAGTTTTCAGACACTTTTGTGTTCCATGTGAAGGAAAGAGGGGTTAGCATCACCCCCAGATCACCACATTGTCTCATTAGGAAAAGGTTCATTATTTTTTAGAACCATTTTCTTCATGGGGGGTGGGGAGAATAAGGTCTCTTGAAGTGGGGTCTGTATGTGCAGTGGAACCTCACTTAATAAATGTAATGCATTCTCCGGGACCTTTTGTACTATGAAATTTGTAAAGCGAATTTCCCATAGGAATGCATTGAATGCAATTTCCCATAGGAATGCATTGAAACAAAAATTTGTTAACCAATATGTGGTTTCCCATAAGAATGCATTGGGGGGGGGGGGGTGAGATTTGTTAACCGAGCCTCTATTTTCTATGGATTTCCTTTTGTTATGCGATTTTTGTGTTAGCCGAGCCGTTTGTTAAGCAAGGTTCC
Organism: Bradypodion ventrale; assembly: GCA_035047345.1. Taxonomy (NCBI): domain Eukaryota; kingdom Metazoa; phylum Chordata; class Lepidosauria; order Squamata; family Chamaeleonidae; genus Bradypodion; species Bradypodion ventrale. The sequence goes on along the minus strand of JAWDJE010000002.1, from coordinate 279,738,369 downwards.
AACTGTAGTTCTTTTGGCCAGTGTAGAAAGAAATGACTATCTTAGGCTAACACTGGAGGTTCTAGGGAAATATCGTCTGTTCCTTTTACTTTCCACATTGTCATGAGCTACTTTTTCTTACATCAGCTGACATGAAATAATATTTACATTTCTTAAATTTTGCAACAACCTGCATGTTTTCATGGCAGAATAAAGCCAACATAAGTTTAAAGAACTGACTCAGCTGCATGCACTTTACAATAAATGTATATAATGACAGGATGCCTCCAACCTTGTTTTGTTGTTGTTCAGTCGCACCGTCGATTTTGACCCTTTGCGACCCCATGGACCATTGTCCTCCAGGCACCTCTGTCCTCCACTATTCTCCTCAACCCGCCCAGCTCTGTGCCCATTGCATCTACAATGCCATCCAGCCATCTCTTTTTTGGCCTCCCCCTTCTTCTTTTGCCCTCCACCTTTCCCAGCATCAAGGCTTTCTCAAGTGAATCCTCTCTTCTCATTTATGTCCAAAGTACTTTAGCTTCAGCTTTACTATTTGACCTTCTAAGGAGCAGTCAGGATTGATTTCTTCTAAGATTGACCTGTTTGTTCTTCTTGCTGTTGAGGGTAACACCACATCTCAAAGGCATCTATTCTTCTGCGCTCAGCTTTCCTAATGGTCCAGTTCTCACAACTATACATTATCACCAGGAATACCATTACTCTGACTATGCGAATTTTTGTTTGCAAGGTGATCTCTCTCCTTTTAGCTATGTTCCCCAGGTTTCTCATAACTTGTATCAAGAATCAGTCACCTTTTTATTTCATGGCTGCAATCACCATCTGCAGTGATCTTAGATCCTAGGAAAGGAAAGTCTATCACCTCTTCTACTTCTTGCCCATCTATTTTCCAGTGAGTGATAGGGCCTGTTGCCATTACAGTAAAACCCCTACTTACAAAAAAAAAGTCCATTCCGTAGGCTTTTGCTTAAATCACATTTTTACGTAACTTGAAGCAAACCTATAGGAAAAATAAAAATTTTATGTAACTCAAAACAAACCCATAGGAAAAAGAATCTTGATGTAACTCAAAGTTTTTGTTTGGCTGGGAAACAGGGCAATACAAAGACCAAGAGCTCTTCATGAAGGATTTGGGGTGAACATTTAGTTTGTTCAGTAGGTATAACAAAGTTAAGGTTATTAATGTTCATTATCCTAACCAATAGTATGTATGACCTTCCTGTCCTTGAAGTATATATTTGATTGCATCTAACTCATTATAAGATAGGATAAATACAGCTGACTCTTATTAGTAGATCTTAGACTTTTCCTCTGGAGATATAGGAGGTAGGGTAATCTAGGTAGACCTATTAAATTATGAAGATTAAGTTCATTCTTTTGTTACACATTGCTTCCTTGCTTCTTAGCAGTAACTTAGAAGGCATTGTTGCCTTCCAAGAATGAATTACTATATGAATATCCCTTGCATCCCAACCATGAATTCCAGACATTGGAGATCTACATTTATTGCAACAGCGGCCGTCATCGACAATTGCAACTTGTATCCAATAATGCATTTTTTTTCCTGAAGCAGGAAAAATGTTATTGGTGTGAATTTGTTTAAGATGGATCACAGCTTGCCATGATGTGACCCACACACTATGATCACGGAGCCATCTCCTGCAGCACATATGAAATGAGACATACAGGATTTAACACCGGGACTGCAATGGACTGCCGCAGCCTTGAGGATATTATCAAGGTGCGCCTTCACAGCCAGTTCATCTGGCATGGCCTCTTCCACCTCCATGACAGATGGGAATCAGAGTTCCTACTCCGCTCAATTTTGCCATTAGGCCCAATATGATGATTTCCAGTGGCATTTTCTCCACTGAGGGGGCCATCACCCCACCTAAAGGGGCTCATCTGCCCACAGCCATTGGCCCCTTTAGGGAGTCAAGGTATTTACCATCACCCAACACTAGGTGTTGAGTCGCTGGCTGAATGGTCTACTCCATTACCATAGCGGGATGTCCAGCCAGACATGATTGATACAGCAGCAACAAGATGCTAAACCTGCTGGAGCCGAACAACTGTTTTTTCCTATACACAATCAAAATCTGCTAACTGTGGTATTTTCCTATATAAAATGTGATGTCAACTCAGATTAAAAATGTTGCAGTGCAAACTACTGGTCACAGACAGTAAGAATTGTTTATGGAATTATTGTGTTCTTACTAAACATACAGATCTCTTGTCCTTTAAAGTAATGGCACTGGAATGAGAAGAAATTTGGATCAGGGTTTCTAATCACAGATCATCTATGTCTATTGGTTATATTTCTATTTTTAGATTGGCTTTTTGGTTATGCTTCTGCTGGTTTTCAATATCCTTTCAATGCCAGCTTTTATTCATGTTATATTATACTATTGAGTACCAGTACTTTTTCTTTTTTTTTTTGGTGGCAGCTGCCTTGAGAAGATTTTGTCAGTAAAGGCACCATATAACACTATAAAACAAACAAATAAATTATGATTTGTTCTGTGCTCTTTATAGTCCTTGTTCAAAGAAATTTTACTTTACATTTGAGAACCTGAAGGAGTGAAGAGAGACTAACAGTGAGGAAAGGAGATGAAAGTAGTAACAGACTATAATGGTAAGAGGAATGTAGGGAGAGATTCAGGGAGCATGTGGAACTGTCACTGGCCTAACAGCCCAGCTGATGCAGAGGTGATATTTTGTATGAATCAGTGACTCTACATGGGGTTGTTAATGCAACATCTGCTACAGTTTTTGAGCTGGCATAGGCAGGCAGATCATTGCATCTACTTGGATAGCAGTCTCCTGCATAGAAGCAGTGCCTATGTCTCTCAGTCCGTATCCAAGCATTCAGAAATCTACTACTGTATATGCATTCCAAATAAAAATGTATAGAATAGACAAGTAAACCTCTAACTGACATGCACTGTGATTCGTCCTGCATAAGAATGACATTTGCACAAAATGAACACACTGTATGATCTGCTCTTTCCCTTGCCCTTTTCTATCAATGTTGCTTCGTATTGGAAATGCAGCATGTTGGAAGTCTGTATGAATCAGGAAACTGTAGCTGCATTCTGCCACTTGAATTTTTCCTGTTTTCCCAAATCTTAGAAATAGGAAATCTGGAGTGATGTGTTAGTTTACATCTGACAGCAGCCATGGTTCGTTTAAGAAAATTCAACCGTGGCTTTGTCTAACTTGCAGCAATGCTAGGAGATGCATTTGTCATTTGCTGTCAGCCTAAACTACAGTAAAACCCTGACTTACTTATGCCTCGAGTTACATAAAATTCAACTTACATAATGATGTTGTGCTAAAACCATGTCCCAATTTACATTATTTCCTATGGATTTGCTTCAATTTACATAAAAATTTCATTATCCCTATGGGTTTGCTTCGAGTTACGTAAAAATTATTTTTCATATGGGTTTGCTTCAAGTTACATAAAAAACCGATTTAAGCAGAAGCCTACAGAACAGACTTGTTTTGTAAGTATGGATTTTACTGTATTCTAATTTATATGAGAAAATGCTATGGCAAGTTTGATACAGTGTATTGGCATGCAACTTGTAGCATGATGGTTACATTGAGCAGCTCCACATTCTTTTAGAAATAACAGAGTGCCTGTGGTGCAGTACCATGGGAATATAAACTGGCATAGACAGGTTTTGTAAATTGCTATAGCAGAGCCTATTCACATTACTCTAGGAACATTTATTGGACAAGATCCAGATTCTCAGCTGTTAATACTTAACAGTCTGATAGAATGTAATGTAATGCCTCATTTATATCATTGATGCAGGTCCTACCCAAAAAAAGTCCTTTTCTGCGTGAAAACAGATTGAAGGATTTATAAATACAATCTGGCAAGCAGTATGTTCCTCATCAGCTTCATTATTAATGTTGACGATCATGCATTACTTGCATTTGTTTTCTTTGAAAGCCAGTAGTTGGAAATGCTGAGATAGGAGGTGGAAACAGAATTGTACTGATAAAAATCCCAGGAAATAAATCCATTGTATAGATTAGAAATCTTGATAAAACAGGGTTTATCTTCCCAAGAATTAACCCCCCACCCCACCCCAAAAAAATAAATACCATGGACTTCAACTGTTCAACTATAGTTGAACAGTTTGCCAGACATACAGGCATTGTCCAAGTGATGGCATCTTAATAATACCATCTGTACTTCTAACACTGTAAAATCATATAAAATGTTACAGTCACTATTACCTTTTCTCACATCTTGTCAGTATGAGATTGTATAGCAGGAGTTCTCAACCTTTTTAAGATGGGGGCTGGGTCACACTCCTTCAGACAACTTCAGAAGCCGTACGGCCATTTTGCCCTTCCTCCACCACATGGCACTTCCTAGTGTGGTGGTGGGCCACATGAAATGTGCCGCAGGCCGCATCCATCCCACAGGCCACAGATTAAGAATTCCTATTGTATAGCAATCCATATGCTTCAGTGCCACATTTCCTTAGTAGAAATGTACAGAGAAGGCTGCTTACTTCAGGCTATATGGTATAACAGTCTTTCCATACAGAGGTGATTGGCTAATTGTCATCCATTCCAGGGTCTAGACAAAAAGTAATATTTCTTTCACTTGTGTCTTCTGGTGAATCTCAGTCTTTGTGTGAATCTAGTAAGATCCATTTTACACCCAAATCATAAAGTCATTTACATAGGGGCACGTCTGGACTCTAAAATTGCAAGAGCCTACCAACCCAAAAACAAAGTACAGTAATACCTCATACAAAGCGCTTCGTACAACATCGAATTCATACAACATCGCCTAATTCCTTGAAAAAAGTTGCCTCATACAAAGTCGCTGCGACTTTGTATGAGGCATTGGGGTTTTTCCCCAGGATGGTTTTTCCCCTAAAATCAGATTTGTTTGACATGTTTTTGTAATGTATTTAGCCTTTAGACAATTATTTCTTAAAGTTCTGTCAGTTTCCTGTCTGTTTCCTTGACTTTGCCCTGACGTCTGTGCTGTTACAGTACAATGTATCTCTATGGAAACAACGTTGTATGAGGCATCGCAGCAAGGATTTGGACATTGTATGAGGCATCACAGCTAGGATTTTGCATACCTCATACAAAGTCCAAATCCGTATAAAGTCCAAACTTGTGGAACCAAGTTTGGACATTGTATGAGGTATCACTGTACAGTAGAACCTTGGATAAAGTCCAAACTCCATTCCACAACTTTGGACTTTATCCGATTTTGGACTTTATCCGAATCAAATGGGCGATGCATCGGATAATGTCCAAAAATGGACTTTATCCAATGTTCCTATACCAAATACCTCGGATAAGGTCCATTTTTTTAGTGGTTTTGGACTTTATGCAATGCATCACATGTGCATGAAAACCGCACCTTTATCCGAATCAGACTTTATCTGAAACTGACTTTATCCGAGGTACCACTGTACATACATTTCTAAGCATAACAAAGGAGTTCATTCTTAGTTCAAAAGTTAAAGCTTACATGTTCCAAAATGTTCTTGACCTAATGACATCAACAAAGACCATAATCCCTCATGCCTACTTGAAAATGAGGTCTCTTAGTGCAAAAGTTAAAGTTTACATGCTCCAAAGAGTTCTTGACCTAATGACATCACCAAAGACCATAATCCCTCATGCCTACTTGAAATTGAGGTCTCTTCAGGCTTGGTATCTAGCCTCTTTTGAGATGTTGACAGAGATCAACTATGAAACTTTCACCATTACTCTCAAATATGGACTGCAGCTCCTATTTTGGGCCAACATACTCAAAATATAACAATGGGGGGGGGAGGATGAGATGGCTGGATGGCGTTGTTGATGCAATGGGTGTAGAGCTGAGCAGGCTGCGAAGGATGGTGGAGAATAGGGGGTGCCTGGCATGCAGTGGTCCCTGGTGTTGCAAAGGGTTGGACTCGACTATGTGACTGAACAACAATAACATAACCTAAGTATAGAGAAGCCATTCAGACATCTCATTCCCAAGATCCTAGTGATAACTAATGTATGTTTCACAGGTTGAGGTGCACATTACCAGGATCACCAAGTCCATATCCTCTCGTTCAAGGGGGAAACAAATATACACATAAATGTACTAGAACTGTTAGCACTAATTAAGGCTTCAAAGGCATTCTAAGCAGTGGTCTCAGGGAAGGCAGTTCTAGTAGCCACCAATAGCAACATCATGATTGTACAACATAAACATACTGTACAGTGAGGAACACAGTCCATGTTTCTTCCATTTATGATGGTCCATCCCTAGGAAAAGTGCTTTCTACATCATATCTTCCTGATGGCTATCCATGTGGTAGGGGAAGACAGCTGCTTAGCTAAAAGCCCTAAGGAGACAGGTAGGACCACAATTTGATACTAGATGCAATGGTTTTTCCAGAAATTTGCAAACAGTGGAGCTAACCAACTATAAGTTTTCCTGCCACCCTGAACAACAGAAAATGTTATAAATATTGTTCCAGAGCAGACAGGGCTCCCTAGGTGAAATTGTCTTCACAACTTGTTGGTCAAAACACCTTCTCTATCTCTGCACGTAAGTTCCTCTGCTGACAGGAGCCATAGTGAAGCTTTACCAAGAGAGGACCAAGGTGATCTTGATATCCATGTGGTTGCTATGTCAATAGTGCAGGGGTGGCCCACCTTTTTTTGCCACAGGCCTGACCATGCCCCTGGACAGCTGAGTGGGCTGGACCACACACCCCAGAAGTGGAAGCGGGCACATTTATGGCTGACATAAATGCACCCACTTCTGCATTTATAACAGCCATGGGCGCATTTACACATGCATGGATGCATTTTACACCTGATGTAAACATGTCCACTTCCACTTCCATGTGTCGTGGTGGTGCCAGATGGAATGGCACTGTGGGCTGGGTTGGAAACCCTGCAGTAGTGGTTTGCAGTACTCAAACTGATGATGCAAGACACTTACAAGCTAGTAAAGGTAAAGGTTTCCCTTGCTCGAAACGTATCTGACTCTAGGGCTCAGTGCTCATCTCTGTTTCAAAGCCGAAGAGCCAGCGCTGTCTGCTTCTGCAGACGCTTACGTGGTCATGTGGCAGACATGACTAGACACTGGAGTGCACGGAACACTTTTTCCTTCCCACCGAAGTGGTCCCTATTTATCTACTTGCAATTTCTTGCTTTCGAACTGCTAGGTTGGCAGGAGCTGGAAGGTCATTCCGTCCTGCACTACTTGGGACTCGAACTGCTGACCTTCCGCCTCCCAGTCAGCATCTCAGCCACTTGAGCCACTGCAAGCTAGATTCTATTATATTACAAGCCATGCTACAAATACATCAGCACTAAACAGCTCTGTAAAAAGCTGTTTAAATGCATGATGCCTATTAATAATAGCTGTAATGTTCCTGCACATTGTGAAGTTTATGCAGTGAATGGTGGGAACAGCACAGTGCAAAGGAATAGAAGGAATCTAAGAGCTTTCTGAAGGAAGGAAGCCAATTAAACAGTACATTCTTAATATAGGCTATAATTATTCAATTGAGGAAACCATCAGTTACTGATGCACTGCATCTTCAGAGATGTTTCAGTATGTTTCTGGCTGAGAAACCTAAGTCTGCAAGGCATTGTTTAATGCTTTGTAGCATATGAAGATCTTTAGTATAAGTATTATCAGAAAGGATGTCAACTGTCAATGCTTAGAGTATTAAAGTTTTAACAAAATGTCAGAGAGAGAAATAGTTGGGGAAGCAAAAGGAGGAGGGGAACTTGGTTAATCCATAGAAATCTGTCATAAAGATTGTATCGTGAGGTTGTTTCAGCATGAATTCTGGTGGCATATGGGAGCTTAAAATATACTCTAATGATGTATCTTCCTGGGGAATGTTTATGTAATGTAACGGCTGTGGAACTTCCACTTCTGGTTAATTTGTTCATATAATGAAAAGTAACATATTTTTGGTACAAATATGAAGAAAGATGAGAGTATATGCTGATGGCATTTGAGCAAATGGAAGCGTGGCGCCAAAATGGCCGCCGCGCTCTTTGCGGGCCCCCCCGGACGAAGCCATCCGGGTAGTTAGGGGCGTGGCCAGCACCCTAATAAAAGGGCTGGCCACGAGGCAGCCGTGCTGCCATTTTGGTGAAGCGACGGAGCGGAGAAGTTTTTCCCTCTTACCTCCGTCGCTCGTATCCTTCCAGGGGAAGCCTTTTGGGCAGCTTTTTTCTCTTCTTAGGCTTCCTAGCTAACTCAGCTATGCCCTCTAAGAAAAAGGCAGCTGCTAATGTGGCTCGATCGGCGCGGAGACGCCAGCCGGGTCGGAGGACCGCGACTGCGCCCGCCCAGCAGCCACCTTTAACGGAGCCCACCGGGACCGGTGGGATGGGATCGGTGGCCCCTTGGCCCGATGCGCGGTGCGCGCAGGCTGCCCCGGATGGGGCCTCGGCCCTTGGCCCGCAAACGATGACCACTGCCCCCGCCATGGTCCGCGCGGCTGGGCCCTCTTGCCCGGGCGCGCAGTTCCCCATGGGGGGAGCGAGCCACGGGGGGTGGTTGGGTTCCCTGTCTTTGCAGGGCGTGCCCACGGCTCCCCAAGGGCCGAGCATGGGCTCTTGGCCTTATCTGGCCCCTGGGACTCAGGGGCCTGGACAGGTACCCGCGACCTATGGGCCGGCTGCCCATTTGCCCCCTGTTGGGGCTGGGGCCTTTGTCAACGTGGAGGCCCTTCTGGCCCGTGTAGCGGCCCTTGAAGCATCCTTGGCAAGGGCCAATCAAACAGGGGTGCCTCTAGGATTCCAGGTGCCCCCTTTGGCTGCCGAACAGCGGCCGGCGACGGGTCGGGTTGAGCCGCCTGAGGCGCGCGGGCCGATGGCGGCCACTGCCTCGCGGCTCCCCACTCAACAGGTGCAGCAGTCTGGTGCTGGTCTGGCCCCGTTGACGAGCTCAGCTTCGGTCATGAGCTCCGACGCCCCCAGCGGGCCGGAACCCCCGGTGGGGGCGGCCCGTGGGGGTGCATCGGGTGAGTATGCAGTTCAAGCTAGTGCACCCACACAACTGACTTCCCTGGGGGGGGCTTTCCAATGGCCATGGCCTCACACGGGTGGCCCGGCGGTCCAATTGCCCCCGGCCCACCCGGCGACTTCACCCCTGACACAAGACCCGGGTCCGGGTGGCGCCCCCTATGTGGTAGGGGATGTGTTGGGGATCCCCGGGCTGGTACAGGCCCCCTTTGCTTTGCCCGCAGTTCCCTCTGTGCCGGTGTCGGCATTGCCAACGGCAGGATATTCCTTGCCCTTGGGGGACCATCTGGCCCAGTCCACCAAGGAAAAGATCTGGAGGGGCGAGTATGTAGATATCTTCTCCCTTCTTAATAGGGAGCCGACCAAGGAAGAGAGGGAAGGGCTGGACGAGAAGGATAAGGAGCAGGCACGTAGTCGTAAGCCGCCACGCACGTGGGCAAATTGGTTGCCAGCGTACCTGATTTACATGGCTGTTTACCCAGGGCTAGGCCGGATTTGGCCATCCCTATGGTCCAGTATCTGGACAACATTTACCGGGCTATGGTTGACTTCCCGGGTCCGTCGTGGCTGGCTTACGATGAAGAATCCCGCATGAGGATTCCACTGCACCCAGAGATGAGGTGGGATGAGCCCTGCCAGAAGCTGTGGCTTCTGTATATGACCCCCACGCGCCCGGCGTCTGGGGAGAGATACCATTGTGGACATGCGGTCCAACGAGCGGCCCCGGTACAGGTTCCCCGCCAAGTGGCGGGGCAGGGGGTTCCAGCCCGCCTGCTGTGCTGGACCTTCTCGTCCAATGGTTCTTGCAACAGGAAAAATTGCAAGTACAAACACGAGTGCCCCTCCTGTTCTGGCCCCCATGCTGCCTCCGCCTGTCCCAGGCCGGGAGGATTCAGGGGCAGGGGTAGGGGCGGACAAGGGGCAGGTAGGACTGCCACGGAGGGAGCGGGTTCACCGAAAGCCCCCCTCCCCAATTAATGTCGACATGCTGGAGCGTTGGCTTGCATTGTACCCGAAGAAAGCAGACGCTGTGTAACGCCTTCAGGGTTTTCAACTGGGTTTCCGTATTCCTTTCACGGGGGATAGGTCACCGCAAGACGCACCCAACCTTTTGTCACTTAGAGGACGGGAGGAGGTGGCTGCCGCCAGCATTAATAAGGAGATTGCTGCGGGCAGGGTCGCTGGCCCTTTCCCCGCGCCCCCTTTCCCCAACCTTAAAGTGTCTCCTCTAGGACTAGTGCCCAAGAAGTCCCCGGGCGAGTTCCGCCTGATTCATCACTTGTCCTACCCAGCCGGTCATTCGGTCAATGATGCTATCCCTGATGACCTTTGTTCTGTCAGGTATACATCCTTTGACTAGGCATTGCGCATGGTGCGCTCATGTGGCCCGGGTGCACTGTTAGCTAAGTGTGACATTAAGTCGGCTTTTCGTCTCCTGCCAGTGCACCCGGGTGACTTTGAGTTGCTGGGTTTCAAATTCCGGGGTGAATATTATTTTGACAAAGCCATGCCATTCGGCTGTTCCATATCCTGCTCGGCTTTCGAGCGTTTCAGTACATTCCTACAATGGGCATTTGTCAGTAGGTCAGGGTCTCGGTCTGTAGCCCATTACCTGGATGACTTTTTGTTCGGGGGTGAACGGGGCTGGGACACGTGCACACGTCTCCTCAACACATTTCAGACGCTAATGGAGGAACTCGGTGTCCCTTTAGCGCCCGAAAAGACCGAAGGCCCGTCCAATAAGTTAGTATTCCTGGGGGTAGAGATTGACACGGTAGCGCAGGCGTCTAGGTTGCCGGAAGACAAGGTGTCAAGGATAGTGGCCCTTATAGCGGACTTGCTGGCTAAGCGCAAGGCATCCCTTCGGGAACTGCAGGTGCTACATGGACACCTTAATTTCGCTTGCAGGGTGGTCGCACCTGGCAGGGCATTTGCTCGGCGCTTGTGCGACGCCATGTCAGGCTTATCCAGGCCCCATCATAGGACGAGATTGACACGGGGCATCAGGGCAGATATGCACATATGGCTCCAGGTCCTGAGGGAGTTTAATGGGGTTTCATTTTGGAGGTCCGACCTCCTGGCTTCACCTCAATTTCAGATTCAGTCTGATGCCTCGGGATCCCTTGGTTATGGGATGTACTTCAATGGGAAGTGGGCCTATGGTGGATGGCCACCGGCCTGGTCAGGCACGGGTCGCCTGAGGGATCTCACATATTTGGAATTTTTTCCCATACTGGGGGCCTTGATGCTATGGGGCGATGAGTGGGCCGACTCTGTGGTGCATTTCTTGTGTGACAATGCGGCCGTTGTCCACATTGTCAACTCACAGACCTCTAAGTCTCCCAGGGTCATGGACCTCGTACGCCAGTTTGTGTTGCGCAGCCTGCTCCTCAATGTACTGTTCAGAGCCAGGCATGTCCCGGGGGTGAATAATGATATTGCTGATGCTTTGTCCCGCTTGCAGATCTCCCGGTTCCGTGCCTTGGCCCCGGATGCGGAGGAATTTCCCTCGCCACTCCCGGAGGAGATATGGACCTTTGGCAAGGAGAGGTGAACCGGGCGATCAGCATGTCTCTGGCGCCACGCACGCGTAAGGCGTATCACCATGCGTTGGTTTCCTTTCAGACTTTTTGTACCCAATCTCGCCTGCCAGATACCTGGCCGATCCCAGTGGCCCACCTCCTTCGTTTCATGGTTTACCTGCACGCCCAGGGCCTGGCACCCCGCACCATAGCATCTAGGCTATCAGCACTGGGTTTTATGGCCAATGTGGGAGGTCATGCGGACAGTACCGCTGATTTCCGTGTGAGACGCGTTTTGGAGGGGTGGGTGCGGGAACGTGGGCGTAGCCTGGACGACCGCCACCCAATTTCCCCGGGGGTCCTTACCCAACTGGCACGGGGCTGGCATGACCTATGTTTCAATAGGTATGAGGCAGCCCTGTTTCATGCGGCTACAACGGTGGCCTTTTTTGGAGCGCTCCGCATCAGCGAGCTTGTGATGCTGACTAAGGCGGATGCAAGTCGTAGGGCACTGGAACTCGAAGATGTCTATGTTTGTAATGATTGGGCTCAGTTGAGGATACGCTCCTCTAAAACGGATCAGCACGGCGTAGGCAGTGGTGTGAGACTGCTACGATGTTCCTTGGCAGACATCTGTCCGGTTGGTGCCCTACAGGAGTTCCTTGCACTGCGTGGCACGCACCATGGCCCGTTTTTCTGTCACCAAGGTGGGTCTCCCCTCACTAAATTTCAATTTTGGAAGGTGACTGGGAAGGCACTGGTTAGGGTTGGCCTCCCTGGGGCCCGTTACGGCACCCATTCATTTAGAATTGGGGCGGCCTCTACTGCGGCTGCTTACGGGTACTCCGGGGCTGACATACGCAGCATGGGGAGGTGGGCCTCGCAGTGTTTCCAGTTTTATGTTCGCCCACTCCCACCGTGAGTACCGTTTTTAGTCACCACATATCTATTCCTTCCCTGTTTTTTCCCTTGACAGACCCTGGGTGTCGTATCACACCGGTGACAGTATGGCTGGTGGGCCATAGCTACGTGCACAGGGCAGCGCGTTACGCTGCGGCGACAGATTGGGGACCCCGACTGGGACTCGGTGCGTACGCAAGTCTCACATGGTACGGTAAGCCCAGTATATTGTGGAGGGAGCTCTTGCCATTCCTCTTTTCGGCAAGGCACGCTGACCCGCCCGACATCCTGATCATACATCTTGGGGGTAATGATTTGGGACAGGTCACCGGCTTATCGCTGAAGCATGCGATTTGCAGTGACCTCGCCTACTTACATTACGTATGGCCCGCCACAACCCTTGTTTGGTCAGATATGGTCCCACGGCACGCTTATAGGGGAGGCCTTGACCTTCAGGCCTTGGACCGCGCTAGGCGCATGGTGAACAGGGCGGTGGCCCGATTCCTTTCGACCAAGGGCTGGGGGTGGGTCAGTCCTCATCCGGCCATTAGTCTGCAAAATTATGGGCTTTATGCAGGGGATGGGGTCCATCTGTCGCGAGGAGGTATGGACCTCCTGCTGAGTGATTGGCGAGCAGGCCTGTCGACCGAGCTGATGGTCTTGGGGGGGGGGGGGCGTCGAGCCTTTATTGAAGCCTCTCCGGGTGGTGGGTAGCACTGGTAAGGTAAACATTTATGACCCACAGGTATCCAGCAGGTTCGCAATTGACTGGACAACACTAGATAGGCATAAGTTGTTTAAACGTTGTCCGGTCAACGACGAACCAGGCGAGGGGGTGATGGTTACCACTAGACAGCTGGAATCACCCCCTGATTTTACGGATACACGTCAGAGGGTGGGGTCATTAGTTAGATATTGACTACGGTCAACAATTTGTTTGTTGTCAACAAACAAATTGATACAAATAGATACATTGTAACAATTGCCGTTGGCAATTTTGGTGGTACCTTACCAGTGTTACTTCGGCCTGCTTGCCTTAAGAATTATGATTGGTCGTTTTACCAATAGAAATTTATAATTCGGACTAGGGCATGAATCAATAAATGTGGCCCAATGCCGTTATCCACTTTCATTTGTGTCTGAGTCCATTATTGGGGGGGTGCGCCTGCAAAACAGATTTCTCCTATGCAATTTCTAAAAACGAAAACAAGAAAAAAATTATTGTGTGTTTCCTGCCAAGATGTGGCAGTTCCCTGCATGGAAACCTGCAGAGTTATTAGATGGATTTTGGTTACAACCTCGCTCACTGGAGGATACAAATGTTGTAGTGAGAAGGCAGCGCAAAAGGAGCAGGCAAAGAACAGAAAATGTAACAGCAAGATGCTTTGGTGTGGAAATTAAAATGCAGAAATTTGGTATTAATTTTATAAATTTGAGAAAATTGAATCTAGTGTAGGTGCAGATAAGCATTAAAAAGCAGCTTAGTGAGTGTTTTAGTCTCCAAACTAGGTCAGTAAAATGAGTACCCAACATGTTGGGGGCAAAATCCTAATTAACTTTTGAACCACCCCGAGAGCACAATAAGCACTATGGGGCGGTATCAGTGGTGGGTATCAGCAGGTTTGCACCAGTATGCGTAAAGTATGCGTAAAGAGGCTTCAGAGGGAGCTGGCCACTCCGGAGTGGTTGGGGAGGCACATCAGGGTTAAAAACAGCCATGTAAAAGCATTGGGTGAAGGGGGAAATGGCTTCGGAGGGGGCTCTTTGCTATAGAGCTATGAAAATAGAAGCCTCTTCTATTTTAATCACTCTATAGCGAACCTCTGAAGCCATTTCCACCTTCTCCGGAGTGGTTGGGGATGTGCTTTGGGGTGAAACGGAGCCCAGGAAAAGTCTTGGACAAAGAGGAACTGGCTTCAGAGGTTTGCTATAGAGTGATGAAAATAGAAGAGGCTTCTATTTTCATAGCTCTATAGCAAAGAACAGTCACATGGTCAACAGGCCATGCCCACCCAGTCACATGGCCACACCCACAGTGTGGTAGGAATTTTTTTTGATGCCCATCACTGGGCAGTATATAAGTGTAATAGCTATTGCTACTTTGTGGTTTTCATCATATTTTAATTGCATTAAATAGCATAGAATTATTTCTTATCTCATCTTTTATTTCTTTGCTTAAAAATCTCTCTAGTCCCACAGTTATAAACTGTGCCTCTTGTTTTTGGGGATAGTTTTTGTTTGGTGGGGAGTAGGGGTAAGGATGGGGTTGAGACACAATGTCATGAAATTCTAGTATATCAGATGTGTTTCTGCAGCTTTGTCAGTTGAAAGCATGCTATTATATTTCATATTGTATCATATAACACGTTCCCTGAAACAAATCTGTTAAAATTTGCAGCATGCAGTTCTTCTGCTTCTCAGGCCCAGATATATCTTCCTGCATTTACATATAATCAATGGAAGATAGTCCTTTCCTCTTGGGAAAAAGCAAGTAAGCCTTCATCAAAGGCCCATGCAATTACCACACATTTAATTTGCTGAGTAAGAGTTCACCCAGAGTGACCAAATGATGCAGATAAGCAGTAGGCTGGGAGGAAAATGCCTTCAGCACACAGTCAGGAGGCATTTTCACAGCTCAAATTATGCCCCAAAGGTTCTCTCACACCTTCAAAACTGCTGTTCAGACCTTTCTTCTGAAAATCTTAACCTATAAATCCAAGGGTTAACCGTTGGAACTGGCTATAGGTTGCTATGCCTCGCCCTACTTGCCTGCACTCACCCTTCCTGCACACGGCCGATCTGGGTCCGCAGGTCAATGAAGAATTGAGAAAACCGGCAGTGGGGCAACAGCCCCACAAACGCAAAGAAAGGGAAACAACTTCACTTCCCAACATTCCTTGCGCCGCGCCAGAGCCAATCAGGCTGAGAGGCTCTCGCACGGTGCAGCGTTCGGAAACGCGCCGCAGCCAATCAAAAGAAAACCATTTTAAAAAAACGCAGCACAAACACAAAGTACCAACCCATAACTACAAGCCCCAGTGTCCTGCGCGCCATGAGCACGCAGAACGCTGAGGAAGCCGGCACCCAAAAAATAAAACAAAAACACCAGGAGAGCAAGTCCGCCAAGCCGCGGGAACCAAAGCCCCCCTCCCCAACGGCACCTGAAGCTCCTAATCGGAGTTTCCCCTTTAATATCACTGGGTGGGGGGGAGGTGTTGGGCTCCCCCTCTCTACTGGCTCCCCTGGGGTTGAGAGGGTTGGGGGGACCAAAGGAGCCTGTCTCCCCAACCCTCCTGACCCCAGGGGACCCCAGGGGACCCGGCAGAGAGGGGATTCCCTTCCCCCACACACACACACACACGCCCCATATTAAAGAGAAGAAACCAAGCGGTTACTTCTCTTTAAAAACGGAGTTGGGGGGGAATCCCCCTCTCTACTGGCTCCCCTGGGGTTGAGAGGGTTGGGGGGACAAAAGGAGTCTGTCTCCCCCACCCTCCTGACCCCAGGGGACCCGGCAGAGAGGGGATTCCCTCCCTCCCACGCCCCATATTAAAGAGAAGAAACCAAGCGGTTACTTCTCTTTAAAAACGGAGTTGGGGGTGTGAATCCCCCTCTCTACTGGCTCCCCTGGGGTTGAGAGGGTTGGGGGGACCAAAGGAGTCTGTCTGAGAGGGGATCCCCCCCAGGACACCAAAAAACACAAAAACAAACAATCAAAACATTCAAAAATACACAAAAACAAACAAAAATAACACCAAAAAAGTAAACAACAACAAACATTT
This sequence comes from Bradypodion ventrale, assembly GCA_035047345.1. Taxonomy (NCBI): domain Eukaryota; kingdom Metazoa; phylum Chordata; class Lepidosauria; order Squamata; family Chamaeleonidae; genus Bradypodion; species Bradypodion ventrale. The sequence continues at coordinate 279,722,141 of JAWDJE010000002.1, read as the reverse complement.
CCAAACACACCCAGGACCCAGCCAAACACCACAAAATCCAACCACCACCCCAAATAAAGAAAAACAGCTAACTCACCACCACACGACCTCATACCACAACGACTGGAAAAGAAATGAATAAAGAAAGAGACTACTTACTGGAAGAAGCTCCACCCAGAGGCCACGAGAGAAAAAACAGTCAAAATACAAGATAACCCCTACCAGCAGCACTTGCTGCCCACAATAATAAAAAAAATTCAAAAAGACACAATAGCCCCACACAAAAGGCCCCAAGAGTTTTTCGAAAAAGTATATCATCCTTTATTCTTTTTTCATCCACAAAACCAAAACACCAAACAAAACTCATCACAGTTTAAAACAGGCCATCAAAAAAAAATTGTATAAATAAAAATTTTGAAAATTTCAAATATAGATTAACCTCTTCTTTACAAACATTAACAACAACAACAACAAAAACTTTCCAACACCATTTAAAACAGCCCGGCAACGCCGGGCAACCTTTGCTAGTACAGTTTATAAAGAGAGAACAACAGTAAGCTCAAAATTATCTGTGAATAGGAAAGGTATTTTCTAGTCATACCAGCGACAATATTATTGTTATAAATTTGGTTGACTTTCTTCTTCACACCATGCCCCATGTGTTTTGAAGCATGTATGCCTGTCCACTCTGTATGAATTTAATCAGCTGACGTCTGTTAGATGGAAAAATGGGTTCTAAAGGAACTATTTCCTAGAAATCTTAGCAGTGGGATTTTAAAACATCCATAAAGAACATTTGGGGAGGGGGAAGGCTCACACACACAAAGGAAAAAAATGCTATCATTTTACTAGGTAAAGTGGGTATCCTGAGGAAAAAATAGGTTGTGAAGAAAATAGGACCAACAAATGCACCAGGAAGAATTCTAGGGATGGACAGGCAAAATGGAGGGGGGAGAGAGAGAGAGAACATAGAGATCAAGTGAAGAATAAGAATAAGGTCAACCTTCTAGTCTTAAGAGTTAAAGTAATAGAGTAGACCCTACTGCCAGCGACTCAACGGTGAGTGTCAGGTGGTGGTTAACTAACTTTGGCTTGGGTCCAAAGTCCACAGGGCAGGGTGATGGTCCCACTTGAATCCATCTTGATGGAGGGCAGCAGCTTCATCAATACTGGCCTGGGGCCGATAAGGACTTTGCATGCCAAAAGGTCTCAGGACCAGAAAGTGACTTGCGGAACTGGATCAGTGGTACGGGAGTCATGTTGTGATGCAACATGAAAAGTCACTACATTATATTCTCAGGACAGTTTTCATAGCTGATCACCATAAGGATTGCCAATATCTGAATCCAGATACGGCAGAACAAGAAGAAGATTTACCTCTAGATGACCAATTGCACAGCAAGATAAGTGAAAGCAAACACTTCTAATCCAGGGGTAGGCAACCTACTCCCCGTGGGACGGATCTGCCCCCCAATGCCAAATCATGCAGCCCCTACCGTTGCTCCGCCAAAGGAATTGACCATGGACTCATTTACAACAGCCGTGGATGCATTTATGGCAGCCATAAACAGTGGTGGGACCACCAGTCTTCCCCCCTCCCCACCCCCCCAATGGTCTGAATGAGTGTGACCCAGCCACCAACTTAAAAAGGTTGTTCTAATCCATTCTGTGAGTACATATTAGTCATTTTGCCAGCCCTGGAAACAGAATCCATATTTGGGTCTCTGTTCTATTGTATAATATGTGGAAAAGGTTGAGAAAAGAAGAAAGAAGGGAAATACGAGCTGTTAGTGTATGAGGCTGTCAGGAACCTTGAGCCTCAGCAGCATGCGATTAATGTTTCTACTGATCTCAGGATTCTTGACTTCAGAGCCGGAACTGATATTTCATAAAATCTGTTGCCTTTTGTGCTAGCTTGTCTCACTCTTGTATTATGAATACTTTTTTGTTGTCCAGGCATAAATAATCCTTTGCATCAAAATGCAATGTGTCATCCTTTACTCTAGGCCAGTTTCCCTTTATGCATGTAGAGATAGTAAGGTATTCTTATTGTCTTGTTTTTAATGAATATTTGCATGTAGACAACTGCCATTTCTAGCCCAGGAGACATGTTTATGTAACACTCATTTGCATATTGTGATGATTAACATGCTGGAACTGAGAAGAGGTTGACCTAAGGGACTTCAATATTTTCTTACCAAATTAAAGTCTTCACTTGGTTAGAGTCACACGGGATTAACATAGGTTTTTTGTTATTGCCACTTTTATCCTTTGATATTCTGGGAATTTGGTAAGATGTGAAAGTCAGGGGATGTATATCTCAAAAACAATTCTATCAACACAATGAAAGAAATGCTATGCTCTTTCCATACTGTAGATATACCGCATGGCCAGTTGTTCTTTCTAGAAAGACAGGTTAAAACAAAATGTCAAGAGACAAGGAAGTGATTATGGAGGAATTTACTTTACAAATACATGTTATCTTAAACTTATAAGAGTGATTAACAAACAGAAGTATTTAAGCAGTACTTTATGAACTGAATGGGCTCTTCAGGGCTGTAGCCAGGGGGTGGCCAGGGTGGGCATCACCCACCCTGAGTTAGCAGTTTCCCACCCTCAAACTCCCGGCTGATCATATATATATGACATAGTTGCCCATCCTGAAAAAATATTTGCCCACCCACATATAGCATTCTGGCTATGGCCCTGGTTCTCTTACATGCAATACACACAAACTTGGATATTAATAAGGGCTCCAAATGACATGGTTCCAAGCTATTTGAAGGACCCCATCACTGCACCTGAGGAAATGTGTTTATGATCTTCTCTCGCACTCTCCTGGCCACATTTGGTGAGGATGCAAGAGCAGTTTTGATGGCTGCTCCGAGGCTGCAGAATTTTTGCCAAAGGAAGCTAGATTGACTTTCTCCCTATTGTTCTTCTACTGGCAAACAAAGATTTTTCAGGCAAGCTTTTGATAGCTGACACTTAAAAGATGTTTACTAGGCGATGCTGTAATTTTTACTCATATCTCTGATGTGCTTTTCAATTATTGTAAAAGGCTTTGATTTGGTTAGTGTTTTAACGAGACAGAATCTTAAACTGAATTTTAACGTTAGAACTTACTTTGTTTTTTATCTATCTCTGTTTTCCAACTATTTTATAAGATCTCTATATTGAGGAAAAGGAAAGATATGACTAAATTGTGAGAATGCTATTAGTGCTTGTGTAAGGTGTATGTAACATAACATAGCTAATTGTGTCTGGTTGCTGAGATGCTGAGGCTCATCTAAGTTGGGCAGGTGCCCAAGCAGGCAAATGAGACATCCCCTTGCTCCTCACCCATTGGCTGCCATTGGTGAAATTTTATTTAAACCTTAAATTAATACCAGTAAGTTTCTCACAAATGAATGAATGAACAAACAAATGCCTAGACATATATGTAAATGTATTAGTCCTCTGGAGATCAATGGTCATTTGAGTGATATTTCTTGATTAGAGTCTTGTTTTTAATGAATATTTATAGGTCATGTTTTAGGAAACATATGTTCACAAGGTGACTTTAATCAAGTGAACTTAAACAAAATACAAAAGCCAAAAATACATAGAAGAGAGTGTGTGTGTGTTTCGAATAAATAGGACTTTCTTGCTTCCTCATTCAATATGTATATGACAAAATCCACAGGGAATTCTAATGCTTCCTTCTACCTGTATGGAATTGTTAAGAAGTTGATTGGACAAGAAATGAAGGAGGAAGGTTGGACTTCCAAACTGCAGGTGAATAAGCATGCAGTACAATGAACAAACATGAAATGTTGTGGTTTGACCTTCCATTTGGAGTTCATTTGCTGGGGTCTCAATTTATTTTGTAATTTCCATGAGAACATAATAGGTGAATTTAACTTGAAAACAGAGAGCAGAAGAATAAATCAGTACACATTCTTCCACTGACTCTCTTTTTTAATCATTCTGTGATTGAGAGTTCTTTCTTGCTTTCGTGTGCATAGATACAAATATGAGTGTACATGGGTATGATTGTACATGCACATACAGATATGCAGAAACACATCCACATGGTCTCTCTCTCCCGTATACACGCACACCACCAGCTGATTTTGTTAAATCTAAAGATCTTCAATGTACAGGAATTTTTGGAGGTTGTACAAGTCAAGGCCATGAAGTCATGAAGTTGAGACTATGTGACATCTACCTCATAGGTAGCCATGGTGGATTTGAGCATAGTTCTCAATATGCTTTTCCACCCAATAAGCTCTTACTTATTTTGGTCAGTAAAATAATCCACATTTTTCTAATGTGGGCTTCTGAAGTGAGAACCACCTTGTAACGTTTCCTAGTCAGGAGAATTGCTGTAGATACTTGGTGTATTTCCTTTTGAACAAAGGGAATTCGAAACCTTAGCTTGAACATTTTCTGGATTGTGGCTATTGCACTTTTCTCCTTGCAACTCAGATTTGTGATATAACTATGGAATAATTAAGCAAAGTGGAGCACTAATGCAATTTCACTGCCAGCATTATTAGAGATGCCAGATGTTATTCACTTGTTCTGTTTGTTGTTCTAATTCACTGCAACATTAGCCTGCTGAGCATTTGAAAGCAGGGAGAACATTGATATTATATATCTTTGTGCAGATCTTGAGTTAGAAGGTATTGTTGTGCCTCATTTCGCTGGTTACATTTCATTAATCATTTTGGCTGTACTGGAACTGGGATGGTAGCATGAGATTTTCTGACACCCAGCACCAGGTGTGTTTCTTAACGCTGCTTGGGAATGCAGCTATGTTATTGTGCAGTAGAGCAAATCATTGTTTTACAAGGTTAAAGACAGAGACACCCCAAACAAACAAAAAATGTAACTTTGAAATTAAACCTCAAATAAGCACCAAACATGGCAAGGATGAAGGAGACAGTCTGCTCTGGAGAAGTTTGGGCAAAAGATTTATGAGTTGCCTTTTTTTTAAAAAGTAAACATGTTTTGACCCCTGTGCAGAAACAAATGCCCTTTTTTGTCCCCAGATTTGAAATAGCTCAACGAAACTCAGAAGACAAATCTTGCTTATCTTGAAGGAGATTATCGATTGCACACATTTTTTTTTAATTTAGAAGGAATCCTGGCAGCAGGGATTGAAGTACTGAAGAAGGTTCCAAACTATAGATATATTGTAGGTTCATGAACTCTGGGGCAATTTGAACTTTTGACCCATCCAGTCAGGACCTTATTTGTTGACAGTAAGGGATTTTGGTTTTAGGCAACTGGCACAGCAGCAGATGGACAGTGCACAGGTGGTACATTTTGCAAATGACATCTGGAGAAACCAGAATGTAAAACATGCTTGTCTCTCCCTTACAGCACAATGATGGCAGGCGCAGCATCAAGCATAGGCAACACATTAGGGCATGGTAAGAGTGGCTGACTGCTAACTGTGATTTATTTTATTTTATTTATAAATTTATATCCCGCCCTCCTGGTGGAGAACACCACTCAGGGCGGCTAACAACATGAATAAAACAGTTAAAAACAGCAAAAAGCTAAAAACAGTATATAAAAAACCCAGAACAAACCTAAAACATTCAAACATTAAAAAGCTACCCTGATCTTCCCTCCCCCCAAGATAAAAACAACAACAGAAATACAGAAATACACAGGATCCCTCAGGCAGGCTATACGAGCCAGTGGGCCTGTGAGGTGGAATCAGACTCACCCCACACCTGCTGGCACAACCATGTCTTTAACATCTTCCTAAAGGATAGGGGATCTGACTGGAGACAGAGTTCTAGTGGTAAGAGGTTCCACAGGGCTGGGGCAGACACGGAGAAGGCTCTCCTGTAAGATGGACTTCTTTTGCAGACGGGACCACAACTGAGCCCCTCCTGTCTGCCCTAGTGAGATGGGTTGAAAGGGCAGCCACACAGCTCACAATATTTTAAGAGGCTCTGAGGGACATGCTTTAGCACTGGACCTTAGCCGTAGAAAGGCAAGGTGCATTTGTCACAGACAGTGTGGCAAACATGGTGGCAAACATTGTGGACTAAGAAAATGAAAGGAGTGGAGCGTGGCTAACACTCTCAACCTACTAGTTCCAGATACTTTGCAAGATATGAAAGTCACATGCATACATATTGCAGGCGCACCCCCCAATAAAGGACTCAGACACTGGTAAAAGTGGATAACGGAATTGGGCCACATTTATTGATTCATGCCCTAGTCCGAATTATAAATTTCTATTGGTATTCAACCAATTATAATTCTTAAGGCAAGCAGGCCGAAGTAACACTGGTAAGGTTCCACCCAAAATTGCCAACGGCAATTGGTTACAATGTATCCATTTGTATCAATTTGTTTGTTGACAACAAACAAATTGTTGACCATAGTCAATAATCTAACTACTGACCCCACCCTCTGACGCGTATCCGTAAAATAACGGGGTGATGCCTGCTGCCCAGCTCGTGCCATCACCCCATTGCCTGGTTCGTCGTTGACCGGACAACGTTAACCAACTTGTGCCTGTCTAGTGTTGTCCAGTCAATTGCGAACCTGCCGGATACCTGTGGGTCATAAATGTTTACCTTACCAATGCTACCCGCCCATGTGACCAGAGTCAACATCAGAGCCAGAAACCCCTATGTCAAACCATAGCAACAGTGTGGGATGGGCAAAAAAGCCAGGACCCGAAGCCAATTGTAGGTCCCAGCCAAAAATTCCCACCCGGCCCCGAAGCGACCAAAATATCACACTGTTACTAGGGAGGGGGTGGAGGGGAAAAACTTCTCCTCTCCGTCGCTTCGCAAAATGGCAGCGCGGCTGCCTCGTGGCCACCCCTTTTAAAGGGTGCTGGCCACGCCCCCTAACTACCCGGATGGTTTCGTCCGGTGGGGGGGGCCGCAAAGAGCGCGGCGGCCATTTTGGCACCGCGCTTCCATTGCAGGCGCACCCCCCCAATGATGGACTCAGACACAAATGAAAGTGGATAACGGCATGGGCCACATTTATTGATTCAAGCCCTAGTCCGAATTATAAATTTCTATTGGTAAAACGACCAATCATAATTCTTAAGGCAAGCAGGCCGAAGTAACACTGGTAAGGTACCACCCAAAATTGCCAACGGCAATTGTTACAATGTATCTATTTGTATCAATTTGTTTGTTGACAACAAACAAATTGTTGACCGTAGTCAATATCTAACTAATGACCCCACCCTCTGACGTGTATCCGCAAAATCAGGGGGTGATTCCAGCTGTCTAGTGGTAACCATCACCCCCTCGCCTGGTTCGTCGTTGACCGGACAACGTTTAAACAACTTATGCCTATCTAGTGTTGTCCAGTCAATTGCGAACCTGCCGGATACCTGTGGGTCATAAATGTTTACCTTACCAGTGCTACCCGCCAATGTGACCAAAGTCAACAGTAGCACAGACAAACCCCTATATCAAACCATAGCAACAGTGTGGGATGGGAGAAAAAGCCAGGACTCAAAGGCCAATTGCGAGTCCCAGCCAAAAATTCCCACCCGGCCCCGAAGCGACCAAGAAATCACACTGTTAACTAGGGAGGGGGTGGAGGGGAAAAACTTCTCCGCTCCGTCGGTTCGCCAAAATGGCAGCACGGCTGCCTCGTGGCCAGCCCCTTTTATTAGGGTGCTGGCCACGCCCCTAACTACCCGGATGATTTCGTCCGGTGGGGGGGGCCGCAAAGAGCGCGGCGGCCATTTTGGCACCGCGCTTCCATTGCAGGCGCACCCCCCCAATGATGGACTCAGACACAAATGAAAGTGGATAACGGCATGGGCCACATTTATTGATTCAAGCCCTAGTCCGAATTATAAATTTCTATTGGTAAAACGACCAATCATAATTCTTAAGGCAAGCAGGCCGAAGTAACACTGGTAAGGTACCACCCAAAATTGCCAACGGCAATTGTTACAATGTATCTATTTGTATCAATTTGTTTGTTGACAACAAACAAATTGTTGACCGTAGTCAATATCTAACTAATGACCCCACCCTCTGACATGTATCCGCAAAATCAGGGGGTGATTCCAGCTGTCTAGTGGTAACCATCACCCCCTCGCCTGGTTCGTCATTGACCGGACAACGTTTAAACAACTTATGCCTATCTAGTGTTGTCCAGTCAATTGCGAACCTGCCGGATACCTGTGGGTCATAAATGTTTACCTTACCAGTGCTACCCGCCACCCGGAGAGGCTTCAATAAAGGCTCGACGCCCCCCCAAGACCGTCAGCTCGGTCGACAGGCCTGCTCGCCAATTACTCAGCAGGAGGTCCATACCTCCTCGCGACAGATGGGCCCCCTCCCCTGAATAAAGCTCATAATTTTGCAGACTGATGATGGGGAGGCGAATGACGCGTCCCCAACCCATATCAAAAAGGAACCGGGCAATAGCCCTGGGGCGACGAGCCCGGTCAAGCGCCTGGAGGCCAAACGCTCCCCTGTAAGCGTACTGCGGTATCATGTCCGACCGATGAGGGGTGTGGCAGGCCACATATAATGCGAGTAGGCCAGGTGACTGCAAATTGCAAGCTTCCGCGATAGGCCAGTGACCTGTCCGAAACCATTGCCCCCAAGGTGAATAACCAGGACATCAGGCGAGTCAGCATCCCTGATGTAGAAAAGGAATGGCAACAGTTCCTGCCATAACATGCCGCGCTTACCACACCACCTGAGATGTGCGGATGCACCCGGTCCCAGTCGGGGTCCCACTCTGTCGCCGCAGCGTAACGCGCTGCCCTGTGCAGCGTAACGCGCTGCCCTGTGCAGCGTAACGCGCTGCCCTGTGCACGTGGCAACGGCCCACCAGCCCTACTGTCACCGGTGTAAAACGACACCCAGGGTCTGTCAAGGAAAAAAGGGGGGGTGAGAAACATTGCAGTGACTAAACTGGCACTCACGGTTGAAGAGGGTGAACACAAAACTGAAAACAATGTGATCCCCACCTTCCCATGCGGCGTATTTCAGCCCCAGAGTACCCAAAAGTAGCTGCAGTAGAAACTGCCCCCATCCTGCAGGAATGGCTGAGTGAGGTGAGACCCACCCTGGTGACAGAAAAACGGGGCATGGTGCGTGCCACACAGTGCAAGAAACTCCTGTAGGGCACCAACCGGACAGATGTCTTCCAAGGAACATCGTAGCAGTATTACTCAACTGCCTACGCCGTGCTGACCTGTTTTAGAGGAGCGTATCCTCAACTGAGCCCAATCATAGACATCTTCGAGTTCCAGTGCCCTACGACTTGCATCCGCCTTAGACAGCATCATAAGCTCGCTGATGCGGAGCGCTCCAAAAAAGGCCACCGTTGTAGCCGCACGAAACAAGGCTGCCTCATACCTATCGAAACATAGGTCATGCCAGCCTCGTGCCAGTTGGGTAAGTACCCCAGGGGAAATTGGGTGACGGTCGTCCAGGCAACGCCCACGTTCCCGCACCCCCCCTCCAAAACATGTCTCACACGGAAATCAGCGGTACTGTCCGCGTGACCTCCCACCTTGGCCATAAAAGCCAGCGCTGATAGCCTAGATGCTATGGTGCGGGGTGCCAGGCCCTGGGCGTGCAGGTAAACCATGAAACGGAGGATGTGGGCCACTGGGATCGGCCAGGTATCTGGCAGGCGAGATTGGGAACAAAAGGTCCGAAATGCAACCAACGCGTGGTGATACGCCTTACGCGTGCGTGGCGCCAGTGACATGCCTATCGCCCGGTTCACCTCTCCTTGCCAATGGTCCATATCTCCTGCGGTAGTGGCGAGGGAAATTCCTCCGCATCCGGAGCCAAGGCACGGAACCAGGAGATCTGCAGGCGGGACAAAGCGTCAGCAATATCATTATTCACCCCCGGGACATGCCTGGCTCTGAACAGTACATTGAGGCGCAGGCTGCGCAATACAAACTGGCGCACAAGATCCATGACCCTGGGAGATTTAAAGGTCTGTGAGTTGACAATGAGGACAACAGCCGCATTGTCACACCAGAAATGCACCACAGAGTTGGCCCACTCCTCACCCCATAGAATCAAGGCCCCCAGTATGGGAAAAAATTCCAAATATGTGAGATCCCTCAGGCGACCCGTGCCTGACCAGGCTGGTGGCCATCCACCATATGCCCACTTCCCATTGATGTACATCCCATAACCAAGGGATCCCGAGGCATCAGACTGAATTTGAAATTGGGGCGAAGCCAGGAGGTCAGACCTCCAAAATGAGACCCCATTGAACTCCCTCAGGAACTGGAGCCATACATGCAGATCTGCCCTGATGCCCTGTGTCAATCTCGCCCTATGATGGGGCCTGGATAAGCCTGCCATGGCGTCGCACAAGCGCCGAGCAAATGCCCTGCCAGGTGCGACCACCCTGCAAGCGAAATTGAGATGTCCATGTGGCACCTACAATCCCCGAAGGGATGCCTTGCGCTTAGCCAGCAAGTCCGATATAAGGGCCACTATCCTTGACACCTTGTCTGCGGGCAACCTAGACGCCTGCGCTACCGTGTCAATTTCCACCCCCAGGAATATTAACTTATTAGACGGGCCTTCGGTCTTTTCAGGCGCTAAAGGGACACCGAGTTCCTCCATTAGCGTCTGAAATGTGTTGAGGAGACGTGTGCACGTGTCCCAGCCCCGTTCACCCCCGAATAAAAAGTCATCCAGGTAATGGGCTACAGACCGAGACCCTGACCTACGGACAAATGCCCACTGCAGGAAGGTATTGAAACGCTCGAAAGCCGAGCAGGATATGGAACAGCCGAATGGCATGGCTTTGTCAAAATAATATTCACCCCGGAATTTGAAACCCAGCAACTCGAAGTCACCCGGGTGCACGTGCAAAAGGCGAAACGCCGACTTAATGTCACACTTAGCCAACAGTGCACCCGGGCCACATGAGCGCACCATGCGCAATGCCTGGTCAAAGGATGTATACCCGACAGAACAAAGGTCATCAGGGATAGCATCATTGACCGAGTGGCCGGCTGGGTAGGACAAATGGTGAATCAGGCGGAACTCGCCCGGGGACTTCTTGGGCACTAGTCCTAGCGGAGACACTGTAAGGTTGTGGAACGGGGGTGCGGGGAAAGGGCCAGCGACCCTGCCCGCAGCAATCTCCTTATTAATGCTGGCGGCAGCCACCTCCTCCCTTCCCCTAAGTGACAAAAGGTTAGGTGCATCCTGCGGTGACCTATCCCCCGTGAAAGGAATACGAAAACCCAGTTGAAAACCCTGAAGGAGGTACACAGCGTCTGCTCTCCTCGGGTACAATGCGAGCCAACTCTCCAGCATGTCGACATTAATTGGGGAGGGGGCCTTTTGGTGAACCCGCTCCCTCCATGGCAGTCTTACCTGCCCCTTGTCCGCCCCTACCCCTGCCCCCGTATCCTCCCGGCCTGGGACAGGCGGAGGCAGCATGGGGGCCAGAACAAGAGGGGCACTCATGCTTGTACTTGCAATTTTTCCTGTTGCAAGAACCATTGGACGAGAAGGTCCAGCACAGCAGGTGGGCTGGAACCCCCTGCCCCGCCACTTGGCGGGGTACCTGTACCGGGGCCGCTCGTTGGACCGCATGTCCACAATGGTATCTCTCCCCAGGCGCCGGGCGCGTGGGGGTCATATACAGGAGCCACAGCTTCTGGCAGGGCTCATCCCACCTCATCTCTGGGTGCAGTGGAATCCTCATGCTGAATTCTTCGTCATAAGCCAGCCATGACGGACCCGGGAAGTCAACCATAGCCCGGCTAATATTGTCCAGATACTGGACCATAGGGATAGCCAAATCCGGCCTAGCCCTGAGGTAAACGGCCATGTAAATCAGGTATGCTGGCAACCAATTTGCCCACGTGCATGGCGGCTTACGACGACGTGCCTGCTCCTTATCCTTCTCGTCCAGCCCTTCCCTCTCCTCCTTGGTCAGCTCCCTATTTAGAAGGGAGAAGATATCTACATACTCGCCCCTCCAAATCTTTTCCTTGGTAGACTGGGCCAAATGGTCCCCCAAGGGCAAGGAATACCCTGCTGTTGGCAAAGCCGACACCGGCACTGAGGGAACTACGGGCAAAGGAAAATGAGCCTGAGCCAGCCCGGGGATTCCCAACACATTTTCAGCACGTTGGGGGCACCACCCCGACCCAGGCCCTGTGTCACGGGCAAAGTCGCTGGGTGGGCCGGGGGCCATTGGGCCGCCGGGCCACCCGAGCGAGGCCAAGGCCATTGAACAGCCCCCCCAAGGAAGTCAGTTGTGTGGGTGCATTAGCTTGGACTGCATACTCACCCGCTGCACCCCAGTGGGCCGCCCCCACCGGGGGTTCCGGCCCGCTGGGGGCGTCGGAGCTCACGACCGAAGCTGAGCTCGTCGACGGGGCCAGACCAGCACCAGACTGCTGCACCTGTGGGGTGGGGAGCTGCGAGGCAGTGGCCACCACCGGCCCGCGCGCCTCAGGCGGCTCAACCCGACCCATCGCTGGCCGCTGTTCGGCGGCCAAAGGGGGCACCTGAAAACTTAGAGACACCCCTGTTTGGTTGGCCCTTGCCAAGGACGCTTCACGGGCCGCCACCCGGGCCAGGAGGGCCTCCACATCGACATAGGCCCCGGCCCCAACAGGGGGCAATTGGGCAACCGGCCCGTAATTCACGGGTACCTGTCCAGGTCCCTGAGCCCCAGGGGCCAGATAAGGCCAAGAGCCCATGCTCAGCCCCTGGGGAGCCGTGGGAACGCCCTGCAAAGGCAGGGAACCCAACCACCCTCCGTGGCTCGCACCCCCCATAGGGAATAGCGCACCCGGGCAAGAGGGCCCCGCCGCACAGACCATGGCAGGGGCCAAGGGCCGAGGCCCCGTCCGGGGCAGCCGGTATGCTCCACGCATCAGGCCAAGGAGCTACCGATCCCATCCCACCGTTCCCGGTGGGGTCTGCTAAATGTGGCTGCGGAACGGGCGCAGTCGCGGTCCTCCGACCCGGCTGACGCCTCCGCGCCGATCGAGCCACGTTCGCGGCTGCCTTCTTCTTCGAGGGCATGGCTAAGGTAGCTAGGCAGCCTAAAACAAGAGAAAGCTGCCCGAAAAGGCTTCTCCCAAGAGGACACGAGCGACGGAGGTAAGGAGGAAAGAAAAACTTCTCCGCTCCGTCGGTTCGCCAAAATGGCAGCACGGCTGCCTCGTGGCCAGCCCCTTTTATTAGGGTGCTGGCCACGCCCCTAACTACCCGGATGGTTTCGTCCGGTGGGGGGGGCCCGCAAAGAGCGCGGCGGCCATTTTGGCGCCACGCTTCCAATATATCACAATACATTTAAAGTTAAATACAATACAATATAATACAGCAAGAACAAAATAGCAACAAATACATCAACAATATCAACAGTATCATTAGTGCATGTTGTAAGACAATTACAATACAATTAAAAAACAGCTACAGTTACTTCCCTCTGAGCGGGCAACGGGAAGGTGGGGCCCAAGGTCAGCTGGGTGGCAGTGTCCGGCGGCCCGGAGAGCCTGTGGCTTTCCTTCTCTCCAGGCTGGGAAGTGCTGGCCCTGGAACAGCTGCGGCGGCAGTCTTCGGCCAACCAGGGCCCAGCCGCTCTTATCCCTTCCCGGGCTGGGAAGGACTAGCCCCGGAACAGCATCAGCGTCAGCAGTGGTCTTCGGCTAGCCGGGACCCAGCCGCTCTTATCCCTTCCAGGCTGGGAAGGGCTGGCCCCAGAACAGCTGCAGCAGCAGCAGCAGTGGTCTTTGGCCAACCGAGGCTTGGTCGCTCTTATCCCTTCCCGGGCTGGGAAGGGCTGGCCCTGGAATAGCTGCTGTGGCAGTGGTGGTCTTCAGCCAGCTGGGGCCCAGCCACTCTTATTCCTTCCCAAGTTGGGAAGGGCTGGCCCCAGAACAGCTGCAGTGGCGGTAGTCTTCGGGCAGCTGGGGCCCGGCTGCTCTTATCCCTTCCCAGGCTGGGAAGGGCTGGCCCTGGAACAGCTGTGTTGGCGGTGGAGGTGGTCTTTGGCCAACCAGGGCTTGGACGCTCTTATCCCTTCCCTGGCTGGGAAGGGCTGGCCCCAGAACAGCTGCGGTGGCGGCGGTCTTCGGCCAGCCCAATAAAGGACCTGCTTTGCCAATGGTTTGCCATCACATAAAAGAACAACTAATAAAGAACTCCAGTTAGCAGTGAGGGGCCACACAGAGGAGGAAGAAACTAGCAATCTTCATAGCACCCCAAACAGCAGTACCAGCAGTTTTATTCTAGAGTCTCTCACCTCTGCAACAACAGGAAAATCTTTCTTCGACACTGTCTTAACAAGCATGGCAGGGGACTGTCTTCCAAAGACACCACCTTAGAGGAAGGACATGGTGGAGACAGAGGTGGAGGCAGTGTCGGGTATCACCCAGTCCACCCAGGTCTGGGCGGACCGGTAAGAAACCTGGCTGACCACACCCCCTCCCACCCCACCCACCTCTTCCTAACAACCCAACAGCTTTGGGCGGCGCTTCGTTCTTCTCCGGAGCGGCTGCGGGTGCCACTCAGGTGGTGGTGGAGGTGGTGGCGTGTGTGCGCCTGGTCCTGGGGGAAGAGGAGGGGGAGGTGACATCACGTGCCACCCAGGAGAGCTTGCTTGCGTGCCCCAGCGCCCCTCCGCCACTCTTTGCTGCCTCCTTCTAGCAGCAGCTTTCGCAATGCCTGGACTTATTCCTGCAGGAAGAGAACTTCCTGCAGGATGTCTGTCTGACTCTGGGCATTGCGAGAGTTGCCCTGCCTGGACACCTCTCGCAATGCCCAGACAAACATCCTGCAGGAAGTTCTCTTTCCTGCAGGAATTTTAGTCCAGGCATTGCGAAAGCTGCTGCTGCTGCTAGAAGCAGGCAGCAAAGAGTGGCGGAGGGGTGAGCAAGCGAGCTCTCCTGGGTGGTGCCTGACATCAGCTCCCCCTCCTCTTCCTCTAGGGCCAGGCACGCACTCGCAGCCACCTCCACCAGCAGCAGCCGCTCTGCAAGCAGCAGCATGGCTGGACTCGCTGGTCCTGGAGGACTAAAGGAGGAGGGAAACACCCCCCTCCCCATGGGAGGAAGGAACACCCATACATGTCGCTTTCTGGGTAAGTATGTCTTTTGGTTTCCTTCCCTCCCCCTCCCCCCAGGGTGTGTGTGTGTCTTTTGGTTTCCTTCCCTCCCCCTCCTCCCCCGTGTGTGTGTGTGTGTGCATGGTCTTTTGGTTTCCCTCTCCTCCCCTCACCCCCCCGTGTGTGTGTGTGTGTGTGTGTGTCTCTTTTGGTTTCCTTCCCTCCCCTCCCCCCATGTGTGTGTGTCTTTTGGATTCCTTCCCTCCCCCTCCCCCCGATGTGTGTGTGTCTTTTGATTCCCTCCCCTCCCCCGTGTGTGTGTGTGTGTCTTTTGGTTTCCTTCCCTCCCCCTCCCCCTGTGTGTATGGGTGTGTGTGTGTGTGTGTGTGTGTGTGTGTGTGTGTGTGTGTGTGTGTGTCTTTTGGTTTCCTTCCCTCCCCTCCCCCCCATGTGTGTGTGTGTCTTTTGGATTCCTTCCCTCCCCCTCCCCCCGGTGTGTGTGTGTGTGTGTGTGTGTGTGTGTGTGTGTGTGTGTGTGTGTGTGTGTGTGTGTGTGTGTGTATGTATGTGTCTTTTGGTTCCCTCCCCTCCCCCCCCGCATGTGTGTGTCTTTTGGTTTCCTTCCTTCCCCTCCCCCCGGTCTGTGTGTGTGTGTGTGTGTCTTTTGGTTTCCTCCCCTCCCCCCGTGTGTGTGTGGCTTTTGGTTTCCTTCCCTCCCCCCGGTGTGTGTGTGTGTTTTGGTTTCCTTCCCTCCCCCTCCCCCCTGGGGTGTGTGTGTGTGTGTCTTATGGTTCCCTTCCCTCCCCTCCCCCAATGCATGTGTGTGTGTAGAGGGGAGCAGAGGCTAAAGGGATTTCCCAGGGTGGGGTTGGGGTGTCAGTGAGTCTTTAAGGTGCCACAACATTTTTGTGTTTTTGTTTTGATTACCTCCTGATCTGCTTGCACAGAATTAAACTTTAGAATTGGTGCCATTTTATTCTGTGCAAGCATATCAGAGAGTAAACAAAAAAAGTTGTTTCACCTTAAAGACCGATTAGGCCATGGCCACTGATTAGGCCACACCCACCAGTTAGGCCACGCCCCACGGTGTGGTAGTAAAAATTTTTGGTGCCCATCACTGGGTGGAGGCATACATACAGGACCCCTGCAAGCCAAAAGAATCCCATCCTTTGTCTTACTTAGCTGAGTAGAATCTGTCTGGGGAGGTCTGGCCAAGGTGACAGCAGGACTGTCACCTTGGCCTGGGCACATTGTCAGTCTACACTGTTCATGCCTGGAACCTGGGTCCATAGAAAAATGTATCTTCTTTAAGGTTAACATACCATTGCTGGGCTTCCCTGAAGACCTCTTGTAACTAAGAAAGGATGGCACACTCTTATCACAATACTAAGGACACCATATTTCAGTTTGCTAGCCACTGCTTCTGCCTCCATCATTTTTCCAACTGCTACTCCAAGAATGATCTCACTGACTGTTGTGTCCAAGCGTTTTTATTATTATTATTATTATTATTATTATTATTATTATTATTATTATTATTATTATTATTATTATTATTATTATTATTATTATTATTATTATTATTATTTGTGTGTCAGCTTAGCCGGAAGTCTAAGGCGAAGCTGCGCACTATTTTCCAAAGGCGTGTATTTAAAACAAGCAGCCTAGATCACTGATTCGCTGTATTGAATGTCCCGCTTCTCCGGAAGCCCGCCAAAATGTATCTTCGTCTTGTAACGGCCAATGCCACTGTATATAAGCAGGCCACTATGTACATATTCTCCAGTCCGGATCATGAGCTGAATAAAGATCACTGTTGTTAACCCAATCCTGCTGGTTAGATTACTTCTTTGTCTGGACTCAACTGTGCTGTGCCCCATGGTGTTGGCACAATTCCCACTCACTACAGGCTATCTGCTTGCTCCAATCTGTCTTCCAGCTATGCCAAGGCTGGGTCCTGTTTTTTGCTTCCTCACTGCTCCTGGCATTCCCACTGTTCATGGTTCACTTAGTATGTCCATTACACTAATTTCCTAATAAACACTGCTGGCTATTGTTTGGTACAATCAATGAGAAGGTGGCAGAGGACAAAGGTTTTTTTTTTAAATAAAATGTTCTGTCAATTTGTGCTTTCCCTAAAGAGGAAAATCATGGCTGTGTAGTATTCACATGGACTATAACAGAGTTCCAGATATCCAGAAATTATTAAAGTGCCAAATCAAAAGGCTGTAATTCCAAATTCTGAATCTGAATTAATTTTAGGGTTAGTGACCTTCCCTAGTCAGAAATTAAATTATCACAGTAGGTGTCTGTGATTTGTTCAGCGTTGGACTAGCAAGATTGTGCATATTGATGTTTTATTTTTGGATCCTGCAGGAGATAGATGATATCAGTATATCGGAGCATCGTTGCCATTTGGTAACTCCTCCACAGTGATGTTTAGTACCATTTTCAACAAGTACACTGAGTCACTTTACATTGGCATGTCTGGGAGGACTGAAAAAAACAGGTTAGCAGTCTTTAAATCAGTGAAGTACATACACACACACACACACACACACACACACACACACACACACACACACACACACACACACACACACACACACACACACACACTGCATGTTAGGTTATTCAATCCTTTAAGAAGCAAGTAAACAGAATGCAACACAAATCCAATGGAAATGTTACAGTCAAGCAGAACACATGTCCACCAGTTTAAGGAAGGATTAAATATAATGACCCAGTTAATCCTTAAGAAATGAATGATTCATTCAGTGAATTTTGTTCAGATGAAAATTCTGAGTTTCATGTATTAAATAATCTTCCATATTTTTTCATCTGTGGTGTTTTGAACTAGCAATTTTTAGGCAGTAGAGAATTGCTGCCTTGAGAAAACAGCTCTGGTAATCTCCATGTGTTTTTATATGTGTGTTGCTCTGATGATATTCCTCTTTTTTACAGCAGAAATGGGATGGGGTGTGTGCATTTAAATTCTCTCCTTCTGCTGCAAACCCCATGCACTGTCAAAGGCATTTTTATCTTGCTTCTAGTCAAAAAATGTGACTAATTCCATGGTGATGATGATAGTAACAAATTGCTATTGAGATCACTTTGACTGATTTCATTGGAGCTAGTTTCTTTGTCAATATACCTGTATTTAGGATAGTGATCTTAATATATGTTTTCCTGTATGTACCAACACGTTTGCAAAGTCAAAATGCTTGTGCAGTTATATAAAATGCAAAAGAAAAGCCTGCTAAAAAGAAATACAAAAAACTAGAAATAGTTCTGCCAGCTGCACTCACTTTCCATAGGACAAAAAGAAAGGATCAGGTCACTAAACAATGCTTCTAGCTTCTTTTTAGGAACAATAATGTGGTAAATGTATATAGTCGACTATAAGCTGAGTTTTTTAGCCCCAAAAATGAAGCTCAAAGACGGGACATGGCTTAAACTTGGGTCAGTGTCCACGAGGGTCCCAGAACCGTACCAGATTGAGACATACCAACAATTTAATTAATTTTACCATATTTTCATGTATTTTGATTACTGAAACTCACTAGCAGCTGCTGAATTTCCAACCTTTGGCCTATACTCGGGTTAATCTATTTTCCTGTGTTTTAGGTCAAAATTAGGTACCCTGGCTTATATTTGGGTTGGCTTATACTCAAGTATATACTGTAACTCAGACAGAAACAACATTGATGTTCCACTTTTTCTAGTGGAAGAGAAAATGAATGCTGTAGGCAACTGAGGGGAAACATGGAAATAAAGTTCCAATTTACCCGTATACTTGAAATAATTTATTTTCTGAGAAATCGGTATTCAGGAGAAAATAATTTTAGAAATGTTTTCAGGGAGGTTACCCAAGATAGAAAATACATAAATCAGTGAAGTATGGAATCTTTCTCAGGCTTGGCTTCACTACAGTCAAGTCAATAGTAGCAAGGAGGAGAGAAATAAAAGCCATCAAATTGATGAATAGCTATATATACAGGAAGTAAAGAAGATCTTCTGTTTTTAGTCATTTGTTTGCTTGCTAAATGTAGCTCTGAAGAGCTTGTCTAAACTGAGAATTCAGCACACCTGTGATTACTTCCTATATATGTTTGTTAGATTGTGGAGGAATTAGTGTCAACAATTTACATACATTAATTTTAGCTAAACAGCATTCTGTCAGGCTTATGTGTGATACAGTTTATGGATCAGATTTTCTGCTACAAACATTTAAGTACTTGCACAGACTTGGATGTCTCGCCCAATTGTCACTGGTCATTTTCTGTGTTTTATTCCACTGTTTTTGGTGGTACAGTCATTAAGGTACAGTGGTACCTTGCTTAAAGAGCATAATGTGTTCCACGGGATTGCTCTTTAAGCACAACACCATTGTAAGTGACCAATTGTGACTTCTGGTGGGGGGATTGTGAACCCCAATTTAGTTAAGCAAGTTTTTGGTTGGCTTTATTTGTTAAGCGCTCTTTATGCAAGGTTTTATTGTACATGAAAGAAACTGCATTTCCATTCAAGCACTGACTTTCATTTCCCAAGAGAATGAAGTTTAGGTGATTAAGATTATGCTGCATTCTGATTACCTACCCAACAGTGCTGTTGTCAGCAGGCAGTTATATTTGGTGTTCTCCCGAGTTGCTGAAAAGGTGGGGTTGAAGAAGGAGTTGCTGCCTCAAAATCATCAAAGAAATGAGAGGAAGGGTCTTAGTATATGCTTTGATTTTAAAAAAGATGGGGCATCCAAGCACAAATCAGATGACGGTCAGGTGCTGCTTGTCCTGCATTCCCTGTCCTTTGAGATACCTTGACCAAATGGGTTTTTTTAACCCTGCAGACACTCCAGCAGTGCATCCTCCCAATTTTTCTCTTTCTCGCCAGTCCCCCATAGGGTTCTTTTTCTACTTAATCCTGCCACGGACCTTAATTTCAAAGGAAGCAGGGAGGTCAGTGGCAGGGTTAAATAGAAAAAGAACCCTATGGAGGCCTGAAGGGGAAGGGAAAAATTGGGAGGGTGCATTGCAGGGTTAGTTTTTAAGTAGAAACAGCTAGGAATTGAAACCTATCATGGATTTCCCTAGCCCTTGATCAGAGCCTTATGTACACTGCAGCAGCAGAGGACTTATACTAGCTTCCTGGCCTCTGTCAGGGTGGAATGGGTGGAATGGGTCCTGTGAGAGTTGGAAAATGGGCTATGTTTTCCTTACACCAATTATTTTTGTATTATCTTTTAACTGTTATAGCGTTACACAAGTTCTTTGCCATGACAACTGACCAGTGAAGTGTCGTAGCACTATAACAATCAGGAGGGGGGGGGGGGGGCATTTTCAGGCTGTGAGGAATTCGGCCAACTTTACAGGGCAAGTAGCAAAATACACAAAATGTGCCGACACTCATACAGAATAATACAACTCCTTCTAGGTGTTCTAAAATAAGTCACTTTCCAACAAGATAATGCAGCGCCCCACTGGGCATCATGTGTTTCTCAGTATTTTAATCAATTCCTAACCTGGCAAAACCAACCTAAATGTAGGACTTTTTGCTGATCAGGATGAACCCTTATTTACAACTGTACAGACCTGTCACTAATTGCTCTTGTGTTTATAAATGCCTTCTTAAACACTTTGTCTCTGCTCCTGCCAACCTAGCAGTTTGAAAGCAAGAAATTGCAAGTAGATAAATAGGGACCACTTCGGTGGGAAGGTAAACAGCATTTCTGTGCACTACGGTGTCTAGTCATGCCTGCCACATGACCAGGGAAATGTCTGCAGAAGCAAACAGTGCTGGATCTTCGCCTTTGAAACAGAGATGAGCACTGAACCCTAGAGTCGGATAGAACTGGCTTTTGAGCAAGCAAATCCTTTACCTTTACCTTTAAACACTTTTATGGAAAAATAATCTGTTTTTAAATGGCCATAATAACTTATAAGATATTTACACCAGCCTCAGTATGGATAGTAGATGTTGCAAAATAGCTTCCATTCCCAGCCATCTTGGCCATACTATTTGAGTTAATAGGAGGAGTTAAGGGAGACTCCTTTATCTCGTAGCTGACAAAAGTGTATCCCCAAATGTAGGGTTACCAGAGGAAGAAGAGATGAAACTCTGACTTGTTCAATTTGTTTTATTCACAGTCAATGGCCACACAGTTGTAAAGTTCCTTGAAGTTCTTCTGTTAATTTATCTCGCACCAATAGTATGCACAGAGCTGTAGTATAAAAGAGCCAAGGACAGTCTGCTACCTACTATTATCTAGGGTTCAACAGAAGAGTAGACTCCAGATATATGTGTTAATTTATTAGGGAAAAGTTTGCTATATCCTGCAACAAAAGGGATCTTTTTTGTTTTGAAATAACCTGTTTCTCCTAGCATACTGCTGCATACATTTAATTCACATTTGCACTAAAGTCAGTCAAGCCCAGTTGAAAAGCATTGGGAAAGAATACAGATAAATGTGATTGCTTTCCTTTTAATTTTTGTTAAATATTTATAAACATTCCAGGTTGTTCTACTTGAAAGTGTGATATTACAAGATTGCCATATTCTAAACACTTTGTTCCTTGTGTCTTACAGATGGCTACACAACAGATGATATTGAGTTTTACTGGCGTGGGGGTGACAATGCAGTTACAGGAGTGACAAAGATTGAACTTCCACAGTTTTCCATTGTAGAGTACAAGCTTATCACGAAGAAAGTTGTTTTCTCTACAGGTTTGTAAAGGGGGAACTATAAGGGGAGTGCTTCTGTTTGTCCTTTGAAAAGCTCACGACTGTATATGCCATTTGGTGTATAACATGATGGTTAGCTGCATGTGTTACATAAACCATCCAAGGCACTCTCTTAAAATAACTATGCAGTGGTAAGTGTGCTAAAGCGGCAGTCCTCTGTGCATCCACCCAGGATTTAGCCAAATTGAGCACAGCAGGACCTGCTCTAGGTAAACATGCATAGAAACTTGTTGCTCGAATAGCAGATATGTGTGCTGTTGGCTGGAATGTGTGTTAATGCAGTAAAAAACAACTCTTGCGTGGTAAACCTGAGGCAATGTAATATTTTCTCTTTGAACTGAAGTGACTCTGCAGAATCTTATGTTGGTCTCAGCTAGAAGAGCCCCACTGAAACAAATAGGACTGAATTAATGTTACCGAACAAGTCTCACTCATTTCAGTAGGTTCAATCTGTTTGGGACTAAAGTTGGATGTAGCCTTCTCATCTCAATGCTAAGCAACAAAGCAACCAACTTTTCCCACCCACTTACATTCCTGAAACATATGCAGATCCTCTCTGAGACTATGTAATGGCAACCTGTGGTAATGGCACTTAGATTGCCGCCCCACCCCACCCTCTTCTGCTGCACAGACTTCTAGTCCTGGTTCAAGGAAGCTACTTTTGGCTTTAGCAAACAAGCAGTCCTCAACAGAAAAAAAGATGACTTTATGTAACTGATGATGAGGAAGCAGTTTTCCAGACTGTATAAAGTCTAACCATAGATAATATTATTTTTCTGTGTGTTCGTGTTTGTGGTTGTTGCAAATTTGTGTAGAGAAACTGCCCTCTTTGGATTTTTCTTAGGCAGCAGAGATCAGAATGGAAACAGAATTAGAATTGACCCCCTTACATGGGAGGTTTGAGTGGCATTTCTGATGAAACTCTGGAATGCTTTAAATGTTCAGTTTCTGCACTTTCAATTCCCAGACATTTTTAGTTGGTTCTCTCTAATCTGGTCTTCTGCTCTCTTTGATTTCTGTGATTGCACAGAGGCATATTTTATTCTCACACAGTAATACTGGTTTGATCATCAGGAGTATCATTACAAGGAAATACAACGCTGTTGAAAATTATGTTTGACCAGTAAGGCAGGTAGTCCAACATAGTATAACTTTGTTGCTTGGAATGATTCAAATTATGTTGCCATTTAAAGTGAGAGCTAGTTTCACACCTTGGCACATTGAGTGTAGGGCTGGAGTCTTGCAACATATGTCTCAACTTGACCTGGCATAAGACTTGGGGCTTCTTTATATATATATTTATATATGTATGTTACAAAAGAGGGATTTGACCTGTGAAGTTTTTTCATGGGCACAGAACAGAGAAGTTAGCAATGTTTTATAAGGGATTTTTATTTATGTGTATGTTATGTGTATTTATGTGCATGCTCAATTAGAATAAAAGACTGTTCACTGTAAATTAAAAAGTTTTGTTTTTCAGGGTTGCAGAACTAAATAAATGCAATATTCTTTTTTCTAGGGTCCTACCCAAGGCTGTCCCTCAGTTTTAAACTTAAGAGGAATATTGGCTACTTCATTCTACAGACTTATATGCCTTCCATTCTGATCACAATTCTTTCCTGGGTTTCATTCTGGATTAATTATGATGCTTCGGCTGCAAGAGTGGCTTTAGGTAGGCTTTGTTGCTACATTAATATTGACTGTGTTAAGTGTACAAAGTTTTATCCATGTGCATTCTTATATATTTATATGCCATGGAATAATTCCTGTTCAACTAGCTTAACAAACATT
This sequence comes from Bradypodion ventrale, assembly GCA_035047345.1. Taxonomy (NCBI): domain Eukaryota; kingdom Metazoa; phylum Chordata; class Lepidosauria; order Squamata; family Chamaeleonidae; genus Bradypodion; species Bradypodion ventrale. The sequence continues at coordinate 279,698,579 of JAWDJE010000002.1, read as the reverse complement.
ATATTGAATTAAAAGCCAGTTTGTTCCAAGATGTTAAGAAAAGTAAATGCAAGTATTTTAGTTCTGTTGGTCTCTTTGTGACTTTTTATATTAGGTGTGTGCATTAAAGTTGCATTTATAGCACTTGATGAAGTATCATTTTTCTAAAATATAATCAATTTTACCTCTTGAGCTAGCTAAAAGCATAGCAGTTGCACTTCATATTAGTCCTAATTAATTCTATGCTTTTCATGGCATTTTATTTGATTCCAAAATAGAATAAATATATTTACTTTGACTGTCCTATCATTCACCCAACTAAACTATAGAAAAAGATGTGGGTGAAGAACTTGCTTTATATGAGAAAGTTCTGCTTTATACTGGTAGGGCAGAGGCACATACTTGTCTCAACTCCGGAGAGCTAATGCCAGTCAATAGACATTACTGATAAAGGAGAACTGTGTGGTTCACATGATATCAGGCAGCTTCTTCTGTTCCTCAGCCCTAATGTGCTATATGAAGGGATTTTCTTGGGTAAAAACTAGGTGAACTGACACTCTGCTTAGTTAAGTAAAGGCTCCTTTTGTTTATTGCCATTTCAGATTTTTCAAAGAAAAAGACTGCCAACCTACCATTTAACAGTGTACATGTTTACATCACTATGATTGTTATCTTGGATTTACAGTTCTTGGCTACACAGACATGAACCTCCACTGTCTTCAGCCACACAACCTTGCTAACTGTCCAGAAACTCTCTAGAGCAGTGGTTTCAAAATGTAGAGCCCACACCCCACAGGAAGACTTCAATTCCTAGAAGCTTAAGTTAGTATATTGCTGATCAAATATACTAATATACTTTGAGTCACCCGCTGGGTCGAGTAAAGTGGTATAGAAATTAAACTTCAAATGAAATGATCAGTGTTTTAGGGAATTGACTTAGGCTTCTGGGAATTGAAGTCCAGAAACCAAAGGTTGGGAAACACTGTTCCAGAGCAAGACACTGCTGATGGCATTTATGCTCTAATACAGTGTTTGATTTTCAGCTCATAATCCCTGAGATCAGTGGCTTGATCTAGAAATGCATGTGGGTGATAATGCAGTTAGATGAGAGGCTGTTGGCCAAGAAAAGACTAACATTCCCACTATAAGCTTAATAGCCTGAATGGACAGATAAGAGCTTATTAAGCAAACAAACAAATCTCTTAGCACAATGCCAATCATTCAGAAATAACTGTGTATACATGTGGAAGCTCTCTGAGTCATTCAGTATATCCAAATAAATGGCATAGATGTAAAGGTCAACCTGCCTCATACCATTTAGAAGACACTCCCATTGCTTTATCCTCAGATCCATGATACTATTTGTGCATTTCCACATCATTGATTTAAAATAAAGATGAATAGGGGACAATGCAAGTGGCTATGACCTAAGACAGGGGTGCCCAAACTATGGCCCAGGGGCTGGACCTGGCCCCCGATGCCAATTCATCTGGCCCATGAAGCCCTCGTCACTCCCAGAAGCAGAAGTAAAACGTGCGGGCTTTGCGGGCCGAATGTATTGGTATCAGGGGCTGGATCCGGCTCCCGGGCCATAGTGACCGGCTCCCTGAACCATGTGACTGGCCCACAGCCTGAAAAGTTAGGGCACCCCTGACCTAAGAGAAGTATGTTTAATAAACTGAGTTGTTTAAGATTGCGAGGGGAGGTGGGGGTGGAAGAGAGAGAATATTCCAGGATGCCAAAAAAAAAAAAAACCAAACGCCTAGAAAGATAGACAGAGTACCGTTTGAGCACCCCAGGGATTAGTGTGCCCAGATGAGATTTTGGGTTTTATTGAAGGGTTTAAGCTGCTACTCACCTTCTCCTTTAGTATCTGCTGCTCAGTATTACTTTTCATTTCCTTTTTCCTTAGTTCAGACCACTGACCTTATCTGATTTTCAGCCCTGTAAATATCAAAAGGGATATGAAGGATCTGTTATGCTTCATCCCAGGAGCAAGCAGTCAGCCCTATCATCAGCCAATAATTGCACAACAAACCATGGTTGTGTCCATTTTTGCACATTTATTCAAAGTCATTGTGAGTGCTTAGAAACAACAGATTTTTGTTGTTGCTGTTGTGGTTTTGATTCTTAAAAAGTTGGTATAGTTATTCATCTGAAGCCAGTTCACAGAAGTGGGTGATTAAATCCTTCCCTGTGATTTCTTTCACCTTGAATCTTGCCTTCAGTCTAAAGGTACAAATAAAAATAGAAAGCACATCTGCTTTGCTAGAAAACAGGTTAATTTTATTTTACATTCTCTTCTTTATTCAGCTCCTATGATCTCTAACCCTGGTTCTAATTCAAGTCCTCCAGCAAAGTTTTTCTGGGCGTTGATATCAAGAATTCAAATCACAAGACAACATGGCAGAGACTTCCAAGTAAAACAGCACAAAGAGGAAGAGTGCACTGTGGATCGTGCCTTTGTGACTGATTTATTACTAAGAATTAGTACAGTTAAGCAAGAGAAAAGATCCACACAATAATTTGTTTTCCATAATTTAGTGACATTTTAAAGTGTTCCCAACCCTGTTGGGGGGGGAGGAGCCAAGAAGCAATGAAAATGTGTGAACAATGCTTCAACTCACGCTCCTTTCATCCTCCTGAATCAATAAATCATTGTTCTCCTTAAAGTGCTCCTCTTTGAACTTTAGCATGCCATGGTTGCATTTCAGAGCGATGTAAACTGAGCTGGAATGTCTGATGCTTTTTCCAGGGATCACCACGGTGCTCACTATGACAACCATCAACACCCATCTCCGAGAAACACTGCCCAAAATTCCCTATGTGAAAGCCATTGACATGTATCTGATGGGATGTTTCGTCTTCGTTTTTATGGCCTTGCTAGAGTATGCATTGGTCAACTACATCTTTTTTGGTAGAGGACCACAGCGTCAGAAGAAAGCAGCTGAAAGAGCTGCCAGTGCTAACAATGAGAAATTACGAATGGACGTCAATAAGGTAAATTGGAACGAGATATGTATGTATATAGCAGTCCATCAGTTGCAGCATTAGATCATTCATTTCTCCCAAACAGAGTCTTAACATTGATTTTTCTTCTCTGAAAGTCTAGTAAGAATCCAATGATTCCATTCTGGTTTTCGAGAACCTTAAAATGCCTAGTAACATTATCAGTAAACACAATATTTAGGGTGTACACTCTCTTTGGCAAAGGAAAGGTAATCATATTTTGCCAGGAACAAAATTGTATGTTTTCAATCACAATGTTCAAAGAAATAAGTACATTAATTACACAAGGGTTCTGTGGGGGTTTGTTGTTGTTAAGTCCCATTAAGTTGCACCTGTGGGTCTGGCCAGGTTATCCTGCTATGGTAATAGAGTAGTAGACCATACTGCCAGTGACTCAAAGCCGAGTGTCAGGCAGCAGTTAACTAACCTTACAACCTTAAGGACTAACAGCCTTGGGTGCCAAAGTCCACAGGGAAGGGTGATGATTCCCCAAGTGGATTAAATCCCACTTGGATCCATCTTGATGGAGGGCAACAGCTTCATCCATCCTGGCCTGGGGGTGATGAAGACTTTGTGTGCCAAAAGAGCTCAGGACCAGAAAGAGACTCGTGGAAATGGATAATTGGTACAGAGGTCATGCTGCGATGCAGAAGGCATATGAAAGGCCACTACATTATATTCTCAGGACAGTCTTCATGGCTGATCGCCATGAGGATCGCCAATAATAATAACAATAATAAGTTGCCCCTGACTTACGGCACCCTAATGAATGAGCAATCTCCAAAATGTCCTGTTCTCCACAGCCCTGCTCAGCTCTTGTAAACTCAAAGCTGAGGTTTCCTTCGGGGAGCTAATCTATCTCACGTTTGGTCTGACTTTCCTGCTGCCTTCCATCTTTCCCAGAGAGTCTTGCCTTCTGATGTCCCCAAAATAGGACAGCTTCAGTTTCATCACATTTTGCCTCCAGAGATAGATCTGGTTTCATTTGCTCTAGGACCCATTTGTTTGTTTTTCTGACAATCCACAGCACCTGCAAAGCTCTTCTCCAGAACTAGTGTGGTATATTCCTAGATAACTGAGTAGAGGGTTGCAGCCTGAAGGTACTAAATAGGCCCAAAGTGGGATACATTACAGATTCTTCTAGGAAAATGCCCTGATCCTCTAGCTTCTATATACAACAAGCTAGAGGAAAATATATTTTTGTCAGGGGTAGACTGTTATGCTGTTTGTGGGAGGAGGACCCAACATCCTTGCTTTGGAGCAACAAGGAGTGAAGGCGTCTGAATCTATAGTGGGAAATAAATCACAGCTGCATACTTATCTGCACACTTATTTTTCTAAAAATAATAATCATAAGAGGCCCTTTAATACATCAGAAATGTAATCTGAGCTTTCATTGTATTTTTGAAGCTTGATTTTCAAGCTATACACATTTACATAACCAGCATCCAGCAGGGGTTCTATCAGCAGAACTGGGACAGCATAATTCCTCTAGCATGCTTCCCTCAATAACTCAGGCATACATGCAATGGGGGGGGGGGGGGTTTTGTACTGCAGTGGCTCAAGTCGCTAAGACGCTGACTGGGAAGCGGACGGAAATGAGCTCCTGTCTTCATCCCAGCTCCTGCCAACCTAGCAGTTCGAAAGCAAGAAATTGCAAGTAGATAAATAGGGACCACTTCGGTGGGAAGGTAACAGCGTTCCGTGCGCTCCGGTGTCTAGTCATGCCTGTCACATGACCACAGAAACGTCTGCAGAAGCAGACAGCGCTAGCTCTTCGGCTTAGAAACAGAGATGAGCACTGCACCCTAGAGTCGGATACGACTGGCTTTCGAGCAAGGGAAACCTTTACATGCAATGGGATATTCTTATACTCACCCCTACCAATATCACTGGTAGAGGTGTCCCATGATATTTTCCAGATCTCCTAAGCAGGACTTGAATGTTTACAGGGCGTGGGGTGAGGTTTAGGGGCTTGATATGCTTCTTATGACAAAACTGCTTGGTATATGGGCTTACTCTTCTCTGGTAGTTTTGAAGATTTTAACAAGGTTTAACCTCATACTGCTTCTTAGAATATCATCCCAAAATGATGGCTAAAATAGGAAGTACTAAAGAGCTGTAAGAAACCTAACAGAACTTAGAGAATGGAATAAACTATGTAAATAAGTCAGGGAATACCATCTCTAGGTAGTGTTTAAATGTTGGTATATGACTATTTCACATATATACTTTCATTTCACAGAGTAAATCTACTATGCATTTTTTTTAATTTTAATTTTTATTAAACTTTTACTAAAAAAAATCAAATGAACATATGACATCACATCATGATACAGTATAAAATAAAATACATTTCAATGTTTAAATAAAACAAAGAAAGAAAAAAGAAAATACATAAAAAATTATATAAGTAAACAAAAAATGGGTATTACTTTCTTCATCATTATTGTATTTCTCCCCTTCTAATACATGTTTAATTCTACCTATATTCATGTATTACTATTTTTATTTATCGGTATTTCTCTCATTACCCATACATGGCAGGGGCGGCGGAGATAATGATAATAATAATGTCATCCTGTGATATATACAAAGCCCTGGAGATCGCAGTTTTGTCACAGCTTTATATTACCATTTCCAAAAACTCCAGTGAACTGATATTGGTGTATCTCCTTTATCTTTCACCAAAGTATGCATTTCTGTTAAGAGGTACATATGTGAAAGAAGAAGTTGTGCATAACACTGCATTTTCAAAAAAGTAAATCCAAACTCCATGTCAGCATTTCCTCATGTTGAAAATTAAAGAATGGCAAATCAAAAATACTTTGGGTACTCACAGATCTAAAATTTTAGTTGCCCTTTTCCCAACACTGAGTTTATTATACTGATTCTGTGGTAATTTTGTAGGCTGGGAGAGAGGGGTTGCAAATGTGCTACAGTAAACTACATAATAAAAATGAATTTGATTGCCATCATATTCATTTTATCTTGCTTCTGTTCATATTTAGATTCAACACATATGGGGGGAAGAGGGCTGTAATGGTATATCCTAGTTTTCTGTGTCTTCAGTGATTTTATAAAAATAAAGGAATATCCAAACCCAGTATACAATCATGTAAAATGTTTACAAGTGAACCATAGCTATGTTTCTGTAGAAATGTAGGTCCCAGTAAAGTCAGTGTGATTTATTTCTAGGTAAGCTTGCTTAGAGCGACAGTCTTAAGAGGCATTGAATTCTGTTGAAATTAGTCAAGAAGAATTTTGTATGAATACTGCTGCTTCAATTTAAATGAGTTGCATTACTCCACAGAGGTTTAAGGAATCTGATATTTTGCCCATATTATTTATCTCAGTCAGAGTCTTGAAACCAGTGAAAAATAGTTTGGACAACTTGAACATAAACTAATCAATAATTGCATGCCGTATATATAATTGAGTATACATAAGATAGTAACTTTATTTAGGACAAACTTTTATTAGCAATTCCAGTGCAGTTAGAACTGTGTATGTTCTACCAGGCCACATACAGCTGTCATTTTACCTGACTACTTTTATGTAAACTACAGTGGTACCTTATTTAAAGAGCATAATGCATTCCACGGGATTGCTCTTTAAGCGAGTCTGCTCTTTAAGCGAAACACCATTGTAAGTGACCAATTGTGACTTCTGGTGTTGGTGGGGAGTGTGTGAACCCCGATTTAGTTGTTAAGCGAGTTTTTTGTTGGTTTTAGTTGTTAAGCGAAGCAACCATTCAGAGAAAATTCTGCTCTTTAAGCGAGCCATTCTCTAAGCAAGGCACTCTTTATGCGAAGTTTTACTGTATATGAATATGTGGCAGGCTTGCCACCAGTAATTAAAACAGGTAATGATGCTATCTTTTGACAAGATACGTTGACTTTCATTTTCCTCCCCAATCACAAATGCTATCATAGCTATTTCCCTATTTTAGCATCCCCTCTACTGTGATTTAAAATCCCAGTGACAAATCAAATGGGATTCTGTTTACCACTATTCTGTAGAGGTGAGAACCTGAACAGTCTCCCTCTGCACTGCTGTGTTATTCTAGGCTTCTAGTAAAACGGTTGTTCTCCTGAAAAATTGGTTAGACTCCATGACAGAGGGCCTGTGGGATACTGAAGGTGTAATTGTAGTGTGTCCTAATTAACGTTCTGAACTAGTGTAGTTGGCACTAGTTGGTGGTTTGTTTTTTGTTTTGTTTTGCATTTTTGCCAAACAAAAATTGTGGAGAGAAGTAGGTTTTGCATTGCTTAAGAAGCAACCAGTGTCTCAGTGGGCTTTCGAGATACTGTATTCCAATTTCTCTTTGGTAAATACCACCCCCTAGAGGTGCTGCTTCCAAGTACGGTAGTTCAGATGAAGAATCCTTGCTTGACTTTACTTACTAAGATGAGAATAATTTTCCAAGGGACCATGGAATCTTTAAGACCCAATAAAAATTTTCTGTTTCCTTGATGGATGAATAAGAAGAGAAGAAAGAACTAATTGATTTTGCTCTTTTGTGATACACTGACAGATGGAGGAGAGAATTTGCTTTTTTTTTTAACTTGAGCACTTAGTACAGTACAGTGGTGGCAGGAAGGCTAACTTGGACTTCTGGTAATTAAAATCCAAGGACACTTGGAGTGCAGGGTTGACCATCACTGTCCTAGAATAAGGTTTTGTGAAGACAGAATTGCTTTGAAGACCACATGGGGTGCGGAAAGAGGATAAATGTAGTGAAAAGAAGGAAAAGGAAAACAGAGAAACTCTTGCTGCCGCTTGAAAATAAGTGTTTAGTTCTTTTTTTAATTGCCAAAAATGCATGTGGAAGTGGAATATCAAATGTTTGCTCATGAAAGAAAACAAAAGCTTGGTTGTTTTTTTTCACAAATGAACCATAATTACAAGATGATGCTGTCTATGTTTTATTTGGGGTGCCAAAACCTTCTAAGGTTTTTCATTTTCAATTATTTTTAGATAAGTGTTTGAGCTATGATGTTTATTTTTTCTTTCTCTTAATCATTTGTTACATATATGCTACATGTCTGGCCAGACATCCCACTACGGCAATGGCGTAGACCTTACAGCCAGTGACTCAATGCTGAATGGTGGGTGGTGGTAAATAACTTGACTCTCTAAAGGGGCCAATGGCTACATGTGGACGAGCCCCTTTAGGTGGGGTGATGCTGTCTGTCCCCCCATCCCGTCCGTCCCCCAGTGGAGGAGCTTGGGAACTCAGTTTTTTTATTCAGCCCTGGAAGCCAGTGAACATCATTCAGCATAGTTTTTTTTTTACAAGCTGTCAAGTATCATATGGTGTTTTCAAGGTTTTGTGATATATATAAGGAGTTATTTTAACATTGCCAGCTTTAATTGTTTGTGGCCAAAAGGAGATTTGAACTTGGTCTCCTAAGTCCTAGTCCAACACTATCCATTACACCACACTGGCTATGTAACTCAGTGTTCAATGTTGACATTATATAATTACTGTGGTGGCTTAGTGATTAAAATGCTAAACTTGACGGCTGGAAAGTTGGCAAGTCAGCAGTTTGAGACCTGAGTGCTGCATGGCGGAGTGAGCTCCCATCTCTGTCCCAGCTGCTGCCAACCTGGAAGTTCAGAAGCAAGAATTTGCATGTAGATAAATAGGTACTGTTTTGGCGGGGAAAGATCACGGGGACATGAAAGGAGTTCCAGTCTGGTGTCCTCTGAGCAGAATTTCTCCCAAATATCCTTTCAATGTAGAATAATTTCTGACATGAAATCATTACACTGAACTTCAGAGTTAAATTTTCAGAGAGCAACTGCTTGTAGGAGGTGGGGTGGGAAATACATTGTGAGGCAACATTTTAGCTAGAGCCGTGGTTCCATCATGGGGCACATGCTCCACTGGGGGGGGGGTATTTTTAAGAGGGGGCAAGTGGAAGCTTGTTTAGATCATGTCAATGGCCTTTTAGTCTTCTTCCATGTGAATACGAGTTCATTTTTTGAATAATAAGAATTATATATCACCCAGGGGAATCAGGATTTTAGAGATATTTAGGTGGGGCATGGTCAAAAAAAGGTTGGTGACCACTGACTGATTAGCACCGAGTGTCCCTCCAGTGCATCACATGACACAATAAATCTCTTAAGTATAATCAGTGGTGGGCATTAGCAGGTTCGCCCCAGTTCACCAGAACCGGTAGCAGAAATTCTGGCTGGCCCCGCCCATCTAAGTTTTGAAATAAAGTAGTCCTAATCCGGGTGCAACACAGGACATTCCCCCTGGCCACGCCCACCATACCATGCCCACAGAGTAGGTAGTAAAAAAAAATTGAATCCCACCACTGAGTATAATACTACATACTGGATGAAAAATAGTTTCCCTAGAAACAGAGAACTGCACAGAAGAATGGCAGGGGATGGTGCGTGGAGGATTTTATTTTTGGTGAAAAAGTACAAGGGGGTTGGGGATCTGGAATGTTGTCATATGATGTGTATGGAAAGAGAAGTAAAAAAAAAAGCTGAAAGTGTGCTCATTTAGTTTTTAGTCCTTCTGCCGTGAACGCAGATTTGTTCTATTGGAACCAACTACGTAGTAGAGTCTGAGGTCTGGGCTTCTGTCGTTATTATAGAATGAACAACAGAATGAAGAGGATCATCACTCTTTAATTGACAGTTCTCCAGGCAAAATGTGTTCTCATATTGCCACATGCAAAGTTTCTATTATAGGTAAACTTAACAAACTGTGTTGTCACTAATGCCTTAAACAAGCCAACTCACACTTGCCAGAAACTGTGGAGTAAAATGTTGCTTAGCTTATTTTTATTATATAATGAATACTATATTTTTTTAAGGTGAGGTCCCCATTTTCTCACCTTCCATGCAATCACCATTACTACTGCAGAAGTTCCATGAATTGTCATTAAAAAAAAGTATAGTTACCTAAGTGGCATGTAATTGTCAAGCACCTCTGTACCTTTTCCAAACATCAACATTCCCCTATCTCTAGCTAGAATCCCCCTTTCAGCACCAGGGAAAACATTTTGCTGCTATAGGCAAAGAAGCAGATATTGCATACAAACACACACCCTCAGTTCCAAGTTTCCACTATTCAGAATCAGACAAATTATTCTGGCTGAAATACCCATAAGTTCCTCTTTTTAGATTTGTGCAGTAAAGTTAAGGGATGATAATTTAACTGATTATTTGTTGCTTTTGTGATGCCCAAACTTTGATGCCTGAGGCACCTGCTTCTTCTGCCTAGCAGCAGAGTCCTGTCAGACTCTGAGCATCAGGAAAAGGATGAAAATGATCTGTTATATCAGGGATTCTCAACTTGCGGTCCATGGGCCAGATGTGGCCTGGGGACCATTTCATGTGGCCACCTCCACCACACCAGGAAGTTCCATGTAGTGGAGGAAGGGCAAAATGGCCGTCCGCCCCCCGAAGCTGTCTGAGGGAGCATGACCTGGCCCCTGGCTTTAAAAGGTTGAGAACTCCCGTGTTATATAGTGTATTGTTGTGCTAGAATGAATTCCTTCCCTTCAAAATTCCTTATTGGGAGGTATAACAGTACCCCCAGGCATGAGAGATTCTGCAACTCTGGTGCTCTTGACTCAGTCCATTATATTTTAAGTGAATGCCACTTATATGAGTCCCTCTGACAAAAGTTTCTCTTGAGGCCTCTGAATGATAAATCCCCAACCATGATGGTGCCTTCCCTGCAATATGTGTTAACTGATACTCTTGCCAGAAATCTCCCAAATCATGGCTCATTTCTTAGATAAAGTTCTTAACTGTTATGGTAATGGTAACCCTTAAATTTATTTATTTTTTCAATGCCAATAAAGGTTTTAATGGTATTGTTGTGCTTAGTGCTTAACACCACTGCATAATACCTCTGTGTCAGATCAAACACTGAGTATAAAACAAGTTCAAAAACTACTTCTAAACATGGTTTCAAATTCTGCGTTAAAGACAAATTACGGTTGGCCCATATTGACCAAAAGGAAAGTGGGTGAAATAGGAGAGGGCAGGAAAATGTGGGAGGGTTGTAAGAAGGATTCTCAAATTCTTTAAAATGGCAAAGAAACATCCTTTTTAGCTAAAATATTTTTGTGAACTCACCTATATTTGTATCAGCCTATAATTTTCCCCAAGCTATTTAAATTCTTAATTATTTGTGACTTCCTGTTATTTCCTTCTTAGCAGGCTAAGAAGCAGAAATATCTATTAACCTCAGATACTGAGTCTTCTGGATTCTGGCCTAATTCTTCTTTCTTAATAATTGGCTGTCCCCTGTTTATGACTTGTGCTACTCCATTCTGTGAGGTTTTGACCTGAATGCTTAAAGCTTAACTGGAATAGAGGACACTTTGTTTTGCCTACAGATGTCTCCTTTTTACGTTCACATTTTACTCTTTATGGGTTCTGTATATCTGAGCTTTTTCTTCATGTATTTGGCTCTCCTTTCAAGTTCTTTACTTAATCCATTTATGATAACATAAGAGTTTGCCCACAGGGTAATTTCAAGGCCATTTATCTGAAAAATACACATTTATAGATAAGTTAAGATGAATTATATTTTAAAAGACAAAATTTGATTAGTGCTTTGTTTGGGGGAGGGGGTGATGCTGTTTTTTTAATGAATTCCCCTTGTTCTATCCTATTCTAAATATATAGTTGATACAAACTTTGTATATTTGAGCTGGAAAGATCATGTCAAGACAATTGCATTCATTATTTTGTCTGATCTCTTATTTTATGCTTGAAAATGTCATGACTTTATTTCATTGTAATTCTCTTGAATGGCTTTAATGGCACTTATTCCTGTACATGTGGCTTAAATTCTTCTGCATCTGCCTGTCAGATTGTTCCTTGTTCTCTTTCTGTTCCTCAGGCTCTTTGCACACATAGCTGTTGTAGTCTATCTTCATATAAGATGGTGCCACACCTGCCTTTCCTTGTACCAATGCTTTTGGTTTTTTTAACGATAAGCAAGGCAGGAGGTCACAAATATGGCTAGCAATGCCTTCTGTTCTCTTCTCTTCAGCCTTTTCATGTTCTATTCTACTGCCTCTGCATTAATTCAAAAACAATAACCTGTAAAATCTGTCATCCAATTTCAGAGGCATTTAGAGTTATATTTACATCTAATATGTTAGTTCTAGCTTTTCTCACCATTCCCTGCTTAGTAGGAGCTAAAAGACTTACTAAGCGTATTCTCTACTTTGTCTTCCAGATCTTTTATAAAGATATAAAACAAAATGGGACCGAATTGCGATCCCTGGATCCCACTGGAACTCTCTCCCCAACTAGATGGACTGCCAGTTACGATTACTCTCTTAATACGGTTAGATAGCGAGTTTTTGATCCATTTGATTGTACTAACTGTCCAAGACATCTTCACATTGGCTTTTTAGTCATAAAAGATGATTTATAGTACTGTATGAAATGCTAGATTAAAATCAAGGAAAGAATTCATCACATTTTCATTATCCATTATATTGTAAGCCAAATTGGGTTTTTTTACAGAAGAGCAAATAAAATTTTGTACAGAGGTATACACGTACACATTTAATATCTTGAAAGTCAGAATTGATCTGTTAATTCAGTAGATTAAATTTGAACCGCTGTTCTTTTAGCTTTTAGTATTATTTTTCTCTATAGAGATATAACCTCCTTTGTTTCATTATTACAGAGAAACTAACTGCCAAATTACTAGGATGGAGTCATAATAACACTCTGTTTCTAACCTTTTGTAAGAAACATGTCTCCATCTAGACACATTTAATCTTTATTTTATTTTTACGAATTTGTGCAGCATGTTTGTGGTTGAATAGTTTCTCTTTTAACATATTGTTGTTGTCTTATAACTGTATTGGTCCATTCCAGCCCACCGTGTGTGTGCATGTTAAACTAATTGCTTTTTAGTAATCTATCTACAATTATCTGAGATGGTGGTTTATTCTTCCATTCTTGGCTTGCTAGGCTTTTTGACTAGGTTTTTAGGTATGAATGCATACACATAACCAAAGCCATCTTGAAGTCTTCATGCTTTCACGCTGCTTGAATTTACTTGCTTCCAATTAAATGCAACTGTTTTCTTAGTGAGGAATATTTTCTCTTTGTTTTACATGTAGCCATTTGTAGTACTATATCCAGAATGTCTACCATTGTATTTTGTTGTTGGCAGTTTCTTTAGGCTTATACTAATCAGAGACATAACATCCTGAACGTATCTCATTTTCTCTTTTTGGGCCAATAACATTTGTCCACTCTTGTTCCTTCTACTTTTTTGATGTATCATATATGTTCTTGTTTTATATGAAGATACTAGAGCAGATGCTCATAAGAAAATAAGATAGGAAAAGGCTGGAACATGCATAGGTCTTAATGGAGTATTGAGATTCAGCTCCATCCATAAAGATTTGGCAGCCACTTTGACCAGAAAACTGAGTCAGAGAGACTTTTGATTGGTTTGAACTGGTAGCCTTGGAAGTTGGTAGACTACATTGCCAGATCAACATGAAAAACATCAGTTATGGTATGGTGGTGGTGGGGAGGGTCAATGTGTCATTCAACACAGCCCTCCAATCTGAACAGGAGCCAACTTCAGAACACTTCCCCTGATCATCTATGAACAGTTAGACTCGAGGAAGGGAAATTGCTTTGTTGTTGTTTTGACTTCTACTAGATCATTGCTGATGTGATGTATCACTCTATTTTTAAAAAAAAACAAAATATTTAATTTATCTGTGTATTGTTGATCAGAAAACTGCCTGCAACTGCAGTTTCAGCCGGCAATACACAGACAAATACATTTTTTTCATTTAAATGAAGTGGATGAATCACATCAACAATGATCTAGGAGACAAAAAAAATTCACATCTTCTGACCACTTGATCTTCTGATCAAGGGCATAGCTGTCAAGTATCCCTTATTGGCTGGGAAAACCCCTTATTTTACCCTCTTTCCAACCGTCATCCCTTATTAATTAGACTGCAATGCCCTATTGCCGCCATTGGTGGGCAGCACAGGATAAGCATAGCTGTCAAGTATCCCTTATTTGCTAGGAAATTTCCCTTATTTCCAAATCCAAAACTTCAGGTATAATCAAGGGAAGTGTTCAATTTACCTTACCAGAAGATTACAGTGGAATCTGCTGTGACAGCTGCAGGGCTTACTTTTAGTGAGTTGGGATTGTACTGAACATAGCACCCTGGAAGAGTAGAACCACCTGACATGCTCTCAAAAGACACACACTGGATGGAAGTTGGACTGCTCCAGCATCCAATGTGTGTGAACACCATAAAAAGAGCACCCCCAAAATACTCTACAGAATGGACTATATGCCTGTCTGGACAACCTCTTTGTTTCGTTAGAGATTTCCAAGTCAAAGCTACACACAGCTATCAGGTCTGTTCCAGAATGGTTTGTATGCTAGTTATATGGCATTTAACGGCCCTTTTCTTTTTTAAAAAAAAAATGTTTCATGCCACCTTTTTATCAATATAAACAACAAAATCTGTGTTTGATCAGTGATTCTCTGCATTGTAATGATAATAATTGTGTGTGGTCTAGTTTACAGTCACTTTTTCTAGGGTTTTCTAGGCACAAAATACTCAAGAGTGAGTTGCCATTTACTTTGTCTTTGGGCACAGCTTGCCCATAACTACACAGGCTGGCTTTACTCACAGGAGACCCAATGGGGAATCAAACTCCCAAGCTCTGGCTCCACAGCCAGATAACTAAGGTTTCCCTTGCTCGAAAGCTGATTGTATCCGACTCTAGGTTCAGTGCTCATCTCTGTTTCAAAGCCAAAGAGCCAGTGCTGTCTGCTTCTGCAGATGTTTCCATGGTCATGTGGCAGGCATGACTAGACACTGGAGTGCACGGAACACGGTTTCCTTCCCACCAAAGTGGTCCCTATTTATCTACTTGCAATTTCTTGCTTTCAAACTGCTAGGTTGGCAAGAGCTGGGACAAAGACAGTTGCTCATTCCATCCTGCAGCACTCGGGAATCAAACTGCTGACCTTTCGCCTCCTGAAACCACTACCTAAACCACTGAGCTATCCTGCCAGCAGTGTATTCTGATAAAAGCTCCTAATCTCCCCTGTTCTTTTTCCTCATCCCTCGGCAAACAAAGTACTGCTATCTCAGGAAGCAACTGGATGTTGCTTTATTACCTTTTCCTATCAAGAAGCAGAGACGGAAGACAAACTTTTGGAGGGGTAAGGCTGACAGACCTCAATCAGCAGTCATTTTATTTGCCACTAAGTTGGTTTAGTTATGATAATAGATTTTCAGCAAAACTGAAGAAGGTCTACAACTTTGGGGAGCCTCACTAATCTGATCTCAGCAGGCTGTATAGTTCAGTAATTTAGGTATCTGGCCATAGAGCTAGAGGAGGGGTGGCCAAACTGGTCAATGGGCCAGATCTGGCCCCCAACACCACTTCATCTGGCCCACGCCACCCTTGCTGCTCCTGGAAGCAGAAGTAAAATGCACCCAAATGGGCATGTTTTACCTCCACTTCCAGGAGCAGCAAGGGTGATGCAGGCCGGATGAATTGGTGTCAGGGGCCAGATCTGTCCCAAGGGCCATAGTTTGGGCACCCCTGGTTTAAGCAGAGAGAATGACAGCCTAAAAATCTTCCTTATTCTGTTGCAAAACAAATTGCAAGGCATGTTTTACTTCTGCTTCCAGTGGGAGGAACCACATGATCGGCCCGCTGAACCACGTGACAAGCCCATGTCCCGAAAAGTTTGGGCACCCCTGAGCTAGAGGGTGGGAGCTCAGTTCACCACTGTGTCTTCCAGAGAAGCTAACCTATATAGCTTTAGACAAACTGCACAGTCCCAGAGCACCCCAAGAATAAGGGAATGGAAAACTGCTTCTGACTATTCTCTACTTTGAACACTCTGGAAAGCATCATCATAAATTGGAATTAAATTAAATGAGGCAGGCTCTAAACTGCTCCAGATTGAAACTTGGGTTTGGTACCGTACTTACTGTACATATTTAGAAATATTGTGCCCACTGTGGACAATTTGAACAACACTTTGCAAACAAAATAGCTTGTATCCTGTCTGACATTAATGCTGTTGTACAAGGTTTCTCAACCTTGGACTCCCAAGGTGTTCTTGGACTTCAGTTCCCAGAAACCCAAGTCAGCACACCTGCCAATCCAGAAGCCCAAATCAGTACACTTGTTAATCTAGGCTTTTGGGAATTGCTAGCTCATGAAAACTTCTTGTAAAGCAGCAAACTGAAAGGAATATTAGCTTTTATATACTTTTAAAATATTTTAAAAGCAAAATATGAATACAAGTTTAGTATGAAATTTATGTGATAATTTGTGGACGAATGCTAAAAAAATTCAGCAGCACTCTTAACTTAAGAACAAGCATCTGACAGTACAGTAGGTAGACCCTCGCATGACGTTACTTGGTTCCCCAAGTAGCGATGCTAAGCAATTTTTGTTGTTATGCGGGCTTCTATGGAGTTTCCCACATAACAACGTTGTCCAGTTATTTTAGCGTTGTTGTCCGGACAACAAAACTAAAAACGTTGTTAAGCAGGGGAACACGTAGTGCATAACGATGCGTTGTTAAGCGAAAATTATCCTATACGAACGCGTTGTTATGTGAGGGTTGACTGTACTCTTAACCTTGGAAGGAAGTTAGCTGCACTATTTGGCAACTACAGAATATCCTGTGCACAAGGAATAATCCTGGATATGTCTCACAGTCTATTGGGTTCTTGATACATAAGAACATAAGAACAGCCTTGCTGGAACAGGCCACAGCCCATCCAGTTCAGCAATCTGTCTCACATAGTGGCTCACCATTTCCTTCAGGGTATTCCCAAGGAGATGCCTTCACCTGCTTAGGATTCCCTGGAAATGGCATTGAGAGATATCTTGCCTATCTCTCCAACCCCGAGGTTGTCCTTAAGTATCCATAATTATAGCCATTGATACCCTTGTCCTCCATGAACTTGTCTAATCCTTTCTTAAAGCTGTCAAGACTGACAGCTGTCACCACTTCTTCTGGCAGGGAGTTCCATAGACCACTAATCCTCTGGGTGAAAAAGTACTTTCTCTTATTTGTTTGAGAACTAGTACCCAAAAGTTTCATGGAGTGTCCCCTAGTTCTAGTGTTATGCGATAGGGAAAACAGTTTTTCCTTATCTACTTTGTCCACACCGTGCATGATTTTATAAACTTCAATCAGGTCACCTCTTAGACATCATCGTTCAAGAGTGAAGAGGCCCAACCGTTGCAGCCTCAGATGGTAAGGAAGGTGTTCCAGTCCCCTAATCATTTTGGTTGCCCTCCTCTGCACTTTTTCCAGCTCCATAATATCCTTCTGGAGGTATGGCGACCAGAACTGTACACAGTATTCCAGATGGGGCCTCACCATAGATTTATAAAGAGGCAAAATGACACTTGCTGACTAATTTTCTATACCCTTCCTAATGATCCCTAGCATTGAGTTTGCTTTTTTCACTGCTGAGGCACACTGGGTTGACACCATCATTGAGTTGTCCACCAGGACACCAAGGTCCCTTTCCTGGTTTGTCGCAGAGAGTTCCGACCCCATCAGCTTATAAATGTAATTGGGGTTTTTTGCCCCAACATGCATCACTCTGCACTTACTAATGTTGAAGCTCATTTGCCACTGTTTTGCCCACTCCCCCCAGTGTCAAGAGATCCCTCTGGAGCTCCTCACAATCTCTCACAGTTTTCACTACCCTGTATAATTTAGTGTCATCAGCAAATTTGGCTACCTTGCTTTTTACTCCTACCTCTAGATCATTTATGAAGAGGTTGAAAAGCAGGGGTCTCAGTACTGAACCTTGGGGAACCCCACTCTTTACTTCCCTCCACTTGGAGAAGTGTCAATTTAGTGCTACCCTGTTTCCTGTCCCTTATCCAGTTGCTGATCCAGAACAAGACCTGTCCCTTTATTCCATGACTGGTAAGTTTATTCAAGAGCCTTTGGTGTGGGACCTTGTCAAAAGCCTTCTGAAAGTCCAGATAAACAATGTCAACTGGATCCCCCTTATCCACATGCTTGTTGACACTCTCAAAAAATTCCAACAGATTAATGAGGCATGATTTGCCCTTGTAAAAGCTATGTTGGATTCTCCTTTAGCAGCGCCTTCTCTTCTATGTGCCTATTAATTCTATCTTTCAGGATGGTTTCCATCACTTTACCTGGGACACATGTCAAACTGACAGGTCGGTAATTTCCTGGATCACCCCTGGATCCTTTTTTGAAAATTGGTGTTACATTCGCTACCTTCCAGTCATCAGGCACAAAGCCTGATTTGAGGGAAATATTATCTATTTTGGCTAGGAGATCAGCAATTTCATCTTTAAGTTCCCTGAGAACTCGTGGATGGATGCCATCACCATCCTGGTGATTTGTTAGTGTTTAGCTTAACAAGACATGCAAGGACCTCCTCCCTGGTTATTTCTATCTTGCTTAATTCGTCGCTTTCCCTCCCTACGAAGATAGGCTCTGTTACATGAAAATATTACATGAAATGTCCAGCAGCTAGAGGCCCGCATATCTAACCACCAACAAATTAAGGAGCTTGAGCTGTTCTTGGACAGAGCGGAGCAGACTATGCTGGACAAAGAAGTGACAGGGCACAGTTCTGAGGGAGAAGGCCCTTCACTAACTCAGGAGGGAGATGGTTGGAGGAATGTGACTCAAAGGAGGAGAAGAGTAGGGGATCACTCTGAGAGTCTGAAATTACAGAATAAATTTGAGGCTCTTTCCCTTATCACACCTGATGAGGAACACACAGAGGAACAACTGGTTCCACCTGATGATCTCTCCTTCATCACACTTGATGAGATCCAGGAAGATGAACAACAGGAACAAACTGAGGTTCTCTCCCTTAATATGGTTGATGAGGTGCATGTAGATGAACAGATTGCAGGAGAGAGGCTCCTTGTACTAGGCGATTCAATAATTAAAAATACAGAGAAATGGATTTGTGATGCACATGATAACCGTATGGTGACTTGCCTGCCAGGTGCAAAAGTTGCAGACATCACAAGAAATCTAGATAGATTGTTAGAGAGAACTGGGAACGAGCCAGTTGTCATGGTACACGTTGGTACTAATGATGTTGGGAAGGCCAAGCGGTCTGTCCTGGAAGCCAAATTTAGGTTGTTAGGAAGAAGATTGAAGTCCCGGACTTCCAAGGTAGCATTTTCAGAAGTGCTGCCTGTCCCTCGCGCAGGACCTACCAGGCAGGCAGAGCTCAGAAGCCTCAATGCGTGGATGAGGCGGTGGTGTCGAGAGGAGGGCTTCAGATTTGTCAGGAACTGGAGAACATTTTGGGACAAGCCAAATCTGTTCAGGAGGGATGGGTTGCATTTAAACCATGATGGGACCAGATTGCTGGCACTCAACATCAAAAAGGCTGCAGAGCAGCTTTTAAACTGATAACTGGGGGAAAGCCGACAGGAGCTGGGCAGCATCCGGTTCGGGAAAGTGTGTACTTGAGTAGTGAGGAGGATGCAAAAATTACTGAGCAGAGCAAGGAGCTAGTCACCAGCACTCTAGCAGAAGGATGCAAGAGGCAGTCTAACAATGCAAGTGGACTCAAAAGACTGTATCAGGAAAGCATATATAAATGCTTGTATACAAATGCCAGAAGCCTCCGTAACAAAATAGGGGAGCTGGAATACTTAGCAATAGATAAAAATATTGATATTATTGGTATCACTGAAACCTGGTGGACGGATGATAACCAATGGGATACAGTTATGCCAGGCTACAAACTGTACAGGAAGGATAGGAAGGGGCAAACAGGAGGTGGTGTAGCCTTGTATGTCAAAGAAGTGATAAAATCGTATGAATTGGAATATCTAGGTGATTTGGAGTCACCATTAGAAGCTCTGTGGGTAAGAGTACCAGGCCACAAGGATGGTCTAACAGTAGGCATATACTATCGGCCTCCGACCCAAACTGTTGAGGGAGACTGGCAGTTGGAGAATGTTGTAAAGGAGGCATCCAGGAAGGGAAGCCTGGTTATAATGGGGGACTTCAATTACCCTCACATAGACTGGGTGAACTGTTGTTCAGCACATGATAAAGAGATAAAGTTCCTAGATATGCTCAATGATTGTTCCCTGGGACAGATGGTTGAAGACCCAACTAGAGGTACAAGAATCCTTGACTTGATCCTGAGTAATAATCAGGATCTGGTGCAAGATGTTAATGTGACTGATCCAATAGGGAACAGTGACCACAACTCAATTATGTTTAACTTGATCATAGACCGCAAGTCACTGATAAAATCTAACACAGAGACCTTAAATTTTCAAAAAGGAAATTTCCCAAAGATGAGGAAACTAGTAAAAAAGAAACTGAAAGGGAAAATTGAGAGAGTCCAAACACTCCAAGAGGCATGGAGGCTGTTTACAAAAACAATAACAGAGGCTCAATTGGAATGCATACCCAAAAGGAAAAAGGGCACTGCCAGATCCAAGAGGACTCCGATGTGGCTTACAGGAGCTGTTCGGGAAGTGATCAAGAGCAAGAAAAGCTCATTTAGAAGATGGAAGGCTTGTCCAAATGAGGACAGCAGGCAGAAACATAAATTCTGGCAGAACAAATGCAAGGCAACAATCAGGAAAGCAAAGCAAGACTTTGAGGAGCGTATAGCTAAAAATACTCAGAGAAATAACAAAGACTTCTTTAAGTACATTAGAAGTAAGAACCCAACTAGGAAGGCCATTGGACCATTAGATGACAATGGAAGGCAAGGGGTTATTAAAGAGGAAACAGAGATTGCAGAGAGACTCAATGAATTCTTTGCTTCAGTATTCACTGAAGAAGACAGAGACCACATGCCCAAAACAGAGCCTATCTTCGTAGGGAGGGAAACCGAAGAATTAAGCAAGATAGAAATAACCAGGGAGGAGGTCCTTGCATGTCTTGTTAAGCTAAACACTAACAAATCCCCAGGACCAGATGGCATCCATCCACGAGTTCTCAGGGAACTTAAAGATGAAATTGCTGATATCCTAGCCAAAATATATAATCTTTCCCTCAAATCAGGCTTTGTGCCTGATGACTGGAAGGTAGCGAATGTAACACCAATTTTCAAAAAAGTGATCCAGGAAATTACCGGCCTGTCAGTTTGACATGTGTCCCAGGTAAAGTGATGGAAACCATCCTAAAAGATAGAATTAATAGGCACATAGAAGAGAAGGCGCTGCTAAAGGAGAGCCAACATGGCTTTTGCAAGGGCAAATCATGCCTCACTAATCTGTTGGAATTTTTTGAGAGTGTCAACAAGCATGTGGATAAGGGGGATCCAGTTGACATTGTTTATCTGGACTTTCAGAAGGCTTTTGACAAGGTCCCACACCAAAGGCTCTTGAATAAACTTACCAGTCATGGAATAAAGGGACAGGTCTTGTCCTGGATCAGCAACTGGCTAAGGGACAGGAAACAGAGGGTAGCACTAAATGGACACTTCTCCAAGTGGAGGGAAGTAAAGAGTGGGGTCCCCCAAGGTTCAGTACTGGGACCCCTGCTTTTCAACCTCTTCATAAATGATCTAGAGGTAGGAGTAAAAAGCAAGGTAGCCAAATTTGCTGACGACACTAAATTATACAGGGTAGTGAAAACTGTGAGAGATTGTGAAGAGCTCCAGAGGGATCTCTTGACACTGGGGGAGTGGGCAAAACAGTGGCAAATGAGCTTCAACATCAGTAAGTGCAGAGTGATGCATGTTGGGGCAAAAAACCCCAATTACATTTATAAACTGATGGGGTCTGAACTCTCTGCGACAAACCAGGAAAGGGACCTTGGTGTCCTGGTGGACAGCTCAATGAAGGTGTCAACCCAGTGTGCCTCAGCAGTGAAAAAAGCAAACTCAATGTTAGGGATCATTAGGAAGGGTATAGAAAATAAGTCAGCAAGTGTCATTTTGCCTCTTTATAAATCTATGGTGAGGCCCCATCTGGAATATTGTGTACAGTTCTGGTCGCCATACCTCCAGAAGGATATTATGGAGTTGGAGAAAGTACAGAGGAGGGCAACCAGAATGATTAGGGGACTGGAACACCTTCCTTACCATCTGAGGCTGCAACGGTTGGGCCTTTTCACTCTTGAACAACGGCGTCTAAGAGGTGACCTGATTGAAGTTTATAAAATCATGCACGGTGTGGACAAAGTAGATAAGGAAAAACTGTTTTCCCTATCGCACAACACTAGAACTAGGGGACACTCCATGAAACTTTTGGGTACTAGTTCTCAAACAAATAAGAGAAAGTACTTTTTCACCCAGAGGATTACTGGTCTATGGAACTCCCTGCCAGAAGAAGTGGTGACAGCTGTCAGTCTTGACAGCTTTAAGAAAGGATTAGACAAGTTCATGGAGGACAAGGCTATCAATGGCTATAATTATGGCTACCTAAGGACAACCTCCGGGTTGGAGAGATAGGCAGGATATCTCTCAATGCAATTTCCAGGGAATCATAAGCAGGTGAAGGCATCTGCTTGGGAATACCCTGAAGGAAATGGTGAGCCACTGTGTGAGACAGAATGCTGGACTGGATGGGCTGTGGCCTGTTCCAGCAAGGCTGTTCTTATGTTCTTATGTTCTAAAACATTACATGTGGTGTTGTCCTGCGGCTTAGAGGATGTGGAAGACCACTTTCAAAAGTGTTGGTTTTAACTTATACAACTTTTTATAGTTTGAGGCCATGTTATCCAAAGAGCAAATATGTTTTCAAAGATTCTTGTTCATACTCTCAGGCTATCATCTAAAGCATTTGCCACTGGATTGCTGCAAAAAGGTCACTTGATGTAATTATACATGCTCTTAATTGACTCTTTCACATATTCCTGTGGTCAGGGTCCATGTGTTTAACTCTACGAAGGACAATCCCCTATATAAAACATAGTTTGGCTTAAAGATGAATAAAAAGGGGAAATACAGATCTTTAAGCAGAGATGCGGGAAAGTCACTTTTCCTATGTCTGCTTTAAAATGCATATCAACAGTCAGTGCACTGATAACAGACTGAATGCTAGGCTTACCAGTCATCTGATTATAGCCTTCTTCACCATGATAAGATATATCACCTTTTTGTTGAAATGATAAAACCCAGAATCCTACTAGGAATTTTCATCCACATAAGTGTAACTGTGTTAAATCAAGACAGCAAATTATGAGATTCATATGCAACCAGGAATATGAGCACCAACTCATTAATTAGTAGCACTTTGTCACCATGCACTTCTATTTATATCAGCATAATCACCAGTAGGAGTCTGGCCATTATATTATATCTAGATTATACCTTTCTCCCTTGAGAGACCCAAGGTTATTTACATTAAAAGGAAAAAAATCCAAATATAAAAAACATGTGCACAAGACATGGTTGTTATTTCCCTGTTAGCATTATGTAAGAATTTGCTGTGGGTGTAATGTGAGGTAGAGAAAGCAATAGGCTTTGCCTGTGGCTTGTTACAGAAAAGGTTACAAGGTAACTTCTCTGTGTAGTCTGAATAGGATAGTGCTATACTTGGTGACATCAGAAAAAAGGTCTAGTCAACTCTGCAGGACTCCCTGTCCATAGCAATGATCTCTAATTTGCACAGCAACACAACCTCTGCTTCCTTAACAGATACGACAAACACAGAGAGAGAGAGAGACATGCACCCTTTACATCTGAGAGTCTAATCCAGTATTTCTTTGGAGCTAAATAATTGGTTCCTGCTGTGGTGGAAGCTTTCTCAGAAAGTACTCTATATTTTTGTTTAAGGTCCTCTCTCAGAGAATATGTTTAGATCGTTGTTTCCCAACCTTTGGCTTTGGGACTGCAATTCCCAGGAGCATCTAAACCAGCGGCTCCCAACGTGGAGCCCATGCCCCACAGGAGAACATCAATTCCCAGAAGCCTAAGTCAATTCCCCAAAGTACTGATCAGCCAGTGTATTAACTTAGACTTCTGAGAATTGAAGTTCCCCTGTGATGTGTGGTCCCCACGTTGGGAACCACTGGTTTAGATGCAGCTGTGACATCTAGAATGCTTAAACACAGCATTTCAGGCCATACAGCTGCACAAGTCATCATGTTTGCAAGTATGTAAAGCACTCTGCTGCATTAGTGGAACCAAAGTATATGGTCACTGTTGTAAGATGAGCTATCTGTATATATTTGGGAGACCAAACTGATTCCCTTTGCACTTGGCCACCCCCATTGTTCAGCAAGCAACCTGTCTCAGGGTTATAATTAGTTATAATTATAATTTAGTTAGCCTAACATACATTCTCACAGAATGTGGCATGGGGAGGGCACAGATTGACCTCAGCAAACAATGCCCAGTTCAACAATTTTTATGCAGCATAGATCATAGATTCTAACCATTTATTTATTTATTTATTTTTGCACATTTATATCCCGCCCTCCTGGTGGGTACACCACTCAGGGCGGCTAACAATATAATAAAAATTACAATATAAAACAATTCAACAACAATAGCTAAAACAGAACCCAACAACCCATGCTAAAACCAGCATTAAAACACAAACAAACAGATCATCATAAAAAACAACCCTCCCCACCATACCCACGTTAAAACATAATAACCAAGCTGGGGGGCAGCCCCTCACATAGGCTAAATCAGCCAGCGGGCTTGATTAGTGGAGTCAAGCGTACCCCAAACCTGCTGAAAGAGCCATGTCTTCAGCATCTTTCTAAAGGGGAGTAGTTCCATCTGGAGATGCAACTCAGGTGGTAAGAGGTTCCACAGGGCTGGGGCAGACACAGAAAAGGCTCTCTTCATGGTCCCAATAAGATGTACTTCTTTCACTGATGGGACCACCAGTGAGCCCCTCCTGTCTGCCCTAGTAGGACAGGCTGAATTCCTTGTGGCGACGCGGTCTTTTAAGTAGCCTGATCCAATGCCATGAAGGGCTTTAAAGGTCAAAACCAGTACCTTGAATTGCACCTGGAGGCACACCGGCAACCAGTGCAGCTCTCGGAGAAGTGGTGAGGCGCGAGCATAATGCCCGCACCCCATCACAACCCAGGCAGCCGCATTCTGGACCAGCTGAAGCCTCTGAATGGTCACCAAGGGCAGCCCCATGTAGAGCACATTACAATAATCCAATCTGGAGGTGACCAGAGAGTGAGTGACTGTGAGCAAGGAGTCCTGGTTCAGGAGCGGGCGTAATTGGTAAATAACACGAAGCTGTGCAAAGGCCCTCCTAGCCACGGCTGCCACCTGCTCTTCGAGCAGTAGCCGCGAGTCCAGGAGGACCCCCAAATTGTGCATCGGATCTGACTGTGGCAAAGATGTCCCCGCCACGACCAAAGATGGTAGCTCCCGGGATAACACGGGACCCCGCACCCAAAGCCACTCAGTCTTGCCAGGATTCAGCTGAAGCCCGTTGTCCCCCATCCAGACCCGAACAGCCTCCAGACACCAGGTCAGGACTTCGACTGCATCACTCCGGTCCCCACGAGCCGAGATGTACAGCTGGGTATCATCTGCATACTGATGATACCTCACCCCGTGGAAACGAATGATCTCACCCAGCAGTTTCATGTAGATATTAAACAATAGAGGTGAGAGTACCGAGCCCTGAGGCACCCCACACAGAAGCAACCTAGGGCTGGACAACCCACTTTCTAAAGACACCGATTGAGTCCGGCCCATCAGAAATGAGGAAAACCAGGACAACACAGTGCCCTGGGCCCCCACTCCTCGGAGTCGGCCCAGAAGGATACCATGGTCGACAGTATCAAAAGCTGCTGAAAGGTCAAGAAGAGCAAGGACAGAGGGGTTGCCTCCATCCCGCTCCCGCCAAAGATCATCCAAGAGTGCGACCAATGACATCTTGGTACCATAACCGGGCCTAAATCCTGACTGAAACTGGTCCAGATAATCCATATCATCCAGAACCCCCTGGAGCTGCCGAGCCACTACTTTTTCCAACAACTTCCCCACAAAAGGAAGGTTGGAGATAGGTCTGAAATTAGAAATAACAGTAAGGTCGAGCGATGGCTTCTTCAGGGGAGGGCGAACCAGCGCATGTTTGAAAACTTCTGGAACCACCCCCTCCCGCAAAGAGGTGTTCACCATCGCACCGACCAAACTGCCTGTTGTTGCCTTGGCAGCTCTAACTAGCCAGGCCGGGCAGTGATCAAGTAAGCCAGTGGTATCACGCACAGCTCCAAGGAGCCTGTCCACTTCATCAGGGCCAATGGGATCAAACCGATCCCAGATGACATGGCTAGACTCTGCTCCAGCCCACTCAAGGTGATCAATTTCCACGTCAGGATTAAACCCTGAATGCATGCGACCACCTTTCTCTGCAAAATGGTCAGCAAAATCGTCAGCTGAACCCTGACACCCAGGACCAGGCCCCTCCTTACCCAGAAGGGACCTAGTGACCCAGAACAGGGCTGCTGAATGATTATCAGCAGAGGCAATGAGGGAGGTGAAGTACTGGTGCTTCACCAGCCTCATCGCCATGAGGTAGGCTTTAATAGCAGCTCTAACTCGTGTTTGGTCGCATTCACACTGGGTCTTCACGCAAAGGCACTCAAGGCGTCTCCTAACCCACTTCAACTCCCTCAATTCATCAGTATACCAGGGAGAGCTGCGCAGTCTGTGAGAAGGGAGAGGCTGCATTGGCGCGATTGTATCCAAGCCGATGTCACCTCCTTTTCCCAGAGGGCTACCAAGGTCACAGTCGAATCATGCAGCCTATCCGGAGGAAAATGCCCCAGCTCCATCTGAAATTTCTCGGAGTCCATAAGTCGCCGGGGTCGGACCAATTTAATGGGTCCAGCCTCCCTATGGTGAGGCGTCACTCCCTGAAAATCAAGAGAGACCAGATAGTGATCTGACCATGGCACTGGTGTTATCTCTATATGATGTAATTTCAGATCACTCAACCACCGCTCCGACAGGAAAACTAAATCAGGGGAGTGGCCGCTACTCCTGGTGGGACCCCCAATTACTTGAGTCAGGCCCACAGATGCCATGGAAGCCATGAACTCCCAAGCCGCCTGAGAAACCGGCCCCAGCAAGGGCAAATTGAAGTCCCCCAGGGCCATAAGCCCCGGGAGCTCCAACGCCATCGCCTCAAGCAGGTCAGGCAGGTAATCTGCAACTCTGCAAGGGGGCAGGTACAGAAGTAGGACATACTTGTCAACCATCCCGATTTGGCCGGGATTACCCCGTAATTTGACGTCATAACCCGCTCCGCGCTGCCAAAACCCCATAATTTGGCAGCGGGGGGAAACGCTTTCCACGCATGCGTGGAAGCGCTATGCCGCTTGCGCAGCCCCTATGCAAGCGGCGTAGTGCTTCTGTGCATGCGTGGAAGGGATAAAACCCTTCCACGCTGCTTGCGTAGGGGCTGCGCAAGCAGCGTAGCGCTTCCACGCATGCGTGGAAAGCAACCTGCGCGCAAGCGATCTGCGCAGGTCCCGTTTTTCTGGAGCCGTGGGTTGACAGGTATGAAGTAGGATTCCCAACTGACTCCAGAGGCCCAACCGAAGAAGCAGCAGCTCACAACCCTGCACCTGTGGAGCAGTGGCCCTGGTAACTCCCAGTGATTCCCGGGCTACAATCGCAACACAACCGACCTTCCCCATATCCCTGGGCTGATGCCACACCCTGAACCCGGCTGGACACATTTCTGATACAGGAACCCCGTCCTCAGGTGTCAGCCAGGTCTCTGTAATACATGCCAGGTTGGCCCGCTCCCCTATGATCGAATTACAAAGAAAGGGTGCTTTGTTGCAGACCGACCTGGTGTTCAGCAGCAGCAGCTTAAGGGAGGGGTCACTCCGAACCTGCTGACCATGACCCAGAGATTGAGTGGAGGGGCTAGAACAAGGGACAGGTAACAAGCATCGGTCCCTCGTTCCCTATGTGCGGCCCGCCCCACCGCTCTTGGTATATCACCCCTTGCCCGTCACTACTGAGATGTGGGCCCCAGGAACCTCACACCTGGCTCCAGACAGCTGTCCACTCCCCATACTAAAGACAGCAGATTCCATAGAAATCATGTGTGGGGAAAACCAGCAACAATTACCCCAAAATAACCCCAGCTCGACCTCCCTTAAAAATAACCCAGAGGTCAGGTACGGTGTGGGAACAGACACCTGAGAGTAGGGGGAGGTGGCGTTAATGACGGCACTATTGCCACCGCTTAAGACACCCAGATGGACACTACTCTCCCCGCCTGATGATGTGGCAATGGCAAGGCCACCCGAGGCCCCTGAAGACTCCTCCGGCCTCCTGACTACATGGCCAGGCAAGGTATTGGAGCGAGTGCCGGGGAGACATTGGCAGAGCCGGCACCAGCTATTAAGGCGTCCGGCCCGCCCAGCTGAGGGAAGTCCTGGCTCCCGCCCCTCCTGTCCTGAAGCCTCCAAGGCCACACCGGGGTTGAGGGCAGCCGCGGCGATGTTGGCGGGGCTGCTTGAGCCGCTGCCCGAGTCTTCCTCCCTCCCAGCCGTCCTGCCGAAAGGGGAGCAGATGCGGAGGCATTGGCGGGGCCGGTGCCAGCTCTTAAGGCGTCCGGCCCGCCCAGCTGAGGAAAGTCCTGGCTCCTGCCCCAAAGCCTCCGAGGTCACACCGGGATTGAGGGCGGCCTCGGCGATGTTGGCGGGGCCTCTCGAGCCGCCGCCCAAGTCTTCTTCCCTCCCGGCTGTCCTGCCAAAAGGGGAGCAGATGTGTAAATTCCCTATGGTGGAATTTTCTCACCAGATCTGTTGTATGTACAAGGCTGTTTCTCCCCCCAAGTAACCTTTGAGGCCTCCTGTTGTTGTTGGACCAGTTGCCATCAGCACTAGCCACTACAGTCAAATTGGACTTGGACTTCTCACTTGTCCATACTGTGAGCTTGTTCAGCTTTATCTGCATGCATGACATCAGTACTTTCCCTAGTGTTTACATGAAACCAGCATCAATAGTGTCAAAGCAGGACAAATAGTCTGACTTCTGAGAGGTGGGAGTGGTTAACACCACTACCAGCTGGTAGTTGTTGCTTTGGTCTGCATTGCTCCAATTTTCACTGGCCCACAGTATGCTTATGTAGATCTTAGTACCATGAAGATTCTTGCTAAACAGTGATGTTTGTTGCTAGGTCTACAAACTTCTAGGCCTTTTAACAACATGCTGCCAATCTCACATGTTTGGTTCCTGTGGAGCAGGGGTGGCCAACTTTGGTGCCCCAGGTGTTCTTGAACTTCAATTACCAGAAGCCCAAGTAAGCACACCTGGGGCACCAAGGTTGGCTACCACTATCCCATAGAGCATCCATTTTTCTTCTTCCATCTTCCAACTGTCCATTTTAATTTGGTTTCACTAAGAAGTGCATCACATCCCAGAAGCTGAAACACTGGCATATCAGCTCTCATGTCACTTACCTTTTTGCCTGTTCTCTTTCTTTTTGTGTAACTTTTGCATATAAACACATAGGTGCCACATAATTCCAAGGCTGTTACTTCAGAACATTAAAATATTGCTTTTTCATGTCTCCTTTTTGGAACATGAATAAAGCATTTTAATGGCCTGCTCCCATGAATTTTTGTTTTATGGGAACATTATCATCATTGGTTTATTTATACCCCACATAGGTTTGGTGGCTGAAGCAAAAACAATCCATTTTTGTAATTCTGAGGACGGAACAAAATATGCAACCCCTGGAAAATATTCATCCAATTTCTTCCACAGATATAACAAAGAAACTTATGTCAGCAATTTTACTTTCAATACGGCACAGGCCATTTCATATTTAGAATAAACACCTGTGTAGAAATAGCAGCAGCATACTATTTGGGAGGAAATGGATGGCAGTATCAATGATATTGATTTTAAGGTACATCTCACATACCAATAAGCTACTATAGTGTAAGCATGGGGAATTGGCAAAAAAAATGGAGATTACTATGTTGTAATGAAATAGGTAGATAGGTAGAAATTGTTGAAATTGAGTAGGCAGTAAAGGAAAGGGATCAAACTGTTTAGGAAGAGACAATGGGAGAAAGCAACCAGAGAAATTGCAGAGTGCTTAGTAGTAGTAGTAGTAGTAGTAGTAGTAGTAGTAGTAGTAGTAGTAGTAGCAGTAGTAGTAGTAGTAGTAGTAGTAGTAGTAGTAGTAGTAGTAGTATCATCATCATCATTATTATGTGTCCAAAATTATTCTGGGTTGAAAGGATTTTTTTCAGGAGAAATTCTGCTCAGGGAACGCCCAAATGAGGCTCTTTCATGTCCCCAAGAGCTGGGACAGAGATGGGTGCTCAATCAGTCATGCAGAACTTGGGTCTCGAACTGCCGACTTGCCAGCCTTCCAGCTAACAAGGTGAGCTTCTTAACTACTGAGTCACCGCAGCCCAGGATGAAGGGAAAGGAGTTAATGGAATGGGGGGGGGGGGGATGATCAGAAATAAGATTTTCCTGTGACCAGAGATTCAGTAGCAGAATGGGATGCACATACTGACTGGAAAATACTACTCTTCTTCCTGACAGTGAGCCTTTATTAAATGCGAAGTGCTGAATAGAATAAGACAAATCACCTTAGTTTGACTATGGTTAATATAGCCAATCAATGTTAGCTCTATCATACGTTTTAAAATTATTGTTTCTTTGATTTTTTAAAAGTCTGAGATACAATTTTATCAACTTTTCTACAGCTTTGTTTTGTTTAAAAGCAAGCATATGCAAATAGTGAAGCTGTATCATTAGAATGATTTGCCATATTAGTATGCCAAACACCCTTTGAGTGGTAACTGTAGAACTCTTGTATAAATAGAGTTTCAAAACAACAAGAAGTACTGTGGAATGAAACTCCTAAATGAAAATGGTTGTAGCATAGATACACTTTTTTGAGAGTAAGAGAATTGTGTCCTGTATTGTAGATATTAAAATATTACAGACAACTGCTCTAATTGTTTTGGAGTTTTGAAATACAGTTAAACCCCTACTTACGAAAAAAAAGTCTGTTCCGTAGGCTTTTGCTTAAATTGTTTTTTTACGTAAATCGAATCAAACCCATAGGGAAATGAATCTTTATGTAACTCAAAGCAAACCCATAGGAAATCGTGTAAATCGAAACATGGTTTTAGCACAAAATCATTATGCAAGTTGAATTTTATGTAACTCGAGGCATATGTAAGTCAGGGATTTTACTGTACTTGCTATTTCAGCCGCGTTCTTCAGACAACATTCTACAGATTGATTTTAGGACCACCAGCGCTTGTTTTTTGTCTGTCATGTTAGTGTTTAAATTAACCACATAACACTTCCATAATTACTGAGTTTTAGTTGCAGTTTTTACAGTATTCACCTTCTACCTTCATGACCAATTACTGTCCTTCACTTTCACATATTTCTACTTCCTGTATTTCTACCCTGCTGAACTTTATTTTGTACCTAAAATACTGTATATCTTGCACTGTTCTGTGGATGCATAACCCTTTAACAACAGAGTTTCTTTTTAACTTATTTCCATAAATGTCAAAATCCATATGTTGTTCTGCTTTTTCCAAAATAGTTGTTACATGCCACTGTTTCCTCCTTTATTATTTCTTTCTTTTTTTAAAAAAAAATGGCTGATTTTGAGATAGATACATTCATACAGTACATTTCCATCATAAAATCATATTGTATTTAATGTCAGGGCCAAGACAACAATAGCACTTCTAAACACACAGAGGAATTCAGCTGATATTTGGCCTAGGTTGCCCTGTGTTTTTAATTATACTGAATAGTTTATAATAATTATAATAATAGCCTATAGTGAATTAATTTTTAATGAAAGCTAACCGCTGCCTTTTCTCTAAGGAAACTGGTCTTGATTTTATTAACTTACAGGACAGAAGAATAATTGGGACATATCATTGTCCAGAAATGTATTCAACAAAGGTATATTTTATTGTTTTCTAATGATTTTATCCTTAGAGACTTAACATTGAGGTCTGGACCATTATAGGTCATTAAAGATCTCATGGCACATTTTATAAGAATTGTCATCTTATGCAGAACCCTGTCCAAATTTTGATTGTGTTATGAACTGTTGTCTGTCTTCTGAACCATCCTGTGTCTCATCCATCTACCACCCCCCACCCTCTACTGCATCATTTTAATTGGCAACAGCATTCTTCATTTCCTGTATATAAAAGTAGAGTATGTTTTTAGATAACTATCACTTTTCACCCGAAAGGTGACGCCACTTGTTGGTGAAGTATTGATGCTTCCTGAAGTCTGTAAAGTGCTTGAGATCCTTCTGGATAAAAGGCGCCTGCAGAATTAATGCTTTTCGCTGTTGTATTGTAAGCTTTTCTTAGTTAAAAGCATACGTTTTCATTTAGGGATGGGTGAACCTGCTTTACTGCAGTGAACCTCCACGTCACCTTCTTAACCTAAAACTCATTCCTTTATTTCAGATCCAAAAATCAGATAAATTTACTTTTCATCATTTTTCTTTATCATATTCTTACTTGCTTCTTTTGTGTGTGAAATTATATGCAGTCCTGTTCCCACCCAAGAAAAACTGGCTATGTAATGAACAGACCCACAGTCTGTTGCTACCTACTTTATATTAATACAATTGGAGGTTCATCCATTACTAATTTATTGCTATCATGTAATGTCTCTTTCAAAATAATATAGAGACCTCTAGCCTTCTCATACTTTGGTGTTATCAGACAAATGTCTGATCACAGCAGAAAGCCTCTTATAAGAAAAAAAATATATATATATATATAATATATATATATATTAAATGGTACATGTGCTGAAAACTGTTAAGCTTTTCCTGCTAAACTCCTTAAGTGTCTCACAGCTTATTGAATTACTGTATTCACATTCAAACAAATTTATCTGTGACCAAACTGCACAAGGTGGGGCGGTCATTGAAGTGTGTAGAAGGCTGAAGACTCATTTAGATCCCAAAGGTCTGGACTCATACTGGAAATGGAAAATGAAATTTCCACAAAGCTTTGCTGTCCCTGCTTGTCTGATTCACCCCATCCAACCCACCCAACCCACCCTGGATTTCCCAGTATTCCTATTGTGTAATCTCTGGTGTAAAAAAAATGCTGTTGATTTCACAGTTAGGTCACAAAGCTAACTTCCTTCCTCTTAAATTGCATTTTAAATTATTTAAGCTTTAAAGAACTTACTATTTGCCAAATAGTGAATTCTTTACTGCTCGGTGCCATGAAATATATGTTGAAATTAGCATACTAATTACTAATTCATTTATTCAGGAGGAAAGTATTCACCTCTGTCTGTTTACCACTGTTTGGGACTGGATGACTAACTTTATAATTCAAGGATGTAGTAGTGTATTGAAAATGAAATGTCTCTGTTTATATATGCATAAATGTCTGTAAAAGATTGCAGAAGTAGTATGTTTGAGTGTTGATTTGTTTGCTTCATGGGAAATGGTCAAGGACCTGCTCCAGGCATTTTGATCAGAATTATATTCATTCTTTTACAGACCAGACTAAACATGTCTTCTGTTCCAAGAACATCGTATTTAACAGGCTTTTTCATTGTATGTGAACTAAACACAATCACTAGTCAGGTTTTTGGAACAGTTTGTGCATCAGTGTCAGACAATCGCTAGCAGAGAACAAGGTTTTGATTTGAAAGCAGAATCCGATAATTTTAACTTAATTTCCCCTGTTAAAGGATCCAAAAATTAAGGATGAAATCCTAAATTAGATGACAGGATGGTATTTAGACCCAACCTTCTGAAGCTGCTTCAAAAATTTTGCTTTAAAAATTGTGTCACATCTTGAAGATTTTTCTTTGCTATTGAATTTCTAAGCCAGTTACCATGTTGAGTTGCAGCCAAGTGGAATTAGTTTTATGATACCTCAAAGAGTAACATTTCATTTATAATAATCTTTCATGAATTGTAGCTTACTTTTTCTGGTGCACAGAATATACTCTCAGCAGACAAACATTTACAAGAGCCAGATCAAATTCTTATATGTTTTAAATATCTGTCTACTGAAGCTATTTTCTATGCATATGAAGTGAGTTGCAATCTCTAAACATTTATAGTAAATAAAGCTTGTTCATACTTAAGTTGCCACAAGACTTTGTATTTTATGGCATTTGATATCTTATCATGGCAAACAACTACTTGCACTAAATAAAAAAAGACGAAATCTAATAATTTAAAGGCAAACATTCTTCCCCCCCAGCACTAATAATTTATAAAATCTGTATAACTGTTTAAAAATTTGCTTACAACTTTCAAGCATTACTGATTGAATATTTCTGAGTAACATATATGCACGTTGACTGCGGCCTATGGATTCTGGCTGCAGTGATTACGCCACAGTTATCCAGGCACAAAAAGACTATTGCTAGGCAACACAAATATGTTTGTACTTGGTAGTGATTGCTGCCCATTTTGATTAACAGGGCGGAAGGCAGAGCAACCAGTGGTGGTCAGAGCCAGGGTAGGGAGCAGCTTGCTGCTACTGCTTCTTTTTGCAGGCGCAACCCCCCCCCCCCAATGATGGACTCAGACACAAATGAAAGTGGATAACGGCATTGGGCCACATTTATTGATTCAAGCCCTAGTCCGAATTATAAATTTCTATTGGTAAAACGACCAATCATAATTCTTAAGGCAAGCAGGCCGAAGTAACACTGGTAAGGTACCACCCAAAATTGCCAACGGCAATTGTTACAATGTATCTATTTGTATCAATTTGTTTGTTGACAACAAACAAATTGTTGACCGTAGTCAATATCTAACTAATGACCCCACCCTCTGACGTTTATCCGTAAAATCAGGGGGTGATTCCAGCTGTCTAGTGGTAACCATCACCCCCCCGCCTGGTTCGTCGTTGACCGGACAACGTTTAAACAACTTATGCCTATCTAGTGTTGTCCAGTCAATTGCGAACCTGCCGGATACCTGTGGGTCATCAATGTTTACCTTACCAGTGCTACCCGCCAATGTGACCAAAGTCAACAGTAGCACAGACAAACCCCTATATCAAACCATAGCAACAGTGTGGGATGGGCGAAAAAGCCAGGACTCAAGAGCCAATTGCGAGTCCCAGCCAAAAATTCCCACCCGGCCCCGAAGCGACCAAGAAATCACACTGTTAACTAGGGAGGGGGTGGAGGGGAAAAACTTCTCCGCTCCGTCGGTTCGCCAAAATGGCAGCACGGCTGCCTCGTGGCCAGCCCTTTTATTAGGGTGCTGGCCACGCCCCTAACTACCCGGATGGTTTCGTCCGGTGGGGGGGCCCGCAAAGAGCGCGGCGGCCATTTTGGCGCCACGCTTCCATTGCAGGCGCACCCCCCCCAATGATGGACTCAGACACAAATGAAAGTGGATAACGGCATTGGGCCACATTTATTGATTCAAGCCCTAGTCCGAATTATAAATTTCTATTGGTAAAACGACCAATCATAATTCTTAAGGCAAGCAGGCCGAAGTAACACTGGTAAGGTACCACCCAAAATTGCCAACGGCAATTGTTACAATGTATCTATTTGTATCAATTTGTTTGTTGACAACAAACAAATTGTTGACCGTAGTCAATATCTAACTAATGACCCCACCCTCTGACGTGTATCCGTAAAATCAGGGGGTGATTCCAGCTGTCTAGTGGTAACCATCACCCCCTCGCCTGGTTCGTCGTTGACCGGACAACGTTTAAACAACTTATGCCTATCTAGTGTTGTCCAGTCAATTGCGAACCTGCCGGATACCTGTGGGTCATCAATGTTTACCTTACCAGTGCTACCCGCCACCCGGAGAGGCTTCAATAAAGGCTCGACGCCCCCCCCCCAAGACCGTCAGCTCGGTCGACAGGCCTGCTCGCCAATCACCCAGCAGGAGGTCCATACCTCCTCGCGACAGATGGACCCCATCCCCAGAATAAAGCCCATAATTTTGCAAACTGATGGCGGGATGATGACTGACCCGCCCCCAGCCCTTGGTCGAAAGGAATCGGGCCACAGCCCTGTTCACCATGCACCGAGCGCGGTCCAGGGCCTGGAGGTCAAAGCCTCCCCGATAAGCGTGCCGTGGGACCATATCTGACCAAACAAGGGTTGTGGCGGGCCATACGTAATGTAAATAGGCGAGGTCCACGCAAATCGCATGCTTGAGCGATAAGCCAGTGACCTGACCCAAGTCATTACCCCCAAGGTGTATGATCAGAATGTCAGGCGGGTCGGCATTCCTCGACGAAAAGAGGAATGGCAAAAGCTCCCGCCACAACATACCGGGCTTACCGTACCATGTGAGATGTGCGTATGCACCCAGTCCCAGTCGGGGTCCCCAATCTGTCGCCGCAGCGTAACGCGCTGCCCTGTGCACGTAGCTATGGCCAACCAGCCATACTGTCACCGGTGTGATACGACACCCAGGGTCTGTCAAGGGAAAAAACAGGGAAGGAAGAGATACGTGGTGACTCCAAAGGTACTCACGGTGGGAGTGGGCGAACATAAAACTGGAAACACTGTGAGCCCCACCTCCCCATGCTGCGTATGTCAGCCCCGGAGTACCCATAAGCAGCCGCAGTAGAGGCCGCCCCAATTCTAAATGAATGGGTGCCGTAACGGGCCCCAGGGAGGCCAACGCTAGCCAGCGCCTTCCCAGTCACCTTCCAAAACTGAAATTTAGTGAGGGGAGACCCATCTTGGTGACAGAAAAACGGGCCATGGTGCGTGCCACGCAGTGCAAGGAACTCCTGTAGGGCACCAACCGGACAGATGTCTGCCAAGGAACATCGTAGCAGTCTTACTCCACTGCCTACGCCGTGCTGATCTGTTTTAGAGGAGCGTATCCTCAATTGAGCCCAATCATTGCAAACATAGACATCTTCGAGTTCCAGTGCCCTACGACTCGCATCCGCCTTAGACAGCATCACAAGCTCGCTGATGCGGAGCGCTCCAAAAAAGGCCACCGTTGTAGCCGCACGAAACAGGGCTGCCTCATACCTATCGAAACATAGGTCCTGCCAGCCTCGTGCCAGTTGGGTAAGTACCCCAGGGGAAATTGGGTGACGGTCGTCCAGGCAACGCCCACGTTCCCGCACCCACCCCTCCAAAACATGTCTCACACGGAAATCCGCGGTACTGTCCGCATGACCCCCCACTTTGGCCATAAAAGCCAGCGCTGATAGCCTGGATGCTATGGTGCGGGGTGCCAGGCCCTGAGCGTGCAGGTAAACCATGAAACGGAGTATGTGGGCCACTGGGATCGGCCAGGTATCTGGCAGGTGAGATTGGGTACAGAAAGTCCGAAAGGAAACCAACGTGTGGTGATACGCCTTACGCGTGCATGGCGCCAGTGACATGCCGATCGCCCGGATCACCTCTCCTTGCCAAAGGTCCATATCTCCTGCGGTAGTGGTGAGGGAAATTCCTCCGCATCCGGGGCCAAGGCACGGAACCGGGAGATCTGCAGGCGGGACAAAGCGTCAGCAATATCATTATTCACCCCCGGGACATGCCTGGCTCTGAACAGTACATTGAGGCGCAGGCTGCGCAATACAAACTGGCGCACAAGATCCATGACCCTGGGAGATTTAGAGGTCTGTGAGTTGACAATGTGGACAACGGCCGCATTGTCACACCAGAAATGCACCACCGAGTTGGCCCACTCCTCACCCCATAGCATTAAGGCCCCCAGTATGGGAAAAAATTCCAAATATGTGAGATCCCTCAGGCGACCCGTGCCTGACCAGGCTGGTGGCCATCCACCATATGCCCACTTCCCATTGAAGTACATCCCATAACCAAGGGATCCCGAGGCATCAGACTGAATTTGAAATTGGGGTGAAGCCAGGAGGTCTGACCTCCAAAATGAGACCCCATTGAACTCCCTCAGGAACTGTAGCCATACGTGCAGATCCGCCCTGATGCCCCGTGTCAATCTCGCCCTATGGTGGGGCCTGGATAAGCCTGCCATGGCGTCGCACAAGCGCCGAGCAAATGCCCTGCCAGGTGCGACCACCCTGTAAGCGAAATTGAGGTGTCCATGTAGCACCTGCAGTTCCCGAAGGGATGCCTTGCGCTTAGCCAGCAAGTCCGATATAAGGGCCACTATCCTGGACACCTTGTCTTCAGGCAACCTAGACGCCTGCGCCACCGTGTCAATTTCCACCCCCAGGAACACTAATTTATTGGACGGGCCTTCGGTCTTTTCGGGCGTTAAAGGGACACCAAGTTCCTCCATTAGCGTCTGAAATGTGTTGAGGCGACGTGTGCATGTGTCCCAGCCCCGTTCACCCCCGAATAAAAAGTCATCCAGGTAATGGGCTACAGACCGAGACCTTGACCTACGGACAAATGCCCACTGCAGGAAGGTACTGAAACGCTTGAAGGCCGAGCAGGAAATGGAACAGCCGAATGGCATGGCTTTGTCAAAATAATATTCACCCCAAAATTTGAAACCCAGCAACTCAAAGTCACCCGGGTGCACGGGCAAGAGGCGAAAAGCCGACTTAATGTCACACTTAGCCAACAGTGCACCCGGGCCACATGAGCGCACCATGCGCAACGCCTGGTCAAAGGATGTATACCTGACAGAACAAAGGTCATCAGGGATAGCATCATTGACCGAGTGGCCGGCTGGATAGGAACTCGCCCGGGGATTTTTTGGGCACTAGTCCTAGAGGAGACACTTCAAGGTTGGGGAACGGGGGCGCGGGGAAAGGGCCAGCGACCCTGCCCGCAGCAATCTCCTTATTAATGCTGGCAGCAGCGACCTCCTCCCTTCCCCTAAGTGGCAACAGGTTGGGTGCATCCTGCGGTGACCTATCCCCCGTGAAAGGAATACGAAAACCCAGCTGAAAACCCTGAAGGAGGTACACAGCGTCTGCCCTCCTCGGGTACAATGCGAGCCAACGCTCCAGCATGTTGACATTAATTGGGGAGGGGGCCTTTCGGTGAACCTGCTCCCTCCGTGGCAGTCCTACCTGCCCCTTGTCCGCCCCTACCCCTGCCCCTGTGTCCTCCCGGCCTGGGACAGGCGGAGGCAGCATGGGGGCCACCACAAGAGGGGCACTCGTGCTTGTACTTGCAATTTTTCCTGTTGCAAGAACCATTGGATGAGAAGGTCCAGCACAGCAGGCGGGCTGGAACCCCCTGCCCCGCCACTTGGCGAGGGACCTGTACCGGGGCCGCTCGTTGGACCGCATGTCCACAATGGTATCTCTCCCCAGGCGCTGGGCGCGTGGGGGTCATATACAGAAGCCACAGCTTCTGGCAGGGCTCGTCCCACCTCATCTCCGGGTGCAGTGGAATTCTCATGCGGAATTCTTCGTCGTAAGCCAGCCACGCCGGACCCGGGAAGTCAACCATAGCCCGGTAAATGTTGTCCAGATACTGGACCATAGGGATGGCCAAATCCGGCCTAGCCCTGAGGTAAACGGCCATGTAAATCAAGTACGCTGGCAGCCAATTAGCCCACGTGCGTGGCGGCTTACGACGACGTGCCTGCTCCTTATCCTTCTCGTCCAGCCCTTCCCTCTCTTCTTTGGTCGGTTCCCTATTTAGAAGGGAGAAGATATCTACATACTCGCCCCTCCAAATCTTCTCCTTGGTGGACTGGGCCAGATGGTCCCCCAGGGGCAAGGAATACCCTGCTGTTGGCAAAGCCGACACCGGCAGAGAGGGAACTGCGGGCAAAGCAAAGGAGGCCTGAGCCAGCCCGGGGATCCCCAACACATTTCCTAGCACATTGGGGGCGCCACCCCGACCCAGGCCCTGTGACAAAGGTAAAGTCGCTTGGTGGACCGGGGGCCATTGGACCGCCGGACCACCCAAGCAAGGCCACGGCCATTGGACAGCCCCCCCCAAGGAAGTCAGTTGTGTGGGTGCATTAGCTTGAACTGCATACTCACCCGATGCACCCCCACGGGCCGCCCCCACTGGGGGTTCCGGCCCGCTGGGGGCGTCGGAGCTCACGACCGAAGCTGAGCTCGTCGACGGGGCCAGACCAGCACCAGACTGCTGCACCTGTGGGGTGGGGAGCTGCGAGGCAGTGGCCGCCACCGGCCCACGCGCCTCGGGCGGCTCAACCCGACCCGTCGCCGGCCGCTGTTCGGCGGCCAAAGGGGGCACCTGAAATCCCAGGGACGCCCCTGTTTGGTTAGCCCTCGCCAAGGACGCTTCAAGGGCCGCAACCCGGGCCAGGAGGGCCTCCACGTCGACATAGGCCCCGGCCCCAACAGGGGGCAAATGGGCAGCCGGCCCATAAGTCAGGGGTACTTGTCCAGGTCCCTGAGCCCCCGAGGCCAGATAAGGCCAAGCGCCCATGCTCGGCCCTTGGGTAGCCGTGGGCACGCCCTGCAAAGGCAGGGGGCCCAACAATCCTCCATGACTCGCACCCCCCATGGGGAACTGCGGGCCAGGGCAAGAGGGCCCCGCCGTGCTGACCATGGCAGGGGCGGTGGTCGTCGTTTGCGGGCCAAGGGCCGAGGCCCCTTCCGGGGCAGCCGGTATACACCGCGCCCCGGGCCAAGGAGCTACCGATCCCATCCCACCGTTCCCGGTGGGCTCCGCTAAAAGTGGCTGCGGAACGGGCGCAGTCGCGGTCCTCCGACCCGGCTGACGCCTCCGCGCCGATCGAGCCACGTTCGCGGCTGCCTTCTTCTTCGAGGGCATGGCTAAAGTAGCTAGGAAGCCTAAAACAAGAGAAAGCTGCCCGAAAAGGCTTCCCCAAAAGGACACGAGCGACGGAGGTCAGGAGGAAAAACTTCTCCGCTCCGTCGGTTCGCCAAAATGGCAGCACGGCTGCCTCGTGGCCAGCCCTTTTATTAGGGTGCTGGCCACGCCCCTAACTACCCAGATGGTTTCGTCCGGTGGGGGGGGGCGCAAAGAGCGTGGCGGCCATTTTGGCGCCACGCTTCCATTCTTCTCCCCACTCAAACAGATTCTGAAAGTCAGAGTTTGGCAAGCAATGCCTTTATTCTCAGTAGCCTGATAAGGTGGCAGGTGAGAATGTAGCAGTAGCAATGGTGCATTAACCATTAGAATGTGACAAAGGATGTTTAGCCAGGCCCCACTAGCCCTGCCCGAGCCTCCGTGCACTCGCCCGAACGGGGTTTGCAGGTAACTGTCGGGTTGAAATTTGTGCCAGTGGGGCAGGAGCCCCCCGGACGCAAACAAAAAAAGGGAACTTCAATTCCCAATGTTCCTTGCACCAGAGCCAACCAGGCTGAGTGGTGCGAGCAAAAGGAACGTTCGGAAACGCGCCGCAGCCAATCAAAATCAAACCCGCAGGAAAAAAAATGACACACAAGCCAAAAACACAAATGGCAAACTACAAGCCCCAGTGTCCTGCGCGCCATGAGTGCGCAGAACGCTGAGGCAGCTGGCGTGCAAAAAATAAAAGTAACCCCACCCCGCCGCCGCTGCTGCCCTTCTTTTCCATGGGCCAGCCATTGAGCATGGCCCGCGGAAAAGAAAGACACCCCCTGCTGCTGCCTTTCCTTTCCACGGGCCAGCCATCGAGCCCAGCACGCAGAAAAGAAAGAACCCCCCCCCCCCCCGCCGCTGCCTTTCCTTTCCATGGGCCAGGCATTGAGCCTGGCCCGCGGAAAGAAAGACCCCCCCGGCCACTGCCTTTCCTTTCCACGGGCCAGGCATTGAGCCCAGCCTGTGGAAAAGAAAGACACCCCTCTGACCCTGCCTTCCCTTTCCACTGGCCAGGCATCGAGCCCGGCCCATGGAAAAGAAAGACCCCCCACCACTGCCTTCCCTTTCCACGGGCCAGGCATCGAGCACGGCCCGTCAAAAAGAAAGACCCCCCCAGCCGCTGCCTTCCCTTTCCACGGGCCAGCCACCCCAATGCCGCATGAAGCGTCTAGGCAATTTTCGTGGTCCGGCCACCCAGGCCGGACCACGGAAATACCACCACCACAACGCCGCATGAAGCGGTGATGGTATTTCCGTGGTCCAGCCCCCGAGACCGGCCCACGGAAATACCCCCACCCCCAACACAACACAATCCAAACCAAAACAAAAAGAAAAACAAAAAGTAAACACAAAACATCCAAAAACAAAATCCAAAAACAGTCAAAAATAATCAAAACCACAAATAAAAAACAAAAAGGAAACACAAAAACATCCAAAAGGGAAACACAAAAACATCACAAAGACCCCCCCCCCCAAAAAAAACAACCCAATAAAATAAAATAAAACCAGAGAGCTTACCAGGAGACGTCCTCACTCCATGACGACCGGAACTAAACTGAGGGAAGAAAGAGACTACTTACCGGAAGAGGAAGCAACACCCAGAGGACAGTAGAGAAAAATAGTACAATACAAGAAAAGCTCACCAGCCCCACCCAGAGGCCACAAGAGAAAAAACATTCAAAAATAATCAAAATAATTAGAAATAATTCCCAAATCAATGAAAAAGGTTATCAAAACATTCAAAAATAGTCACAATAATCACAAATAATTAAAAAAAGAAATAAGTTTCCACTCAAAAAAACAAAACATCTAAACACAGTATAGGAACATTGATTTAAAAAAAAAACATTCTTACACATTTCAAAAAATAATTATCCAAGGTACAACTATTTAAAAAAATTCACATAGTAACACATTATTTGGTTAAATACAATAATTATAA
Source organism: Bradypodion ventrale (assembly GCA_035047345.1). Taxonomy (NCBI): domain Eukaryota; kingdom Metazoa; phylum Chordata; class Lepidosauria; order Squamata; family Chamaeleonidae; genus Bradypodion; species Bradypodion ventrale. Next base: position 279,655,958 of record JAWDJE010000002.1, on the reverse strand, counting down.
AAAAATTATATCATCCTTTCCTCTTTTTAAAAACCAAAAATAAAAAAATCACAGTTTATAACAGCCTGTGTGTAAAAATAAAAAATTTAAAAAACACAATTAAAAACTAACCTCATTTGCATAAACATAAAACAAAAACCTTCTAACACAATTTAAAACAGTCCGGCACCGCCGGCCAAAATCTGCTAGTTATACTTATATACTGCCCCGTAGCATTTAGTACACTCTCTGGGCAGTTCACAAGATAATAAGTATTTTGCCCCCAACATGCTGAGCACTCACTCATTTTACTGACCTTGGAAGGATGGAAGGCTGAGTCAACCTTACGACACATCAGATCAAACTCACAATGTCAGAAGCCTATTCGGCTGCAGTACAACAGTTTAACCACTGCACCGGGAGGGTTTGTTACTAGGTAGGAGCAGCCAGAGGCTGAGTTGGGGCAATGCCTCACCTGCCCTGATTAACCAGTCATTTCTGCTCAATCATGATCAGAGATCTATGCTTTTAAAGAACAAGCTGATCTCTTAGAGGTATTTACATGAAACATGTTCCACCAGAATAGGGATGCTTGGAAATTGTTTCCCTTTTGAAAGCAGTGGTGGTGGCAGCTGCAACTCATATGCATTTTTTCCTGACACCATTCATGCCATTGGCATGAATTTGTTTAAAGTGGACCACAACTTGCCATGAAGTGACCCACACACTATGATCTCAGAGCCATCTCTTGCAGAACATATGAAAGGAGACATGCAGGATTTAACACCGGAACTGCAATGGACTGCCGCAGCTTTGAGGATATTATCAAGGTGTGCCTTCACAGCCAGTCCATTTGGCATGGCCTCTTACACCTCCATGACCATTGGGAATCAGAATGGTTCTTCCTTCACTCATTTTGCCATTGGATCCAATATGATGGTTCCCAGTGGCATTTCCTCCTCTGAGGGGGACCATCACCCCACTAAAGGGGCTCATCTGCTCATAGCCATTGGGCCCTTCAGGGAGTCAGGTTGTTTACCACTGCCCAACAATCAGCGTTGAGTCGCTGGCTGTACAGTCTACTCCATTACCGTAGTGCGATGTCCAGCCAGACATTGAGGGAGCCTGACCAACCCGAAAGCAGTGTTTATACACTACTTCGACATTCTAATGCATGCCACTGTCCAGTTTCTTCTCTAGCTATTGGGAAACCATTTTACCAGTATAGATCTCCTTAGATGGAATGAGGTGCCAGTAAATGAGGGTAAGGTGTGGAGCTCATCCCAGAGTTTTGTAGAAGTGCCTTCTTTGTTCCAGTCAAGTGTTGTCCAGGCCAGTATGGGTTATGAGACAGAATACCCATTAAATGTAGTATTATATTGTTATTTTGGTTGCTACCATTTCCCCTTAAGCAAAGTCAGCCATGTGATCCATGTATAAAACATGTGCCGAAGTAGTAGGTGATAACTTTTCTGGATCTCTAAATTTAAAAAAATCATTGCAAGCTTTCATGTTTCATGATCACTCCTTCGGGAAAGGCATTCAAATGTTCAAATGGTCTGCCAGAAGAAACTAACTCTGGGAATTATTTTCTGCCATTTCTGGGTCATTCTCAGTAGAGGGTATTGTCAGTAGAATGTTTTCATACATGTCCATTCATTCGAGTTCAATTTCCTTGAGCCCTCTAGTAGCAGAAATTCATGGAGAGCCTGGATTTCTGAAGTGGGGCTATCCCCAGCACTGAAATTAATAAAGAAGCTGAGGGGTGTGGACATCAGATAGAACCCTACACAATCTATGCCCTTCATTGGGTGCACAGTTGCTAGAGTGGAACAAAATTTATTCTAAGCTTTTATAGGAGAAAAGGACCTTGTGGGCAATACACAGTATTAAAAGTTGGTCCAATTAGAGATGTCACTAAAGATCTCACAAGGAAACTTACAACAATAATAAAACCTTGCTGAGGTTCAAATTACTTTCAAATAGAAATGCAAAGACTATTCTCATATGATAAAAAAGTAATTTTGTATCACCTTCTCACATTAAGAAAATGGAGGGCTACTAATAATTCTCCAAACACATTGTTGATGTTCAATGTGCTTATGCTCTGAAATGAATGCCTGGTTAATCTTGTCTCTGAAGTACAGCCTCCTGCTATGGCCAGTTTTCTGTTCTGATCCAAGGCTTCGTGATCATGGCCCCACGCCCAGAGTCAATGCTGCTACTTGAAAAGAGGATGCAGGGCAGATGAATCATAATTTGTCAGTTTTTTCAGCTATTAATAGGAAGTACCTAACCTTTACCCCTGAAAGATGAGCTTTCAAATTCATTTGAGTAGAATTAGCACTGCTTCCAATCCATATAAGACTGTGCTAATAATCCAGATCTTTTAAGGGGAGAAAACTGAACAGTGGCCAGAAGTCATACCTGACCCATCTCCTTCTGTAGCTTTTAAAACCTCATTTTTAAATGTTGGTAAGCCTTGTCAGAACAGAATTTTTAGACCTGCAAAGTGCTGCACTTCATGTGAGAACATAGTGACGACAGAGCAGATTTCCAAGACATCTGCCAGACAAACACATGGCTACTGGTAGTGCCATTTCATGTCTTTGCCTGTGCTTTCCAGTAAATGTGTGTATGCTTCTTCTCTGTAGATCTGCACTGAGTTGGATGTCTTAGATCTGGCCTGTCTGTTAGATTGGTTAGAGTGGATGCTTCTTTTTCACACACTAAGCCAATTTCTTTCCTCTTTTCTCCCTCAGATGGATCCACATGAAAACATTCTTCTGAGCACACTTGAAATTAAAAATGAGATGGCTGCCTCTGAAGCTGTTATGGGCCTTGGGGACCCTAGGAGCACTATGCTGGCCTACGATACTTCTAGTATCCAATACCGGAAGGCCGGCTTACCGAGACACAGCTTTGGCCGTAATGCCCTGGAACGGCATGTGGCACAAAAGAAAAGCCGGCTACGGAGACGTGCCTCTCAGTTGAAAATCAATATCCCTGACTTGACTGATGTGAATGCCATTGATCGATGGTCACGCATTTTCTTCCCTGTCGTTTTTTCCTTCTTCAATATTGTCTATTGGCTTTACTATGTGAACTAAAAACCAAACAAAGCCACAGAGATATCAAGAACTGGATTTCTCTTCAAAAATTAGTTGTACAGCCAAATGTGGGACTTAGGGAGAACAAAAAAAACCTATTCAGGACAAATGTTATTTTAAAACACCTTAGTTGCTGGCCCACTCCATAATCTGTTGTGTAATTCTGGGGAGTTTTCTTTGCACAAACGTAGATGTCACGCTGCAAATGTATGCAACACACTAATTTTACAGATATACCAGTGTCTGATGATTTGGAACAAAACAAGAGTGTTGGTCATTACAAGTTTTGCACCTCTCGTTTTAGCACTAATTTAGACACAGAAAGAAGCTAAAAAACAGGGTTTGAGCTCTACAAAGCAACATGCCATGTCTCTTTTCGCACATGAAATATACATAGCATAACCTGAACGTAGGAAATGCATTCATGCTACGATAATGCTTAAAATAAAATAAAAAATAGACCTACATTATCTTTTAAATGTATGAACTTGAAAATGAGTAGTGCCTATCATCATACCATGAGAAGTAGGTTTCCAGAGTAGATTAGAGAAAGGGATGAGGGTATGAGCTCACTCAAATTTTGGAAGTATTTTGTCTGAAGGAGGACATAATAGTTAACCATACTGTGTAACACAAATTTTGGGGGGAAGATGCCCAATGCCGTGCTGCAGTGTGCCATCAAACAGAATTAAGAGGGTTTCTTTATGCAAAGTGCCAAACGTCAGTGACCTCCTAGGTGGCTTTTTTTCTTAATGCTTTGTCCTTTGTGGAAGAGAGAAAACCGTGGCAAGTGTTTTCAGATGGAAGAACCAAGTAGAAGCTTTAGATACTGTACAGATAATTGGTATCAGTTTGTCTGTAAGCCTATGCTCTTCCTATAGATCCTTAATCACAATTTTGGTATGTACCCCATTCCCCAAACTGAATGGAAACATACATTTGTTGTTTCAATAAGATACATTTTAAAACAACAAAGTCAGAGTCTAATGCAGCTTTAGGATGTTGTCGTCACTCGGTTCCATTATGTCCTATTCTCAAAGTGCTTCTTTTTAGTGACTATGCTTTGGAAGATGCTTTGGAAGATGTGGTTCAGTTAGATAGGCAGAGTGGGGGACATCATTACGGAGCTGGGGGGATCTTCATCATGTACTGGTGAAATAATAAACCTGAGTTTTAGAAATGCCTTTTTTATTTTACTATTTTAAGGACCCCGTTCTTGAAACAATGAGGGCAAACCCAAAAGTATTCAATCCACTAAATACTACTGCTGCATATTCTCCAGTAAGTTCAGTGTGGTCTGTGTAAGTAGGTTGTTACACTAGTGCCTCATGCCACTAGTGTAACGACCTACTTACTTGGGGATATTTTTCTAGCACAGCTAGAGAACATAATCTTATAAAACAAAAAAAAACATTTTGTTGATGCATGTCTTTTGGTTTCAGCAGCATAAGAAAGTTTTTGATTGTTCTTTTGTATAAAGGAACTGGGCTTAGTCTGGACCCAATGCTTTTACCTAGTTTGTGGGAATTTGAAACACCACTACATATTAATGAAAAGGATGATCATAGTTTCCTAGCTGCATTTGGGCTAGTTATACTTCACAAGTTAGAGCCTCATTCTTGTGGTGTTGTCCCCAAACAGACTAGAAGAGTTCCTAAATAATTCTTGCTTAGAGCATCTTTTGTGGTGATGGTTACACTGCATTGCAGGTTTATTTCATTTTTTTCTCTTCATGGTGGAGCTGTCCATGAATTTTATAAAAACAATGCTTAACCAGTGTTTAAAAGATCAATATTAAAGATACTGCCTTGGATTTATACATCTTAAAAGAAAGTACTTTTTCTCTCACACACATTTGTTCAATAGAACCACTTTAAATGAAAACTAGAAGATCAGTTTCTAATACTGCACTTTAAGATATTTGGAGGTTTATAATACAAGCCATAATATATTTTGACCTTGCCAATGCAAGGGTGATTTTAGCCCAGGGGGTGTAAGAAGAAAAGTGGACAATCACCTCCATGAGGTTGTTTTTGTTGTTAAGGGAAGATGCTTTCAGACATAGATGATACTAATTAACTCAAGGTACTAGAAGTGTTATAAACGAGAATGAAGTTGTAAAGAGATGAGAAAGGACTATGGTGAGTTTTTTCGCCTGTAACGCCAGCATGTGGTAAAGACAGATTACAGTATTACATTATTTGCTTTGTAAAAGAAATGTAAAGTAAGTTGTTACTTTCTAATTGAATTTAAATATATGCTTGCTCGTTTTTGTTAAATCCCCATTTCAGAGTTTTTTGTTTGTTTGTTTTTAGGTTCAGGATGCATACTAGCCAGCAATTAAGGTGTTTTCCTCTTCATCTTTGTAAAATTCATGGCAAAATTACAAAAATATAATATGGCACAGTTTTAACAATACCTTTGCGATCAATGCTCTGTAAATATATTCTGTAAATGACTGCTAGTAAGTCTAATATGCATTTTCCAAACTAAAAATTCATACAGCATATTTGTGTTTGTCTAAGGAATGTTATATTTCTCTACAATTGCAGTTTTAATAACTGGGAAGAAAGAACCAAGCAATGGCATTTTGAACATTTTCATTTATCACCCCCAGGGAGAAACAAGGTCTTGAATAATAGCACTGGAGGGGAAACACACCTGAGAATTTTTATATTGTAATAAGAAAAACTTAGATTCTGCCAGACAAAAGCACAATGCATAGAGATCATGAGAGCAAGTGCATATAGTAGATAGATAAATAGGTAGATACATCTGGAGAACAAATCCCATTTAATGTTAAGTAAATGTACAATACAAATGCAGCCAAAATAATTATTTTTAAAAAATATAATATAAGAATGATTCATCATTTTCATAGCTGGTTAAGTGAAGAAAACAAAACACAAAGCATTATTGCAAGTATACGAAGACTGAATGTGTGTATATCCACAAATATGTGCATGCGCGCATGCACACAGGTTCTAATCTAGAGGGAGCAGTCCACAGGTGAAATGCTTTCGACATATCTGCTTTGTGGGGATGCGGGCAGGTTTCTAAAATAGATTTAGCAGGAGGGCAAGCCTCTGAACATCCAGGAATCTGTTTCCAGCCCAAGCTTCCGAGACCCCAATTATAACTTCCAGTAAGTGAGATGAGCACTGTAATTGCATCAAGTCAATGGTGAGTAGGTTTTTAGGCAAAGCTATCTTAAAAGTGGCCCCATGGTCTCCAACCAAGAAGCTCCGGCTCCAGTTTAAAAAGATCATTGGTTTATGATGCCAGTTGGGTGGAGGAAGGACAAAGAGGACAACAGCATGTGTCTTAACACGTAGGCGTTCTACTCCTGACCTTCAATCAGAAAATCAGTTCTGAGACTGAAAGGAAGCAGCAGGATCCAGTCCTGTTCTTTCTTCAGCAGAGCCAAGTATATGACCTTCTGTAGTGCTAGTGGTTGTTTGGATCTGGGCTACAATTTTACACTGGTGTTTTAAAAGGAGTAAGCTAATAACAGTTTTGTTTCTGTATAACAAATTAATTTTTTTAAAGAAAGCAAAATTATTGATGTACTTAAAATCTTATTATACAGGGTAACTGGGCATTTCTATATTAGCAGATCAATGCATAGAATTCTTAAAAAGCATTTCACAGTTGACATAATGATAGTACTGTATCTCCTTGCATCTCAAAGTAGACTAGTTCTCACATTGCTTGCCTATTTCTTCTCTTTTTAAAAATAAAAGCATTGTCCACTAGAACCTTTTCTCTCTCTCTCTAAAAGTCTGATACCTGGGGGTGTGGAGCAAAAATATGGCATTTCTACAAGGGGAAAAGGGACAGGAAGACCAGGATACAATACTTTAAAATGTAGTGGTCATGACATTTTTGCTATCTGTATATAGTATATACAATGTGAGCAATCATAATTAAAACCGAACATGTGTAAATATTATCAGATTTCTTAACATTTTTAACTTCTAATTTGTACTTTAATGTAAGGCAAAAAGCTGATTCTATTTATGGTTTAGGCTAGTGTCCTAAAATCATGTAAATATTTAAATACGCTGTAAATGAGCAGTCAAAAGAAATGGTAATTGTTTAGTGATTTTTTGTTTCTTTTTTAATTAAGTACAATAATTGCAGTTCTCTAGCAGAATAATTTAAACGCCCTTTTGCATATGACTTGGTTGCCGAAGAATTTAAATACACCACACCATGGAAAACACAGCATTTCAACAGTCAGTGTGTAACAATACCAGTTTAAAGAGTACATTTGCAAAGTGGCAGAGAGAGGACAAGCTACTAAAGATTGTTAATTAGCACACCCATCCTAGTAGCTCTGGAACATTTGAGGGGCTCAGATTCATGTATGCCTGCATTTCAGAGCAGGGATGTACACTTGCCCTGTTTTCATTATCAGTTCCAAAATCGTTGTGCATATAGAGAGGTTTTTTCTGACACTTAGAGAATGGGAGCAGCCACTGTTTTCACTGAGTACTTTCAGAGCCCTCAAAAGCTTGAGATTTAGTCTAAGTTTCTGGAGACCCAGCAAAGGAAAGGCATACCTTTTGATATAAATGTACACTATAGCTTTAATTTTGAAAGCACAGGGCAAATATATTTCATTTGAAGAGATTATGTTAATTGGCCTACAGTGGAACTCCTGATAATGTCTGGTCCTGATAACATCATATCTGGATAACGTCCATCAATTTTCAGAAAATTGATGGACCGGATAGAGTCATTGGAATGTTGTCCGGAGCTGTCTGTGCGCACCCTCTGGGGCGATAACCAGCCAAACGTGTGGCTGCTTCTCTCCCCCCCCCCCCGGAGGGCCGGAGGGTGGGTCTGCACATACCCTCCAGCCCTCCTGGGGGAGAACCAGCCAAGCACATGGCTGCTTCACCCCCTGGAGGGCTGGCTGGTGGGTCTGCACCCACCCACCGTGGTGCCTCATTCCCCCCCCCCCCCAACAAACTGGGGGTCTGTTTCAAGCTCCATCCGCAGCCTCTATCACTTACCAGTGTATTGGAAGGAAGTTTGGAGGCATCCCACTCTGTCAGGATGATTTTCTGATGCTTCCCCACTTCGCTAGGTCACTCAAATGCATGGCCGGGCAACTTCCTGGTTCCACACTAGGAACCAAGCCAATGACGCAAGCTCCGCCTGGCACAGGAAGTCCTCCAGCAGTGACTTCCTGTGCCAGGCAGAACTTGCGGGGTTTTTTTTAGCAATAGCCGGTAATGGGCCGGATAACGTCCAAATCTGGACAATGTCCAGACTTATGGAACCAAGTTTGGACATTATCCGGAGTTCCACTGTAATCTAAAGCAGGCCTCATGCAACTTGGGCCCCCGATATATTGTGGGCAATTGAGCATACTTTTTGGGTACAGAATATGCCTATCCTCAATACCTTTAAAATAACCAATGGTTGAGAGCCAGGGTGGTTAATCTGTGGTCCTTTGAATGTTGCTGGACTGCATTTCCCATCATCTCCTGCTACTTTCTGTGCTAGCCAGAGCTGATGAGAGGTACTGCTCAGCAACATTGTGAGAGCCACATGGTTGAGATTGTAGTGGCTGTTCTTCGTCAAAAACATAGTTTACATTTCCAGTTACATGGAAATTAAAAGTTGCATAAAAGTTGCATAAGTTGCATAAATCTGCATAACATGCAACGTAAATGATACAGGTAGTGTCTACTGTTACTTGAGCTTAAGTGGATAGGAGGAAAATGGGTTGTGATCAGCCTCTGTTAATGAGTTTGACATGGGCTTTGTGCCTCCTATGCCTAGTCCAGAACAGACCCATGTATATTTCCATGTGCATAACACAACCCATTGGCCTCCGGCTGTGCCCAGTCAGGTCTCTAATAATGAGGGTAGATAGCAAAGACTTCAGGAACATGTGTCTGTCAATTGTGAACCTGTCTATTCCACCCCCACCCAACCTAGCCCACCCCTCAATGCCAAAGAATCTTAGAAAATTATGGAAAGAGCACTATCAAGACACCGCTTAACACCAAAGGTAAAGTTTAAAAAGATGCACTAGGAAACATTTGTTAGAATTTCTGAGGAATAATTGGAATGTTAATGAATCACATCATATTTTTTGCTTATACAAATAGTATCTTTATCTATTTTAACTCATTTATGATAAATTTGAATGGGTTATCTTTGCAGGTTATATCCAACATGCTTCTTATGGGTCAAATTCTTTGTTTAAGTGCTTCTACTATTAATGGTTTGAAACAAAGGAAATCCTAGCTACAGGCTTGATATTAGTTTGAGGACTCAAGTTGATTTCATTTTCTTGATGTTTCACTCATTAAAGTTATCTAACTCAAGTTGATTAGCACTTTCTGTGTTTGCACTGTTAATGCCATTTAAGCAAACTTCATCAGGAAGTATATTTTAAGAATTTTTGTATAGTTTGAGTTAGTTAACATGGGCATTTAAAACATGAATTCTATCAATCTGATTATGTCTTTGAGTTTTTGCATTTTTTATTTGCATGGGTGTTTAAATGGTTCTGTTAGTACTGTTTTTGCACTGTTACTCTTTTTTTACTTAGTATAATTTATTTCATAATGTAGTAATCATCGGCCTTACAATTACCTTGTAGCCTTTCTAATATGCACATAATGCACATTTTCCAATGGCTAGAAAATGCAAAATATTAGTGGATATCATTGCATCAGATTTTCATGTTTTTCTCAAAAAGGACTGCTAACCTCTGGGATAATGGAGGTACTATAATGATGATTGTAAATTGAGTAGCACATAAGAGATATTTTCTTGAATCTAAACTTACTACAGCCAGTTTCAGCATGTAAATATATAATAATGTTGGCTAGTGTGTAATTCTTAAATTTAAAAATATATAAATAAAGAAAATGTAAAACTACCTATTTTTATTCATTGATATCCTGAATGTCAAGCTAACTTTTTCTGAGGTGAGTTACAATATAAAGTCTGTGTTTCATCATGAATTAAATACTAAAGTCTTCTTTCTCTGACCATATATTATACAATTCTCTGTTGCAACAAACATCTATTTTGGGTGCAAGTTCATGCCTCTGTCTCCATACAAAGAAGGGCTAGCCTACCAGAACTATTGCCCAGGTTTTGGTAGGATGATGTAGATAGGCCAAGGCCTTTTCATTCAGAGAAAGGGTCAAAGTAATTGATACATTTCTCACTTTTCTTAGAGAGGGGCTTCCCCAAGGGTGAAAGGCTGTCACAACGCATGATTTCCCTCATTGATATAATCTGCATTTAGTACGTTGTGTTTTGTGATTGGTCATAGAAAGTAAACATGTACACTTCTCAGGAAATTATGTTGCTGGAAGAGAATGGTTTTATTGTAGGGCATGTAGGCAAAGGTCGTCCTTGCTCAAAAACCAGTCATATCTGACTCTAGGGGTCAGTGTTCATCTCTCTTTATAGCCAAAGAGCCAGTACTGTCTGCATCTGCAAACATTTCCGTGGACATATGGCAGGCATGCCTCAACACTGAATGCTGTTTACCTTTCCACTGACATGGTCCCTTTTTATCTACTTGCAATTTCTTGCTTTCGAACTGCTAGGTTGGCAGGACCTGGGACAGAGATGGGAGCTCACTCCATCATGCGCTTCCCGGGAATCATACTCTGACCTTCCAGTCAGCGAGTTTGGCATCTTAACCACTTGAGCCACTGCAGTCCCCAAATAGGCATGTACACTCCCATTAACAGCACATTTGACCCTGAGTAAGGAAATTCTTTGAATCTAGCACCAACTATCAGAGTCAGAATTTTAGAGCACTGCTTATTTTGAAGTAATTCCTTTGGATTTCTAGATACATAGCTCTACTGCCATTGCTTCTGTGGAACACAGAAAACCTTACAAAAAAAATAAGGGACAGATATGTAAGGGTGCCAGGATTGATATTGAGCAGCAGGAACCACAGTGCTAAGCATAAAGGCTACACTATGATTATTCACTGTCAGGATGTCTTTCAACATAGGCTAGAAAGAAGGCTGGTTATACCATAAAGCTCTTCTCCATTTTCACAGACATGAGAAATATTTTCCTACCCTCTCATGATATAGCAATTGGGTTGTTGTTTTTCTCATGCATGTAGAGACCATCCTTTCCCCTTTTATTTAAGGAAGAAGTCTCATCCAACAGAAGGATTGACAATGTTTTGCCACATAAGAATTCAACAAGAGTCACAAACAGCTATAGGGCATTGTTTTGCCCTGAAGATTACTCCCTTAGCTTCAGTCCTGCAGACGTTTAAGAAGAAACCATGTGTGCCATAGATGCAAGGGCAGTAGTGCCAAAAGCCACACTGTTAGTCTAGCTCTAGTGACAGTACCAGGGCATTCCAAACTTTTGAAGATACCTTCTTTTAAAATTATCAGTTACATTTATTGATCCAAGGTTTTAATAGTCAATAAAAACTCCCCAATTTGTCAAGACACTAAAGAGGTTCTGTTCAATCAGTTCCTAAAAACATCTGAATGTTACCATATATTAATAATGTGGTATAAAACCAGTGGTGGGCATTAAAACAATGTCCTACCACACGGTGGGTGTGGCCATGTGACTGGGTGGGCATGGCCTGTTGGCCATGTGACTGCTCTTCGCTATAGAGCTATGAAAATAGAAGCCTTTTCAGAGGTTTGCTATAGAGTGATGAAAATAGAAGAGACTTCTATTTTCATAGCTCTATAGTGAAGAGCCCCCTCCAAAGCCATTTCCCCCTTCGTCCAGGGCTTTTTCCACCCTGTGTTTTACCCCAAAGTGCCTCCTCAACCACTCCGGAGTGGCTGGGGATGCACTTTGGGGTGAAAAGTAGCCCAGGAAAAGCCTTTGATGAAGGGGGAAATGGAGCCAGGCCCCTCCAAAGCCTCTTCTAGGAGGAGGTGGTGGGTGGGGCAGGGAGGTGGGCAGGGCCAGTCATTTTTACTACTGGTACACGCATACTAGTGCGAACCTGCTGATGTCCACCACTGTATAAAACACACTCTACTCTCAGAAAAATGAGGCATAGCTCAAGTTGGGGCATTAGCATCCCTCTTCTACCATTTAGTGGGGCACACACATGTGGCTATCAGAGTAACTTTTCATGATTAAACTGCAAAAAAGGGACTTTCCCCTCATTTACTTACAACCATAATATTATTATATCTTTAGGAATTACAGTACACGTAACACAATGCACCTTTCAAGGTCTCCTAGAAATCTTGTTGATTTTTTCACATCTATGCAAATTTTAGCAGTAACTCCTATTCATCTAATTATGACTCAGGCAGGTGGTGTCTCAACCTAAAGTTAGAGTGAACCATTCAGGCCCCAGGCTGACCCTGAAGTAACAAGCAAAAAAGACAGGACACTGCACAATCTAAAATGCATGTAAAGGTAAAGGCCGCCATTGCTCAAAAAGCCAGTTGTATCTGACTCTAGGGTTCGGTGTTCATCTCTGTTTACAGCCAAGGAGCCAGTGCTGTCTGCATCTGCAGATATTTCTGTGGTCAAGTGGCAGGCATGACTAGACACCAGAGCACATGGCATGCTGTTACCTTCCCACTGAAGCAATACCTATTTATCTACTTGCAATCTCTTGCTTTTGAACTGCTAGGTTGGCAGGAGGTGGGACAGAGACAGGAGCTCACTCCATTGTGCAGCACCCAGGTCTCGATCTGCTGACCTTCCAGTCATCAAGTTCAGCATCTAAACTACTAATCCAAATGCATGTACTGTGGCCACATTTTTAAAAAAAAGATGGAGGAGGGCATAGAGAACAAAGAGTGATTGGAAACCAAATAGTCTCTTCAAGAACCAAGACTGGGGCTGTCATTTGACAGACAAAGTGGTTGTTTCAGGACAGGTTGGTGGAAGGAAAAGAGTTGCATAGCTCAGCTTGCTCTACGCCCATAAATGAAAAATACTAATAATAACTATGGTACTGTCAAGCAATTCTAGCTTATGATCACCATTTCTAAGGTTTTCTACGTACTTAAATTGTTTCCCATTCCTGTCTTGTGCAAAGACTCAGGAACTCTGCAGCTTGCCAAAGGCAACACAGGCTGGCTCTTCTGGGATTCACAATGGGGACTCAAACTCTCAAACTCTGGCTCTACAACCAGATACCTAATTAACTGAGAATTTAGTCAGCAGCCCATAATCTAACCTGTTGCTTTAGGTGGGTGCCATCTCACGGCCACTGAGGAAATAAGATTCAATGGCTGGGCCAGTAAGTTTCTGTCTCTGAAATGGAAATACACCATCTTGTCCTTTGCCCTATGAAGTAAAGTGTCTCAAGTCAGCATTGGCAAATAAAGAATCCTAATATAGAAGGCTATATGACTGAAAAAGAAGAAATAACTGATAGTGTTTCTCATTTTCATTACTGTTAAATATATTCGCCGATTACTGTGATTCAACTGCCAAATTACTTTATTTTCAACAACAACCAAAAACACCAGATTAAGGAAAGTTAAGCACCATGCTAAATTGCAGAGCATCTTGGAATATTTGAGCAGATTTTGACTTTCATGCTAACAAAGATCAAAGAATGCCTTACTAATACCTGTACTAAATTGAGAAAGCAGAAAAAGGGAGAAAGTGCAGAAGAAGCAAAGAAGTGAATGGTTTTGAAAGAAGAGCGAGTGGAAGGCAAATAAGTATTAGTCCATCCACAGATAATGTGACACCTTGTTGAAGAATCCATGCACTACAAAAACAGGTAGATTGTATGTGCAGGAGGTTTCAGAAGTTATTGAATGACCTGGTATGTTTAAAAAGGGAATATTTTGAATATAGTAATAAAAATTCAAAGCTATTAGCAAGAGCAGTTAAAGAAAAGAAGTAAAAGAGGAATTGGAATTTTGATTAGTAAACAAGGAATTAGATGTAATAAGACCAAGGATAAAATTAGGATAGTGAAGGAATTTTATCAGGAATTATATTCTAAAAAGGAAATAAACTTAGAAAAATTAAAGGAACACCTAGCAAAGCAATTTGGAAACAAGATAAATCAGGAACATAAAAATAGAATGAAAGAACAGATAACGGAGAAAGAAATCAAGGATGTAATAGTAAAGTTGAAGATGGATAAATCACCAGGGGAGGATGGATTACCAGCTGAGTTTTGTTTGTATTTTTATTTTGAAAATCAAAAATTCAAAATATATATTAAAAAAAGAAGTTCGATTCTCGAGTACTGCAGGACGGAATGAGCTCCCGTCTTTGTCCCAGCTCCTGCCAACCTAGCAGTTCGAATACAAGAAATTGCAAGTAGATAAATAGGGACCACTTCGGTGGGAAGGTAACAGCGTTCCATGCACTCCGGTGTCTAGTCATGCCTGCCACATGACCACGGAAATGTCTGCAAAAGCAGACAACACTGGCTTCTTCGGATTTGAAACACTGAACCCTAGAGTCGGATACAACTGGCTTTCGAGCAAGGGAAATCTTTACCTTTACTATTGAATGAATGAACAAAAGAGCGTCTTCTACTGCAGTAAGCTATAAAATAATTTGTGGTCACAAGAAGCACTCTTCTTGCAAACTGTACTAGTATTTAGGAATGTATTAAAACCACAACTATTGATTCAGATAAAATCAGAAAACAACTTGGACCTTTTTGAGTCCATATCATCATACTCGAATCTGGATGATAAATCTTGATTTTGAAGTCTATCTTCATGCTTCCTGCTGCGTGTGATTATTACTATATTGGGTGAAAACCGGGCCCCCAAACTGCCTCTACAATGCTGTGGTTTCCATTCAGGAACCTATGTGAAAATAAAGACAACAGCCACTACATCTGGCCGTGATTGTATTTGGGCTATATGGGTGTTTTCTTCTGCCTCCCTCCAACTTTATAACGTTTAGCCTGATGAAAAGCGGATTCAAAAACGAACACCTGTTTGTGATATTTGAGTGTCCCAGAGAGGGTTCCAAATGACTGTTAGCTGAGACTCAATGAAAAGCTATAATTTTTCCTTTATACATCAGAAATGAATGAATTATGATGGTGTAGTAACTTTTTGTGGATACCCAGCATAGTGTAGTGAATAGAGAAATGGATTATGTCTTGGATTTGAACAAGTAGATTGGGGAGGGGAGAGAAAACATTATTAAAACTATTCCTTAAATGTCTCACTTTTTATGTCAGTTTTGATTTAATGGCACTAAAAACACACAATAATCCCTAACAAGGCAACTATAAATATAATTCACAGCTTATTGTTCTATCTGCCTTTAAATGTAAATTTTTCCCAGTGGAATTACCAATATCTTATTAATGTCTTGGCAGAACTAGACAAAAAAATTGCATGGACAACAGTCCATAGAGTGGCAGAGGCAGAATACGCTTACCACTGTATTTATTTATTTAGAACATTTATATCCTGCCCCACTGGTAAACACCACTCTGGGCAGCTTACTACCATTAAAAACATCAAACTGTATAAACCAGGAGTTATGAACCTTTTTAAGCTGGGGCCGGGTCATGCTCCCTCAGACAGCTTTGGGAGCTAGATGGCCATTTTGCCCTTCCTCCACCATATGGCACTTCCAGGTGTGGTGGAGGTGGGAGGTGGCACATGAAATGGCGCCACAGGCCGCAGGTTAAGAATCCCTGGTATAAACATAAACAATAGAACCATAAAACAATAGCTCAATAAAACAGTAACCACACAAGCATCAGGTACCCAAACCATCACCACAAAAGCCCACAGCCATTGATCCAACAAACAGTGGCATATTAAGCAGGAAAGGCTTCATGGAATTGGAGTGTCTTGAAGGCTTTCCAAAATGGCAGAAAAACTGAAGCAAATCTAATTTCTTCTGGTACTGTAATTTGTTCCACAGCCTCGGGGACACATCAGACAATATTCTGGATCTTTCTTGCCTCTTTAGGGGTGAAAACCCAAAGTTTAAATGTTTGAGTGGAATGGGTACAATTCCTAAGTAAGAGGTTGTCCCTCAGATAGTATGGTCCCAAACTGTTAAGGGCTTTATATATGATATCCAACACAATGGATTTGGCATGAAACACCACGGGTAGCCAATGCAGACTAGCCAGAGCCAGGATGATATGGGCAAATCCACCAATGCCAACAATCAGCCTGGCTGCCATATTCTGCACCCACTGAGGTTTCCATGCCAGTCTCAAGGATAGCCCCACATAGAGAGCATTGCAATAGTCGATTCTGTAGATTACCGTACATTTTCTAAGCAGGTACACAAAACTATCCCTCACCTCAAGTCCCACAGTCTCTACAAGATTATTGATTTTTCTGCTTTGGGGAGAAAAAGCTGGCAAAGAGCACTAGACACAAAAACAACTGTGTAGCAAATCCACAATCCAATGCAGGGACACTCTGTGGCTGGCTCAGTTGGCTATCTTGAGCCATGGTGTCTCAAAGTCACCCAAGTGCATAGTTCTGCCCAGCCTGCCTGCCTGCCTTGGGAAGATCCCTGCAGTGCAGGTGCCACCTCTGTGGGCAGCTCTTTGCAGCCAGCTACTTCTTCAATGCTTTGCTCCAAAGAGGTCCACTGAGTCAAAGGATGAATGGGAGACCCAGCCAGGAGAATTATTTGCCTGGCTGAAAAGAGGTGGAAGCTTCCCTATTTCAAGAGAGACCAGTGGTTCATTTTCCTTAGTATCAAGAAGTCTAGCAGTGGCTCTCCAGGATGTCCAGATATCTCCCAGAAACCATCTTGATCATGTTAAAGAGCTGGTTGGATTCAAAGCATACCCCTATGAATAGGAACAGGCTATATAACCTTTATTGTTCACTTTGCCCTTTGAGTATTGCCAATATTCAAATGATCTTAGATTATGAAATTAAAAGCTAAACAGCCTGTGGCTACCTGTTATTCATCCTGCATCTTTTGACATGTACTAAAACTCACCCTCTAAAACAAAATGGGCAACTAAGTACTTTGCTTACTGATGAACATCTGGTGGACAAACCAGGAGACTTAATTAAGGCAAACCCAGTCTCTGAAAGCAGTGAGAACCTCCAGATCAGTGAGTGAGAACTCTGCTCTTTTTAAACAACTGACATAAATATCTGGTGGTCTGTAAAGTCAACCACCATCACATTTTGTAATTAAGTCCCTATTATGCTGAACCATGAACAAAGAAACCTCTACTCTGAGAAAATGCCAAAGGGTGATTCTGAAAAATCACAACTCCAAAAAAAGGAGCAAATGTGGGGGATCAAACAGAAATGACAACATTCTCTGGCCTCTTCTGGAGGATACTTCAACCTGCTTTTGCCCATTGTTGTTTGGGGATTTTGTGTTTCTTCTGTCTGATTGTTTTGGTTCTTGTCTCATGCCCCACCACAACCTCTGTATTTTTCTATAGCAAAAGAAAAATCATTTTTAAAATGGCCTGCTGCTCTACCAACAGTCTGGACAGAGGCAGCAAAATATTTCAGAGTTTTGACCAGTGTTCCTGCTGACTGACCCCTCTGGGGTCATGCTTCTCAGCTGTGCGGGGAGCTGGTGGCTTTAAAACGTTGCCGCCGTCCCACCAGACTCCCGCCCTCAGCCGTCCAGCATGGAGGGAGGAGGACCCAGCTGTGTGGGTCTTCTTCCCTCCAATTGAGGAAGAGGGGAGCAGCAGCTGTGCGGCCTGGCTGGTCATGGCAATGCCACCACCGCCAGACGCTCCCTCAGCTGGCCTGGCTGAGAGGAAAAGGAGCAGCAGCTGTGCAGCCCAGCTGGCTTTATAAATATGCCCCACTGCCACCAGACACTCCCTTGACCAGTTTGGCCTGGAGGGGAATGGATTTAGTGGGTGGGGTTGAGTCTGCAAATTTTTTGTGTACTGTTTTGAAGCATTTTTGAAGTGTTTTTTATGATGGCTCGATATTTTGTAATTGTGATTGGGGATTTATTGAAATGTTTTCGGAATTTTTTTTGTGATGTGATATTTTCTATTGTTTCTTTGTAAGCCACCCAGAGACGCTTTGCGAGTGGGACGGCATATAAGTCGAACAATACAGTACAATACAATACAATGATTGTGTGCCCTTTCATACTCCACTGATATGTACAGTATGCAGACCACCCAGGGCCAGGCCTGCAATTAGAGGATATAAATAGGGAGAGGAAGTAATGTGATGCAGGCTTGATTATTTGCCATCACCACCCCCAAGATGTCAATTTGCCACTGACATGTATAGCTGTGGCCCAGGCTCTCCCACTTCTTCAAATGGAAGAAGCACTGATGCCATCCTTGCAGTCTTTCCCCCACATGCCTCGGTGGCCTCCACCACTGTAACCAGACCTCTGCTCTGGGATGGCTGCTGATCCCAGCCATCCCCAGCTCTTTGGCCATTCTTATATGCTCTTGTGTGGGTTCATAGCCTCTCACATAATTTGTATTCTTTCTCAGTCAGTGTGTACTTTCCTGTTATCACTCTCCCTTGGCCTTCCATCTCCTCTCTTTCAAGCCCTATTCAGAGGTTATGTTGTCACACAGAGGCCATGGCATTAAGGCCAGAGTATGGCTCCTCTGCTGTCCCATTCAGCCTGTGTTGAAGAGGTTAGTGGTGGTTGGCTTTACAGCCCACCAGATGGTTATGTCAGTTTAAAAAAGAACCGGCTTCAGAGCAGGGGTGCCCAAACTACCACCCGTGGCACCAATTAAACCAGCCCATGCCACCCACGCTGCTCCCAGAAGCAGAAGTGAAACATGCATGCATGGGGCGCAGAATGTGTTTATGACAGCCACAGGTCATTTACAGCAGCATTCTGTGCATACACGGGTACATTCTGTGCATGCATGAGCATATTCTACATGGACACGGGCACGTTCTGTGCACAGGCATGCACGTTTTACTTATGCTTATGGGTGGAAGGAACCATGTGACCGATACGCTCGACCACATGACTGGCCCCCGTGGCCTAACAAGTTTGGGCACCCCCGCACTAGAGGTTCTCTCTGTCATCTGAAGAGAAGCAGGCTACACATTTCAGGCAGGAGCCAGAACCCAAAGGGAAGAGGGTTTATCATGCTGTCTCACACTTACATGTGTCACATACTGCAGACCCCAGCCTGGCCCGTTTCTGGGTTTTTCCCCAGGTTCTGCTCTTCCTTCACAGCTTCACTTACAAAACTGCACACCGACACAGGCTGTCGAATGGCAATTGTGTATTACTTGAAAGAAAGTTGCTATTTCCTAGCCTGCTAGAAAGATATTCTGGCTTGTCTCACGTTGTTTGTTTGTGTTGGGGGCTTGTGTGTGTGTGTTTATGAAAAACAACATATCAAGTGTCCAGCCAGCTTCAGGTTCTGTTCCCTGTACTTCTCCATCATTATTATACCAGCTACATAACCCAGGCCCAGCATGTCTGTTTAACTGACAACTATTTATTCTGATAATCCCCATTTAATTAATTACAATTGGCCCACTCTAAATTACACAAGCCACCACGGATGTGCTCTGAACCTGAAATAATAATGAAATGCTGCTGTCTGTCATAATGCCAAGAGAAGCTGCTAAATTTACATGCACTGATAAGAGTTTGTTATATTGCAGGCCTAGTTTAGCTTTGATGCATAAATGGCCTTTCAAAAACATGTTTGCCATTTCTTTTTGCCACTTGAAGCACAGACAAGATTTTTTTTATTTTTTTGGCTTGGTACATTTCTGTGGTTGTCATTATTTTTAAGTACTGGTCACAGGTTGTTTTTCCCCCTCTGGAGACAAAGAATGCAAGGTCATTTTCCTCTGACTGCCCTTGTAAAGTTTATAAGAACTTAGAGCTCATAATTACTTCTGCTGTTTGGCAATTTGTGCAATGGTTGATAAGAACAAACAATCCAAGAAGAAATCACTTTTGCAGTATTAGGAGAATGAAGTTTCTGCAATTCCACACACTATATTATTATTTGGAATCTGAGATTGGCTAGGAAATCTGGGACAAGGAGAAGGGCCTTCTCGGTGGCAGCACCAATGTTGCGGAATGCTATGCCACTTCATCTGTGCCAGACTGCCAGGCCTCCTCGCTCCAGACTTTTTAAAAACAGCTGAAGATAATGCATTTTGAGGAGGCCTTTGTAAATGTTTGCCTATCCCTGGCTATTAGACTGGGGCCCAGTTTATATTTCTCCCAATTAGGTTGCTTAGGACGCTGGTCTGCTGTATTTTGGCCCTTTTTTATGGTCTGTTTTACTGTGAGCTTTTATTGTAGTTTTTTATGGGGGTATTTTTAATAAGTTTGTTTGTTGTATGGGGGATTTTATGCTGTTAGCCGCCTGGTGTAGGGATTCATTCTTCCCTAGAGGAGTAGGGTATACGTGTAACCAATAAAATAAATAAATGAATAGATTTATCAGCCCACCACCACCAAACAAGTTCCTGCCCTTTTTGTTCTTCCCATCCTTTCTCCCTTTAAAAAATCAATTTGTACTGGGGGCAGAACTCTTAGGTATTTGTCCTCATTACAGTGGAGGACAGCAGGTAAAGGTCGTCCTTGCTTGAAAGCCAATCATATCCAACTCTTCAGTGCTCATCTCTGTTTGTAGCCAAAGAGCCAGTGCTGTCTGTGTCTGCATAGCTTTCCGTAGACATGTGGCAGGCATGCCTAGACGCTTGAATGTTGTTTACCTTCCCACCAAAGTGGTACCTTTTTATCTACTTGCATTTTCAAAGTGCTAGGTTGGCAGGACAGAAATGGAAGCTCACTCTATCGTGCAGCACTCGAGTCTCGAACTGTTGCAGTCAGCAAGTTCAGCATCTTAACCACTAAGCCACCACAGTTCCCCAGAGGAGAATGCAGAAGTCCAAAGGAGGAGGAGGATCTGAAAAGCAACAGGCACTGCCTTCTTGATTTTGGATGGAGGACGGCAAGCAAGAGCCTTTGGACAACTTACCTCTTCTTGCTTGCTTGCTTTTTCACTTTCTCCCACCTCTCTCTTTGTTTTGTTTTTCATTCTGCCCTGAGACTCACACTGACCAGCTCCTGGCTTCAGTTGAATTACTAAACTCAGTAGGGTAGGAGACTCATCAACTTCTCCTTCAAGCTCAATTTTCCAACTTAAAAAAATTACACTCACCCACCCAAAAAAGAAACCTCCTAGAAACTGGCATTGACTTCTTCAGTGCCTCTACTAGCTGCACGTTCATGCTTGGCCCGCCCCTCTCCATCTCTGTTGTGTCCGAGCCTTAATTAACATATATTGCCTAGAGCATACCTGTCAACCTTCCCGGATTGGCCGGGATTTCTCATTTTTTGGTGCCGATTTTCGCCATTTCCCGCCTGGAGCTGCCGAAACCCCAGGATTTGGCAGCGGGGGGGAGGCGTTACTGCACATTCCTTCTGCGCAGCTCGCTTTTACGCATGTGTAGAAGGCTTTTATGCATGCGTAGAACCCTTCTACACATGTGTAGAAGGCTTCTGTGCAGAAGGGGATCGTAGAAGCCTTCTGTGCATGCGTAAAAGCGAGCTGCACTGAACGGTTCTGCGCAAGTCACTTTTATGCATGTGTAGAAGGCTTTTACGCATGCGTAAAAAGCGGCCTGCACAGAACTGTTCTGCGCAGTTCCCGGATCGTCCGGAGCCGCGGTTGACAGGTATGGCCTAGAGCAATTACGATCGAACTATTGCTGCATTGCACCCTCTTTGCTTCATTGCACCCTCTTTGTTATTATTCTAGTTGGTTCTGCACAAGTTTTCCTGCCCTTTATTGGTCCGGGGAAATGTATCCCTTTGACTGCCTTCCCGTAGTTATATAAGGGATACCTTATATAACTGTTTTTCCAGTGTTCAGTTGTCTGTACGTGATTGGAAGTTCAGCCGGCACACATAACTCTTTTCTGTACTCAACTACCTCTAGTTTAGCCCGAAGTGCTGTCGTGGGCGATTCTTCTTCAATACACAACAATATCTCTCTTGGAAAATAAGCACAGTGGCTAAGACACTGACTGGAAGGTGGCAGGTCAGCAGTTCGAGACCTGAATACTGCAGGATGGAATGATCTCCCGTCTTTGTCCCAGCTCCTGCTAAACTTTTTATTTATTTATTTTTTTTAATTTATTGTTAAATTTTTATACCGCCCACTCAGCCAAAGCCGACTCCGGGCGGTTCACAACAGTGGGTAAAAACAGATAAAAACAAATAAAACAGATAAAAACCAGCAATAAGAACCCACCCCTAAAAAGAGAGGGATGCAGGAACTGGAGAAACTATGGGGCAGGCATCCTCCCCTATATTAACCACCCAACGGAAGCCACCCCTCCACCTGCACCCCAAACTTGGCCTGCCAGCCAGGTTTTTAGCTCTTTTCTAAAGGGCAACAACTCCGTCTGGAGACGCAGTTCCACAGGCAGGAGATTCCAAAGGGCTGGTGCGGACACAGAGAAGGCTCTCCTCCTTGTGCCAGAGAGGCGAGCCCCCCGGCCGATGGCACTATTAGAGAGCCCCTCCAGTCCTTAGGGCGATGCGGTCTCTAAGGTAACCTGGCCCACTACCATATAGGGCTTTAAAGGTCAAAACCAGCACCTTGAATTGCACCCGGAGGCAAACGGGTAACCAGTGCAGCTCCCGCAGCAGTGGTGAGGCATGGGCATAACGTCCACACCCCATCACCACCCAGGCCGCCACATTCTGGACCAGCTGCAGCCTCCGAATGGTCATCAAGGGCAGCCCCATGTAGAGCGCATTACAATAATCTAGTCTGGAGGTCACCATAGCATGAGTGACCATAAGCAAAGAGTCCTGGTCCAGGAGCGTGCGCAACTGGCGAATCACCTGAAGTTGGGCGAAGGCCCTCCTGGCCACAGCCGCAACCTGTTCTTCTAGCAGCAGCCGCGAATCCAGGAGGACCCCCAAGTTGCGCACCGAGTTGGTTTGGAGCAAAATAGCCCCATCCAAAACCAAAGATGGTAGCTCCCGGGATGGCACAGGACCCCCCATCCACAGCCACTCAGTCTTACTAGGATTCAGCTGTAACCCATTTGCCCCCATCCAGACCCCAACAGCCTCCAGACAACTGGAAAGGACTTTGAATGCATCACTGGGTTCCCCACGGGCCGAGATGTACAACTGTGTATCATCTGCGTACTGATGGTACCGCACCCCATGGGAACGGATGATCTCACCCAGCGGCTTCATGTAGATGTTAAATAGGAGAGGAGAGAGTACCGAGCCCTGAGGCACCCCATATTTTAGGGACCTAGGACTGGACTTCTCGCTCTCCAACCACACCGACTGGGTCCAGCCCCTCAGAAATGAGGAAAACCAGGACCACACAGTGCCCTGGATCCCCAATCCTCGGAGCCGTTCCAGAAGGATACCATGGTCAATGGTATCAAAAGCCGCTGAGAGGTCAAGAAGAGCAAGGACGGACGGATGACCGCCATCCCGCTCTCGCCAGAGATCATCCATCAGCGCGACCAATGCAGTCTCAGTACCATATCCAGGTCTGAATCCTGACTGGAAGGGGTCCAGATATTCCGCTTCATCCAGTACCCCCTGCAACTGATGCGCCACTGCCTTTTCCAATACTTGCCCCAAAAAGGGGAGGTTGGAAACATGTCTGTAGTTGGTTATGACTGCTGGGTCAAGGTAAGGCTTCTTCAGGAGGGGGCACACCAAAGCATGTTTCAACGGTGCAGGAAATATCCCCTCCCGAAAAGACGCATTAATTATAGCCCCGACCCAGCCACCTGTCACCATCTTTGAGGCTTTTACCAGCCAGGCGGGACAGGGATCCAATGGACAATTAGTGGCACGGACCGCCGCAAGGAGCCTGTCCACTTCATCTGGGGCAACAGGATCAAACCGATCCCAGATAACACAGCAAGACTGTGCACTGGCTCCCCCCTGACCCTCCCCATCCATGCCAAGATTAAACCCTGAGCGAATCCGATCGATTTTCTCCACCAGATGGTCAGCAAAGTCCTCAGCCGATCCCTGCCAACCGGGCACAGCCCCCCCCCCCACCAAGGAGGGACCTGGTTACCCGAAACAGGGTGGCTGGGCAATTATCAGCGGAAGCAATAAGGGAGGTGAAGTATTGCCTCCTCACCATCCCCATTGCCACTAGGTAGGCCCTAATAGCGGCTCTAGCTAGTGTCCAATCGGAATCGTTCCTGGTCTTCACCCAGCGGCGCTCAAGGCGTCTCTTTGCCCATTTGAGCTCCCGCAATTCTTCCATGAACCACGGGGATGACCTAGCTCTGTGGGCTCTGAGAGGCCGTAGTGGAGCGATTACATCCAAGGCAGCTGTCGTTGACCCACACCACAGGTCAACAAGTGCCTCGGGTGAATCGTGTTGCCGATCCAGGGGAAAATCCCCCAGTTCCCTCTGGAATCCATCCAGATCCATCAGTTGCCGGGGGCGGGCCACTTTAATAGACCCTGCCTCCCTACGATGAAGTGTCGCCCCCAGAAAGTCTAGAGCCACCAGATAGTGATCTGACCATGGCACAGGTGTTATGTCTAGCTTCTGTAAACTCAGATCACTCTGCCACCGCTCCGACAAAAAGACTAAATCTGGTGTGTGGCCACTGCCCCTGGTAGGGCCCCGAATTACCTGAGCCAGGTCCATAGTTGCCATGGAAGCCATGAACTCCTGAGCCACCCCGGAACCGGACCCCAGCGAAGGCAAATTGAAGTCCCCCAGAACCATCAGCCTAGGGAACTCCAACGCCAACGCTGAGATGGCCTCAAGGAGCCCAGGCAGGGAGTCCCTTACCCTGCAAGGGGGCAGGTACAGGAGTAGGATCCCCAACTGACCCTTTGGGCCCAGCTACAGGAGCAGGGCCTCACAACCCAGAATTTGTGGAGCAGTGGCCCTGGTGACTCCCAGTGACTCCCTGCCTATAATGGCAACACCACCGCCCTTGCCCTCATCCCTAGGCTGGTGCCAAACACCGAACCCGGCCGGACACATCTCTGATAGAGGCACCTCATCCTCTGGTCTCAGCCAGGTCTCAGTGATGCATGCCAGTTTGAAAGCAAGAAATTGAATGTAGATAAATAGGGACCACTTTGGTGGGAAGGTAAACAGCATTCCATATGCTCCATTGTCTAGTCATGCCTGCCACATGACCATGGTGTCTGCAGAAGCAGACAATGCTGGCTCTTCGGCTATGAAACAGAGATGAGCACTGAACCCTAGAGTCGGATACAACTGGCTTTCGAGCAAGGGTTACCTTTAATAATTTCAATGTTGTTGTTGTTGTTCAGTCGCACAGTCAATTCCGACTCTTTGCGACCCCATGGACCATCACTCTCCAGGCACCCCTGTCCTCCACCATCCTCCTTAGTCCACACAGCCCCGTGCCCATTGTGTCTACAATACCTTCTAGCCATCTCATCTTCAGCCGTCTCCTTCTTCTTTTGCCCTCCACCTTCCCCAGCATCAAGGCCTTCACAAATGAATCCTCTCTTCTCATTTGATGTCCAAAATACTTTAGCTTCATCTTTGTTATTTGTCCTTTTAAGGAGCACTCAGGGCTAATCTCTTCTAATATTGACCTATTTGTTCTCCTCGCTGTCCAGGGGACTCTCAAAACTCTCCTCCAGCACCACATCTCAAAGGCATCTATTTTTCTTCACTCTCACAATGAGGTTCACTATTAAATTATCAAGAACCATTAGAAGAAAATATTATTAGGCTGACATTTAACTTCCATCTCAGAGCAAATGGGATGTCTTTCTTTTTGTGCTTTGTTTTTTTTTTGTCCCTAATTGATTCGACATAGAACGATTCAATATTGACCTCACTCTTCACTATCTAGCCTCCCAATTTTTACATGTTCTCATTTTGAGACGTTAATGTTAATCACCCATTTAAATTATTAATCATTCTGGGTTGCTTCCACTTTGGTTTGACTGTCTAGGATTTTCTGGCTTTAAGGTACTTAGAATGACACATCAATGTTTTTACTGAAACTTACTTAGAGCTAAGTGTTCGTTGGCTTGAACTCAAACTTACATCAGCCTAAATTCAAATTCTCAAGTACTGTTTCCTCTCATTCCCTGAATGAGCTTTGGCAGACTTTCAGGCCTAAGAATGCAGATCTAGAAAAGGATGATCAAAGGCAACTCCAAGACATACCACGTAAATATCACCATTGGGGAGGGCATGGGAGGAAATGTCAGGAGACTGCTTGGAGAGGTGGGGGGAGGACTTTAATTTCTCCATACTGTAATAAAGTTTGAATCTTCATTCTTCCTTGCAGGCTGAGAAAAGGCCAGCAAATATTAGTAGGACAGCAACCAAAAAGATATACCCTCAAAGATGCAGTGGACATCAAGAAAGTTCATGCATGACCTGAAGGTTCAGAAATAATGGCAGGTTTCCTTATACTTGTTTCCTATGAAGATCTGGAGTCTCTACAAGTTAGGCATGAAACATGAAAAGGTTAGAGCCGTGTCTACGCAGTGTGATATCTGGTGAGATGGTAAGATTTCTTGCTATAACATTGACTAACACTTTTCCTGAGTCAAAATTATGGTTTAAATCCTGTTGCTTAGTGGAGTAAGCTGCAATAGAGTAGGCCCACTGAATCAGTGGAAATTTGGTGTTTCAATACCTATACAGGTTCGTTGATTCAGTGGGCCTACTCTAGTTTTTTAATTTAATTTAATTTAATAGTCATATTTATATATGCTGCCCACTCAGGCAGAACCCGACTCAGGGCGGCATTACAACAAGTTCTAAAAATACATAAAAACACTTTAAAAGACCCATATCTCACCCACTTTAAAAGACCCATATCCCACCCACCCAAGTTTTGACTTACAATGTTAATGTAAGTGACAATTAGAAGAGCCCAATATGAATCAATGGAAATTGTAGAAGAATTTATCAAACCCCACTGATTTAATGGGTCTACTCTAGAGTGACTTGCAACACTAAGCAACAAGAGTTCAGCCTATACAGTGTAATATATAGGTGACTGAGAATAGAATAGTGTAAATGGTCTTGGTGTCCTACAGTTTTGCATTTTTTGGAATAGTATCTTTGTTAGTTTGTGTTTCAGACATATCAGAGAATAAAGAAAACAAAAATGCTGTAGCACTTGAAAGACTAACTGTTATATTTCAATGTGAGCTTTCATGGATCTGATGGACTTGAATCCATAACAGCTCACGTTGAAATATAACAGCTAATCTTTAAAGTGCTACAGCATTTTTGTTTTGTTTTGTTTATTCTCTGATATCCCTACTGTTGATTATCTTTTCAAATTCATTCATTACTGCCTTTCCAAGTCTCGGACTCCTTCTGATTTCTTGGCTGCAGTCCCCATTTGGACTGGTGATTGACATCAATTTTATGTGTATACCGCATTTTCTCAGCCCAAAGGCAACTAAAAGCGGTTTAACAACAAAGTGCTTACAACACACAACAGCCGCAGAAGCAATAGAATAAATGTCAAAATACAAAAAAATGCTAAATATATATTAATACAAAAATACAGTAATATATAAAGCCTTTAACAATTGCAATTTCTGCATTGTCATCATTAAAGTTGTACATTTCTTCTGTATTCATGATTTTTGTCTTCATGTTCAACTACAGTCTGGCTTTCTGTGTTATATATTTTATCTACAGATTATGTGATAAAACACACCTTTGTCTGACACCTATATGAAGCATACTGATTATCTTTTCAAATGACACATAGATTATATAACTGCTGTTACTATATAAAGCATATAAACTAAAAAGCAGCCCTCTGAAACTCTTTGTTATGATTTGGTAACCAGCAGATACATGTGATATGATCTTAAGTGCCTTTTCCTTTTCAGCATCCAGCTTGAATATCACTCATTTCCCACTCCATATACAGTAACAGAAAAGCCTTTGTAACAACACATTGAACATCACTTTGCTTACATGGGAAATTAAAGCAATGGTCCTATAGTTACTGCACTCCTTGGCATCTCCTTTCTTGGGGATTGGAATTCTTGGGGATTGGGATTGCCATTATCTGGGCCATAGTTGTGTTGCCCCCCCCCTTTTTTTTGCCATATTCTTGTTAGGATTTTGACAAGTTCAGTCTCTATGTCTTAAAGATGTTCTATTATTAGCAATAGCAATAAAATTTACACTTAAATACTGCACTCTCTGTGCAGTTCACAATTTAATTATCATTTTGCCCCCAACATGCTGGGTACTCATTTTACTGAGCTTGGATGAGTAGAAAGCTGAATCAACCTTGGCTGATCAGAACTGAACTCAGTTCAGGAGCAGATTTTTTGTTGTAGTACTGCAGCTTAACCACTGCACTATAGGGGCTCTAATTGATATTCCATCTACCCTTAGTGATTATTTTTTTCATAGTCCTTTCAGAGCAGCTTTCACTTCACTTTCTAGTGTTGCAGGTTCTTCATCATATGATTTCTCTTCAAAAGAGTCTGCCATCCTTTTATCTCTCCAATATAATGTTTTCACCTTCTCTTTATTTTCTTCTGGTCAGATAGTGTATTTTTCTGTTGGTCTTTCAACATTCTTATCAACATTTCCCTTTGATTTCTTGGATCATCCTCTGTTTTATTCCTTTTTAAAGCCTTCCAAATCTCCCATTTATACATACAAGCTTCCTGGGTGACCTTGAGCTAACTACTGTACTATCTTTCAGATGAACCAATCACACAGGATAGCGGTTGTGAGAATAAAATGCAAGAAGAGCTGGGGAGTAGTTTCATTTTGAAGACATATTTATCTAGCAAGGCTTATGATGATCTATTGCCTCCATGACAGTTTGTTATCTATTAGATTTGTCCTCGGTACCTAAGATTTGAGAGTGCCTGTTTCCTTATTTCAAACCTGCTTGCAAAGCAAGCTGTGGTATTTCCTGTGCAGATATTTCTTTACACAACTTTTCCTATAGTTCTTTTTAGCAAATGAGTTTTCAGTTTTGTATTTATTGTTTATTGACAAGCATGAAGAAATATTTCCTGAGGCAAAGCTGAAAATGGATTTCTGCTAACTCTATCTTAGCCAAATGTGAGTGTCATTGCTATGATGTTAATCTGTGATACTAATCAGCTGATATTCTATCCAAGAATTTTTTTATTTTCAGTTCCTGAAATGTTGATGTCTACAGAGAGAGAAAGAGAGAATGCTAAAATCTATACGATTTTTTGTGATTTATATCCAGATGTAGATTAAATGGATATCAGCTCAGGCATACCTTGGTAATGGTAACCTTGTGTTGCCGGCTAATCACAGCAGCTCTCCTGGTGTCTTAGTAGTTAAGATGCTGAGCTGGAGACTGGAAGGTTGGGTTGCAATACCTGAGAGCTGCACTTGTGGACATGAAAGGAACCTTATTCAGGCGTCCCTTAAGCAGAGTTTCTCCATTAAAAAAAAAATCCTTTCAACCCTGAGTAATCTTGATGTTGCTGCTGCTGCTGCTGCTGCTGCTGCTGATGATGATGATGATGATTATTATTATTATTACAGTAAATCCCCCAGGTTATGATGGAGGTCTGTTCCAACAGCCTCCGTTGTAACCCCAAAAAATTGTATACCAAAACATCCATTGGGATGCATTGAAAAATAAAAGAATGGTTCTGAATTGATCATTGTAAACCAAAAAAGTATATTAAAAATTTGTAAACTGGGAAGGCATTTCTCTAGGATTTGCAGTTGTAAACCGCAGCAAACTTAAACCCAGGCATTTCTCTAGGATTTGCAGTTGTAAACCGCAGCAAACTTAAACCCAGGGAGTAAATTTTTTTTCCCTTTAAAATGTGTATAAAAACAGAGTGTGCTTTATGTTCTGAACTTCTGATGCTTCTTATATGCCGCCAAATAGTAAAGGTCATCCTTGCTCGAAAGCCAGTCGTATCCGACTCTCTAGGGTTCAGTGCTCATCTCTGTTTCAAAGCTGAAGAGCCAGCATTGTCTGTTTCTGCAGACATTTCTGTGGTCATGTGTCAGGCATAACTAGACACCGGAGTGCACGGAATGCTGTTACCTTCCCACCGAAGTTGTCCCTATCTATCTACTTGCAATTTTGTGCTTTAGAACTGCTAGGTTGGCAGGAGCTGGGACAAAGACGGGAGCTCATTCCATCCTGCAGTACTCGGGAATCGAACTGCTGACCTTCCGCCTCCCAGTCAGCATCTTAGCCACTTGAGCCACTGCAGTCCTTATGCCAGCAAATAGAGTAATTGAAAGTTATAGTCTCTATGCCGAGGAACCAAATAAATCTTTCAACCTTAAATTATAGCAAATGTTGTCACTAACTCTGCATAGCCGCAACTGGCGCTGGAGGGGGGAGGGTTTAGGTTTTCACAGTTGTCTTTCTTGACAACTGAATTTCTTTATGTTGGGGTACAAGAGGTGGCAATGCCGAAGCCTGGGTTCTCTAGCAATGTTGCCCATTCCTTGAGTTTTTAAACAATGATTTAGTAAAATGAATTTGTTTAAGAAAAAGAAAATTATATTGCATTATAGGCATTCCACTTCCCAAGGACAAATAAAAGGAAATACTATTCTGCTATGTGGGTGTATGGTTAATTAAAGAAAAGTTCCATCCAAACACATAACAGATGTGGCTGTTTTTAGCTCCTTACTAATCAGTCTCAGCATCTAATTATGCTGACATCAGATCATTTAGGATGTTCTCCTAATGAAGCATGGATCAAATGAGTACAAGACAAATCCACAAAGATTTATGAGACACGATGACAATGTAAGAAATATATGCACACCTCCAAGTACCACAAATAGCTTGTGATTGTTCATTCTGCTAAGAAATATGAAATAGTGAAGATGTACAGTACAAGGATTTTGTTCAAGGATATCAAATGCCAAAATATGGTGTCCCACAAACACACACACTTCCATGTGCAAAAGATGCAGCAGTGAATCTTTTCCAACCACAGTAAAATAGTTTCAGACCTTTTTAGCTTAGAAAAACAATGAGGAACTCTAGTGCATGATAGATATGCAACTAAATTATGCACGGTGGAGAAATTGGATAGGGTGACAGGTAACTGTTCACTGCAGCTGGATTAGAATTCTCAAGGAATAGGCTTAGTCAGTACATCACCTTTACCTGTACAAATGCCACCACTGAGACCAGGTCATTCAGGTTAAGGGATAAATCTAGGAGAGCATCCTTGCTATTTACCTGAGTTTTCAAGGGAAGTATAATCTCCTCCACCTTACATTGATTCCCTATTATTTCATTAGCTTTTCAATTAACCAGAAGCACCTCTGTCTTATCTGAATGATCATCCAGCCCATTACCTCTTTCATCCAGTCCATTAGTAAGCCCAGATGTTCATTTAGTACTGAAGCGGCTGCTCTGGAATCAGATGGACTGAGAAACAGAGTTGAGTGTCATCTGTTTACTAATGACACCGAATCCCAGAACTTCAGACAACCTCTCCCAGTGATTTTATATATTAAATAGTATGGGAGACAGACCCCACAGGTGAGTGGCCAGGGTATCAAACTGGAGCCCCATCAACACTATCCCTCCATAAAAGACCAGAGCCATTGCAAAACAGGAACTCCAAGTTCCATCCTAGAGAGACAATCCAGATGAATACCATGATTGATGGTTTTGAAAGATATTGAGTGGTCCAGCAAAACCTACTGGGATACACTTCCCCATCTGGTTCCCAGCACAGTTTGAGTAGCAAAGTGACCGCTACCTTGTAATATTTGGTTGGCCCTTTTCCACCCTTCCTCTCATAAAAATGCATTCCTCCAACAGCAACCTTAAAATAAAATTAATGAATCTGCAAATCATTGGAAATGGGCAGGGAGCCAAGCTGCTCCAACTGCTAATATAATCCTTGGTAAAGAATAAGGGTGGGATCACAATGACAATTACTGGGGGAGTTAAATGCAGGTGCAGAGAAGCAACTACAGTATGTTCTGCATTGAAGCAAAAAACTTTGAACTCCCAGTCTAAGTGGTTTATAGACTTAGTGATTCTATAGATATAAAATCTCAGTTGACCACTCCAATAGACAGCTCATCCTCTAGTCCAGTGCTGGAGAATCTTGGCACTCCAGGTGTTCTGGAACTTCAGTTCTTAGAAACCCTGATCAGCAGGAGTGCTGACATGGGCTCAGGGCCATAGCCAAGATTCTAGATTTGGGCGGATAAAAAAATGTTCAGGCGGGCCAAAAAAAAAATTCATGAGGGGCAACAATGTCATACTCATATATATAACATTGGCATCATGAGGTGGGTTAGGGAGTGGACTGTTAGTTCAGGAGAGTTTTCACACATCCCAGCCCCCCTGGCTACAGCCCTGCTTGGGCTTCTGATAATTGAAGTCCAAGAACACCTGGAGTACCAAGGTTCGCCATCACTGCTCTAGTCTACAAGATGTGGCCCTGCAGAGTTTCTCAACCTTGGGTTCCCAGGGGTTTTTGGACTTCAATTCCCAGAAGCCCAAATCGGCACACCTACTCAGTGAGGCTTCTGGGATTTGAAGTATGAGAACATCTAGGGGCCAAAGGTTGAAAAACCCTTCCGCTATGCAACTCCTTGTGCAAATCAAACTGCTATGCCAAGTGGGTACTTAGCCTCACACTTTGTGTGAAGCAAAGGCACTACGACTGGCAATGTGCCTGGCTGAAAAGGCTTGCAGGAGGAAAAGCCACAATCACACTGTTAGAAATCCCAGGTGATGCAGCTGACAATTTCTCTCTCCCATCAATCAGAGATTTTAAAAAACTTCTAAAAATTTGGAGGCTAGAGGGAGCCTCCCCCATTTACTTCTGTTTTTATTGGTCTGCAAAAGTATTTACTGCTTCTTTATTTTCCATATATTTTTCAAGATTTTTGCCTCCAGATTCCTTTGTTGTCATTTCCATTCCCACTCATCTATTTAACTAGAAAGAATATAATATGAAGATAATTATTTTATTTCCTTGCCTCCATTTATTTTCAAATATTTTGCCTTTTTAAAAAAATATGCTTTATAAATAAAATTATTTGTGGAAAAGGTTTAATTAGAATTGGCTTTTCTTCCTTTTCCACAAAAAAAAAGTCTATCTCACAAATGGGCTTATCAATAAGCAACAGTGCTTTTCTTGACAAAAACACTTCTTTTGAAGAAGCTGCTCTGCAGAAAAGAAAAAAAAGAGCACATCAAACCAAATATTTCCTCTGAGTCCAGCTGTTACATAAGGACTTTTTCAATAATATATTATATTAGTATAGGACTTACTTTTGAATTTGCCATTTTCCACAGCTATTCCCTTATCAACACAAACCTCTCCAAGGTTGTATGGCATGCAATAAATAGTCTGTGTGCTTCCTTTTCTTTTGTTTAACTTCAAGGTTATCCCAAACTCCCTAGAACTTTAAAGGGCACTAAGGGTATGACTAGATAGCTCATCGTCTAGCTATGGAGGGGGTTGGTGTGGGCTAAATTTGATCGCTTAAAGTTAGGCAGAGGTCTGGTATGCCATTTGGTGTGATCCCTGATACTACATGGCATATACAACTCAAGCAACTCTATATGGTCCACCTCCTTTAAGATGAGATAAAAAGAAAAGAAAGCCCTGTCCTGTCTTCTCCTGCTTCCAAGAGGAAGCCTTCATATATTTTTAAAATCTAAAATGTATACCAAATCAGCACTGCCTTAACTGGCTTAAAAAATGAAGACTTTGCTTCCTCCCTGTGTCCCTCCACAGAGTATCACAGGAAAGAAGTTTTTAATTTCCCAATATCACCAAGTGACTCAGCTATCTGTTTAAGCTTCTAATTACTGTATATTGGGAAATCAAAACAACAAACCTCACTTTGGTTCAATCCCAAAGGTCACACATGCTGTCAACAAACCAAAATGGAGCAATCCTACTGTACCTGCAACTTAAAAAGAGTATCATGACAGGGATACATAAATCTATGGTTCTGAATGTAGATAGGTTGGTTTATTCTAGGGATTATAGCATCTGATCACCAACAAAAGGAACAAATCAACCTGTCCCCACAGTAAGACAAACAATGGACCAAATGCCCATTGGGTCACTTCCTAAAACAGAGAAGAACTTCAGGCCAAGCCCTGATGCCTTCTAAAATGTTGCCAATCTGAGCCAGTTGTTTTTTGTTTTGTTTTTTGAGGAAGACATTATGCTCTATTTTATTTATTCATATATCTATCTATATATATATATATATATATATATATATATATATATATATATATATATATCTATATATATATATATATATATATATATATATATATATATATATATATATATATATATATATATATCTATATATCTATATATATATATATATATATATACACACACACACACACATACATAGATATAGATATATAGATATATAGAGAGAGATACACTAGCATGTTATTAATTTTGTTTTGCTTTTTGGGTTTTTTTTTGTTTTTGAGTTAAAAATCAACAGAGGATGCTATAATTTTTTTATTTTATTTATGTAACATATGTTTGTTATTTGTGTAAACTTTTGATGTATTGTTATTGGTTGACTTGTTTTTACTCTTGTGGCCTCTAGGTGGGGCTTTATTGTTTTTTAGTTGTTTTTACTATTCCGCCCTGTAGGTGGAGTTGTTAGTGGTTTTTGTTTTAGTTTCATGTGTTTTTTTCTCTCTCCTGGCCTCTAGGTGGGGCTTCTTCCAGTAAGTAGTCTTTGTTTCTACATTTCTGTTCGGATCTCATGGAGGAAGGACGTGCTGGTGAGTTCTCTGGTTTTCTCTCTTCTGGGGTTTTTCTTTGTTTCGTTTTTGTGGTGGTGGGCTGGGAGGTGTTTCTGTTTGTTCTTTTTTGTTTTGGTTGGGCTTTAGGTTTGTGTAATTGGTTTGTTTATTTCTGGTGTTGTTTATTTTTGTTATTTTGTTGTTGTTTATTTGTATTATTTGTGGTTGTTGTGTTGTTAGAGTTAGGTATTTACCTCCGGACCGGGTTCGGGCGAGTACAGGAGGCTTGGTACGGGATAGGATGGACGGGTGCAGAAATATATATATATAACAACCTCAAGGCAATTTGAATAAACCTCCCAAAACTCCTAGTTTTTGCTAGAGATGTTACAGAAGTAGTAACAGAAGAGATATTCATTCAATAGCTCTATTACTAGTAAACCCCACATTGGTACTCTACTTCCATAATATCTATATAAAAATGCTGCTGTAGTTTTGTAACGCTTTGTACTGCCAATACTAAACTTTCAAGTACCACCCACAATAATATAATGGGCATAGTAACTGAGATTTTAGTGTGGTAAGGTCATTGGAAAGTCAGTTTGGAAGTAAAGGTAAAGGTAAAGGTTTCCCTTGCTCGAAAGCCAGTCGTATCCGACTCTAGTGTGCAGTGCTCATCTCTGTTTCTAAGCCGAAGAGCCAGCGCTGTCTGCTTCTGCAGACATTTCCGTGGTCATGTGGCAGGCATGACTAGACACCGGAGCGCACGGAACGCTGTTACCTTCCCACCGAAGTGGTCCCTATTTATCTACTTGCAATTTCTTGCTTTCGAACTGCTAGGTTGGCAGGAGCTGGGATGAAGACGGGAGCTCATTTCCGTCCTGCAGTACTCAGGAATTGAACTGCTGACCTTCCGCTTCCCAGTCAGCGTCTTAGCGACTTGAGAAATTATTCTGGGTTGAAAGGATTTTTGCAGGAGAAACTCCACTCAGGGAATGCCCAAATGAGGCTCCTTTGATGTCCCCAATCCATCATTTAGCCATAGAACTCATTGAGTGAATTTAGGCCAGTCAGTCTTTCTGACATTCTTGATAAGGCTGTTACGAATATAAATGGTGAAAGATAATTAAGGTAAGATATAAATGTAGCTGAAAAGTAGGATATAAATCTAGCAAATTATTGGCAATCTCCACAAACCCAATCAGAAGACCCATGTGATAATCTCTCAAAGTTTATGTCAAAAGAGTGTGTAACATTTTTATTAATCTCTATCATAAAGTGAGTGATATGTTTTTGACCATAAGAACATAAGAAGAGCCTTGCTGGAACAGGCCACAGCCCATCCAGTCCAGCATTCTGTCTCACACAGTATCTCACCATTTGCTTCAGAGTATTCCCAAGCAGATGCCTTCACCTGCTTAGGATTCCCTGGAAATGGTATTGAGAGATATCCTGCCTATCTCTCCAACCCGGAGGTTGTCCTTAGGTATCCATAATTATAGCCATTGATACCCTTGTCCTCCATGAACTTGTCTAATCTTTTCTTAAAGCTGTCAAGACTGACAGCTGTCACCACTTCTTCCGGCAGGGAGTTCCATAGACCAGTGATCCTCTGGATGAAAAAGTACTTTCTCTTATTTGTTTGAGAACTAGCACCCAAAAGTTTCATGGAGTGTCCCCTAGTTCTAGTGTGGTGCGATAGGGAAAACAGTATTTCCTTATCTACTTTGTCCATGCCATGCATGATTTTATAAACTTCAATCAGGTCACCTCTTAGACGCTGTCGTTCATGAGAGAAGAGGCCCGACCATTGCAACATCAGATGGTAAGGAAGGTGTTCCAGTCCCCTAATCATTCTGGTTGCCCTCCTCTGCACTTTTTCCATCTCCATAATATCCTTCTGGAGGTATGGCGACCAGAACTGTACACAGTATTCCAGATGGGGCCTCACCATAGATTTATAAAGAGGCAAAATGACACTTGCTGACTTATTTTCTATACCCTTCCTAATGATCCCTAGCATTGAGTTTGCTTTTTTCACTGCTGAGCCACACTGGGTTGACACCTTCATTGAGCTGTCCACCAGGACACCAAGGTCCCTTTCCTGGTTTGTCGCAGAGAGTTCAGACCCCATCAGTTTATAAATGTAATTGGGGTTTTTTTGCCCCAACGTGCATCACTCTGCACTTACTAGTGTTGAAGCTCATTTGCCACTGTTTTGCCCACTCCCCCAGTGTCAAGAGATCCCTCTGGAGCTCTTCACAATCTCTCACAGTTTTCACTACCCTGTATAATTTAGTGTCATCAGCAAATTTGGCTACCTTGCTATTTACTCCTACTTCTAAATCATTTATGAAGAGGTTGAAAAGCAGGGGTCCCAGTACTGAACCATAGAGGACCACACTTTTTACTTCCCTCCACTTGGAGAAGTGTCCATTTAGTGCTACCCTCTGTTTCCTGTCCCTTAATTCCATGTCTGGCAAGTTTATTCAAGAGCCTTTGGTGTGGGACCTTGTCAAAAGCCTTCTGAAAGTCCAGATAAACAATGTCTACTGGATCCCCATTATTATTATTATTATTATTATTATTATTATTATTATTATTATTATTATTATTATTATTATTATTATTATTATTATTATTATTATTATTATTATTATTATTATTATTAATTGGATTTATACCCCGCTCCACTCAAGCACAAGGCTGACTCAGAGCGGCTATAACAATCAATACACATACAATTACAATATCATAATAATACATCTAATCGTAAACTAAATAAATAATCAAAAATCCACAATAATACAAAAGGCACAACATCAAAATATCATTAATCAATAGTTACAAAATTTAGATACAAGGTATAAAAGACAGCTATCAAATATCAAAAGCAATGCAGAACAAAAGCGGTGGAGAGGCAGGGAGGCAGCATCTATGGAAGGTCTTTTATGCCCTGCAGGGGGCTAGAGCAGATGTTTCTCATTCCCCCCAGTTTGCCAAATTGGGAGGATGGCTCCAAGCCTCAGCGTCCCACCTTAGAATCCTCTGAGCAAGCAGGCTCAAGGAGGTGGAGAGGCAGGGAGGCAGCATCTGCAGAAGGTCCTTTATGCCCTGCAGGGGGCTGGAGCAGGTGTTTCTCATTACCCCCAGTTTGCCAAACTGGGAGAATGGCTCCAAGCCTCAGCGTCCCACCTTTGAATCCTCCGAGCAGGCAGGCTCAAGG
Organism: Bradypodion ventrale; assembly: GCA_035047345.1. Lineage (NCBI taxonomy): Eukaryota > Metazoa > Chordata > Lepidosauria > Squamata > Chamaeleonidae > Bradypodion > Bradypodion ventrale. Next base: position 279,618,000 of record JAWDJE010000002.1, on the reverse strand, counting down.
AGGTGGAGTGGCAGGGAGGCAGCATCTGCGGAAGGTCCTTTATGCCCTGCAGGGGGCTGGAGCAGGTCTCATTCCCCCTAGTTTGCCAAACTGGGAGGATGGCTCCAAGCCTCAACGTCCCAGCTTCGAATCCTCTGAGCAGGAAGGTTCAAGGAGGCGAGGAGGCCTTATCCACATGCTTGTTGACACTCTCAAAAAATTCCAACAGATTAGTGAGGCATGATTTGCCCTTGCAAAAGCCATGTTGGCTCTCTTTTAGCAGCGCCTTCTCTTCTATGTGCCTATTAATTCTATCTTTTAGCATGGTTTCCATCACTTTACCTGAGACACATGTCAAACTGACTGGTTGGTAATTTTCTGGATCACCCCTGGATCCTTTTTTTGAAAATTGGTGTTACATTCGCCATATAGGTGTTGTGACGGGCATGGGGCGGTATGGCGGGTACCGTGGGGCAGGCCGCACTCGGGGAATGCGGGTCCAATGTTTAAGTGCTGTCCCTCATTCCAGCCCTGCAGGTACATCTCTGGGCCCTGAGCAGCAGATCCAGAGTGACCCCGCCCTTAGGCTGCTGCTGGTGAATGCCAGATCGGTCTGTAATAAGGCCCCCCCTGATCCAAGATTCTATCCAGGAGGGGCGGGCCGACCAGGCATGCATCACCGAAACCTGGCTGACACCTGAGGATGGAGTACCTCTTTTGGACATGTGACCAGCTGGGTTCGGTATTTGGCACCAGCCTAGAGGTGAGGGGAGGGGTGGTGGTGCCGCCATTGTTGCCAGGGAGTCTTTGGGACTTGCTAGGGCCACTGCTCCACAAGTGTCTGGTTGTGAGGCCCTGCTTCTACGGTTGGGCCCCAAGGGTCAGTTGGGGATCTTACTCCTGTACCTGCCCCCTTGCAGGGTAAGGGATGCCCTGCCTGAGCTCCTTGAAGCCGCCTCGATGCTGGCGTTGGAGTTCCCGAGGCTTATGGTTCTGGGGGACTTCAATTTGCCATCATTGGGGATGGCTTCTGAGGTGGCAAGGGAGTTCATGGCTTCCATGGCAGCCATGGGCCTAACTCAGGTAGTTCGGGGTCCGACCAGGGGCAGTGGTCACATGCCAGACTTAGTTTTCTTGTCGGAGCAGTGGCAGAGTGATCTGAGATTACAGGATTTAGTCATCTCACCTGTGCCATGGTCAGATCACTATCTGGTGACTCTTGACTTTCTGGGGGCGACGCTTCATGGTAGGGAGGCAGGGCCTATTAAAATGGCCCGTCCTCGGCGACTAATGGATCCAGATGGATTCCAGAGGGAACTGGGGGATGTTCCTCTGGATCGGCTACATGATTCACCCGAGGCACTTGTCGACCTGTGGAACAGGATGGCAACAGCAACCTTGGATGAAATTGTGCCACTGCGGCCTCTCTGTGCCCATGGGGTTAGGTCATCCCCGTGGTTCTCGGATGAACTGCGGGAACTCAAATGGGCAAAGAGACGCCTAGAGCACCGCTGGGTGAAGACCCAGGATGACTCCGATTGGACACTAGCTAGAGCTGCTATTAGGGCCTACCTAGTGGCGATGGGGGTGGTGAGGCGGCAATACTTCACCACCCTTATTGCCTCCGCTGATAATCGCCCAGCTGCTCTGTTCCGGTTAACCAGGTCCCTCCTCGGTAGGGGGAGATCGGTGCCCGGTTGGCAGGGTTTGGCTGAGGACTTTGCTGACCATCTGGTGGAGAAAATCGATCGGATTCGTGCAGGGCTGAATCCCGGCGTGGATGGGGAGGGTCGGGGGGGGGGGCACCGGAGCACAGTCTTGCTGTACGATCTGGGATCGGTTTGATCCTGTTGTCCCTGATGAAGTGGACAGGCTCCTTGCAGCTGTGCATGCCACTACATGTCCTTTGGACCCCTGTCCCACCTGGTTGGTGAAAGCCTCCAAGGTGGTGACAGGTGGCTGGGTCGGGGCGATAATAAATGCATCATTACGGGAGGGGGTATTTCCTGCACTGCTAAAACATGCTTTGGTGTGCCCCCACCTGAAGAAAATATCCCTTGACCCAGCTGTCCTTAACAACTACAGGCCGGTTTCCAACCTGCCCTTTCTGGGTAAGGTTTTGGAGAAGGCGGCGGCGCGCCAGCTGCAGAGTGTCCTGGAGGAAGCGGATTATCTAGACCCCTTTCAATCAGGATTCAGGCCCGGGTATGGTACGGAGATGGCATTGGTCGCACTGATGGATGATCTCTGGCGGGAGCGGGACAGGGGTTATCCATCCATCCTTGCTCTTCTTGACCTCTAAGCGGCCTTTGATACCATCGACCACGGTATCCTTCTGGAACGGCTCAAGGGACTGGAGATCCAGGGCACCGTGTTGTCCTGGTTTTCCTCTTTTCTGGAGGGCCGTACCCAGTCGGTGTGGTTAGAGAGTGAGAGGTCCAGCCCTAGGCTCCTCAAGTATGGGGTGCCTCAGGGCTCGGTGCTCTCTCCTCTCCTATTTAACATCTACATGAAGCCACTGGGTGAGATCATTCGTTCCCACGGGGTGCTGTACCATCAGTACGCGGATGACACTCAGTTGTACATCTCGGCCCGTGGGGACCCTGGTGATGCCATTGAAATCCTATCCGGATGGCTGGAGGCCATTGGGGTCTGGATGGGGGCCAATGGGCTTCGGCTGAATCCCAGCAAGACAGAGTGGCTGTGGATTAGAGGCCCCGTGTTATCCAGGGAGTTACCATCTTTGGTACTGGATGGGGCTGTTTTGCCCCAGACAGACCCGGTGCGCAACCTGGGGGTCCTTCTGGACTCCTGGCTGCTGCTAGAAGAACAGGTAGTGGCTGTGGTCAGGAGGGCTTTTGCCCAACTTCGGGTGATTCGCCAGTTGCGCACGCTCCTGGACCGGGACTCCTTGCTTATGGTCACTCACGCTCTAGTCACTTCCCGACTAGATTACTGTAATGCGCTCTACATGAGGCTGCCCTTGACGACCATTTGGAGGCTGCAGCTGGTCCAGAATGCGGCAGCCTGGGTGGTGATGGGGTGCGGACGATATGCCCGCGCCTCACTGCTACTTCGGGAGCTGCACTGGTTACCAGTTTGTCTCCGCGTGCAATTCAAGGTGCTAGTTTTTACCTTTAAAGCCCTTTATGGCAGTGGGCCAGGATACCTTAGAGACCGCATCGTCCCAAGAGTGTCTGCCCGTCCAACCAGAGCGGACCGGAGGGCCTCTCTAATAGTGCCATCAACTAGGGGAGCACACCTATCCAGCACCCGAAGGATGGCCTTCTCCGTGTCCGCACCAACCCTCTGGAACCTCCTGCCAACAGATCTAAGACTTGAAAGAGAATTGCTGCCCTTCAGGAGAGGATTGAAGACCTGGCTGGCAGGGCAGGTGTGGGGCCCGAATGGAACACGGTCCCCGCCTGCTGGCTTATGTAAACAATTAAGAACTCTCTCTTCTTCTTTTGATAGTGGGTGGGATGGGTGGGTGGGATATGGGTCTTTTAAAGTGGGTGGGAAATGGGTCTTTTAAAGTGGGTGGGAAATGGGTCTTTTAAAGTGGGTGGGATATGGGTCTTTTAAAGTGTTTTAAAGTGTTTTTAGAACTTGTTGTAATGCTGCCCTGAGTCGGGTTCTGCCTGAGTGGGCGGCATATATAAATATGACTATTAAATTAAATTAAATTAAATTAAATTAAATTAAATTAAAATCTTCCAGTCATTAGGCACAAAGCCTGATTTGAGGAAAAGTTTATATATTTTGGCTAGGAGATCAGCAATTTCATCATTAAGTTCCCTGAGAACTTGTGGATGGATGCCATCCAGTCCTGGTGATTTGTTAGCATTTAGTTTAACAAGACATGCAAGGACCTCCTCCTTGGTTGTTTCTGGCTTAATTCTTCGTTTTCCCTTCCTACGAAGATGCAAACAACTATTCTCTCTCTTCATTGGTCTTCTGGGAAGATATGAATCATTACTGCCAGAAATTTGGACTGATAAGTGGGAGAGGGAAGTATAAGAGAAGCCCAATGCCACATGGAATTAGGGTGAGAGCTGCAGGTTGCTTTCCCCCGTCTGGATATTTTTTTTCCAGAATTGGTTTCAGGTGCCAAATATGTCCTCTTTACTGTAACAAAGGATGTCTGTCATTCACTTTTTCTTTCTTCTTCCAAGTACATTCCACAACAACCTCTCAGGTCTTCAGCCACGAAGTCCGTCTACATCCAAGGCATCTCTTCCCAAAGATCTTCCCTTGCATAATGAGTTGGAGTATTCTGTACTTCATGTTGTTCCTCATGATATGGCCAAGGTATTGGAGCTTTCTTTGTTTAATGGTCTTAAACAGTTCCTGTTCTTTATCCATCCAACACAACACTTCTACATTAGTCACATGGTCAACCCATGATATCCTTAGCAGCCATCTGTAGATCCACATTTCAAAAGCTTTGATTTTCTTTTCAGATGCTTTAGTCAATGTCCAAACTTTAACTCCATAACATCTAACTATTCAGATCTTTGTAGCGAGAGTTAAATCTCTCCTGCATAACAAGTGTCACATCTTTTTGAAGGTGGATCTTGCTTTTTCTATTTGTATTTTAATTTCTACCTCGGGAACCCACTTTTCATTTAACATACTACACAAATAGACAATTTTAGCCACTCTTTCAATTTCTTCTATTCCTGCCATTAGCTTGCCATCACTTGGTGCTTTTACTTCCAAAAGATCCAAATGGCTTCCCTATGTATCTCAAGTTTACTTTTGTTTTATTGACTACACTAAGGCATTTGACTGTGTGGACCACAACAAGATGTGGCAAGTAATTAAAGAGATGGGAATACCAGAGCACCTCATATGCCTCCTGAGAAATCTGTACATGAACCAAGAAGCAACAGTTAGGACAGAACACGGAATGACAGAGTGGTTTGGAATAGGAAAAGGAGTAAGACAAGGCTGCATTTTATCACCCTGCTTATTCAATCTATACACAGAGCACATAATGCACAATGCAGGGATGGAGGAATCACAATATGGGATTAAAATTGCTGGGAGAAACATCAACAATCTGAGATATGCAGATGACACCACCCTAATGGCAGAAAGTGAGGAAGACCTAAAGAATCTCTTGATTGGGCTGAAGGAGGAGAGTGCAAAAGCTGGCTTGAGACTCAATATCAAGAAAACCAAGATAATGGCAACAGGTCCGATCAGTTCCTGGAAAATAGATGGGGAAGAAGTAGAAGCAGTGACAGATTTTACATTCTTAGGATCAAAGATCACTGCAGATGGGGATTGCAGCCATGAAATAAAAAGGCGACTGATTCTTGGGAGACAAGCGATGAGAAACCTGGGGAACATAGTGAAAAACAGAGACATCACATTGCAAACAAAAATTAGAATAGTCAAAGCAATGGTATTCCCAGTGGTAATGTACGGATGCGAGAGCTGGACAATAAGGAAAGCTGAACGCAGAAGAATAGATGCCTTTGAAATGTGGTGTTGGAGGAGAGTTTTGAGAGTCCCCTGGACAGCGAGGAGAACAAATAGGTCAATCTTAGAAGAAATCAACCCTGACTGCGCATTGGAAGGTCTAATAGTAAAGACGAAGCTAATGAAAGCGCGGTGCCAAAATGGCCGCCATGCTCTTTGCAGCCCCCCACCCCCACCCGGACTCAGACATCCGGGTGAGTTAGGGGGCGTGGCCACCCCTCTATAAAAGGGGTGGCCACGAGGCAGCCGAGCTGCCATTTTAGAAATGTGACGGAGCGGAGAAGTTTTCTCTGCCGCGCTTCTGCTTCTTCGCCCTTCGTACCTTTGCCTTTGAACAGAGTTTGCTCCTCTTCATTACTGCGGTACTCAGGGCACAGGAACTGATCCCTGGCCAGGGATCCGTCGCTTCTTTGGGAGCCATGGCTCCCAAGCGCAAGGCCCCGGCGGTCAAGCCGCGGCTGAGGGGAAGGGCTTTCCCGCCCCCTCCCTCTACCAGGGGGCAGCCATCGGGTCGGAGGACTCGGGCTGCACACACACCCCCAGCTGGGCAGCGGGACGGCCTTGCCCGCCACTGCCAGTGGGGCCAAGCAGGCTTCCACTGGTCAGCCCGGCACAGGCCTCCAGGCTTGGCCAGCTCAGGCTGGCTCCTCGGGCATCCCTGCCCCTGGGCGGGATTTCTTTGGTTCAGGACAGGATGGCCCACTCGGACTTGGTGGCAGTTTCCGCCCCACCATTCCTCCGGCCCCCCATGGGCCGGAGTTTTGGGCATGGCCCTACTCAGGCCCTGGATCCCCATTTAGGTTTCCCGCTCAGCAACTGGCCTCAGGGCTATCTGGCCCATCCGGCCCACCCGGCCCACCTTATACTGGGGGCTCGGAGACTGTCGATGCCCTTCTTGCACGTATTTCGGTGCTAGAGGCTTCACTGGGCATTGCCCAACCACCTCCCGAAGGGGGTTTGACTGCTGCTTCGATCACGGCCCCTTCGTCGGTCTCAGACACGTCGGCCATGACTCTCCAGCGGGCCGCCAACAGGGTCAAGCTGCTTGAGGCTGTCAGGTCAGCCCAAGCTGGCGCCTCGCAGCTCCCCGCACGTTCGAATCTGCCGGTGGGGAGCAGTCAGGTGTGGCCCCAGAGCTCGATGCCTGTCGCGAGCTCCGACGCCCGCCGTGGGCCGGAACCCCCAGTGGGGGCAGCTCACGGGGGTGCGACTAGTGAGTATCCGGTTCAATTTAGTGCACCGACACTGTCCAGTTACACTGGGGGGGTACAGTGGCCATGGCCACGCCAGGTTACTGTGGGTGGGCAGTTGCTTCCACACTGCCCTGTTAATTCCTGGTTACCAAATGGCCCCTCGGTTAGGACAGGGGTGTCCACCCCCGGGGGTATGCCAAGCATCGCAGGGGCTATTCAGGGCCCTCTGCGCATACCCTTCATTCAACAGGTGCCGACGGCGGCTCTGCCGACGGCTGGTTATTCCCTCCCCCTGGGTGATCATCTTTCACAGGCTACTAGGGATAAGATTTGGAGAGGGGAGTACATTGATATTTTTTCCCTCCTGAATCGTGAGCCCACTAAGGAGGAGAGGGAGGGACAGGATGACCGGGACAAAGAATTGTCCCGTCGTCGTAAGCCACCGCGTCCCTGGGCCAATTGGTTGCCGGCATATCTTATATATATGGCGGTGTACCTTAGGGCCCGGCCTGATTTGGCTATTCCTATGGTGCAATATCTCGACAATATTTATAGGGCGATGGTTGACTTTCCTGGCCCATTGTGGTTGGCTTACGATGAGGAATTTAGGATGAGGGTGGCCCTACATCCTGAGATGAGGTGGGATGAGCCCTGCCAGCAATTGTGGCTCTTGTATATGACTCCCACATGTCCGGCGCCTGGTGATAGGTACCATTGTGGCCATGCCGTGCAGCGGGCGGCTGTGACGCAGGTTCCCCACCAGCCGGCGGGGCAGGGGGTTCCAGCCCGCCTGCTGTGTTGGAGCTTCTCAGCTAGCGGCGTGTGCAACAAGCGTCAGTGTCGTGTCCGGCACGAGTGTCCCTCTTGCTCTGGCCCTCACGCCGCCTCTGCGTGCCCGCGGGCTGGTGGGTCATGAGGCAGAGGTAGGGGTGGGCAGGGGGCAGTCAGAGCTCCCTCTGACAGTGCTGGCCAAGCAAAAGGCCCCCTCTCCAATTAATATTCCCATGTTAGGACAATGGCTTTCCACTTATCCTAGACGGGATGATGCGAGGTACCTGCTTGAAGGCTTCCAGTTTGGCTTTCATATACCATTTAGGGGTGTTCGGGGACCGCAGGATGCCCCGAACTTACTTTCCCTAAAGGGCAATGAGGAGGTCACTGCACAAAGCATAACTAAGGAGTTGCATGCTATGAGAGTTGCAGGGCCCTTTAATGAATCACCATTCCCTAACTTGAAGGTCTCCCCTCTGGGGCTAGTCCCAAAAAAGACCCCAGGTGAATTTCGCCTAATCCACCATCTTTCCTACCCTGCGGGTTCCTCGGTCAATGATGCTATTCCTGATGACCTTTGCTCAGTCAGGTATACGTCGTTTGATCAGGCCCTACAGATGGTACGCGCCTGTGGTCCCGGGGCCCTCCTGGCAAAGTGTGATATTAAATCGGCATTCCGATTACTGCCAGTGCACTCCAAGGACTTTGAGCTCTTGGGTTTCCGTTTTAGGGGAAAATTCTATGTAGATTAGGCCATGCCTTTTGGCTGCTCTATTTCATGTTCGGCATTCGAACGATTTAGCACTTTCCTTCAATGGGCCTTTGTTCGAAGGTCAGGGTCCCCGTCTGTAGCCCATTACCTCGATGACTTTTTGTTCGGGGGTGAACGGGGCTCGGACACGTGTACAGTCGGATGCCTCTGGCTCTCTGGGTTATGGGATCTATTTCGAAGAGAGGTGGGCATATGGCCGATGGCCTCACACATGGCAGGGCATGGATCGCCTCCGCGATCTTACTTTCCTGGAATTTTTTCCTATTTTGGGGGCACTAATGCTATGGGGCGATAAGTGGGCCAACTCAGTGGTCCATTTTTGGTGTGACAATGCTGCAGTGGTGCACATTGTTAACTCTCAGATGTCCAAATCCCCTAGGGTCATGGCATTGGTCCGTCAATTTGTCTTGAGAAGCCTACGTCTTAATGTGCTGTTCAAGGCCAGACATGTACCAGGCATTAATAATGATATTGCTGATGCTTTATCCCGCCTGCAGATCTCCCCGTTCCGAGCCTTGGCTCCCGAAGCAGAGGAATTCCCCTCGCCACTCCCGGCCGAGATTTGGACATTTGGCGAGGAGAGGTGAACCGGGCAATCGGCATGTCTTTGGCACCTCGCACGCATCAGGCGTATCAACATGCTTTCATACAATTTAGAACCTTTTGTGGGCAACTACGGTTACCCGAAGTGTGGCCAATACCTGTGGACCAGATTTTGCAATACATGCTTTATCTTCACGGTCATGGGCTGGCCACCCATATTATAGCCTCTAGGCTTTCGACACTGGCATTTATGGCCAAGGTGCGGGGCTTCGCTGACTGCGTGAATGATTTCCGCATACATCATGTTTTGGAAGGGTGGACACGTGAACGTGGCCACCGCCAGGACACACGTCACCTGATTTCACCAGAGGTTCTTACCCACCTTGCACGAGGCTGGCATAACTTATGCTATGATAGGTATGAGGTGGCTCTTTTTCATGCAGCTACCACTATAGCCTTCTTTGGAGCGCTCCGCATCAGTGAGTTGGTACCACTGTCTAAGGCGGATGCGTCTCGTACGGCACTGGAACTCGACGATGTCTATGTTACACAAGAGTGGGCTCAGTTGAGGATACGGTCCTCAAAGATTGATCAGCAAGGCGTAGGCAGTGGAGTTATACTGCTACGATGTTCCATTGAAGACATCTGTCTGGTTAGTGCCCTACATGAGTTTTTGGCAGTGCGTGGTACGCACCCTGGCCTGTTTTTCTGCCACCAGGATGGGTCTCCCCTTACTAAATTCCAGTTTTGGAGGGTGACCGGCATGGCACTTACCAGTGTGGGCCTCCCTGGGGCTCATTATGGCACCCATTCATTTAGGATAGGTGCTGCTTCTACTGCGGCTGCGTTTGGGTACTCTGAGGCTGATATATGCAGGATGGGCAGGTGGGGATCCATGCACTTTGCATTGTACGTACGCCCCCTCCATGTATGAGTACCAGTTATGTCATTATTCTTTTTTCCCTTCTTTTACAGACCCTGTGTGTCCCCGCACACCGGTGGCAGTATGGCTGGTGGGCCACAGTTACATGCACTGGGCAGCGCAGTATGCTGCGGCAACAGAGTGGGGACCCCATCTCGGGCTACGTGCAACCGCACGTTTGCAATGGTACGGTAAAGCACAGTATGAAATGGCGGGAACTGTTGCCATTCCTGTTTTCCATCAGGGATGCTGGACCGCCTGATGTCCTCATCCTGCATCTTGGTGGCAATGACCTTGCACAGGTCACTGGCCTCTCTTTAAAGTTCACGGTTTGCAGGGACCTAGCCTATTTGCATTACGTATGGCCGTCCACGCGGCTGCTATGGTCGGACATGGTGCCGCGACATACTTACATAGGAGGTGTTGACCTCCGTGCCCTTGACCGCGCTCTCCGCTCGGTGAACAGGGCTGTTGCCCAGTTCCTGGCAGACAAGGGCTTGGGGACAGCCATCTGGCACCCTAGGATAGGCTTGCAGGATTATGATCTCTATGCAGGAAATGGGGTCCACTTGTCAGCCAGAGGTATGACCCTCTTTCTTGAGGATATGCAAGCAGGCCTGGTGACCGAGCTGACGGTCTGGGGGGGGGGCGGTGAGTCATCATGGACGCCTCCCCGTGTGGCAGGTAGCACTGGTAAGGTAAAGATTTATGACCCATAGGTATCCGGCAGGTTCGCAATTGACTGGCCAACACGTAGACAGGTACAGGGGAAATAGGTTTGGCCGGTCAAGGGCGAACCAGGCAAGGGGTGATGGCAGGAGCTTTACAGCCTGCATCACCTTGATATTTAATGGATACACGTCATAGGGTGGGGTCAGTAGATAGTTTATTGACTCCGGTCAACAATTTGTTTGTGTCAACAAACAAATTGATACAAATAGTTACATGTAGCCAATTGCCATTGGCATTTTGGGAGGAACCTTACCAGTGTTACTGCGGCCTGCTTGCCTTAAAGAATTACAATTGGGTGATTACACCAATTGAAAGTTATAATTCGGACTAGGGCATTATTCAATAAAAGTGTCCCGATGCCTTTATCCATATACCGGTGTCTGAGTCTTTCTTTGGGGGGTGCGCCTGCAAAGTACTTTGGACATCAAATGAGAAGGGAGGATTCACTTGAGAAGGCCTTGATGTTGGGAAAGGTGGAGGGCAAAAGAAGAAGGGGGAGGCCAAAGATGAGATGGTTAGATGGTATTGTAGACACAATGGGCACAGAACTGGGAGTGCTGAGGGGGATGGTGGAGGACAGAGGCGCCTGGAGAACAATGGTCCATAGGTCGCAAAAGGTCGGAATCGACTGTGCGACTGAACAACAACATGTATCTCAGGATCTCTCTTTCCAGAAGACTTGGAGGGCCAGCCTTACGTTGATTTTCTTGCTACAGGTGCATTGTATGCTGTGAGCACCTTCATTGGATCTCATCACCTTACTTGCCTATACCAATATGCCAGACAACAAAACATATGTTAATAAGAATTACCTGCAGCAGAATAATTAAAACTCTGGAGCATGCAAACTAACAAGCGCCACTCTGTTAGCAGCTCTGCTATTGACATTTTAACATTTGCAGTACATTCAAAGGAGTAAGGTCACAAAGGGGGTGGGGGTTACTTCCCCACTGCATAAGCACAACTCATTATGAGATTAGAGTAAAGCAAGCCATGCAGTGAGTTAAAATAAACATAGGACCTGTAGTTACAAGTGAATTTCACTTACTCATGTTTGGCTAGTAATTAATGCCTGCTCTCTAGGCAAGAGCTTTTAAAATATAGTAAAATCAGTGCCTTTTATTTGACACTGCTATTGATTTTATGCTGGGCTTCTGCTTCACCTGCTAATGAAGCTCAGGACAGTCAAGTGAGACATGGTTGCTAGGGAAGATGCTGTTGCAATGAGATTTCGGGTGCCTAAGAGAGCTCCCAGGGAGAGGAGAGGTGAGGCAAAAGGAGAAGAAGGAGTGCAGTGTTAGTGATTGTGCAAAATTATTAGCAAGTATTCCTGCTGCTACGGTTTGATGCGAGAGCATTATGTGGCTCATTTCAAGAAAATCACTCTTCCATCAGAGAGTGAAATAGACTCCCTGTTCAGGTCAAGGAAGAGTGCATAATGGTGTTTTGAGTGACTTGTTGATGTCTGGAAGGGACTGCTTTGAACTGACATGTCAAATTTGATTCCATTCCATTGGTTCTCTGTAATTTTCACATACTGTACTCAGGTTCTGCTAATAATTCTGAACACTGTGTCAGAGTCCAGGGTGTGGGTGCCTGGCAAAATAACACAAGTAACAGAAGCCAGGGAAACCAGGTAACAGGCCAAACAGCAACCAGATCTCAGTCCAGAATCCAAGTCCAAAATCAAGCCCAATGAGGATAAGGATACAAGATTAGTCCAGATGGCAAGGCGTAGTCCAAGCAGGCCATAAATCAGATGACCAAGAGAATAGATGAGACATAGCAACCTCAGGGCTGGATCAGGACAACAACAAGGTTCAAGGAGTGAGGATCCAGGTGAGACACAACAACCATTTACAGAAACCAGGCAGGAATTCTTTGAAACCAGGAGCAAGGCTTTAGTGTATGGGACCAGAGACAATGAAGCAGCCGAAGGGTTGGCTTAACACAGGTTTATTGCATGATGATCCAGGGGAAACATGAGGTAATGGCGGATGGGTAGCTCAATATATACGGTGGCTATACATTTTGAATGTGGCTCCTCGACAGTCTATTGGTTACTGTCCGTGTGACGTCATGGATGGTCACGCCCTTCTTGTCCAGGTGTAGGTGATGGCGGGAATCTTCCCGCGCTGTTGTTTGCTGGTGAGTCCGGGCCAAGAGAGCTTGAACGCTCGCTAGTGCCACCAGGTGGTCATTAGCTCGCGTCCTATTGTAAGGGCTACAGTTAAGCAGCTGTTGGTTATAATGTTACACAAGCATGGTTACATTGGATACACGTGAATGGATACATTGTAAAAGGTACAGTACAGAACACAACATCCCTCCCCCCTAGGATGGGACGAAGTCCCTCAGCCAAGATGGCTTATTGCAAACGCGTTTGGGCCGCGATGAGGGCTGACCTGCCCCAGGGGCGCTACTGCTTCCTCGTTCCCTGGTCCCTTGTCCTGAAACGGGAGAGGGAGACTTGTTAGCGGCTTGCCGTGGTTTGACGGTTTTGGGGGAAGGGAAAAACTCCATTGTGGGCAGACCGGAGACACTCGGGGCTAACGAAAAACCCCTCTTCTCGCTTGGACGGGTGGGGGACCACTCCGCAAAACTTCCCCGGTACTGAAAATCAAAATCTAACTCTGTTGGTGTATCCGTATTTGTGGGGAGATCCCGCGGAATATCTATGAGATCGGCTTCCCTTCTCTCTGCTGACCGATCCCGCAGGATATCTACGAGGACAGATTCCCTTTCCTCCCCTCTTGGTGGGGACCCATGGCCCCCCTTTCCTCCCCCTTGGGCTGAACGGGTGGGGGAGAACCCTAACGCTGAATCCTGTTTCCAGCGGTCTGTGCCCTGCTCGTCGGGGACCCTGCGCCGGAGCTGGTCTGCGTGCTGGTCTCGACGCGGTACGAGACGGGACCAGTCTGCTCTAAGATGACGCCCGGTACCCAGGCCGGACCCACGCTGGCGTAATTTCGGCAATACACGGGGGCGCCCACGTCGAAACTCTTTGTGTCCTCTATCCCAATGTTCTTCCCCTTGTCCTCTACTCTCGTGGGGTCTAGCCTAGTTAGTATGGTGGTCAGTTTCCTGCGCATAAGCAGCTCCACGGGGGAGTATCCTGACGCTAGGGAGTCACTCTGTAACCTAGCAGAAACTGGCACACTTGATGGTTTAGGTCCCCGGGCCCCATGCGCCGCAGCGCGTCCTTGGTGGTACGCACAAGGCGCTCTACTTGGCCGTTTGTGGCAGGGTGGAAAGGAGCGGAGGTGATGTGCCGAATGGCGTTGATTTCCGTGAATGCCCTGAACTCAGAGGACGTGAAGCAACTTGCGTTGTCGCTTACGAGGGTGTCGGGTAAACCGAACGTGGAAAAAACCCTCCGCAAATGCTTTATGGTTGTGGCCGTGGACGTGCTTGTAACCGGAATGACCTCCAACCACTTGGAGAAGGCATCCACCACAAGGAGAAAAAGCGTCCCACGAAACGGGCCAGCAAAGTCTACATGAATCCGGGACCACGGCCCCTTCGCCGCGTCCCACTCCCTGTGAGGCAGGCGGGCTTCTTCTGGCCTGGAGCTTTGGCAGGGTTCACAAGTGCCGACCATGTGCTCGATGTCGGCGTCTAGCTGGGGCCACCAGAAATAGCTCCGTGCCAGGGCTTTGGAGCGCACAATTCCAGGGTGGCTGACGTGCAGGAGTTTGAGTACCCACGGTCGTAAAGACGCCGGGATCACTACTCGCTGGCCCCACAGAAGGCACCCCCTCTCGAGGGACAACTCTAACTTCTTTCGAAAAAATGGGTCGAACTCCGCTGCCGGGGAGGACGCTGGCCACCCTTTCTGCACCCAGGAGCTAACCCTTGCTAAAATGTTGTCCTTGCCGGTCGCTTTGGCGATGTCGGCGGGCAGTATTGGGGGCGAGTCAAGGACCTCTATCATCAGCACCTGGTGGTCTGGCTCCTCCCCGCCCACGTGGCTGCTATCCTGGGGAAGAGGGGACCTCGATAGAGCGTCCGCATGGCTGATCTCCCTCCCGGGCCTGTACACTAACGCGTGCTGATACGCGTTAAGAAAAATGGCCCACCTAAGCATCCTTGGGGACAGGATCTGTGGCGTGGGCTTATCTGCGGTAAAAATGCCTAGCAGGGGCTTGTAATCGGTCACGATTGTGAAGGGGCGGCCGTACAGGAAGTCATGGAACTTTTTGGTCCCTGCGATTATCGCTAACGCTTCCCTGTCTGTCTGGGCGTAGTTTCTCTCCGCTTGGGACAGGGACCTGGAATAGAACGCTATCGGGGCCTCCCTCCCGTTTTCCAGCACGTGGCACAGCATCGCCCCCACCCCCACCGGGGATGCGTCACAGATCAGGACCACTGGGCGCTTGGGGTTGAAATGGGTTAGGATGGCATCAGACGCCAGAAGCTGCTTTAGCTCACTAAATGCCCTCTCTTGCTGGTCGCCCCACTTCCATGCCTCGTCCTTTTTAAGCAATCTGTGCAACGGTTCGGCCACGGCTGCTTTCCGGGGAAGGAAGGAGTGATAAAAGTTCAGCAGCCCTAGGAACGACTGCAACTCGGGCTTGGAGGTGGGGCGAGGGGCTTGCTTGATGGCGGCTACCTTAGACTTGGACGGCCTTATTCCCTCAGGAGTGACACGGAACCCTAGGAATTCGACCTCGGTCGCGAAGAAGACGCATTTGTCTTTTCACAGTCTCAACCCCGCCTTTTCGAATATCGCCAGGACCTTGCCCAACCTCTTTGCCAATTCGGCCCGACTCCCCCCCGTTATCAATACGTCATCAAAATAAGGTAACACCCCCTCGAGCCCCTTCAGGAGGCGTTCCACGAGTGACTGGAACATTCCAGGCACCGAGTTTACGCCGAATTGAAGGCGCGTCACCTGGAACGCCCCCTTATGGGTGACTATAGTTTGGGCAGCAGCGGCGGCTGGAGTCACCGAGAGCTGCTGGTAGGCTTGTGCTAAGTCGAGCTTAGCGAAACACTTTCCCCCATGTAACCTGGCCAGCAAATGGCTGACTACCGGCACCGGATACGCATCAGGGCGAATTGCCTTGTTGATGGTGCACTTGTAATCAGCGCATATGCGCACCTCCCCGTTGGCCTTTAGTGCTGTTACAATTGGAGTTTCCCACTCCGCAGAATCAACAGGAACAAGAATCCCCTGGCCCACCAATTTGTCCAGTTCCGCCTCTATTTTATCCTTGAGCGCGAATGGCACCCGGCGCGGTTTGAGTCTTATTGGGCGGACCTCAGGGTCTAGGTCGAAGGCTACTGGGGGTCCCTTAAATTTCCCAAGTCCCTTTTTGAAGACTTCGGGGTGCGCGTCGCACACCTCCTGAATCGGGTCAGTCCCAACGACAACGGCATGCACCCCCCCCAATGAACAAACCCAGGGGCTGGAACCATTGAGTCCCGAGGAGGCTGCAATTCCCCCCTTTTAGAACAACTAGGGGGAGAGTTGCGGCGTGTTTCTTGAATTGGACCTGAAATTTTCCAACCCCCAACACCGGAATGCAGTTCCCTTGCACGTCCCGTAGCGTGGACCTCAAAGCTTTGAGTTTGGGCCGCACGTGGGGGGCAATTTTCAGAAACTCCTTCTGGGGAATGATGGAATATGAGGACCCCGAGTCAATTTCCATCCTAATGGGGGCCCCTTGTACTAGTACCTCAACAAAGTAACGGGGGTGTCCTGCGGACACGCTGAACACCGGTGCGTCGTCCTCGCTGTCGTCGGCGATGTGGCCCACGCCGTCTCGCTTCCTTGTGGCCTGGGTGCCGTCCTTGGGTCTCGTCGCGCTGTCTCTCGAGCTCTTCTGGGCCTCGCGCCGTTTCCTGCAGACCTTGGCGATGTGCCCCCGGCGGCCGCAGTTGTGACACTCGGCCTTTCTGAAGGGGCATTTGGTGCGGTCGTGGTTCGCTCCGCAGCCGTCGCAACGCCGGCCTTCTTTCCGGACCTTCCGGACGTCCTCGTCGTCGCTGCTCTCCGCGGACGACTTCGAAACTCGCCGGGCCGCGTGCACCGAAACGTGCACCGAAGTTTCTGCCTTGCCCGTCTTTGGCCGCCAGTCCTGGAGCTCCTGGACCCCGGCCTTCGTAGCTTCCGCGGCTTGTGCCTCCTTCAGTACCTCCTGCAATGTGGGGGGTGGCTCGCGGTTCATCAATGTGCGCTGAGTTTCGGCATCGCTCAGGCCACACAGCACGCAGTCTCTTAGTGTGATTTCTGCGTTCTCCCATTTGCATGGGCCGGCCGCCAGTCGCAGGGCCGCTGCGAAGTCGGCGACCGTCTCCCCGGGCGCTTGGACTCGCCTCCAAAACGCGCTCCGAGCGGGGAACATCGCCGTCGAGGGCCGGAAGTACTCACGCAGCATGTGCATGAGCTCTTTCACCTTGAATTCACTCGCCCTCCTCGGCGCGATCAGGTCCACCAAGACCCTCTTAGTGTCTGGCCCCAGCATCCTGGTGAAAATGGCCCTTTTCTTTGCCTCATCCGTGACTTCGGATTCCACCAGGGCTCCCTGGAAGTCCATCTCGAAGATGTCCCAGTCTGCCGGTCTCCTGATTTCGAAACCGGCGCATGTCTTGGTCCCGTGGGCAGCCATATCCCATCCTCGTCGCCAATTTAGTGTATGGGACCAGAGACAATGAAGCAGCCGAAGGGTTGGCTTAACACAGGTTTATTGCATGATGATCCAGGGGAAACATGAGGTAATGGCGGATGGGTAGCTCAATATATACGGTGGCTATACATTTTGAATGTGGCTCCTCGACAGTCTATTGGTTACTGTCCGTGTGACGTCATGGACGGTCACGCCCTTCTTGTCCAGGTGTAGGTGATGGCGGGAATCTTCCCGCGCTGTTGTTTGCTGGTGAGTCCGGGCCAAGAGAGCTTGAACGCTCGCTAGTGCCACCAGGTGGTCATTAGCTCGCGTCCTATTGTAAGGGCTACAGTTAAGCAGCTGTTGGTTATATTGTTACACAAGCATGGTTACATTGGATACACGTGAATGGATACATTGTAAAAGGTACAGTACAGAACACAACAAAGGCAGGATATCTTCTAAAGCAGGAGCAAGGCAAGAGGCCTTCAAAGGCAGAAATCAGGAGCAAGGCAAGACATTCAGGAGCCAGGCAATACCAAATCCAATGCCCTCCATTGCTAAGACAGCTTCTAGGAAGAAGAGCTGGTTATTATATAGCCCAGCCTCCCAGGACCTCCCTGTGGAGCCCATCATGATACAAAACCTTCCTCAGGGCTCTCTGGTCCATTTCTACTAGCATCAAGCTACCTCTGGGGAACTGATCCTGCAAGTACTGAAGGTGCTTCAGATGCCAACACACTGCGAAAAATGGAATGAGAGAGGGAAATATTGTCTGCCCAATGGACAGAATAAAGATCAGTGTCATGCTAGTAGGGGTTCACCTGATTTCATCTCACAGTAAAGTTTGGGTTCCATCCCAAGCTGATGTACAAAGAAGGCAGGGTGATTTAGGCAAATAGGAAACAGCCTTATATTGGACTTAATACTTGCTCCATCTAGATCAATAACAGCTCCAAGATATTTTTTGTGTGGTCTGCCCATGGAAGGGAAATAGGACCTTCAGTTTGCAAATGTCCTTGACTGAGTTTGCAACTCTGAGGAAGTAATGTTGTAAGGACTATGGGCTAATCCCAGGAAATATGCATTTCTCTTAATGATTATTTCAAATCTAGATCAGGGCTATCACCATCATTCAGATTATGATCCCATCAGCAACAGCGTCAAGTTCTGCTGGTGAAAGGAAAGTGACAGGTTAAAGTATTCCAACTGACTCTAAAGGAAAGTCAACAACCATGGCTCCCCTTCATGTTATTCACTCACACAACCAGTGTTGTCCATAAGAATCCAAATTACTCCTAAGAATAAATCCCTGCTTTGCAGAAACCTTTGCCACATGTCCCAATGATAGTCCACAGAGCACTTAGAGTGTTGCAAAGAGAAAACCTGATGGTGGGAATGTTCGTCACTGGGTACTTGACCAAAAAAAATCTGAAAGGAACAATATTTAATTTAATTTAATTTAATAGTCATATTTATATATGCCGCCCACTCAGGTAGAACCTGACTCAGGGCGGCATTACAACAAGTTCTAAAAACACATAAAAACACTTTTAAAGATCCATATCCCACCCACTTTAAAAGACCCATATTTCACCCACCCATCTCACCCACTATAAAAAAGAAGAGAGAGTTCTTAATTATTTACATAAGCCAGCAGGCGGGGACCGTGTTCCATTCGGGCCCCACACCTGCCCTGCCAGCCAGGTCTTCAATCCTCTCCTGAAGGGCAGCAATTCTCTTTCAAGTCTTAGATCTGTTGGCAGGAGGTTCCAGAGGGTTGATGCGGACACGGAGAAGGCCCTCCTTCGGGTGCTGGATAGGTGTGCTCCCCTAGTTGATGGCACTATTAGAGAGGCCCTCCGGTCCGCTCTGGTTGGACGGGCAGACACTCTTGGGATGATGTGGTCTCTAAGGTATCCTGGCCCACTGCCATATAGGGCTTTAAAGGTAAAACTAGCACCTTGAATTGCACACGGAGACAAACTGGTAACCAGTGCAGCTCCCGAAGTAGCAGTGAGGCGCGGGCATATCGTCCGCACCCCATCACCACCCGGGCTGCCGCATTCTGGACCAGCTGCAGCCTCCAAATGGTCGTCAAGGGCAGCCTCATGTAGAGCGCATTACAGTAATCTAGTCGGGAAGTGACTAGAGCGTGAGTGACCATAAGCAAGGAGTCCCGGTCCAGGAGCGTGCGCAACTGGCGAATCACCCGAAGTTGGGCAAAAGCCCTCCTGACCACAGCCGCTACCTGTTCTTCTAGCAGCAGCCAGGAGTCCAGAAGGACCCCCAGGTTGCGCACCGGGTCTGTCTGGGGCAAAACAGCCCCATCCAGTACCAAAGATGGTAGCTTCCTGGATAACACGGGGCCCCTTATCCATAGCCACTCTGTCTTGCTGGGATTCAGCTGAAGCCCATTGGCCCCCATCCAGACCCCAATGGCCTCCAGGCATCCGGATAGGATTTCAACGGCATCACCAGGGTCCCCACGTGCCGAGATGTACAACTGAGTGTCATCCGCGTACTGATGGTACCGCACCCTGTGGGAATGAATGATTTCACCCAGTGGCTTCATGTAGATGTTAAATAGGAGAGGAGAGAGCACCGAACCCTGAGGCACCCCATACTTGAGAATGTCACAAAAAATAGTAATAACAAAGTGCATCACAAAAGTCATAATCCTGTTGGATTTACCACTGATGGAATCACAAGCATATAAACAATTCCCACCATTTTGCAGAACAACGTCTATCATGCATCCAGTCACATACTGCTTATGCAACCAACAGCACAATCCATCAAGCAGCTGAGCATACAAGAGACACCTTCACAAAATGGACCAGATGTATTATTACCCTTCTAAGATGAGTAAATCTACTATGATTGTGGGCCACATTTTCAATAGGTGCTACATTACAGTAATCAACCCTGGATTAAGACCATTGGAGTTTTGTTTTTCAGAGTATGATGCTTTCATTTTTCATGAGATAGATTGTAAAATACAACATTCTGGGCAGGTGTGGGGAGAGATTGGATGTGAACTAAAAGTACTAAACCTGCTCTGAAGAGGGTACTTTAATGTCTGATGAGGCTGTAGTCCAGATGTCTTTGCTTTTGGAGGGGAGCATGAAATCTAAAAGGATTTCAAGTCAGCCTTTGTAGAGAACTTTCTGGCACTAAGCTGTGTGGGGCTTAGGATAAAAGTGCTTCTGAAGGCTGCCAATCTGCAAACACATACCTAACAAGTTGTTTTATTCTGCATATCAGACTAGAACAGCAATGGCACTTTAAAGTTCTCAATACTGTATCCACAACCTGTTTTTCAAAGGATATTTCAATTTGCTTTAATTAAATTGTCCCTGGGTACACAGGCTTACTTTCCAAATGAGGGATCTGTGCCAATAGATTTCTTGACTGCCTGCCAACAAAGGAATATGTAAGCTTGTTTCTTAGTAGGTTATGGTGAAGACACCATGGAATTCCATGCTAAAATAGGTACAGTGTGGGAAAACAGTTACCTGATCCCTGCACCTTAAAAAAAAAAAAGATCATGGTATCAAGCACCGGTTTTTGGTGGGTGGGTGGTGGTGGTGGTGGTGGTTTGGACCACTGTGCTGAGAAAATCATAGTGCCAAGCCTGGCACAACATCTTGCCATGAACTGTTGATACTCTTGTTGATAATTTTCCTGCACTATCCAGCAGAAGAGACTTTGAATCACAAAACCTGGCATAATGTTTGAATTTATTTTTTCGTGAGCCTATAAAAGTATCACCTTCCTTTTGTATTTGTATTGTGTAAGGATCACATGGCTGTCTTTTTTTGTTTCTGTTTATTTCCTTCCAGCTCCATCACACAAACCAGGACCTGGTATTAGCTGAGAGGGGGGGGGGGGGCAATTTCCTTTGTGGAACCTGATTCTCCCCCCTCCCCCAAACCAACCCTCTCCCACAGCTAATAAAAGTTTTGTGGATATGTGTGTGCATAGTTACCTAAATTAGGAAAAACATGCATTGAAAGGGTGGAGTGTGAACAATCAGTGTCATCTCTAGCACTGTTCCTTTATCAAAATTGGAATTATTACTTCATAGTTTTAAACCAAATAAACCGTGCAAAGATCTGAATGTGAAGTTGCTGCATTTCATTGTTTTGAGCTGCTGAAAAATGACTGTTGGAAGGTTCAATGGGTTTAATGGTGTTTTGAGTTTTGGGGCATTGCCTCTCTAGGCAGTCTTGGAGTTTTCTTTAATTAACTTGTTTTATAAAATTACAGGGAAGGGCCAAAATAACAAGCCTTCCTTCTCTCATTGTTAACAACCTTGGAGCACTCATTCCCGTATACATTAGGAGGATCAGTTGCATGTTGTTGCTTGTTGATAACGTGATAACAAATTCAGTGTTTCTTTCCCCAAAGCAAACAAACTTCAGATTTTCCTCTTTTCAATGGCATCTTATTTTTCAATGCATTCACTCATCCTCTATTACAATTCACCTCTCAATATAAAGACAGGTTTTCATTCCATCAAAAAATGAATTTAATTTCTACTGCAGTGTACTCACAAGTGTTGTTTTCAAAGTCTCTCTTCATGTGTAGGAAGAAGTGGAAGTCACAAGGAAGAAGTGGAAGTCAAGGCTGTCAGAGTTAGCCTTAGGCAAAAATGTATGCTTGGGTTCTGCAGGTGTCACTTCTAATTGTGACATTCACAAGTGTTTCATCACACTTGCTATAAATGACCTTCATCTGTAGATCCATTTCAGAAGAAATGACCTTCCCTCCCCACTGGTCATAAAACCAAAAACACTGCTTAATATTTGTTGATGCATCTTCTAAAGTAGCACTCACTCCTATCTGAATTTTCCTTACAGCAGTAATGGTGAACCTTTTAGATACCAAGTGCCCAAACTGCAACCCAAAGCCCACTTGTTTATTGCAAAGTGCCAACACCGCAACAGGGGAGGGAGGAAACCATCCCATTGGGCTGCTAGGCAGAGGGGCAGGGTGAACTCAGTGCTGGGGGAGGGAGGAAGTGCTCCCATTGGGCTGCTGGGCAGAGTGCCAGGGAGAATTCTGTGCTGGGGCAACTGCATGGGTGCCCACGGAGAGGGCTCCGAGTGCCACCTCTGGCAGACATGCCATAGGTTCGCCACCACTGCCTTACAACATTGAATCATAATGTATATTTGTTCTCCAGAGAAATAGGGTGCATGCTCAATAATACATTAATGTAAAAGAAGAGGGGCAATGTCTGATCTTAATCATGCCAGATTGTAGGACACGTAACAATAGATTCAAGTTACAGGAAGTGTTTCATTTGTCCATATGGAGAAATGGTTCATCAGCCACTTCATTGTATGAGAAAAGGTCACTTGGGGTGTTTGGATAGAGGGAACAAGCTAAATATTACTAAGCATCTTGCCAATCCTAATGTGACCCAAAAATCAGGAAGCACAGGCAACCCCTCAATCAAATCCTATTCTTTCTTCTTTAATACTTAGAAGAAGCAACAGGACAACATGGGTGGGTTAAAAAATGGGGGAAACATCATGAGTGGACACTTTCCACAAAATATTGTGAATGAGTGAGGGGAAGCACAAAATGAAATCGTCATCCAGAAGTACCAAGAGTAAGTTGTACAGTACTGCACTTTTCTCACTGTGGTATAGCAACATTGTAAATGGGGTCAGAAGAAAGACAGAATAATCAGTTCCAGAAAGAATGAAAATTATGATGTAATACAGTGTGTTCATAGAAAAAATAATCATGATGTCTGTGTATATGAAAGGTTCATGAACTAGATGCACATGCTTTTGCTGTATTGTACCAAAATTCTGTAATTGGGTTGTGCTCAGATTTTCCAGAAGAAACTGGCAAGTGGGCACATGAGCAATATAATATTCCCTTCTCTACATCTGGCAGGAGACCTATTGAGCTGAAATAGCCACATTAAAGGCAGGCTAAGAGAGACTTTTTGACAGTTTTAGAGTCATTTCATTCATTTAATGGCAATCGTATTGGCTGGCCAACAGCACTGCTTTACAAGGAAGCAAAACAGAATTAGTCATAACTTAAAAGCTGCTGAGAATCACACTTATATTCTCCTAAACAGAAGTATTTCCAGCTGGTGCAGCAGCTTGTTTGGCAGCAGTAGCATGTCATCTTCCAACACAGACAAAAAAGGAAAGAGGGGCTTACAATTTGGTTTATGGATTTTCCCCTCCTCTATTGCTAATAAATGCAATTGCTTGGATTGGTTAGCACAGTTCATCTGGTGCTGCTATGGCACTTAACATACATACTGTGCGAAAAACAACACTATACACATTTTAAGAAAGGAATTTTTTAAATTAAAATTGTAATAGTCAATATATACCAATAACAAAAGATGAATACAACAAGTCATGTTTGACTTCTGCTATTTCAAGAGGTGTGCAACATGGTTATCATCAGCATCCAGACACTTCTGATTACAGTGAACTATGGCTTGAGCAATGTTGACCCAAGTGTCCATTTACAGTATACTACTCTGCATGCCATTTCAATTCCTTCCTGAAATGCCGCCAGTGTAGCCATGGTATACCACATCCTTTAAGGTCCCCATACATAGAAGTCAAGGGATGTTAAGTCAGGAGAATGTGGGGGGAACTCAATTGCACCTTTTCAAAATAGCCTTGCACTCCTTTCGTGACAACTATTCCTGCCCATTGCATGGTGATGCTAGCATTAATTCTTTTGAGAGAACATCATGCTACACGTTGCTACTACAATCCAATTCATCTTCAAAAAGTAAGACAGTTGTGTATTGAGGCACTATTGCAAGTTGCATGGGTAGCGCCTTGCAAGGAAGAAATGGCAGTTTCCCGCGATCCAAATTAGGTGCCAAAAAGGGCACGAAATCCCCGTTCCAGTGCGCGTTCATTATGCTAATCCTAGCCCTGTGATTGGTTACAGTTTTGGATCCTGTTCCACATTGGTTAATTACATACATACCCTGTTATGATTGGTTAGTTACGGTTATCCAGCGGGTTGCTACTTTGTATCAAGGAGCCACCACCGGGGAGACACTGTATAAGCCCCACGAGTAAACAAGGGTGGAGCTGGACCGGATCTATACTACCCATTCCGCACAGGTAGCCAGCAATGTGCTAAGCCTCGATCTCCTCCACTATTCTACTGCTCCTGGTGTAGCTAGTCCTTGCCCCCTACACGGCAGATTCCAGAGGGACTGATTTCATGAGATTGTATAGCCATCTCTGTGTCCAGAGCACCTTGTAAGCATAACCTAAAGTCTGTTGAATAAATACTTGTTGCTGTTCTGTTCATTGTTGTCTGTACTGCTGCTTATAAGGGCCGGATATAAGAAAGACAAAGATAACTTCTCTTAAAATGTGTATATGTTTTTGGCACCTCTGTATATATATTTTTTGAACCTGGCAGTACTTTCCTGATGTGATAAATGAAGTATCCTGTTTTGTGCAGAATATTGATGACAACACACTTCAAATCTCCAGATTACCTCCCCAAAAGCTTTACATAGGTGTTAAATAACATCAAGGAGATAATCAACCCCTGAGGTGCCTCATATTGGAGTGTCCAAAGGGCCCAGTTTCTTCCTGATTTGGATTTTCTGAATGAGGCCTTCATGAAATGGTTGAAGCCACCATTACACAGTGCCTCCAATCAGGGTTGTAGCCTGTATATATTGGGGGGGGGGGGGTTCAGGAGGGGCAACAATGTCATGCTCACTTATATAACATAGCATATATTTTTTGCCCAGCCCGGCAATGCCGGGCTGTTATAAACTGTGACCAGCTTTTTTGGGTTGTTGTTTTTTTGTGTGTGGATTAAAAAAAGAACAAAGGATGATATAATTTTTTCAAATTATATTATTTACCCAAATAATGTTTTAGTTTATGGGGGTTTTTTAATAGTTGTACTGTAGGTAATAATTTTAAAAATGTGAAAGTACATGTTTTTTACATTCATTGTTTTTAAACTGTGTTTAGATGTTTTGGGTTTTTATTTGAGTTAAAACTCAACACAGGATGTTATAAGTCTTTTTATTTTATTTTTTTGACATTTGTTTGTGATTTGTGTAAACTTGTGATTTATTTTTATGTTTTTGACTTGTTTTTACTCTTGTGGCCTCTAGGTGGGGCTGTTGAGCCTTTTTCAAGTTGTTTTTACTATTCTGCCCTGCAGGTGGGGCTGCTAGTGATTCTGTTTTAGTTTCACTGTTTTTTCTCTCCTGGCCTCTGGGTGGGGCTTCTTCCGGTAAGTAGTCTCTTTGTTTCTTCATTTCTGTTCTGGTCGCCGTAGAGGGAGGACGTGCTGATGAGTTGTCTGGTTTTCCTTCTTCTGGGGTTTTTCTTTGTTTTGCTTTTGTGGTGGTGGGCCGGGAGGTGTTTCTGTTTGTTCTTTTTTTGTTTTGGTTTAGTTTTAGGTTTTTTTCATTGGTTTGGTTATTTCTGGTTTTGTTTAATTTTTCTTATTTCATTGTTGTTTATTTGTGTAATTAGTTGTTGTTTGTTTGTGTACTTTGTCATTTTATTCATGTTGTAATTA
This sequence comes from Bradypodion ventrale, assembly GCA_035047345.1. Taxonomy (NCBI): domain Eukaryota; kingdom Metazoa; phylum Chordata; class Lepidosauria; order Squamata; family Chamaeleonidae; genus Bradypodion; species Bradypodion ventrale. The sequence continues at coordinate 279,592,425 of JAWDJE010000002.1, read as the reverse complement.
GGTGTTTTGTATGTGGTTTTGTGTCATTGTGGATGTTTTTGTTTGTGTATGTTGTGGTTTATTTTTTTGTTTATTATTTTTTTTAATTATTGATTTATTTTTGTTTTATTATTTTTTAATAATTTTGGTGTTTGTTTTTGGTGTTTACTTTAGTTTGAAGAATTGGCTGCCTTTTGATTCCTCTTTCCCCATTGCTGCTTTGAATTTTGGTTTAGATGTACCAATGGAGGAAAGGAGGGAGGAGGCAATCAGCCTGTTCTTTTCTTGGGAAGGTTCATTAGGTAGGTCAGGGGAGAAGGAGGCAGAGAAGAGCTTTCTCTGCCTAACGATGGTTCTCTCTTCTCTGTCTACTTTTTCTACCGACATAATCTAACCGGAGATCAGCAGGCAGCAATCCGTAAGGGGTGGGGCTCTTCCTTGTGGATTGCTGGCTGTTGTTTTTGTATTCAGAAGTACAAAAGCATCAGCCAGTCATCCGCCAGGGAGGGTGCTTCCCCTGACAAACTGCTTCCTGTTTTGGGGTTTTTTCCCCACTTCGGCTCAACTTTACTTGAGGCTGGTGGTGGTCTCGCTGTGTCTTCAGCGGGGTAGCGTGGAGGAGAGGGAGTCCTTCTTCTCCCCATTGCTCTGGGAAAGAAGGACGGCGGGTGTCTCGCGGTGGCATTTTGTGGCTTTTTATTGTGCGTGGCTGTGACGCGCTGAGTCTGCCTGCTGGGGACTTGCACTCCCGTTGCTTTTTGTAAGTTTATTTTTCATGCACTGGCTTTCTCAGGGTTCTGCGCATTCAGGACGTTGGGACTTGTAGTTTTGCATTTGTGGTTTGCGTTCGTGTGGCGGTTTTTTTCCTGCGGCTTGATTTCAATTGGCTGCGACGCGTTTCCCAATGTTCTTTTTGCTCGTGCCTCTCAGCCTGATTGGCTGTGGTGCGGCACAAAGAACATTGGGAATTGAAGTCATTTTTCTTTGTTTGCGTTCGTGGGGCTCTTGCCCCACTGGCGCATTTCTCAACCCGACAGTTACCTCCGTATCAGGTTCGGGCGAGTGCAGGAGGCTCGGTATGGGCTAGTGTGGACGGGTGCAGGAGCCTTTGTCAAATTCCAATGGTTAACACTTGGATTTATAGGTATAGATTGGCACCACAGGATGGGGGGGGGGGGCAGGCTGTTAGCTCAGGAGGATTTTTGTCCCTCGTGGCTACGTCCCTGCCTCCAATCCCTACTTCCAACAGCCTCTTCATAAGGATATCGTGATTATTGGTACTGAAGGCTGCTGGGATATCAGAAGCACCAGGAAGGATCAAAGTCCCCCTCCCCTCATCTGCTTGCCAAAGAAGGTCATCATTCAGTGTGACCAGTGCAGTCCCAGTGCCATGGTGAGGCCTGAACTACAACTGGAATGGGGCCATTCTGATGGTTTCATCCAAGGGCACCTGCAGATGATTGATCACCACCTTCTCAATCACTTTGCCCATAGAAACAAAAGAAAACAGAAAGTTATTTCTATTAAACAGAAATTATTCCAACAGGAGATTTTGGCTTCATATTTTGTAAATAGTGCTGCTGTGTGCGTGGCACCCAGGAAAATGTAAAAACAACAACAACAATAACAACCACAAATCTAACATCTGAAATGGCCACAGTTAAACAAGTCCATTGGATAACATGTCAGCCTCCTAGGCTATGTGATAACTGACCTTAAAGTGGCCATTTCTTAGTAAAGGGATTTCAACAGAAGGCTGAAAATGGAAAGTGGCTCAAGTGGCTAAGACGCTGACTGGAAGGCAGCAGGTCAGCAATTTGATACCGAATACTGCAGGATGGAATGAGCTCCTGTCTTTGTCCCAGCTCCTGCCAACCTAGCATTTCAAAAGCAAGAAATTTCAAGTAGATAAATAGGGACCACTTGGGAAGGTAAACAGCATTCCATGTAGTCCAGTGTCTAGTCATGCCTGCCACATGTCCACAGGAACATCTGCAGAAGCATACAGTGCTGGCTCTTCGGCTATGAAACAGATGAGCACTGAACCCTAGAGTCAGATACAACTGGCTTTCAAGCAAGGGTGACCCTTTTTTTTTTAAGCCTCTGGCAATTTTTTCTTTTTTTTAATTTACTTTTTATTATTTTTTTAAAAAAGAAAAAGTAGTACAGAAAGAAAAAAGACATCAATACATAATAAAGGATAACATAAAAGTACAAATTACAAGTAAAAATTAAAAATAAAATCACATACTCAAAAATACTGTAATAACAGATAGTGTATATTCATTTTACTTTATTCAAACCCTCTTGTTTAGACATATACTATTTTAATGTGACAAATACACTATATTAAAAAGAAAAACAAATCTAAACATAAGATAATACCCCAGTGCTATGTACATTGCCTTGGGAGTTGCAGAGCTGCCCAGCATCACATATTATAACCAAAAACGCATGTGACTTGGGGCTGGTCTGCTACCTTTACTTTCAGACAGTGTATAAACCAGAAATGGTTTCCAGATGATTCCAAACTTATTTTCATCTGTCATACCTCTTTTTATTTTCAATTCCCATGTTAGCTTATCATTAAGTGCAAGATGCCACATTTCTCTATACCATTCCTCTATATCCACTGTGGAATCATTCTTCCAATTTCTAGCTATACATTGTCTTGCAGTTGTCAATATTATTGTTAATAGTTCTATATTGTGTTCTCTCATATTCATATTTTCAAATTCCATCAATAAGGCGGTACCTGACTCCAGCTTAAAGTTACTACCCATTATTTGTGATATTTCATTTTCTATTTTAAGCCAAAAAGCTATAACCACATCACAACTCCACCACATATGTTCATAAGTCCCCGCAAGAGTCTTACATCTCCAGCACATTTTCGTTTTAGTACAATCCATCTGATTTAACCTAACCAGTGTCAGTACCAACTCCACAACATTTTGTAGTTATGTTCCATAACTCTCACAGACATAGATCTCATAATTCTTCTTTTCCATTTATACCTCCAGCTGTCCTCCAAAATTCTAATATTCAAATCTTTTCCCCATTTTTTTCTTAATGTTTCCTGTGATCCGTCATCACCATTTAACATTTTATACAATTTACTAACAAGGCCCTTGATTCCTACCTCTCCTTTTCTCATTTTAAATACCAACTCTTCAAAATCTGTCCTTTCTCTTACTAAGCTGGTCTCCAAAAAATATTTATTATTCCATTTATTCAATAAAATGACTTGAAACCAGTTCAAATTCAATTGTTCATAAATTCTCAGTCTTTTTTCTTTATTTTTACATATCTGAATCCAATCTTTTAGCATGAATACATCATTTTTCAGAAACACATCCCTCACCTTCCTATCCAACTTCAACAGAAAATTCCTCAAATCTTCCATTTCTGTAATTGGGGACACATCTGGTGCTAACTTCCTTTTCAATTTCTTCCATAGATTCAATGTTGTTTTTATCAATCGATTTTTAAATTCAATTTTTGTTAATATTTTATCCAAAAAAATTGCTTTGCCAACCTGCTTCACTTCCTGGAAGTGAGCACTGGTAAGTTTTGCAGTTGGAGTAGAGCTGCTTTAGAGGCCTCCACTAATTTAAATTGATAATTTAAACTGCTGAGAGCCACCTCTGTTCAAACAGAGAAAGCAGTTAGAAGCTTCCAGAAGCAGGGGGGCAGAGCCACACCAGGCCCTTGCCTGAACTGTGACTCATAGGGGCGGAGCCACACTAGCCTTTAAAAGCTCTGAGCTCTTTCAGGGTCAGCCCTTTTGACTCTGCATGTGCTCTTAAGCAGAGCTGCTGCTGAGGAGAGCCAAACAAAGGAAGTGAGCACTGGTAAGTTTTGCAGTTGGAGTAGAGCTGCTTTAGAGGCCTCCACTAATTTAAATTGATAATTTAAACTGCTGAGAGCCACCTCTGTTCAAACAGAGAAAGCAGTTAGAAGCTTCCAGAAGCAGGGGGGCAGAGCCACACCAGGCCCTTGCCTGAACTGTGACTCATAGGGGCGGAGCCACACTAGCCTTTAAAAGCTCTGAGCTCTTTCAGGGTCAGCCCTTTTGACTCTGCATGTGCTCTTAAGCAGAGCTGCTGCTGAGGAGAGCCAAACAAAGGAAGTGAGCACTGGTAAGTTTTGCAGTTGGAGTAGAGCTGCTTTAGAGGCCTCCACTAATTTAAATTGATAATTTAAACTGCTGAATGCCACCTCTGTTCAAACAGAGAAAGCAGTTAGAAGCTTCCAGAAGCAGGGGGGCAGAGCCACACCAGGCCCTTGCCTGAACTGTGACTCATAGGGGCGGAGCCACACTAGCCTTTAAAAGCTCTGAGCTCTTTCAGGGTCAGCCCTTTTGACTCTGCATGTGCTCTTAAGCAGAGCTGCTGCTGAGGAGAGCCAAACAAAGGAAGTGAGCACTGGTAAGTTTTGCAGTTGGAGTAGAGCTGCTTTAGAGGCCCGCGCGCCGTTAGGCGCGCGAGATTACAAACTAATAACAAAGGAAGAATATAGTCTTGCTAGGTAGAAAGGTAGTAAACGTGTACATTTTTGAGGCCCAGAATACTGCACTTGTTAAAATGGATTCTGAGGGAACAGTTGTAGTTACCTCCAATACTTGTGCCATGTTTGTGTTCTTGCCAAAGTATATGGAGAACTACACTTGCAGCAAGTGCAAGCTGGTTGCACTACTAGAAGAGAAGGTCCAGCAGCTAGAGGCCCGCATATCTAACCATCAACAAATTAAGGAGCTTGAGCTGTTCTTGGACAGAGCGGAACAGACTATGCTGGACAAAGAAGAGACAGGGTACAGTTCTGAGGGAGAAGGCCCTTCACTAACTCAGGAGGGAGATGTTTGGAGGAATGTGACTCAAAGGAGGAGAAGAGTAGGGGATCACTCTGAGAGTCTGAAATTACAGAATAAATTTGAGGCTCTTTCCCTCATCACACCTGATGAGGAACACACAGAGGAACAACTGGTTCCACCTGATGATCTCTCTTTCATCACACTTGATGAGATCCAGGAAGATAAACAACAGGAACAAACTGAGGTTCTCTCCCTTAATATGGTTGATGAGGTGCATGTAGATGAACAGATTGCAGGAGAGAGGCTCCTTGTACTAGGCGATTCAATAATTAGAAATACAGAGAAATGGATTTGTGATGCACATGATAACCATATGGTGACTTGCCTGCCAGGTGCAAAAGTTGCAGACATCACAAGAAATCTAGATAGATTGTTAGAGAGAACTGGGAACGAGCCAGTTGTCATGGTACACGTTGGTACCAATGATGTTGGGAAGGCCAAGCTGTCTGTCCTGGAAGCCAAATTCAGGTTGTTAGGAAGAAGATTGAAGTCCCGGACTTCCAAGGTAGCATTTTCAGAAGTGCTGCCTGTCCCTCGCGCAGGACCTACCAGGCAGGCAGAGCTCAGAAGCCTCAATGCGTGGATGAGGCGGTGGTGTCGAGAGGAGGGTTTCAGATTTGTCAGGAACTGGAGAACATTTTGGGACAAGCCAAATCTGTTCAGGAGGGATGGGTTGCATTTGAACCATGATGGGACCAGATTGCTGGCACTCAACATCAAAAAGGCTGCAGAGCAGCTTTTAAACTGATAACTGGGGGAAAGCCGACAGGAGCTGGGCAGCAGTGTGTACTTGAGTAGTGAGGAGGATGCAAAATTTACTGAGCAGAGCGAGGAGCTAGTCACTAGCATTCTAGCAGAAGGATGCAAGAGGCAGTCTAACAATGCAACTGGACTCAAAAGACTGTATCAGGAAAGCATATACAAATGCCAGAAGCCTCCGGAACAAAATAGGGGAGCTGGAATACTTAGCAATAGATAAGAATATTGATATTATTGGTATCACTGAAACCTGGTGGACAGATGATAACCAATGGGATACAGTTATCCCAGGCTACAAACTGTACAGAAAGGATAGGAAGGGGCAAACAGGAGGTGGTGTAGCCTTGTATGTCAAAGAAGTGATAAAATCGTATGAATTGGAATATCTAGGTGATTTAGAGTCACCATTAGAAGCTCTGTGGGTAAGAGTACCAGGCCACAAGGATGGTCTAACAGTAGGCATATACTATCGGCCTCCGACCCAAACTCTTGAGGGAGACTGGCAGTTGGAGAATGTTGTAAAGGAGGCATCCAAGAAGGGAAGCCTGGTTATAATGGGGGACTTCAATTACCCTCACATAGACTGGGTGAACTGTTGTTCAGCACATGATAAAGAGATAAAGTTCCTAGATATGCTAAATGATTGTTCCCTGGGACAGATGGTTGAAGACCCAACTAGAGGTACAAGAATCCTTGACTTGATCCTGAGTAATACTCAGGATCTGGTGCAAGATGTTAATGTGACTGATCCAATAGGGAACAGTGACCACAACTCAATTATGTTTAACTTGATCATAGACTGCAAGTCACTGAAAAAATCTAACACAGAGACCTTAAATTTTCAAAAAGGAAATTTCCCAAAGATGAGGAAACTAGTAAAAAAGAAACTGAAAGGGAAAATTGAGAGAGTCCAAACACTCCAAGAGGCATGGAGGCTGTTTACAAAAACAATAACAGAGGCCCAATTGGAATGCATACCCAAAAGGAAAAAGGGCACTGCCAGGTCCAAGAGGACTCCGATGTGGCTTACAGGAGCTGTTCGGGAAGTGATCAAGAGCAAGAAAAGCTCATTTAGAAGATGGAAGGCTTGTCCGAATGAGGACAGCAGGCAGAAACATAAATTCTGGCAGAACAAATGCAAGGCAACAATCAGGAAAGCAAAGCAAGACTTTGAGGAACGTATAGCTAAAAATACTCAGAGAAATAACAAAGACTTCTTTAAGTACATTAGAAGTAAGAACCCAACTAGGAAGGCCATTGGACCATTAGATGACAATGGAAGGCAAGGGGTTATTAAAGAGGAAACAGAGATTGCAGAGAGACTCAATGAATTCTTTGCTTCAGTATTCACTGAAGAAGACAGAGGCCACATGCCCAAAACAGAGCCTATCTTCGTAGGGAGGGAAACCGAAGAATTAAGCCAGATAGAAATAACCAGGGAGGAGGTCCTTGCATGTCTTGTTAAACTAAACACTAACAAATCACCAGGACCAGGGAACTTAAAGATGAAATTGCTGATCTCCTAGCCAAAATATATAATGTTTCCCTCAAATCAGGTTTTGTGCCTGATGACTGGAAGGTAGCGAATGTAACACCAATTTTCAAAAAAGGATCCAGGGGTGATCCAGGAAATTACCGACCTGTCAGTTTGACATGTGTCCCAGGTAAAGTGATGGAAACCATCCTAAAAGATAGAATTAATAGGCACATAGAAGAGAAGGCGCTGCTAAAGGAGAGCCAACATGGCTTTTGCAAGGGCAAATCATGCCTCACTAATCTGTTGGAATTTTTTGAGAGTGTCAACAAGCATGTGGATAAGGGGGATCCAGTTGACATTGTTTATCTGGACTTTCAGAAGGCTTTTGACAAGGTCCCACACCAAAGGCTCTTGAATAAACTTACCAGTCATGGAATAAAGGGACAGGTCTTGTCCTGGATCAGCAACTGGCTAAGGGACAGGAAACAGAGGGTAGCACTAAATGGACACTTCTCCAAGTGGAGGGAAGTAAAGAGTGGGGTCCCCCAAGGTTCAGTACTGGGACCCCTGCTTTTCAACCTCTTCATAAATGATCTAGAGGTAGGAGTAAAAAGCAAGGTAGCCAAATTTGCTGACGACACTAAATTATACAGGGTAGTGAAAACTGTGAGAGACTGTGAGGAGCTCCAGAGGGATCTCTCGACACTGGGGGAGTGGGCAAAACAGTGGCAAATGAGTTTCAACATTAGTAAGTGCAGAGTGATGCATGTTGGGGCAAAGAACCCCAATTACATTTATAAACTGATGGGGTCTGAACTCTCTGCGACAAACCAGGAAAGGGACCTTGGTGTCCTGGTGGACAACTCAATGAAGGTGTCAACCCAGTGTGCCTCAGCAGTGAAAAAAGCAAACTCAATGCTAGGGATCATTAGGAAGGGTATAGAAAATAAGTCAGCAAGTGTCATTTTGCCTCTTTATAAATCTATGGTGAGGCCCCATCTGGAATACTGTGTACAGTTCTGGTCGCCATACCTCCAGAAGGATATTATGGAGCTGGAAAAAGTGCAGAGGAGGGCAACCAGAATGATTAGGGGACTGGAACACCTTCCTTACCATCTGAGGCTGCAACGGTTGGGCCTCTTCACTCTTGAACGACGACGTCTAAGAGGTGACCTGATTGAAGTTTATAAAATCATGCACGGTGTGGACAAAGTAGATAAGGAAAAACTGTTTTCCCTATCGCATAACACTAGAACTAGGGGACACTCCATGAAACTTTTGGGTACTAGTTCTCAAACAAATAAGAGAAAGTACTTTTTCACCCAGAGGATTACTGGGCTATGGAACTCCCTGCCAGAAGAAGTGGTGACAGCTGTCAGTCTTGACAGCTTTAAGAAAGGATTAGACAAGTTCATGGAGGACAAGGGTATCAATGGCTATAATTATGGATACTTAAGGACAACCTCCGGGTTGGAGAGATAGGCAGGATATCTCTCAATATCATTTCCAGGGAATCCTAAGCAGGTGAAGGCATCTGCTTGGGAATACCCTGAAGGAAATAGTGAGCCACTGTGTGAGACAGAATGCTGGACTGGATGGGCTGTGGCCTGTTCCAGCAAGGCTGTTCTTATGTTCTTATGTTCTTCATCTCCATTTCCTCCCATAACATCTCTTCTTTCATTAATATTTTCACCACATTTTTTAATTGAAACGCCTTATAATAGGTATCTATATTTGGTATTCCCAATCCACCCTATTTCTGTGCTAAATACCACAACTTTTTTGATACTTTTGGTCTCTTCCCCCCATTACAATAGTCATTCAAAAAAAATTGAAAATCTTTTATCTCTTTGTTTTTAAATTGTATCGGCAAAGCATCTAACAAAAAGTTTAATTTTGGTAATAATTTCATTTTACACAGTGCAATTCTACCGAACCAAGACAGGTTCAGCCTCTTATATTGTTGAATTTTTTCCTTCATTTCTTTTTTCTGTTTTTCATAATTTCACTTTATTAAATCCTCAAATTTATTTGATATGTTTCTCTCCAAATATTTCAGATGATCCTTAACCTGAATATATTTTAATTTAATCTCTTCTCTATTCTCTTTATTCATATTGCAAAAAATTATTTCTGATTTATCCCAGTTTATTCTCAGTCCAGTCATTTCCCCAAATTCTTTAGGATGGCATTGTATTTTCGCTAAAGCTCCTTTTGAGTTTTTCATAATTATTAGGGTATCATCTGCGTACAAACTAATTTTATTCCCTTCCAATCCTTCAATGTTTTTATCTTCCCTTATCATATTCACCAATATTTCCATTGCCATTATAAATAATATTGGTGAAAGTGGGCAGCCTTGACGTGTTCCAGCCTTAAGCTCTACCTCATCTGTAAAACCTTCATTTACTCTCACTTTAGCAAAACCATGTTGATAAAGTCCTTTTAAATTTCATACCAAACCCATAATTATTAACCATCTCTTTAATTGTAACCCAGTATAACGAATCAAATGCTTTGTATATATACAAAGATAATAATCCCACCTCCTGTTTAGTTTGAAGTGCTGAATCTATTAAATCTACTACCCTCCTTGTTAAATCTGTCATCTGCCTCCCTTTTAAAAACCCTGCTTGGCCCCTGTTTATGTAGTCTGTCATAAAACTATTCAACCTTTTTGCAATAATGGCTGTAAAAATTTTAGCATCCTGATTTATTAATGAAATTGGTCTATATGATTCAACTTTCATTAAATCTTTCCCAGGCTTAGGAATCAATATAATTATAGTCCTGTTCCATGAGGCCAGCATCCTATCTCCTTCCAAAATAGAATTGAACAGCTTCAAAAATTTAGGGCCTACCATTTAATAAAATTCTTTATAAAACCGGCCAGTAATCCATCCTCCCCAGCAGATTTCCCTCCTTTCAACTTCTTTATGACTTCATTGATTTCCTTCTCAGTTATGCTTTCTTCCATTCTATCTCTATGTTCCTCTATTAATTTAATTTTGGAACCCTTCTCTAAATATTTTTTCAACTTTTCCACATTAGCTTCTTTTTCTGAATATAATGAAAGCGCGGCGCCAAAATGGCCGCCGCGCTCTTTGCGGCCCCCCCCGGACTCAGACATCCGGGTGAGTTAGGGGGCGTGGCCACCCCTCTATAAAAGGGGTGGCCATGAGGCAGCCGAGCTGCCATTTTAGAAATAGCGACGGAGAGGAGAAGTTTTCTCCGTCGCTGTTTGTTTCCCGGGAGGACTGCGGTGGCTCAAGGGGTTAAGACACTGAACTCTTTCTTCCATTACAGAGCCTAGCTCCCGCTGGCTCTGGGCGCTTGGCACTATTGCGATCCCCGTACAGGGATCTTTCTATTTAGCTCGTCGGGGGATCGCGGTGGCTCAAGTGGCTAAGACACGGAGTTCGTCCTTGCCTGAAAGGAGCCTCATGCAGACGAAAATCCTTTGTTAGGGCTGGCCCTTGGCTGCAGCCTTGGGCAAGTTATACAGTCTCTGGATGGTATTCTCTACCCCAGGGGTGCCCAAACTTTATGTGGGACTGCAGTGGCTCAAGTGCCTAAGACGCTGACTGGGAAGTGGAAGGTCAGGGGTTCAATTCCTGTGTACTGCAGGACAGAATGAGCTCTCGTTTTCAGCCTCAGGCCGGCCCTTCGGAGGATGTGGCCCTCGGCCCACGGTTGCCGGCCGTGGGCCGGAACGATTGGGGGGAGGGCCTGGTGCTGGCTCACAGCACGTTTTCCCCATTAGGGGCCGGAGTTTTGGGCATGGCCCTATTCTGGCCCAGGCTCTCAATTTAGGGCCTCTGGCCCAATTCCTATCGGGCCGTCCGGCCCACCTGGCCCACCTACTAGGGGTTTCCGTGGCAGGGGATGCCTGGTTAGCACGTTTGGCTGTGCGGGAGGCATCCTTAGCAATCCAGTGGGTGGGGGCCCCTTCCCTATCTACCGGGCCCCCTTTGTGTCTGCCGGCTACTTCGACTGCTGCCACTCTGCAATAGGTGGCCAGCCGCGTCGAGCTTCTTGAGACACTCCGGCCTGTGCCTGCCGCTGTCTCGCAGCTCCCTGTTTGTCCAGAACTGCGACTGGAGTGCGTTGGAGGTCGCCCCAGAGCTCGATTTCGGTCGCGAGCTCCGACGCCCACCGTGGGCCGGAACCCCCAGTGGGGGTGGCTCACGGGGGTGCAACTAGTGAGTATTAGGTTCAAGTTGAATACACCCAAATCAAGTCCACTTTCAGCGGTGGGGTTCAGTGCTCATGGCCTTGCCAATTTGAGGCTAGTGGGCATCACTTGCAATCCAGTGCCCCTTGGTTGCATTCTGGCACGACGTTGGGGGTTTCCGCCCCCGGGGCAGTACGTGGCATTGCAGGGGCTGTCCAGGTCCCGCTGCGTATGCCCTGTGTACATCATGTACCGGCAACGGCCTTGCCGACGACTGGTTATTCATTGCCCCCCGGTGATCATCTGACCCAGACCAGGAAGAAAAAGATTTGGTGGGGGGGGGAATACGTGGATATATTCTCCCTATGAACTGAGATCCCAATAAGGATGGGAAGTACGGACAGGGGGACAGAGACATTGTGTGGTCCCGCCGTAGTAAGCCACCACGCACTGGGGCGTCCGCCCCCGGGACAGTGCCGAGCATCGCAGGGGCTGTCTGGGTCCGGCTGCGTATGTACTTTATACAGAACGTGCCGTCAAGAGCTCTGCCGACGGACGGCTATTACTTGCCCCTGGTTGATTATTGGCCGCAGGCCATGAGGGGTAAGGGCTGGAGGGGGACATGTGGATATTCTCCCTATTGAACTGCGAGCCCACTAGGAGGAGAGAGAGGGACAGGGCGACTGAGACAAAGAGATGTCCCATCGTCATGAGCCACCGCGCACCTTGGGCCAACTGGTTGGCGGCATACCTTGTACATATGGTGGTATGCCGCAGGGCTTGACCTGCTTGGGCCATCCTGGTGCTTCCATCCATAGCTAATATTCAGGGCAATGGTTGATTAGATGGGCCCATGGCAGTTGGCTTACGGTTAGGAATGTGGATGAGGGTGGCTCTATACCCTGAGGGGAGGGGGGATGAGCCCTGTCAGCAAGTGTGCTCGTGTACATCACTCCCACGTGACTGGTGCCTGGTGATAGGTACCATGGTGGTCGTGCTGAGCAGCGGGCTGCTCAGACACAGGCTCAACGCTAACTGGTCGGGCAGGGGGTTCCAGCCCGCCTGCTGTGTTCGGCCTGCTCAGCTAATGTTGCATGTACTAAGCACCACGGTCGTTACCGACTTCGTGTCCCCTTTTGCACTGGCCCTCACGCCGCCTCCGTGTGCCCGCGGGTTGGTGGGTTACGGGGCAGAGGTAGGGGTGCACAGGGGCGATCAGAGCTCCGTCTGAAGCAACTAACCTTGTCATAAGCCCCCCGCCCCAATTGTTATAGTCAGCCTGGAGAGATGGCACTCATTTCATCCAAGAAGGAATTGGGCGGGATACCTGCTGGAGGGTTTTCTATGGGGGCTTTTGTATCCATTCGGGGGTGTTGGGGGTCCCAGGATGCTACTAATCTGGTTCCCTTGCAGGGTAACGAAGAGGGGGCTCCACTGTCCACAGCTAAGGGAGTTGGGGCTATGAGAGTAGCAGGGGCCCTTCTTGGAACCACCTTTCCTAAGTTGAATGTCTCTCCCATAAGCTCATACGGAGCTAGAACTAGGGTGAATGTCATTTAATCCTCCATTCAGCTTACCCTGTGGGTCCTCCATTCAGGGATGCCATTCCTGATGACCTTGTTCAGTCAGGTACTCGTAGTTGGTTCGGCTACTATGGGTGGCACACTCACGCAGTTCTGGTGCTGTTTTGGCACAGTGTGATATGCACTCGGCTTTCAGATTATTGCCAGTGCACCCAATGATTTAGACCTATTGGGTTTTTTAGGTTCCGAGGGGAATTTTACTTAGATAAGGCCAACCCCCTTCTGACTGAGTTAATTCATGTTCAGCACTCGACCGATTGGGGACTTTACTCAGTGGCCATTTGCTCACAGGTCGGGGTCTCGGTCTCTAGCCCATTACCTCGACGACTTTGGGTTCGGGGGTGAACGGGGCTCGGACACGTGCACGCGTCTCCTCACCACATTTCAGACACTCAGGTGGGAACTGGGTGTCCCCTTGGCGCCTGAATAGACCGAGGTCCCATCTACTAAGCTCACATTTCGGAATCGACTATGTTGCGCGGGCATCCAGGTTAACCATGAATACGGTGGCTTGGATCTCCGCGGCGAGTTTGGCATTGATTGCCAAACATAGAGTGTGCCCTTGTGAGCTGCAGTTAATTCATGGCCACCTTAATTTTGTCCGGTCTGGCTCAAATTACTCCTGGGTTTAACGGGGTCTCTTCCTGGAGATCAGACCTGATGGTCTGCCCTAGATTTCAAGTACGGTCGGATACCTCCGGCTCCCGGACTTATGGGGGTTTACTCTGAGGGTGGGTGCACGGATCGTCTCAGCGATCTTACCTTCCTTGCGTTTTTTCCCATTTTTGAGAGCACTGATGCTATGGTGCAATGAGTGGGCCTACTCAGTGGTCCAATTTCGGTGTGACAATGCGGCAGTGGTGCACATTGTCAACACCCAGACATGCAAATCCCCCAGGGTCATGACATTAGTTTGTCTATTCTTTTGAGAAGCCTACGCCTAAATGCGCCGTTCTGGGCCAGACATGTTCTAGGTATTTATAATGACATTACTGCTGCTTTCCACCACCTGCAGATCACCCGGTTCCGTGCCTTACTCCGGAAGCAGAGGGATTGCACTCGCCACTTTTGGCAGATGGCTGGGCAATTGGCGAGGAGAAGGGAACCGGACATGTCATTGGCACCTCGCACGCGTAAAGCATACCACTATGCGTTCATGCGTCGTGTTTGGGAGGGGTGGACATGGGAACGTGTCCGCCGCCCGTACACGCGTCACCCCTGTTCCCAGAGTTTCTGACCCACCTTGCACGAAGCTGGCATTACTTATGTACGGATAGGTGTGAGGTGGCTCTTGGCCACGCAGCTACCACGGTAACCTTTTTGGAGCGCTCCGCATCAGTGAGTGGGTGCCAGAGTTGGTGCCACCTGTGTAAGGCGGATGTGTCTCGTAGGGCACTGGAACTCAAAGATGTCTCTGTCACACATGAGTGGGTTCAAGTGGGGATGCGGTCCTCACGGGTTATTCAGCATGGTGTAGGCAGTGGTGTATACTGCTACGAAGTTTTTGAGACATCTGTCCGGTTGGTGCCCTACATGAATTTTCAACAGTGCCTGCTGCGCGCCCCAGCCTGTTTTCTGCCACCGGGATGGGTCTACCCTTACCATAGTAAAGTCCCTGAGGGTGACCGGTGCCGCGTTTCGCGGTGTGGGGCCCGTTTTGGCACCATTTACTTAAGATAGGCGTCGCGTTGATCGCGGCTACGTTTGGGGTACTCGGAGGTGGATATGCGTCTACGCGCAATTTCAGATATGTACGTCCCCTCACTGCATGAGTACCTACTTATGTCCTTCACCTTTTTTCTCCTCTTTTACAGATCCTAGGGGTCTCAACACACCGGTGGCAGGGGGCTGGTGGGCCGCAGCTATGTACACTGGGCAGCAGTATATGCTGCAGCGACAGAGAGTGGACCCCGGCTAGGCTGTGTGCATCCGCACGTATGCTATGGTATGGTATGCGCGGCACATGGGGGCGGGAACTGTGGCCATTCCTGCTGTCTGATAGGGATGCTGGACCGCCCAATGTTTTACAGGCACCTCGGCGGCAGCGATCTTATACGGATCACTGCTGTTACTAAACCGTCGAGGGGCTGTGACCTGGCATTTTATATCACGTATGGCTTACATACGGTCGCTATGGTCTAACATCGTGCCGAGACACCAATTTAGGGGAGATGCGGATCTCACTAGTTCGGACTGTTCCGGCAGTCAGTGGACGGGGCTGTGGCTCCGTCCCGTTCTGAGCATGGCTGTGAGACGGCCATTGGAGACTGGATAATAGGCTTACACAATAATTTTGCTGGTAGGCAGGAGAAGGGGTCCACCTGTCGGCTAGAGGTATGTACCTCGTTCTGGGTGTGATGCAAGCAGGCCTGGCGACCGAGCTGACGATCTTGGGGGTGGGCGGTGAGTCATCATGGATGCCTCCCCATGTGGTGGGTAGCACTGGTAAGGTAAATATTTATGACCCACAGGTATCCGGCAGGTTCGCAATTGACTGGCCAACACTTAGACAGGTACAGGTGTAATAACGTTGACCGGTCAACGACGAACCAAGCAAAGGGGTGATGGCAGGAGCTCTTCAGCATGCATCACCCCGTGATTTGATGGATACACGTCAGAGGGTGGGGTCAGTAGATAGTTTATTAACTACGGTCAACAATTTGTTTGTCTCAACAAACAAATTGATACAAATGGATACATTGTAGCTAATTGCCATTGGCAATTTTGGGAGGAACCTTACCAGTGTTACTGCGGCCTGCTTGCCTTAAGAATTATAATTGGCTGAGTACCAATTGAAAGTTATAATTCGGACTAGGGCATTATTCAATAAATGTGGCCCAATGCCTTTATCCATATACTGGTGTCTGAGTCTTTCTTTGGGGGGTGCGCCTGCAATTCTTGATAGAAATCTTTTACAATTTTAAGTTTATATTTTGTCTAATTACATCTAATACCTTCGCTATTTATTAATGTTCCCATTTCTCTTTTAGTCTTTTTCTCTTTTGCTGCTCTAGCCAATAATTTTGAATTCTTATTACTATATTCAAAATATTCTCTCTTCAAATAAATCAAATCTCGCTTCACTTTTTCTATATCTTTCCCAATCAGTTCAGCTTTTAATCTCTGCATCCTTTCATAAATCTTTATATTCTTAGTGTTAGCATGTTCTTTTTGAAGCTGCTCAATTTCTCTTTCCAAGTCTTTTTGTTTATTCTTCCACTGTCTATTTTTGATACTAGCTAATTTTATACATTCTCCTCTAAATACCGACTTCATGGCATCCCACACTACATTATAATTCTCTTCACCCATATTGTTCCATTGCCAACATTCTTCCCAATTTTTCATTATTAATTCTTTATTCTTAGGGTCTTTAAATAAATTTATATCAAATCTCCAATTATTTCCTCCCTGATTCGGTCCTTCCAAACTAAATTCTAACAACACTTTAGCATGGTCTGATTCTTTAAAAAGACCCACTTCCATCTCTTCCAAATTTCTAACCATATTTTCCGTAACAAAAATATAATCCAATCTAGAATATGAATTATGTACTTGTGAAAAGTAAGTGTACGATCTTTCTGACCCTTTAAGTTCTCTCCATGCATCTCACAATCTCAGTAATTTAATCCATTTGTCAATCAAATGCATTTTTACCCCAGATCTATATTTAGTCACATTTGTACGATCTTTATCAGATCTTATTAAATTAAAATCACCTGCAACAATCATTTTTGTTGACCTTTCTCTATCTATTATTTGATAATTTTTCTCCAAAAATTTATCTTGTTGTTCATTTGGGGCATAAACATTAACCAATGTGATCTCTTCATCTTCAATTGTTCCTTTAACTATCAAATATCTACCTTCTGGATAAGAAATACTTTTTGTCATTGTAAAACACAATCTATTCGAAATCAAAATCGCTACCCCTCGTGCCTTTGATGTACCAAAAGCTTTTTCATAAATTTGTATCCATCCCAAAAATATGTTTGTGTCTTCTGATTTTTGATGCGTCTCCTGCAAAAAAATTAAACCAGGGTGACCTTTACCTTTACTAATAAGAGCTCTGTTCTTTCAGTTGTGGTTTAAAATTAAAATAATGGTTCCCTACCACGCTATAGGTGTTAATTCGTTTCCCAGCTCCAGAACATCACTGACATATGCTTTGTGAGAGGCCATTATTAAGAACCTATTTATCATCATCTGCATCTCATTTCTTTCTGACCTCACTCTTTATTTTCCTCACTCACTGATACCTGAAGCTAAGGATAACACTGGATTTAGTCTTTAGTCCTTAAAATGCCACAAAACCCTTTATTTCTGGAAAGATTCCCTCCCCAACTAATTCTTTTCTCCCTCTGCTATGACTCATTGGCTTTTAGCATTATTAATTTATTACTTCTTGAGTGATTAAATAGTTTATAAAGCGGGATAATGTGGACATGTGCAGATGATCTGACATCATCTCCAGGCAAGCCAGAGAGGAGGCTCAAAGCTCATATTCAAGCCAAAGATTTGCTATCACAAGGGATCAGTTGGTATAACTGAGAAATAATAAGGTTCTATTAGCCTGACCTAAAGATCTCAGATTTGCACAGATCCGTAGTTTCTTTTTCCTCTATTTCTACTGCATAAATCATTTATGAGATCTAGATATAATGGATATTAATTATCCTATGGAGGAGATCTTATTAGCAGACTTATTTTATTGTTAGAATGACTGCTGGGAATTATGGTCAGTCTCTCTAGTAAAAGATGTGTAAGACAAAATAATGAAATATGGAGATTGGCAATAAATCATTCCAAACAGGTATGAAAGTAATAAACATACAAAAATGAAAAGGCTACCAGTTTTAACTAATGGAGCCATCACTTTCCTGCTCCCAGAGGGTTTTGTCCTTCCTTGCAGGAGAAGAGTGCACAAGAGACTGCAAAAGCCAATGAACTGAGAAAACTGTGTAGAATAAATGAGCTCCCTTTGTGGACCTCTTCACCTTAGACTGTTAACCACAGCCTGTCAAATTAGCATTCTCATTAATGATGACCCCTTTTCCTTGCAAATGAAGGCTTTCCTTCAGCGATCGACCAGGAGGCAGCAGGATAAGGGAAGAGAGATTCCTTGATGCTCCTCACTTACTCCTCACTTCCTTGATGCTCCTCACTTACTAGTACAGTACATGAGAAGCAGACCTGTTGCTTTCAGATACATTTGCTCAGTGCATCAAATGGGATACACAGAAAGAGCCTCCTCAAATATTGTTATATTTTTGAACAACAATCAAGCATACCCCAGGCAACGACCACCTTGTGCTGGCTCATCTTTCTCACATTAGGTCAGGCAGAAGGAAATGCAGAATGAACTCACCACTGTCTTTTGACATGATATGGTGTTTCATCCAACTTGGCACCTTTGGTCTCTTTTTTCTTGACCTGATCCTATTATTATTATTATTATTATTATTATTATTATTATTATTATTATTATTATTATTATTATTATTATTATTATTATTATTATTATTATTATTATTATTATTATTATTATTATTATTATTATTATTATTATTATTATTATTATTATTATTATTATTATCCTACTCCTGTTCCAGACTTCTGTTTCCATGTTCCAATTCTAAGGGTTGGATCTGGAAGTATACATCTCCCAAAGCCTGACCCTGCTGCTCCCAGAAGATGGAAGAGAAGTACAGTGATACCTCATACAACGTCCAAACATGGTTCCACAAGTTTGGACTTTATACGGATTTGGACTTTGTATGAGGCATGCAAAATCCTAGCCGTGATGTCTCATACAACGTCCAAATCCTTGCCGCGATGCCTCAGACAACGTCATTTCCATAGAGATACATTGTACTGTAACAGCACAGACTTCAGGGCAAAGTCAAGGAAACAGACAGGAAACTGACAGAACTTTAAGAAATCATTTTGTCTAACGGCTAAAAACATTACAAAAACTTGTCAAACAACCCTGATTGTCCAAGAACCTGAAGAATGCTGCAAAAATCCCAGGAGTGCTTCTAAAAATCCTGACAAAAAAAATCAAAAAATCCAAAATCGCGCTCAAAACCACTCCTAAACATTCTTCGCCTCATGCAAAACCCACAAGAGCAATGCACACATGTGTCCTGCCTTTTATACTGCCCAGGCACAATGCAACCTGGGAAAACCCCAATGCCTCATACAACGTCACACGACTTTGTATGAGGCAACTTTTTTCAAGGAATTAGGCGATGTTGTATGAATTCGATGTTGTATGAAGCAGACTTTGTATGAGGTATTACTGTACCAAACCATGGCCCAGTTGAACATGGAGTAGCTCCTCCAGTCGGCCAGCAGGGAGCAGAAGTTTCTCATCATGCAGAATGCGGCCATTTTCCAAGAGTAAATCCGCCGCTGAGTAAATCCGTCACTGCCATCAGCCAACAGCCGGGGGAGATAAAATTCCCGCTGATCCAAGCCACCGCCTACCTCCGGGCCCTACCAATGTTTGGTTGTGCCGACAGGGTGTGATTTCTGCTGGGACTGCTGGGACTGTTATTTAGTTGTTTTGAGACTTTTAAATGAATGGTTCCTTCTCTTTTTGTAATGTGTTATGATGTTTTCTGATATGATAGTATGATTTATCTGTTGTTACCCCCATTGTATTTTATTCTGTTGTAATGTGTATATGTATTGTTTATGTAAGCCGCCCTGAGTCGCTTTGTTGAGTGGGTAGCATACGAATATTGTAAGAATAAGAATAAGAATAAGAATAAGAATGTGCCTTCATTTTGGCAGTTTCACATCTGGCCTAGACAATGAAGAAGAAGAAGTGCATCAAACACACCTCTCGTCTTTCTACATATACAAACCTATTCTTTTCCAACTTTCACAGTTCCTTGGAGTTTAGACTTAGACTTAGATCCTCCCATGCTATGTAGCATATCGGGCAGCAATGGATCTCCAGCGGCTTCAGTCTTGGGTGCGTCCTTCAGCATCCTCCCAAGTCATTTTCAGGGTCTTCAAGTCTCTTATGAAAGTTCTTTGCCATGTATTTCGAGGGCATCCTCATTGTCATTTAGCATTAGGAGGAGTCCTACCCATTGTCACCTTAGGGAATCCACTTTTTCTCCATACAGAAAATATGGCCTGCCATTTGGGGTCTTATTCATGCAACAATGTTATGTGATTTGCACGAGCCACACCTTGCTGGAAGTTAGAAAGATGAAAAAATTTAGTCCTCCATTTTAGACAACACAGTTCCCTCTCTTCCCTCTCTCCAAGAATAAACCTCAAATATGTTTCCAATTCTTTCTGAGCTCACAGGTTTCTTAGCGAGTGCAAAACAGATAGAGAACAGGAAGTTTTTTTCTATTATGATGGCTAGAGACAATTTTAGATGCTGGGTTAGGTAAAGCAAGTAGGCATTGTACAGTGTGGTGTATTGGAAATGCTCTCTCTTTATATCATAAGGGGTAACAATTCTGATCTTGCCATGGAGCTATACTCTGCAGGAATCTCCCCACCCCCCACCCCCAATCCTACTTGCTATACTAGTTAGTCTGGGGAAATTCAATAATTCAATTCTACCTTTCCCAATGTGGCCTCCTGATCATACAGTGAACAACAGGTAAGGCTTGCATTTCACACATGGTGACTCTCTGGCTGGCTCATTCTTCACTCTTCATGACTGATGTGCTCTGCCTTGTACGTAGCCCTGGCTTCAGCTGGCAAGCCACAAAATAATAAAATCACAGGTTTTGTGTTTCTCAGTGGGCTTGCTTGCTTGCTCAAAGGTCTGATCAAGGACATTTCTCTGGTTAAGAAGCTTTTTATTTGCTCCCAACAAAGATCTGTGTTTAGAACATGTGGGTGCTTATCAAAGGATATTAAACCTCCCAAGAGTCACATTGGCCTTTTGTGTTGTTCCTATTGCTGTCAAGGCAATCCTTCTGCAACTTTGTTTATCTGTTTTTCTATCCTGAGAGTTAACAGGATCAGTCTCAACCACAAGGACTTTTTAAAACTTGTCATGATTTAGAATAGAATATGCAGGATAATCTCATAGAATACCTTGCTTTAGTAAATTGTAAACACTGTCATCCTTGAATGAGGTCTTACTTGCTGTGAAGCATAAGATAGTGGAAGCTGCAGTAGTCTTTCACTCCTGCACGTGACAGTGCCTTAAGGCTGCTGGAATTATCTGTATTCATATGACTCATGGATCAGGATCAGACATTTCCAAGTACAATTTTCTCATTTTTGTAAGTCATAGTGAAGTAAGGAAAGAGGGAAGAAAGCCAATCTTACTAAATGTAAATACTGCAGCCTTTTGTATATCTCCTCAGAAGTTCAATGGAGCTTATTTCCAGATGATGGGATCTAGGACTGTTTTCAAAATATATGTAAACATATTTTGGTCCTAACAGGAACCTCCAAGGCAGTTTATTTTATTTATTTTAATTAATTTATTTATTTAGGTTTGTATGGCCGCCCACTCACCGAAGTGACTCTGGGCGGCTCACAATCCTATTGCACATAACCTTGTACAAAAGACCCAACATACAATTAAAAACCTTACATAAAACACATTATAAAATCTTCATGGCAAATAGACAAACAAATAGCCTAAAAAACCCAGATGGCGATTAGCATGTTCATATTAGCCAACGGGGGTTGGCTGTTTCTCTCTCAGCTCCCCACACCTGCTGTGCCAGCCATGTCTTCAGCCCTTTCCTAAAAACTAACAGTTCTGGCTGAAGATGAAGGTCTGTTGGCAGGAGGTTCCAAAGGGCCGGAGCAGATACAGAGAAGGCCCTCTTTCTTGTACTGGAGAGGTGAACCTCTCTGACGGATGATACCTTCAGGGAGCCCCTCTGCTCTGCTCTCGTGGGACGGGCAGATAACCTCGGGGTAACCTGGTCCACTACCATGTAGGCTTTATAGGTGAAAACCAGCACCTTGAATTGCACCTGTAGGCATACCAGTAACCAGTGCAGCTCCCGCAACAAGGATGAGGTGTGGGCATACCATCCACACCCCATCACCGTGTGGGCGGCTGTGTTCTGGACCAGCTGCAGCATTCAAATGGTCGTCAAGGGCAGCCCCATGTAGAGCAAGTTACAATAACCCAACTGGGAGGTGACCAGTGCATGAGTGACCATGAGCAAGGAGTACTGGTCCAGGAATAGGCATAACTGGTGAATCACCTGCGCGAAAACCCTCCTGGCCACAGCTGCCACCTGCTCCTGGAGCAGGAGTCGTGAGTCCACAAGGACCCCCAGATTGCACACTGGGTCTGTCTGGAGCAAAAGAGTCCCAACCAGTACCAAAGGTAGTAACTCCTTGGACAGTCTAGGGCTCCCTATCCACAGCCACTCAGTCTTGCTGGGATTCAGGTTTAGCCCATTGTCCCCCATCCAGACCCTCACAGCCTCCAGGCACCTGGATAGGACATTCATTGACTGCAACACTTTGATCACCATGGGCAGAGATGTACAATTGGGTATCATCAGCATTGTTTACAAAACAAGCACCCCAATACTAATTTTAAAATGGCAGAATTAAAAACAAATACTAAACATGAGAACAGTGCCTTAAGACTAATTGATGGCCTCAGAATAGTCATATTGAATTAAGAGGAATTACTTAAATTTATTTATTTATTTATATTTCAAATTTATATGGCCCCCCCGCACCGAAATGACTCCGGGCAGCTGACAAAGATTATAATCACTAAAACTTAGAACTTTAAGAATACAAAGATTGAACTTAAAACCATTTAAACCTAATGATTACTATAAGATAAAAATTAAAATGGCCATCAATGTATAAGCCAGCAAGGGGGAGCTATTGTGTCACCAGTGCCCCACACCTGCTTTGCCAGCCATGTTTTGATGTCTTTCCTGAAGGGCAGCAGTTCAGTCTGGAGATTTAATTCTGTTGGTAGGAGGTTCCATATGGCCAGAGCAGACACTTAGAAGGCCGTCCTTCTTGTGCCAGAGAGATGAGCCTCTCTGGCTGGTGAACTTTCAAGGTGCCTCTTCAGTCTGCTCTGGTGGGATGTGCAGATGTCCTAGGGGTGATGCGGTCTCTTAAGTACAGTATCCTGGCCCACTACCATGTAGGACTTTAAAGGTCATCACCAGCACCTTGAATTGCACCCAGAGGCACACTGGCAACCAATGCAGCTCGATTTGTCATTCAACAGTTGATTCAGTAGGTCTACTCTACTTGGGTGTAACAACCAGATTTATGTGAGAGTTGAAACCATCTTTCTCAAATTTAAAAAACATTGAAAGCAAAATAAGATGCAAAATGGTTTTGCTGCCTATTTAAACAACATCAGAATGAGTCAAAGAAGAGAATTCCATAAGCTGGGTGTCATCACAGAAAAGGGTCTGGCCCTTGTTTCCACTAATTCATTTTCTTTCCGCAGGGAGATATACAACAAGGCTGCAGAAGATTGCAAGTGGGGTGTGCACTATCTTCGAACAAATGTACAAAACCAGACCCTGACATTCTGGATATTTGTGTTCACAGAGTGGAACAAAGAGGTGCTTGTCACCCATGCAGTAAAGCTACACTTTTTAAATTAAATCTAGCATTTGAGCATAATAATTAGAAGCAGAGGGAAAAAACTAAGGGAAATGAAGAGAGATCATGCTCTTTATCTTAGAAATGGACTGTCCTTGCCTTTCCTGCTGGAAATCACTGGTGAAATCATCAAAGGCCTCTGTCTGTTTCACAAATAGGAAGAGCAGCAGTAGCTAGATAAAAGACAACACATATCCAAAAGGCCAGGAAACACTTTAAGTTGGAGACAATGGCCCTTTTAAAGTTCCTTCTCACCACCTAATCTTGAGAAGCTGATGGAGACTTTCTCCTGGTGACTGGGGGGGGGGGAGGAGAAGAGAGGGGGAACTAAAGCACACAACTCTGTGATCTATACCTATAAGAATGAGTTGGGCCGTGCATGTCCGGAATGTGTGTCCGCACACGTCCAGCCTATCCCGTAATGAGCCGGCCACACTTATCTTGCCAAACTGGGACCATCGCCACGAGGGTCCGGGGACCAAAAGTGGGGCCTAAGCCCCACAAAATGGGGAAAAAAACAGAAACTAAAACTCCCATGGTGCCATGGGAGAAAAATGGCAGTTTAACAGCCAGGCCTGGAAACAGAATGTTGGAGAGAGCTGATTTGCATGTTGGACTTTGATTGGTTGGGAGAAAATCTAGCCTGGTCTGGAAACAGAATGTTGGAGAGAGCTGATTTGCATGTTGAACTGCAATTGGTTGAACTTGAGAGAGAATGACTTATGGGGCAAGGTCCTGATGCGGATGGAACAAACCCATTCCATTTAAGCCTCTACAGCCCTGGAACGAGACACTTTCAATGTACATCAATGCTTCAATGCTGTGTGTGAGAGAGAGACAGAGAGAGACAGACAGGGAGTATGTGTCTGTGTGTGCGCAAGGCAATGCACAAGACAGTGGGTTCCGGATCAGTCACTTGTGTGTGTGTGTGTATGCCTGAATGAGAGAGAGAGAGACTCTGTGTGTTGGGGTGTATCAGGGTCTGAAAAACCTAAACATACAATTAGCTCTCATCCTTCCTTCCCTACCCCCAGCAGTTCTTCTCCCCTTCCTTCTTTCTTTCCCTCTCTCATTCTTACCCTCCCGTCTTCCTTTCCTCCTAAATTTCCCCTTCAATACCTACCATCCCTCCCTCATCAAGTTGAGTATGCCCAGGTTCCTTTACTGAGAGCCAGGGGGCATCACAAATGGTGTGGGGGGAGGAAAAAAGGAAAAACACCTCCCCAAGCCATCCCCACCCCACGGGTTGAGCTCCGCCCAAAAAAAACGTAAGTAATAGGCACATCCCAATAAGCCTCCATCAACACACAAATCAGTCTGCTTATGCAGACGTTTCTGTGGTCATGTGGCAGGCATGACTTTACACCAGAACACACATAACACTTTTTACCTTCCCAACAATGTGGTGCCTTTTTCTCAACTTGCAATTCCTTGCTTTCGAACAAAAGGTTGACAGGAGCTGGGAGAAAGACGGGGGATCATTCCATCCTGAAATACTCAAGAATCGAACTGCTCACTTTCCACATTCCAGTAAGCCTCCAACAACACACGGATGATCAGTCTGCTTCTGCAGACATTTCTGTGGTCATGTGGCAGGCATGACTACATACTAGAGCACATGTCAAACCATTTATGACAAAACAAAACTCTGCATCTGCATCTCAAATACACACACACAATAACCAGATAAACATATAATAAGAAGGGACATACCTTCCCACAATTAAAAAAAAATTAACCCTCCCGGCAAGGCCGGGCAATCAGCTAGTCTTACTCTATCTTTCATAATTTAAGACTTATTTCACTTACCATGTGTGCATAAAAAGATAGAAATCATAGTTTTGCACATTTCACCATGGATGAGGTATCCACTTAGTGCTCCAGCTGGGTGATAGATATCAGAGATCTTCTTTTTTCATGTCCTGATCAAACCCTGGACTGCCAAAATGAAGCCACTTTTTGGGCTTTGTCATTGGCCATACTCAAGCCCTCATCGGAGCATGTTTCTGGATGTAACTGGCAGATCAGTAAATGAGCCAGATTCTGTATCTCTCCACATCCACACAGCATGTTGTCCTCCAGCAGCCCCCACTTGAGCATGTTTATCCTGCATTTAGGTACTCTGACCCTCAACCAATTCAGGGTCCTCCAAGTGACGTAGGAGATCTACTTATTGACGATACTGCCTGCATTAAGCTATGACCGGCCCTTGTAACTTGTATTTCCCCATTTGCAGGAATGGGGGGCTTCATGGAGCATTAGGAAAGCACCAGTACCCTGGTGGACCTGGAAATGGATTGAGCTGGAATGTCTCCAAAAGGACTGAACCCCAGTCTGTGTGCTGTTTGTCCGGACATGGAGTAGAAAATGGGGGCCCTGTATACTCATAATCTATTGGTAGGTACATATCACATTCAGACATCTTTCAAAGTCATTTTGGACCTCCTAGAAATTTAGAAGCTAGTGGGATTCATAATATGATCTGAAAGCTGTATTACAAAAAGATCTGGCTGCTCCACTGTGTACCAATTGCATTTTCTGACACTCTTCAGAGGTAGCTCCACATATAGCACATTGCATTAATACACCATGACCAAGACAGTAGGTAAACTCTTCAGAGCTACAGTTGATAGCAAGTTGATGTATCTTAAAATGTATGCTTAGGTTTAATGGACCTAAAGGAAACATCCCGCCAGAAATCTGTTCTCATGTTCACCATGTAGAAATGGAGCAGAAATGTCTCCAAATACCTTCATAGCTACCACTTCGACAAACTTGTTCATCTCAGTGCAATCATAATGGCAGTGCTGTATCTGTGATTTTACTCCATCTGTCATAATTTAAAACTTATTTCACTTATCATGTATTTATAAAAGGACAGAAATTATAATTTTGCACATTTCATCATGAAAGATGCATCCACTTAGTGCCACAGCTGGGTGATATATATCAGAGATCTGCACATTGATGAACTGATGAGAGCCACCAATTGAAATTGATGGGGAGGGTGGTTGTGACTGGCCCTAATTCCTGAGTCACCTATTCATGTTTGCCCCAAATGTCCATTCAGAGATATTTTAGCATTTTTTCTCAGAAGGGCCTCAAATGAAAGGTGACACACTCTGGATTTGCATGAGCCAGAAGAGAAATTTTGCAAAGTATCTTTGCAGCAGTTAACACACTGTGAATGCTATTGTACTGGAGCAACATGCCTTTGCAGGCGCACCCCCAAAGAAAGACTCAGACACCGGTATATGGATAAAGGCATTGGGCCACTTTTATTGAATAATGCCCTAGTCCGAATTATAACTTTCAATTGGTGTATTCATCCAATTGTAATTCTTAAGGCAAGCAGGCCGCAGTAACACTGGTAAGGTTCCTCCCAAAATTGCCAATGGCAATTGGCTACAATGTATCCATTTGTATCAATTTGTTTGTTGATACAAACAAATTGTTGACCGGAGTCAATAAACTATCTACTGACCCCACCCTATGACGTGTATCCGTCAAATCACGGGGTGATGCATGCTGAAAAGCTCCTGCCATCACCCCTTGCCTGGTTCGTCGTTGACCGGTCAAAGCTATTACACCTGTACCTGTCTAAGTGTTGGCCAGTCAATTGTGAACCTGCCGGATACCTCTGGGTCATAAATCTTTACCTTACCAGTGCTACCCGCCTAAAGTTACCAAAGTCAAAGAAAAACCCCTTTGCTCAAACACTAGCAACAGTGTGGGATGGGCAAAAAAGCCAGAAACCAATTGCCAATTGTGGTTCAGACCAAAAATTCCCACCCGGCCCCAAAGCGACCAAAATATCACACTGTTCACTAGGGAGGGGGTGGAGGGAAAAACTTCTCTTCTCCGTCGCAATTTCTAAAATGGCAGCTCATCTGCCTCGTGGCCACCCCTTTTATAGAGGGGTGGCCACGCCCCCTAACTCACCTGGATGTCTGAGTCCGGGTGGGGGGGGGGGCGCGCAAAGAGCGCGGTGGCCATTTTGGCGCCGCACTTTCATTGCAGGCGCACCCCCCATAGAAAGACTCAGACACCGGTATATGGATAAAGGCATTGGGCCACTTTTATTGAATAATGCCCTAGTCCGAATTATAACTTTCAATTGGTGTATTCATCCAATTGTAATTCTTAAGGCAAGCAGGCCGCAGTAACACTGGTAAGGTTCCTCCCAAAATTGCCAATGGCAATTGGCTACAATGTATCCATTTGTATCAATTTGTTTGTTGATACAAACAAATTGTTGACCAGAGTCAGTAAACTATCTACTAACCCCACCCTATGATGTGTATCCGTCAAATCACGGGGTGATGCATGCTGAAAAGCTCCTGCCATCACCCCTTGCCTGGTTCGTCGTTGACCGGTCAAAGCTATTACACCTGTACCTGTCTAAGTGTTGGCCAGTCAATTGCGAACCTGCCGGATACCTCTGGGTCATAAATCTTTACCTTACCAGTGCTACCCGCCACGCGGGGAGCCGTCCATGATGACTCACCGCCCCCCCAGACCGTCAGCTCGGTCGCCAGGCCTGCTTGCACCACACCCAGAAAGAGGTACATACCTCCAGCCGACAGGTGGACCCCTTCTCCTACCTACCAGCAAAAAATTTTGTAAGCCTATCCGCAGGTGTCCAATGGCTGTCTCCCAGCCATGCTCAGCAAGGGACCGAGCCACAGCCCTGTCCACTGACTGCCGGAACAGTCCGAACCATGGAGATCCACGTCTCCCCTAAATTGGTGTCTCGGCACGATGTTAGACCATAGCGACCGTGTGTAAGCCATACATGATATAAAACGCCAGGTCACTGCCCCTCGACAGTTTAGGAATATCAGTGATCCGTATAAGATCATTGCCGCCGAGGTGCCTATTAAGAACATCAGGCGGTCCAGCATCCCTGACGGACATCAGGAATGGCCACAGTTCCCACCCCCTTGTGCCGCGCATACCATACCATCGCATACGTGCGGACGCACACAGCCCAAGTCGGGGTCCACTCTCTGTCGCCGCAGCATATACTGCTGCCCAGTGTACATAGCTGCGGCCCACCAGCCCCACTGCCACCGGTGTGCAGAGACACACAGGATCTGTAAAAGAGGAGAAGAGGTGAAGGACATAACTAGGTACTCATACAGTGAGGGGACGTACATATAAGAAATTACGCGTACACACATATCCGCCTCCGAGTACCCCAAATGTAGCCGCGATCAACGCGACGCCTATGCAAAATAAATGGGTGCCAAAACGGGCACCACACCGCGAAGCGCGGCACCGGTCACCCTCAGTAACTTTACTTTGGTAAGGGTAGACCCATCCTGGTGGCAGAAAAACAGGCTGGGGCGCGCAGCAGGCACTGCCGAAAATTCATGTAGGGCACCAACCGGACAGATGTCTCCAATTAAACTTCACAGCAGTCTGACTCCACTGCCTACGCCATGCTGAACAACCTTTGAGGACCGTATCCAGCAATTGAGCCCACTCATGTGTGACATAGACATTGTCGAGTTCCAGTGCCCTACGAGACACATCCGCCTTACACAGATGGTACCAACTCTGGCACCCACTCACTGATGCGGAGTGCTCCAAAAAGGCTACCGTGGTAGCTTCGTGACCAAGAGCCACTTCACACCTATCCAAACATAAGTCATGCCAGCCTCGTGCCAGGAAGAGACCCCGTTAAATCCCTGGAGGAATTTGAGCCAGACCACAAGGTCCGCCCGTATGCTCCTGATCAGCCGGACCCTGTGGTGACGTTTAACAGGCCAGCCATGGCGTCACACAGGTGCCTGGCCAATGCTCTGCTGGGTGTAACCACCCTGCAGGCAAAGTTAAGATGGCCATGAAGTAGCTGCAGCTCACAAGGGGACACTTTATGTTTGGCAATCAATGCCAAAATCGCCGCAGAGATCCATGGGTAACCAGGATGCCTGTGCGACAGAGTCAATTCCAATGCCTATAAATGTGAGCTTAATAGCTGGGCCCTCGGTCTATTCAGGCGCTAAGGGGACACCCGGTTCCCACATGAGTGTCTGAAATGTAGTGAGGAGACGCATGCACGTGTCCAAGCCCCGTTCACCCCCGAACCACAAGTCATCGAGGTAATGGGCTAGAGACCGGGACCCCGACCTGCGAGTAAAGGCCCACTGAATGAAAGTACCGAATTGTTCGAATGCCGAACATGGAATAGAGCAGTCAAAAGGCATGGCCTTATCTAAGTAGAATTCCCCTTGGAACCTGAAACCCAATAGCTCAAAATCCCCTGGGTGCACAGGCAATAAAGTCTGATATGCACTCTGTGTACGTAAAGCCGAGTGCATATCAGACTGTGCCAGGAAAGCACCGGGACCGCATGAGCCCTTAGGGGCTGAACAAACGACGTTCACCTGACTGAAAAAGTTCATCGGGAATGGCATCCCTGACCGAAGAACCCACAGGGTAAGATAAAAGGAGGATTAAACGACATTCACCCTGGTTCTACCTCGGTGCTAGCCCCATAGGGGAGACCTTCAAATTAGGAAAGGTAGTTCCAAGAAGGGGCCCACTACTCTCATAGCCTCAACCCCTTAGCTGTGCTCAGTGGAGCAACCTCTTCGTTACCTTTCAAGGGAACTAGATTAGTAGCATCTTGGGGCCCCTAACACCCCCGAATGGAATACAAAAGCCCCATTGGAAACCCTCCAGCAGGTACCCCGCATCATCCCTTCTTGGATAAGCTGAGTGCCACCGCTCCAGCATGAGTACACTAATTGGGGAGGGGGGGCTTTGACATGGCTAGTTCTGTCAGACAGAGCTCTGATCGCCCCCTGTGCACCCCTACCTCTGCCCCGTAACCCACCAACCCGCGGGCACGCGGAGGCAGCGTAGGGGCCAGCGCAAAAGGGGACACCCAAGTCGGTAACGACACTAGCGCTTATTACACACGTCGCTAGCTGAGCAGGTCCAACACAGCAGGCGGGCCGGAACCCCCTGCCCCACCAGTTAGCGTGGAGCCTGTGTCTGAGCAGCCTGCTACACAGCATGACCACAATGGTACCTATCACCAGGTGCCAGTCACGTGGGAGTCATGTACAAGAGCAACAATTGCTGACAGGGCTCATCCCACCTCATCTCAGGATGTAGGCCCACCCTCATCCAAATTCCTCATCGTAAGCCAACTGCGATGGGCCCATGAAATCAACCATCGCCCTGTAAATATTATCAAGGGATTGAACCATCGGGGTGGCCCAATCAGGCCGGGCCCTGAGGCATACCACCATACATAAGGTATGCCGGCCACCAGTTGGCCCAGGTGCGCGGTGGCTTACGACGACGGGACAGCTCTTTGTCTCTGTCGTCCTGTCCCTCTCTCTCTTCCTCAGTGGGCTCACAGTTCAGTAGGGAGAATATCCACGTACTCCCCTCCAGATCTTATCCCTCGTAACCTGTGACAAATGATCACCCAGGGGCAAGGAATAACCAGCCGTCGGCAAAGCCATCGACGGCACATTCTGTATAAAGGGCATACGCAGCAGGACCTGGACAGCCCCTGCGATGCTCGGCACTGCCCCAGGGGCGGACACCCCCGCCCTTAACGAGGGACCATTTAGAAACCATGGGATACTGGGATAAGATGGTAACTGATACCCGCTCTCATCAACTTGACGAGGCCAGGGCCACTGAACCCCACCACTGTAAGTGGGCTGTGGTGTTGGTGCACTTAAATTGAACCTGATACTCACTAGGTGCACCCCCGTGAGCCGCCCCCACCAGGGGTTCCAGCCCACGGCGGGCGTCGGAGCTCGCGACCGGAATCGAGCTCTGGGATCACCCCCGACTGCTCCCAGCCTGGGAGAGCTGCGAGACACCAGCTGGGCCGGCCGGACCGTCTCACGCAGCTCGACCCAGTTGGCCGCCCGCTGAAGCATAGCGGCCCGCAAGGTAGCCGGGGTTGACGAAGGGGCCCCTGTTGAAGAAAGAGAAGCGCCCCCCCCTCCACAGGAGGCTGTGCAATGCCCAAGGATGCTTCCAGCACTGCTAAACGTGCTAACAGAGCATCCACTGCCACAGAGCCCCCAGCATAAGGCGGGCCGGGTGGGCCAGACGGCCCACTAGGCAGTTGGAAAGGTAACCTGAAAGGCGAGCCAGGGCCAGAATAGGGCCATGCCCAAAACTCCGGCCCATGAGGGGCCGGAGGGGGAGCGGGTTGTATGCCCACACCAGGCCCTCCCACGCTGCCCTGACCCATGGCCGGTAACGGCGGGCCGGGGGCCGAAGCCCCTGAGGGGCCGGCCTGTAGCTGGCCAGCCACCGAGCTGGAGCCCAGCTGCCAGGTGCCAGCCTCAGTAGCCCCACCGGTATCAGTGGACAAGGCTGGCACAGTGCCCTGCCGCGGGGGCGCAGCCCTGGTCCTCCGACCCGATGGCTGTCCCCCGTCCGGTGCAGGACCGGTGAAAGTTCGGAAGAAAAAGCAGGATCCCTAGCCAGGGATCAAAAACCTAGCGTCGAAGCACGCGGTAGCCAAGCAAACCAAGGCTCTGCGTGCGCTGATCCTCCTTTCCCAGCAGGGAAAGAACCGCAAGGGTTAAACAGTCGAAGACTAAAGGACAAACAGCGACGGAGAAAACTTCTCCTCTCCGTCGCTATTTCTAAAATGGCAGCTCATCTGCCTCGTGGCCACCCCTTTTATAGAGGGGTGGCCACGCCCCCTAACTCACCCGGATGTCTGAGTCCGGGTGGGGGAGGGCCCGCAAAGAGTGTGGCGGCCATTTTGGCACCACGCTTTCATTTTGTTTCCATCTGCCTGCCAATAGTTAGCAACACTTGGAAAGAAGACACTGGCTGAAAATACACTGGCAAGTGATTTGATCGGTATTCTGTGTGACAATTGAATTTGCAGAGAGTGAAAGTCACTTAATAAACTTCAAATGAAAAGAAATATCAAAGAATAATCTTATAAAGTGGAGCTACCTGGATACAGGAGAAATTTTCTGTGAATATGGAGAAATTCAGTCATTGCAGCATTAACAATAATTTTGTGACATAAATTATTCTGGGTTGAAAGTATTTTTGCTGGAGAAACTCCGCTCAGGGGACACCCGAATGAGGCTTCTTTCATGTCCCCAAGAGCTGGGACAGAGATGGGCGCTCAATCCATCATGCAGTACCCGGTTCTTCAACTGCCGACTTGCCAGCCTTCCAGCTAACAAGGTGACTTTCTTAACCACTGTCCCACCATAGCCCCTAATGCAGCATTTATGTGCATACAATTTATGCCCCACCACATGTAACAAAAGAAAATCTAATAAATAGCCCATATAATGCTACTGAAGCAACCCACTTCAAGTCAAAAGAGTCTACTTAGTTTAACATTTTCATTTGTTTTAAATTGTGTAACAATTAAATATGAATAAAGAAAGTCACATCTTCAGTGTGTGCATAAGTCTTCTAACCACTGTCTTCCTCATGATACATACTGCAATTCTGTTTATGTCAGGATGATTATTTCTAATTTGGTAACTTGCTTTACGGACTGCGGTGGCTCAAGTGGTTGAGATGCTGAACTTGCTGACTGGAAGGTTGGAGTTCGATTCCTGGGTACTGCATGTCGGAGTGAGCTACAGTCTCTGTCCCAGTTCCTGCTAAACTAGCAGTTAGAAAAAAAGAAATTGCAAGTAGATAAATAGGTACCACTTCAGTGGGAAGGTAAACGGTGTCCCATACACTCCTTTATTTAATTATGCATGCCACATGACCACAGAAGCGTATGCAGACAGCACTGGCTCTTTGGCTATAAACAGAGATGAGCACTGAACCCTATAGTCAGATATAATTGGATTTCGAGCAAGGGTGACCTTTATCTTTACCTACCTTACTTATAAATTACAATAGGTGATTTTATGCAGATCAATATCTCATTTCGCCCTCCTTTATATCTTAGCAAGGTGTAACTGACCATCTTGTCTGCAACCTGTGACTTACCAGCTATCTGTGAGAGCCTGCAGCCCCAGGCAAGAAGAAAATTGGAGTCCTTGTCATGCCAGCATACCTGCTTGATGGGCTGCATTCAGCTTTGAGTGTTCTTGGGGTTTAGCTGCATATTTTAAGGAAACTGAAGCTTCCCACATAGTAATAAAACCACAACTGAAAGAACACTAAGTCAAACAGATCCCCCAATGCATTGTAATACCCAGTCCAATCTCTGTCTCTGTAAATAAACTATGCGATGGTTGCTGTGGCTTTCCACAGTCTGGAGATGTACATTTCACACATACATAAAAGAATTACAATGTCAGAATCGTTCAACATCTGATCTATTCTTTTTCTATAAAGGCCTGACACAGGTTCTTCCACCAGTAGTCTTCCTTCTTGTCAAAGAAAGAGAACACTGCTCTTTAATCCTTAGTTCTTCCCAATAAGTACAACACATCTAGGAAGAAGGCATCTCATGGCATTTTGATGCAGCTTCTGGCAACACTGTTTTAAAGTTCCCAATGAACTGCTGAGTTCCTCAATAACCCTTGCGGACTGCAAATGAAAAATAAGGTGGCAAATTGGGGGAACAGTGAAAGATTCAATAGCTTTTATACAAGAAGCAGTTTTGTAGATGAAAAACTGAAAATAGCACTGATGTGCAGACGAAAAAAATCACAGCTGGAAATTGATAGCAATTTAAAGCTGACACAATACAGAATAATCTGGGAACATGGTAATATTTGTAATATTCCTCCAAGCATAAAGAAAAGTGCTGTTTTGTGGAGAACCAAAATGCAAAGTGATTGAAGCAGACTTTGTTTGTGCCTTAGTTGTGACTAGGACAGTCTGCTAGGACCTTTTCTGAGATTAAACAGATAATGGATGTGAAGGGGAGAAAATCTACCACTAAATTAATCTATGGAAGGCATTAATGAAAACTATAACTCCCTAACTCATATTCTGAGAGGATCTGGGAACCAGCTAAGAGAGGTTTACATGATTAATACTTGGTGACTGTGTTCCTCTGAATGCCCTGCTAAATTTTTGATGGGAAATATTCCAAGCTGCCAGCTAATCAAAGACTGTCCATGTGCTTGCTCCACAGGCTGAAGTGCCCTCCATGCAGGCCAGATGGTTACACTGTGATGTCAGTATATCAAATGTAGTAGCTTATCTTTCCCACTCCCTAGGAACATTCCTGTTGTCTACCTAAATGTACTGACATGGGAGGGAACTCTGTTTGTTTCATTTAATTAATTTGGGTGTATAAGATTGCCAGATTAATAAGGAACCCAGCTCAGTTCTTCCTGGTGGTGGTGTCACTGAAACAAATGAAACTAACTTAAGTCCAATTGATTTAAATGGGTCTCTTGAAAGCAGAGAATCATAGAATAACTGGATTAGAGGGGCTGTATGAGACCATTGAGTCCAACCCCCTGCTCAATGCAGGAATCCAAATCAATGAAGATTTGAAAGAGGGTTGTCCATGTCAAAAATAGTTCTTGATAAGGAGTTAACAGCCACTGGTCTGCATCAGCCACTGATATTTGCATTATGGGCTTCAAATGATGCCCTCTTCAATACTGTATTTGTTAATGAGAGAAAGGTAAAATACATATACTGTACAGTTAAACTGCAGTGGCTCAAGTAGGGACTGCAGTGGCTCAAGTAGATAAGACGCTGACTGGGAAGTGGAAGGTCACTCCTTTACATCTTTTGCAGTGTGTGTAGTCTAGTGCTTAGAGGTTTGCCTGGCCTCAATAATGGAATAAACAAAGGCAACAAGTTTAGACTGTACTCCAAGCAGACAGAGGTCCTGCTATTGTGAGGTCCTCCTGCCCAGCTCAGGGAAATGTTCTCCAAATTAGCAAGAGTTACACTCCTTCTGAAGGACTGCATATGTAACTTGGGAGTTATTCTAAATACCACTCTCGATGGAAAATCAGATTGTTGCCATGATTACATCTGCTTCTCATTGTCAGGTGATGTAATTAATAATACAGCTGTAAGAAAAAGATCCAAGGATCTCACAGAGTTCCCAACTCAGTGGCATTGGATTCTCCAAGATTTCACAGCCAAAACCTGAATCAGCATTGGGGTTGTCAAGTCAATATTGTAGGGCAGACAAGAGTTGGGCAGGACATGAGAGGGTTCTGTGTATAAGAATCAAGTCCAGAATCTGGACAAAACCTAACGAACCAGGTAATAGCAGAGCAGTCCAGGACCAAGGAAAAAGACCAGTTATTTTGGTGGCTGGAGAGGTAGCAGAGTGCAGTGACTGAAATATCACTTCCTTCAAGGTAGAAGGCAAGCTTTTTCCTAGGCATTATACCTTGGACAGCATGACATCTTTTGGAACACAATGCTCATGCTCCTTTATCTCCTTTCCTCCAGATGGCACAAGGAGCCCAGGGGAAACACAGCAGTTCTCTGGGAACTCTAGAGTTTTGAACAAAAAGAATTCTCAAAATCTGGGGCACTGATTTCACACTTAATGGAACAAATGCACAAGGACCTAAGCACACTCATCCTGCCCCTTCTAATTCATTTCCACTGCTCTCTTCATGTGGAGAAAACCTTTGTGGAGAGCTTGCCCCCTCTATAGAGATTCTCCACAAAATCTTTAGTGGTGGAAAGTGAAAAATCCCAAATCATATGGAGACACTTTGGGAATGAAAGAAGGCTCTTCTCTTCATAGAGTTGCTTGTGTGAAATCCTGACACTACTGGCAATCAATAAACTTTCAGCTGATGTGATCAGAATCTATGTGCATGAAGGAAGAGATGGCTGAAGAGAACATTTATTATAGTTGTGATATATGCTACTAGTAGACTCTACTACTAAAATTCACTGGGTGCGACTCCTCTCCTATGCTGGAAGTTTTTTCTCTTTTTGTTCAGCCTGTTGCATGCTGTGCACAGAATAAAACATTTAACAGGATCCAAGATAACCAACCAGCTTAATGTATCTGCCACCACATTCTTGTGTCTTTAATAAATACACAAACTGTCCTGATGCAGATATGCAAATGGTTCATTGCTGGAAAGATGCATTATTCCCCAGGCTTGTTTCATACCTCTAATCTCTATCCCTGCAGGAAGAGAACTAATAATCGTTTGCACTTTGGAGTTTAATTAAGGAAAAATTTAAGATTTTCTTATTGGCATTCACATAACTGACTGTATTTAGAAAAGCTCCATATATGTGCTGAAACAGAAATATTCAACACTGACAATCCAATCATAACTAATAAAGAAAGGCTGAATACAGATTAATTCTTCATCAGGGTGCAGTAGTACTGTGAGGGAATTAACTATCAGTCATTTTGTTTAGCTCTCAACTATTTCAATTAAAAGTGTGTGCTGTGGACTGACATTTAGATAATGCATTCTATTCGTCTTCATGAAGGATGTTAGACAAAATGGTAGACTTAACTAAGTGTCCTATGACTTTCTTAGAATGGCACCTTTCAAAGTTTCAAATAGGCTTGTTGGTCTCTGCTTTCTTGGTTTAATATGTAAAAGGTAACTGCTGGATAGGTCAATGGTTTACATATCTAGCTGTGGAGCCAGAAGTTGGAATTTCCCACTTTATGGGGCTGGACTCTGTGATCCATAAGATGGCATCCAGCACTGCAATTCTAACATTATTCTTATTCTTATTCTCAATAATAATGGCATGCTGTCAAGTCAATTCTGACTTATAGTGATTCTTTCCAGGGATTTCTAGGTAGCGAATACACAGAAGTGGGTTGCCACTCTGTTATTCTGGGGGCTTCTCGGAATTGAGCATTTTGCTCATGACTGCACAGTCTGGCTCATCTCCTGAGCCCCATAGTAGGCAATTGAACTCCTCCACCCAGTGGGTGTCATCTAGACAATACTTCTGTTGGCCAAACTGTGTCTAATTGATCACTGAAGTTCTGCTTGTTACTGACTTTCTAGATGATGTAAGGCTTGTCTCAGCATAATCCAGAAACAAGGTGAAAAAATCCATGTCCATAGTTGCTTTTTTTTTACTTTCCTCAAACCATGGTTTATTTTACGAGTCACTTAATTGGTGTGTGTGTGTGTGTGTGTGTGTGTGTGTGTGTGTGTGTGTGTGTGTGTGTGTGTGTGTGTGTGTGTGTGTGTGTGTGTGTGTGTGTGAGAGAGAGAGGTTTGATGCTACAGTGCTTTTAAGGTTCACTTCCAAAGCTAGAGCTTTCCCATCAAAAGTATTTAATGGTGAAAACCCAAATAACAAAACATTTCCCCAAAAATTCCAAGATATTTTTCTGAGGAATGGTGGGTTCTATTGTTTTATTTTGTGTGTGTTTTGTGTGTGAAGCAGTTGAAACACTTGGAAGTGCATTTCCAAGGTCAGAGCCCCTGAGCAGCAATGTGTAGGTACAATTTGCAACCAAAACCACACACACAGAAAGCACAAACAAAGCAGCTCTACCTGTAAGATAAAAGTTGCAGCAGTGAGCAACCATCTTAGACCCCTCAAAAGGAAAAGGGTGGAATGTTTGCCCCATCTGGAAGACCTCCAAAGGAATGTTTCTGGACTGGACAGAAAGAGAGAGGGATGAAAGAACAACAAATTGTGGAGGCATGATCAAAGAATTCCTTTAAGACTGTGTAACAGTACAAATTGCCCGCTTGCAGAAAAGCTCAATCATTTATCTACAGGTTGCCACTGCTTTCGAAGCATGCTTCCTCTGAGAACCATTAGTTTTTGCTTCATCTCAGCCCTGGGATAATGGAATGATTCCATCATATCTGTTACAGGTTTTTGAAGCCGCCCTGAGTCGAGTTCGCCTGAGTGGGCGGCATAAAAATTTGAAAATTAAATTAAATAAATGTTCACACCCAGCAAAAGCAGAGAGGATGTGAGCAAGATAAGTCAGAGCAGTGAATGAATTGAAAACACCACACAGGGCCTCCTCTGCAGATGGCTTTGCTGGTTCCTTCAGCAGCTCATTGTTTTTGACAGTTTGGGAATGACTGCCATGTCACACAATGTCTATACATGTTTAATTCCAAGTTAATGGCATTGTTTTAAATCCAAGTAAGACCAAATACAATTAGAGGTTGCTTCTCTCATTGGGACAAACTCAGAAATCTCACCAATTCTCATACCACCCACAGAGACCTGAAATCAACTCTTTATTTGAATATAAAACAGATTATATGGGAAACAAGTAACTTTCTGAATGCAATGGGGTCTAGGCACCCTTTCCGTGGGGGGAGGGGGACTTCCGTAAAAAGTAATCTGTCCAGTAATATGAGTATTGATTCTTGTTTTCATGGCATCCAGTTGGTTAATTTCAAAGTGTTGGTGTTCACCTTGACATTCAGGTAAATAAAGTGGCCAGTGAGGGAGGACAGGGATGATAATCCCAATTTCTATTAAGGTTGTTTCCAGCAGATCAAGAGGATTTTTATTTTGTAGTATTTCACACAGCATATTGAGGAGAAATGTTTCATTTAGCAGATCAGAATAAGGCCAATATCTCATGTCCAAAATTGTTAGAGTAGGACAAATGAATTATATTTTTGCCTTTAGAAATGTAATTGGTATGAGACTCCACCCCTGATCTTATCACCTACTGCTATTAGAGTTTTACGAAATAAAATGTTGCTTCATGTAGGGCATGAAACAGAGCCGCCAAATCCTGCAGGCCTGAAATGCAAGCTTCCCAAACTCTGATTCTGTTAACCAAGTTGCTGTTGCCCTTTACATTTGTCAGAATTCAGAAAGGCAAAACATCCCATTTTCCCGCTTGTCTTTCATGCAAATTCTTTTCCCCCCAGGGGATTTCGTCAAGGTGTGTGTGTGCGGTGGGAAGCATTTCTGTGCAAACATTAATGCTCCCTGTTTATCCCCTGAGTCTGCAGAATCTTCTCAAAGAACAAGTGGAACGATATGCTAACATTGCATTAGCTGCTTCATTATGCGGTTTGCTTGATTCTCTTTGATTAATAGGATATTGTTAGAATCTGGGGAGGGGGGACACACTGAGTTAACTCTGCACTCAGGCAATGAAAGCGGAGTTTCTCAAGGAACAGACATCAGACATTTATCTTATTTATAGTTGCTCAGTTCCCTAAAGATATTGTGCATAATGGATAGGATCAAGTCAAATCTAAAAACAGCATGGGCCTGTCTTTTGATTAGAGGGGGGAAATGCAAGCAGGCTGAGGAAGAAAGAATAGGCAAGAACCTTTCTCCCAACTGCCATATTAGCTTTGGCAACCAACAGTTCTCAATATGCAAATAGAGAGCATCTGTTTCCCTTTCACCACTGTCATTCATCTGGGTGACGATGCTGGAGGAGCATAAATTCATTCCTGGACAGTAGTCTTTCATGCCTTGCATTCTGCAGATGGATTTGACCACAACTCCCATTATCTTTCAGGCAGTTTTTGATAGTAGATATTCTCAGCCAACACATCTGAAAGGCACCAGGTTGAGGAAATGCAACTATACATGATTCAAGGGCTGTGGTTTAAATACCCAAAGTTTAAAAGAGAGAGAGAGATGCAATACAAATGTTATTCTTTCATTTTATTTTCTCCCCCAATGCCAACAATACTGGATTTGGAATGTAAATTTGTCTCTGGATATGGGGAAAGTGTGCAGCAATGTTTACTGATGCTTCTGATGCAGCCAAATGCATTAGACCAACCCTATGTTTCCCACAAGAAAGAGAGAACATGGGTAAGTATGATTCTCATTTGGCTTCACATGAGCTTGAATACATGATTGAAGATGTTCCTTAAGTGCTCCAGCAGAATGCCAATTGTATTAAAAAAGAAAGACAGATGTAAATTGTTTCCTGACCAAAAGCAATTTCTCAAAATAGCTTTATTTGCTAGGCAATCCCATGAAATGTAGATCACTCAACCTTCTTTAGAATAGCTCAATCTCTTGTATTTGTCTCCTCTGCTTTAGAATGTTCTCCTTTGGTGTCTAAGGATGAGGCAGCAGCTAGACCTCTCGCAAAATCCTAACATTCAAACACCTCTGGTTTTTTAATTATTGTCTTAAATTAAGACAATAAAGCTTCAGAACACGCTGTAGAATTCAGCCAACCTACTGTCTACCCCTTTAGGGGTTCACCATTAGTGACTCTAAAGAACAACATACTATTTAAGTTACTTTCACTTCAGTGATTCAGCTAGATCTCTCACATAAAAGTCC
Organism: Bradypodion ventrale; assembly: GCA_035047345.1. Classification (NCBI taxonomy): domain Eukaryota; kingdom Metazoa; phylum Chordata; class Lepidosauria; order Squamata; family Chamaeleonidae; genus Bradypodion; species Bradypodion ventrale. The sequence goes on along the minus strand of JAWDJE010000002.1, from coordinate 279,551,836 downwards.
CAGAAACTTTGTAAAGTTCCATTTGTCTCTGTTGTCTCTTAATTTGGCTGAATATAACACGTTGCCCCTTTTGAATGTTTTCCATAAGTTATAGACTTATTCAATTAGCTCCTCTTGCTGCTGTACAGCATATCAGGCGATAAAGCTCCTCATTGCTTCCACAGCAATAAAGTTTAATGGGACTGGGGTACTAGCCCAATGCCCAACTGGCTTTGAGATTGGCAATGTAGGAGTTACATAAATTGTAGAAGGCCGTTTTAATTCCATGTTTTTGGATTAGGGGTAGCTCAGCATGCCAGCCAAAGTCTTAGAGACTTGTGATACAACCCCCACCCAGGGAAAGCTTTGTTTTTGTATGTGAGGTGTTTTTAAATTTTAGACACCCATCTCCACCCAAAGCCACCTGGTATGTTAGCTCAGGGTAAAGGTGTTAGACTAGGGTGATGTGCCACACCCAAATGCCAGGAGTGATGGGAGGGTTGTGGCAAGGGGGATGATTGGTGCCCCTGTCAATAAAAAGCCATTGCTATGGGTGGTGCAAGACTTCCAGAAGCACCAGTAGCTGTGCAGAGCCTTTCACATGAGCTATGGATAACACTGTGCAGGATGCAAATTCTAGCAGGAATGGTGGAAGCCTAGTCACTCCTCAGCACATTTTGTCACCTGCCCAGATGATAAACCCACCCACCCAACAACCAACTTACTATTTATCTACCTACTGACATTTTCCTTCCTGATTCGATTGCTAGGAGCATATCCCAACTGGGCATTTAGCCCACTTGTTGGAGCTTTTGAGGGGTCACTCCTGCCTCCTGCATCCATTTGTCATAGACCGTGGAGTGCCACAACATGGGCCCCCATTAATGGCTAAGGAGCCCTTTCAACATATTGGGTATTTCCACAAAACATTTCCCTAGCTTCTTTGTGGAGGCACAGGGAAAGTATAAATATTTTCCAAATCCTAATTAATTTTTGCAGCACTTAATTGAGTGCACTTTGTGCTCCCCAACATATACTACAAAAATTGATCATAGCTGCCCCAAATGCTCTTGGTACTGCTCATTATTGGGCAAGAATATTTGAAATATTTTAATTTATTTATTTATTATTTGCCTTTATATCCCACCCATTTGGAATATGGCTTAATTGTAGTATGGGGCTTCATGAACAAAGGAGAAAAGACTAATTCAGTACAAGTGATCCATATCTGGCAGGGAAATATCTCGTTTCATTTAATTAGCCTAACCCTAGGTAAGCAGAATTTGTTTCTCTTCAGGAAGTAAAAGTGTGGGGCTCATGAAATCAGTTTTGTTGGGACATGGGTTAAAGTGCAAGCAAAGTTAATCAACATGCCCCTTATTTTGATTAAGGAGTTGCGGGCAGGGGTGATCTGTATTCCAAATAAACTTGTTTTGGATAAAGCAATAAACATTCCTTTTTACTTTAAACCAAAGAGCCCATTTCCTTATTGAGAAATTACCTTGCCTTTTAAAATATAGAAACACAACCTACATAGAGGAAAGAAAGTCTATTTTAGTAGGAAAAAATTGAAAGTGGGAAAATTGAAACTCAGTGTATTAATAAGAAGAGGAACAGTGAGCCGTAGCACAATACACTGAATTCACTGTACAAAGCAGGCCATATCTTTTCCAACCATTTCTAGCTAGATCTCCAAGGAAATCACATTCACAAAAGAGGGGGAATTGCCAAATATACCTTTCTATCCTGAAGACAATAAAGTATTGCTCATAAGTCTCCCAACCCGCACAAAGAATGTTGAAGTATCTCACAGATATTTCCATTAAGAAACCCATTCCAGGATCAAAAGTGTGCACTAAAATTTAATGGTATCCAAGGAGAGGAGAGATTTGAAAACCATGATTTTCATTCCATACTTGCAAGTCTACATTGTCCACATGGGTAAAAGTCATAAATATACTGTAGATTTGTGTTGGAGGGACTAGCCATTTGGTTATTTCTCTTCTAGTGCTTAGAAAAGTGTGGAGAAAATGGGTGTGTGTGTGTGTGTGAGGGGTGGTGGTGGAATCGGTCTGGCTGCTCCTTGGTTAACTGCAGTAAAAAAAACACCACATTTTTACCTAACAGCTCAAGACTTTGTTCTTTTATATCAGGGGTTCTCAACATTTTCAAGCCGAGGGTCAGGTCACCTCCCTCAGACAGCTTTGGGGGCAGGATGGCCATTTTGCCCTGCCTACCACACATGGCACTTCTGGGTGTGGCGGTGGTGGTGGTGGGCCACAATAAATGGTGTTGTGGGCCACATCCACCCCCTGGGCCGTAGGTTGAGAACCTCTGTTTTATATATACAAGCTACATTGCCACACAAACAGGGGAGGAGGGATAAAAGGTGGCCAACTAGAGAAGCAAACTGCATGTTAACAGCACTTTGGAGCAAGATGCTCACTCACACCCAGTGTTAAAAGAAGAAACATGCAAGGCTGCATTTTCTAATAGCATCATGTTTTCAGAAGATGGCAGGATTTACAAGGGGAACTGTTGCACTAATGACAATCAACAGTAATTAAAAAGGCTGCCAATTTTAGAATAAAAAAAAGCCCAGGCTCACCATCCCTTTCAAAAGGGTAAAAAAAATAATCAAAACCTATCATCAGCTTTAAGTATGTAGAGCACAGATGCAGTATAAACTGGAAGAGGACAGAAGGTAGATTGCAATCTGCCTCACAATGATTTTCAGTGGATTGGCAAAGATTTCTGACTCCCAAGTGTCTAACAATAGCAACAATCATAAGCCTTCCCACTCGCAACCCAAATTAGATTGCTTTTTAAAAAAAAAACTTGTAGGAAAGAATATGATTTTGCTCCTGAATGCAAATACTTGTGCTGGTCATGTTCCCAGAGATACTGCTTTGCATCTGACTCCAAATGGAGGGGCTATTTCCCAATACAAAAAAAAATATTTTAAACCATGCAAGTCTGATATCAGACTACCCTAACCTATGCTATTTTTGTAATATATTGTGTCAGCTTCATGACCAACATAATAGCAAGCTAGATTTTTATTTTCTGAAAAGCAAACATAATTCATGACACCATGACCAACATGGTGCTCAGCAAGAACAATCCCTGACCTTATGTAGTCTAATTTTGTTGTGAACTGCCCAAAGAGTGCTCTAAGTGCTACCCATACTGTATATATAAGTACAGTATATAAGTGTAACTGCTATGGGACTGCATTGGCTTAAGTGGCTAAGACGCTGACTGAGACGCGGAAGGTGAGCAGTTTGATTCCCGAGTACTGCAGGACGGAATGAGCTCCCGTCTTTGTCCCAGCTCCTGCCAACCTAGCAGTTTGAAAGCAAGAAATTGCAAGTAGATAAATAGGGACCACTTCGGTGGGAAGGTAACAGCGTTCTGTGGGCTCCAGTGTCTAGTCATGCCTGCCACATGACCATGGAAATGTCTGCAGAAGCAGACAGCACTGGCTCTTCGGCTTTGAAACAGAGATGAGCACTGAACCCTAGAGTCGGATATGACTGGTTTTTGAGCAAGGGAAAACTTTATATTTACTAAGTGTAAATGCTATTGCTATTTCTCTCTGGTGTCACCATTGACTCTATTTGACAATAAGGTGATGTTCTAAATGAAGTTATATTTCACCACTCAAGTAAAAATACATGTTATGTGGGGGGAAATAACTATTTTGTTTAATCCAAAACATTTTAAAAAGGAGATTCTTTGGAGAACCAAGAAACACACATTAAATTATTCACCGAATTGTCAATGCCATGATCTTTTGTGCTGTGATACAAAAGCACAAACTGAGCATTCAGTATTTTAAAAAAACACATACAGCCATAAGTGTGTGGAACTAGATTTTCTAAAGGGTTTAAAAACTTATTTCCAAAAAAAGGAAAGGAAAATCTTTTTAAAAGAGCTACTTACAATTATATCCCCTTGCCAAAATTTCCTTGAGTCTCTGTTTTAGAATGCTGCTGTAATTAGTAATCATCATTGGCTGCAACTCGTATCTGACTATTGTGAATACATATTTTCCTGAAGCAGGAAAAATGCCATTGGCATGAATCTGTTTAAGGTGGATCCTAGTTTGCCATGAAGCGACCCACACACTATGATCTCAGAGCCATCTCCTGCAGTACATATGAAATGAGACATGCAGGATTTAACAGCAGGACTGCAATGGACTGCCACATCCTGGAGGATATTATCAAGGTGTGTCTTCACAGCCAGTCCATCTGGCATGGCCTCTTCCGCTGCCATGACTGTTGGGAATCAGAGCTCCTCCTCTGCTCATTTTGCTGTTGGGCCCAATCTAATGGTTTTCCAGTGGCATTTCCTCCACTGAAGGGACCATCACCCCACATCAAGGGGCTCATCTGCCTGTAGTCATTGGCCCCTTTAGGGAGCCAGGTTATTTACCACTGCCCAACACTGGGCGCTGAGTCATTGGCTGTATGGTCTACTCCATTAGCATAGCAGGATGTCCGGCCAGACAGTGAATTAGTAATATGCATTTAAGAAATAACAACTTGGCAATGGAGGATTTTTTATTTATTTATTTAGCTTTTACACAGAATAAAATAATCACAACATTTTGTTTTCATCTCCATCCAAACAAAAATTGTATAAAATTACATGCAAATGTGACATTAAGCAATTTACCTCTCTTTCTGCCCACAGAGCTCATAGATTTGCCAAGAGGACAACCTCCTGGCAGAACTCCTCTCCTGGCTAAACACTGCAGGTTGGAAGGTCTCCAAAGGGGCAGGAAAAAGACAGGTGTGAAATAGAGGCTGATTTGTGGCAGATCTAAGCTTTGTTCAGCTCACAGGTAAAATCACAATGCTGGCATAAAGGTAGGCCAGCAGGAGGATGGTTCTCAGTCTGAGAATGAGTTGAATTCAATGGCCATGGCCATCTTGGTCAGATTGAGATGTCATAACTGTCTTCAAGTAATTCAGGTAATAAGAGGTGATGAGTGGGCAGTTTACTTTGTATGGAAAGCCACAATTGGAGCTCTCTAAGCTTTGGTGAATATTAGTGATGTGCTCATTACCAGGACCACAGCATGCCAGCAACTTTGACCATGCCTGTCTCCATGCCAATGTTGTCCAAATTGGCAATTCAAACACTGGAACATTCCAGAGCTACTCTGTTTTCTGTTGATATGTATGGAGTTCTGTTCTTGAATGATCTCATCTTTTTCTTTAAAATTTTATTTCAAATATCAGTTTTTGTGAAGCTTTTAGTGCAACTTCAAAATGTTCATTCTGAATAGAAAGAAAATTTAAACTCATATAGATTCATTCCCTTCCTTCCTTTCATCCTTGTATTTTCACCTCAAAATGTGTCACCTTGGATAGTGGCTGCTCTAGCTTCTAAGCTTCCCCTCTTTGCTTATTAAATTTCTAAAGCATCCATATATATTGGAGACACAGCCTAAATAAATATTTTATGACTCCTACCCCACAGAACATTCCAACATAAATGCTACAAGGGAGGTAGAGTGACTATGGGGGAGAAGTAGATGGAAGGAAGAAAACCATGATGAACTTCATCAAGTCATTCTTGATGGCCTATGTGTTTAGTAATTCTTTTGTCTGCAATCACCATAACCCATTGGGAGGGATAAACCATGCTGATTATAATATTAGCATACTGAACCACTGTACGCCTACTTTAATTCTTATAGTACATAGTAATGCCACAGAACAGGCACATATGGTGATCTTTGACATTTTGTATCTTTCCATTTAAATAATCAGCCTGTAGTGTTGTGTTCTAACAAAAATACATAGCAAACATATCTAACAATGTCAGTTTTGATGCTTCATGAATTCACACTCCTCTGCATCTATGTAAGTGTCAGCTTCTTTTTTTTCTAATCTGGACCATTTTTAGCAACATTTTGTATCCTAGTTTTCACCCATCTAATCAGAAAGAAAATCTATGATTTCCTATGCAGGAGAGGCTCAAGGAAGAACAGAGTACATTAGTGAAAGCGAGATTTTTTTTTTTAAAAGGACAGTTTGAAAGCTAATAAAAGAATGCATAGATAAGGAACTAGATGGCTCTACTGTCTGAAACTCAATAGAATTTAAGGATGGTACTAGTCCTGGGCTAGTGGAGGGTGAGGGAGTTTGAATGTGCCAGAGATGTCAAAGAGTAACATTGTCAGGAGGCTAGATTCAGTTATGAGACTGGACTCCTAGCAGGACCACTAAAGTGGTCAAAACTGAGACACCAGACTAAGATGCATCCACTCTCTTCAGATGCAAGAGTTGCATCAACAGAAAAAAATGGATAGTTCAAACAAAGGTGAAGAAACTCCTGAAGACTAGCTGCAGGACAGCAGCAGTAGTTGAAAGTGATGCTGTGAAAGGTCTTTCACAAACAACAGCAATAACTCTCAAGCTAACCTGTTAGTGTTGAGTGGAACAAAACAATGGTAAACCATTCTTGAATGTTTCATATCTTGAGAACCCTACTGAGAGAAAGTGTAAAAGAAAAGAGAAACCAATGTAGATGACTGATGAAACTCTTAAAGCAATAGAACAGGTTAAAAGCAAATGTAAAAAGTAACAAAAATAGGACCAGAATTCTAAATACAGCCTTTCAATAACTTGCTCATAAAGGCAAAAAGAACTGTTACTATAATGGCCAAAATCCTGTTGCTTTGTGTAGCAATTTGCTGTTAGAGTGTCCCCATTTAAATCAATGGAATTTACAGAACTGATTTACCAAATCCCATTGGTTCAATGGGCCTACTGTAGAATAATTTATTATGCTAAGCAAAAGCAAATATTGGAAAGAAATAGAAGAGGAAAGAGGATAAACAAGAGATATCTTTAATAAAATCCAAAAAATCAAAGGAAATTTAAACTTAAAGCATGTCCAGACTGCCTCTTGTGGACCAATCAGGGCACACTAATTTTCAGGTGGCTTTTGGAAGGAAGAGCAACTCACTCAAACATTATAAGCAACCTTTTGCCCATATTATGAAGTGGATTATGCGCACCCTTACCATATGGGCAAATTAATCACTTCCCCTGCTCCACTGCAGAGGGGCAGGGAAAGTGTAATTATATTTTATCCTTCCTGGCAGATCATCATATCGCTGCACCATTTAAGAAGGTGGAAAAATATTTCTTCTCCCCATCCCCTTTTATTGCTAATCAAAAAACTGCTCAAGCTGTGGTTTTGATTGGTGATCAAAGAGAGGAGCAGGTAAAGTATTTAATTCAAACATCTGAAACTGGATTTTTCCAGCATAAGCAGCCTTATACTACAAGCCCCCTTAATACAGCATTTCCAGTGCCTGCAGGTTCTGAAAACTTCTGAGCAATGTAAAAAAGTAGGGACTGAAAATGAGATTCAAAAAGAAGCACTCATGAGGGAAGTTGTGGTGCTCCTGTATCTGTGAAATCTGAACACATGGTGCCCACAACAACCCCAAGAGTTCAAAAAAGTAGGCTAAGAACCCATCTGGACATGCTCTTATGTAGGGCTCGGGCCGCTTGCAGGGATGAAATAACACGCACCCACATGGATCAGGGTGCAAGTGAGACGACACCCAGGGGGGAACTGGATGGTCTCTTTTATTGACAGCTTAGCATACCTTGGATCGTGAGACCACACGTCCATTACAGGCTAAAGGAAACAGGGTGGAACAATAGACTACACGCATGTTGGTCATAGATTAGGGATCCTATGTGTCAGAGGGCAATTGGCAAGCGAGGGGTCAAGCAAAGGGTCAAGGAGTGGGGTGATGGAGATGATCTGGTGGGAAAGATAGGCAGGGTGTTCATGACTAGGGAAGCAGCCCTGTGGATCTTGATAAGGGGCTTGCGCTAGGGATGCGTTTATCAGCGGGGTCCAGGAGATGTCCAGAGGTTTACTCTCATGCCTTTGGGCACGATTCCCAGGTCGCGCAGCCTGCGTGACCTGGCCTTTCTCCTCTCAGGGACTGGAGGCTTATGGGATGACGGCAATTCTTGGGGTGAGCTAGGAATACTTTGGGAGTGAAGGCTAAGTCATCCCTACACTCTTAGATTAGACATGCCAAAAGATCAACAGGGAAACACATTTCCTAACCAGATAAAATAAGCATAAATGGTGACTTCAGAAAGGCTACCCCATTTCAGATCCTTACACAAGATGGTGGTGTTGATGGCTGTTATTAATTAGGTGCACATCCTATTGCTTGAAGCTGGAGCCCAAGAGCAAACATGTAAACAACCCCTTCACTCTTCATTAGGTGATGACCTTTCCATAGTTACACAACTTGGTTACATAGAGAGTCATATGATTAGAAGCTTGCAAGACTGGAGGTTACTTACAAGAGCATGCTTCTGCTCCACATTTAAATAATAATAGCATTAACTAAAGACTCTCAGCTGAAACTGCTGAAATTCAGCCCATTAATTCCAAGAAAGTAATTGATATATATGTCTAATTGATATAAATGTCCAGAGGTTTGCTCTCATGCCTTTGGGCATGATTCCCAGGTGTGTGTGTGTGTGTGTGTGTGTGTGTGTGTGTGTGTGTGTGTGCGTGTGCGTGTGCGTGTGCGTGTGCGTGTGCGTGTGTGCGCGCGTGCGCGCGTGCGCGCACACACACAGAGTATACTTCAAGGTATTTTAGCTCAGGTCATATGTATTTTAGCTCAACTTTTGTTTTGCCCTGTATAGCCGAATCTCCTGCAGACAATAGGAGCCAATAAAATCTATCTCAGCAGGGGTGTGTGTGGGGAATCTTCAACAGACAAAGAAATGAAAGACTCAGCAGGCAGTCTCTCTGAGAGGCATGGGTAACTGAGGCAGAAGCTGGCCCCACCAGTTCCTCCTGGAGAAGACCACAGCTTCAGCAATGAACAACATTTATGAGAATTATGAGTGATTCAGGGTGTTCATGTCAAGAGACCAGTGTCTCCAAGGTCAATCACTTGCAGCAGACAATTTGCAGATCCAGCTAGAGAAGGAGTGGTTCCACAGTCAGGTCAATAAATCCAGTTATTCCAAATAGACTGCTAAACTGCTAAAGGCAGAGAACATATGTGATTTTGGTGACTGCTGCTCCATGGTCTGCTTTATGTATACCAGGACCTCTGCCAAATAACATGGCTTGTTTATGACTGTTCTTCTGTGTATTCCTTGATGGACTTATTGACTGGATTTAGCGATTTAGGGGCTCCTTTTATGGCTCTGACTTCTGATTGTTCTTTCCATGCCTCATGAAACTGTTTTACAACTGCTCTTTTTTAACACTGGCTTTCGACTTCCCAGAACTTCTGCAGGCCAATGCTTAGTGCCTTCAAACATGACAATGTGCCTGAACTGCTGACACTACATTTACTACAACCAATCTTGTGGATTGGCATGAGAGACATCATTGTCAGTTCCAAACTGGACCATAGGCATACAGCCTTGCACAAAGCCATGTTCCATGTCTGGATGTGCTCCAGCTGAGGGTGTTTGAGGAATTCCACTGCAGACAGGGTTAGAATAAGACATTCTGCTGCTTTAAGTAAAAGAGAAGATACAGTGGACCCTCGATTAACGACATGTTCAAATAGCATCATTTTCGATTAATGATGCTACGATGCTCCCAATGTGATTATTCTAATAACGACGTTATTCGAATAGCGACGCTACTTGGGGAACCAAGTAACGTCGTTATTCGAGGGTCCACTGTAGTGCCTTTCCTATTCTCCTCACAGAAGCCAGACAGAATTGCATCTAAAAGTTCAGCACTGATGATGGTAGAACATTAAACCCTCATCAGCCTCTGCATCAGGATTCTCAACCTGCGGCCAAAGGGCTGGATGCGGCCCATGGCACCATTTAATGTGGCCCACCACCACCACACCAGGAAGTGCCATGTGATGGAGAAAGGGCAAAATGGCCATCCAGCCCCCGAAGCTGTCTGAAGGAACGTGACCCGGACCCTGGCTTTAAAAGGTTGAAAACTCCTGTGCTACATGGACAGGATGTTACCTTAAGGTATGCAGGGCCAGTTGTCTGGAAGACAGTGCTCTTTCCTCCAACACAGAGGGCCCCACCCTACAACATCACTAAATATATGCCACCTGAGGCTATCCCTCTCACTCTGCCTAATGGTAGGGCTAGCTCTTATTTCAAAAGTTGCTCTGTAGTCCAAGTAAGGACAGAAAGCTAGCATACTTGCTCATTGTACCAAGGCTGGCCAGTCCAGAGTGATTTGTTTGAGTGATGTATTACTTTTCCTTCAGCTCTCTTCTCCACAGACACACACACAACCTACAAGTCCTACTGTGGCAACATATCTCAGTTATTGTGGCATCTTCCACACAGGAGGCTCTTGACAAGACAAATCATCACCTGCCCGCTGCAAGCTGTAGGCAGAACTACAGTTGGGATGCCTAGTTCTGTCTGCACTCAATGATTATAATATAGCAGCTGTTAGTGGGCCTAAAAGGTGTTTCACTTTAATTCAGGAACCCAAGTGACAGCTCAAGCACAATTCCACCCTCTTTTCCTCCAGCATTTTGGGGGAGGCATCCTTCCACTCCTGCCATGGGCAAAGATGCCACCTCAATGACTTGGATGGGAGAAAGTAGTTGCATCCTTGAAAGTCACTGATGAGCAACAAAAGCCCAGCCCCCTCCCCCCAAGTACCCTTTGAAAAGCATGCCCCTTGTTGGATATATTGGGCTTTGCTGTAAGCCACTCCCATTGAAGTCTGGAGCAACCACCATGTAAATAAATGAATAAAGGGGGGCATAAAACTGCACCCAGTTGGAAAGCACCTTCACCCACAACACTGCCAGGTTCTGCGCCGCAGTGTGTAAAATCAGAAGAACAATCCTGGCAGGTCCTTCAACTAAACAAAACACTAGTGCTAGTTCTCAAACAAATAAGAGAAAGTACTTTTTCACCCAGAGGATTACTGGTCTATGAAACTCCCTGCCAGAAGAAGTGGTGATAGCTGTCAGTCTTGACAGCTTTAAGAGAGGATTAGACAAGTTCATGGAGGACAAGGGTATCAATGGCTATAATTAGGGATACCTAAGAACAACCTCTGGGTTGGAGAGATAGGTAGAATATCTCTCAATGCCATTTCCAGGGAATCCTAAGCAGGTGAAGGCATCTGCTTGGGAATAATACCCTGAAGCAAATGGTGAGCCACTGTGAGAGACAGAATGCTGGACTGGATGGGCTGTGGCTTGTTCTAGCAAGGCTGTTCTTATGTTGTTATCATAGGCTTAGTAATAGTTGTAACCCTGTTAATCTTAAACACTATTTTTACTACACCTTAGCTCTGAGCAGAAATGCTCCTTTTAAAAATATATTATAAGTACCCTCATTTTAACTTCTGTCTCTTGATATATTTTAAGAGACAGCAGGTTGTACTTGCGATGTAGTGTATTTTGGACACAGTTTTTGTATCACAGTCTTGGACCGTAATAAAGATTGATTGATTGATTGGAAAGCACTAACTCTGGTTTCACCTGCTGAGTCCACACTTTCTCTTACAAAATCAAGTTGGGTAAACACTAGACAAACATGATTTGGGTGCCAGGAGTATCATGTGGTCTCTTGCAAAAATGCAAAGCAATTTCATATTGAAAATATTAAAAATGTTTAAAATATCTGTTCCTTTGTGTGTGTTCTTTGTAGAGAGATGGTGGATGAAAAAGCATAATGGGAAACTGTTCTTTAATCACCACTGCTGGGAATGTAGGGAATGTGCTAGAGTTCTCCCTTTTGATCTTTTGGGATTGGGGTTCAGGTCACCACAGAACTAGTTCCCTTGAGCAAATCACTGCCTCACACTTGACCTGCCTTAATTGTGAGAATAAAGTAGGACAGTGGACAGCCTGTATACCACCAAGTGGTCCTGGAAGAAAACATAAGTAACAAATAGTTAGTTTTATAGTTACAGACTGATGGAAAATCTGTCAGGGACCAACATGGAGCATGGGATCCATAACTTCTGGGATTTAACCCTTTCTCCTTTTTTGGCTAAATGCCAGCTGTAATAGACAGAGGCTTCTGATATGTTTTATGGAGCTCTATAAACTCTGTGGTGGCTTAGTGGTTAAGACACTGAACTTGACTGAAAGGTTGGCAGGTCAGCAGTTGAAGACCCGAGTGTTGCACGATGGACTGAGCTCCCGTCTCTGTCCCAGCTTCTGCCAACCTAGCCATTCGAAAGCAAAGAATTGTAGGTAGATAAATAGGTGCCACTTTGGCAGGAAATGTAACAGTGATCCATGCACTCTGGTGTCTAGTCATGCCTGCCACATGACCTTGGAAATGTCTACAGAGGCAGATAGCACTGGCTCCTTGGCTATAAACAGACATGAGCACCACACCCTAGAGTCAGATACAACTGGCTTTCAAGCAAGAGTTACCTATAAACTCTGTAGGACTCCACAGGCAATGACCAAACTCCAGCAATCTGATCTTGACAAAACCATGTGACTTATCCATAATGTCTGCACTTGTCTCTGTTTCCTTTCCTGCTGCTTAAACTTTAAAAACAAAAGCAAGCAAATGAAACGCAGCAAAAAAGGGAGCACAGTATCTCCAAGAGATGACTGGGTTTCTGTGACTAAATTGTTCTGAATCTGGCCTTTTGCCCCAAGAAAAATCCCTGGAGATCTTTAATTACTAAGAAACGTATTTCTTGTTGTCTTATTACCTGCAATATGGTGTGCCTTGTGATTTCATAGCTCATTAGGGCTCAGAAGCACATGTTTAACAGCACAATTATCACTCCACATTCACATGGCATTTAATGGCTCCCACTGCAGCCTCTTTGCTCTGATGAAAGGGGAGTTTTGGTGCACCTTCCTGCCTCCTGGGTGGGCCATTAGGCAGCTGTGCTTCTTAAACAAACCTCTCTGACTCCAGAGAGCTGAAGGTCTCAGTTGCTGCTGCTTTATTGCCCTGATGTAAACTAGGCCTGCTGCTTTCAAAGGAATGGAAGGGGGGGAGGCTCAAGCACAGATTGGAAAAATACAGTAAAGCCAAGAAATCAGAAGGAGACTGGAGACTTTGATGGTTAGTACTGAAGGAGCTAAAAAAGATTGTTGCATGTAACGATGTGTCACTGGAGACCAAGATCAAGGACATCCACACTCTTGTATTTCTTATCACCATGTATGAGTGTGAAATCTGAAGAATAAAAAATGTTGACCAGAAATAACCTTTTTTAAAAAAAATATGGTGGTGGAGAAGAGCTTTGCAGATATTCTGGACTACTAGAGAGATGCCATTCACCACTCCCTTAAGTTTCCCTTTGAGTTTAACTGTCATCCTCACAGTGCAGGGGAGAGAAATTGATTTTCCCTTAGAACAGTATATTATTACAAAGTATCAGTGCTGGGATGCAGATCTTTCAGGGCAGTTTGAATGGGCAACCTAGCAGTTCGAAAGCAAGAAATTGCAAGTAGATAAATAGGGACCACTTCGGTGGGAAGGTAACAGTGTTCCGTGCGCTCTGGTGTCTGCTACATGACCATGGAAACGTCTGCAAAAGCAGACAGTGCTGGCTCTTTGGCTTTGAAATAGAGATGAGCACTGAACCCTAGAGTCGAATACGACTGGCTTTCAAGCAAGGGAAACCTTTACCTTTTACTTGAATGGGCAATCAAGAAAAAATGCTCCTCATTTCTTGATCTGGCCCAGTCCAGCAGCCTGCCTGGGAATCTGGAGTCCAAGATAGTATTTAAGAAAGTGGAGAATCCTGTCTGTGAAATTCAAGAACTGTTAGCTGAAGAGTGTTAGTTTTTTTTTTTAAAGAGTCTCCCAAACTTCAAAGCTCATTCAGACTGACACTCATCCTATTTTAAGTTATCGGTCCCAAAAGGATCATAATTATTTTCTCTGATATTTAAATTACTTTTTGCTTATGGCAAATATAGAGGATATTTTTCCATGACTTTGCAGTTATTTCAGGGGTGTGGGTAAGACTTAGCACTTTATTTTGTATGTTGTGGTCTGACATAGAAGACTTAGTTGGTTGTATAGTTTTTTACATCTCCAATGACTTGAGGTATGAGAATGTTTAGCCTTTCCTGCCCCCCTGTCTGAAATTATATTCTGTAGCCAGAAATGCAATTGTTTTTTTTTGCAATTGTTTTATTTTCAAAATGCCATGAAATTAGTGCTTAACTCCAAAAAACAAGGTGGCTTAGTGTTGGAATCTTTTCTGTTGCTGATCTATGTTGTCATAGAGTAGTGGTTCTCAACCTAAGGCCCGTGCTGTGGGCCAGATCTGGCCTGTGGTACCATTTCATGTTCCCCCCCATCCCTCCAAGGGCATTTGAGAAACAAAACAGCCACTCTTTTGAAGCTGTTGGGACAAAATGGTCACCCCACCACCCCCCTTGTGCAAGCAGGACAAAATGGCCATCCAGCCTTCAAAACTGACTGAGACAACATGACCCCAACCCTTGAAAAGGTTGGGAACCCCTTTCACTGAGCATCTCAGACTGAATCACCCAACCAGCCAAAACTGTTAAAACAATTTTGTAATGTGTTTTTTAAGAGGTAGAAATGTTTTACCTAACAGTAGAATGGAATGTAAGTAATCAGGTTCAGATTTCAATGCTTACTGGTGACCTTGCTACAGGTACTTTTAATATTAACCTAGTAGACTGTGAAGAATAAACCATTTTAATGCTAGAGTCATTAAAAGAAAAAAGCAGTGATGACTAACTAACAGTTTGCTGCAAATAGAGATGTACAACAAAAAGAAGCACTGATTGTTCTCAAGCCTTTAATATGAAGAGGACAAATACAGTGAAACAGGGTTGAAAGAATAGAGAATAGAGTGATGGAGCATCCTGGAATAAGTGATCTTGGATTTGTAACAGTCCACAATGAATTGTATCATTATGATTCACCATTATGAATCATGATGAAGCCATGTAGGTGTGATGAAAGCATACAAGTATCATGGAATGGAAGGCATAAGGAAATAAGGTACTTCAAATCATCCACTCAGTGATTATACCAGGAATATTTAATTTAAAATAATTAAATTAATATCTCAGTTGCTGGTGTAAAAAGGTGTTCATATAAACTTTAAACTGTATTTCCCCCGCCCTTCTTCCCACAAAGTGTGGGGAAAGTGGGTGGGATTCTTCTAGGGTTAAGGAATGCAGTTTGTGTTTCCTGGTTTAGTTTGAGAATTGACCAAATCTGCCCTACCAAAACTTGTGTTGTTTCCCCGCACTTCTTTTCTTTCAAGCCATGGCTCAAGGTAAAGAACTAGGATGTTTTGCTGCATCAAACAAACCTGTTTGAATCATTCAACAACATTTGACTACTGAGATCTAAGACATGCAACAAATCAACACAGTTTGGTTTCCCTGTTTCCTTAGATTTTGCACAAAGTACAATTTTTCAGTTGGGCAAATTTGGCCTGGAACACAGCAAGACAGAGGGAAGCAGGATTAAAAGAGGCAACCTGTTTTGCTGATGCCTTCCCTGCTTTTTAAAATACTTTAATAGTATGATTTGTGAGGTTTATTGCAGGCGCACCCCCCAATAAAGGACTCAGACACTGGTGAAAGTGGATAACAGCATTGGGCCACATTTATTGATTCATGCCCTAGTCCGAATTATAAATTTCTATTGGTATTTGACCAATTATAATTCTTAAGGCAAGCAGGCCGAAGTAACACTGGTAAGGTACCACCCAAAATTGCCGACGGCAATTGTTACAATGTATCTATTTGTATCAATTTGTTTGTTGACAACAAACAAATTGTTGACTGTAGTCAATATCTAACTAATGACCCCACCCTCTGACGCGTATCCGTAAAATCACGGGGTGATGCATGCTGTCTAGCTCTTGCCATCACCCCGTCACCTGGTTCGTCGTTGACCGGACAACGTTTAACCAACTTATGCCTGTCTAGTGTTGTCCAGTCAATTGCGAACCTGCCGGATACCTGTGGGTCATAAATGTTTACCTTACCAGTGCTACCCGCCACACGGAGAGGCTTCAATAAAGGCTCGAGGCCCCCCCCCAGACCGTCAGCTCGGTCAACAGGCCTGCTCGCCAATCACCTAACAGGAGGTCCATACCTCCCTGCGACGGATGGACCCCATCCCCTGAATAAAGCTCATAATTTTGCAAACTGATGGTGGGGTGCCGAATGACGCGCCCCCAGCCTTTGTCGATAAGGAACCGGGCAACAGCCCTGTTCACCATGCGCCGAGCACGGTCAAGGGCCTGGAGGTCGAACCCTCCCCTGTAAGCGTGCCGCGGTACCATGTCTGGCCAAACGAGGGTTGTGGCAGGCCACACATAATGTAAGTAGGCGAGATCACCGCAAATCGTGTGCTTCAGCGATAGGCCAGTGACCTGTCCTAAATCATTGCCCCCGAGGTGTATGATCAGAATATCAGGCGGGTCGGCATGCCAGCCTGAGAAAAGGAATGGCAACAGTTCCCGCCATAACATACCGGGCTTACCATACCATGTGAGACTTGCGTATGCACCCAGTCCCAGTCGGGGTCCCCACTCTGTCGCCGCAGCGTAACACGCTGCAGTGTGCACGTAGCTATGGCCCACCAGCCATACTGCCACCGGTGTGATACGACACCCAGGGTCTGTCAAGGAAAAAAAGGGGGGGAGAAAAGGTGCGGTGACTAAACTGGTACTCACGGCGGAAGAGGGCGGACATAAAACTGAAAACATTGTGATCCCCACCTCCCCATACGGCGTATTTCAGCCCCGGAGTACCCAAAAGCAGCCGCAGTAGAAGCCGCCCCGATCCTGAAGGAATGGGTGCCATAACGGGCCCCAGGGAGGCCAACACTGGCCAATGCCTTACCGGTCACCTTCCAAAATTGAAACTTAGTAAGGGGAGACCCATCTTGGTGACAGAAAAATGGGCCATGGTGCGTGCCACGCAGTGCAAGGAATTCCTGTAGGGCACCAACCGGACATATGTCTGCCAAGGAACATCGTAGCAGTCTTACTCCACTGCCTACTCCGTGCTGATCCGTTTTAGAGGAGCGAATCCTCAACTGAGCCCAATCATTGCAGACATAGACATCGTGGAGTTCCAGTGCCCTACGACTTGCATCCGCCTTAGACAGCATCACAAGCTCGCTGATGCGGAGCACTCCAAAAAAGGCCACCGTGGTAGCCGCATGAAACAGGGCTGCCTCATACCTGTCAAAACAGAGGTCATGCCAGCCCCGTGCCAGGTGGGTAAGTACCCCTGGGGAAATTGGGTGGCGGTCGCCGGGCTACGCCCACGCTCCCGCGCCCACCCCTCCAAAACATGTCTCACACGGAAATCAGTAGTACTGTCCGCATAACCGCCCACTTTGGCCATAAATGCCAGTGCTGACAGCCTGGATGCTATGGTGCGAGGTGCAAGGCCCTGTGCATGCAGGTAAACCATGAATCGGAGGACGTGGGCCACTGGGATAGGCCAAGTCTCGGGTAGCCGAAATTGGGCACAGAAGGCCTGGAAGGAAATGAATGCATGGTGATACGCCTTACACGTGCGTGGCGCCAGCGACATGCCGATCGCCCGGTTCACCTCTCCTTGCCAAGCGTCCATATCTTGTCCGGGAGTGGCGAGGGAAATTCCTCTGCATCCGGGGCCAAGGCGCGGAACTGGGAGATCTGCAGGCGGGACAAAGCGTCAGCAATATCGTTATTGATACCTGGGACATGCCTGGCCCTAAATAGCACATTGAGGCGCAGCCTGCGCAAAACGAAATGGCGCACCAGATCCATGACCCTGGGAGATTTAGACGTCTGTGAGTTGACAATGTGGACAACAGCCGCATTGTCACACCAGAAATGTACCACCGAATTGGCCCACTCCTCACCCCATAGCATCAAAGCCCCCAGAATGGGAAAAAATTCCAGATACGTGAGATCGCGCAGGCGACCTGTGCCCGACCAGGCTGGGGGCCACCCACCGTAGGCCCACTTGAAGTACATCCCATAACCCAGGGACCCAGAGGCATCAGACTGTATCTGGAAACGAGGAGAAGCCAGAAGATCGGACCTCCAAAATGATACCCCATTGAACTCTCTCAAGAACTGGAGCCAGATAAGCATATCTGCCCTAATGCCCCCGGTGAGTCTTACCCTATGGTGGGGTCTGGACAAGCCTGTCATGGCGTCGCACAAGCGCCGAGCAAATGCCCTGCCAGCTGCGACCACCCTGCAAGCGAAATTAAGGTGACCATGCAGCACCTGCAGCTCACGAAGGGACGCCTTGCGTTTAGCAAGCAAGTCCGATATGAGGGCCATGATCCGTGACACCTTATCCCCCGGCAACCTAGATGCTTGCGCTACCATGTCAATCTCCACCCCCAGGAATGTGAGCTTAGTAGATGGGCCCTCGGTCTTATCGGGCGCTAAACGGACACCAAGTTCCTCCATTAGCGTCTGAAATGTGTGTAGGAGACATGTGCACGTGTCCCAGCCCTGTTCACCCCCGAATAAGAAACCATCCAGGTAATGGGCTACAGACCGAGACCCTGACCTGCGAACAAAAGCCCACTGTAGGAAGGTACTGAAACGCTCGAAGGCCGAGCATGAGATGGAACAGCCAAAAGGCATGGCTTTATCGAAATAATATGCAGGCCGAAACTTGAAACCCAGCAACTCAAAGTCGCCCGGGTGCACCAGCAGGAGAGGGAAGGCGGACTTAATGTCGCACTTAGCTAACAGCGCACCCGGGCCACATGAGCGCACCATGCGCAGCGCCTGGTCAAAAGACGTATACCTGACCGAGCAAAGGTCATCAGGGACAGCATCATTGACCGATCGGCCGGCTGGGTAGGACAAGTGATGTATTAGGCGAAACTCGCCCGGTGCCTTCTTGGGCACTAAGCCCAAGGGGGAAACTTTAAGATTGGGAAACGGGGGTGCAGGGAAAGGGCCGGCGACCCTGCCAGCATCAACCTCCTTAGTAATGCTCACGGCAGCCACCTCCTCCCTTCCCCTGAGTGACAAAAGGTTGGGTGCGTCTTGAGGAGACTTGTCCCCCGTGAAAGGAATGCGAAAACCCATTCGAAAACCTTGGAGCAGGTAAGCTGCGTCCACCCTCCTTGGGTACAATGTGAGCCAACGCTCCAACATGTCCACATTAATTGGGGAGGGGGCCTTTCGCTGGACCAGCTCCCTCTGCGGCAGTCTTGCCGGCCCCTTGTCCACCCCTACCTCGGCCCCGCATCCCTCCCGGCCTGGGGCAGGCGGAAGCGGCATGGGGGCCAGCGCAAGAGGGACACTCGTGCTTGTACCGGCAATTCCTCCTACTGCAGGAACCATTGGACGAGAAGGTCCAGCACAGCAGACGGGCTGGAACCCCCTGCCCCGCCACCTGGCGGGGTGCCTGTGCTGGAGCCGCTCGCTGGACTGCATGTCCACAATGGTATCTCTCCCTGGGCGCGGGGTGCATGGGGGTCATGTACAGAAGCCACAGCTTCTGGCAGGGCTCGTCCCACCTCATCTCTGGGTGCAGGGGCACTCGCATACGGAATTCTTCGTCGTAAGCTAACCACGACGGGCCCGGGAAGTCAACCATCGCCCGGTAGATGTTGTCCAAATACTGGACCATCGGGATGGCCAGATCCGGCCGGGCCCTGAGGTAAACCGCCATGTATATGAGGTACGCTGGCAACCAGTTGGCCCACGTGCATGGCGGCTTACGACGACGTGCCTGTTCCTTATCCTTCTCGTCCTGCCCCTCCCTCTCCTCCTTGGTGGGCTCTCTGTTCAGAAGGGAGAAGATGTCCACATACTCCCCCCGCCAGATCTTCTCTTTGGTAGACTGGGCCAGATGATCCCCAAGGGGCAAGGAATACCCTGCTGTCGGCAATGCCGACACCGGCACGGTGGGAACGGTGGGCATAGTAAAAGGAGCCTGAACCAACCCCGTAACCCCTAATAAGTTCCCGACAGAATAGGAGGCACCACCCCAAGTAGGGCCCTGGGTGAGAGGTGTAGTCGCCGGGTGGGCCGGCGGGGCCTGAACCGCCATGCCACCTGTGCGAGGCCACGGCCACTGGAATGCTCCCCCCAATGTAGTTAATGGTGTGGGTGCACTAGATTGAACCGTATACTCACACGCTGCACCCCCATGGGCCGCCCCCACCGGGGGTTCCGGCCCACTGTGGGCGTCGGAGCTCACGATCGGAACTGAGCTCATCGATGGGGCCTGGTCAGCACCCGGCTGCGGCGCCTGTTGTATGGGGAGCTGCGAGGCAGTGGCCGACGCCGGCCCACGCGCCTCGGGCAGCTCGACCCATCCTGCCGCCTGCCGCTGAGGGGTTGACCATCCCGAGCGATGCCTCGAGGGTCGCTACGCGGGCCAGAAGGGCATCCACATTCACATAGCCCCCAACGCTAAGGGGGGCAAAGGGCAAGCCAGCCCACTGGTGGCAGGCGCCGGTCCAGGTCTCTGGACCGCGGGGGCCGAATACGGCCACGGGCCCTGTCCCGGCCCCTGGGGGGCCGGAGGCATGCCCTGCCAGGGAATAGAACCCAACCACCCCCCATGGCTGAAGCCCACCGCAGGAAGCTGCGGACCAAGGGGAGAAGGCCCCGTAGTATGAACCAGGCCAGGGGCAGTGGCCATCGATTGCGAGCCGGGGCCCGCGGCCCCTGCCGGGCCAGTACGCGGACGCCCCGGCTCGGGCCAAGGGGCAATCGACCCCATCCCACCGGTCCCGGTGGGCTCTCCCGGCAAGGGAGGCTGCTGGGGAGGCGCAGTCGTGGTCCTCCGACCCGGCTGCCGCCTCCGCGCAGCGCGAACTGCGTTCGCCGTTGCCTTCTTCTTAGAGGGCATTGCTTCAACTTGCTGGGAAGCCGAAGGAAGAAGGAAGAAAAACCGCTGCGCCAAAGAGGCTTCCCTGCGAAAGGCAAGAGCGACGGAGCTAAGGAAAAAACTTCTCGTCTCCGTTCGCTTCGCAAAATGGCAGCTCGGCTGCCTCGTGGCCGCCCCTTTTATAAGGGTGCTGGCCACGCCCCTAACTACCCGGATGCCTTCGTCCGGTGGGGGGCCCCGCAAAGAGCGTGGCGGCCATTTTGGCGCCGCACTTGCATTCTCTTCATCTCCCTGTTTGTCTCTCTTTCCACCTCTCTCTGCAGTACCATGTGTGTTTGAGAGAGGAAAAAGTGTGATACAGAGAGAAAGCAACCTGTCTTTGCTAAGAGGGAAGCTTCTTTGTTTATTACTGTGTATTATTGATCCAGTAGCAATTTTCACTGAGTGAAGTAGTTATGTTGCACAGGTACATTATTTTCCAAGACTTCATTTCCACTCAGCAGAAGAACTCTGTAAAATAGATTAGGATCACAGAGGTTTGGAAGCCTGAGATCTGGAACATACAGTAGATACAGTAATCAGTAAGAGAGTATATGTACACATTAAGAACTTTTGCACTAGCTTTATGTTACTTTGCAGGTCCAGTGTGGTGCAGATCAAAGCATGCAGAGCAGATGGATGTGTCCCTAAATGAAACAGCAAAATTGGTCGCAGGATGCCTAAAACCAACCCCAATACAAAAAGTACATTACCTAGCTGGCATCCCTCCATCAAAATTCTGTTGAGAAAGTGCTGCTCAGAAAGAGTGTGCCAATGCAAGTTCCTTGGAAACACACCTGCTATTTGATCACCAACCACCAAAGCAGAAACTGAAGTCAAGGCATAGCTTCCTCACAACGTCTGCCCCTCCAAACAACCAGCCCCCACAGACTGCCTTAGAACTATGGAAGGCGAGCAAGGAGTTACTGGGCAGAACCACATGATTCTCTACCGCCTTGCCAAGAACCACCATGGTCTGTGTGGAAAGCTTTAAACAGACTGTGTTCAGGGGTAGGAAGATTAATGGCTAATCGGAGAAAGTGGAGTTTCCCTGTAAATGACAGCCTGTGTGAATGCAGAGAAGTACAAACTATCTCCCATATGATACAATGCACATGATGCCCCTCAACATGCACTAAGGAGGACCTTATGTTGGCAAGAGAAAATGCTGTTGAAGTGGCCCGACATTGGGCAAAAGTCATCTAGCCCTTTTAATTCTATTCTGTTTTCAGATGTGTTAATTTTTACTTTGTATGCTATTATATGCTGGTGGTGCATCTGACATGAATAAAGAAATAAATTTTACTTGGACTATTTCAGATCTTGCTCCTGCAGCTGTATTGTCTCAGTACGGTCATTCTATTGATTTTAAAATACATTTTACAAGCTGTCTTTGGATAGCTTGATAGAAATATGTTTCCATAACAAAAAAGGGAAAGTATAAATTTTCACCTGTAATCATAATTTGACCACAGAATCATTTCAGAGGCATTGCTCTTTACTAATGACGGTTGCTGTCTTCATAGTTACATCTGTGGCATTGAACAGATGAAATGTCTTACCAAATTCTGGCTGTGTTAGAAGAAGAAAAATTATTGGTAGGATTAGGGCTGATCTGCCATCTGAGGTACAAGTCATATACTGTAATCAACACATTCTGAGCAAAGACATTCTCTGCCATACTGGAAATTTTTCACATGCTCACAGTTTTTAGGGTCTAAGAAAAGGAGGAGAATAGAACTATGTAGATGTGAGCAGGGTTGTGAGACTCAAACAACACACTCAGTAAGAGCTTTGCTTGATGGAGAGGTGTGGCCTGGTTGGCTTCATTATGTGTGTGAATTCCAGCCTGCCTGAGCAGTTGTTTTAAAGAAAGCCAGATTGAAGGCCATGACTTGGCTAAAACAAGAGGCTGGTGTAGGCTTGTGAACAGCACAGTTCTGTCCATGCATATCCGGATATCTGGGATAGACAAGTAAGATGAAATTAGAGACATCAGGGCAACCAAGAGCATTTTGGTAGCTGAAAGGAAGGATAGGATTATGCTCCTTCCTCCTTGGAAAAGATGATGCTCCCTTGTACAGAAACTGTTGGGATTAGTAGTTCAGTACTGCTTCAATCCTGGCAAAGGATGCTCCTGTACACAGGAAGCATCAATCTAGTTTAATGCAGGCAGAAAACAGCAGCCGTTGAGTCCAGGAGAAACAACATGGAAGCTCACACTGTTGCCCTGTCAGCATCTGCTGTTTTGAGACTATTGCTTTCCTCGGGCTAATGGCAGAGCCAACTGAAAGACATCTAAAGAGGTAAGCAATAAGAGAGTAACAGTAAAGTGAGGGACAAAACAACTACAGACTTGAACAGTTCAACTAGGATGAAGGGATTGCTTTCTTCAAAAAACGGTAATCAAAAGGCACTGTTGGGGATGTAAGTCTTTGCAGGCGCACCCCCCAAAGAAAGAGTCAGACACCAGTATATGGATAAAGGCATCGGGCCACTTTTATTGAATAATGCCCTAGTCCGAATTATAACTTTCAATTGGTGTATTCATCCAATTGTAATTCTTTAAGGCAAGCAGGCCGCAGTAACACTGGTAAGGTTCCTCCCAAAATGCCAATGGCAATTGGCTACATGTAACTATTTGTATCAATTTGTTTGTTGACACAAACAAATTGTTGACCGGAGTCAATAAACTATCTACTGACCCCACCCTATGACGTGTATCCGTTAAATATCAAGGTGATGCAGGCTGTTAAGCTCCTGCCATCACCCCTTGCCTCGTTCGTCGTTGACCGGCCAAAGCTATTACCCCTGTACCTGTCTAAGTGTTGGCCAGTCAATTGCGAACCTGCCGGATACCTATGGGTCATAAATCTTTACCTTACCAGTGCTACCCGCCACACAGGGAGGCATCTATGATGACTCACCGACCCCCCCCCCAGACCGTCAGCTCGGTCACCAGGCCTGCTTGCAAATCTTCCAGAAAGAGGTTCATCCCTCTAGCCGGCAGGTGGACCCCATCCCCTGCATAGAGATCATAATTTTGTAAACTTATCCTGGGATGCCTGATGGCCATCCCCACACCCTTGTCTGCCAAGAACCGGGCAACAGCCCTGTTCACCGAGCGGCGAGCGCGGTCAAGGGCACGGAGGTCAAATCCTCCCCTGTAATTATGTCGCGGTACGATGTCCGACCATAGCAGCCGTGTGGATGGCCAAACATAATGCAAATAGGCTAGGTCACTGCAGATCGTGAATTTTAAGAGAAGGCCAGTGACTTGGGCAAGGTCATTGCCACCGAGGTGCAGTACAAGGACATCAGGCAGTTCAGCATCCCTGATGGAAAACAGGAATGGCAACAGTTCCCGCCATCTCATTCCGCGCTTATCGTACCAACGCATACGTGCAGTTGCACGTAGTCCAAGCTGGGATCCCCACTCTGTTGCCGCAGCATACTGTGCTGCCCAGTGCACGAAACTGTGGCCCACCAGCCATACTGCCACCGGTGTGCGGGTACACACAGGGTCTGTAAAAGAAGAAAAGAGAAGAATGACTTAACTGGTACTCATACCTGAAGTGGGCGGATGTACAATGCAAAACGCATGGATCCCCTTCTTCCCATCCGGCGTATATCAGCCTCAGAGTACCCAAACGCAGCCGCAGTGGATGCAACGCCTATCCTAAATGAATGGGTGCCGTAACGAGCCCCGGGGAGGCCAACACTGGTTAGTGCCATACCGGTCACCTTCCAAAATTGGAATTTAGTCAAGGGAGACCCATCCTGGTGGCAGAAAAACGGGCCATGGTGCGCACCACGCACTGCCAAAAACTCATGTAGGGCACCAACCGGACAGATGTCTTCAATGGAACATCGTAGCAGTCTAACTCCACTGCCTATGCCGTGCTGATCAACCTTTGAGCCCACTCATTAGTGACATAGACATCGTTGAGTTCCAGTGCCCTACGAGTCGCATCCGCCTTAGACAGTGGTACCAACTCACTGATGCGGAGCGCTCCAAAGAAGGCCACCGTGGTAGCTGCATGAAAAAGAGCCACCTCATACCTATCATAACACAAGTTATGCCAGCCTCATGCAAGGTAGGTCAGGACCTCTGGTGAAATTGGGTGATGAGTGTCCAGGCGGTGGCCACGTTCCTGTGTCCACCCCTCCAAAACATGACGTATGCGGAAATCATTCATGCAGTCAGCGAAGCCCCTCACTTTGGCCATAAATGCCAGTGCCGACAGCCTGGATGCTATAGTACGAGGAGCCAGACCCTGACTGTGAAGATAGACCATAAATTGTAAAACCTGTTCGACTGGTATGGGCCACACTTCAGGCAACTGTAGTTGCTGACAAAAGGTTCTAAATTGTACAAAAGCATGTTGATACGCCTTACGCGTGCGAGGTGCCAATGACATGCCGATCGCCCGGTTCACCTCTCCTCACCAAACGTCCAAATCTCGGCCGGGAGTGGCGAGGGAAATTCCTCTGCTTCCAGAGCCAAGGCACGGAACCGGGAGATCTGCAGGCGGGATAAAGCATCAGCAATATCATTATTAATGCCTGGAACATGTCTGGCCTTAAACAGCACATTGAGGCGTAGGCTCCTTAACACGAATTGACGAACCAATGCCATAACCCTTGGTGATTTGGACGTCTGAGCATTGACAATGTGCACCATTGCCATATTGTCACACCAAAATTGGACCACTGAGTCGGCCCACTCCTCGCCCCATAGCATCAAAGTTCCCAGGATGGGAAGGAACTCAAGGAAGGTAAGATCGTGGAGATGATCCGTGAAAAGCCATGCTTGAGGCCATCGGCCATAAGCCCACCTCCCCTCAAAATAAATCCATATCCCAGGGAGCCGGAGGCATCCGACTGTACTTGAAACCTAGGGCAGACCATAAGGTCTGATCTCCAGAAAGATACCCCATTAAAATCCCATAGGAATGTAAGCCAGACCAAAAGGTCCGCCCGTATGCCCCTGGTCAGTCGGACCCTGTGGTGTCGCTTTAACAGGCCAGCCATGGCGTCACACAGGCGCCGGGCAAATGCTCTGCCGGGTGTCACCACCCTGCAGGCAAAGTTAAGATGGCCATGAAGTACCTGTAGCTCACGAAGGGACACTTTACGTTTGGCCATCAATGCCAAAATCGTCGCGGAGATCCGGGTGACCTTATCCATGGGTAGCCTGGATGCCTGTGCGACCGTGTCAATTTCAATTCCTAGAAAAGTGAGCTTAGTAGCTGGGCCCTCGGTCTTTTCGGGCACTAAGGGGACACCCAGTTCCCGCATTAGTGTCTGAAATGTAGTGAGGAGACGCGTGCACGTGTCCAAGCCCCATTCACCCCCAAACAAAAAGTCATCGAGGTAATGGGCTACAAACCGAGACCCTGACCTGCAAACAAAGGCCCACTGAAGAAAAGTGCTAAAACGTTCGAATGCTGAACATGAAATAGGGCAGCCGAAAGGCATGGCCTTATCTACATACAACTTCCCTTGGAATCTAAAACCCAACAGCTCAAAGTCCCCGGGGTGCACTGGCAGTAATCGGAATGCTGATTTAATGTCACATTTTGCCAGGAGGGCACCGGGACCACATGAGCGTACCATCCGTAGGGCCTGGTCAAACGACGTATATCTGACCGAACAAAGGTCATCAGGAATCGCGTCATTGACTGAAGAACCCGCAGGGTATGACAGGTGATGTATTAAACAAAATTCACCTGGGTTCTTCTTAGGTACTAACCCCAGAGAGGAGACCTTCAAGTTAGGAACGGCGGTTCAGAGAAGGGGCCCGCTACCCTCATAGCCTCCACTTCTTTAGCAATGCTCCGTGCAGCCACCTCCTCATTGCCTTTCAAGGAAATTAAATTAGGGGCATCTTGGGGTCCTCGCACCCCCCTGAATGGAATACGAAAGCCCCACTGGAAACCCTCCAGTAGGTAGCTCACATCCTCCCTTCTTGGATAAGCTGAGAGCCATCGCTCCAGCATATAAACATTAATTGGGGAGGGGGCCTTTTGAGTTACTAGCTCCATCAGAGGAAGCCCTGACCGCCCCTTGTCCACCTCTACCTCTGCCCCGTGACCCTTCAGTCCGCGGGCACGCGGAGGCAGCGTGGGGGCCAGCGCAAGAGGGACACTCGTGTTGGAAACGACACTGTCGCTTATTGCACACACCGTTAGCTGAGAAGCTCCAACACAGCAAGTGGGCTGGAACCCCCTGCCCCGCAGGCTGGCGGGGAGCCTGTGTTGGAGCAGCTCGCTGCACAGCATGGCCACAATGGTACCTATCCCCAGGCGCCGGGCGCGTGGGAGTCATGTACAAGAGCCACAATTTCTGGCAAGGCTCATCCCACCTCATCTCGGGGTGTAAGGCCACCCTCATTCTAAATTCCTCATCGTAAGCCAACCACGACGGGCCAGGGAAATCGACCATCGCCCTAAAAATATTGTCCAAGTAGTGGATCATCGGAATGGCCAAGTCGGGCCGGGCCCTCAGGTATACCGCCATATATATAAGATATGCTTGCAACCAGTTGGCCCAGGTGCGTGGTGGATTACGACGACGGGACAGCTCTTTGTCTCTGCCGTCCTGTCCCTCTCTCTCTTCCTTAGTGGGCTCACGGTTCAATAGGGAGAATATATCCACATACTCCCCTCGCCAAATCTTATCCCTCTTGACCTGTGACAAATTATCACCCAGGGGCAAAGAATAACCAGCCGTCGGTAAAGCCATCGACGGCACATTCTGTATAGCGGGTATACGCAGCGGGACCTAGACAGCCCCTGCGAAGCTCGGCACGGCCCCAGGGGCAGACACCCCCACCCTCATCGAGGGACCATTTTGGACCCAGGGGTTACCGGGCTAATGTGAGAACTGCTGCCCACCCGCATCAAGGTGATGCGGCCATGGCCACTGCACCCCCCCCCCCAGTGTAAGTGGACAGTGTTGGTGGTGCACTAAAGTGAACCTGATACTCACTAGTCGCACCCCCGTGAGCCGCCCACACCGGGGTTTCCGGCCCACGGTGAGCGTCGGAGCTCGCGACCGGAATCGAGCTCTGGGACCACCCCTGGCTGCTCCCAGCCTGTACATCGGGACGGACGGGGAGCTGCGAGGCACCAGCCTGTGCTGGCCGGACAGCCTCAAGCAGCTCAACCCGGTTGGCCGCCCGCTGAAGCATCCCGGCCGGCAAGTTGGCCGGGGTCGATGAAGGGGCCCCTGTTGAAGAAGCGGTAGCACCCCCTTCAGAAGGTGGCTGGGCAATGCCCAAGGATGCTTCCAGCACTGCTATACGTGCAATCAAAGCATCCACTGCCTCGGAGCCCCCAGTGTAAGGTGGGCCGGGTGGGCCGGATGGCCCACCAGACAGTTGAGACAAAGGCAACCCAAAAGGGGAGCCAGGGCCAGAATAGGGCCATGCCCAGAACTCAGGCCCATGGGGGGCCGGAGGAGCTGTGGGGCAGACACCCGCACCAGGCCCCCTGGGCCGACCTGTCCCGGGCCCTGCAAAGGCGCACTCAGGGCCAAAGCCCCGAGGGGCCAACCGGTACATGCCCAGCTATGCCACTGGCCCCCGGATGCCAAGTGGTAGTCTGACCGGCCCCACTGGTACCAGTGGGCAAGGGTCTGTCACTGCCTTGTCGTGGGGGCGCAGCCCTGGTCCTCCGACCCGAAGGCTGGCCCCCATCCGATGAAGGGCTGGTAAAAGCCCTTCCCCTTGGCCGCGGCTTCAATGCAGGAGCCTTTTGCTTGGGAGCCATGTCTCCCCAAAATAATATGCGCCAAAGGATCCCTATCCAGGGATCGAACTCCTGCGTTAAAGTGCCGCGGTAGCAAAGAGGCAAATCTAAAACGGAGATCTTTTCCTTTCCCAGCCGGGAATCGAACTCAAATGAGAACGCGACGGAGAAAACTTCTCCTCTCCGTCGCAATTCTAAAATGGCAGCTGGGCTGCCTCGTGGCCATCCCTTTTATAGAGGGGTGGCCACGCCCCCTAACTCACCCGGATGTCTGAGTCCGGGGGGGCCCGCAAAGAGCGCGGCAGCCATTTTGGTGCCGCGCTTTCATTGCCTAGTACCCCAACTGGGTTGCAAGGCATATTATACCTGTGGTGCTTTAAGACTTTGCTGTAGCAGCACACAGGTGTTGTGGTGTTTCTAGAGAGGTCTGTGGCCAGTGTATTTATGCCTGAGAGAAGTCACAGACCTCAGCTCCAATGCTCAACTTGGCCCTCATGCTAAAAATGGCTTCAATGCTGTACCTGGGCTACCAGGCTTGCCATGCCAGAACACTGATGCCTATCTTCTGCTGCTTTCTGCCAACAGCCTGGGCCAGGCCTTCTGCAGGTCTAAGAGCATGCTACAAAGACTAAACCTCTGAACTGCCCCGAGGGAAGGCTCTTGCTTGTCTTGTCTGTTTGGCTGCAGAGAAAGACTACTCAGGGGTAAGCTGCAAGGCTGTTTGCTTTACTGCTGACCACAGCTTCTTTTTGGACTGCCTCAAAGCTGTCTAGAGACTTGTATATATCTTTTGCATATCTGTAGTTTCCCAGTGGAGCCAACTGGGAAACACGAGACTGTACTTGCATTTTGTTTCTGCGCTGTATATACCTTTGCACCACCTGTTTCTGAGTAAACATATTTGAGTTGTTCACCAAAGCCAAGACCTGCTTGCCTATTTTTATTCTCACAAAGAGGGGAGACATCTTCCCAGGTGCCAACCCTCTACCAGGCCACTGTGCGCCGCTCTGCTGCCCACAGCTCACCCCACAAGCACAATACCCCCAAAGGCACCACGGCAGAGGCGGACATGAAAGAAAGGCTGACGATGGGCATTTTGGATTCTGGTTCCAGGAGAGTCATACGGGCAACCTTCTTCCTCATTGTTCCTTGTTCAACTGTAATCAGCTTTCTTGTTCATACCAGCAAGAGGGAAGGGATTTCTGATACTGAAAGAAAATGAACACATTCCACTCTGCAAAAGGCAGGGGAGACCAGTGAAATGCAAATGAAGTTGAGGTGCCATCTCTTTGTGTCTGTTTCTTGAGCAGCCATAGAAGTGAATTCTTATTGTGCATCATAAAATGTAACTTCTTTTCCTTGTAGCAGATCACAAAGAATCCCTTGGGCCACCAACTCTCCTAAACCAAGTTCTATAGAGACATGTTATAATTTATGGCAGACTTCATAATTCTGCCCCTGATACAGTCTCACTTTTATCAAGCTTTGTCATGTCCATCATTATTGCTATCTTTGTTCTTGTCATTAGTGATGTTTCTCAATTTCTCCCTGCCTTGTTTTTTACAACCCTGTCTACCTATATGAAATGAAATGAAAAATAAAATAAAATCTTTTTAAAGTCTTTCCTCCACCACCACCCAAGCCAATGTTAAATCAAGCTGTGTTGTTCCTCTCTCCTCTCTTGTTATTTTAACAATTCAATATTCAGGGATGAATGCACCTCCATTGTTTTGCCTGGAAAACAACTGTAACTGAGGTGTTTAAAGAGATGGTTTTGTGCAAATCTTAATGCACTTTGTAAAATTAATTCCAGTATTACTTTGAGTAGTGGTTTGACAGTAGAAGCACAAAACAAAATTTCTTTGTTTTAATCCTGTGAGAAATAATTTTGAGAAAGCTACACAGAATGCTTAACAGTAACCTAATAGACTATTTAAACTCAAAGTCATTCAATAAAATCTATTCTTACCTCATTGGTTTCTATGCTTCTCCTTCGGTACAATTGTCATGGCCTTCAGCACCTGGTTGCAAAGAAGAGGCCCAATATTTGCCACATGCCAAATAAATGTACAGTATTTGGTCATGTATAAAGTGCCTGTCATTTATGCATTCCCTGAGTTATCTGCATGAGGAGTTTTAACCCCCAGAAAAGTTATTTCGGTAATTCCAAATGACACATCATTTGTGTGATGAAAAATCCCATATTTCTCTCTGCAGATCTAATAGTTGTAGGTTAAGGAAGTTATCACCCCAAGCAGTATAACCTTTACTTTATGGCTGTGGAATCCAAATGACCACAGGGCTGTAGCTTTTAGGATACATATTCTATGGTGGGTAAAATTGCTACTGTGGGAGAAAGTTAAAATCAGTGATACCTACCACGTTACTTTCTAGGCATTAAGGTGGCAGAAAGTTGCACTGTTAAAAAACAATCTTGAACAGCCTACTCTATATTCTTTTCCAGGTAAGAAAACGACTGGGAGAGTGCATATTTTCACTTGAACTAGAACAAAGCAGGCATCTGATTTACCATGGTAACCAATATCTTTTCTCTTTCACTGCAGGAGAGCCATTCTAGCCTCTGTGTTGTACCAGATCTTCAAGCGAATGCCATAACTATATTATAAAGCATCTTGAGGTGGGAGAGGGGGAGAAAATCCCAGCACTTTTTTTGATAAGCTTCCTCAAAATGGGAAAGAATGGCCAAAAGACCAGGGATGTACAAGATGGCTGATAGGTCATCTAGAAGTGATCTATATGCGTATTGAGTCTGATGTCCAGGTAGCACAAATGTGGCTGGTCAGTGGACACATTCAGGTGCTCTTCAGATACATGGATGGTTGCCATATGGAGAAGAAGAAAGACCTGTTCTCAGTCATTCCAGAGAGCAGGACATATAACAAGTTACAGGAAGACAGATTTCAGTTGAATATAAGGGGGGGAAACATCTTAGCTGTAGAAGCAGGACAGCAAATTACCTGAGGAGGTGGTGAGCACTTCAATGCTGGAGGCACTGAAAGTAAGCTAGAGAGCCTTTTGTATGATACACTTTGACTCAGATTCCGGCACTGAGCAGAAGGTTGGACTTCATAGCCACATAGGTCCCTTCCAGCTCCATTGTTCTGTGATTCTATCATCTCTGATCTCTCTCCTTATGGTTTTTTACCTTTAAATCAGATTTGTACTGAACAGTTCTTCACAAAGATAAAGCTATAGGTTTCCTCCTCTCTATCCTACCTTCTTCTTTTGTGTCCTGATCAAACCCTGGACTGCAAAAATGATGCCACTTTCTTTGCTTTGTCATTGGCCAAACTCAAGCCCTCATCAGGGCATAATTTCTGGCAGTGATTGGCAGACCAGTAAATGAGCTGGATTCTGTATCTCACCACATTCACACAGTGTGCTGTTGTCTGCCAGCAGCCCCCATTTGAGCATGTGGGTCTTGCATTTAGGGACTCCAACCTTCAGCCTATTCAGAGTCCTCCAAGTAAAGTAGGGGAGGTTGAGTTCCTCAGCTATATCCTCCTTAATGATGTTCCTTGCCCAGTGAGCATCTTCCTCCATCTTTTAATTTGGTTTTGCACTTGCGTACCCTTCAAGACTGTTTGTTCTTGCCATAAAGCTCTTTCTGGATCTGAGCCGGTGGACTTGAGGCTCATATCCATTCAGAGGATGTCAAGGGTCATTCTCTTGCTTAGTTCGGAAAGATATCTTGGAACAGGGGAAAGGAGAGAAGGTGGAGGTTGAGCCCTCTTAAGATGAAAGAGATCCAGCAAGCCTACCTACTTTCTTGATAGCCAGCACTACAATTCCGTTGAGCCTGGTGAAAGGGAGCACCACCAGCATTACTGTGCAAGCAGCATAATTTACTTTTGACTAAAAGGGATTTTCTAAATTCTAAATAAATAAATGAATAGTTAACTCAGAATGAATTTAAACAGCCAAAATAGTGTAGGGTTGTGATGTACCTGTTTTAGACTAAGTAGGTGGGTCCAGTGTGCACTCTAACACACAAAGATATTTCTTGCTCAAGTGAACTTCCCTGTTTATTTCATTAGAAGAGAAAAAGCTCTGTTCTCCCCACTAAAGAGTTTTTCCCCTCTATAGCAGGGATTTACAACCTACGGCCTGGGGGCTGGATCAGGCCCATGGTGCCAAATTATCTGGCCAAATTATCTCACTCCTGCCACCGCCACCGCCAGCGGAATTGGCCACAGAATGATTTGTGCAGCTGTAAATGAGTCTACAGCCATCATAAATGCATTTATGACGGCTGCAGATGCATTTTAAGGCACCAGTCCAGTCCACTCAGGTGTCTGTGAGGGCGTGTTCCAGCCCAGCTGAAAAACGTTGAGAACCCCTGCTCTATAGAAATGAAGAGTGAAGACAAGGCTCCCACTTTCACAAGTAGCCAGTGAAATGAAACTCTTGTGCCTTGGTGGGCTTCACTAAAAATTAATATGTATTAAAACCAGTGGTGGGCTCCCAAAAAATTTACTGCCACACTGTGGCCGTGATATGATGGATGTGGCCAGGGGAAAATCCCTGTGTTGCACCTAAATTAGGACTACTTTATTTCAAAACTTTGATGAGCAGGACTGGCCAGCCAGAATTTCTGCTAATGGTTCTGGCGAACTGGTGCGAACCTGCTGATGCCCACCACTGAAAAACAGGTTGGAGGCCTTCTAGAACATTCAAAATATTTTTTTCTTATTCCTATATCTCAACTAGAATGAAGTCATTTACTGACCAATGTGATTAAGTATGCCAATTATAGTCACACCTTGGAATGTGTTCATTAATTATTTACTCCTTCCTCTTTCGGAGTAATCAATTATGTTTCTAATTCCCAACATGAAAAATAAATATGAATTTGATGATTGCATGTTGTTTCACTCTAGATAAAACATCTTGATTCTTTACAGTCTGTTGAATTCAAACCTTTAGAAAATGAGGCATGCTGATACTTTTTGCATAAAACACATCTAGAAGCTGTAAAGTTTCAAGAATGGGAAAATGTAAAGGAAACATTTTGGTAAATATTTAAAACACACCTCTAAACCCACCCACCCCCAAAGGAGACCTGTTTTTTCACATTTTATTATGAAATTTGGTTCCTGACTCCAGTTTCTACTTTGAAATGACATTTCTACCTTAAACTTTTTTTCTTCATTTGATCTAAAGGAAGGAGTTAGCAAATTATGACTTTTATAGATTTATTTAAAATAGATTTTATCAGTTTTAAAATGTGAATGTGCCTCCCTTTAGACAAAGAATTTTCAGTTTTGAAGTACAACAGGGACCATTTCAGTTGGTCTATGATCTTTAATAAGGAGATAGATCTTTTTCAGCAGCAGCTGATGATAGACAATGTCTTATGCTGATCCAGTTAATCTATATGGTTTAAAACTGTCTTTTGTATGCTTGGTTAGATTTAAGATTTGAGTCACACTGCACTTATCAGATCTATATAGCCTGCTACTTTTGGAATTAGGTTCAATTTTAGGGACATAGAAGGACACAGGGGCTGTGGTGGCTCAGGTAATTAAGATGCTGAACTCACTAAGTGGAAGCTCAGAGTTCATTTCCCAGTTACTGCATGATGGACTGAGCATCCAGCATCTGTCCCAGCAACTGCCAACCTAGCAGTTCGAAAGCAAAAAATTGCAAGTAGATAAATAGGTACCACTTTGGTGGGAAGGTAAACAGCATTCCATGCACTCCAGGTTTGAGGCATGCCTGCCACATGTCCACAGAAACATTTGAAGATGCAGACAGCGCTGCCTCTTTGTCTATAAACAGAGATGAGCGCTGAATCCTAGAGTTGGATACGATTGGCTTTCGAGCAAGGGCAACCTTTACCTAGAAAGACACACACACCCAAAAAGAGGGGAACACATTGCGAGTCCACATGGGCATCCCTTGGGCAATGGTGTGCAGCCAGGAAATTTTTCCTCTCCCGAAGAAGCAGTGTGGCACTTGCAGCACTATGACTTTGAAGACAGATAAATTGACCCAAAGTTTCACTTCTGATAGATGTGCCATACTTCCCTGAGAAAGTGAAATTGGATATAAATGATCCTCTTCTTTCTGTAGATGAAATAATCTCTTGTACTCTAACATGGCACATTTTGTCATTAAGTGGCAAGTTTGTACCCTTTTATCCCTTTGCACCTGGCTGGTAACCTGCAGAAAAAATATCAGAGGAAACCCTGGCTCTCCTTCAAGGGCTTTACTAATATGGTTTATCTGATTCCCTCTGGAGATTATCAGTGGAACAGATTTGCTGTCCAAATAAATTAGTCTGGGTGGGAAAACTAGATGCCTGACAAAGCTCCAAGTGTACTGCTTGGCCATGTATCTCTAAAACCTTGCCAAGAATATTAACCACATCAAAAATTCAGAACTCTGTTGGAGAGGGGTATGTGTGAATATGCATGTGCATGTGTTAGTGAACAGAGATATATGTGAAATTTTAGGTACTTCTAAGATAGGATTGCCCAAGTAAATCCTCCAGGTGAACTGTACAGATATATCTGCTTGTGAAAAATGATACCACTTTTTAAAAAGGTTCCTCCTATTACAACAGTGATATAGCTATGAAGCCAGCTCTGTTCAGATGGATACTGCCAAGGCCCAAGGTGCATACCAGAGGTACAACAGATGCTTTGCTGCCAAATTGTACACTGTTTAATTGTCAGTAGCACCCTCCCTCTCCCCCTGAAAAAAATAGGCAGGAGATGATGAGAGCTGAAGAGCTGACTGGACTGGCAACTGAATGTTACAAAAACATTGCCAACAGAACATCACCCTCCACCACACTTGAGGTAGCAAGCCTGGTTTAAGGACATAATACAAGCAGTATAGCACATATAATGACATCCTCCAAGAGAAGGAACTGGTCAAGTCACTGCAACCCTCAGTATGTTTTGCCTGAGGAGGTTACCTCAATTTGCCTAATGATAGGGCTGGTCCTGTCAGTCAGAGATGACCATATGGGCTAGATGGTGATGGGATTCCAGAGGCTTGGTGGCTGCATTCATCTCAAAAACTTTGCAGAACCACACCTCTTTACTTTTGCTTCTCACGTACCCTTTGGGTCCCAATAGCCAAGTGTACCCTTCTCTTTCTCATGTCTTGATTTTATGCCTGAACAGACTTTTATTTTTTCCCTAGTTGCTGCATGCATTTTTAGTTTTGGATCACCATTATCACTGCATTCTAAAATGTTGTCCTCAGAACCTTATTGTCCAGTTGTATTTTCAGGGTTCATGTGTTTATTTCACAAGTTTGGCCTTGCATGCATCAAGCAGAATGCATGAGAAGAAAGTTGGCAGGTGAACTGCTGCTTGCTGTAAGGCACATAGCCCTGATTTTCTGTATTGTTTTATGCTCTTCAGAAGATTTAAAATGGGATGCATAAGTCCACTTTTGATCACAACCATTGACAAGAATTTCGGCCAAAGTTGCAGGCCTTTTTGACCTTCCATTTTGAAAGAAGAGTTGGGTGGGCACAGCTGCAGGCTGGGCTACAGCCACTGTGAGCCAATTTGGCAAGCAAGAACCGGCTTTTATCACTGGGCTCAAATCTCCTCCTTTAGTTATCTGGAAATTTTGAGACGCTCCATGAGCTAAGCAGACAGAAGGTTGCTGCCATGGCAGTGAAGGGCTGTAGAAAAGAAGAAGTAATCAAATTGGGGGCCCTGGTGTCTTGATTCATTCAGCTGTGAAGGATTAGATATGTCTCTGAGGGAACACTCATGTCATAAAGGATACTGTGTAGAGAGATTCAGGTGATATTTGACTGGATGTTGTGAAAATTATGTCTCTAAACTATTGATTGCTTGGGGGGGGGGGGGAAATGGAAAGAGGAAGAAACACTTCCAAAGCGGTTTGTACCGACTGACCCCAGATTGAAAATAAAAATTGCTGGCATGTCATGGTGAGTGAAGGTTTGTGCTTATCATTTAATATAGGGTGTCAGGGTGACATATCACAGCACTGTGCTCAATATTTTACCATGTTATCCTTGCACCAGCACAAAAAGATACCTGAGTTCATGGCTTTGATGCTGCAGAATGTTTGGCATGTCTCTCTCTTGAAAGCAATGGGCTATCCTTCCTAAAATCAGTCCTCAGCAACCTTTATGTCCATGTCATGTATCATCTTGCCTTCAGAAAAGCTGATCCTGAAGTGTGCTCTTGAGACCCATAAACATGACACTCTTAAAAGGTAAAGGTAATGGTTTCCCTTGCTTGAAAGCCAGCCGTATCTGACTCTAGGGTTCAGTGCTCATCTCTGTTTCAAAGCCAAAGAGCCAGCACTGTCTGCTTCTGCAGACATTTCCGTGGTCATATGGCAGGCATTACTAGACACCGGAGCGCATGGAATGCTGTTTACCTTCCAAACAAAGTGGTCCCTATTTATATACAGTGATACCTCATACAACGTCCAAACTTGGTTTCACAAGTTTGGACTTTATATGGATTTGGACTTTGTATGAGGCATGCAAAATCCTAGCCGCAATGCCTCATACAACGTTCAAATCCTTGCTGTGATGCCTTATACAACGTCGTTTCCAAAGAGAAACATTGTACTGTAACAGCACAGACTTCAGGGCAAAGTCAAGGAAACAGACAGGAAACTGATAGAACTTTAAGAAATCATTGTCTAAAGGCTAAATACATTACAAAAACATGTCAAACAACCCTGATTGTCCAAGAACCTGAAGAATGCTGCAAAAATCCCAGGAATGATTCTAAAAATTCTGACGAATAAATTCAAAAATTCCAAAATCATGCTCAAAACCGCTCCTAAACACTCTTCGCCTTGTGCAAAACCCACAAGAGCAATGCACGCATGTGTCCTGCCTTTTATACTGCCCAGGCACAATGCAACCTGGGAAAAACCCCAATGCCTCATACAAAGTCACTGCGACTTTGTATGAGGCAATTTTTTCCAAGGAATTTGGCGATGTTGTATGAATTCGATGTTGTACTAAGTGAACTTTGTATGAGGTATTACTGTACTTGCATTTTTTTTTCTTTCAAACTGCTAGGTTGGCAGGAGCTGGGACAAAGATGGGAACTCATTCCATCCTGCAGTACTCGGGAATCAAACTGCTGACACTTTTTAAGGTTAAGAAAAACTTTTAAAAACCTTAGTCCCTCCAAAAGCAATCTGGCTAGCCTCCAAATATCCATCTGGCTGAATATGGTATTGTCATCAGTGAGATACTGTTAAAACCCA
This sequence comes from Bradypodion ventrale, assembly GCA_035047345.1. Taxonomy (NCBI): domain Eukaryota; kingdom Metazoa; phylum Chordata; class Lepidosauria; order Squamata; family Chamaeleonidae; genus Bradypodion; species Bradypodion ventrale. Next base: position 279,513,994 of record JAWDJE010000002.1, on the reverse strand, counting down.
CACCCTCGTGCCTAGTTTTATGTTGAGAAACAGACCAAAATGTTCAGAAGCTTTTTTAAAAATGCAAATCTGCTTTCTTGCATTGCATGTAACTGCCGGAGTTTGTAATGCTTTTTAAAAAAATGAACTTGTATTGCTCATTATTTTAGGGGAGCACAGTTACCATTCCTATTTTCTGACATTCTGATACAAAAATAACTTGTGGCTTTGAGTGTTGTTAACATTTTGTGTTGGCCTTACAATCAGGAAGAATGAGTGTAGCTATTCCTGATATTTCATGCTGAAAACCCACACAAGCTTAACTATTTAAAACAAAAACAATCCTTCCCTTGTCATTTGGAATCGATAGGAAAATGGCATAAAACTTGAACTATTCCTGTCAAGTTGCCTCAAAAAAGTTTTATATGTCATCTAAAATGTTTGGTAGTAAGTAACTAGAAAATGTATTTTATTATAGTCCAAAAATAATTTTTAGCTATTCATTATATTACTTTTGAAATGCAACTCAGTTAAAGCTTCATTGACCAAGAAGGCAACTAGTTGAATTATAACTGTATTACAGCATGAAATGAAATTACTTGAAACTAGTAGTTTCAGTTACTTGAAACTGTGGTGGCTCAAGTGGTTAAGATGCTGAACTTACTGACTGGAATGTCGGAATTTGATTCCTGGGTACTGCATGACGGAGTGAGCTCCCGTCTCTGTCCTAGCTCCTGCCAACCTAGCAGTTCGAAAGCAAGAAATTGCAAGTATATAAATAGGGACCACTTAGGTGGGAAGGTAAACAGTGTTCTGTGCACTCTGCTATTGAGGCATGCCTTCCACATGTCCACGAAAACATCTGGAGACACAGACAGCGCTGGCTCTTTGTCTATAAACAGAGATGAGCACTGAACCCTATAGTTGGATACAACTGGCTTTTGAGCAAAGGGGTGACCTAGTTATTTCCAAGTTGTGGTAGCCTCCCAATATACGGAGTGGGAACAATAGTAAACAACTCATAATGTAGAATTGACTTTCACTGAGACCTCATCAGATTTAAATCTATCCTACTCAACCACATTGTGAATTATATTAATAATTAATACTGTATATTAATAATAGCCTCAGCTCCAGAGCAGCTGTGGCAATTGTCTAAATGCAAGAGCTCATATTGAAACCCCACAGTGACACCCCTGGAAAGTCCAAAAAACAACAACAATCAGTTGTATTGACACATAACACACACACACAAACTTTCACATTGCTGCTGGGGAAATTCATCTATAATTGAGCGGGCAGGGATGCTTGGGCTAGGAGGACAGATGACAGCATCATGCCTGCTAACCAAACAGTCTGGATGCTTCAAGCTCTACCACAACATTGACACTGTCCTCTAAATGAAAGACAAAATGGCCAGGATCCAGTGTGTTCATGCACACACAAGAGTATTCAGTCTCCTGCTTATAGTAGTAGCCCACTCAAAAAGACCAGATCTTACACACATACATGCATAAACAAGTCAGCTTTTACAGCTAGGTTTCAGTACACATGGGTGACCATCTACAGAAGTGAAAACGGCAATTCTTCACACTCTCTGCACACACATCTGAACAATACCAGTGCTGTCCAATGATGAATGAGATGCACTTAAAGGGGAGTGTGAGCTCCCATTCTCTCACTTGGAACATGCTTCCTTCGGGTGGGGGAGGGGGAGCCTAAAGTTTATATGTTGCTCACCATCTAGAGTAACACCTGCTCTAAGTCAAGCGGCATAAAAATGCTAAAAATAGACAAAATAACTAAATAAATGGGAATAAGTTATACATATAATTCAAAGTACAAAATGTATACTTCCATTGCATGAAACAGAATTTGATAAAGACAGGTGGAACTTTTGCTGCTGCCACATTTTTGGAAAGTTAAACTTTTTCAGGATAAGTAAATGGTAAGGATTTTTTAAATGGTGGCGATATTAGTCTGTGTTTCAAACATATCATAGAATAAACAAAACAAAACAAAATGACAAAAACACTTGTGGCACTTTAAAGACTAATTGATGTATTTTAATATTAGCTTTCATGGATCAGGCCTGATGAAGCTGACTTGATCTACGAAAGCTAACATTAAAATACAGCAGTAGTTATAACACAAAAGTAGGAGATAGCAGACTTAGTTATATCACAAAAGTAGGAGATCTTTTAAAAATATATTTATATATAATTTGAAGTTTTAGTGTTTACCAGTGAAGGCAAAGGGCATCTAAAGAAATAGGACTGATGCTGTGCATGTCCAAGTGATATAATTGATGTCCCACTCTGTGCAAACTCCGTTATATAATTTGCACATGTCCGGCAACAATCCTAATACAGATGATCACACAAGCCAAAAGCAAGTCAAAGTACTGTGAGTAGAAACACTAAAAGAAAGAAAAAAAAGCCCTGCCAGCTAAATAAAATATATCAAAAACTCATGCCAAAAGTTTGAATCTACTTGCAATCCGTGCTAGTGTCATGTAGTTGATGAAATAAATATCAAAACCAACAATGAGAAACAGCCCAAACTGCAGGAGAAATATCTGTTGAGTCCTCCTTTTCTTATTTAAATCTTTCATTTTCTTTCCTGCTAGTTATTATGGAAGGTAAGCAACCACGTACGGATGAGAGACCTAAGAAATAATGATCATTGAAGCAGATCACTTTGATGAAAATATTTACAGACACATAACTGTGAGAAGTTCTGGAGCCTAGCGGAGGTTCTCACATACACACACCTGTCACCACTACTGTGTTATCTCAGGTGTAACAAATCTGCTAACAGCCTATGTTTTAAAAGGAAGCAATTAGCAAAATGTTCAATCTACACCTGCTCAGTAACTCACAAACTGGTCCTGACACCCAGGAGTCTGACAACCGTTTTTGTCACAATCAGGAATCAAGTCAAACAGCTATTGTGGATTTGTTCCATCTAGCTGGATGTGCACAAGAAAGTCCCATGTGAAAGCTCTAGTTTAGTTTCTTATAAATGACCATAATAAATAAATAAATAAATGACTCTTGAGCTGACTGGAAGGCGGGAAGTCAGCAGTTCAATTCCTGAGTACTGCAGGATGGAATGAGTTCTCGTCTTTGTCCCAGCTCCTGCCAAACTAGCAGTTCGAAAGCAAGAAATTGCAAATAAATAAATAGGGACCACTTCGGTGGGAAGGTAACAGCGCTCCGTGCACTCCGGTGTCTAGTCATGCCTGCCACACGACTATGGAAATGTCTGCAGAAGCTGACAGTGCTGGCTCTTCGGTTTTGAAATAGAAATGAGCATTGTATGTGGCAAAGATTTATTTTAAGTGAGAATTGACTGACAATGTAACACGGTAAGGAAACTGTAATGCAGTCCGACAACTTTTCTCCAAGTTTTCAAGACCTTCAAAAACATGAAGGTCTTGCAAATATGTAATGCCGTGTACAGTGTCAGACTGCCAACTCACCTCCATAGCCAATGCTACCTTACCATGGGCAGAGTGAAGCAGCAGTTTCAGGCAGCAGACTGTTGGGGGCAGCAGCAATAGTTCCTCTGTGGTTCATCACCAGCCATTCTCCTCTGTTGGAGAACAGACTTGCGTCCAGTACAAAAGTTGTTCTGCACTGCACCCCAGCTCTCTATACAAACTGGCCTTTGGTGTGGTAGAACTTGTTATCCCATCACCAATACTGAACGAGAGTTCAACTGGCAGTCTCATAGGTTTAGTTGTATCCTTCAGTTTACTTTTTCTATTACTGTCCCAGACAGGAATCTTCACAACACTTTTTTGCCTTTCCCTAAATGAGCACTGAACCCTAGAGTTGGATACGACTGGCTTTCAAGCAAGGGAAACCTTTACCTTTAGAGTAATTGCCACCAAAAATTATTTTCTAGTGGCATCTCAGCAGTTAATCTAAGATGTCATTCACTCACTTCTTGAATTTGGCCCATTGTTTTCTATTTTTTAAAAACCTTTTCATGTGATTAGCCAATGAAGGAAGGCATTTACGGTTTGATAAGATCTCATAGATGTGTAAAGAAAGATTTGTCCCCCCCCCCCCCCAAGGAGTAAACTGCAATTGTGAGAATGCTAGTTAGCTGGTTTGCAAGCAGTTGAAATTTGCTACAGTGCTGTGTTTAAACCTTACATCAAAATCAAAGAAGCTATGAGAGTGAATGTTGATTGTCCAAAGAGGTCCCATGTCTACTGCTGAGTAGTAGAGTAAGGACAAGGAATGTATCTATGTGTGCAGGTCAAAAGGAGGAAGGTGGTGTCATGGGGAGAAATTCAACATGGGCTCCACTCATTCACTTGTTTCCGTACACCTTGGCAATGGTGGTTATAAGAGTGCAGATGCTCACCAGATCTAGTTGTTGGCCATTTGAAACGGAATAAGAGCCTGTAAACAACTTTATCCGAGCATAGCAGATAATGAAAGCACAGCATCAAAATGGCCGCGACGCTCTTTGCGGGCCCCCTCCCACCCGGACTCAGACATCCGGGTGAGTTAGGGGGCGTGGCCACCCCTCTATAAAAGGGGTGGCCACGAGGCAGACGAGCTGCCATTTTAGAAATAGCGACGGAGAGGAGAAGTTTTCTCCGTCGCTGTTTTCCTTATTAGTCTTCGGCTATTGAGCCTTTGCAGTTCGTTTCCTGGCTGGGAAAGGAGGATCGAAGCACCCAGAGCCTTGGATTGCTTGGCTGCCGCGGTGCTTAAACGCTAGGAGTTCGATCCCAGGATAGGGATCCTACTGCGACTTTCTTCTCCAAGGGAGACATGGCTCCCAAGTGGATAGCCCCGGAGCTGAAGCCGCGGCCAAGGGGAAGAACTTTTACTGGCCCTGCATTGGATGGGGGCCAGCCTTTGGGATGGAGGACAAGGGCTGCGCCCCCACGGCAGGGCGATGTGCCAGCCTTGCCCACTGGTACCAGTGGGCCTGGTCAGGCTACCACTTGGCAGCCGGGTTCCAGCTTGGTAGCTGGTTAGCTACAGGCCGGCCCCTCCGGGGCTTCGGCCCTCGGCCCATCTTTGCCGGGCATGGGACAGGGCAGCCTGGGGGGGGGGGCTGGTGCGGGTGTCCAACCCACTGTTCCTCCGGCCCCCAATGGGCCAGAGTTTTGGGCAGGGCCCTATTCTGGCCCTGGCTCTCCTTTTGGGTTGCCTTTTCCTCAACTGACTAGTGGGCCGTCTGGCCCACCCGGCCCGCTTTGTACTGGGGGCTCTGGGGCAGTGGATGCTCTGTTAGCACAGATAGCAGTGCTGGAAGCATCCCTGGGCTTTGCACAGCCTCCTTCAGAGGGGGGTGCTACTCTTTCTTCAACAGGGGCCCCTTCGTCGACCCCGGCTACCTTGCCGGCCGCTATGCTTCAGCGGGCGGCCAACTGGGTCAAGCTGCTTGAGACGGTCCGGCCGGCCTCAGCTGGTATCTCACAGCTCCCCGTTCGACCTGATGTCCAGGCTGGGAGCAGTCGGGGGTGATCCCAGAGCTCGATTCTGGTCGTGAGCTCCGACGCCTGCTGTGGGCCGGAACCTCTGGTGGGGGCGGCTCACAGGGGTGCACCTAGAGAGTATCAGGTTCAATTTAAGTGCACCAACACCACAGCCCACTTACAGTGGTGGGGTTCAGTGGCCCTGGCCTCGTCAAGTTGATGCGAGCGGGCATCAGTTACCATCCTATCCCAGTATCCATGGTTTCTAAATGGTCCCTCATTATGGGTGGGGGTGTCCGCCCCTGGGGCAGTGCCGAGCATCGCAGGGGCTATCCAGGTCCCGCTGCGTATGCCCTCTATACAGAATGTGCCGACGATGGCTTTGCCAACGGCGGGTTATTCCTTGCCCCTGGGTGATCATTTGTCACAGGTCACGAGGGATAAGATCTGGGGGGAGTACGTGGATATATTCTCCCTATTGAACCATGAGCCCACTGAGGAAGGGAGAGAGGGACAGGACGACAGAGACAAAGAGCTGTCCCGTCGTCGTAAGCCACCGCACACCTGGGCCAACTGGTTGCCGGCATACTTTATATATATGGTGGTATGCCTCAGGGCCCGGCCTGATTGGGCCATCCCGATGGTTCAATCCCTTGATAATATTTACAGGGCGATGGTTGATTTCATGGGCCCATCGTAGTTGGCTTACGATGAGGAATTTGGATGAGGATGGCCCTACATCCTGAGATGAGGTGGGATGAGCCCTGTCAGCAATTGTGGCTCTGGTACATGACTCCCACGTGACTGGTGCCTGGTGATAGGTACCATTGTGGTCATGCTGTGCAGCGGGCTGCTGCAACACAGGCTCCCCGCTGACCGGTGGGGCAGGGGGTTCCAGCCCACCGCCTGTGTTCGACCTTCGCAACTAGTGACGTGTGTAATAAGCGCCAGTGTCGTTACCGACATGAGTGTCCCCTTTTGCGCTGGCCCCCACGCTGCCTCCGCGTGCCTGCGGGTTGGTGGGTTATGGGGCAGAGGTAGGGGTGCACAAGGGGCGATCAGAGCTCCATCCGATGGAACTAGCTATGTCAAAGCCCCCCTCCCCAATTAGTGTACTCATGCTGGAGCGATGGCTCTCAGCTTATCCAAGAAGGGATGATGTGTGGTACCTGCTGGAGGGGTTTCCAATGGGGCTTTCGTATTCCATTCGGGGTGTTAGGGGCCCCAAGATGCTACTAATTTAGTTCCCTTGAAAGGTAACGTGGAGGTTGCTGCACTGGGCACAGCTAAGGAAGTTGAGGCTATGAGAGTAGCGGGCCCCTTCTTGGAACCACCTTTCCCTAATTTGAAGGTCTCCCCTCTGGGGCTAGTACCGCAGTAGAACCCGGGTGTATGTCATCTAATCCTCCATCTAGCTTACCCTGCGGGTTCTTCGGTCAGTGAGGCCGTTCCTGCTGACCTTTTTCAGTCAGGAAAACGTCGTTTGTTCAGCCCCTAAGGGTGGTACGCTCATGAGGTCCCGGTGCTTTCCTGGCACAGTTTGATATGCACTCGGCTTTCCGAGTATTGCCAGTGCACCCAAGGGATTTTGAGCTATTGGGTTGTAGGTTCCAAGGGGAATTTTACTTAGATAAGGCCACGCCTTTTGACTGCTCTATTCCATGTTCGGCATTCGAACGATTCGGTACTTTCATTCAGTGGGCCTTTGCTCGCAGGTCGGGGTCCCGGTCTAGCCCATTACCTCGATGACTTTTGGTTCGGGGGTGAACGGGGCTTGGACACGTGCACGCGTCTCCTCACTACATGTGGGAACTGGGTGTCCCCTTAGCGCCTGAATAGACCGAGGGCCCAGCTATTAAGCTCACATTTATAGGCATTGGAATTGACTCTGTCGCACAGGCATCCGGGTTACCCATGGATAAGGTGGCTCGGATCTCTGCGGCGATTTTGGCATTGATTGCCAAACATAAAGTGTCCCCTCGTGAGCTGCAGCTACTTCATGGCCACCTTAACTTTGCCTGCAGGGTGGTTACACCCGGCAGAGCATTTGCCAGGTGCCTGTGTGACGACATGGCTGGCTTGTTAAACGTCACCACAGGGTCCGGCTGATCAGGAGCATAAGGGCGGACCTTGCGGCCTGGCTCAAATTCCTCCAGGGATTTAACGGGGTCTCTTCCTGGAGATCAGACCTTATGGTCTGCCCTAGATTTCAAGTACGGTCAGATGCCTCCGGCTCCCTGGATTATGGGGGTTTACTCTGAGGGTAGGGGGACTTACGGCCGAGGGCTTCATGCATGGCTGGGTATGGATCGCCTCCGCGATCTTACTTTCCTTGATTTCTTCCCAAATTGGGGAGCACTGATGCTATGGGGTGACGAGTGGGCCAACTCAGGGGTCCTTTTTTGGTGTGACAATGTGGAGGTGGTGCACATTGTCAACACCCAGACGTGCAAATCCCCCAGGGTCATGGCATTGGTTTGTCAAGTCTTTTTGAGAAGCCTACGCCTAAATGTGCTGTTTAGGGCCAGACATGTTCCAGGTATTAATAACGATATTGCTGATGCTTTATCCCGCCTGCAGATCCCCCGGTTCCGTGCCTTGCTCCGGAAGCAGAGGAATTCCACTCGCCACTCCCGGCCGATATTTGGACGTTTGGCGAGGATAGGTGAACCGGGCATGTCATTGGCACCTCGCACGCGTAAGGCGTATCAACATGCTTTCAGGTGATTTAGAACTTTTTGCGAGTAACTACAGTTACCTCAAGTGTGGTCAATATCAGTGGACCAGGTTATACAATGCATGTTTATCCTCACAGTCAGGGTTTGCCCCCCCCCCCCGTACTATAGCCTTCAGGCTTTCGGCACTGGCATTTATGGCCAACGTGTGTGTGTGGGGGGGTTTCAATGACTGCGTGAGTTAATTCTGCATGCATCATGTTTTGGAGGGGTGGACACGTGAACGTGTCCGCCGCCCGGACACGCGCCACCCCAGTTCGCCAAAGTTCCTGACCCACCTTGCACGAGGCTCGCATGACTTATGTTCGGATAGGTGTGAAGTGGCTCTTGGTCACGCAGCTACCACGGTAGCCTTTTTGGGAACACTCCGCATGAGTGAGTGGGTGCCAGAGTTGGTACCATCTGTGTAAGGCAGATGTGTCTCGTAGGGCACTGGAACTCGACAATGTCTATGTCACACATGAGTGGGCTCAATTGGGGATACGGTCCTCAAAGGTTGTTCAGCATGGCGTAGGCAGTGGAGTTAGACTGCTATGAAGTTTCATTGAGACATCTGTCCGGTTGGTGTCCTACATGAATTTTCGGCAGTGCCTGCTGCGCGCCCCAGCCTGTTTTTCTGCCACCAGGATGGGTCTACCCTTACCAAAGTAAAGTTACTGAGGGTGACCGGTGCCGTGCTTCGCGGTGTGGGGCCCGTTTTGGCACCCATTTATTTAGGATAGGCATCGTGTTGATCTCGGCTACGTTTGGGGTACTCGGAGGCGGATATGTGTGTACGCGTAGTTTCTTATATGTACGTCCCCTCACTGTATGAGTACCTAGTTATGTCCTTCACCTCTTCTCCTCTTTTACAGATCCTGTGTATCTCTGCACACCGGTGGCAGTGGGGCTGGTGGGCCGCAGCTATGTACACTGGGCAGCAGTATATGCTGCGGCGACAGAGAGTGGACCCCGACTTGGGCTATGTGCATCCGCACGTATGCGATGGTATGGTATGCGCGGCACAAGGGGCAGGAACTGTGGCCATTCCTGATGTCCGTCAGGGATGCTGGACTGCCCGATGTTCTTATTAGGCACATCGGCGGCAATGATCTTATACGGATCACTGCTATTCATAAACTGTCGAGGGGCAGTGACCTGGTGTTTTATATCATGTATGGCTTACACACGGTCGCTATGGTCTAACATCGTGCTGAGACACCAATTTAGGGGAGACGTGGATCTCCGTGGTTCGAACTGTTCCGGCAGTCAGTGGACAGGGCTGTTGCTTGGTCCCTTGCTGAGCATGGCTGGGAGACAGCCATTGGACACCTGCGGATAGGCTTACAAAAAATTTTGCTGGTAGGCAGGAGAAGGGGTCCACCTGTCGGCTGGAGGTATATACCTCTTTCTGGGTGTGGTGCGAGCAGGCCTGGCGACCGAGCTGACGGTCTGGGGGGGGCGGTGAGTCATCATGGACGCCTCCCCGTGTGGTGGGTAGCACTGGTAAGGTAAAGATTTATGACCCAGAGGTATCCGGCAGGTTCGCAATTGACTGGCCAACACTTAGACAGGTACAGGTGTAATAGAAAGAAAGGATTAGACAAGTTCATGGAGGACAAGGCTATCAATGGCTACCTAAGGACAACCTCCGGGTTGGAGAGATAGGCAGGATATCTCTCAATGCCATTTCCAGGGAATCCTAAGCAGGTGAAGGCATCTGCTTGGGAATACCCTGAAGGAAATGGTGAGCCACTATGTGAGACAGAATGCTGGACTGGATGGGCTGTGGCCTGTTCCAGCAAGGCTGTTCTTATGTTCTTATGTTATGTTCTTAATAGCTTTGACCTGTCAATGACGAACCAGGCAAGGGGTGATGGCAGGAGCTTTTCAGCATGCATCACCTCGTGATTTGACGGATACATGTCATAGGGTGGGGTCAGTAGATAGTTTATTGACTCCGGTCAACAATTTGTTTGTGTCAACAAACAAATTGATACAAATGGATACAATTTTCAAAAAAGGATCCAGGGGTGATCCAGGAAATTACCGGCCTGTCAGTTTGACATGTGTCCCAGGTAAAGTGATGGAAACCATCCTAAAAGATAGAATTAATAGGCACATAGAAGAGAAGGCGCTGCTAAAGGAGAGCCAACATGGCTTTTGCAAGGGCAAATCATGCCTCACTAATCTGTTGGAATTTTTTGAGAGTGACAACAAGCATGTGGATAAGGGGGATCCAGTTGACATTGTTTATCTGGACCTTCAGAAGGCTTTTGACAAGGTCCCACACCAAAGGCTCTTGAATAAACTTACCAGTCATGGAATAAAGGGACAGGTCTTGTCCTGGATCAGCAACTGGCTAAGGGACAGGAAACAGAGGGTAGCACTAAATGGACACTTCTCCAAGTGGAGGGAAGTAAAGAGTGGGGTCCCCCAAGGTTCAGTACTGGGACCCCTGCTTTTCAACCTCTTCATAAATGATCTAGAGGTAGGAGTAAAAAGCAAGGTAGCCAAATTTGCTGACGACACTAAATTATACAGGGTAGTGAAAACTGTGAGAGATTGTGAAGAGCTCCAGAGGGATCTCTTGACACTGGGGGAGTGGGCAAAACAGTGGCAAATGAGCTTCAACATCAGTAAGTGCAGAGTGATGCATGTTGGGGCAAAAAACCCCAATTACATTTATAAACTGATGGGGTCTGAACTCTCTGCGACAAACCAGGAAAGGGACCTTGGTGTCCTGGTGGACAGCTCAATGAAGGTGTCAACCCAGTGTGCCTCAGCAGTGAAAAAAGCAAACTCAATGTTAGGGATCATTAGGAAGGGTATAGAAAATAAGTCAGCAAGTGTCATTTTGCCTCTTTATAAATCTATGGTGAGGCCCCATCTGGAATATTGTGTACAGTTCTGGTCGCCATACCTCCAGAAGGATATTATGGAGTTGGAGAAAGTATAGAGGAGGGCAACCAGAATGATTAGGGGACTGGAACACCTTCCTTACCATCTGAGGCTGCAACGGTTGGGCCTTTTCACTCTTGAACGACGGCGTCTAAGAGGTGACCTGATTGAAGTTTATAAAATCATGCACGGTGTGGACAAAGTAGATAAGGAAAAACTGTTTTCCCTATCGCACAACACTAGAACTAGGGGACACTCCATGAAACTTTTGGGTACTAGTTCTCAAACAAATAAGAGAAAGTACTTTTTCACCCAGAGGATTACTGGTCTATGGAACTCCCTGCCAGAAGAAGTGGTGACAGCTGTCAGTCTTGACAGCTTTAAGAAAGGATTAGACAAGTTCATGGAGGACAAGGCTATCAATGGCTATAATTATGGCTACCTAAGGACAACCTCCGGGTTGGAGAGATAGGCAGGATATCTCTCAATGCCATTTCCAGGGAATCCTAAGCAGGTGAAGGCATCTGCTTGGGAATACCCTGAAGAAAATGGTGAGCCACTGTGTGAGACAGAATGCTGGACTGGATGGGCTGTGGCCTGTTCCAGCAAGGCTGTTCTTATGTTCTTATGTTATGTTCTTAATAGCTTTGACCGGTCAACGACGAACCAGGCAAGGGGTGATGGCAGGAGCTTTTCAGCATGCATCACCTCGTGATTTGACGGATACATGTCATAGGGTGGGGTCAGTAGATAGTTTATTGACTCCGGTCAACAATTTGTTTGTGTCAACAAACAAATTGATACAAATGGATACATTGTAGCCAATTATCATTGGCAATTTTGGGAGGAACCTTACCAGTGTTACTGCGGCCTGCTTGCCTTAAGAATTACAATTGGATGAATACACCAATTGAAAGTTATAATTCGGACTAGGGCATTATTCAATAAAAGTGGCCCAATGCCTTTATCCATATACCAGTGTCTGAGTCTTTCTTTGGGGGGTGCGCCTGCAAAGCATTTTAAAGGCTCAAATGTGCCCTTTCCCTTTTCCTATGTCAGCAGATAAAGATTGCCTTTAACCTAACTAATCTTGCATGCAATATGGTTTTTGCAATGCTTCGTATGCTCATTAGCACAGAATTGATTCTCTGCTCTGGCCTCTGCTACTCAATCACTTGTCTCACTTATCTCAGAAGAACAGGCAATCATTCTCCCTGTAGGGGTTATTCTTCACTGCCTTGTCTATTTATGAGGCCTCACACTTTGTGGGAGAGTATGCAACTATTGTGCAAACCTGCGCAAAATAAAAGGCCAGGTCCATCCCAAGAGGTCACCAAAAACTTTCTCCCCTCCCCTTCTTCTTGTGTTTATTTTGTGGTAGAGATAAAGGGAAGGTTTTTATGGTGATAATGCAATTTAAAAACAAAATAAGGGAAAATGTTTGAGAGGCTTACAAATATTGATTGGTATTTTTAAATGGAAAAAAATGTGGGATGTAATCTGTTTATTGGAAGAGTAAGAGTTGTTTTTGCCCCATGTTTATCCTTACCACTTTTTAAATGTCATCAAATCAAACTCCTGAGAGTATTTACACTCCTCACCCAAAGGATCACTGGAGAGTAAAACAGTACATGGCACTATATGCAAAAGATCCCAGGTCCGATCCCTGATAACTCTTGACTCAGTATAGAGTCTGATGACACCCAGCTAAAGGAACCATTATAAAGCATAAGGCAAATAATTCCAAGTATCCACTAAACTACACATCCAAAGGTTCTGTAGAATGAAATCATGCCCATTAAAATTGTATTCACCTGCTAATGACTGCACAGTGTTGATGCATTCTGAGTTGATTTTTCTCAGAGATAATCTTGGTGAGTGAAACTCCTGGCTGTTGCAGTTACACCTCACTGCCACTTTTGCAATTCTGTTGTGCTAGCAAATGCCCCAAGGCTCAGGTTCCTATCTCAATGTTACTCCATTCTTTGTCATTGTAGTCTATTTGCTTTATCTCAAAGAGTTCATGGGATTAATGTAAGTTTCAGGCCAGAGGGTGGTTTAGACTTAATTCTTCTTGGGGTCTCATCCAGCTCTACAGTTCTATCATTCCAAAGTAGAGTAAGAAGAGGTGAAATGAATGGTCTGTAAGAAAATGAAGACAGAGGTTGAACATGTAACTTGAGATAAGAGCTCGCCCTCTCTTACTGTGATCTTAAGGTAGGGGTACTGTAATTCACATTTTTAAACTACCGTTCCTAAATTAAACTCAGTGGTCAAAAAGTGTTATATATATGCCATTTAAACTCTGTTAGCACAAACCTCAGCAGTGAATTGCCATAGGTTAAGAATTCAATGTAGGCATTTAGTGTTGACATCTTAACTTGCAGCAATTTGCTACTGCGGTAAATGGTGACTGAGCTACTGCCAGCGGGTATAACTAATAAGATTCTGGTCAGCATTACTTACCTACACCCAATCAACCTGTCACCAATTATATTACACATGTAAATATTACGACTGCATGAAACTGATAGAAACAGTTTTTGAGGAACTTTTAGCACTCCGCAGATTGTCTGAAACTGGAGTTTGAATGATAATTTCTCACTATCTCTGTTTGAACAACCATCAATAAATAATACCTGACCTGTTCTTTCCTTGCATGTCAGTGTTCTCTGCTGATCTACTAGCTAACATTTGCTTTTATTCCTTCTGGCTTGAGCTAATGAGCTGAAAATAACTCCAGAATATATCATTTATTTTCCAATTGTACATAGTTTCAAATCTATTATTATACAACAAAAGCCTTTAATACTCTTCTAAAAGTGTCTTATTCTCTTAATTTTGTCTTGGAGCAAATAACATGTCTAGTGTCACTCATCAACACACAGTGCACAATGATGAGCATTTAATTAGTTCTTGTGCGGGGTGGAGTTGAACAAAAAGGAAAAGAATCTTCATTTGATTATAAACACTTAACCTTTACAGGCTGTCAAGAAGTTTAAAATGGGTGTGTATTAGTTGCTCTTCTCTGGGTGAAATGCCCATCTGAAGAGATAGAGGTGGAATTGAAATAGGAAAAGAACAGACTGCCTGGGAAATGTACTCACAAACTACCTAGAAAACATAGGATGTGTGTATGTGTTGCTATCCTGGATCCCAGGTCCAATGAGGAATACTTTGTGGCCCTGGAGCCTGGGTCCAATGAATAAGACTTTGTGGCCATGGAGCCTGGGTCCGATGAGGAAGATTTTGTGGTCCTGGAGCCCGGGTCCAATGAGATAGACTTCCTGCCCCTGGAACCAGGTCCGATGAGGAAGACTTGCTGCCAGTATCTCAGCCCGAGGTCAGCATGGAACTGCCTCCTGCTGATCAAGTTGATCAAGACTTGGCAGGAACACAGCCAGCAAATGCTGAGGCACCAAATATCAGTGAAAAGGAAGTGGAGCCGAGCACATCAGAAGCATGTGTGATGCAGCTGCGGAATCAGCTATACATGTGAAGGAGAAAGGCAAGGACTCATTTGCAAAGACCACTCCCAGCTGTGGGCCCTGAACCTGAACCTTCTTAAGCAGACACGCATGCCAGCACAAGCCTTGTTGGAACAATATGTCTTCATGCTGACTCCACTCCACTCTGAACTGTACTTCTTGCCTGACCCTGGACCTTGGACCTACTGCCTGGAAACTCAACTACTCTTCTGGTTCAACGTTTTGTCTCAGTTCTCCAACTACAGGCTTCTGAACTTGGCTCTTCCTGACTAATGGCTCTGCCTTATCTTTCAGACTGTAGTAAGACTCTGCCTTTTGTCCTTACTCCTTGTGTAGTGGCTAGCAGCCAGTCTTCTCTCCCGTGTGTTGTGGGTCACAACAGTATGTTTGTGTGCTTGTGTGTTTGTTTGTGTGTGTGTGTGAGAGAGAGAGAGAGAGTTCAAAATGTATTATAAGCTTGTTCCCTTAACATCTGCATCCTAACCCCCTGAAGAATAAACAACTAATGATAAGTCTAGTGTGTTAATTAGAGCACAACTTGTTCTGTTTGTTAAGGCTTTAGGTTGCAATATTTTATAAACTTATTAATACAAACAATCAAGTCACATCATTTCAAGTCATTGCTGCTTTCTGCTAGTAAGATGGCATCATCTGCATATTTTCAATCATTGATGTTTCTTCCACTGTTTTATCTCCTCCTTCATCTGAATCTAGTCCAGATTTGTTGTGCATACAGATTGAACACATAAGATGATAATGCAAGCGCGGCGCCAAAATGGCCGCCGCGCCCTTTGCGGGCCCCCCTCCATAGGACGAAGGCATCCGGGTAGTTAGGGGCGTGGCCAGCTCCCTTATAAAAGGGGTGGCCATGAGGCAGCCGAGCTGCCATTTTCCGAAGCGATGGAGCGGAGAGGTTTTTCCCCTCTTGTCTCCGTCGCTCTTACCTTGCCAGGGAAGCCTTTTTGGCGGCGAATTTTCTCTTTTGGCTTCCCTTAGATTTCCTTGCGATGCCTGCGAAGAAGAGGGCGGCCGCGAGCGCGGCTCGCGCTGTTAGGAGGCGCAATCCGGGTCGGAGGACCGCGGTTGCGCCTCCCCAGCAGCCGCCTTTGCTGGTACCCATCGGGACCGGTGGAATGGGGTCTATTACCCCTTGCCCGGAGGCGGGGGACCCGAGCATGGGTCAAGTGAGGGCTGTGGCCCGCGGCCCGCAAGCGGTGGACGCCGCTCCTGGTGCTTCCCATCCTGTGGGGCCTCCAGCGGCGGGGGCGCAGCTCACCCCGGGGCCTTCTAGCCTTGGGGGGTGGTGTGGCCCCTTGCCCTGGCAGGTACCTACATCGGCCCTACCGGGCCTCGGCGTGGGACGATGGCCCTATTAGGGTCCCGGGGTACAGGGACCTGTACCTGTGCCTGTAGCAGGAGGGCCGGCCGGCCCTTGGCCCCATGTCAGCGTGGAGGTCTTACTGGCCCGTGTTGCGGCCCTTGAGGCGTCCTTGGCTCGGGCCAGCCATGCTGGGTCTCCCTTTGGGGTTCATTTCGACGCGTCGTCTGCTGGGCAGCGGCAGGCGACGGGCCGGGTTGAGCTGCTTGAGGCGTGGCACAACCTCGGCCACTGCCTCGCAGCTCCCCAACCAACAGGCCGGTGCGGGTCAGCCCCCAGTGACGAGCTCTACGGCGGTCGTGAGCTCCGACGCCCCCAGTGGGCCGGAACCCCCGGTGGGGGCGGCCGCTGGGGTGCAGCACGTGAGTATGCGGTCCAAACTAGTGCACCTACACACGTGGCCACGTTTGGGGGGGCTTTCCAATGGCCTTGGCCTCGCGTGGGTGGTGCGGCGGTGCACCCGCTGACGCCCCACCCGGCGATGACAACTACCACCCAGGGCCCCGTGGTGGGGGGTGTTCCCTACCCCGAGGGGAATGTTTTGGGTGGCCGGGTTGGTCCAAGCCCCTATTCCTTACCGCTGAGTGACCACTTGGCACAGGCCAACAGAGAGTAAATTTGGCGGGGGGAGTACGTGGATATCTTCTCACTCCTAAACAGAGGGCCCACCAAGGAGGAGAGGGTGGGGCAGAATGAGAAGGATAGTGGCAGGCACGTCGTCGCAAGCCACCAAGTATGTGGGCCAAATGGTTGCCGGCCTGCATCATATGCATGGCGGTGTACCTTAGGGCCCGGCCGGATTTGGCAATTCCGATGGTCCAGTATTTGGACAACGTCTACCGGGCGATGGTTTACTTTCCGGGCCCATCGTGGTTGGCTTGTGACGTGGAATGCCGTAGGCGGATTTCCCCGCACCCCGAGATTAGGGTCCAGCAGGCGGCCCCAGCACAGGTCACCGGCCAGGGGGCGGGGCGGGGGGTTCCAGCCCGCCTGAGGTGCTGGACTTTCTTGTCCAATGGCTCCTGCAATGGGAAGAATGGCAAATGCAGACAGGAGTGTCCCACCTGTGTTGGCCCCCATGCGGCCTCTGCCTGTCCCAGGCCTAGAGGGATGCGGGGCAGAGGGTGGGGCAGACAGGGGGCTGGCAAGACTGCCGCAGATGGATCTAGTCCACCGAAGGCCTCCCTCCCCAATTAAGGTGGGCATGTTGGAGCGTTGGCTCACAGTGTACCCGAAGGGAGAGGATGCGGGTTATCTCCTTCAGGGTTCTAGGCAGGGGTTCCGGATCCCTTTCATGGGTAACAGGTCCCCTCAGGATGCCCCCGATCTTTTATCCCTTGGGGGGAGGGAGGAGGTGGCTGCTGCCAGCTTTGACAAGAGGGTCTATGCGGGCAGGGTCGTTGGCCCTGTCCCTGCACCCCCGTCCCGGGGAGCATATTATTTCAATGATGCCATGCCTTTTGGCTATTCCATTGGGGCTCGGTATTCGAGCGTTTCACCACTTTCCTAGAGTGGGCCTTTGTCCGCAGGTCAGGGTCCCGGTCTGTAGCCCATTCCCTGGATGGTTTTATTCGGGGCTGAACGGGGCTGGGACACGTACACACGTCTCCTCAACACATTTCAGACGCTAATGGAGGAACTTGGTGTCCCTTTAGCGCCCGAAAAGACCGAGGGCCCATCTCCACAGCTAGTATTCCTGGGGTGGAGAGTGACACGGTAGCGCAGGATTCTAGGTTGCAGCGGGATAAGGTGTCAAGGCTAGTGGCCCTTATCTCGTACTTGCTGGCCGAGCGCATGGCATCACTGAGGGAACTTCTGGTGCTACATGGTCACCCCAATTTCGCTGGCAGGGTCGTCGCACCGGGCAGGGCATTTGCTCCGCGCTGGTGCGACGCCATGTCAGGATTATCCAGGCCCCACCATAGGCTTAGATTTACCCGGGGTATCAGGCCAGACGTGCTTGTCTGGCCATAGATCCAGAGGTAGTTCAACGGGGTGTCATTTTGGGGTCTGATCTCCTGGCTCCCCCTTGCTTTCAGATGCAGTCCGATGCCTCCGGATTCCTGGGTTATGGGATGTACTTCAATTGGAAGTGGCCTATGGTGGGTGGCCACCATCCTGGGCAGGCAAGGGTCGCCTGCATGGTCTCACGTATCTGGAATGTTTCCCTATCCTGGGTGTTTTGATGCTATGGGGCAAGGAGTGGGCCAACTCGGTTGTGCAATTTTGGCGTGACAATGCGGCTCTTGCCCGCATCGTCAATGCACAGATTTCCAAATCGCCCGGGGTTATTGACCTAGTGCGCGAGTTTGTGTTATGCAGCCTGTGCCTCAACGTTCTCTTCAGGGCCAGGCATGTCCCAAGGGTTGATAATGATATTGCTGCTGCTTTGTCCCGCCTGCAGATCTCCCGGTTCCGTGCCTCGGCCCCGGATGCGGAGGACTTTCCCTCGCTACTCCCGGACGAGAGATGGAACGTTGGCAAGGAGAAGTGACCCGGGCGATTGGCCTGTCACTAGCGCCATGCATGAGTAAGGCGTATCACCACGCATTTAGTTCCTTCAGAGCATTATGTACCCAATTTGACTGCCAGGAACCTGGCCGATCCCAGTAGCCCATGTTCTGCGGTTCCTGGTTTACCTGTATGCCCAGGGCCTTGCACCACGCACCATAGCATCTCAGCTGTCAGGGTTGGCTTTTATGGCCAAAGTGGGAGGTCGTGTGGACAGCACCAATGACTTCCGTGTGAGACATATTTGGGAAGGGTGGGTGTGTGTGCGCGGGCGTTTCCCGGGCGACCGCCACCCGATTTACCCAGGGGTTTTTTACCCAATTGGCCCGGGGCTGGCCTGGCCTCTGTTTTGATAGATGAGGCAGCCCATTTCATGCGGCTACTATGGTGGCCTTTTTGGAGGCGCTCCGCGTCAGCGAGCTTGAGATGCTGAATAAGGCGGATGCAAGATTTTCCCAGGATTTTTTTTTACCCAATTGGCCCGGGGCTGGCCTGGCCTCAGTTTTGATAAATGAGGCAGCCCACTTCATGCGGCTACAACGGTGGCCTTTTTGGAGCGCTCCGCATCGGCGAGCTTGAGATGCTGAGTAAGGTGGTTGCAAGATTTTCCCAGGGTTTTTACCCAATTGGCCCGGGGCTGGCCTGGCCTCTGTTTTGATAGATGAGGCAGCCCATTTCATGCGGCTACTACGGTGGCCTTTTTGGAGGCGCTCCGCGTCAGCGAGCTTGAGATGCTGAATAAGGCGGATGCAAGATTTTCCCAAGGTTTTTTACCCAATTGGCCCGGGGCTGGCCTGGCCTCTGTTTGGATAAATGAGGCAGCCCACTTCATGCGGCTACAACGGTGGCCTTTTTGGAGCGCTCCGCATCAGCGAGCTTGAGATGCTGTATAAGGCGGATGCAAGTCGTAGGGCACTGGAACTCGAAGATGTCTGTGTGGATAATATTGGGCTCAGTTGGGGATACGCTCCTCTAAAACGAATCAGCACGGCGTAGGCAGTGGAATAGACTGCTACGATGTTCCTCGACAGACATCTGTCCGGTTGGTGCCCTACAGGATTTCCGTGCACTGTGGCACGCACCATGGCACGTTTTTTCTGTCACCGAGGTGGGTCTTCCATTCCTAAATCCCAATTCGGAGGGTGGTGGGAAGGCACTAGACAGTGTTGGCCTCTCAGGGGCTCGTTGCGGCGCCCGTTCGCTCTGCATAGGGGCGGCTTCTGCTGCAGTTGTTTTTTGGGTACTACAGGGCTGAAATACGCCGCATGGGAGGGTCGGGATCACAATGTTTTCAGTTTTGTCTTCGCCCTCCTCAACTGTGAGTACCAGTTTTAGTCACTGCACTGTTTCTCCCCCCCCCTTCCCTTTTTTTTTTTTTACTTGACAGACCCTGGGTGTCGTTTTACACCGGTGACAGTATGCCTGGTGGGCCGTAGCCAGGTGCACGGGGCAGCGCGTTACGCTGCATGGGGCAGCGCGTTACGCTGCGGCGACAGAGTGGGTACCCGACTGGGACAGGGTGCATCCGCACGTCGGACACGATACCGCGGTACGCTTACAGGGGGGCGTTCGGCCTCGGGGCTCTTGACTGAGCCGACGCTCCGTGAACGGGGCTATTGCCCGGTTCCCTTGACAAGGCGGGGGATGCGTCATTAGCCTCCCCGCCATCAGTCTGCAAATTTACGAGCTTTACTCAGGGGATGGGGCCCATCTGTCGCAGGGAGGTATGGACCTCTGGATTACTGGACTGGCGAGCAGGCCTGTCGACCGAGCTGACGGTCTTGGGGGGGGCGGTGAGCCTTTGCAAGCCTCCCCGTGTGGCGGGTATCACTGGTAAGGTAAACATTATGACCCACAGGTATCCGGCAGGTTCGCAATTGACTGGACAACAATAGACAGGCATAAGTTGGTTAAACGTTGTCCGGTCAACGACGAACTAGGCGACGGGGTGATGGCGATAGCTAGCCAGCATGCATCACCCCGTGATTCCACGGATACGCGTCAGAGGGTGGGGTCATTAGTTAGATATTGACTACGGTCAACAATTTGTTTGTTGTAAACAAACAAATTGATACAAATCGATACATTGTAACCAATTGCCGTTGGCAATTTTGGGGTGGTACCTTACCAGTGTTACTTCGGCCTGCTTGCCTTAAGAATTATGATTGGTCGTTTTACCAATAGAAATTTATAATTCGGACTAGGGCATGAATCAATAAATGTGGCCCGATGCTGTTATCCACTTTTACCGGTGTCTGAGTCCTTTATTGGGGGGTGCGCCTGCAATGCAAGCGCGGCGCCAAAATAGCCGCCGCGCCCTTTGCGGGCCCCCCCCATAGGACGAAGGCATCCGGGTAGTTAGGGGCGTGGCCAGCTCCCTTATAAAAGGGGTGGCCATGAGGCAGCCGAGCTGCCATTTTCCGAAGCGACGGAGCGGAGAAGTTTTTCCCCTCCACCCCCTCCCTAGTTAACAGTGTGATATTTTGGTCGCTTCGGGGCCGGGTGGGAATTTTTGGCTGGGACCCACAATTGGCTCTCGGGTCCTGGTTTTTTCGCCCATCCCACACTGTTGCTATGGTTTGATATAGGGGTTTCTGTGATGCTGTTGACTTGGTCACATGGGCGGGTATCACTGGTAAGGTAAACATTATGACCCACAGGTATCCGGCAGGTTCGCAATTGACTGGACAACAATAGACAGGCATAAGTTGGTTAAACGTTGTCCGGTCAACGACGAACTAGGCGACGGGGTGATGGCGATAGCTAGCCAGCATGCATCACCCCGTGATTCCACGGATACGCGTCAGAGGGTAGGGTCATTAGTTAGATATTGACTACGGTCAACAATTTGTTGTAAACAAACAAATTGATACAAATCGATACATTGTAACCAATTGCCGTTGGCAATTTTGGGGTGGTACCTTACCAGTGTTACTTCGGCCTGCTTGCCTTAAGAATTATGATTGGTCGTTTTACCAATAGAAATTTATAATTCGGACTAGGGCATGAATCAATAAATGTGGCCCGATGCTGTTATCCACTTTTACCGGTGTCTGAGTCCTTTATTGGGGGGTGCGCCTGCAAAATGTACCTTTGTCTAAAACACAGGCTAATCTTTTCAAATTCATTGGTGTACCCCAGTAGTCTGTGCGTATCTGCTATATAATTTTGAATGACTCTTCCTTTTCAGAATTTAGCTTTGGTCCTACTGTTACTGCACTCCTTGGCATTTCTTTCCTGAGGACTAAATGTATATTTATTGTTTCCAGATGATGAGCCATTGTTTTGCTTTGTCATATCCAGATTAGAACACTTTATATTTGTTTGATTAACAATATCCCATTCATTCACACCAAACACTAATATTTACATGTTCCATTTCTTGCTTTGCCTTGATTGATGCTTCTCATGTTCCATGTTCCAATTGTATGTATTGTGCAGCATCAGACTTTGCTTTCAGTTCTGTACATGTCCAACAATAAACATCCTTCAGACTTAACCTAGTTGTATCATTAGTGATAGTGCTATTTGTACTTGTTCTTTACTATTCCCCAGTAGATGATTGAGTGTCTTCCAACCTGGGTGTCTCATCTTCCAGGGCTATCCTACTTTCAAAGTATGAAAAGGTTAGCAGTGGTTTGACACTGCCACCTTCTAATCTACACAATACTAATGAAAGTCAGCTTGAGTGTCACCACCTCAGTCTCTTCTGTCAGTGTTACCTTCAGCTTGCTATTCTACCCAATAGCTTCCACCCTCATCACCATTGGAACTACCTATTCTCTTCTGCTGATGTATCTGTAACCTTGAAGAGGGTGAATGCATCTTTATCTAGTGCCTTAGCTGTAACCATTCTGGCTTGGGTGACCCTGTTAGGAATCTAGGCTCATAATGGAGTCTGACCTCCTGATGGCATTGCTCTTACCTTTATTGACACAGATAATCCCCTTCTCCATCTTAAGGTGTTCATCTAAGAAGGGAATCTAAATACCATTCTGTTGTGGAATTAACTATTCAATATTGATGTAAATAAGCAATCGATGAAAACCATTACATTGCTGTGCACAGTTACAGTGCTTTTGATCACACTTTCCTATCACAAAGAACAGCCATTGCATCTTCGTGAATCTTCCTACTTTAATGGATTTTGCTGCTTTATGATTTTATCACACCTACTTGTGAATATTTTTTAAGTACTCTGAGGTTTTTTAATGAGATAAAATGTAGAAATATTCTATATTCTGTATCATCAAAAAATAAATCAGCCAGCAGAAACCTAATAATATTGGATAGGTGTTTTTGTATGTTTCCCTTGGACATTTCAAGTGACTATCTTAGCATATAGTTCTGTGTTTTAAAAGAGATTAATGTGACCCCCCATTACTCATTTCCTCAAATAAAAATGTATTTTTGAAACTAGATGCATTCTACAAAAGAGACTAGGTAGCTATTTCCCTGTATTTTCACCAGTACTGAGGCATGGATTCCAAAGTTGTTATTTTTTAAGTATGTAACACAGCCCTTTTATAGCTTCCTAGTCTCTTAGGTCTGTATGGGTGTCATGCATGTGTGGATGCAGAGGCAAACACTTTGTGCACCTAGCCAAATTTTGCTTCAAGTAGTGAAATAATAGCATTATGCTTGTCACCCTAAGGGAGCAGGTACATGCTTGGCTGATTTCCTTGCTGTTCTGTGCACCCTCAGTTTAACACTGTAATATATATATATATATATATATATATATATATATATATATATATATATATATATATATATATATATATATATATATATATATATATATATATATATATATATATATATATATATATATATATATATATATATATAAACTATACTATGACAAATACAGAACTAAATTACGATTTCACAAATGATTTATTAAAATGAAACAAAAGAAGTAATCAATTTAAGCTTGCTGGGTTGAAATTTTTAGAAGTGTTCTGGATCCTGCCTCAAAGGAAATGGGAGGGGGAGCCAAATGTAGTTGTCAGTGGTCATTCATGTTTGTAATGCATGTTTTATGCATGCCTAGTCCAACTAAATGGGTCTTACTCTGAAGAAGATATCTCTGGAGTGGTAGTTTTAGTCTAACAGGTTACTCTTTTGGAGGATAACTACCAGAATCCAACAACCAGTGCGACTACTAGAAGCCTGGTAATTGCATTCAAAAATAGTAACACATTAAAATCTCACATAAAAAGAGCCTTGCTTAGAGACTAACTCGCTTAAAGAGCAGAATTTTCTCTGAATGGTCATCTCGCTTAACAACTAAAACCAACCAAAAAACCCTTAATAACTACGTCAGGGTTCGCAATCCCCCCCACCGCCAGAAGTCACAATTGGTTACTTACAATGGTGTTTCGCTTAAAGAGCAAACTCACTAAAGAGCAATCCCATGGAACGCATTATGCTCTTTAAGCGAGATTACCACTGCAATTCCCATCTTTGCCACCTGTTTTGCAAAAACAAGAACAACTCTAGGCCATACCTGTCAACCTTCCCAATTTGGCCGGGATTACCCTGTAAATTGACGTCAATTGATGTCATAACCTGGCCCCCACTGCCAAAACCCCGTAATTTGGCAGCGGGGGAAATGCTTTCTGCACATGCGCGGAAGGGTTTTACCCCTTCCATGCATGTGTGGAAGTGCTACATCGCTTGCATAAGGGCTGCACAAGTGGCATAGTGCTTCCACGCATGTGTGGAAGGGGGTAAAACCTTTCCACGCATGCGTGGAATGCGACCTGCGCACAAGCGATGTGCGCAGGTCCCGTTTTTCCAGAGCCGCAGGTTGACAGGTATGCTCTAGGCAAAATACTACCTTCAAAAGAAAGTTTGCATGTTGAGCAGACATGGACAAATAATTTCTTCCACTTCAATTGTAGTCATGTTTGTTCAGTGACTGATATAAAGCTTTCCTTCACAGAATTCATTTCTGCTCCAGTTTCTAAGGCTCAGTATCTTCTTGTTGTTTAGGTTATTTGAGTGGAGTACCTGTCCTACCATTAATAAAAATTAATAACTAGAGCAAAAACTCACCAAATAGACAAACAAACAAGTCTGCAGAAAATTAATAAAGCTGATTTGTTTCACTGTGTGTTTGGAAATCAGTACAGGGAAGCTAACGGGATGAGAATAAACCAGTCTGGGTGAACTCTTGAGGCTTGAAAGACTGTAACAAATATTGTATAAAGCTAGAAATCCTACAGATACATGCTAAATTGCTGGTAAGACCTTGACAGGAATAGTACATATATAATAATCCTATATAATATGGTTTAGGATACATAAGAATATAATGAGAACAGACATGCCTGGCTCCTTGCCTAGCAGATGAATTCCTCCTAAACTTGTAAAATAATATTTTAAGTGATTTGTGCATAGCATAGCAAGCTGTTTAACCATGTTGTAATCCCCATGCTTCCATCTGAAATCTACTTTTGTTGGAGTAAAATAGTATCTTGGGTAATTGTAATTGCAAATCCTTGGATTCTACAGGCCACAAACAGCTGCCACATAGAAGCATTCTACCTCTTTGAGTGAACACAGGAAATAATCATGCCTCAGCACAATCAGAAGATGGAAGGTTAAAGATTGAGGTAGTTCATTCCAGACTTCATGGATCAGCCTCTACTTGGTGGCCATACACCAACTTCAGTGGGCAGGTGTCTCAGTAGAATGACGCCTAAGTAATCCTTTGAGATGGGAGGAAGAAGGTTTGGGCTGTTTGGGATGATAGCTTCAACTGATCATGGAGGGCAGGATCCTGCTGGGGTTTTATGCCTTCCCAAGTGAAATCATGGAAGTTCTTGTGGCAGATATGCAGTGGAGAGCATGATCAGACACATGACTGACATGAGACGAGCACCTTAGATATCAGCAGCTGTGGTTTTCATGATTCCATTCATGCATGTAAAAACCCAATAGAATTTTTGCCCAGAAATTAATAGCTGTTAAGCTGTCTTCTGTATTAGAATTTAACTGTGGATTTTGGTGTGGCCTTTACACAAAGAGAACCCAGAACCAGAACCACTTTTTAAAACCTCATAAAGAGAGACAGAAATTATGGGTTTAAGTTGCCCTCTGCAACGGCTTTCCTCTTTCTTGGATGAGGTAATGAGAATGGGTTTCAAAAGGTAGTTGCTACATTTGCAGCATTATGGATTTAAAGATAGCACTCAGAAAAAAAGCAAGAATGTTTGTGTGGCTAAGCACCTGCATGATCTCTTCAGCAGCAGTAGTAGTGAAATATAGCTGTACTGCATTCAAATGAGGAGAAACCATATGAACCAGAAGCCACTTGTGGCCACAAGAACATTTGTGAGCCCAGACATTTAAAAAATCCAGACAAAAAATTCTCAAAACTAAGAGAATTAACTTAGTTTCTCCTCTCAGACAAGGTGTAGAGTTCTGGAGAATGCACATCCTTGAACTAAAAAGCTGATTCTATGGGGCAGCAGCATTTGCTGGCACAGATGGCAACATTTGGGCTATAGAAAGGTTTTACCTAGGATAGCTCAGTCTTTCTAATGTTATTTTGTAATTTAGCACTCTGAGTCTATTCTCTCTGATTCCTTTCAATGAGTTTCATTCAAAGTAGAACAAGGAAGCATACCCTCAGCTGTTTTGTCACCTCCTATGCCATGGAGAGTGACTACAGTTACTGCTAGGGATCAGAATTTGCTCTGGCTTATGATGACTTCATACCTAATAGGAAGCTCTTTTTAAAAAACAAAAAACAAATTCCTCTCCTTAAGTCTTTACAATGTCAAAATTCAATTCTGCTCTCCAGCCACCTTGCATCAGTTCAATTACTGATGAATGAAAAGTGCCCTCTCTCAATGCCTTCATGTTTTAAGGCAACAGGGCTGGGCTTGCCTTTTCATTTGTGGCTGGATTTGACAATGTGTCATGGCTGTCCCTCTCTCCTTACAAACAGATGTAGTGCTTTCTCAGATAAAGCCTCCCAGAAACCACTACAGTACCACTCTTGCATTTTGTGTCCAAGAGCTAACTTGATGATCCAATGACTCCTGCCATTTTCCCACAGAAACAGAGGCTGAGTGAAGAAGTCAAGGCACACTCTCCTTATAATTTCTTCTCATTATCCTGGTAAATGTCATTCAGTATTGTTTTCATAGATTCTTTTGACTTTCTGGTTCCCTGAAAGGTTTGAATTGGAAATGAAATAAATGGGATTGAATGTGTACTTCTGACAATTCTCTTGTTGACATCCATTCACAAGAGCTAGGTGTCATATTGCAGTTTAGGGGCAAAGCCAAACATGGCAGTTTAAGAAACAGGGTACTTCTTTTTTTTAATATAATTTTTTATTAATTTTTCAAAATATATAACATACATTTAAAACATAATAACAACATTCAAAAAAATAAATAAAACGAATCATCTGAATACAATAAGGAAAAAAAACTATGTATATATAATAACAGAAAAGCAAAAAAAAATACATGTACATGGAAAAAAGGCAAAAAGAAACTATCATAACCTTATTTTCTATTTCAATATGAAATATTCTTACTTACACACTATACTTTTATCTTATTATTAAACGTTGTCTTCCATATCTAGTCCACATTTTTCAACTCTTCTTTAATATCCATACTTTACTTTTATTAAACTCATCTATCTTGCCAAGATCTATTGTATTTCCATTTTAAAGTTTACAACTTTTTTTCCAAAAACATAACACACTCATCACATTACATACAGGATCACCCTGTGCTATATACATTGTCCTAGAGGATGTGGGAATTCCCATTAATTTCTATTGTACCCAAAATTTCATTTGGTCTGGTGTCAATTTATTTATTCCATCTCTCGTCAGTGAATAATCAACAAATTTTCGCCATATATTCCAAAATCTGTTTTCTTTTATTATACCTTTTTTGAGATTTAGCTCCCATGTTAATTTTTCATTCAATGCGAGATCCCACATCTGCTTATACCACTCCTCCACCTTTAACGTTAAGTCATTTTACCAATTTTTTGCAATACACATTCTAGCTATTACCAGCATCATGGACAACAATTCTTTCTTATCA
Source organism: Bradypodion ventrale (assembly GCA_035047345.1). Taxonomy (NCBI): domain Eukaryota; kingdom Metazoa; phylum Chordata; class Lepidosauria; order Squamata; family Chamaeleonidae; genus Bradypodion; species Bradypodion ventrale. The sequence continues at coordinate 279,486,488 of JAWDJE010000002.1, read as the reverse complement.
TTGTCTAAATTCATATTGTCTACATCCGTCAGCAAAATAGTATTTGGCCCCAATTTGAGACGCATTCCCATAATTTTATCAATCTCATTCTTGATTTTTGCCCAAAAATTTTCTACCACCTTGCATTCATACCACATATGAACGTATGTACCCAGTGTATTTTTGCATCTCCAACACATTTTATTATTCTTTTTATCTATCTGATGTAATCTCATAGGGGTCAAATACCACTTCCATAACATTTTAAAATTATGTTCCTTTACCCTGACTGACAAGGATCTCATAATTCTTTTTCTCCATTTATTTTGCCATTCCTTTTCTGTTATCTTTATATTCAAATCTTGTTCCCATGTATTTCTTAATATTTCTTGTGGATTAATTTCTGTATTTATTATTTTATAAATTTTACTGACCATTCCTTTAATTCCAATTTCCTTCCTCCTTATCTTCCACACTAGTTCCTCAAATTCTGTCCTGTGTCTTTCCAGATTCTCCCTCATATATTTATTATTCCACTTGTTCACCATCGCTATCTGGAACCAATTCAACTTCATCTGGGTATATAACTCTCGTTTCATCCCATTATCTCTGCAGACTCGTATCCAATCTTTCAGCAGGAAAACCCCATTCATCAACAAAATTTCTCTCATCTCATTACCCATTCTTATTGGAAACTTTTTTCAGATCTTCTATTTCAATTATCGGTGAAATATTTGGGACCAATTTCATTTTAACTTTCTTCCATACACCCAACATTGACCTCAGCATTCTATTTTTAACTGGTGTTTTCCATGTTTCCTTATCTAAAAAAAGGCTCTTACCCACTTCCTTTAATTCCTTCATTTCAATTTCCTCCCAAATAACCGGCTCCTTTGTTAAAATCTTAACTACGTTCTTTATATGAAATGCTTTATAGTAATTCTTTAAGTTAGGAATTCCTAAGCCCCCTTCTTTTTGAGATAAATACCACATTCTCTTTGAAATTCTAGGTCTACGTCCCCCGTTACAAATAGTTATCTAATAATTTTTGAAATTCCTTAATTTCTTTGTCTGTCAGTTGAATTGGTAAGGCATCAAACAGAAAATTTAATTTTGGTAGTAACATCATTTTAGTCAATGCTATTCTGCCGAACCAAGACAACCTTAGTTTTTGATATTGCAAAATTTTATCTTTTAATTCTTTCTTTTGTTTATCATAATTTAGTCTTTTCAGATCATCCAGCTTATTAGAGATGTTTATCCCTAGGTATTTCAAACTCTCTTTGATCTGCAATTTAAATTCGTCCCTTATTTTCTCTTGCTCTTCCTTTTCAATATTATTTAAAATCATTTCAGATTTATCCCAGTTTACCTTCAGGCCTGTTATTTGTTCAAATTCCTTTAAATGATTTTGAATACATTCCATAGTTCTTCTGGGATGTTTCATAATTATCAAAGTATCATCCGCATATAGGCTAATTTTGTTTTCCATTATTCCTTCTATACTTTTATCTTCCCTTATTGTATTTGCTAATATTTCCATCGCCATAATAAATAATATTGGTGATAAGGGACACCCTTGCCTTGTCCCAGCCTCTAATCTCACTTCCTCCGTAAGACCATCGTTAACCCTAATATTGGCATATCCTTGTTGATATAATTGTTCTATTGTTTTTATAAACCTATCACCAAATCCATAACTTCTAATTATCTCGTTAATTGTTATCCATTGCAAGGAATCAAATGCTTTAAAAATATCTAGGGATAATAATCCAACTTTCTCCTTATTTTGTCTTGCAACATCAATCAAATCTATAACTCGCCTTACTAAATCTGCCATGTGCCTACCTTTCACAAACCCGGCCTGATCTTTGTTTATATATTTATCCATAAAACTGTTTAATCTATTCGCCAATATTGCCGTAAAAATCTTGGCATCCTGATTTATCAAGGAAATGGGCCTATATGATTCTACCTTTTCTGGGTCTTTTCCTGGTTTTGGTAATAACACAATTATTGTTCTGTACCATGATGGTGGTATCTGCTCTCCATTGAGTATAGCGTTATACAATTTTAACAATTTTGGAATTACTATGTCCTTAAACTCTTTATAAAATTCTGCAGGTAGTCCATCTTCTCCCGGTGATTTATCTGCTTTCAACTTATTTATTACTTCTTTTATCTCTTTTTCAGTTATTAGTTCTTCCATTTTTTGTTTATGTTCCTGACTTATTTTATTTTTAACTTGCATTCCCAATTTGTCTTTCAATTTATCTATATTTACCTTCTTTTTAGCATATAAGTCTTGGTAAAATTCTCTAACCACCTTACATTTATCTTTGATCTTATTATGTCTTAAACCTTTCTTATCTACTAAAGTCCCAATTTCTCTTCTGCTTCTTTTTTCCTTGGCCACTCTTACTAAGAGTTTTGAATTTTTATTACTATATTCGAAATATTCCCTTTTTAAATATACCAAATCTCTTTTCACCTTTTCAATATCTTTTCCTATTAATTCCTTCTTTAAACCCTGCATTCTTTCATAAACCTTTCTATCCTTGGTTATTACATGTTTCTCCTGCAGCGTTTTTATCTCTTTTTCAATTTCTTCTTGCTTACTTTTTAACTGTTTATTTTTAATATTTGCCAACGTAATACTTTCTCCTCTAAAAATTGCTTTCATTGTATCCCATACAATACCAAATCTAACCTCCCCTGTATCATTCCACTTCCAATTTTCTTCCCATTTTTCTACCATTTGATCTTTACATTTTTTGTCTCTAAACAGTCTAGCATTATATCTCCAATTTTTCCTAATCTTCGTGGCATCTATTTTCATTTCCAACAATAATTTTGCATGATCAGACTCTTTAAAAATTCCTATCTCTATATCTTCTAAATTTCTTATCAAATTATCCGTAACAAAAATATAATCTATTCTGGAATACGTATTGTAGACTTGCGAGAAAAATGTATAAGCCTTTTCCAGTCCTTTAAATTCCCTCCATGAATCCTTCAACCGCAAAGATTTCAACCAGTTATTTAACACATACATTTTATTTCCACCCACACATCTTGTTATATTTGTACTATCCATATTTGATCTTATTAAATTAAAATCTCCCACTACAATCATTTTTATTGTTTTTTCTTTTTCCAATATTCGGTACACCTTATCTAAAAAACTATTTTGATGTTCGTTTGGCACATACAGATTCACCAACATTATTTCCTCCTCATCTATTTTCCCCTTTACTATCAGATATCTACCTTCTGGGTCTGAAATACTTTTTACCATCTCGAATCCCAGTCTGTTTGATATCAGAGTTGCAACCCCTCTAGCCTTTGAAGTACCATATGCTTTTTCATATACCTGAGTCCATCCTAAAAATAGCTTATTAGTATCTTCCGATTTCTGATGGGTTTCCTGCAGAAAGATTATATCCGGTCTATCTTTTCTGAGTGCTGCTTCTAATCTCCTTCTCTTCACTTGACAACCAGTACCTTTCACATTCCATGTTATTACTTTTATATTCCTCATCTATTATTTTCCTGCCATAATTTTTTGCATTTCCCACTTCCTCCTGCGGACATGTGATTAACATATAACACTTCCTTTCCCTTAAACAAAAAAGAAAAAGAAAAAAAGAAAGGAACAACTAAAAAAAAACACTAAACACTCTACTACTAACCCTCCCCATTTTCCTTAAAATAGCCTCTGAAATACAAAGGGGGGAGGGGGGAGGTGCGACAAACTGTGGGAGCTCCAGGGAAGTCTGAACCTAATCTCCGCCCAGAACAATTCCTCCTTCAGCTCCTTCAGGCATATTCTCATTTCCATTGCTCTCCCGCCTTTTATATCCACCAGATATAATCAGTTCTTCCTTCAAATCAAACCATTCTTTAGTTCCTGCTTCCAGTAATTTTGCATCTACCATTACATCCAAGACATTAGGACCTTCACTTATCAAATAGCGTCTTCCCAGATAGAAAAAGCTTAATTGTCGTGGGAATTTCCAATTGTATCTTATTCCTTTATCCTGAAGTCGCTTTGTGATTGGTTTCATCGATTGTCTCCAAAAGCGGTCCTTAATTGGAATGTCATTGTACACTTCAATATCATGGCCTTCCACTTTTAACACCTCTACTCCTTTTTCCCGTATAAGTGCCATTAAACGCAGTTTATCTGACATGTTGGCGAATTTTAACAGAACATTCCTTGACCCAGTTTTGCCCCTTCTTGAACCCAACCTAAATACATTTACAACATCCTGCGATGTGAAACCATCTTCCATAATTTCATCAAGCCAATTCACTATTCTTTCTTTTAATTTATCTGGGGAGTTCTCTGGCAGTTTTCGGATTATGACATTTGCTCGTCTTAGATGTTCTTCTATGTTTTCCAATCTCTTTTCATGATCTCCAACCTTATTTTCTCTTTCTTTTTCTCTCTTTCTCAAATCCATAACCTCCTCCCTGATCGTTGCCTGTTCTTTTTTGATAACTTCCTGTTCTTTTTTAAGCTTGTCTTGTCCTTTTTAAACCATCAATTCCCTTCAGAATATCTGCCAGCATGTCTTGCATGTCTTGTTTTCGTTCTTGTTTATCTTGAGCCAACATATTCCCAATTTTGTATTCCAAATTATCCACTTTCTCATTAAATCTTTCAAATTCAGATTTAGGTCCTTGCCCCCCCTTCATTGCCAATGTTGTTGGTGTTGTTGCTGTAGCTGTGGTTACAATCGTTGTCGGTGTTGTCCCTGCCATCGCCGCTGTAGTTGTTACAGTTGTTGTAGCGGTTGTTGCTGTTGTTACTTTTGCTGTTGTTATTACAATTGTTTTTACCGCGGTTGGTGCAACCATAGTTGGAGATATTATTATCTTCTGTTGCTGTTGCTGCTGTAATTGTTGTGCTATCTTCTTCACTGTCTCTTGCTCCTCCAAATCTTTCATCTCTTGTTGCGTTGTTTTCTTCATCTCGTCCTCCTCCTCCTCCAACCTTGTAAGCCTTCTAAAACTCCTATCCGAAGAGGTTGGTCTTTCCACTCTTACCCAAGCCAATTTCTTCTCCTTCTCTCTCCCTCTCCCCTGCCGTTTCATCCAAATGTGTTTGCAATTACTTGATTTCAACAATTTACATAAACAATTTATTATTTAAATTCACCTTATATATTAACTTCAAACAATATTTTCCAAATACTGTATTGGGCCTTTATCCTCCCTCCCCCTCCCCCTCTATCAAATATATGTATGTGTACTTACATACGCATATACACACACATATACAGATATATGTCCACCAAGGTCCTGGTCAATATAGAGTTGGTAAGTAAAGTCAGTAATCCCAGTTCAAACCAGATTGATTTCCCTCTTAAGTATTAGATTTTTTAAATGTTTGAATATTTTACCCCCAGATAAACAAAAAAGAAGGAAGAGGAAAAAAAGAAAAAGGGAAAGGGAAGGGGGGAAAAAAGAAAAAAGACAGTACAAAAAAAGGAAAAAAATAGAAAAAGTAAAAAGAAAAAAGAAAAGGTGCTCCTACAAAAAATATTAAAAAATAGTAATAATAAAAGAAAAAATCACAACATGGAGGTAAAAGGGAAAAAAATCCTCAATAATTGTCCCACGAAAAGAGGGAGAGGAGAGCTAATATTTTGTTTCTCTTCCAACAACTGACTTTATATTCCTGCTGCAGCTTACAAACACTGTCCAACTTAAAAAATAAAAACAAAGACGAGGTCAAACTTCTGCTCTCCAAAGTTCAAAGAAAACAGCACTTTGTCTCTCAACTTTGTTGGTGTTGTTGCTGTAGCTGTGGTTACAATCGTTGTCGGTGTTGTCCCTGCCGTCGCCACTGTAGTTGTTACAGATGTTGTAGCGGTTGTTGCTGTTGTTACTTTTGCTGTTGTTATTACAATTGTTTTTACCGCGGTTGGTGCAACCATAGTTGGAGATATTATTATCTTCTGTTGCTGTTGCTGCTGTAATTGTTGTGCTATCTTCTTCACTGTCTCTTGCTCCTCCAAATCTTTCATCTCTTGTTGTGTTGTTTTCTTCATCTCGTCCTCCTCCTCCTCCAACCTTGTAAGCCTTCTAAAACTCCTATCCGAAGAGGTTGGTCTTTCCACTCTTATCCAAGCCAATTTCTTCTCCTTCTCTCTCCCTCTCCCCTGCCGTTTCATATGTGTTTGCAATTACTTGATTTCAACAATTTACATAAACAATTTATTATTTAAATTCACCTTATATATTAACTTCAAACAATATTTTCCAAATACTGTATTGCTTTATCCTCCCTCCCCCTCCCCCTCTATCAAATATATGTATGTGTACTTACATACGCATATACACACACATATACAGATATATGTCCACCAAGGTCCTGGTCAATATAGAGTTGGTAAGTAAAGTCAGTAATCCCAGTTCAAACCAGATTGATTTCCCTCTTAAGTATTAGATTTTTTTAAATGTTTGAATATTTTACCCCCAGATAAACAAAAAAGAAGGAAGAGGAAAAAAAGAAAAAGGGAAAGGGAAGGGGAAAAAAAAGAAAAAAGACAGTACAAAAAAAGGAAAAAAATAGAAAAAGTAAAAAGAAAAAAGAAAAGGTGCTCCTACAAAAATATTAAAAAATAGTAATAATAAAAGAAAAAATCACAACATGGAGGTAAAAGGGGAAAAAAATCCTCAATAATTGTCCCACGAAAAGAGGGAGAGGAGAGCTAATATTTTGTTTCTCTTCCAACAACTGACTTTATATTCCTGCTGCAGCTTACAAACACTGTCCAACTTAAAAAATAAAAACAAAGACGAGGTCAAACTTCTGCTCTCCAAAGTTCAAAGAAAACAGCACTTTGTCTCTCGCAGCGCTTTTCAGGGCCCCAACACCTTCTTATTCCTCTTTATGCCTCGGAAAAATTATACAAGGCAAAACCTGATTCTGATCTTCAAAAATCCAACTTCTTCTTCTTTCTCTCTCTTTCTTTAAAACCCAAAATCCAAAGTTCAAAGCTCATACAACAACAAAAAGGGGAAAGAAAAAAAGAAAGAAACAAACGTTCCAGTGTTGTCCCTCGTTACTTGGCCCTTAGCTTATCAGCGCTCCACCGGCAAAAAATAAAAAATAAAATCCAGCCTTAATACTTCACTTTTCTTCTCCTTTCCCTTTTCTTTCCCCGTCTATTTTAACAAATTTGCTCACCGTCAGGGCTTCTCGGCTTCTCAATTTTCCGGCACCGCTAGGCTCCGCACGGCTCCAAACAAAGGGGCCGGCGAGGCCGAGCAAGGCTCGCTTCAGCTTCCCCCTTTCGAATCCCCGCCGGACTTACCCTTTTAAGTCCGATCGTCCGCTTGTCTGTTTGCCTGTATTTTATCGGGTTTTGCCTGCAAGCCGATCGCTACACCGTTTTCTAAGCCGTCCGTTCTTCAGCTAAGAACACTGGTACATCGTCGCCATTATGGGCCGCCCTTCCCCCCACTCTCTCCGAGATCGAAACTCACGTTTTTCTCTTTTTCTCGGCACAACTTTAGACCATCCGAAATGATTTCCACAACTATATTTTCTTATAAATGTTCTAATCCATTTTTTTTCAAATCTCAGGAACTGTTTTCACTTTTAAAAGTCACTTTCATTTCCCTCCTTTCTGAGTGGAAGAAAGTTCGCTCCTCTCAGCTCTCCATCTTGACACGCCCCCCCAGAAACAGGGTACTTCTGAGTGTATATATATATATATATATATATATATATATATATATATATATATATATATATATATATATATATATATATATATATATATATATATATATATATATATATATATATATATATATATATATATATATATATATAGTGTGAGAATTATTTTTAGTATCAAAAGCAAGTTGTACTTTCACACTAATCTACTTAGAGTTTTCTTCCTCAAACTTTTTAAACTCAAACTGTCTGATTAAGAAAGAAAAAAGAGAAGGGTTTTGTACTTTTGATACTGTAAGGAACAATCCTTGCAGAATTCATGTGGCAAGTGTAATGGAAAATCCCCATATAACTGTGTTTTATCCCTGTAGACTCCTAATTTCCTGGTACTTCAAGCTGGAGCATTTCATACATAGGAGTCTTTGTGTATCACATTCCAATGAGGGCTAGAAGAATGTAAATTAATTTCCACTGGCTAGCAGTCTCCCACATGGGCAGACTAATATCTGGTTAATAAAACTGCTCTGCAGAAGCTGTACTTTCTCTTTCACCATGGAACTGCCTTGGAGGAGCCTCACATGATGTAGGCCAGAAGCCTAGATAACCATTTACGCTTTTCTTATTTTTGTATTACTTTGAATGACTGCTTTTGTGAGTTTGATCCTTTATGCTATACTCATTTACTTAATGTACTTAATAAACCTTATTAATCTGAGACCCTTTGTGTGTATTGAATTGGGCCTGGGAGTTGACTGGACCATGCAAAATGGCCACATCTACCTTACCTAATTCTTTTCCCTTGCACCCTTGCTAGCCAGGGCCAAGTGGAGCCAAAGGGGAACTCATTAGGGGAGTTGCCCCACAGAGAGGAGGAGGCAGACGCTGCTGGTAAGATGGCAAATGGTGAGGTGTGACAGGAAGGCATGATTAATGCCCCATATTCGTGACAGTGAGCTACCACCACATCCCAAAATACCTTCTGTTCAGTCTGACCTTTATATATCTGAGCACAGAACTGCAAGGAGAAGCCATAAATGGGAAGCAGCCCATTATCTTTCTATGGCCATGTATTTTTATGGGCACCCAGGAACCAGGACCACAGTGCTGTTGGTACTCTGCTCTCAGTTACCTCTGCTATTGGGCTCCTGCCCAGCACTGCAGTAGGCACAAGTTCTTCTCAGTGAGTTTTGGTGCTCCCAAAGTTTATATGCTAGTGCTATTTGAAATCCAGCCAAGGCTCATCTGTGCAGCATTTTGCCTTAGGTCCCCCTGTGAGCAGAGGCTTGCTTTCATGGAGACAGCTTGTTCCTGGTGAATCTCCTGGACACTTCTCATTAGTATGCATGGATTCATGCCCTCCAAAAGGCATAGGTCTACACCGTGCAGGGGCTTAACATTGTTACTAGATGACTCCTCCAGCAAAAATATATGGGACACAAAAGAGTGAGTGGGTAGGAGGATGAATTGTGCAATTTGATAATTTTAGGCTATAAAATTAATAGGCTTACAGAGCACACAGAAAGAGTCTCCTTGAAGATTGGGGTATTTTTGAACCACAATCAGTTGTACCCTGGGCAACAACCACCTTGTGCCAGCTAATCTTTCTGACACTAGGTCAGGCAAAGGAACTTCAGAATGAACTTGCCAAAAGATGGCTTCATTTTGGCAGTTTCATGTTTGGTCTAGACATGGAAGAAGAATAGGCTCATGTTCCCTACACCAGGGATTAATTCACTTACGTCAAAGTTTGATAAGCCATCATTCCTGCTGCACTCTGAGACTTTCCTTCTTACTCCACTCAGGGGAAGATCTGGATTTCTGCTCAAAATGGCCTGCCCAGATGCCACATGGAAAAGAATGAACAAAACATCTATAGTTTTAGAAATTTTAATATGTTTTAAGCTGCCCAGAGTGGGAAACTCCTCAAGAAACAAACAAACAGCTAGGAGGGATGGTTTGGGTGAGAGAGAGAGCACTCCTCCAGCTACAGTATTGCCAGACTGCTGCTTCTGTCAAAGCCAGTTATTTAACTTGGAGCTCTCCAAGGTGCTGCAATCTTAATTTAATATAATTTACTGACAATAAGCGACTGCGGAGTAGAGTGTTTGATTTGTTTGTTTGTTACAACTTTTAATCTGCTAATTTTGTTTTAATGCTGGATCATTTTTAATTGTATGCCTTTTGAAAGGAGGTTATGCTTCTTAGTGTTAATCAAATGAATAAAATCATATCCAGCTTTCCAGCCCCACGGGCATGGTAGCAATTACTCCTTGTGTCTCACGTACTCTTCATCCATAATGATTTATGTTCTGATATAGCAACTAGCAACTAGACTTATATACCACCCCATAGTGCTTAGTACACTCTCTGGGCAGTTCACAAGGTAATTAGCATTTCCCCCCCAACATGCTGGGTACTCATTTTACTGACCTTGGAATTATGGGAGGCTTGATCCCCATCAGGATTGAACTCACAACATCAGCAGTTTTGGCAACAATACTGCACATTAACCACTGCACCACCAGGACTTTCTATATATCATGCATCCCCAGCTCAGCCATGCACTCACCTCTTCATACTCCTTTTCACTAAGAAAGCACACTAATGCAGCTTCTTGACTCCATTTATGGTACTAGGGTAACTAGTTTTCAGGGCTCCCTGTCCATGCTTATTTCAGGTGCAAGAGGACTGGTCTTGTAGTTGGTCATGTGATCAGCTCCTTTTGGTTTTATATACATAACCATGTTTTTTTTTAAAAAAAAACTTTTCCAAACATTTCTAACTTCATAGTCGCAGGTTGCCCTCCAGAAGAAGGGACATTTTCTGAGTATGCTATATCTTGAAAACCCTGCAGAAGGGTTTGGCAACCTATGGCCTGTGGGTCAAATCTGGCCTGCAGCACCAAATCATCTAGCCCCCACCCTTGTGCCAACTGCCGCTGCTGTTATTGCTGCCACCGGAAGCGGCCACAGATGCATGTACGGTGGTTGCAAACATGTTGATGGCAGCTGTAGATGCATTTACAGCAGTGTTTATGGCAGCATTTATGGCAGTGGGAACCACCAGACTAGCCCCACAACTGTCTGAGGGAGCGTGACCCACATTTAAATGGTTGCCAACCCCTGCCCTACAGGGTCTTCGTAAGTCATAATTGACTCGATGGCACTGTTGTTGTTGGTGGTGGTAGTGGTAGTGGTGGTGGTGGTGGTGGTGGTCGTGTTGGTGGTGTTAAAGCCAAGCCAACACCTCCTTTTCAGCAAAGATCTGTTAGTGCTTTTTGACACCTATGTCACTTGTAAAAGATCTATAATGATATTGTAACAATAGTCACCTAGTGCCTAGAGCTAGACATCGAGATGCTCCTGAGGATTAAACAAATCTGAAGAACAGAAGTATCCACATACACACACCTGATACCTGTACAACAATGTATTCTCCACCGGATGTGGTATAAGCAACACTGTCTGAACTCTTAGTTAGCTTGTCTCTAACTTAACCTCTGGGTGCGTTTTAGAAACAACAGTGACTGAAGCCTCTTAAGAGTGTCACAGGGAATTCTTGTGTTAAATCCCTTTATTCCATCCTGTGTCTATTTTATGCCTCAGGCCCACCAGTTTCCTAAGCAATACAATCTAACTCTTCCTCCTAAAAGGAAAAATGGATGGGTCAGAATGTAAAAGAATTCGTGATCATATATGTTTCTGAGTAGGCTCTCAATTTTACATTCTTTTCCTTCTTTTTCCAAAAAGCATCATTCATGAAACAGGCTAATTGTTTACACAATTGCAGCTTGGATGACTGGCTGCTAAATATATTACATGCATAAGAGTTCTTCTGGCAGTGTTTCTGCTCTCTATGATAGCAGCTAGGGAAATTAAAAAAATGAACTCAGTTTTTGTAAACTAGCAATTAGCTTTGGTTCAGTGTAGGCCGAAGATATTCCAGTGGGAGTTCTTCGTATTCTAGCACTGATTGTTATCATTAGCACAGCCTATTCATAGGACAATGTGCTGCACAGAGTTCTTTTTTTAAAAAAAAATGTTATTATTATTACATGAGCAGCTAGGGCTTAGGGAAAATCTAATTGTAAAATTTAACATATTCTATTTACCATTCTTGCTTCTGCAGCTTTAATCAAACAAGTGATGGTGTTGGTTTTATATTTTAATGAATGTCTCTACATGTACATATAACATTAGGTTACATGGATATTTTAAAACCATGGAAGTATTTAACATCGCATCATATGTCCACTTACTTGACAGCAGGCTCCATTTAACTCTCTGGCTCTCATGCTGAATCAAAAAAAATTTTTAAAAATGTAATATGTGTTTCAACGTACCAGCAATATTATACTGGCTGTGATGGATTTTTTTTCCAGGTTGTGGGCAATGGCCAGCAGATGATATAAGACTTAGTATTAAATGTTTGAACAATCATAAATAGTGTTGGCTAGCATTATCAACATGTTTAGAGAATATTTTAGAAGTCAAGATAATTTCTTTTCTTTCTAGGGGAACAACATAGATGATTATTTAAATGCTGCTTGCTAGGTTCTTTATGTATTTCCACAATACAATGCAATAAATTCTGGATTCTGCTATGAAAATTAGTTGCAGAAGTAATAAAATTGTCATTAGTATCCTGATGTCTCAGAAGTAAAGTATTTGTAGATGAATTTGTTTTCCCGTTTTATTATGTATTTTGGTCTACTCCATTACCATACTATCTGTCCAGCCAGATAGCCAACGACTCAATGCTGAGTGTTAGGCAGCGGTAAATAACCTGAATCCCTAAAGGGGCCAATGGCTACAAATGGATGAGCCCCTTTAGGTTTGGTGATGGTCCCCCTCAGTGGAGGAAATGCCACTGGAAACCATCATATTGGACTCAATGGCAAAATGAGTAGAGGAGGAACCACTTCACTCTTCTGATTCCCAACGGTCATAGAGGCGGAAGAGGCCATGCCAGATGGACTGGTTGTGAAGGTGCACCTTGTCAATATCCTCAAGGCTGCAGCAATCCATTGCAGTCCCATGGATGTCTCATTTCACACGTGCCACAAGAGATGGCTCCATGATCATGGTGTGTTGGTCACTTTATGGCTGGGATCTGTCTTAAACAAATTCACACCAACCACATTTTCCCTGACAGCATTTAGGAAAAATTTATACTCAGACACAAGTAGCAGACGTCAATGACAACGATGTTTTTTGGATCACAAGCAGCTGCTCAGTGTGACTAACACAGCTTCATAATGACACATTAGATAAACAGTACATAACTTTAAATCTGACCCTCACATTCTTAAACCACAAAATTAACTTATAATAATAAAAATTGTACATCGTCAAGTCAATTCTGATTTATGACGACATTTGTCAGGGTTGCCTATGTAGAGAGTACTAGGGTTGGTTTACCATGGCTATCCACTAAGGGCACCCTGGGATAGTGCACCTTGCCCGTGACAGCACAGGCTGGCTCTTCCAGAGTGGGGAACGGAACTCCCTATCTCTGCTTCTGCAGCCAGATACCTAACTCATTGAGTAATCCATCCAGCTTAATTGCCATGGTTTAGAATAGGAAAAGGAGTATGACAAGGCTGTATATTGTCACCCTACTTATTTAACTCATATGCAGAGTAAGTTAAAGGTCAGCGTTGCTCAAAAGCCAGTCATATCTGACTCTAGGGTTCAGTGCTCATCTCTGTTTATAGCCAAAGAGCCAGCACTGTCTGCATTTGCAGACGTTCAGAGAATGCTGTTTCCCTCGCCACCGAAGTGGTCCCTGTTTATCTACTTGCAATTTCTTGCTTTCCAACTGCTAGGTTGGCAGGAGCTGTGACAGAGACAGGAGCTCACTCCATCATGCAGTACCCAGGAATCGAACTCTGACCTTCCTGCCAGCAAGTTCAGCACCTTAACCACTTGAGTCACCATAGACTCTATGCAGAGTACATCATGCAGAATACATCATGTGTAATGCAGGGCTGAATTAAGATTGCTGGGAGAAACATCAACAACCTGAGATATGCAGATGATACTACCCTAATGGCAGAAAGTGAAGAACACCTAAAGAGCCTCTTGATGAGGATGAAAGAGGAGAGTGCAAATGCTGGCCTGAAACGCAACATCAAAAAAACCAAGACCATGTCATCTGACCCCATCACCCACTGGAAAATCAAAGGGGAATAAATGGAAGCAGTGACAGACTTTACCTCCTTGAGATCTAAGATCACTGCATATGATTGTCAGAAGGTTCTTTTCTTGGCCCTTCTCTGTACTGCTTAACAGAGGACCATTTATTATAGTGTCGAGGCAGGCATAAATCCTTTCCCAGAGGTTTATCTGCTTTATTTTTTGCAGGCAGCGATTTGAGATGCGCTTACCTCTGACTGTCCAGAAATATCTGGCAATTAAAATGGCGATGCATGACTTATTGGAATTTCAAGTATTCCCAAACAACTACCCTTATGCCTCCTCCCTTCCGATGACACTTTCAAAATCCAGCTAACCAGGGGTTAGATAAAAATTTGCCTCAATCAGGAAGAGACTTCGGCAGCTTGGCAACACTCCTTTTCAAAGAACAAAAACCTTAATGAAGACTTCTTCTCTCTGGAATTCACTCCCCCTGATAAAGTCCTAATTTATGGCCTCCCTTCTGGTTTCTGTAAGATTGATTCTAAACCTTCTCCTCTTTAAGGTGTGAGGAGGGAAAAATACGCTACTACAATTCTTCAAATATAGCAGCTTTTTATTAATACAAAAATAGAGTTAAAATAGTATACGGATAAAGGCAGTTTAAACATAAAGCATAAAACAATAAGAATGGCTAAGCTAGCTAAATAAAACAAAGGCTGGGCTACGGTGAGCCCCCATTAATATCAGATTTGAGATCTGACATTTATGGCATGTTGAAAAAGAAATCGGGCAGAGCCACCCCCTGAAATGGGATGTCTGCTGCTGAGATGCTAAAAGTCTCAGTTTTTATACCTTTTTCTCACTCACACACCTCCCTTCGCGAAACATGAGAAAATTCCCCAAATGTGACATAAGACAAATTGGCTGGACATCTGCACATCCAGCTGAAGGTTAGACACGTACATATTACGTGAGGTGCTTATCAGAGATCTCATCTTTATGTGAAAGATGGGACAGTTAGATTCCCAGGCTAAGATATCCTTGGGACTGCTGTCTATGAGAATGAGTGAGAAAAGCGTACTAACTAGTACCTGGGCATTTAACAATTTTCATAATTGGCTATAACTCATAAAGCACTATAAAGCATTATATGGCTAAACATTTTCTACTTCACAGAGAAATAATGAAAATCAATGGTTTCCTTTGAATTCCCCATGACAACAGTGACTGTAGTCATGAAATAAAAAGAAGCTTACTTCTTGGGAGACAAGCTATGACAAACCTAGGCAACATATTAAAAAGTAGAGACCACCCTGCCAACAAAATCCACATAGTTAAAGCAAAGGTATTTCCAATAGTAATGTATGGTTGTGAAAGCTGGACCACAAGGATGGCTAAGCGCAGAAGAATAGACGCATTTAACCTGTGGTGCTGGACTCTTGAGAGTCTGCTGGACTGCAAGAGAATCAAATCAGTCAATCCTGAAGGAAATAAACCCTTACTGCTCCTTAGAAGGAAGCTCAAGTGCTTTGGCCACCAATGAGAAGAAAGAACTCACTGGAGAAGACCCTGATGCTAGGAAAGATCGAAGGCAAAAGGAGAAGGGGATGGCAGAGGATGAGATGGCTAGATGGCATTGTTGATGCAGTGAGCGTAGATCTGGGAGGGCTATGGAGGATGGCAGATGATAAAGGAGCCTGGTGTGTGGTGGTCCATGGGGTCGCAAAGGGTCGAACTTGACTGTGTGACTGAAAAAGGGCAGTTGTCTGGCATTCAGTCTTGGCTGGACAGAGTTGGTATCAATCATCTGTCATGAAGACATGTATTTGGATGCTCAGAGCAAGTGACACCTAAATAAGTGATCAAAGTCTAAAAACAGGTGGTGGGTTGACTTTTATTAATAATAACTCTCTGTGTTGGCATTTCATATGAATGAATCCAGCAGGCCATGTGATGAACACCTAATAGAACTTCGTAACATATTTGTTTCTCATCATTGTACCTATCAGCAAGCTGAACACAGATCTTTACAACTCTTATCTATACATTGATTTTTCTGTGGGCTTAAGATGGAGGTACAAATGGTGCAAACATATTGCAGGCGCACCCCCCCAATAACGGACACAGACAACATTGAAAGTGGATAACAGCATAGGGCCACATTTATTGATTCAATGCCCTAGTCCGAATTATAAATTTGTATTGGTAAAACGACCAATCATAATTCCTAAGGCAAGCAGGCCGAAGTAACACTGGTAAGGTACCACCCCAAAATTGCCAACGGCAATTGGTTACAATGTATCAATTTGTATCAATTTGTTTGTTGACAACAAACAAATTGTTGACCGTAGTCAATAACTAACTCATGACCCCACCCTCTGACGCGTATCCGTGAAATCACAGGGGTGATGCATGCTGGTTAGCAATCGTCATCACCCCATCGCCTGGTTCGTCGTTGACCGGACAACGTTTAACTAATTTATTCCTGTCTAGTGTTGTCCAGTCAATTGCGAACCTGCCGGATACTTGTGGGTCATACTGTTTACCTTACCAGTGCTACCCGCCAATGTGACCAAAGTCAACATTAGGAACACAGAAAGACCCCTATATCAAACCATAGCAACAGTGTGGGATGGGCAAAAAAGCCAGGACCCGGAAGCCAATATGGGTCCCAGCCAAAAATTCCCACCCGGCCCCGAAGCGACCAAAATATCACACTGTTAACTAGGGAGGGGGTGGAGGGGAAAAGACTTCTCCGCTCCGTCGCTGAGGTAAAATGGCAGCTCTGCTGCCTCGTGGCCACCCCTTTTATAAGGGAGCTGGCCACGCCCCTAACTACCCGGATTCTCTGTCCTGTGGGGGGGGGCCGCAAAGGGCGCGGCTGCCATTTTGGCGCCGCGCTTGCATTGCAGGCGCACCCCCCCAATAACGGACACAGACAACATTGAAAGTGGATAACAGCATAGGGCCACATTTATTGATTCAATGCCCTAGTCCGAATTATAAATTTGTATTGGTAAAACGACCAATCATAATTCCTAAGGCAAGCAGGCCGAAGTAACACTGGTAAGGTACCACCCCAAAATTGCCAACGGCAATTGGTTACAATGTATCAATTTGTATCAATTTGTTTGTTGACAACAAACAAATTGTTGACCGTAGTCAATAACTAACTCATGACCCCACCCTCTGACGCGTATCCGTGAAATCACAGGGGTGATGCATGCTGGTTAGCAATCGTCATCACCCCATCGCCTGGTTCGTCGTTGACCGGACAACGTTTAACTAATTTATTCCTGTCTAGTGTTGTCCAGTCAATTGCGAACCTGCCGGATACTTGTGGGTCATACTGTTTACCTTACCAGTGCTACCCGCCACACGGAGGGGCTTCAAAGAAGACCTGATGCCCCCACCCAGACCGTCAGCTCGGTCAACAGGCCTGCTCGCCAATCACCTAACAGGAGGTCCATACCTCCTCGCGACAGATGGACCCCATCCCCTGCGTACAAGTCATAATTTTGTAGGCTAATAGCGGGGTGATGACTGACCCGTCCCCAAGCCCTGTCGGCAAGAAACCGCGCCACCGCCCTGTTGACCGTGCGCCTAGCGCGGTCAAGGGCCAGGAGGTGAACGCCCCCTCTATAAGAAAGGCGCGGGATAATGTCCGACCAAACCAGGGTTGTGACAGGCCAGACATAATGCAAGTAGGCGAGGTCCTCGCAAATCGCATGCTTGAGCGATAAGCCGGTGACCTGGCACAAATCATTGCCCCCAAGGTGGATGATGAGAATGTCAGGCGGGTCAGCACTCAGGCCAGAAAAAAGGAAAGGCCGCAGCTCCCGCCATAACATCCCAGGCTTACCATGCCATGTGAGACTGGAGTGTTCACCCAGTCCCAGTCGAGGTCCCCACTCTGTCGCCGCAGCGTAACGCGCTGCCCTGTGCACATAGCTGTGGCCCACCAGCCATACTGTCACCGGTGTAATACGACACCCAGGGTCTGTAAGAAAATTGAAAAAAAATTGAGAAAAAGATGGTAAGGTGACTGGATTGGTACTCATGGCGGAAGTGGGCGCACATAAAACTGAAAACATTGCGAGCCCCACCTCCCCATGCTGCGTATGTCAGCCCCAGAGTACCCAAAAGCAGCTGCTGTAGAGGCTGCACCAGTACGGAATAAATGTGTGCCATAACGGGCACCTGGTAGGCCCACCCTGGTGAGGGCTCTGCCTGTCACCTTCCAAAACTGAAATTTAGTAAGGGGAGACCCATCTTGGTGACAGAAAAACGGGCCGTGGTGCATGCCACGCAGTGCCAGGAACTCCTGTAGGGCACCAACCGGACAGATGTCTGCCAAAGAACACCGTAGCAGTCTTACACCACTGCCTACGCCATGCTGATCTGTCGTAGAGGAGCATATCCTCAACTGGGCCCAGTCTTTGGCAACATAGACATCCTCGAGTTCCAGTGCCCTACAACTTGCATCCGCCTTATACAGCATCTCAAGCTCGCCGGTGCGGAGCGCTCCAAAAAAGGCCACCGTTGTAGCCGCATGAAGTGGGCTGCCTCATTTCCAAAACAGAGGCCAGGCCAGCCCCGGGCCAATTGGGTAAAAACCCTGGGAAAATCTTGCATCCGCCTTACTCAGCATCTCAAGCTCGCCGATGCGGAGGGCTCCAAAAAGGCCACCGTTGTAGCCGCATGAAGTGGGCTGCCTCATTTATCAAAACTGAGGCCAGGCCAGCCCCGGGCCAATTGGGTAAAAAACCCTGGGAAAATCTTGCATCCGCCTTACTCAGCATCTTAAGCTCGCCGATGCGGAGGGCTCCAAAAAAGGCCACCGTTGTAGCCGCATGAAGTGGGCTGCCTCATCTATCAAAACAGAGGCCAGGCCAGCCCCGGGCCAACTGGGTAAAAAACCCCTGGGTAAATGGGGTGGCGGTCGCCCGGGAAACGCCCGCGCACGCGCACCCACCCCTCCCAAACATGTCTCACCCGGAAGTCATTGGTGCTGTCCACACGACCTCCCACTTTGGCCATAAAAGCCAACCCGACAGCTGAGATGCTATGGTGCGTGGTGCAAGGCCCTGGGCATACAGGTAAACCATGAACCGCAGAACATGGGCTACTGGGATCGGCCAGGTTCCTGGCAGTCAGAATCAGGTACATAATACTCTGAAGGAACTAAATGCGTGGTGGTACGCCTTACTCATGCATGGCGCTAGTGACAGGCCAATCGCCCGGTTCACCTCTCCTTGCCAACGTTCCATCTCTCGTCCGTGAGTGGCAAGGGAAATTCCTCCGCATCCGGGGGCCGAGGCACGGAACCGGGAGATCTGCAGGCGGGACAAAGCAGCAGCAATATCATTATTAACCCCTGGGACATGCCTGGCCCTGAAAAGAACGTTGAGGCGCAGGCTGCGCAACACAAACTGGCGCACTAGGTCCATAACCCTGGGCGATTTAGAAGTCTATGCATTGACAATGTGGACAACAGCCGCATTGTCACACCAGAAATGCCCAACCGAGTTGGCCCACTCCTCGCCCCATAGCATCAAAGCACCCAGGATAGGGAAAAATTCCAGATATGTGAGATCACGCAGGCGACCCGTGCCTGCCCAGGCTGGTGGCCACCCACCATAGGCCCACTTCCCATTGAAGTACATCCCATAACCCAGGGATCCCGAGGCATCGAACTGTATCTGGAAACGAGGGGAAGCCGGAAGGTCAGACCTCCAAAATGACACCCCATTGAACTCCCTCATGAACTGGAGCCAGATAAGCATATCTGCCTTAATACCCTGGGTCAGTCTCACCCTATGGTGGGGCCTGGATAAGCCTGTCATGGCGTCGCACGAGCGCCAAGCAAATGCCCGGCCTGGTGCGACGACCCTGCCAGCGAAACTGGGGCGACCATGTAGCACCTGCAGTTCCCGCAGTGATGCCATGCGCTCGGCCAGCAAGACCGAGACAAGGGCCACTAGCCTTGACACCTTATCCCGCTGCAACCTAGAATCCTGCGCTACCGTGTTACTCTCCACCCCAGGAATACTAGCTGTGGAGATGGGCCCTCGGTCTTTTCGGGCGCTAAAGGGACACCAGTTCCTCCATTAGCGTCTGAAATGTGTTGAGGAGACGTGTGTACGTGTCCCAACCCCGTTCAGCCCCGAATAAAACCATCCAGGGAATGGGCTAGAGACCGAGACCCTGACCTGCGGACAGAAGCGCAATCTAGGAAAGTGGTGAAACGCTCGAATACCGAGCCCCAATGGAATAGCCAAAAGGCATGGCATCATTGAAATAATATGCTCCCCGGGACGGGGGTGCAGGGACAGGGCGAACGACCCTGCCCGCATGGACCCTATGTCAAAGCTGGCAGCAGCCACCTCCTCCCTCCCCTTAAGGGATAAAAGGTTGGGGGCATCCTGAGGGAACCTATTACCCATGAAAGGGATCCGGAACCCCTGCCTAGATCCCTGAAGGAGATAACCTGCATCCTCTCCCTTCGGGTACCGTGTGAGCCAACGCCCCAACATGTCCACCTTAAATGGGAAAGGAGCCCTTCTGTGAACTAGATCCATCTGCGGCAGTCTTGCCAGCCCCCCCGTCTGCCCCACCCTCTGCCCCGCATCCTTCTAGGCCTGGGACAGGCAGAGGCCACATGGGGGCCAACACAGGTGGGACACTCCTGTCTGTATTTGCAAGTCTTCCCATTAGAGGAGCCATTGGACAAGAAAGTCCAGCACAGCAGGTGGGCTGGAACCGCCCCGCCCCGCCCCCTGGCAGGTGACCTGTGCTGGGGCCGCCCGCTGAACCGCATGCCCACAATGGTATATCTCCCCGGGTGCAGGGCGCGTGGGCGTAACGTACAAAAGCCGCAGCCTCTGGCCTGGCTCATCTCGCCTAATCTCGGGGCGCGGTGAAATCCGCCTACGGCATTCCTCGTCACAAGCCAACCACGCTGGGCCCGGAAAGTAAACCATCGCCCGGTAGGCATTGTCCAAATACTGGACCATCGGAATTGCCAGATCCGGCCGGGCCCTAAGGTACACCGCCATGCATATGATGCAGGCCGGCAACCATTTGGCCCACATACTTGGTGGCTTGCGACAACGTGCCTGCCACTATCCTTCTCATTCTGCCCCTCGCCCTCTCCTTGGTGGGCACACTGTTTAGGAGTGAAAAGATATCCACGTACTCCCCCCGCCAAATTTACTCTCTGGCGGCCTGTGCCAAGTGGTCACTCATCGGTAAGGAATAGGGGCTTGGACCAACCCGACCACCCAAAACATTCCCCTAAGGGTAGGGAACACCCCCCACCACGGGGCCCTGGGTGTTAGCTGTCATCGCCGGGGAGGCGTCAGCGGGTGCACCGCCACACCACCCGCGCGAGGCCAAGGCCATTGGAAAGCCCCCCCCCATATTGGGAATGTGTGTGGATGTACTCGCTTACACCGTATACTCACATGCTGCACCCCCGCGGGCCGCCCCCACCGGGGGTTCCGGCCCACTGGGGGCGTCGGAGCTCACGACCGACGTAGAGCTCATCATCGGGGGACCTGCACCTGGCTGCTGGCTGGGGAGCTGCGAGGCAGTGGCCGAAACCGCGCCACGCGCCTGCAGCAGCTCAACCCTCCCTGTCGGCTGTTGTCCTCCTGCCGACAGCGCCTCAAAAGGAACCCCAAAGGAGGGGGGGCCCCCGCCTGACTTCCACGTTGACCTGGGGCCAAGGGCCGGCTGGCCCGCCTGGTCCAGGCGTGGGTACAGGTCCCTGTACCCCAGGACCCGAATATGGCCATTGGCCAGCACCGAAGCCCGGCAGGGTCGGTGGACAAACCTGCCAAGGCAGGGGGCCGCACCACCCCCCGAGGCTAGAGGGCCCCGGGAGAGGCTGCGGCCCAAGAGGAGTAGGCCCAACAGGGTGGGCAGGTGGAGGAGCGGCGTCCACCGCTCGCGGGCCGTGGGCCGGAACCCCTTCCGCGCCCGCACTCTGGTCGCCCACTCCGGGCCAAGGGGCAATAGACCCCATTCCGCCGGCCCCGGCAGGGGCGGGCAAAGGCGGCTGCTGAGGAGGCGGCACCGCGGTCCTCCGACCTGGGTTGCGCCTCCTAACCGTGCGAGCTGCACTCGAAGCTGCCTTCTTCTTCGAAGGCAAGCAAAGGGAAGCCAGCAAGGCAGAATCGCTACCCAAAAGGCTTCCCGGTAGGCTCAAGAGCGACGGAGACACAGGGGAAAAGACTTCTCCGCTCCGTCGCTGAGGTAAAATGGCAGCTCTGCTGCCTCGTGGCCACCCCTTTTATAAGGGAGCTGGCCACGCCCCTAACTACCCGGATTCTCTGTCCTGTGGGGGGGGGCCCGCAAAGGGCGCGGCTGCCATTTTGGCGCCGCGCTTGCATTGTTACCTCAGAGTACAGTAAATGGATTGGCTGTTCCTCTAAACTGAATCCACATTTGAATGGTCTTCATGTGCTGCAGTACCAAGCTCTGAAGAAGCTTCTGCATAGTTGATTAAGACTGGTCCTCTGTAAACTGTGTTGGCTGCCTATTAACCATCACTTCCAACTGAGCTTTTCACTTCAATCTTCACAATAGACAACAGGTGAGCTTTGCCTACAATATCTCTGTGGTCTGTGACTATTGGAGCAAGTGGTTTGCTTGTATGGAACATGCTTGTGCTGAAACAACAAAAGTCTTGTACCACCTTCATGACTAACAAACTCTATTTGACATAAGATTTTATTGCTAACATGTATGCCAAATGAAGATGTTAGTCTTTCAAATGGCACATCTTATTATTGATTTTGCTATAAACATGGCAAAACCCCTGGAGATTTTTCATGGGCTGGGACCTTACAGCTGTTGCCTAGAATTTCTTCCAAGATGATGTTCTCTTTTACCCTCTCTCTCCCTCTCCCCCAGTTCACCCCCTCACGTACCTTGTCAGACCTCACTCTTTCAATAAAATCTCTGATCAGAATGCATAGTCATAATCCCTTCATCTCTAAACTTTTATTCCTCCAGCCCAACCTTTCAAACTGCTCAGGGTAACACCTAGTTTTCACTTTCTCATTTTATTATTACAACCATCCTTTGATTCGGACCATGTCCTAAACTCACCTTACATGTTCCTGGCTGAATGAAAGTTATAGTATGGCTTTCTTTTTGTCTGGTCCAACACTTCAATGTCAAATGGCTATGCTTTTCTCATCCACCCTGATGTGCTCTTATAATGCCCTTACCATTGTAAGAAGTTTGGCTGATAACATTCCTATACTTGGGAAGCTGTCTATAGACTTAAAGGGGGCTTCCATAGCAAATGTATCACCTGTGATGGAGCAGCATTCCCACCTGCCCTGACTTTTCTGCCCATCCATCAGCTTCCAACAGGTCTTAGAATTGTTTTGTAAAATTACTACATGCAATCCCTCAGTCTCCCCAATTTCCAGTACTCTGCTTCTTTTAACTCTCTCCCTTTTGACTATCTGAGCTGGCTTCATTATGTTTCGTTGCAGTTCATTGCCACATTAGACAAATGAAAGCAGACATTTCTCACCTATCTTCTATGGAGCCAATATATATTTTTTAAAGACGCCTTTGAACTTGCTGGAATAAGTGGAAATGTGACACTTCTATATGCATTCCCCAATTGCAATTTAATGCTTTGTTTGAGATCATTCTGGTTCAGTTAAAAAGCTTGAAAAGTATCTCCAAAATATTTGATATCTTCTTTTCCAGGAAGATATCAAATCGACTAGTATCTCTACCAAAACAATAACATAGAAAATAATAGCATGTGGAGATCACCAAGGAAAGGTTTTATTTTCCTGGTTTGACAGAATTCAGATTGCTTGTTGAAACAGATTGTTAATAAAGAAAACCTGTTTGGACATATTATAACTCACAGAACATTGGAAGTTGCTCAGAACATCTCTGCCCAGAAAAATTCACGGCTGATGAGCCTGATGAGCAGTCAGAGGTGGCAAATGAGCCTCTTATAAAAAAGCTCTTAATCTAGGGGTAAACACAAGCCAGCCCTGGCCCAAGACATGTTGCTGCCTGAGATCACAGCAGCAAATTCTCACCCCATCCCTATTTAAATCTAGGTGTATCATATGAAAATCCAGTTCATGAGGTGAATGAGACAGATAATGGCACCAACACCTCTTACTATCAATAAAAACTTCAATAATGACAGAGGAAACAATTGACAGTGTACTGCCCTGGCTTTAATCCCTAAACATGTTGCCTAATTCCGCCTAATGGTAGAGATGACTATACCCAAGCCAGTTTGTTTCAGGGGCAGCTCAACCCTGTCCCAAATGAAATGTAGACCCACATTTTAAAAGCTTAAACACCTCAGGTGCAGATGCATGCACGTGAATGCACAAACACACACATGGCTACACAGAGATATAGAGAAACTGACAAGGGGACACACACTCTTTTCTTCTCTCACTATTTCTGGCTTAATACTCAAGCCTTTCTTTATACTACAAAAGGCTGAGCAGTTAATTAACAGGGTGTTCATGATCTGTGTTTTTTAGGCAAATCCAACTCTTACATGGGATTCAGCTTGCTTCATTACTTTAAAAATTATTGCTCCATCCCGGCAGTATGTAGTCAATTTGAAATCAATACTAACACTTCTTACAATTAATAAGAAGGAATATAATATCAACCACAATGAAAATAAAACAGTGATGTGTATAGTGAGTGCTGAAGGCAGCCTTCAAATCCTGAAACTGAATTTAATCCTAAATCTCCTCCTTCCCACTGGGACTAGGACTTCAAAATGCTGTGTAGGATTCTGCTCTATATTTACAGTATGTCTTTCTTGGTCTGAATAATTACTCTCACCAAGTACTCATCTACTGCATTGACCTGCAGCATTGAACATGATAATAAGCAGGGGCACACTCACTTTAAGAACCTGTAACTGCTTTTATTAAGAACTAAACAAGGTATCATGAAGCATATTACCTTAGGCAGAATCAAAGACTGACCTCCTTACAGACACATATCATGTGGACAAAAGTTAATACAGATTGATCTTTGGAATGAATTACTGTTAGATTCTAAGTTGTGTTTCCCTGTTATTATTTGTAAGGAACCATAATAGGATGCCTGAAGGATAAATTGCAACCAATGTAAAACTTGATTATTTCCTGGACAGAAAATAAGGTGTTTAATGGTTGTAACACATCTTTGGTTCAGTGTCAGATTGGGCTTCTGTATCAATAAAGAATCCCAGCAACTGGCAAGAGTAAACCAGCCACAACTTAAACAACAAGTTGAGCCTGATAATTGACTCTTGATAAAATGATGGACCTTGACAGGACAACGATAAATCAGTAATTCATATGGTCACCATAAGCTAGAACAGGGGTTCTCGACTTTACAGCGCCACTGGCCAGAGAACTCCCCTTCAGACCACACCATGGGCCGGACAAAATTATGGCAGGCCCATTTGTGCATGTGCATTTGTGGGTGCATTTGTGCATGCACGGGCACATCCACTTCCATTTCTGGGATCATGGATGGAATGGCATTGGGGGGCAGATTCGGTCCACAGGGTGTAGGTTGCGAATAGGAAAAAGTAAAGATTTTCCTTGCTTGAAAGCCAGTTGAATACCTGGGCTATAATATAGTGCCCTTCATAGTTGATTTTTTTGGGAATAGTAGCCATGTCAGTCTGTGATTCAAGCATATCAGAGAATAAACAAAACAAAACAAAAACACTGTAGCACTTTTCAAGACTAACTGTTATATTTCTTAACTGCTGTACCCATAAATTACTTATCTATTTGAGATACATTGATGACATATTTTTGATCTGGACTTATGACTAGAGGAATTCCACCAGAATTTCAATAATTTTTATCCAAATATTAAACTCAGCTTGGACCAGTCTACACAACAAGTAAATGTTGTAGACACCACTGTGAAACTACAAAATGGACATCTCAGTACCATACTATATCGCAAACCCATGGACAGATACACCTACCTGCATGCCTCCAGCTTCCATCCAGAACATACAACAAAATCCATTGTCTTTAGCCAAGCCCTCAGGTACAATCGCATCTACTCAGACCCACAAGATAGGGATGTAAAGCTCAAAGACCTACAAAATGCATTTCTCAAACTACAATACCCATCCAAAATGTTTAAAGAACAAATCAACTATGCTAGACAAATACCCAGAAGTAACCTACTGCAAGACAGCCCCCCCCCCCAAAAAAAAACATTGAACACCACTGGTTGTCACTTTCAGCCCTCAACTTAAACCCCTCACATGCATAATGAAAGCTATCCAACCCATCTTGGACAAGAATACTTCACTCTCCAAAGCCCTTGGTGACAAACATCTACTTGCTTATAGACAAGCCTCCAATCTCAAACAACTATTGACACACAACAGACTACACAAAAGTGAAACAGAGATGGAAACTAAACCCTGCTGCAAACCCAGATGTCAACTTTGTCCCCACATTCACTCTGGAAATAGTATTACTGGACCCAACGGCACCACACACAATATTAAGGGCAGTTTTACTTGTTCTTCTGCCAATATGATTGCATACCTGTCAAGTTTTGGATTTGAAAATAAGGGAAATTTTGACCACACCCCTCTGTGGGTGTGGCCAAATCTGTGGGCATGGCCAAATATAGCCATGTGACTTGCTGGGCTCTAGCCATGCCTGCCACATGGCCATGAAAATGTCTGCAAACACAGACAGCACTGGTTCTTTGGCTGTAAATGGAGATGAGCACTGCACCCTAGAGTTGGATATGACTGGCAGATTTTACTTTCTTAGGATCAAAGATCGCTGCAGATGGTGATTGCACCCGTGAAATAAAAAGGCAACTGATGCTTGGGAAACAAGCTATGAGAAACCTGGGGAACATAGTTAAAAGTAGAGGCATCACCTTGCAAACAAAAAATTGCATAGACAAAGCAATGGTATTCCTGGTGGTAATGTATGGGTGTGAGAGCTAGACTATTAGGAAAGCTGAGTGCAGAAAAATAGATGCCTTTGAAATGTGGTGTTAGAAATAGGTCAATTCTAGAAGAAATCAACCACGACTGGTCATTAAAGGTCAAATAGTAAAAATGACACTAAAGTACTTTGGACATCAAATGAGAAGAGAGGATTCACTTGAGAAAACTTTGATGCTGGGAAAGGTAGAGGACAAAAGAAGGGGGTGGCCAAAAATAAGATGGCTAGATGGTATTGTAGATGCAATGGGCACAAAGCTGTGTGGGCCAAAGAACCCTTTCCCCATCTTCTTGGGGGACTTTTGTTTTGTTTTCTTTCTTGTTTACTCATTTTTAATTTTAAAAAATTTCTGGGAAGCAAAGAACAGAATAGTAAACCAGCCCCCTAGGGTGAACTAGCCCTGCATGTGGCTAGACACCCCCCCCCCCCCAATTAGGGTGCAGGAGCAAGGGATTAATTCCCCCAAATTAACCAATTTATTTGTTCTTCACTGCAACCAGTTGAAGCACCAACACCTGAGAATGTCGGATCCAACTTAAGGAAGGGAATTAGTAAAGTAAAAACCAACCTCTGTAGTTTCCAAGCCTCCCAGCTGCTGAGGAGTTAATCTCCATATATGAAATATCGCTCACCTAGAGTAGACTCCCATCCCATGGTGGCTCCGACCAGCAGCAGCAAAAATGAAGCCTCCATGACCATGTGCTAGGGAAATGAAAGAGAAACAAACTACATAAGGCCCGCACCACCACCTTCTCTCTCTCCTTCCACAAGTGAAAAGCCACAGCGACCTCTGGTGGCAGGAAAAACATAATGCAGCTTCGCCTGTGAGGGCTCTGGTCAGGATTTTTTTTTTTAAAAAAAAGGGATATTATGGGGAAATTAATAAAACGGGAGGGGTGGGGAGAGGGGTAAAAATAAGGGGTTTTCCTGGGGGAAATGAGATACTTGGCAGGTATGTGATTGATGCCATCTCTTGCCAAAAATGCCCTTCTATGCTCTATATAGAACAAACAGGACAGTGTTTGTGCAAAAGAGTTAATGGACATGAATCAGACATCCAGAATGGCAACACAGAGAAACCCATATCAAACCATTTCAATCTACCTGGACACTCTATCCAAGACTTGAAAGTTGCAATTCTGGAACAGAGAAATTACAAGACTAGGATGCAGAGAAAGAGAGACAACAGAAATAAAATACATCCATCTGTTAGATACCCATGACGAAGGTTTGAATATTAGCCAAGGGTTTCTGGGACATTATCAAATTTGATACACAGATTTTTTATACTCAAGTGGCTAAGACACTGACTGGGAGGCGTAAGGTCAGCAGTTTGATTACCAAGTACTGCAGGACGAAATGGGCTCCTGTCTTTGTTCCAGCTCCTGCCAACCTAGCAGTGCGAAAGCAAGAAATTGCAAGTAGATAAATAGGGACCACTTCAGTGGGAAGATAACAGTGCTCTGTGCGCTCTGGTGTCTAATCATGCCTGCCACATGACCACGGAAACGTCTGCAGAAGCAGACAGTGCTGGCTCTTCGGCTTTGAAACAGAGATGAGTACTGAACCTTAGAGTCGAATACGACTGGCTTTCGAGCAAGGGAAACCTTTACCTTTACCTATATATGTTGTATATTATATTTTGTTATATTATACTGCCTTCACAAACTTTACTGTAAAATTTTCTTTCACAACATAGGCTATCTCACAAAACAAAGGATGTACTCACACAGTAACACAAAGGTTACTGTAAACTCATTAGCAAATGTTCAATACCAGGTGTTTGTTCTGTATCTTCCCAATATTTGCAATTGAAATAATATCTTCCAATTCTTCCTACTATTTGCAATTGTAAAATAGGGGGATTCACAGCTAATCTGAATAACAAGAGATCATCTGTCATTACCAATTGTATGAAGCCATGTCGATTTATATGCTTATCTGTTATGCTAACCAATCACTCTGTACCTCTGTGCCTGATGTGTATAAATTGATGACAATGAAGCCCACTTCCTTGTCTAATGAAGTGGACTTAATCTACGAAAGCTCATATTGAAATATAACAATTAGTCTTTAAAGTGCTACAGTGTTTTTGTTTTGTTTTGTTTTATTCTCTGATAAACTAGAAGCGACCTGATGGCACATCACGGCAACAAAACCTGGGTTTCTGAAGTCTGCATTAGCAAGATTTAGGCATTTGCTACAAGTATTTTTAACATTAAATGTCATAATCATAATATAGCATTGTAAGAGCATCTTATATTATACTAAGTATAATAAAAGCAAATGAGCACAAGAACCTGGGAGAAAAATGGGATGGGAGAGGAGAAAAAGAAAAGCAGATGGGAATTGCAAGAAAGAGAGAGTGTACAAAGAGGCAGCCATCCTAACCTGTTTTAGCACATAAAACAAAAACTTAACAGCAAAAGAAAAAACAGTGGACACCTTAAACCAGTGGTGGTGAACCTTTTAAAGACCGAGTGCCCAAACTGCAACCCAAAACCCACTTATTTATTGCAAAGTGCCAACATAGCAACAGAAAAGGAAGAAAATGCTCTCATTGGGCTCCTGGCCAGAGGGACAGAGTGAACTCTGTGCTGGGGGAGAGAGGAAGTGCTCCCATTGGGCTGCTGGGCAAAGGGGTGGGGTGATCTCTGTGCTGGGGTGACTGCATGGGTGCCCACAGAGAGGGCTCTAAGTGCCACCTCTGGCACGTGTGCCATAGGTTTTGCCATCACTGCCTTAAACAATAAATGATTTGTTTATATTATCTTTTAAGACACATGGGTCTCAATAGTTAGGACACAGGTCTATAAATAAAGAGAATGTGTGAGTGCAAATCTAGTAAAATGGAGAAATGGTATTTGACACCAGTTCGATTAAATGGTAAGATTGTGTCTGATTTTTGGAAAAAAGTAGAACAAGAAATTGGAAAAATAATGGATTTTAATCTGAAATTAAATGGGATAATTGCCTTGCTGACAGATTTGGAGGAGTTAAAATTAAATGTAAATAAACAATATTTATTATCTTTTTTTAACGTTAGTAAGGCAACAGATTGCAAAAAAATGGAAATAGTTTTAAAATAGAACTGAGTGATTGGTACAAGGAGGCATGGGAAATGACATTGAATGACAAACTTACGTGCGAATTACATTTTAAAATGGATATTGTGAAACAGAACAAATTTTGGAATACTTGGAAGCCATTCTTGAAATACACTTTGGAAAATAATAAAGGAGACATACCAGTAGCTGATGCAATGAGTTTCTGGGAAAAATAAGTAAAGATATAATAGACAGTTGGTGGATTCAAGGACATTGTATTATAGCACAAGGGTGTTTAAAGTTGAACATTTTGAGTGAAAATATGGATAACAACATCAGGGAATATAAAAAAAGTAAAAATGAAAATAGTAATTATACAAAATCAAGACGGATCTACTTTGCTATATACGGATTAGAAGGAATAAGAGATACTGATGTATTGAAGCTTTGCTTTGTCTTTGATTGTCTATTTTTTATTTGTTACAAAATAATGGGGAAAAGAGGGATGACAAATACATTAGTAATGCACTTTCAAAGTAATAGTGGCATTATTAACTTTGGTAATGGACACTAGAACTATTGATGACATAGAGATTGTGGTAATATTTAGAACAGGAGTTCTCAACCTTTAAGAGCCGGGGGCAAGGTCACGCTCCCTCAGACTGCTTCAGGGGCCAAATGGCCATTTTGCCCTTCCTCCACCACATGGCACTTCCTGGTGTGGTGGAGGCGGGGGCCGTGGGGCCCACATGAAATGGTGTCATGGGCTGCATCCAGCCCACGGGCCGATGGTTGAGAATCCCTGATTTAGAACAATCAGAGGGTCTGTCAGTTGACACCAAAGGTAAGGGAAGAGGAAGTTTTGCTTGTTGTGTTCCATTCATTTGCAATCAATCAATAATGGCCAGTAAATATATTAACTGTAATTAATATTTTTATTACATTGGCCAGGCTCCTACTTGTTGCAGCCACCAACATAATACAATCACTGTAAATCTCAGTGTCAAATTGGTCCAAGTTAGGAAAGTAGGGTGGGCATTTGGTGTTGTGCACTGAGTTATGCAAGCCAGTGTTGACTTGTGATTTATAGTAATTCATTGCCAACATTTATGCTGCTTTCCCTAAGCAGGCCTAAAAACATGTTAGGTTCTGGCCAGTTAACTTTATCTGTGCTGAAAATGTTGGTGCAAAGATAAAGGAATGCTTCGATCCAAAATTAATGGCCTATATACATGGTCCCAGAGATTTCTGTTGGAGAATCAGGCATATGTCTGAACTCTCTGCGACAAATCAGGAAAGGGACCTTGGTGTCCTGGTGGACAGCACAATGAAGGTGTCAACCCAGTGTGCCTCAGCAGTGAAAAAAGCAAACTCAATGCTTGGGATCATTAGGAATGGTATAGAAAATAAGTCAGCAAGTGTCATTTTGCCTCTTTATAAATCTATGGTGAGACCACATCTGGAATACTGTGTACAATTCTGGTCGCCATACCTCCAGTAGGATATTATGAAGCTGGAAAAAGTGCAGAGGAGGGCAACCAAAATGATTAGGGGACTGGAACACCTTCCTTACCATCTGAGGCTGCAACGGTTGAGCCTCTTCACACTTGAACGACGATGTCTAAGAGGTGACCTGATTGAAGTTTATAAAATCATGCACGGTGTGGACAAAGTAGATAAGGAAAAACTGTTTTCCCTATTGCATAACACTAGAACTAGGGGACACTCGATGAAATATTTGGGTACTAGTTCTCAAACAAATAAGAGAAAGTACTTTGCAGGCGCACCCCCCAAAGAAAGACTCAGACACCGGTATATGGATAAAGGCATTGGGCCACTTTTATTGAATAATGCCCTAGTCCGAATTATAACTTTCAATTGGTGTATTCATCCAATTGTAATTCTTTAAGGCAAGCAGGCCGCAGTAACACTGGTAAGGTTCCTCCCAAAATTGCCAATGGCAATTGGCTACAATGTATCCATTTGTATCAATTTGTTTGTTGACACAAACAAATTGTTGACCGGAGTCAATAAACTATCTACTGACCCCACCCTCTGACGTGTATCCGTCAAATCACGGGGTGATGCATGCTGAAAAGCTCCTGCCATCACCCCTTGCCTGATTCGTCGTTGACCGGTCAAAGCTATTACACTTATACCTGTCTAAGTGTTTGCCAGTCAATTGCGAACCTGCCGGATACTTATGGGTCATAAATCTTTACCTTACCAGTGCTACCCGCCACACGGGGAGGCTTCTATGAAGACTCACCGCCCCGCCCCCCCCCCCCCAGACCGTCAGCTCGGTCAACAGGCCTGCTTGCAAATCTTCCAGAAAGAGGTTCATACCTCTAGCTGACGGGTGGACCCCATCCCTTGCATAAAGATCATAATTTTGTAAACTAATCGTGGGGTGTCGGATGACCATCCCCAAACCCTTGTCTGCCAAGAACCGGGCAACAGCCCTGTTCACCGAGTGGCGAGCACGGTCAAGGGCACGGAGGTCAATACCTCCCCTGTAGGAATGACGCGGTACGATGTCCGACCATAGCAGCCTTGTGGACGGCCACACATAATGCAAATAAGCTAGGTCACTGCAAATCGTGAATTTTAAGGAGAGGCCGGTGACCTGGGCGTGGTCATTGCCCCCAAGGTGCAGTACAAGGACATCAGGCGGTTCAGCATCCCTGATGGAAAACAGGAATGGCAACAGTTCCCGCCATCTCATTCCGCGCTTACGGTACCAACGTATGCGTGCGGTTGCACGCAGTCCAAGCTGGGGTCCCCACTCTGTCACCGCAGCATACTGCGCTGCCCAGTGCACGTAACTGTGGCCCACCAGCCATACTGCCACCGGTGTGCGGGGACACACAGGGTCTGTAAAAGAAGAAAAGAGAACAATGACTTAACTGGTACGCATGCTTGAAGAGGGCGAACATATAATGCAAAACGCATGGATCCCCATCTTCCCATCCGGCGTATATCAGCCTCAGAGTACCCAAATGCAGCCGCAGTGGATGCAGCACCTATCCTAAATGAATGGGTGCCGTAACGAGCCCCGGGGAGGCCAACGCTGGATAGTGCCATACCGGTCACCTTCCAAAATTGAAATTTAGTAAGGGGAGACCCATCCTGGTGGCAGAAAAACGGGCTAGGGTGCGCGCCACGCACTGCCAAAAACTCCTGTAGGGCACCAACCGGACAGATGTCTGCAATGGAACAACGTAGCAGTCTAACTCCACTGCCTACGCCGTGCTGATCAACCTTTGAGGACCGTATCCTCAACTGAGCCCACTCATTAGTGACATAGACATCGTCGAGTTCCAGTGCCCTACGAGTCACATCCGCCTTAGACAGTAGTACCAACTCACTGATGCGGAGCGCTCCAAAGAAGGCCACCGTGGTAGCCGCATGAAAAAGAGTCACCTCATACGTATCATAACACAGGTTATGCCAGCCTCGTGCAAGATGGGTCAGTACCTCTGGTGAAATCGGGTGTCGAGTATCCGGGCGGCAGCCACGTTCCCGTGTCCACCCCTCCAAAACATGTCGTATGCAGAAATCATTCACGGAGTCAGCAAAACCCCTCACTTTGGCCATAAATGCCAGTGCCGACAGCCTGGATGCTATAGTGCGAGGAGCCAAACCCTGACTGTGTAAATAAACCATAAATTGTAAAACGTGTTCCACTGGAATGGGCCACACTTCGGGCAAGTGGAGTTGCAAACAAAAGGATCTAAATTGAACGAAAGCATGTTGATACGCCTTACGCATGCGAGGTGCCAAAGACATGCCGATCGCCCGGTTAACCTCTCCTCGCCAAATGTCCAAATCTCGGCCGGGAGTGGCGAGGGGAATTCCTCTGCTTCCGGAGCCAAGGCACGGAACCGGGGGATCTGCAGGCGGGATAAAGCATCAGCAATATCATTATTAATGCCTGGTACATGTCTGGCCTTAAAAAGCACATTCAGGCATAGGGTTAGTAACACAAACTGACGAACCAATGCCATCACCCTGGGTGACTTAGACGTCTGAGCGTTGACAATGTGCACTACCGCCACATTGTCACACCAAAAATGGACCACTGAGTCGGCCCACTCCTCACCCCATAGCATCAAAGCTCCCTGGATTGGAAGGAACTCAAGGAATGTAAGATCGCGGAGGCGATCCGTGCCCCGCCATGCTGGAGGCCATTGGCCATAAGCCCACCTCCCGTCAAAATAAATCCCATATCCCAGG
Source organism: Bradypodion ventrale (assembly GCA_035047345.1). NCBI lineage: Eukaryota > Metazoa > Chordata > Lepidosauria > Squamata > Chamaeleonidae > Bradypodion > Bradypodion ventrale. The sequence goes on along the minus strand of JAWDJE010000002.1, from coordinate 279,452,389 downwards.
GAGCCGGAGGCATCCGACTGTACTTGGAATCTAGGGGAAACCAAAAGGTTGGATCTCCAGAAAGAGACCCCATTAAATTCCCGCAGGAATGTAAGCCAAACCAAAAGGTCAGCCCGCATGCCCCTGGTCAGTCGGGCCCTGTGGTGGCGCTTTAACAGGCCAGACATGGCATCAAATGCTCTGCCGGGCGTCACCACCCTGCAGGCAAAGTTAAGATGGCCATGAAGTACCTGAAGCTCACAAAGTGACACTTTACGTTTGGCCAGCAAGGCCAAAATCATCGCGGAGATCCGGGTTACCTTCTCAATGGGTAACCTGGATGCCTGTGCGACCATGTCAATTTCAATACCCAGAAATGTGAGCGTAGTGGATGGGCCCTCAGTCTTTTCGGGTGCTAAAGGGACAAATTAGCGTCTGAAATGTAGTGAGGAGACGCGTGCACGTGTCCGAGCCCCGTTCACCCCCGAACAAAAAGTCATCGAGGTAATGGGCTACAGACCGAGACCCGGACCTGCGAACAAAGGCCCACTGAAGGAAAGTGCTAAAACGTTCAAATGCCGAACATGAAATAGAGCAGCCAAAAGGCATGGCCTTATCTACATAGAATTTTCCCCTAAAACGGAAACCCAACAGCTCAAAGTCCTCGGGGTGCACTGGCAGTAATCGGAATGCCGATTTGATATCACACTTTGCCAGGAGGGCCCCGGGACCTCTCCGCTCTGTCGCTTCGCAAAATGGCAGCGCGGCTGCCTTGTGGCCACCCCTTTTATAGAGGGGTGGCCATGCCCCCTAACTAGCCCGGATGTCTGCGTCTGGGTGGGGGCCCCCGCAAAGAGCGCAGTTGCCATTTTGGCGCCATGATTGCATTGCAGGCACACCCACCCAAATAAAGACTCAGACATCTGGATAAAGGCATCGGGCCACTTTTATTGAATAATGCCCTAGTCCGAATTACAACTTTCAATTGGTGTATTCATCCAATTGTAATTCTTTAAGGCAAGCAGGGCGCAGTAACACTGGTAAGGTTCCACCCTAAATGCCAATGGGAATTGGCTACATGTATCTATTTGTATCAATTTGTTTGTTGACACAAACAAATTGTTGACCGGAGTCAATATACTATCTACTGACCCCAACCTATGATGTGTATCCGTTCAAATATCAAGGTGATGCAGGCTGTGAAGCTCCTGACATCACCCCTTTCATAGTTCGCCCTTGACCGGCCAATCCTGTTTCCCCTGTACCTATCTACGTGTTGGCCAGTCAATTGCGAACCTGCCGGATACCTATGGGTCATAAATCTTTACCTTACCAGTGCTACCCGCCACGCGAGGAGGCGTCCGTGATGACTCACCGCCGCCCTCCTCCCCCAGACCGTCAGCTCGGTCACCAGGCCTGCTTGCACATCCTCCAGAAAGAGGTTCATACCTCTAGCCGACAGGTGGACCCCATCTCCTGCATATAGATCAAAATCCTGCAAGCCTATCCCCGGATGCCGAATGGCTGTCCCTAAGCCATTCTCAACGAGAAACCGGGCAACAGCCCTGTTCACTGACCGCCAGGCAAGGTCCAAACCACGGAGGTGCATGCCTCCTCTATAACACTGTCTCGGCACGATGTCAGACCATAGCAACAGTGTGTATGGCCATAAATGATGTAAAAACGCCAGGTCGCTGCACACCGACATTTTTAAGGAAAGGCCAGTGATCTGTGCTAGATCATTGCCGCCGAGGTGCAGGATCAGGACATCAGGCGGTCCAGCATCCCTGATGGACATCAGGAATGGCAACAGTTCCCGCCATCTCATGCTGCGCATACCATACCACCGCATACGTGTGGATGCACACAGCCCGAGATAGGGTCCCCACTCCGTCGCTGCAGCATATTGTGCCACCCAGTGCACGTAACTGTGGCCCACCAGCCATACTGCCACCGGTGTGCGTAGACACACAGGGTCTGTAAAAGAAGGAGAAGAAAGTAAGGACATAACTGGTACTCATACAGTGAGGGGACGTACATATAAGGAAAAACGCGCGGACCCCCACCTACCCACCCGACATATATCAGCCTCAGAGTACCCAAACGCAGCCACAGTTGAAGCAGCGCCTATCCTGAATGAATGGGTGCCATAACGAGCCCCAGGGAGGCCGACACTGTGAAGTGCCATCCCGGTCACCCTCCAGAACTGAAATTTGGTAAGGGGAGACCCATCCTGGTGGCAGAAAAACGGGCCAGGGTGCGTGCCACGCACTGCCAAAAACGTATGTAGGGCACCAACCGGACAGATGTCAGCAAATGTACATCGTAGCAGTCTAACACCACTGCCTACTCCGTGCTGATCGGCCTTTGAGGAACGAATCCTCAACTGAGCCCACTCTTGGTTGATAAAGACATCGTCGAGTTCCAGTGCCCTACGAGACAGGTCCCCCTTTGACAATGGGACCAGCTCACTGATTCGGAGAGCTCCAAAGAAAGCTACGGTGGTAGCTGCATGAAAAAGAGACTCCTCATACCTATCGTAACACAGTCTATGCCAACCTTATGCAAGGTGGGTCAGAACACCTGGTGAAACAGGGTGACATGTGTCCAGGTGGCAGCCACGCTCACGTGTCCACCCTACCAATACGTGGCGTATGCGGAAGTCATTCACGCAGTCAGTGAAGCCCCGTGCCTTGGCCATAAATGCCAAGGCGGAGAGCCTGGTGGTGATAGTCCGTGGGGCTAACCCCTGATCATGAAGGTGCACCATATACTGTAAAATCTGGTTGACCGGTATCGGCCACATTTCGGGCAATTGCCTTTGCCTGCAAAATGTCCTAACTTGGAGGAATGCATGTAGGTACGCGTGCGAGGTGCCAAAGACATGCCGATCGCCCGGTTCACCTCTCCTTGCCAAATGTCCAAATCTCGCCCGGGAGTGGAGAGGGAAGTTCCTCTGCGCCTGGAGCCAAGGCACAGAACCGGGAGATCTGCAGGTGGGATAAAGCATCAGCAATATCATTGTTAATGCCTGGCACATGTCTGGCCCTGAATAGCACATTAAGGCGCAACGACCTCAAAACAAATTGGTGAACTAAGGCCATGACTCTGGGGGATTTGGATGTTTGGGCGTTGACAATGTGCACCACTGCAGCATTGTCACACCAAAAGTGAACTACCGAATTAGCCCACCTTTCCCCCCAGAGGATCAAGGCCCCCAAAATGGGAAAGAACTCCAGGAACGTAAGATCGCGTAAGCGATCCGTGCCTTGCCATGTCTGAAGCCACTGACCATAGGTCCACCGTCCCTCAAAGTAAATCCCATAACCTAGGGAGCCGGAGGCATCCGACTGCACCTGAAAATGAGGGCTGACCATAAGCTCAGATCTCCAAAAGGAGACGCCATTAAAGTCCTGTAGGAATGTGAGCCAAGCCGCCAGGTCTGCTCGTAAACCCCTGGTCAGCCGTACCCTGTGGTGTCGTTTTGAAAGGCCCGCCATGGCGTCACACAGACGCCTGGCAAAGGCTCTGCCTGGTGTCACTACCCTACAGGCGAAGTTGAGGTGGCCGTGAAGCACCTGTAACTCTTGGAGAGACACCTTACGCTTGGCAAGCATTGCCAAAATCGCATCAGAGATCCAAGTCACCTTTTCCATAGGCAACCTGGATGTCTGGGCGACGGTGTCGATTTCAATACCTAAAAAGGTAAGAGTGGTGGCTGTGCCCTCAGTCTTTTCAGGTGCTAGGGGAGGCCCAGTTCCCGCATAAGGACCTGAAATGTGGTGAGCCCGTGCCGTGTCCTCCCCCGAACAAAAAATCGTCGAGGTAGTGGGCTACCGACCGGGACCCTGACCTACAAACAAAAGCCCAGTGGAGGAAGGTGCTAAATCGTTCAAAGGCTGAACATGAGGTTGAACAGCCAAAAGGCATGACCTTGTCCACATAAAACTTGCCCCCAAAACAAAAACCTAACAGCTCAAAGTCATCTGGGTGCACTGGCAACAATCGGAATGCCGATTTAATATCACATTTTGCCAATAGCGCCCCAGGATTGCATGAGCGTACCATCTGTAAGGCCTGGTCAAAGGACGTATACCCGACAGAGCAAAGGTTGTCCGGTATAGCGTCATTGACCGAGGAACCCACAGGGTAAGAAAGGTGGTGAATTAGATGGAATTCAACCGGGGACTTCTTAGGGACTAAACCTAGAGGGGATACCTTCAAGTTAGGATATGGGGGTCGACGGATGGCCCCGCCACCCTCTGTGCCTTGACCTCCTTGGCTATCTGCTCCACAGCAATTTCCTCATTACCCCTGAGAGACAGTAGGTTCGGGGCATCCTGAGGCCCACAAACACCTTTAAAGGGTATGCGGAAGCCAAACTGAAAGCCCTAAAGTAGGTATCTCGCATCATCCTGTCTAGGATAAGTGCTAAGCCAACGTTCCAGCACCAGAACATTAATTGGGGAGGGGGCCTTTTGAATGGGTAGCAACGTCAGAGGGAGCTCTGGCCGCCCCCGGCCCACCCCTTCCTCTGCCTCATGACCCACCGGCACGCGGGCATGCGGAGGCGGCATGAGGGCCGGAACAAGAAGGGCACTCGTGCCTATATCGACACTGGCACTTGTTGCACACTCCGTTGGCGGAGAAACTCCAACACAGCAGGCGGGCTGGAACCCCCTGCCCCGCCGGCTGGCGGGGAGTCTGTGTAGTAGCAGCCTGCTGTACGGCATGACCACAGTGGTACCGGTCACCAGGCGCCAGCCACGTGGGGGTCATATACAGTAGCCACAACTGCTGGCAAGGCTCGTCCCACCTCATCTCAGGATGAAGGGCCACCCTCATCCTAAATTCTTCGTCATTGGCCAACCATGGCGGGCCAGGGAAATCAACCATGGCCCAGTAAATATTGTCCAGGTACTGGACCATTGCAATGGCCAAATCAGGACGGGCCCTCAGGTATACTGCCATATAAATTAGATAGGCAGGTAACTAATTGGCCCAAGTGCGAGGTGGCTTACAACGACGGGACAACTCCTTGTCCCTGTTGTCCTGCCCCTCCCTCTCCTCCTTAGTGGGTTCACGGTTCAGGAGGGTAAAAATGTCCGCGTAGTCCCCCCGCCAAATCTTTTCCCTTGTAGCCTGGGATAAATGGTCACCCAGAGGCAAGGAGTAACCGGCCGTCGGCAATGCCGCTGTCGGCATGGATTGAATTGGGGGTGCCCGCAGTGGGCCCTGTAGGACCCCCGAGAAATTAGGCGTACCCACAGGGGCAGTCACCCCTGCAATAACCAGGGGATAATTGGGCAACCAGGAATTAACAGGACAGGGTGGATTAAACTGTCCTCCCATAGTCACTTGTTGTGGCCATGGCCACTGTACCCCCCAGCGGTATTGGCTAGTGTCACTGGTATGCTGACTTGACCAGGATACTCACTCGGTGCACCCCCATGGGCCGCCCCCACTGGGGGTTCCGGCCCGCGGTGGGCGTCGGAGCTCGCAATAGGTATCGAGCTCTGCATCCCAATGGGCCCCTGCCAAGCAGGACCAATCCCCAGTGGAAAGCCTTGTTGTACTGGTCTGATGGGGAGCTGCGAGGCACCAGCTTGGGCTGGCCTGATGGCCTCGAGCAGCTTGACCCTGTTGGTGGCCTGCTGCGCAGCCGTGGTCGGCGTGTGGGCCGGAACTGGAGGGTTGGCAAGCCCACCATCCGAAGGTGGTGGAGCAATGCCCATTGATGCCTCCAGCACCGAAATGCGGGCAAGGAGAGCATCCACAGTCTCAGACCCACCGGGATAAGGTGGGCCGGATGGGCCGGATGGCCCACAGGGCAATTGCTGAGGGATAAACCCATGTGGCAATCCCTGGCCACAGTTGGGCCATGCCCAATAATCCGACCCATGAGGGGCCAGAAGAACGGTGGGGCGGAAACCCGCACCGCGCCCGAGTGGGCTGCCATGCCCAGAGCCGGGCAGAGGCGCAGCAGGGGTAGGAACCCCAGGGGAGTAGGCCTGTGCCGCCCCCGCCCGAGTCCTTGGACTGGGCGGGTAGGCGGAGGCCTGGTCACCCTCATTGGTGGCAGTGTGTATTATAACCCTACCACCCCCCTGCGGGGGTGCTGTCTGAGCCCTCTGGCCCGGTGGCAGCCCCGAAGAGGTCGAGGGGGTGGGCCGAGCCCTCTCCCTAGATTGCGGCCTAGGGGCCGCCTGTGCCTTGCGCTTGGGTGCCATGGCCACCCAAGCAGGAGCTGGTCAGAGGAGGGAAAAAACCCTCCGATCGAAGAAGAAAGGAGGCGAAGCCGGGAAAGAAGCGTTGGAGTGAACTTCTCCACTCTGTCGCTTCACAAAATGGCAGTGCGGCTGCCTCATGGCCACCCCTTTTATAGAGGCTTGGCAACACCCCCTAACTAGCCCGGATGTCTGCGTCCGGGTGGGGGGGCCCACAAAGAGTGCGGCGGCCATTTTGGCGCCGCGCTTGCATTTTAGCAGGAAAAAGGTGTCTGTTTATCTTCATACGAATTTGCCTCAATCTACGTTTGCCTGTTCTCTAGCTTTTGTTTTGTAATTGATCATTTGTCTACTGGGAGAAAGAACAGCTTTGTCTGCATGTAAGAGGAGGAAATATGTGTTTGTCTTAACAACGAACTGACCCGCCGGCTCAACCATATGACTGGCCCGCAGCGCGAAAAGTTTGGGAACCCCTGTTTTACAGGCTACCACATGCCTATGCCCACGTCCCCTTGCTTTCCATCACCTCATTCTCCTCAGAGCCAAGAGAAGGCAGTTGATCAGAGTTGACAACATATAATTAGCCCCTGACATCATAACCACAATCAGTAACATTTCCTCACACAGAGAAGGAAATGCATCTAAAACCAGGGGCACAAGTACATCATATAATTTCTCACCTTCTCTTTGGAAGAATCTGAAGATGTTTTGAGAGGAGAGGGGTGTGTGAACCTGGCCATCTGCTCTATCTGGCAATAAATTGGAATGCGGCAAAAAAGCCATGTCAGGTGGATAAGCTACAGGAGATGGAATCTAAGGTCACAGCCAAGCTAATTACAGAATGCAAAATTGGGTTGTTATTATTGTTCTGTTTTCAGGAACCATAGATTCATCTGCAAAATAGCTCCATCTTAAAATTGTTTTGCACTGTCAAGAATTAATGCCAATATTGCAGGCAGCATTGCTCCATATGCATTTGTTGGGTACCAAAGTCCAAATTAGTCATCCCCATCTGTGTATGCATTAGCGACCATTCTTTGATAAGCAGTGAACACTTGGTGTGAATTGTTACTTCACTTATTTGAAGATTCTTCACCATGTCATAATATTCAAACTGGCTTCTGATGTAATATGTCTGATAAATCTCTCATTTAGTTCAGGGGTTCTCAACTTTACTGCACTGTGGGCTGGACAAAATGGCGATGGGCACATTTGCGCATGCACAAGTGTATATACACTATAAACAGTAACAGTAACAATAATACAACAAGCCCATTGGCTAACAGAGTGTGCACATTTTTTGGTTCACTTATTTGCATAAGAATAGATACATGAGAAAAGATACATTTTGCTCCTATAAACAGTAACAGTAACAATAATATAACAAGCCCATTGGCTAACAGAGTGTGCACATTTTTCAATCCACTTATTTGCATAAGAATAGATACATGAGAAAAGATACATTCCACTCCTATATCAGAAAACACAGTTAACATACATAACATTGCCACAGGCCAGATGAAACAGCGTTGGGGGCCAGGGCTTGCCCGTGGGCCGTAGGTTGCAAACCCCTGAATTAGTTGTTCTGTTTACCTGTCAGATCTACTGTTTGAATGGGCTTTGGCTCACATTGATGGGTAGATGAACATTGGTGAAGTATTATTAGAATTCCTCAAGAGCCTCCTGTCTTTAGCTCCAGTTAACAAGATAGAGGAAAGGCTAGATGAACAGAAGCCAGATAACTATGAAAATATTGTCCCATCAACCTAACCAGTGCATATGTCAGTATTGTTACATAATTTGCCAAAATCAAAAGGTTTTGAGGTTACGTGGCAGAGCAGCTCAGCCAGGAATTGTATTTCTCTTTTCCTACAGTCCATTTTTGTGGAGAGATTGTGTTTTTGGAAGACTGAGAATGGAATTTTAATTCCTTGAGAAACCAGTGATGTCTCACATGTAACTTGGAGTAACAGTGGAATTAAGTCCATACTCCAATGAGGCAGCCCTATTGTGATACTGTGAGTCAGTATGATGTAATGGATAAAGTGTTGGACTAGGTCCAACAAGTCCCTGCTCAGCCATAGAAATTTACCAGGGTGTTGGCAATGTTAAGCCATCACTGAATATTTCACGTACCTTGAAAGCCCTATTCCAATCACCATAACTCAGAAGTGATTTGACAATGCATAATAGCAACACATTGAAAGTACATTGATATTGCCAATGCTTCTGACTACAGGGTGTCAAAGGGTGTTTTTTCTGTGAGTGAAAAGGAAGCCTTCTCTCTGTCTCTGACTGAAATCCTGTTTACAAATCTATGCTGATGTTGTGTTTGGAATATTGTGCCTTTAAGTAATGTAACACTCGAATGAGTGGATATAATAATCACCAGCTGTAACACTGTAACCTTCTGTATCAGGACGCGAGCTAGTGACCACTAGGGGCAATAGCGAGCGCCCAGCTCACATGGTTCCAATTCCCCAAATACCTACAGCGCGGGAAGATTCCCGCCACCACCTCACCTGGACAAGAAGGGCGTGACGGGGAATGACATCACGCAGACAGTAGCCAATGGGCTATCGAGAAGCCACATTCAAATGTATAGCCACAGTATATATTGAGCTGTTCATCCGCCATTACCACATGTTCCCCCGGACCATCATGCAATAAAGATGTGTTAAGCCAACCTTTCGGCTGTTTCTATTGTCTTGGTTCTCATACACTAAATTGGCGACGAAGGTGGGATAATGGATCCCCACGGAATCAAAACAACGCAGGCTGGTTTCAACATCAACAAACCGGAAGAATGGGAGCTGTTCGAGATGGACTTCCAAAGCGCACTGATGGTGTCCGACATCTCAGATGAGGGGAAGAAGAAGGCCATTCTCATCAGGATGCTCGGGTTCCCCGCCATGAAGGTATTGGTGGACCTGGTGTCTCCGAAGAAGGTGAACAAAGTGCCGGTCAAGCAGCTCCTGAAAGCGATGCGCGACCATTTCCAGCCCTCGGTTTCAATGTTTTCGGCTCGGGACGCATTCTGGAAGAGTCCAGGCGCCTGGTGAGTCCGTGGCTGCCTTTGCAGCGGCCCTCCGTTTGGCCGCCGGCCCATGCAAGTGGGAGAACCTGGAAATCGCCCTCAGGGACCGCATGCTGTGCGGCCTGTGGGACGAGGAGGTTCAGCGAAAGCTGATGAACAAGGAGACGCCCCCGACGCTGCAAGAGGTCGTGAAGGAGGCGCAGGCGGCGGAAGCCACGAGGGCCGGGGTTAAGGGGTTCAGAGCAAGGCCCCCACAACCCGACAAGGCAGCGGGCTCAGTGCAAGTGGCCAGGCGGGCACCACACTCCTCCATGGAGAGCAGCGAGGACGAGGACATCCGGAAGGTGCGGAAGGATGGCCGGTGTTGCGATGGCTGCGGGGCGTCCCATGACCGCATCAAGTGCCTGTTCAGGAAGGCCGAGTGCCACAACTGCGGGCACCGAGGCCACATAGCCAAGGTTTGCAGACGGCGGCGCAGAGACCAGTAAGGCTCAACAGACCGCTCACCAAAAAACCAGGAAGGCGTCCAGCCCTCGAGGAAGCAGGACAGCGTGGGCCGCATCTCCGACGACAGCGACGACGACACGGCAGTCCACAGCGTGTCCTTAGGACACCCACGTTATTTTGTTGAGGTACTGGTGCAAGGGGTCCCCGTTAAGATGGAGATAGACTCGGGTTCCTCATAGTCCATCATTTCCCAGAGGGAGTTTTTGGGAATTTCCCCCAACGTGCAGCCCAAGCTCAAAGCACTGAGGTCTACGCTGCGGGACGTGCAAGGAAATAGCATTCCGGTGTTGGGGGTTGGAAAATTCAAGGTCCAATACAAGCAACACGCCGCGGAACTTCCCCTGGTTGTTCTCAAAGGGGGGAGTTGTTGCCTCCTCGGGACTCAATGGTTTAAGCCACTGGGTTTGTTCATTGGGGGGGTGCATGCCGTTGGGACTGACCCAATACAGGAGGTGTGTAACGCGCATCCCGAAGTGTTCAAGAAGGGACTCGGAAAATTCAAGGGGCCCCCAGTTGCGTTCGACCTGGACCCGGAGGTCCGCCCAATAAGACTCAAACCGCGGAGAGTGCCTTTTGCACTTAAGGACAAGATAGAGGCGGAACTGGACAAATTGGTGGGCCAGGGGATCCTTGTTCCTGTTGATTCCGCGGAGTGGGAAACTCCGATTGTAACAGCGCTTAAGGCCAACGGGGAGGTTCGAATATGCGCTGATTACAAATGTACCATTAATAAGGCGATACGCCCAACTGCGTATCCAGTGCCGGTAGTCAGCCACCTGTTGGCCAGGTTACATGGGGGAAAGTGTTTTGCAAAGCTTGACCTGGCGCAGGCTTACCAGCAGCTCTCGGTAACCCCAGCTGCAGCTGCTGCGCAGACGATAGTCACTCATAAGGGGGCGTTCCAGGTGACGCGCCTACAGTTTGGCGTGAACTCGGTGCCAGGCATCTTCCAATCGCTAGTGGAACGTCTCTTAAAGGGTCTGGAGGGGGTCTTGCCATATTTTGACGATGTATTGATAATGGGGGGAGTGAGTCAGAATTGGCTGAGAGGCTAGACAAAGTACTGACGGTATTTGAAAAGGCGGGGTTGAGGTTGCGGAAAGACAAATGCGTCTTCTTCGCAAAAGAGGTTGAGTTCCTGGGTTTCCGGGTAACCCCTGCAGGCATTAAACCCTCCGAATCAAAGGTGGCCGCCGTTCAAAATGCTCCAAGCCCCACCTCCAAGCCCAAATTGCAGTCGTTCCTGGGGCTCTTAAACTTCTACCCTTCCTTCCTGCCTAGGAAGGCATCGGTAGCAGAGCCGCTTCATAAGTTACTAAAAAAGGACGAGGCGTGGAAATGGGGTGAGAGCCAGGAGAGGGCATTCAATGAGCTGAAACAACTCTTATCCTCAGACGCCATATTAACCCATTTTGACCCCAAGAAACCAGTGGGTCTGGTATGTAATGCATCTCCAGTGGGGGTGGGGGCGGTCCTGTGCCATGTGTTGGAAAACGGGTGGGAGGCCCCAGTGGCGTTCTACTCCAGGTCCCTGTCTAAGGCAGAGCGTAACTACGCACAGACAGACAGGGAGGCATTAGCGATAATTGCTGGGACGAAGAAGTTCCACGACTTCCTCTACTGACCACAAGCCCCTGCTAGGCATTTTTACCGCAGACAAGCCCACGCCACAGATTCTGTCCCCTAGGATGCTCAGGTGGGCCATTTTTTTAAACGCGTACCAGAACGTGCTGGTGTATCGCCCTGGAAAGGACATAAGCCACGCGGACGCCCTGTCGAGGTCACCCCTCCCCCACATGGGCAGCCATGTGTGCGAGGTGGAACAAGACCACCAAGTGCTCATGATAGAGGTCCTAGATTCACCCCCCCATAGTGCCCGCAGAGATCGCCAAGGCGATGGGCAGGGACAAGACGTTGGCCCTGGTTAGTTCATGGGTGCAGAAAGGGTGGCCAACGTCCTCCCCGGCGGCGGAATTTGCCCCGTTTTTCAGGAAAAAGTTAGAACTGTCCATGGAGAGGGGTTGCCTCCTGTGGGGCCAGCGGGTAGTCGTCACTGAGTCCCTGAGAGCAAGGGTGCTCAAGCTGCTGCACGTCAGCAACCCTGGAATTGTCCGCTCCAAGGCACTGGCCAGGAGCTTCTTCTGGTGGCCCCAGTTGGACGCTGATATCGAGCACATGGTGGGCACTTGCGAGAGTTGCCAAAGCTCCCGGCCCGAAGAGGCTCGACTTCCGCACAGGGAATGGGATGCGGCAAAGGGGCCATGGTCCCGCGTGCACATTGACTTCGCGGGCCCTTTCAGAGGATCGCTTTTTCTTCTCATAGTGGATGCTTATTCCAAGTGGTTAGAGGTTATCCCAGTTGCGAACACCTCCTCAGCCGCAACAATTAAACAATTGCGCAGGGTGTTCAGTTCGTTTGGTATACCCGACACGCTTGTTAGCGATAACACTAGTTGCTTCACGTCTGCTGAATTCAGGGCATTCACCGACATCAACGCCATCCGGCACATCACCTCCGCGCCCTTCCACCCGGCGACAAATGGCCAGGTAGAACGCCTCATGCGTACCACCAAAGACGCGCTGAGGAGCATGGGCCCTGGGGATTTAAACCTGCAGTTGTGCCAGTTTTTGCTGGGATATAGGGTGACCCCCCTAGCATCAGGATACTCGCCCGCAGAGCTCCTAATGCACAGAAAACTGACTACGGTACTGACCAGGCTAGACCCTACGAGGGTGGAAGACACTGGGAGGAACATCAGGTTAGCGGGCATGAAGAGTTTCGAAATAGGCGCCCCGGTCCATTGCAGAAACTACGCTAGCGCAGGGCCAGCCTGGGTTCCGGGCGTAGTCATTGGGCAAACGGGTCCCGTGTCGTATTGCGTAGAGACCAGCACAGATCTACTCTGGAGGCGCCACGTGGACCAACTCTGACGCCGGGTCTCCGGGAGCCAGAGCGCGGACAGCGCGGAACAGGATTCAACGTTAGGGTTCTCCCCCACCCGTTCAGCCCAAGGGGGAGGAGAGGGGGGCCAGTGGTCCCCACCAAGGGGGGAAGGGAATAAGTTTGTCCCCATAGATATCCTGAGGGATACCCCCACAGATATCCCAGAAGATGAGTTTGAGTTTGAGTTACAAAACCGGGGGGATTTTCGGAGTGGTCCCCCACCCATCCAGGCGAGAAGCGGGGTTTTTCGTTAGCCCCCAGTGCCCCCGGTTTTCCCACAATGGAGTTTACCCCTACCCCGAAAACCGTGGACCCGTGGCGAGTCGCTAACGAGTCTCCCTCTCCCATTGCAGGACAAGAGACCAGGGAACGGAGAAGTGATAGCGCCCCCAGGACAAGCCAGCCAGCCTTGCGCCCAAAACGCGCTTGCAATAAACCATATTGGATGAGAGACTTCGTCTCATCCTAGGGGGGAGGGATGTTGTGTTTGGAATATTGTGCCTTTAAGTAATGTAACACTCGAATGAGTGGATATAATAATCACCAGCTGTAACACTGTAACCTTCTGTATCAGGACGCGAGCTAGTGACCACTAGGGGCAATAGCAAGCGCCCAGCTCACATGGTTCCAATTCCCCAAATACCTACAGCGCGGGAAGATTCCCGCCACCACCCCACCTGGACAAGAAGGGCGTGACGGGGAATGACGTCACGCAGACAGTAGCCAATGGGCTATCGAGGAGCCACATTCAAATGTATAGCCACAGTATATATTGAGCTGTTCATCCGCCATTACCACATGTTCCCCCGGACCATCATGCAATAAAGATGTGTTAAGCCAACCTTTCGGCTGTTTCTATTGTCTTGGTTCTCATACACTAAAGCTATGTAAAGCTAATCACTCATGGATACAAAAATTTAGAATGAAAACTTTCTACTTCTTTCCAAAGCTCCCAGGCTCCCATAAAATCCCCATTGTTTTGGGGAAGCCATTGAGGGAGATATTAAATTTCTGAAAACTTCCCTGAGCATGGTTTTACAACAGCTGATGACATCATCAGCATTACATGGTGTAACTCTATGAATAGGATTTTATCATCTCTTTCTTTCTGTTTTCCACAAACACTTACTTGGTTTCTGGCTTTTTCCAAGATGAAAATTATTTATTTAGCTGTTACACTGGCTTATAGATCTCAGGATATTAAACAGTTTCATATATGTTGGTACCTTCGACATCAGCAAGTGTCATTTTGCCTCTTTATAAATCTATGGTGAGGCCCCATCTGGAATACTGTGTACAGTTCTGGTCGCCATACCTCCAGAAGGATATTATGGAGCTGGAAAAAGTGCAGAGGAGGGCAACCAGAATGATTAGGGGACTGGAACACCTTCCTTACCATCTGAGGCTGCAACGGTTGGGCCTCTTCACTCTTGAACGACGACGTCTAAGAGGTGACCTGATTGAAGTTTATAAAATCATGCACGGTGTGGACAAAGTAGATAAGGAAAAACTGTTTTCCCTATCGCATAACACTAGAACTAGGGGACACTCCATGAAACTTTTGGGTACTAGTTCTCAAACAAATAAGAGAAAGTACTTTTTCACCCAGAGGATTACTGGTCTATGGAACTCCCTGCCAGAAGAAGTGGTGACAGCTGTCAGTCTTGACAGCTTTAAGAAAGGATTAGACAAGTTCATGGAGGACAAGAGTATCAATGGCTATAATTATGGATACTTAAGGACAACCTCCGGGTTGGAGAGATAGGCAGGATATCTCTCAATATCATTTCCAGGGAATCCTAAGCAGGTGAAGGCATCTGCTTGGGAATACCCTGAAGGAAATGGTGAGCCACTGTGTGAGACAGAATGCTGGACTGGATAGGCTGTGGCCTGTTCCAGCAAGGCTGTTCTTATGTTCTTATGTTCTTATCTTCCCTACAACTAGAGTGGCCTAATTAAACAAAGCCGTTCTACATGTGTGTTGTAACTTGTGCTTGTTCAGCTTGTGCCATGTTTATCTTTTGTACTGCTTGCCTTTGCATCTCCATCTGGAAGCCTGGGTAGACAGTTGGCTTCCCAGCAGACATCTCCTCAACTATTAGTGTTCTGGCATAAAACAATAGCTGTTTCTGTTCCTGGAATTTGAGCTGACCAACATGGTGTCTCTGTGCATTGACAACACTTGGCAAAGCTTCCTTTGGCTTTTGAACCCAGACACTAGCAAATATCACAGTCTGCCAGCAACTGTTCTTAAATCTTACCTCAAAACACATCCTGCCAAGTAGGCCTGTGTGACGTCCATTTAAGAATAACTGGAAATATGTGGAGATACCACACCACCCTCTGGCTGCTCTTTTATTTTGAGCATGAATTCCTGCAGATCTCAAACTTTCATCTTCTGAGGAGAGCACAAAAACAAATGACTTTTCCTGACAGTTCCAAAGGCATAGAGGATTGCCTGTCATTTTGGGAAGCCTTGAAGCCACCATGATTTATTTTAAGCCTATTCCGAGTCCCCCACTCAACCTCCTATTAAAAAAATCTTCTTCTCTTTCCCAGAATATTGCAATCAGAAAGTACATGGAACCTTGGCCACTGCCAGGGCTTTGCTGACATTCAAAACCCCAGTGCCGTTTTTCTCAGCCCTCTTCCTAACCTTTTCCGCCCACCCAGTTCTCAATCTGCCTCTGTGATTCCATGGTGCATGGCGAGGCAGCCAGCTATGTTGCCTCATTCTGAAGCTGGCTCATGTGCAGATTTGAAAAGGGGAAAATATGTTGATATCATGTGGGACAAAGCTGCGTAAATCCCTTTCAACAACAAAGCTTGGGGATGTGTCAAGGCAAGCATGCTGGGATTTATTACATATGCAGCATTTTGATATAGTCGCCTCTCTTCTAAGCCCTCTGCCATGCTTGGCGACAAATGGAGAGGCAGAGCTTGCATCATAGAAAAGGGTTGGGGGGGGGGATCTCAGTTTTTATTCCAACTTGTAGTTTCAAATGCCCACTCTTCTGTATTGTTACTGTGAACCTTTGCAGGCGCACCCCCCCAATAACGGACACAGACAACATTGAAAGTGGATAACAGCACCGGGCCACATTTATTGATTCAATGCCCTAGTCCGAATTATAAATTTGTATTGGTAAAACGACCAATCATAATTCATAAGGCAAGCAGGCCGAAGTAACACTGGTAAGGTACCACCCCAAAATTGCCAACGGCAATTGGTTACAATGTATCAATTTGTATCAATTTGTTTGTTGACAACAAACAAATTGTTGACCGTAGTCAATAACTAACTCATGACCCCACCCTCTGACGCGTATCCGTGAAATCACAGGGGTGATGCATGCTGGTTAGCAATCGTCATCACCCCATCGCCTGGTTCGTCGTTGACCGGACAACGTTTAACTAATTTATTCCTGTCTAGTGTTGTCCAGTCAATTGCGAACCTGCCGGATACTTGTGGGTCATACTGTTTACCTTACCAGTGCTACCCGCCACACGGAGGGGCTTCAAAGAAGACCTGACGCCCCCCCCCCCCAGACCGTCAGCTCGGTCAACAGGCCTGCTCGCCAATCACCCAACAGGAGGTCCATACCTCCTCGCGACAGATGGACCCCATCCCCTGCGTACAAGTCATAATTTTGCAGGCTAATATTGGGGTGATGACTGACCCGTCCCCAAGCCCTGTCGGCAAGAAACCGCGCCACCGCCCTATTGACCGTGCGCCTAGCACGGTCAAGGGCCATGAGGTTAACGCCCCCTCTGTAAGAATGGCGCGGAACAATGTCCGACCACACCAGGGTTGTGGCAGGCCAGACATAATGCAAGTAGGCGAGTTCCTCGCAAATCGCATGCTTGAGCGATAAGCCGGTGACCTGGCCCAAATCATTGCCCCCCAGGTGGATAATGAGAATGTCAGGCGGGTCAGCACCCAGGCCAGAAAAAAGGAAAGGCCGCAGCTCCCGCCATAACATCCCAGGCTTACCATGCCATGTGAGACTGGCGTGTTCACCCAGTCCCAGTCGGGGTCCCCACTCTGTCGCCGCAGCGTAACGCGCTGCCCTGTGCACATAGCTGTGGCCCACCAGCCATACTGTCACCGGTGTAATACGACACCCAGGGTCTGTAAGAAAATTGAGAAAAAGGCGGTAAGGTGACTGGATTGGTACTCATGGCGGGAGTGGGCGCACATAAAACTGAAAACATTGCGAGCCCCACCTCCCCATGCTGCGTATGTCAGCCCCAGAGTACCCAAAAGCAGCTGCTGTAGAGGCTGCACCAATACGGAACGAATGTGTGCCATAACGGGCACCTGGTAGGCCCACCCTGGTGAGGGCTCTGGCTGTCACCTTCCAAAACTGAAATTTAGTAAGGGGAGACCCATCTTGGTGACAGAAAAACGGGCCGTGGTGCATGCCACGCAGTGCCAGGAATTCCTGTAGGGCACCAACCGGACAGATGTCTGCCAAAGAACAACGTAGCAGTCTTACACCACTGCCTACGCCATGCTGATCTGTTTTAGAGGAGCGTATCCTCAACTGGGCCCAGTCTTTGGCTACATAGACATCTTCGAGTTCCAGTGCCCTACCACTTGCATCCGCCTTAGACAGCATCACGAGTTCGCTGACGCGGAGCGCTCCAAAAAATGCCACCGTTGTGGCTGCATGGAAAAGGGCTGCCTCATAATGATCAAAACAGAGGCCTGGCCAGCCCCGGGCCAACTGGGTAAGAACCCCTGGGGAAATAGGGTGCCGGTCGTCCGGGCAACGCCCGCGCTCGCGCACCCACCCCTCCAAAACATGTCTCACACGGAAGTCAGAGGTGGTATCCACATGACCTCCCACTTTGGCCATAAAAGCCAACGCCGAGAGCTTGGATGCTATGGTGCGAGGTGCAAGGCCCTGTGCATGCAGGTGAACCATGAACCGCAGAACATGGTCCACCGGGATAGGCCAGGTCTCTGGCAGGTGACATTGAGCCAAAAATGCCCTGTAAGAATTGAATGCTTGTTGGTACGCCTTACGCGTGCGTGGCGCTAGTGACAGGCCAATCGCCCGGTTCACCTCTCCTTGCCAATAGTCCAGATCTCGTCCGGGAGTGGCGAGGGAAATTCCTCCGCATCCGGGGCCAAGGCGCGGAACCGGGAGATCTGCAGGCGGGACAAAGCGTCAGCAATATCATTATTAATCCCAGGGACATGCCTGGCCCTGAACAAGACGTTGAGGCGCAGGCAGCGCAGCACAAAATGGCGCACTAGTTCCATAACCCTGGGCGATTTGGAAGTCTGTGCATTAACGATGTGGACAACAGCAGCATTGTCGCACCAGAAATGCACCACCGAATTAGCCCACTGTTCGCCCCATAGCATCAAAGCCCCCAGAATAGGGAAAAATTCCAGGTATGTGAGATCCCGCAGGCGACCTGTGCCTGCCCATGCCGGTGGCCACCCACCATAGGCCCACTTCCCATTGAAGTACATCCCATAACCCAGGGATCCTGAGGCGTCAGACTGGATCTGGAAATTGGGGGATGCCAGGAGGTCAGACCTCCAAAATGAGACCCCATTGAACTCCCTCAGGAATTGCAACCAGACAAACATGTCTGCCCTGATACCCCGGGTAAGCCTGACTCTGTGGTGGGGCCTGGATAACCCTGCCATGGCGTCGCATAAGCGCCGGGCAAAAGCCCTGCCGGGTACGACCACCCTGCAGGCAAAATTGAGGTGACCATGTAGCACCTGCAGTTCCCTCAGGGATGCCTTACGCTTGGCCAGCAATTCCGAGATAAGGGCCACTATCCTGGACACCTTATCACCCGGCAACCTAGAAGCCTGCACTACTGTGTCAATCTCAACCCCCAGGAATACTAGCTTGGTAGATGGGCCCTCGGTCTTTTCGGGCGCTAAAGGGACACGAAGTTCCTCCATTAGCGTCTGAAATGTGTTGAGGAGACGTGTGCACGTGTCCCAGCCCCGTTCACCCCCGAATAAAAAATCATCCAGGTAATGGGCTACAGACCGGGACCCTGACCTGCGGACGAAAGCCCACTCTAGGAAGGTACTAAAATGCTCGAATGCCGAGCATGATATGGAGCAGCCAAAAGGCATGGCCTTATCAAAATAATATTCACCCTTAAATTTAAAACCCAGCAACTCAAAGTCGCCCGGATGCACTGGCAAGAGGCGAAAAGCCGACTTAATGTCACACTTGGCCAGCAAGGCACCCGGGCCACACGAGCGTACCATGCGCAACGCATGGTCAAACGATGTATACCTGACTGAACAGAGGTCATCAGGAATAGCATCATTGACCGATCGGCCGGCTGGGTAGGACAAATGATGAATAAGGCGAAACTCGCCTAGGGACTTTTTGGGGACCAAGCCCAGTGGCGACACCTTAAAATTGGGAAACGGGGGTGCAGGGAAAGGTCCAGCGACCCTGCCCGCATCTAACTCTTTCTTAATGCTGGCCGCAGCCACATCCTCCCTCCCTCAGAGGGATAACAGGTTGGGGGCATCCTGAGGGGACCTATCACCCATGAAAGGAATACGGAATCCCTGCTTAAAACCCTGAAGGAGATACTCCCCATCTTCCCCCTTCGGGTACGATGCGAGCCAACGCTCCAGCATGTCCACATTAATTGGGGAGGGGGCCTTTTGGAGAACCAGCTCCATCCGAGGCAGTCTTGCCAGCCCACTGTCCACCCCTCCCTCTGCCTCGTGCCCCCCCAGGTCTGGGACAGGCAGAGGCTGCGTGGGGGCCCGAACATGTGGGACACTCATGCTTATACCTGCAATTCTTTCTATTGCAGGAACCATTGGACGAGAAAGTCCAGCACAGCAGGCGGGCTGGAACCCCCTGCCCTGCCGCCTGGCGGGTAACCTGCGCTGGAGCCGCTCGCTGGACCGCATGTCCGCAATGGTATCTATCTCCCGGGGCAGGGCGTGTAGGCGTCATATACAAGAGCCAAAGCCTCTGGCACGGCTCATCCCATCTCATCTCGGGGTGGAGGGGAATCCTCATACGGAATTCCTCATCATACGCTAGCCATGAGGGGCCCGGGAAATCAACCATTGCCCTGTATATATTGTCCAAATATTGGACCATGGGAATAGCTAAATCCGGCCGCGCCCTCAAATACACCGCCATGTATATTAAATAAGCGGGGAGCCAATTGGCCCAGGTACGCGGCGGCTTACGGCGGCGTGCCTGCTCCTTGTCCTTCTCATCCTGTCCCTCCCTTTCCTCCTTGGTGGGCTCTCTGTTCAGGAGTGAGAAGATATCTACGTATTCCCCCCGCCATATCTTTTCTCTGGTAGTCTGTGCCAAGTGATCACCTAGTGGCAAGGAATACCCTGCCGTCGGCAAAGCCGAAAAAGGCACAGCCGGCCTAGGAAAAGGGGCCTGAGCTAAACCAGCCACCCCCAGCACATTCCCCGGAGTGTAAGAACAAGTACCCACCCCAGTACCCAAGGTGGCAGTCGTCGTCGCCGGGTGGGTTGCCGATAGCGTGGCCCCCGCACCACCCGCGCGAGGCCAAGGCCATTGAAAGACCCCCCCCCATATTGGGGATGTGTGTGGATGTACTCGCTTGCACCGTATACTCACATGCTGCACCCCCGCGGGCCGCCCCCAACGGGGGTTCCGGCCCACTGGGGGCGTCGGAGCTCACGACCGACGTAGAGCTCATCACCGGGGCTTGACCCGCACCTGGCTGCTGGCCGGGGAGCTGCGAGGCAGTGGCCGAAACCGCGCCATGCGCCTGCAGCAGCTCGACCCTCCCTGCCGGCTGTTGTCCTCCTGCCGACATCGCCTCAAAAGGGGCCCCGAAGGGGGCGCCCGCCTGACTGGCCCGAGCCAACGACGCTTCCAGGGCCGCGATGTGGGCCAATAAGGTGTCCACGGTGACCAGGGGCAAAGGGCCGGCCGGCGCCATTGGCCAGAACCGAAGCCCGGCAGGGTCGGTGGAGAAACCTGCCAAGGCAGGGGGCCGCACCACCCCCCAAGGCTGGAGGGCCCCGGGGGAGGCTGCGACCCAAGATGAGTAGGCCCAACAGGGTGGGCAGGTGCAGGAGCGGTGTCCACCGCTCGCAGGCCGCGGGCCGGAACGCCTTCCGCGCCTGCACTCTGATCGGGCCAAGGGGCAATAGACCCCATTCCGCTGGCCCCGGCAGGGGCCGGCAAAGGCGGCTGTTGAGGAGGCGGCACCGCGGTCCTCCGACCTGGGTTGCGCCTCCTAACAGCGCGAGCTGCACTAGAAGCTGCCTTCTTCTTCGAAGGCATCTCCACCGAAGCAAGAAGGGAAGCCAGCAAGGAAGAACCGCTACCAAAAAGGCTTCCCGGTAGGCTAAAGCGCGACGGAGACACAGGGGAAAAGACTTCTCCGCTCCGTCGCTGAGGTAAAATGGCAGCTCGGCTGCCTCGTGGCCATCCCTTTTATAAGGGAGCTGGCCACGCCCCTAACTACCCGGATTCTCTGTCCTGTGGGGGGGGGCCCGCAAAGGGCGCGGCGGCCATTTTGGCGCCGCGCTTGCATTGTCTCTTCTTGCTCCTCTGCTTTATTGCTGAATAATATTGAAAGCTGTCAAATCACTAAACCTGGTGAGGAGACAAGCAATATAGGCTGAACCTCCCAAGATCACAAAAAACTGTGACAGGTGAAAGAGTAGATGGCAGACTTTTTATTACCTGCAACTACAAAAGACTGGCAAACCCCCTCCACCGTCATCTTGATCTAGGCAGCAGAGCTATCAGCTGGCTCTCAATTAAGCACTGAGTCAGGCTGGCAGCTATGTTGATGGGCTTGGCAGGACTATTTTCCTTCTACCATTTTTTTTGCTTCAGTTTGTACTATTTGCATTTAGTTACTATTTGCAACTAAAACTATGAGAAATTGATTAGCTGTCAAACAGTTCACCAGTGTCTGAGCATATTCGTTCAACTTTCTCTGTTCAAAGTCCCTAACGGGTCAAAATACTCTGGGAAGGCTGTGATCCGTTAGGGCAAACAAAATGGCAGACCACCAAGGTTGGACCATCCTGTTACTCATAATGGTGTTAAATAAAAATGTAATTTGTTTTCTTTAATCATCAAGATGTTCAAGAGAAATATCTCATTACATTACTTGCTACACTGCTTGCTCATTTTCATTAGTAAAAAAATAAAGATTACCTTGCTTGAAAGCCAGTCGTATCCGAATCTAGGGTTTAGTGTACATCTCTGTTTACAGCCAAAGAGACAGCACTGTCTGTGTTTGCAGACATTTCTGTGGATATGTGGCAGGCACGACTAGACACCAGAGTGCACAGGAAGCCATGGAAAGCCAACACAGTCCCGCTTCATTAATTACTTTCCAGTATATTATGATGCCAAATATGACTCTGAGTACAAGAGAAAGAACTAATTTTTTACTTAGCACATGATTAAACTGTATGGAATTCATTATAGTAAGATTTGGAATTAGCTTTAAAGGGGATTCAACAAATTCATGGAGGATAAAGCTCTTGGTGGTTATTTACTACTTAGGATGAATAAACTCTCCCTCCAAGATCAGAGACAATGGTTCATGGATATAGTCTAGCATTGCACTCCCCATTTATGTTATTCTACTGGACTGCTAGTCATAACTTAAATGTTTCAGTCATGGAAACAATGGTTGTGTGGGGGGGGGGGAGTGCATGATCTTTTCTCTTTCTATGGAGAAAGCTCTATAGCAGTGATGATGAACCTTGGCACTCCAGGTGTTATTGGACTTCAATTACCAGGAGCCCAAGTCAGCACTCCTGCAGATCAGGACTTCTGGGAATTGAAGTTCCAGAACACCTGGAGTACCAAGGTTCACCAGCACTGCTCTATAGGTTATACTTGGGGAACAAGCTATGAGAAACCTGGGGAACAAAATTAAAAGTAGAGGCATCACCTTGCAAACAAATGTCCTCATAGTCAAAGCAACGGTATTTCCAGTAGTAATGTTGTGAGAGCTGGCCCATAAGGAAAGCTGAGTGCAGGAGAATAGACGCATTTGAGATGTGGTGCTGTAGGAGAATTTTGAGAGAACCCCGGACAGCAAAGAGAACAAATAGGTCAATCGTAAAGGAAATCAACACTGACTGCTCCTTGGAAGGTCAAATACTGAAGATGAAGCTAAAGTACTTTAGACATCAAATGAAAAGAGAGGATTCACTTGAGAAAGCCTTGATGCTGGGAAACGTTGAGGGCAAAAGAAGAAGGAGGCAGCAGAGAATGAGGTCACTAGATGGCATTGTTGACACAATGGGCACAAAACTGGGCGGGCTGTGGAGGATGGTGGAGAATAGGGTGCCTGGCGTGTGATGGTCCATGGGGTCGCAGAGGGTCGGACTAGACTATGCAATTGAACGACAACAACAAAAACAACAACAAACAACAAAAACAGGGTGTATGTTAAAATGCATTGAGTCCAGACAGTACCCACCTCCTTCCTTTTTAGTTGATTTGTAATTGAATGAAGAACCTACATAAGATTAAATCTGTTTTCCTCCAATGTGTAAAGGCTCTTTGGGAAATTGCTTTAATTTGTGAATTAGTCAGAACACCTGTGTAGGTTCATCAGTTTTAGCATGAAAAATGTGATTTTATATTTTTCATTGGATGTAACCCCTAAACCCACCATGCATCTAGATATGAAACATTGCATTGAAAATCAACTGCCCCAGCCTTGTGATTTCCAATATGTGGACTAAAATTTCTGACATCCCCTGAATATATCCATCCTCCTTAAGGACGACGGCAAATGTGGTCTAGCATATCTAAAAACCTCCAGACCAGTGTTTCTCAACCTTTGGTTTTTGGAATTCAATTCCAAGAAGCCTAAGTCAATTCTCCAAAGCACTGATCAGCCAATGTAGTGACTTAGGTTTCTGGGAATTGAAGTCCCAGTGTGGGGTGCGGGTCCCACATTGGGAACTATTGCTCTAGACAATTATTAACTAACTTACACAACAGACAGCTACACCATGGTGGTGGTTATGTGCCACCAAGTCAACTCTGACCTATTTCA
Organism: Bradypodion ventrale; assembly: GCA_035047345.1. Lineage (NCBI taxonomy): Eukaryota > Metazoa > Chordata > Lepidosauria > Squamata > Chamaeleonidae > Bradypodion > Bradypodion ventrale. Next base: position 279,428,649 of record JAWDJE010000002.1, on the reverse strand, counting down.
TCTCTATGAATAAATAATTTCAAAATATCCCATCATCATCTGCTTTGAACTGCAGAGCTGGAAGGGGCCCTATAGATCCATGATAACGAACCGTGGCACCCCAGGTGTTCTTGGACTTCAATTACAAGAAGCCAAGTCAGCACTCTTGCTGAACAGGATTTCTGGAAATTGAAGTCCAAGAACACCTGGAGTGCCAAGGTTCACCATCATTGCTATAGCTCATCAGGTCCTGTTAAGCAGCCATAATGGGAATCAAACTTCCAACCTCTCGCTCTGCAGCCAGTTACCTAACCACTGAGCTATGACAGCTCTGCAGCCAGTTACCTAACCACTGAGCTATGACAACCCTGCTCACCTCTTTCAAACTCAGTCCTGTTCCTCCCTATCTAGCAGAGGTGGCCAACCTTTTGTACTGTGAGCCTGACCATACCCCCGGAACAGCTGAGTGGACCGGACCACGCCCACCCCACCCCACCCCTAAAGTGGAAGTGGGAGCATTTACAGCAGATGTAAATGCACTCACTTTCATGTTTTATGTTAGCCTTGGGCACATTTATGCATGCACAGGTGCATTTTATGGCTGAAGTAAATGCGCCCGATTCTACTTCCGGGTGGAGATGACAACCAGTCGGTTGGAATGGCAATGCAGGCCGGGAACCCCTGCTTTATAGGGTCAATCCAACTCGTGTTTGGTCTTTCTTGTATCCGACTGGAAGGGAACACTGGCAATCTTGAATGTAAACCAATAAACTGTTTTGCATACAGCCAGCTACAATGGCTCGAGTAATGCAAAGGCATAGAAAAAATGGAAGGAAAAGGACTTGCGCCTTACCTGATGATAGAATTACAGTTTTATTCAAATACTAGTGGATTGTCCGGCTGCACTCAGGACATACCTGTCAACCCGCGGCTCCAGAAAAATGGGACCTGTGGACATCGCTTGTGCGCAGGTCGCTTTCCACACATGCATGGAATGGTTTTACCCCTTCCACGCATTCGCGGAAGTGCTATGCCGCTTGCGCAGCCCCTATGCAAGTGGCATAGTGCTTCTGCGCATGCGCGGAAGGGGTAAAACCCTTCCACGCATGCACGGAAGCGCTACGCCATTTGTGTAGGGGCTGCACAAGCGGCATAGTGCTTCCACGCATGCGCGGAAAGCATTTTTCCCCGCTGCCAAATTCCGTGGTAATCCCGGCCAAATCGGGATGGCTGACAGGTATGGCTCAGGGTGTGTGGGGTAGGTGGGGGGGCTGGCTCTACCATCTAGTGTTTTTCTCTCACGCACCCACCCACCACATCCACCCACTCTCCTACCCAGTCTCTCTCACACACACCCTCCTACCCAGTGTCTTACTCTCACACTCTTGCGCACGCACACAGCCACTCACTATCCCACCCACTCTCTTTCTTTCTGTCACACGCGCCATCTACACACCCTCCCACCCAGTGTCTGCTACTCTCACACACACATCCACCCACACTCCCACCCAGTCTCTCTCCCTCTCACACACACAGCCACACTCACCTTTCTCTGCCCCCCACACACATCCACACAAACTCCTACCCAGTCTCTCTCTCTCTCTCTCTCTCTCTCTCTCTCACACACACACACACACACACACACACACACACACACACACACACACACACACACACACACACACACACACACACACACACACACACACACACACACACACACACACACAGCCACCCTTGGTTTTCTCACCACCCCCTCCCACATGGTGCCAGGGAGGCTCAGACTACAGGTTCCAGGATGCATTGCAGCAACTGCCAGGAAAACTGTTGTTCCATTGCTTTCTTTTCTTTCATCCGTAAGAGAAATCTGGGCCCATCTCCCCCACCTCAGTTTCCATGCCTTGGCCTTCTTACTTGTCCAGGTAGGGTCTTCCTCTGCCACCACCTGCTGTGTCAGTTTGGGCCCAGCCTGGTGCCATGGCTGCTGCTCCGGTGTGTATGTGTGTGTTGTGCTGTACATTCCATCAGGCCCAGGCTTGGCTGCCCCGGGCTAATACAGGGGCCAAGGCAGCCTTCTGCTGAACCAACCAGAGAAGGGGAGGAGTAACCAGGCTGCAACATCCCCAGCCTCGCATGGGCTCTGGTGAGAATGTCATGACCTGAGCCTACATGAAGCAGATGATGTATCCGCCTGGTCTTTCTCCCCCCCCCCTCTGGTCGGTTCATGCAGGGAAGGCGTGCCAGCCGGAGCGATGCTGCAGCCTCCGCTCCTCCTGCTGAGGTGATGGAGGCTGAGTCTGGTGGTGGAGCGCAGGGGCCGGACCTGCCAGTCGGAGCAACCCCGCAGCCTCCAGCCTGTCCTGGCTTGCCTGCCCCCTTCTTCCCAAACCGCTGCCGCCGCCATCAGGCATTGTTGTTTCTGCATTTGGCAGCTCCAACGGCGGTTTGGTTTTCACACCCAGAGCTATGGCCAGCCATTGGCTGGGTGTGTGCATTTGCGGCCATTGCACTTGGTGCGAGCCACCTCTCTCTCTCTCTGTGCACGCAACCATTCCACTCGAGGACTTTCACGCACATGCATACCTTTTAGCATGGTTGGTGGGGCCCACACCCTACCTGAGGCCCCGGGACCCAGATGGTGTTCTGCTCCAAACAGGCAGGTAGGTGTGTGCCAAATTTGGAAGGGATAGGTGAAGAGGTGTGCCAGCCTTTGCCTGTTACGTGGACCCACATCTTTGCTTTATAGGTATAGATATGTAAGGGAGGAAGAGAAATATTCCTGTTATTGCTCCATGTTATAGTAAAAGGTTCCTCTTAGGCTCCGTTTGGTTATCTGTGGGTGAAATAAGCAAACAGCAAGGTAGAAAACTAGTCTTAGAGTAATTTTTTAAAAAACCACTGGAACCATATATATTAATCATAATGTTTTACATTTTTTTCCTCTATAGGTAGGCTTGAACTCACTGTAATCCAGCTCTTCTCCTGCTGGCAAAATGGCAAAAAGCCAGGGCATATCATCAGGCCATGCTGTGAAAATCTATACCAGGAGAAAACAGTTTAGAACTGTTTATTCTGTGAGGCATGGATTTGGTTTCATGCTAAGTCTACCCCAAATAACTCTAACACAGATAAAGGCAATACTTGTGGGCTCATTGGTCAAATCTCCATCTACCACAGGCCACTCCAGCCCTGAAAATAGCCAGAAATACTCCCAAATGTTTTTTAAAAATCAAAACTAGAATTTATGGGATCTTCATTTTTGATCTTCCTTGATTTTCTTAGGTTCTGGGGTTCTGGGAGACTTGTTGGGTCCACAAAAATGGCCTCAGGAGGCTGCACGTGATCAGCGCACTCAAAAACCCACATTACTGCACGATCTACAGAAACTCCTCTCTAGGATGCCTGAAGTAAATTTCAGGATCCACGGTCAGCTTTTGGATCATCGCCAAATCAGTCAGCCTCCAGGAGCTTCTTCCACATCGAAAGCCGAGAGAAAATGAACTATGCGCATGCGCTAGATATTGGACATGCGCAATCTCGCAACTACAATTCCACTCAAGGAAACACAGTGAGACTGTTGAATTTGACAGGATAGATATCTAAACCATACTGTCAATTTGTTAATGATGCAGAACACCAGGGACTAAGAATAAATAACTTTAGTTATTCACAACAAAATGAATTACCCAAGGATTTTGAAAAACTAAATATGTCAGGTAACAATATATTATCTTGGACACAGCTATTTCAAATTTTATTTATGAGGGACAATGCATTGTTTCTGATATCAGATCCCCCAAAAATATCTTGGTCACTAGAATTAGAAGGCTTGCACCACAAAGCCTTCTATCTGTTACTAAGTTCCATTGACCCAGCATTCTATCACTGTATTTAAAACAGTCTCACAATTTCAGAAATTTGGGGGAAATTGTGTAATTTATTTTATAGTAAAAATAGAAGCACAACAAGTAAAATTTCTAGAGAATTTCATTCAGCAAAACTAAGAACAGGGATGGCTATGGGTGAGCACATATTAAAACTAAATAGCATGAGGTCACAACTTATTCAACAAGGGGAAAGAATAACTGATGAAAATTTGATAAGTGTGATAATAAATTCACTTTACCCAAGTTGGAATAGTTTTGTAAGCCAACTAGACAATTTAAGTTATGAAAATATGTCATTGAAATCACTATCTAATTGTTTAATAGCGGAGGATAATCTCAGGAAAGGTCAGGCACATTTACATAAAGAAATAAAAGTGACAAAAAAGGTCGAATTTGATGATAAATTATACTCTAACCCCACTTGCTATATATGCGGCTCCAAATACCATTTAAGAAAACCTGTCCAAAAATTACCAAGAACAATGATGCAAATGATTATAATCTCACACATAGATACAATTACCAAAATAGACCGCCTTCTAATTACAATATGAGCAACTATCAAACAAGGAATATGCAATCATCTAGCCCAAATAGAAACATCAGAGTAATTAAAGAAAATGACAAACTTGAATATAATTCAGTCAATGGATTCAAATATAATTTTACAGAAACCGTATCAGGTAATACAGACGGATATTGGTTACTGGATTCAGGAGCTACTGCGCATACATCAAATAATAGAGAACTTTTTAGTTCATTTGTAAAAAAGAATTTTATGGTAAAATTTGCAAATCAGAGCTTTACTAAGGTGCTAGGAGTAGGGAATATATTCATCCCGGGAATAGGAGAATTTGAAAATGTACTGTATATCCCTGAAATACCATTTAATGTGTTAGCTATTGTAACACTGTGTAAAAAATGCAAATATAGAGGTTTGTTTTAAGAATAATAACGTAAAACTCACCATCAATGGCAGGGTTTTAGAAGGGGTAGAAATAATAAATGGGTCACCATACTTTTCCCCATGGCAGAAAATAGAGATATAGAAAGTGTTAATTTAGTTAACAATGAAAACAATGCTGTATTAGATCTGAGAGAAGAAAACATAATATAAATGAGGATGATAAGACTCTAGAAGTGGAAACAAATATAGTAAGTACTGAACATGATGAAAGGGAATTTACAAATGATGATAATGGTGTTACTAGAATGTCTATAGGTGTACCGATGCATGACCTTCAGAACATTTCAACATCTGCTCCATAGAAAATTGGGTCATGTAAGTTTTTCTGTTATTGAAAAAATGTTGAAATGTTCTGAAGGTTTAAAGATAAAAGGTTGTGAAAATTATCTAGAATGTTCAACATGTAAATCTTCAAAGATAAAAACATGTCCCAGGCCTAAATCTTCAAATAGAAGTACTTCACAAATATTTCAACTTGTACATTTAGACTTAGTAGGACCATTCAAACCATCATTAGGTCAGAAGAAGTATTTTCTTAGAATTGTGGATGATTTTAGTAGGTATGGATTTATATATACGCTTAAAAACAAGGGAGAAACGTTATCTAAATTTACGGAATTTCACAAAAGAGTTGTAACACAACAAAAAAATCAAACAAATCATGACAGATAGGGGATCAGAATTCCTATCTAGTGAATTCAAAAACTGCATAATTCATTATACTACATCTCCATTCTCAGCATTCCAAAATGGAATAGCTGAAAGGAGAAATGGAGTATTGCATACAATGGTAAGGTGCGTACTAGAAGATGCCAACCTTAATCATACTTATTGGGGGGAAGCTCTCCTATACTCAAACTACACAATAAATAGAGTTTGGATGAGTGTATTAGACAAAACTCCATATGAGGCAATGTATAAACGCAAGCCTAGATTATCACACCTCCATGTATTCGGGGTATGGGCAGATGTACTCATACCAAAACAAATGAGAAGAAAAGGGGGGATTCCAAAAAGCTATGATTCATGGGATATGAACCAGGATCAAAAGCATATAGGCTCACAGACTCTCAGGGTAAAATAGTAGTATCTAGGCCAGCAAGTTTCTATGAGAACAGCAATTGGTGTAAGATTCACTCTAATGAAGTAATAATAAAAAAACCATGAATACACAAAAGATCACCCTCAAGCAGACCATCTCAAATATAAAAATTGTGAGAAAACAATAGACACAAAATTGATAAGGACAATGAGAATAAACAAAATTATATCTGCAAAAATATAAGAAAAACAGAAACAATTTTCAGAAGATCAGAGAGGTCCAACAAAGGCCAATTACCAAAAGGTTTTAAAAACTACTTAATGTCTATTCACTACTCGACCAACATTCCAAAAAACTATCAAGAAGTACTCAAACTACCTCTCTCACACACAGCCACGCTGGTGATCCCCATCTCCGCTGGTTCGATTCCCCCCAAAAAAACTCCAAGCGGTTTCTTCTCTTTAAAAACGGAGTTTTTTTAGGAGGGGGGAATCGATCCACTCTCCCTGGTCTCCTGGGTCCAGAAGGGTTGGGGGGACATACCCCTTTTGTCCCCCCCAACCCTCACGGACCCATGGGACACGAGAGAGGAGATCGATTCCAACCCAACCCCCTGTATTAAAAGGGAAAATCTGATTGGAGTTTCCCCTTTAATATCAGTAAGTGGGGGATGGCGATCTCCCTCTCCGCTGGCTCACCTGGGGTTGGGAGGTTAGTGGGGACAAAAGGGATCTGTCCCCCCCAACCCTTCTGGACCCAGTAGACCAGGGAGAGGGGATCAAATCCACCACCACCACCCCAAAAAAACCTCTGTCTTTAAAGAGAAGAAACCAAGTGGTTTCTTCTCTTTAAAAACGGAGGTTTTTCTTAGGGGGGGAATCGATCCACTCTCCCTGGTCTCCTGGGTCCAGAAGGGTTGGAGGGTACATACCCCTTTTGTCCCCACAAACCTCCCAACCCCCGGGGAACCAGTGGAGAGGGGGATCGCAACCCCCCACCCACTGATATTAAAGGGGAAACCCCGATCTACTTTCACGACTCCACACAATCAAAGCACCATAACACAATAAAGCCCCCCTCCCCAATGCCCGCAGTCTGGCCAGCGAAGCCGGTCCATGGAAATAACACCCCCCCCCAACACCGCATAAAGCGGTGTTGGAATTCCCGTGGTCCGGACAGCCAAGCTGGCCCATGGAAATAAAGCAACCCCCCCACACGCCACAACAACAATAAAATAAAATAAAAATAAAAATAAATAAATAATTTACCAAAATACCTTAAAACACAATCAAAAACATCCAAAAATACACAAAAACAACAACAACAAAACAATACAAAGTAAACAAAAACACAATCAAAAACAAAACAAACAGTCAAAAATACAAAAACCAAACACACACACACACACACACACACACACACAAAATACAGAAAACAAGCCAACTCACCAACACATGTCCTACCTGCACGACGACCGGAAACGAAATGAATAAAGAAAGAGACTACACCCAGAGGCCAGGAGAGAAAAAACAGTCAGAGTACAAGAAAACCCCTACCAGCACCACCTGCTGGCCACAATAGTAAAAACAATTCAAAAACACACAACAGTCCCAAACAAAAGGCCACAACAGTAAAAACAAATCAAAACAATAACATAAAATCACAATTTTACACAAAAGGTCACAATAATAAGTCAAAAAAATACACTAAAACACAATTTAACACAAATCACAAACATATGTCAATAAAATAAAATTAAAAATTTATTAAAATCCTGTGCTGAGTTCTAACTCAAATAAAAACCCAAAACAACTAAACACATTTTAATAACATTGAATGTAAAAAACCTTTACTTTCATATTATTAAAATTATTACCTACGGTACAACGATTTAAAAAACAAAACAAAAACTAAAACATTATTCAGTTACATAAAACAGCCAAACAAGCCAAAAAAAATGTATAAATAAACATTTTAAAAATTACAGACTAAGCAATTTTTAACAAGCATTAACACAGTTTAACCTTCCAACACAATTTAAAACAGCCCAGCAATGCCGGGCAACCTCTGCTAGTATTTTATATAATAGTATGGACATTTTTCCAAAATGTATCTCAGAAAGCCCACATCTCCCCCAGCTAATGTGAGCATTACAACTAAACCTAGAGGGAACAGAGGAGTTGGGACATCAAGTGATGGCATGATCCATGCTGATCAGAAAGTCCAGGGACTTTTATCCCCACAAGTCCAGGTTCCATAAACAACAAGAATGTTGATCATTCCTGCTCTAGCAAGTTTGATACAAAAGAGGGAACGAAACAAACAAAGAGATTTGAAAAGATTTGAAGATACTGAACCAAAAAGTTCTGACAGTACAGATCTCATCAACATGTCCGATTATTCCAAGCTTAGACTTTCCAAGTAGTATCAGATGAATTCCAACTACCAGGCAACCAGAACAGTTTGGTAGTGTGTATACAAACACACAAACACACAATCCATACCTGTCAACCATCCCGATTTGGCCGGGATTACCCCGTAATCCTGCGCCGATTGACGTCATTTCCCGACCCGCGCTGCCAAAAACCCGTAATTTGGCAGCGGGGGGAAAGGAGGCACTGTGCAGCCCATCTGCGCAGGTTGCATTGCACGCATGCGTGGAAGGGCTCTACACTTCCATAGCTCCCTTCCACGCATGCGCAGAAGGCTACGCTGGTTCCGTAGCTCCCTTCCACGCATGCGCAGAAGGCTACGCAAGCAGCGTAGCCCTCCATGTGCATGCATACAATGCAACCTGCGCAGGTCCCGGATTCGCCGGAGCCACGGTTGACAGGTATGACACAATCTGTTCATATTTAAGCCAGCGAACTGTAATAATATTTGGGAAGTATGTCTCGGATGGATTATGGTGATGAAAGAGTTCAGCTAAAGTTCAACAAATAATTCATTCTTGCCTTCTATTTATAGTAATATCTTGTAAACATTGGAAAAGCCAGGGGCTATTACTGCCTGCACAATTCAGGGTGTTGCAATATTTGTTTTGTATGTATATAAATAAATTTATTTATTTTTCTAATTTGTATAGCCGCCCAACTCAAAATTATTCTGGGCAGCTCACAACTTTAAAAACAGCACAGCAGTCCAACATTTAAAATCCAATTTAAAAAAGCTACAAAGATTAAAAGAACAAGGATTAAAAAGAGTGAGGGAGCGATATTGCTATTATGTTATCAGCCAGCAGGCAGGGGGCGTTACCACATCCCCAGTGCCCCACACCTGCTTTGCCAGCCAGGTTTTTAGTTCTTTCTTGAAGGGCAGCAACTCCGTCTCGAGTCATAGCTCAATTGGCAGGAGGTTCCATAGGGCCGGAGCAGACAAAGAGAAGGCCCTCCTTCTGGTGCTAGAGGCAAGCCTCTCTAGCAGATGGCACAATAAGAGAGCCTCTCCAGTCTTTCCTGACCAACTACCATGTAGGGCTTTAAAGGTCATTACCAGCACCTTGAATTGCACCCGAAGGCACACCGGTAACCAGTGCAGCTCCCAAAGCAGTGGTAGTTACAAGACAAATGCCCTTAAGAATGTAAGCAGAACATTGCTCCTTTGTTAAATTAGACCAAAGACACACTTATTTCATTATTCTGTTTTGAAAAATTATCAATCAACCTCTCTGAAAAAGTTCAGAGACAGTGAAGGATTATGATGGCTATTCCCAGAGCTATACCATATAACTGGACTTCCATTTTAGCTGCCACAACTCAGAACTGATCTTCAAAATGAGAGGACAGCTGACTGTACATCCTCCCAAGAGATGGGTGTCTCTAAGGGATCGTCTCTCACTTTCTCAGGTTGATGCCTTCTAGCAAGAGAGCTTGCATCTTCACCTTGCCCCTGCCAAACTTTATTACCTTTCAGCAATACTCATACTTCCTGGGCTCTCACAACATTCAAGGTCACCCATTATTTCTGTAGTATGTGCTCAATGCCTGTATCCAAGCAACATCAAATCTGTATTGTTTCTATTAAGTCTGGGATTTCATAAAGTCACTCACATACGTATTCTTCCATTATTTTCTGAAATGTTGTCTGCCATTCTTAATGTCACCTGCTCTTTCATTTCAATTTGGCTTTCAGTATTGCTTCTAAATTGCACTGTGGCACAATGAAATACAATGCTAATATATTATATTTACCTTAACTAATTCTGAGGCTGTTGGAAAATGAAACTTAATATAACATAATCGCTGCCTTACAGAGGGTAGACCCGCATCAATTGAAACCTTCAACACCACAACAAAGTCATCACATGGAAGACAATGGGGGGAAACATATACTGTACTATGCTTTACCAAACCTGCTTCATTATCATCTAATGTTTTGCTTGTGTTTAGACTCTTATGGCTTAAATTTTTTATTCATTCAAGGTCAAAGAAATGAAAAGAGAAGTTTAAGGTGAAGAACTCTTCACTAGAAAAGATTGGTTTCGGGGAGAAGGTCAATAGAGAATAGTAGCCATTCAGAAAATTAAGTTATTCTAGTTCTTCTTTTGTGTCCTGATCAAACCTTGGACTGCCAAAGTGAAGCCACTTTCTTCACTTTGTCATTGCCCAAACGCAAGTCCTCATCAGTGCATGTCTCTTACAGCAATCGGCACAACAGCAAATGGGCCAGACTCTGTGTCTCTCCATGTTCACACCAAGTATTGTTGTCCACCAGCAGTCCCCATTTAAGCATGTTGGTTAAGAAATCTCCTAGTCCAATTCTTTTTTCAATTGATATCTTTTACTTTATATATTCTTCTGAAATGAATTCTTAATAAACAAGATAATTCCTCTCCGGATCCAACTAAATGTATTCAAATTATTGTGAGCAACTAAAGTTTATGAAGTGATCACACATGAAGCAAAACATGAGCAATTTCAAAGCATATACCGGTTAATATGGTTTTTCTGAATGTACGTTCTTTCTTCAGGAAATCTAAATGTGGAAAATTAACAAAAAGGTATTTTGAGTTATAATGCATAAGGTTCATACAGTTGTGCATAGATACATTGTAATTACAAAAATATACATATTTATAGAAATGCATGCTATTATGAATCTTTATCGAGACCTCTCCTCTAGTGCATTATATATACTCCAGCCCAGTTGCAATAGCATAACGTGTTAAATCTCGATATTGCTTACCCGTTTGGTCTATTGAAAAGTGATACTCTTTTTTACGCAATGAGTTAAGAAAGACTGGTCTGAAACACTACCCGCACCACATCTGTGTAATGAGGCTATGAACATATATATTGATTATTGTGACCCATACAGTTAAGGTCCTTACGCACAACAGACAAAGCACACGGAGGCGATGGAGGCATTAAAAAGAGTGTCACTTTTCAAAGCTTTTTAAAGCTTATACAAAAATAAAAGGAAATGCCTCAAATGATTACTTCTCCTTATGTCTTCTCCTAACAGATATGTTTCAGTGTGAGCCTTCAGGGATCAAAATCCATGAAACCACAAGGAATGCAAGAAAAATTTATTATTATCAATAAATATTACAAGTAAGAAATCTTGACAATTCCTCTGCACAGAAATATTCTCAACCACTGCCTGGAGCCATGACAGTCTCTTCTAGAAACTTGTACAGTACAAGTTTGCCTTCATGGTGTGGCTGCAAGTTGTGTTCATGTTTCCAAATTTTAGTCCATCCGCCATGTATTGTCTCTGTATTAAATCATGTTTATGTTCCTACTTACCTGCAGAAGCACTCTGTGATATCTCTTTACTCTCTGGCTATGTTTAGGCAACCTCTTCTGAATTTGTCAGAAGACCTAGTTCAGTGATGGCAAACCTTTTAGAGACTGAGTGCCCAAAGTGCAACCCAACACCCACTTATTTATTGCCAAGTGCCAACACAGCAACAGGGGAGGAAGGAAATGATCTTATTGGGCTGCTGGGCAGAGGGGCAGGGTGAACTTTGTGCCGGGGGGAGGGAAGAAGTGCTCCCATCGGGCTACTGGGCAAAGAGGTGGGGTGATCTCTGTGCTGGGAGAAGGAGGGAGTGATCCCATTGGGCTGCTGGGCCAAAGGGCAGGGCAAACTCTGTGCTGGGATGACTACACAAGTGCCTGCAGAAAGGGCTCCGAGTGCCACCTCTGGCACGCATGCCATAGGTTCACCACCACTGGCCTAATTAGTCAACCAGAGACCATCATTTTCTCAACACATACTTCTTTTTCAAATCAGAGTACACTTCAAAATGACACAGTGTAAATAACCACCAATCCCCATTGTTTAAAAAACCGTTATAAAGGGAGGGGGAATCCTTGATTCAGGTCATCCATGTAACATTAAACTCTCTTATTCTAACACACACACCCCTTCCTCAGAACAAGCCTACAGTTGGCAAGCAGAAGAATGGAGGACACCTAATAGCGTGGCTTCATCCCCAGGAAATGACAGCAGACCTCTGGCAGCAAGTAGCTCTTTCCAAAAATGGAGAATGAGTCTACAACCAACAAAAATAGGGCACCCCTAAATGGAACTGCAAAATCTATGTGCAACCTGGACCATGGGCCCCGAGCAGAATCCCATTCCCGAGAGGGAAGGTGGGATTGCTCTGGGTGAGAGGATTGACAGCTGGCACAAGTGCCGACCATCTGCTCTATGTCTTGGTCCAGTTGAGGCCACCAAAAGTAGCTATGGGCAAGGGCTTTAGAACAGACAATTCCCGGATGACTTGTGTGAAGTAAATGTAAAACCTTTTTCCTGAGAGTGACAGGAATGACCACATGCTGGCCCCATAGAAGGCAACTTCATTCCACTGACAATTCCAAATGCTTGCAGTGGAATATTCTGAATTCCTCGGCTAGAGGAGAGACAGGCCAGCCTTTTTGTACCCAAGACATTACTTTAGTCAATGTTACATCCTTGGCCATAGCTTTGGTTATATCTGAGGGGACGACCGGGGGCGAGTTGAATGCCTAAATCATGAGGAACTGGTGGTCGCTTTCGATCTCGCAATCGGCTTCCCCAACCCCTGGCAGTGGAAAACGTGACAGGGCATCAGCATGGCTGAGGTCCTTGCCGGGCCTGTGCACCAAAGTAAAATCGTATGCATTTAGGAAAATTGCCCAACGCAACATTCTTGGGGACAGAATTTGAGGCATGGGTTTCCCGTTCACAAAGATTCCAAGGTGGGGCTTGTGGTCAGTTACGATGGTAAAAGGCCTTCCGTAAAGGTAATCGTGGAATTTCCTAGTGCCTGCCACGATTCCCAATGCCTCCCTGTTTGTCTGAGTGTAATTTTTCCCAGGCTTTGAGACGAATGGGAATAGAATGCTTCCCTCCCGTCACTTAGTACATGGCATAACACAGCTCCCACCCCCACAGGGGATGCATCACACACAAGTACAACTTCTTTGTTAGGATCAAAATGAGTTAATACAGCATCCAAAGATAGCAGCCTTTTGAGTTCTAGGAATGCTTTCTCCTGGCAATGGCCCCAGTGCCAAACAGTATCTTTCTTAAGAAGCCGATGTAATGGTTCGGCAACTGAGGCTTTGCGATGGAGAAAAGCATGATAGAAGTTTAACAATTCTAGAAATGATTGCAATTCTGCTTTACATTTCGGCCTGGGTGCATTCCGCACGGCCGTCACCTTGGAGTCAGAGGGCATGATACCTTGGGGTGTAATGCGGTACCCCAGAAACTCCACTTCCCATGCCAAAAACACACATTTGTCTCTTCTGAGACGTAGACTGGCCCTCTCGAAACGTGACAGGACTCGATCGAGCCTGGCCGCAAGCTTGACGGTGTCCTTAGTGGTGATCAGGACATCGTCAAAATATGGCAGGACACCAGGCAACCCTTTCAAAATATATTTTACAAGAGACTGAAATATTCCGGGGGCCGCATTCACCTCGAATTGTAGTCTAGTTACCTTAAATGCCCCCCTATGCATTACTATGGTCTGGGCTATGGCAGCAGCAGGAAATACAGTTAATTGTTGGCAAGCCTAGGCAAGGTCAAGTTTTGTGAAGCAATTTCCTCCATGCAAGGAGGCATGAAGGTGGCTTACCATGGGCACAGGATATGCATTCGGGTGAATAGCTTTATTGATGGTACACTTGTAGTCAGCGCATATCCTGACCTCCCCGTTACTTTTCAAAGTAGTCACTATTGGTGTCTCCCACTCTGCGGAGTCCACTGGCACTAGGATGCCCTGCCCCACCAGTTTGTCCAGCTCGGCTTCTATCTTCTCCTTTAAAGCAAAGGGTACCCAGCGTGGCTTCAGACGGTTGGGTCAAGCTCAAAGTCAACAGGGAGTCCTTTGTATAAACCTAAACCCTTTTTGAATACCTCAGGATATGCAGCACAAATGTCCCGGATTGGGTCAGCGTCTATTGTGTGAATGCCAGAAAGCCGGATTCCCAGGGGCCTAAACCATTGGGTCCCAATAAGACAGTTAGTGCCCTGCTTAACTACAACCAATGGCAAGGAGGACTGAATGTTTTTGAATTTGACCAAGAAATTACCCACCCCCAGGACCGGAATCTTGCAACCTTGCACATCCCGGAGGGAAGTTTTAAAAGATTTGAGCTTGGGCCGAGAGGAAGGGGGAAGTCTCAAAAACTCCAGCTTTGGGATTATGGAAAGGTAGTACCTGAATCCACCTCCATCTTGAAGGGGATGTCCTGCAGGCTCAGGTTTGCGAATAAATGCTCGCTGACGATGTCCGCTTGGCATGGCTCAGGCTCAGGTGACACTTTGGCGATGGACGTTTTGTGGTGATGAGTTTCTTGGACTCAGGTGCTGGAGTTCTTTGCTTTCACTGTTGCCATACTTTAGCAATGTGCCCTCTTCGCCCACAGTTGTGGCATTCTGCGGTGCGGAAGGGGCACTTCTTGCAGTAATGCCGGGCTCTGCAGCCATCACACTTGCAAAGGAATTTCTTCTCCCGATCGTCACAATGCTCTCGGTGCTTTCGTCGGACCGCTCGGACTTCTCTCTCTGCGTCGCTGGACTCCGATGAAAAGGTGGAACCAGGCGATGCTGAGGAGGATGAAGATGAATTTTGCTGAGCTTGCACAGCTGCGTCGGTGTCACTGGTGGTGGAGTGGCGATGGCGGAAAAGCTTGATCCCGGACAGCCTTGAAAGTTAGTGTCATGATCATGAGGTGACATTGAGCATCTTCATCCCTCATGTCAGCCAGAAGACGATTCCGGAATGCTTCTTCGATGTTGTCCCACTTGCATGGGGTGGCAGCAATGCGCAGAGCAGTGGCATAGTCTGCAATGGACTCACCGGGTCACTGCTCCCTTCTGTGGAAGGCCACCCTGGCCGGGAAGATTGAGACCTCTGGCTGCAGGTGCCGCCTCAATGCAGAAATGATTTCTGTGAGCGGCACCACATCCACGTCCCTTGGGAGAATGAAAGCGCGGCGCCAAAATGGCCGCCACGCTCTTTGCGGGGGGCCCCCATCCAGACGCAGACATCCGGGTGAGTTAGGGGGCGTGGCCACCCCTCTATAAAAGGGGTGGCCACGAGGCAGACGAGCTGCCATTTTAAGAAGAAGCAACGGAGAGGAGAAGTTTTCTCTGTCGCTCTTCGCTTTTCTTCGGCTCTTCAGCCTGGTCTTCGGCTGTTCAGCCACTCTAGCGTTTCTGATCCCCGGAAAGGGATCGTCTCCACCAGCTATGCCTCCCAAAAGGAAGACCCCGGCGACCAAGCCGTGGCCAAGAGGGAGGCACTTGCCTGGTTCTGTGCTTACGAGGGGGCAGCAATCGGGTCAGAGGACCGCAACTGCGCCCCCGCAACAGGCCCCCTCATCGGTGGCACCCACCGTTACCAGTGGGATGGGGCAGATTAGGGCATGGCCCTCGGCTCTACAGCCTCAGGATGGCCCTGCAGGGGCTTTGGCCCCCGGCCCGCAATTGCCGGCCATGGGTCCAGACAATGGGGGAGGGCCTGGTCCGGTCGCTCAGCAGGGCTTGCCTCCGGCCCCTCATGGGCCGGAGTTTTGGGCATGGCCCTATTCAGGACCTGGCGCCCAGATGGGGGTCCCCAGTGTACCACCAAGTGGGCCGTGCGGCCCACCTTGCCCACCTTATACCGGGGGTTCTGCGACTGTGGATGCATTGCTGGCACGTTTAGCCATGCTGGAAGCATCCTTGGGGGTCATTAACAACCCCTCGGGAGGGGGGACTGCACTGCCGACTGGGGCTCCTTTTTGCCCGCCTTCCACCTCGACAGCCGCCACTCTGCAGCAGGCGGCCAGCAGGGTTGAGCTGCTGGAGACACTCCGGCCTGTGCCGGCTGCGATCTCGCAGCTCCCCGTTCATCCTGAACTCCAGCCGGGGGGTGGCCAGATTTGGCCCCAGAGCTCGATTGCGGTCGCGAGCTCCAACGCCCGCCATGGGCCAGAACCCCCAGTGAGGGCGGCTCACGGGGGTGCACCCAGTGAGTATCAGGTTCAAGCTAATATCCCCACACCACAGTCCACTTCAGGTGTTAGTTTTCAGTGGCCATGGCCTCGTTACGTGGAGGCGGGTGGGTATCAGTTCCCAGCTTACCCTGGTGCCAATGGGTCCAATACTGGCACAACATTGGGTGGGGGGGTTTCCGCCCCCAGGACTGTAACGGGTATCCCAGGCACTGTACAGGCACTGCTGCCAATGCCCAGGGTGAATACAGTGCCGGTGTCGGCATTGCCGACGGCAGGGTATTCCCTGCCCCTCGGGGATCATTTATCCCAGGCCACGAGGGGGAATATGTTGATATTTTCTCCCTATTGAACCGTGAGCCCACCAAGGAAGAGAAGGAGGGGCAGGATGACAGAGACAAAGAGCTGTCTCGTCGTCGCAAGCCACCTCGCACTTGGGCCAACTGGTTACCCGCATATCTCATTTATATGGCGGTGTACCTCAGGGCCCGGCCCAATTTGGCCATCCCTATGGTCCAATATTTGGACAATATTTACAGGGCGATGGTGGATTTTCCTGACCCATCATGGTTGGCTTACGATGAGGAATTCAGAATGAGGGTGCCCTTACACCCGGAGATGAGATGGGATGAGCCATGCCAGAAGTTGTGGCTTTTATACATGACCCCCACGCGCCCGGCACCTGGGGAGAGGTACCATTGTGGCCATGCAGTCCAGCGAGCTACTCCAACGCAGGCTCCCCGCCAAGTGGCGGGGCAGGGGGTTCCAGCCCGCTTGCTGTGTTGGAGTTTCTCGGCCAATGGCACATGCAATAGAAAACAGTGCCGATACAAACACGAGTGTCCCTCTTGCGCTGGCCCCCACGCCACCGCTGCGTGTCCGCGAGCCGGTGGGTCACGGGGCAGAGGTAGAGGTGGACAGGGAGCGGGCAGAACTGCCGCTGAAGGAGCTGGTCAGTCAAAAGGCCCCCTCCCCGGTTAACATATTTATGTTAGAGAGGTGGCTCTCGACTTACCCGAGAAGGGACGAGGCTAGGTACCTACTTGAAGGTTTCCAGTACGGTTTTCGTATCCCATTCAAGGGGGTGCGGGGACCCCAAGATGCTCCTAATTTGCTTTCCCTGAAGGGTAGGGAGGAGGTGGCCGCCCTAAGTATCGCCAAGGAGGTAAATGCAGGGAGGGTAGCTGGCCCCTTTTCTAGGCCTCCCTTTCCTAATCTTAAGGTTTCCCCTTTGGGTTTGGTTCCCAAAAAGGTCCCTGGTGAATTTCGTCTAATTCACCATTTATCATACCCGGTGGGTCATTCGGTCAGTGACGCCATTCCTGATGACTTTTGTTCAGTCAGGTATACGTCGTTTGACCAGGCCCTGCGCATGGTGCGCGCTTGTGGCCTGGGTGCACTCCTGGCAAAATGTGACATTAAATCGGCATTCCGGTTATTGGGTTTTAAATTTCAAGGGAAATTGTATGTAGATAAAGCCATGCCTTTTGGCTGCTCTATTTCCTGTTCAGCATTCGAATGCTTTAGCACTTTTCTCCAGTGGGCCTTTGTTCGCAGGTCTGTAGCCCATTACCTCGATGATTTTTTGTTCGGGGTGAACGGGGCTTGGACACGTGCACACGTCTCCTCACTACATTTCAGACGCTAATGCAGGAACTTGGTGTCCCTTTAGCGCCCGAAAAGACCGAGGGCCCATCAACTACGCTCACATTTCTGGGCATTGAAATTGACACGGTCGCACAGACATCCAGGTTACCTATGGACACGGTCACACGGATCTCTGCGATGGTGTTGGCCTTGCTGGCCAAACGTAAGGTGTCACTTCATGAGCTCCAAGTTCTACATGGACATCTTAATTTTGCCTGCAGGGTGGTCACGCCTGGCAGAGCTTTTGCTCGACGCCTGTGTGACGCCATGATTGGGTTATCAAGGCGCCACCACAGGGTCCGACTGACCAGGGGCATGAGGGCTGACCTGTTGGTTTGGCTTAAGTTCCTGCAGGAATTCAATGGGGTATCATTTTGGAGGTCTGACCTCTTGGTCTCCCCTAGGTTTCAGGTTCAGTCGGATGCCTCTGGCTCCCTCGGATACGGGATTTATTTTGAGGGGAGGTGGGCCTACGGCCAATGGCCTCCAGCATGGCGGGGCACGGATCGTCTACGCGATCTCACATTCCTCGAGTTCTTCCCGATACTGGGAGCTTTGATGCTATGGGGCGAGGAGTGGGCCAATTCAGTAGTCCATTTTTGGTGTGACAATGCTGCGGTGGTCCACATTGTCAATTCTCAGACATCTAAATCACCCAGGGTCATGGGGTTAGTTCGCCAGTTTGTGTTACGCAGCTTGCGCCTCAATGTGCTCTTTAGGGCCAGACATGTACCAGGCATTAATAACGATATTGCTGATGCTTTATCCCGCCTACAGATCCCCCGGTTCCGCGCCTTGGCTCCAGACGCGGAGGAATTCCACTTGCAACTCCCGGACGAGATTTGGACATTTGGCAAGGAGAGGTGAACCGGGCGATCGGCATGTCGCTCGCGCCCCGCACGCGTAAGGCATATCAACACGCATTTAATCAATTTAAACAATTTTGTGTGCAACTTCGGTTGTCAGAAGTCTGGCCCATTCCGGTTGAACACAATCTTCAATTTATGGTTTACCTACACAGTCTGGGCCTAGCTCCCCGCACCATAGCATCCAGGCTGTCAGCACTGGCATTCATGGCCAAGGTGAGGGGTTTTGCTGACAACATGACTGATTTTCGTATACGACATGTTTTGGAGGGGTGGACACGGGAATGTGGACGCTGCCTAGACACTCGCCACCCAATTTCCCCAGGGGTGCTTACACACCTTGCACGAGGCTGGCCTAGCCTATGTTTTGACAGGTATGAGGCAGCTCTTTTTCATGCGGCTACCACGGTGGCCTTCTTTGGAGCGCTCCGCATCAGTGAGTTGGTACTACTGTCTAAGGCGGATGCGGCTCGTAGGGCACTGGAACTCGAAGATGTCTATGTCTCTAATAAGTGGGCTCAGTTGAGGATACGTTCCTCAAACGTTGATCAGCACGGTGTAGGCAGTGGTGTTAGACTGCTACAATGTTCCATTGCAGACATCTGTCTGGTTGGTGCCCTACAGGAGTTCCTTGCAGTGCGTGGCATGCACCCTGGCCCGTTTTTCTGCCACCAGGATGGGTCTCCCCTGACTAAATTTCAATTTTGGAAGGTGACCGGTAAGGCACTGTCCAGTGTTGGCCTCCCCGGGGCTCGTTACGGCACCCATTCTTTTAGAATAGGGGCTGCTTCTACTGCGGCTGCTTTTGGGTACTCTGAGGCTGATATACGCCATATGGGGAGATGGGGATCTAAGTGTTTTGCATTATATGTTCGCCCTCTTCAGGCGTGAGTACCAGTTAAATCACTGTTCTCTTTTTTCTCTTACAGACCCTGTGTGTCCCCGCACACCGGTGGCAGTATGGCTGGTGGGCCATAGCTATGTGCACTGGGCAGCGCAGTATGCTGTGGCGACAGAGTGGGGACCCCAGCTTGGACTACGTGCCTCCGCATGTATCAGGTGGTATGGTAAGCATGGAATGTTATGGCGGGAACTGTTGCCATTCCTTTTCTCCATCAGGGATGCTGAACCGCCTGATGTCCTGGTGCTGCACCCCGGGGGCAATGACCTAGGCCAGGCCACTGGCCTTTCTTTAAAATATGCGATTTGCAGCGACCTAGCTTATTTGCATTATGTGTGGCCTTCCACAACGCTGCTATGGTCGGACATCATACCGCGTCACGCTTACAGAGGGGGTATTAACCTCCATGCCCTTGACCGTGCTCGCCGCTCGGTGAACAGGGCAGTGGCCCGGTTCTTTGCAGACAAGGGTTTGGGGTGGGTCATCCGACACCCCACCATTAGTTTACAAAATTATGATCTTTATACAGGGGATGGGGTCCATCTGTTGGCTAGAGGTATGAACCTCTTTTTGGAAGATTTGCAAGCAGGCCTGTTGACCGAGCTGACGGTCTGGGGGGGGGGGGCGGTGAGTCTTTATTGAAGCCTCCCCGTGTGGCGGGTAGCACTGGTAAGGTAAAGATTTATGACCCATAGGTATCCGGCAGGTTCGCAATTGACTGGCCAACACTTAGACAGGTACAAGTTTAATAACGTTGACCGGTCAATGACGAACCAGGCAATGGGGTGATGGCAGGAGCTCTTCAGCATGCATCACCCCGTGATTTGACGGATACACGTCAGAGGGTGGGGTCAGTAGATAGTTTATTGACTACGGTCAACAATTTGTTTGTAGTAACAAACAAATTGATACAAATGGATACATTGTAGCCAATTGCCGTTGGCAATTTTGGGAGGAACCTTACCAGTGTTACTGCGGCCTGCTTTCCTTAAGAATTATAATTGGTTGAGTACCAATTGAAATTTATAATTCGGACTAGGGCATGATTCAATAAATGTGGCCCAATGCCTTTATCCATATACCAGTGTCTGAGTCTTTCTTGGGGGGTGCGCCTGCAATGAGGTGGGTTGCCAGCTCAAGCGTCTCAGAACTGCACTGAGCGAGGAAACAGGAATGCTTCTGGTCTTCATCAGTGATCTTCTGCGAGGCCATTGCATGGCGGAATCGGCGTTCGTATGTTGCCCATTTCTCTGGACGCACTGGGTCGAATGGGCCAATGTTGCTGCCGTGTGGGGATGCCATCCCACCTTCGTCGCCAGTTTAGTGTTCAAGGAATGAAGAAGCAGACGAGTGAAGTAGTGAAATTCAGCTCTTTATTAGTGGGGGTTGAACACAGTTTGGATGGGGCAAAACTCGGACTTATATACACTATAAACAGTAACAGTAACAATAATACAACAAGCCCATTGGCTAACAGAGTGTGCACATTTTTCGATCCACTTATTTGCATAAGAATAGATACATGAGAAAAGATACATTCCACTCCTATAAACAGTAAAAGTAACAATAATACAACAAGCCCATTGGCTAATAGAGTGTGCACATTATTTTTGATCCACTTATTTGCATAAGAATAGATACATGAGAAAAGATACATTCTGTTCCTGTCAGAAAACACAGTTAACATACATAACACCTGTACAACTCTGTTTTCACAGGTAAGGCACATGGTGTTAGATTATTTTTTTCCTGGGTAAGTTTGTGCCAAAAGGTAGGGAGGAAAAATTAGAACCTGGAAGTGGCAAAACTATAGGAAGCTTTTTGTCAAGACAGAGAATGGCAGTAAATTTTAAACTACACTTATGACAATTAATGCAGTATTCTTAGAAAAGAGAGGTAAGAATGACTTTTATGCTATTGAGGATGCACGACAAGATAGTAGCTGGAGTCTTGTAGTCTGCTGCTAGAGTAGGCCCAATAAATCTATGGAATCTATTCTTAAAAATAAATGTGAAGTAGCAGTCCATTTTATATCCCTCCCCCATTTGACAAACACAGGAAACCAGGATTCTGCTCTCTCCAAATGGCTATATTGAGGCTATAGGCCCTTTTCTCTGGACAGATTAAAGTAATGCAAATTCCAGTAACCTCCATCAGGGAATGGGGTGGGGGTGGGGGCAGTGTTTGGTTTACACACTAGGTATTCCTATTGTAGCCAATTCAAAGTCAAAAGTTTCCTGCGTTCATCAAATGGTGGAGGGATATAAAATGGACTGCTACTTCACATTTATTTTTAAGAACAGTGCCTGGCAAACAGAGACCATCATGCCATGAACATTTGGACTTTCATTCATGATTTCCCTACCTTGGCATGCCTGAAAAAGTGATCTTGAATCATGAAAGCTTGCAATGATTTTTTTTTAGTGATTCCAAAAAAAGGTATTGCCTTCTTCTTCTACAATTGAGGGGGGTGGTAATTTTTATGACATAGTTAAACAATGGAAACCAACTTTTATCTAGGAAGAAGACAATGCCTTGCATCATTTCTAAAGGTAAAGATCACTCTTGCTCGAAAGCCAGTTGTATCCAACTCTAGGGTTCAGTGCTCTGTTTCATAGATGAAGAGCCAGCACTGTCTGTGTTTGCAGAGTTTGCATTTCCATGGTCATGTGGCAGGCTTGACTACACACTGGAATGCATGGAATACTGTTTACCTTCCCACCAAAGTGGTCCCTATTTATCTACTTGCAATTTCTTGCTTTTAAACTGCTAGGTTGGCATCATTTTTAAAGATGTCTTATTTCAGTCTCTTGACTGCATAGCCTACTAAATATATTTTCTACAATGGACGTATGGTCAGAATTGGGCTGCTTTTTGTCTGTTTTGGAAGTAACAGCCATTTCTCTGTGGATATGACAGTGAAAGGATGAGCAGAGCTTAAGAACACTGAGGTTGGTTGGTTGGTTTTAGCTAAAATGTTTTTTCCCCAGGCTTTGTTAAGTACAATACTGTATAATTTCCTTTCCCCCAATACTGATTTGAGCTGCACCAGTGCTTCTTAACAAGGTGTTGTCCTTCCTGAACTCTATTAACCCATTTTCCATATTCATGCCTTCATATGTTTATTATGCTCACAGCAACTTCATTTATGTACTCAGCATGCTCTTATGACAGCTAGTTTTATCTTCCAAATTGCTGGGGGGGGGAGGTGCATTTTCTATAATCCTAAATAATTCAAATCACCTCCTTTTGAGTAATGGAAGAAGTTACTTAGAAGAGAAGAGCAAGCAAGTGAAAGGCCAAATCAGATAAAGAGAGTACTCCAGAGATTTGTATGTGAACCTGTGCTAAGGGCAGAGGAAAGCTGTTCAAAGGACTCCAGGCTGCACAACAAGGGTAAATGAGGTTTGCTAATTAGTCAAACAGATGGTAGTATCAACCACCCAAAAAAAATAATGAGGAAGACAACTAGATTTTAGGCAGCTAAGTCAATGAACTATCAAATGGGGAAAATAAATACTTGAAGCACCACAAATGACTGGATTTTTTTCTGGGTATTTTTGTTTTCCCAAATCAAACATTAAAGATCAATTTGATTTTTTTTTATATACCAATTAAGAAACATTTCTTCTATCTTAACCTATAAAACCAAGTGTTCACCGTTGGAACTGGCTATAGGCTGCTATGCGTCGCCCTACTGACCCGCACCCACCCTTCGTGCGCACGGCCGAATTGCCTACGCAGGTCAACGAAGGATTTAAAAATCCGGCACGGGGGCCTCAGCCCCACAAACGGCAAGAAAGGGAAAGAACTTCACGTCCCAACAGTCATTGCGCCGCGGTGCACCAGAGCCAATCAGGCTGAGAGGCTCACGCACGCCGCAGCGTTCGGACACGCGCCGCAGCCAATCGAAAGGAACGCATTTTAAAAAAACCAGCAAAAACACAAAGCACCAACCGATAACTACAAGCCCCAGCGTCCAGCGCGCCCATGCAGAACGCTGAGGAAAACGGCGCCTGGAAAATTAAAAAGCAAAACAATTCACAGGAAAGCAAACAGCAGCTGGCTTTCTTTTACTCACCCGCGGCGCCTGAAGCTCCCGAATGGAGTTTCCCCTTTAACATCAGTGGGAGGGGGTGGCGATCCCCCTCTCCGCTGCCTACACTACGGTTGGGATGTTTGTGGTGATAAATGCACTATATTGCCCCAAACCAACTGGAAACAAAAGATCAGGCAGAGAGGATCGATCCCCCACCCCTCCTCCTTAAAACAACTCCGTCTTTTCTTCTCTTTAAAAATGGAGTTGTTTTAAGGAGGAGGGGGTGGGGGATCGATCCTCTCTGCCTGTTCCTCTGTGTCCAGAAGTGTAGGTCCAGTATACACCTTTTCTCCCCACAAACCTAACAACACTAGGGTAGCCAGCGGGGAGGGGGACCGCAGCCCACACCCACTGATAATACAGGGGAAAAACGATCTACTTTCACGACTCCACAAAAAAAAAGCACGACTCCACAAAAATAAAGCACCATAAAACACTACAGCTCCCCTCCCCACCACCTAGCCCACCCTTCCTAACCCCCAATGACCATGCCCCCCTCCCCAACACGGGCCGGCAGCGTACATATTCCAACCAGTCTGCCTTGCGAAAAAAAACCCAACATAACACCACATGGTATTTCAATGGGCCACTCTGCCACCGAGGCCGGCCCACAGAAATAACCACACCAAACACATAAAATTTACACATAAAATCTCCAACAAACACACAAAAAAACAAGGAAAAACACAACCCCCCACCCCCCACAAATCACACCAAAACCACCCATAACATATCGGAGATCACAACTTACCAAGACAGGTCCAGCCTCACCGAGAAACAGAATTGAAATGGCAAAAGAACAGGAAGAATACACAGGACATGACAAACATTACGCAACAGCACCACCAAGTGGCCACAGGAAAAATGACACTCAATGAATTCGAATTACACTTACACATTTTTAAAAAAATCTTATCCAAAGTACACCTATCACCAAAAAAAAACATAGTAACACATTATTTTTAAAAATGCAATTATTGGGGGAAAAAATATATCAACCTTTCCACTTTTAAAAATCCAAATTTATTTATAACAGTTTAAAAAACTACCTATGTATAAAAAAACAATATTTTTAAAAAATAACATAACTCATTTAAATACACATACAACAAAAATCATCCAACACCATTTCTCATATTTTTTTAAAAACAAAACCCCAAAAAAAGCCCGGCAACGCCGGGCAACCCTTGCTAGTAAAACTATAAAACTGTGGCAGAATTTCATTGTGATCACGGAATAAACATTTTATGATAAATGTTTCTTCTGTTATTGTATGTGTCCAAGTATTATACATTTAGCAATAGAAATGACACATATATACCACCCCATAGCACTTAGTGTACTGTTTGGACAATCCACATGGTAATTAGCATTTTGCTCCCAACACACTGGGTACTCATTGGAAGGTTGGAAGACCAAGCCAAACTTGATCCCCATTAGGATCAAACTCACTACATCAGCAGTTTTGGCTGCAGTACAGCAGTTGAACCACTGTACCACCAGGACTGTGGGTGATCTATACCTACAAATCTGTGTGTTAACCATTGGAATGTGACAAAGGATGTTTAGCCAGGCCCCACTAGCCCCGTCTGAGCCTCCATGCACTTGCCCGACCGGGGTTCACAGGTAACTGTCAGGTTGAATTTTGCGCCAGTGGGGCAAGAGCCCCCCGAATGCGAACAAATAAAAAGGACTTCACTACCCACCATCCTATGCGCCACGCCGCGCCACAGCCAATCAGGCTGAGAGGCACGTGGAAAAAGAACGTTGTGAGCTGCGCCGCAACCAATCAAAATTAAGCTGCAGAAATTTTTCAAATGTGCGTTGGCGAAAATCACACATTGAACTTCATGTTCCAGTGTCCTTTGCGCCTATACTATGTCAGCTAATATAGCTGAACGTCACGAGCGCATAGAATGTGGGATCAACCATTAAAAGAAATGAACGTTTCTTCGCCACACCACACAAAACCTTTAACTCAATGAAAGCACGATACATAACTAATGTGTTTGTGCCCATTAACTCATGTAATTCATGTACTCCGCATACGTAACATCATTAAAAAAACAAATTTAAAAATTTACCACAGAAATAATGACACAAAAAATTACACTACAAATCCCAGCATCCTACGCGATTGAAAAAAAGCAGCCAATCATGTCGAACGCTGGGAACGCGTCAAACGCATCAAACATTGGGAGAAGCACAAAAAACAAAACCCCATAAAATGATCCGCATCACAAACCCCTCACAGTTTGGCGGAGACAAATATGCCACAGTTATGGAGCACAGTCTATGTTCTATTTCAGTAGATTAAGTTAAAACAACTTTCAATTGCAATCAAATTAGATGTATTACACAGAAAACCAAATTAGATCTTACAGTTATTGAATAAATTTCAACAGAAAACACATTTAACGAAAGAAATAACCGTCAGAATTAGGCACAATAGCGCATGAGGAAATTACGGAGAACACTACGTTAACTATTCCAGCGTATCAGCAAATAAACTGAAAACAACGTATCTTCCAAATAATATTATACGTATTTAACAATAAACAAAATAATATCTTACAGTTATTGAAGAAATTTCCACATAAAAAACATTTGAGGCAAGAAATAACCGTCACCATTAGCCACAATAATGCCTGAGGAAATTACGGAGGACACTGCAATTACTATTCCAGCATATCAGCAAATAAACTGAAAACAATGTACCTTCCAAATAATATTATACGTATTTAACAATAAACAAAATAATATCTTACAGTTCTTGCATAAATTTCCACATAAATAACATTTGAGGCAAGAAATAACCATCACCATTAGGCACAATTGCGCCTAAGGAAATTACGGTGGACACTCCATTTACTATTGCAGCATACATAGTACGAACTATAAATATAATAGATATTTTGGAAAACTTTTTAAAAAAACAAAAAATATACATTTAGCTTAAGGACCAAGAATTCTTGACACATTACAATTAGAAATCACCACAAAGCTAACCATTACAGCAACACAAACCTAATACTTATAATTAAGGAATTAAAATAATTAGTCAGAAAAAAATTGCCTAACAAAATATTTGAAATAAATTGTAAGTCAGGATGCCTAAAAAAATGTGTAAATATAGGACAAAGAACACGCCAAAAAAAGAAACAAAAACTAGACAAAGCACAACAAACAACAGAAGAAAGGGAAGAAGAACTTCATAAACGCAAAAAGAAATATGCTGAGAAAACAGAACAGACATCTTCTCAGGCACACGAGGCCATGTTAAGAGAACTTAGAAAAACTGACAGTACATCAAGGGCAATTGAAACCCCAAAGAGATATGACATGAGATTACAACAGAATAAAAAGACAAGAGCAAAATGAAAAGAGAGAAGTAAAACTAAGAAATTAACATTACAAATGGCTGCCTTCTCCTATGATCCAGAAATTAATTATTCAGAACATGCCAAATTACAGATTGGTAATCTAGACACAATTTGCCAATTCTGCCAAGCCAGAAAATTCAAAACAGAAACCAAATTACTATGTTGTAAAGATGGTAAAATTAAAATTCAGCAGCAATTGCCACCACAACAACTGATAGAATATACCAGTGGAGAAACACCAGATTCAAAACATTTCTTAAAAAATATTTGAAAATACAACTCCTGTTTTCAAATGACATCATTTGGTGCCACAGCCATTATACAACACAAAGGGTTCAATCCAACATTCACCATTCATGGACAGATTTACCACAATATTGGTTCACTACTACCACTACCAGAAGAAGAACCAAAGTTTCTGCAAATTTATTTCATGGGAGATGAGGAAAAAGAATCAACACAACGATGTACATACATTGAAGGAACAAAACAACATATTGTTTTAAAAATACAAAGAATGTTACATGAACACAATAATTTAATCCTCACTTTCAAAAATGCTATGCAAAACATGCCAACCAATGAATACCAAATTGTCATAGCTGCAGACAAAACTCCAACAGGAGAGCATATACAGAGATATAATGCTCCAGAAACAAATGAAGTGGCAGCAATCATTTCAGGGGACACTTTCCATCCCAGAGATATTGTACTTAAATGACATGACAAAAAACTGCAACACATCTCAGAAACACATCGCTCCTATGATGCTCTTCAGTATCCCATACTTTTTCCATATGGTGAAGATGGTTATCATTTTAATTTGAAGTACATTGATCTGAAAACAGGCAAAGAAACTGAGAAAAAAATTACAGCCATGGACTACTACTCCTACATTCTAATGATTAGAAATGAAGAACAAAACCACATACTCCATTGCAGAAAACTTTTAAACCAGTTTGTTGTGGATATGTATGCTAAAATAGAGAGTGAAAGACTGCTTTACATTAGAACTAATCAAAAATCACTCAGAGCAGAACAATATATACATTTAAAAGATGCAGTGCAAAAGTACTTAAAGAAGCAAAAATTATTGTCTGGGATGAATGTACGATGGCACATAAAAATCAATTGAAGCATTACACATGACTTTAAAAGACATTAGAGAAAATGAAAAAATATGGGTGGTATTCTCCTATGATGCGAGAAAAAAAATGGCGTAGAAACCGGCAAACCACGCCACAAAGCTTGCCAAGAGAACCCTATTGACCAAAACAAAAGGCAAAACAAAGGGGCAGGCTAGGTGATACAGGATGCTTAACACCACAGAGTGGAGGAAGGGGAGGGACAGGAAGGAGGGAGGAGGAATGCAATGTTGTAAGGAGCAATACTGCATAGGGACATGGAATGTGAGATCAATGAACCAAGGTAAACTAGAAGTGGTAAAAATGAGATGGAAAGAATAAGCATTGACATCTTGGGAATCAGTGAGCTAAAATGGACAGGGATGGGTGAATTCAGCTCTGGAAACCATCACATCTACTACTGTGGACAAGAAAACCTTAGAAGACATGGAGTAGCCATAATTGTCAATAAAAGAGTGAGAAGAGCAGTAATGGGATACAACCTCAAAAGTGACAGAATGATGTCAGTAAGATTTCAGGGCAAACCCTTCAATGTTACTGTGATCCAAATATACGCACCAACCACGGGTGCAGATGAAGCCACAGTGGACCAGTTCTATGAGGACTTACAACACCTCATAGAACAAACACCAAGAAATGATGTCCAAATTATTTTAGGAGACTGGAATGCCAAAGTAGGCAATCAAAAAGTGGAGGGAATAACAGGCAAGTTTGGTCTTGGAACACAGAATGAAGCAGGGCAAAGATTGATAGAGTTCTGCCAAGAGAACGCACTGGTCATAGCAAACACCCTCTTCCAGCAACACAAGAGGCGACTTTACACATGGACATCACTAGATGGCCAACACCGAAACCAGATTGACTACATACTCTGCAGTCAAAGATGGAGAACCTCCATGCAGTCAGCAAAAACAAGACCTGGAGCAGACTGTGGCTCAGATCACAACCTACTGATTGCAAAATTCAGGCTTAGACTAAAGAAAATAGGGAAAACAAAGAGACCAGACAGATATCACCTAGATAGCATCCCTAAATAATACACGGTGGAGGTGATGAACAGATTCAATGGCTTAGACTCAATAGATAGAGTGCCAGAAGAATTATGGACAGAGATGAGGGACATCATGCAGGAAGCAGCAAAGAAAACCATACCAAAATAAAAGAAGAGTAAGAAAGCAAAGTGGTTGTCTGATGAGGCTCTTAAAATAGCAGAGGAAAGAAGGAATGCAAAAGTCAAAGGAGAAAGGAAAAAATACAATCTTTTGAACACAGAATTTCAAAGAAAAGCAAGGAGAGATAAGGAAAACTACCTAAAAGAACAGTGCAGAGAAATGGAGGAAAACAACAAAAGAGGCAGAACCAGAGACCTTTTCAAAAAAATCCAGGAAATCAAGGGAACATTTAAAGCAAAAATGAACATGATAAGGGACAAAGACGGAAAGGAGCTAGCTGATGCAGAAGAAATTAAGAAAAGATGGAAAGAGTACACAGAGGAACTCTACAAAAAGGAACTCAACACTCCTGACAGTCACAATGATGAAGAAATTGACCCTGAGCCAGACATCCTGGAGAGTGAAGTCAGAAAGGCCCTAAAGAGCACTGCAAACAACAAAGCTAGTGGAGATGATGGTATCCCAGTTGAATTTTTCAAAGCTCTAAAAGATGATGGCATCAAATTACTGCATTCAATATGCCAGCAGATTTGGAAAACAAAACAGTGGCCACAGGACTGGAAAAGATCAGTATATGTTCCAATCCCAAAAAAGGGCAATGCCAAAGAATGCTCAAATTATCAAACAATTGCGCTCATCCCACACGCCAGCAAGGTGATGCTCAAGATAATACAGGATAGACTTCAGCAGCATGTGGAAAGAGAACTACCAGAGGTGCAGGCTGGTTTCAGAAGAGGCAGGGGGACTAGAGACCACATTGCCAACATACGTTGGATCATGGAGAAAACAAAGGAATACCAGAAACAAGTTTACTTTTGCTTTATTGACTACACTAAGGCATTTGATTGTGTGGATCACAACAAGATGTGGCAAGTGATTAAAGAGATGGGAATACCAGAACATCTCATATGCCTCCTGAGAAATCTGTACAGGAACCAAGAAGCAACAGTTAGGACAGAACACGGAATGACAGAGTGGTTTGGAATAGGAAAAGGAGTAAGACAAGGCTGCATTTTATCACCCTGCTTATTCAACTTATACACAGAGCACATAATGCGAAACGCAGGGATGGAGGAATCACAATATGGGATCAAAATTGCTGGGAGAAACATCAACAATCTGAGATATGCAGACGACACCACCTTAATGGCAGAAAGTGAGGAAGACCTAAAGAATCTCTTGATCGGTTTGAAGGAAGAGAGTGCAAAAGCTGGCTTGAGACTCAATATCAAGAAAACCAAGATAATGGCAACAGGCCCGATCAGTTGCTGGAAAATAGATGGGGAAGAAGTAGAAGCAGTGACAGATTTTACATTCTTAGGATCTAAGATCACTGCAGATGGAGATTGCAGCCATGAAATAAAAAGGCGACTGATTCTTGGGAGACAAGCCATGAGAAACCTGGGGAACATGGTGAAAAGCAGAGACATCACCTTGAAAACAAAAATTAGAATAGTCAAAGCAATGGTATTCCCAGTGGTAATGTACGGATGTGAGAGCTGGACAATTAGGAAAGCTGAACGCAGAAGAATAGATGCCTTTGAAATGTGGTGCTGGAGGAGAGTTTTGAGGGTACCCTGGACAGAGAGGAGAACAAATAGGTCGGTCTTGGAAGAAATCAACACTGGCTGCTCATTGGAAGGTCAAATAGTAGAGATGAGGCTAAAGTACTTTGGGCATCAAATGAGAAGGGAGGATTCACTTGAGAAGGCCGTGATGTTGGGAAAGGTGGAGGGCAAAAGAAGAAGGGGGAGGCCAAGGATGAGATGGATAGATGGTATTGTAGACACAATGGGCACAGAACTGGGAGGACTGAGGGGGATGGTGGAGGACAGAGGCGCCTGGAGAACGATGGTCCATAGGGTCGCAAAGGGTCGGAATCGACTGTGCGACTGAACAACAAAAAATTCTCCTACTACTTTGTGGGGATTTTAGGCAGACCCTACCAGTAATTGCAAAATTCTCTCCAGCTGATCAAATCAACGCATGCATAAACAGAAAACACGAGAGTACGGCAAAATGAAAATACTCAAATGTTTATTAACTTCCTGCTTAATATAGGAGATGGTAAAGTTACAAAAAATGATGAAAACAACATAGAATTTCTTGAATTTTTTTGTACCACATTAACAACTACATCTGAACTTATAAATGCCATATATACCAACATTAATGATAATTATCATCATCACGAATGGTTCACACAAAAAGCAATATTGGCAGCAAGGAATGATGATGTCAACTTAATAAATCAAGAAATTCTAGACATCTTACCAGGGCAACCTACAGTATACAAATCGATAGATACTGTAGTGGATAAAGATGATGCTGTAAATTTCCCAACAGAATTCTTAAATTCACTAGAACTGGCAGGAATGCCTTCTCATCATCTATTACTGAAAGAAGGCCACACCAATAATTCTACTTAGAAATTTAAACCCCCCCAAACCTATGTAATGGGACCAGACTCTGTGTCAAAAACCTCATGCCAAATGTAATAGAAGCCATCATTATTACAGGGAAAGGATCAGGAGAATCAGTATGCATTCCACATATTCCATTGATCCCAAGTGATCAAACTATACCATTCAAAAGACTACAATTCCCAGTGCGACTTGCATTCGCAATTACCATAAATAAATCGCAAGGACAGACACTGCAACATTGTGGAGTTCATCTTGCAAAAACATGTTTCTCTCGTGGCCAGTTATATGTTGCCTGCTCTAGAGTGGTTTCAGCAGAAAATTTATTCATACTAGCAACAAACAATCAAACCAAAAACATTGTATATCAACAAGTGCTGCAAAAATGACAACAATAAGCAACACATTAACTCAGGAAAATAATTCCAAAAAAAATGTAAATATAAAAAGAAGCATCCATCGATGCTCATTACTGTCATTAAAAAATGACATACAATTGCAGAAAAACATTCAAGCTTACCGAAGTAAGAACGGAGTTACAACAAATAGTCTTCACCCATATACTGAAAGGGCAAATAACAAAAATCCACTGAAAATCCACAATAAATGAGAAACTAGGCTATAGCCACACCTACGCAAAGTACAAAGAGTGAACCCAAAACTACAACCAAAACAGCCCCCACTAACGCAGAAAACGTACGCTTAAAAACTCACGGGAGAACGAAATCTTCACAAAAATAAACATTCAAGCTTACTGAACAACGAACACAGTATCCACCAATAACCTTCTCCCATATACTGAAAGGGCCAATAACAAACTTTGATCCATGAGCCGCATATAGTTCCATAAAGAAAGGACATGCTGAAAATCCGCGATAAATGGAAAACGAAACTATAGCTGCACCTACGCAAAGCACAAACAGCGAACCCGAGACTACTACGTAAACAGCCCACACTAACGCAGAAAACGTATGCTTCCAAACTCACGCGGAAATGAAATCTTTTAAAAAAAACTATAAATGGAAAAAGAAGGAACGAGAAGAACTGAGGGGAGCATGGAAAAGAGACGGATAGCACCAAAACCAACATTATTGGGGAAAACAATTAAAATAAACTATTACAAATAGAAAATTGAAATACTAACATGGAAAAAATAAACAGAACACCTAGCGGAAGAGGAAAGAAACTAATGGACCAGAAAAAAGAGACAAAGCCCGGAGAAATAATTCAAAAACATATAATGAACCAAAGAGACCCAGGTACCAATTTCTATTTTCATGAATCACCATCCAACCATTGGATATCTTACCAAAACTAAAACAATCCAAAAAAGAAATATCACCATGGAAACAGAGCACAACAGATACAAATACAATAATTCAGGCACCTAAAATTAATGACAATGAGGAAAAACAATATCAGAAACAAAGTAAGGACATGGAAGAAATAATTGGGGAAAAAAAGAAACCAAATACACATATAGACCACAATTACACAAAATCAATAATAAGTGACCAGGACAACAAAATTTCAAAGGAAAAACTGGAAGAACACAAACAAATACCAAAAATAAACTGGCAAGACAATCCAGTTGTACGAAGAAAATTACCACAAACAATAACAATAGATGACAAAGACAAAAATACTAATAACCAAAATGAACAATTAGAACAAATAATTGATAAAATAAACAACAACAAAATTCCAGAAAATGAAAAAAGAACTAACAGGACTACAACAAACCAAAAAATATACACAACTCAAAGAAATGAAGAAGAAGAATACAACAACAACAACAACAACAACAAAACAGAAGACAGCATACCAAACCTTCATACCCCAATCATTCCAATGCAATTTATAATTCAAAGACATCTGCTGATGATGTTAAATCCACTAATGCAGTTCAACCTGCCATTAGCTCTGCTAATGTTAAAAGATTTCATCATACTGCAAAACAACCAGACTCATCAAATAACAGGTAAATAAAACAATCCTTAAAAAACACTTCTCAAATAATGTAACACAATAATTCAAAATATTGTTTCTATTTCACAGATGGACAATGAAACAAGCAACAACCAGAGCCAAACAACAAAAAACAATATTAAAGGTAAGAAACAATTATCTATTAAAACACATTATAATCAATCATACATAAAAACAAAAAACATTCATTATAAACAAATACCTAAAATACATTTCTATTATTTTCTCAACAGATGAAAAACCCATGCAATGAAAAACAACTAAAACGTGAGTAAATTTCAAATATAAGGCTCAAATATATATATATATATATATATATATATACAGCTATATTTCTTTTTTTACAGATCAAAAAACAACAGACAAGACAAAAAACAACATCAACAAATTTGTAAACAAATGTATATACTTAAAATTTAAAAAACTTGAAACAAAAATTTGCAAAGTTTAGAAAAAATAATAAGAATATAAGAAAGTTTATTTCTAAGTTTTAAATAAAAATACATACAATTAAAAAATGTTTAAAATATAAAAGTGTAACCAATTTTATTTAACTAATTTTAATAAATGAACATGTTTATAAAAGTTACTTAGCTAAAAATTTTAACAACGTTGATTTTTCTTAAAATAACAATACACATATCTGTAACACAAGTGTTAAACATTAACAAAAAGTTGAAAACCATTTGCCTTTTTAAAAAAAGTGTATTAATGTACAATGAAAAAAAATATTTGCAAATAAACATTTCAGTATGAAATTCATATTGTCAGCTATTTTTTTAAAAACTATTAACCAAAATAAAAACTCCAACACAATTTAAAACAGCCCGGCACCGCCGGGCAAAATCTGCTAGTATCTGTATAAAAATTAACTGCGTGTTCTGCATGCAAACCCAGGCTAATACAGTAGAGTACTTTTTTTCCAAGTAGGGAGGGGAAGAGAAGGAGGTAGCAGCTAGCAGGCAGGTGTGAACTGATTCAAGGAGAGGAGGGTCTTCACGTCCCACTTCAGGTATGTGCAGCCTAGAAGCTTAGAATGGAATTTAGGCTTGAAAGCACATCCCTGAAGTAACAGTGACACCATAGTGAACCAACAACTGGAAATATTAAAAGAGGATTGTTTATTAAACTGGCCACCATCACATTTGTTTATTTGATAGCCTTCATAAATGAGATGATTAGTTTTTCTCATAATACCTCCTTCAGAATAACTCAAGGCCATGCTAATCTGCAAGGCATTCCCAAAACAGTCTTTTTAAAAAAGGGAAAAACACTCTTTTCAAATATTTATAACTTCCAAAGCAATATCCCTGCCAATTACTTCCCATGCATAATCCTGTGCCTTTGTCTGCAGAAGATGATGAAAACAGAACCTCACAGTGGGGTTGCCATATTGCCCAGCATTTGCCCAGATTTTAGACATACAAGCTAGTGCCCATTTACACCACTGGCTGTTCCAGATACTGTACCTAGCTTCCATTTTTAAAAAATACAAGGTCAGCATCTTGCCTAAAAACAGAAACAGAAGTCAATTCACATAAGTATCCCAAACTCACTCTAGCAGGCTCACTATTAAACAGACATTATTCCACTCATTGTAGGATCAGTCCCACAGCTGGTTACTTGATGAGAAGTCTGAAGAGCAGGTGAGACTTCTACTGAATTTAGGAAATGAGATGCTGACTTTTATCTGTTGCCATTACTGAGAGAGAGAGATAAAGCTAAACAAGCAATTGCAGTTGTTTTGTAGGAAAACATAATTTTGCTATTGTTAACCAATGAGTCAAACCATCTGCAGTTTGACAGAATCTCATTGCTGTATAAAACACAATTTTCCACAATTCATGAGGAAACATTATAATTGTCTGAAAGCCTGGCTTTGTCTGGTTTGTAAACAGTTGAAGTTTGCTTGCAGAACTGCCAGAAAACCTTGCTTAGAAAGTAACCAAGTCGTAATAATGAATGCTGGATGGTGGGTTATGGTATATGTGGTCCTAAACCTTTTAAAGCTCTGATATTATGGCCAAAATCCTGTCACTTTGTTAGACCTATGGACGGCCAATGGCATAATTCACATCAGCTTCTCACCATGAATTAATAAATCCCTATTAAGATTTTTGAGCATATGTGCCAGAGTTGTTGTATGCCTGAAAGTTCAAAGGGGTCTTGTTAATTAGCTGCAAGAAACTGCTACAAGTTACACCATTTGCCTTCTGCAGTGTAGTATAACTCTAAAACAGGATTTTGGCCTATGCATTTTACTTGGCTTCTAGAGAAATAAACTTCTATGATATCATTCAAAGGTTTCTGGAAGCTTTGCTAAGTGTTATCCAGAGGAAAGGAAGAGTGGGTGGGGAGGGCGGAGGGGAGAGAGAAAGAGATTATATTAGAATCTTCTGCTGGCTATTGTGGCTGTTGCTTTTTGAGCTTATGGCTGCTGTGAATCATGTATTCTTTAAAGCAGGTTTCTGTCAGGCCCTGTCTTGCAGTCTTCCTTGGAGGATAGCAAGTCTCTGCAGGAAGATTAAGGGAATGAGCTTGCGGCCAAAATTGACAATATTTGCTGAGAGACAGAGAATGAAGAGAATGAAAGCGCGGCGCCAAAATGGCCACCGCTCTCTTTGCGGGGGCCCCCCCACCCGGACTCAGATATCCGGGTGAGTTAGGGTGTGTGGCCACCCCTCTATAAAAGGGGTGGCCACGAGGCAGCTGAGCTGCCATTTTAGAATTGCGACGGAGAGGAGAAGTTTTCTCCATCGCATTCTCTCGTTAGACATGGGTTCGGTGGCTGTAAAGCCTCGCAGGTCTTTAGAGGTCTGCACGTTCGATTCCCGGCTGGGAAAAGAGAAAGCCCTTGTACCCGGAGCCGTTTTAGATTTACCTCTTGGCTACCGCGGTACTTCAACGCAGGAGCTCGATCCCTGGATAGGGATCCTTCGGCGACTCATATTCTTTTAGGGAGACATGGCTCCCAAGCGAAAGGCCCCGGCACTGAAGCCGCGGCCGAGGGGAAGGGCTTTTCCCGGTCCTTCATCAGATGGGGGCCAGCCTTTGGGTCGAAGGACCAGGGCTGCGCCCCCACGGCAGGGCAGTGATAGAACCTTGCCCACTGGTACCAGTGGTGCCGGTCAGGCTACCACTTGGCAGCCGGGTGCCAGCTTCATAGCTGGGCAGGTGCAGGCTGGCCCCTCGGGGGCTTCGGCCCTGAGCGCGCCTTGGCAGGGCCCGGGACAGGCTGGCCCAGGGGGGCCTGGTTCGGGTGTCCGCCCCACAGCTCCTCCGGGCCCCCACGGGCCTGAGTTTGGGGCATGGCCCTATTCTGGCCCTGGCTCCCCTTTTGGGTTGCCTTTTCCCCAACTTCCTAGTGGGCCGTCCGGCCCACCCGGCCCACCTTATACTGGGGGCTCTGAGGCAGTGGATGCTTTGATAGCACGTATAGCAGTGCTGGAAGCATCTTTGGGCATTGCCCAGCCACCATCTGAGGGGGGTGCTACCGTTTCTTCAACAGGGGCCCCTTCGTCGACCCCGGCCAACTTGCTGGCCGTGATGCTTCAGCGGGCGGCCAACCGGGTCGAGCTGCTTGAGACTGTCTGGCCAGCACCGGCTGGTGCCTTGCAGCTCCCTGTCCGACCTGATGTACAGGCTGGGAGCAGCCAGGGGTGGTCCCAGAGCTCGATTCCGGTCGCGAGCTCCGACGCCCGCCGTGGGCCGGAACCCCCGGTGGGGGCGGCTCACGGGGGTGCAACTAGTGAGTATCAGGTTCAATTTAGTGCACCACCACCACTGTCCACTTACACTGGGGGGGTTCAGTGGCCCTGGCCGCGTCAACTTGATGTGGGTGGGCAGCAGCTATCACATTATCCCAGTAACCCCTGGTTCCAAAATGGTCCCTCGTTCAGGGCGGGGGTGTCCGCCCCTGGGGCCGGGCCGAGCATCGGAGGGGCTGTTCAGGTCCCGCTGCGTATACCCTCTATACAGAATGTGCCGTCGATGGCTCCGATGGCTGGTTATTCCTTGCCCCTGGGTGATCATTTGTCACAGGTCACGAGGGATAAGATTTGGCGAGGGGAGTACGTGGATATATTCTCCCTATTGAACCGTGAGCCCACTAAGGAAGAGAGGGAGGGACAGGACGACAGAGACAAAGAGCTGTCCCGTCGTCGTAAGCCACCGCGCACCTGGGCCAACTGGTTGCCGGCATATCTTATATATATGGCAGTATACCTGAGGGCCCGGCCTGACCTGGCCATTCCGATGATTCAATACTTGGACAATATTTATAGGGCGATGGTTGATTTCCCTGGCCCGTCGTGGTTGGCTTACGATGAGGAATTTAGGATGAGGGTGGCCCTACACCCCGAGATGAGGTGGGATGAGCCCTGCCAGAAATTATGGCTCTTGTACATGACTCCCACGAGTCCGGCGCCTGGGGATAGGTACCATTGTGGCCATGCTGTGCAGCGAGCTGCTCCAACACAGGCTCCCCGCCAGCCGACGGGGCGGGGGGTTCCAGCCCGCTTGCTGTGTTGGAGCTTCTCAGCTAACGGCGTGTGCAATAAGCGACAGTGTCATTTCCGACATGAGTGTCCCTCTTGTGCTGGCTCCCATGCTGCCTCTGCGTGCCCACGGGGTGGTGGGTCACGGGGCAGAGGTAGAGGTGGACAGGGGGCGGTCAGGGCTTCCTCTGACGGAGCTAGCCACTCAAAAGGCCCCTTCCCCAGTTAATGTGTATATGCTGGAGCGATGGCTCTCAGCTTATACCAAAATGGAGGATGCGAGGTACCTACTGGAGGGATTCCAGTGGGGCTTTCGTATCCCGTTCAGGGTGGTTCGAGGACCCCAAGACGCCCCTAATTTAATTTCCTTGAAAGGCAATGAGGAGGTAGCTGCACTGAGCATTGCTAAAGAAGTGGAGGCTATGAGGGTAGCGGGCCCCTTCTCTGTACCGCCTTTCCCTAACTTGAAGGTCTCCCCTCTGGGGTTAGTACCTAAGAAGACCCCAGGTGAATTTCGTTTAATCCACCATCTGTCATACCCTGCAGGTTCATCAGTCAATGATGCGATTCCTGATGACCTTTGTTCGGTCAGGTACACGTCATTTGACCAGGCCCTACGGATGGTACGCTCATGTGGTCCCGGTGCCCTCCTGGCAAAATGTGACATTAAATTGGCATTCCGATTACTGCCAGTGCACCCAGGGGACTTTGAGCTATTGGGTTTTAGATTCCAAGGGAAGTTCTATGTAGATAAGGCCATGCCTTTCGGCTGCTCTATTTCATGTTCAGCATTCGAACGTTTTAGCAGTTTTCTTCAGTGGGCCTTTGTTTGCAGGTCAGGGTCTTGGTCTGTAACCCATTACCTCGATGACTTTTTGTTCGGGGGTGAACGGGGCTTGGACACATGCACGCGTCTCCTCACTACATTTCAGACGCTAATGCGGGAACTGGGTGTCCCCTTAGCACCCGAAAAGACCGAGGGCCCAGCTACTAAGCTCACTTTTCTAGGAATTGAAATTGACACGGTCGCACAGGCATCCAGGTTAACCATGGATAAGGTCACCCGGATCTCCGCGGTGATTTTGGCATTGATGGCCAAACGTAAAGTGTCCCTTCGTGAGCTGCAGGTACTTCACGGCCATCTTAACTTTGCCTGCAGGGTGGTGACACCCGGCAGAGCATTTGCCCGGCAACTGTGTGACGCCATGGCAGCCCTGTTAAAGCGCCACCACAGGGTCCGACTAACCAGGGGCATACGGGCGGACCTTTCGGTTTGGCTTACATTCCTACGGGATTTTAACGGTGTCTCTTTCTGGAGATCAGACCTTATGGTCTGCCCTAGATTTCAAGTACAGTCGGATTCCTCCGGCTCCCTGGGATGCGGGATTTATTTTGAGGGGAGGTGAGCTTACGGCCGATGGCCTCACGCATGGCTTGGCACGGATCGCCTCCGCGATCTTACCTTCCTTGAGTTCCTTCCCATCCTGGGAGCTTTGATGCTATGGGGCGAGGAGTGGGCCAACTCAGTGGTCCATTTTTGGTGTGACAATGCGGCAGTGGTGCACATTGTCAACGCTCAGACGTCCAAATCACCTAGGGTTATGGCATTGGTTCGTCAATTCGTGTTAAGGAGCCTACGCCTCAATGTGCTATTTAAGGCCAGACATGTACCAGGCATTAATAATGATATTGCTGATGCTTTATCCCGCCTGCAGATCCCCCGGTTCCGTGCCTTGGCTCCGGAAGCAGAGGAATTTCCCTCGCCACTCCCAGCCGAGATTTGGACGTTTGGCGAGGAGAGGTGAACCGGGCGATCGGCATGTCATTGGCACCCCGCACGCGTAAGGCGTATCAACATGCTTTTGTACAATTTAGAACCTTTTGTGAGCAACTACAGTTACCCGAAGTGTGGCCCACACCAGTCGAACAAGTTTTACAATTTATGGTCTAACTTCACAGTCAGGGTCTGGCTCCTCGTACTATAGCATCCAGGCTGTCGGCACTGGCATTTATGGCCAAAGTGAGGGGCTTCACTGACTGCGTGAATGATTTCCTCATACGTCATGTTTTGGAGGGCTGGACACGGGAACGTGGCCGCCGCCCGGACACTCGTCACCCAATTTCCCCAGGGGTGCTTACACACCTTGCACGAGGCTGGCATAACTTGTGTTATGATAGGTATGAGGTGGCTCTTTTTCACGCGGCTACCACGGTGGCCTTCTTTGGAGCGCTCCGCATCAGTACGTTGGTACCACTGTCTAAGGCGGATGCGACTCGTAGGGCACTGGAACTCAACAATGTCTATGTCACTCAGGAGTGGGCTCAAAGGTTGATCAGCATGGCGTAGGCAGTGGAGTTAGACTGCTACGATGTTCCATTGAAGACATCTGTCTGGTTGGTGCCCTACATGAGTTTTTGGCAGTGCGTGGTGCGCACCCTGGCCCATTTTTCTGCCACCAGGATGGGTCTCCCCTGACTAAATTCCAATTTTGGAAGGTGACCGGTATGGCACTAAACAGTGTTGGCCTCCCCGGGGCTCGTTACAGCACCCATTCATTTAGGATAGGTGCTGCATCCACTGCGGCTGCATTTGGGTACTCTGAGGCTGATATACGCCGGATGGGAAGATGGGGATCCATGCGTTTTGCATTGTACGTCCGCCCACTTCAGGTATGAGTACCAGTTAAGCCATTCTTCTCTTTTCTTCTTTTACAGACCCTGTGTGTTCCCGCACACCGGTGGCAGTATGGCTGGTGGGCCACAGTTACGTGCACTGGGCAGCACAGTATGCTGCGGCAACAGAGTGGAGACCCCAGCTTGGACTACGTGCAACTGCACGTATGCGTTGGTACGGTAAGCGCGGAATGAGATGGCGGGAACTGTTGCCATTCCTGTTTTCCATCAGGGATGCTGAACCGCCTGATGTCCTTGTACTGCACCTCGGTGGCAATAACCTTGCCCAAGTCTCTGGCCTTTCCTTAAAATTCACGATCTGCAGTGACCTAGCCTATTTGCATTATGTTTGGCCGTCCACACAGCTGCTATGGTCGGACATCGTGCCGCAACATAATTACAGGGGAGGTATTGACCTCCGTGCCCTTGACCGCGCTCGCCGCTCGGTGAACAGGGCTGTTGCCCGGTTCTTGACAGACAAGGGTTTGGGGACGGCCATCCGGCATCCCAGAATAAGTTTGCAAAATTACGATCTCTATGCAGGGGATGGGGTCCACCTGTCCGCTAGAATTACATGTAGCCAATTGCCATTGGCATTTTGGGAGGAACCTTACCAGTGTTACTTTGGCCTGCTTGCCTTAAAGAATTACAATTGGATGAATACACCAATTGAAAGTTATAATTCGGACTAGGGCATTATTCAATAAAAGTGGCCCAATGCCTTTATCCATATATACCGGTGTCTGAGTCTTTCTTTGGGGGGTGCGCCTGCAATGAAAGTGCGGCGCCAAAATTGCCGCCGCGCTCTTTGCAGGGGCCCCCCACCCGGACTCAGACATCCGGGTGAGTTAGGGGGCGTGGCCACCCCTCTATAAAAGGGGTGGCCATGAGGCAGCCGAGCTGCCATTTTAGAATTGCGACCTAGAGGAGAAGTTTTCCCCTCCACCCCCTCCCTAGTGAACAGTGTGATTTTTTGGTAGCTTCGGGGCCGGGTGGGAATTTTTGGCCCGAACCTACAATTGGCACCTTGGTTCTGGCTTTTTTGCCCATCCCACACTGTTGATAGTGTTTGAGCAAAGGGGTTAGTTGACTTTGGTCACTTTGGCGGGTAGCACTGGTAAGGTAAAGATTTATGACCCATAGGTATCCGGCAGGTTCGCAATTGACTGGCCAACACTTAGACAGGTACAGGGGTAATAGCTTTGGCCGGTCAACGACGAACCAGGCCTTAAGGGGTGATGGCAGGAGCTTAACAGCATGCATCACCTTGAGATTTAACGGATACACGTCATAGGGTGGGGTCAGTAGATAGTTTATTGACTCCGGTCAACAATTTGTTTGTGTCAACAAACAAATTGATATAAATAGTTACATGTAGCCAATTGCCATTGGCATTTTGGGAGGAACCTTACCAGTGTTACTTCGGCCTGCTTGCCTTAAAGAATTACAATTGGATGAATACACCAATTGAAAGTTATAATTCGGACTAGGGCATTATTCAATAAAAGTGGCCCAATGCCTTTATCCATATATACCGGTGTCTAAGTCTTTCTTTGTGGGGTGCACCTGCAATGGCTCTTTTAAAGGGGATTTGTTCTCGGCAAAAAGGGAAGGGGTCTCCAAGCAGACCCTCTTTCTCAGAGACTCAAAATATAGTTAGAGACAAGTGAACATGTTCATCAAGGATGTCTGAGCTGTCAGGATTAACTGAGTAACTGTAGCTGTAGGAGAAATTATCAATTATCTTGGATACAATGCTCACACTGGTAAATTTAGTTTGGGGTTTTTAACCAAAATGTAATGGTGTCTGCGGTGGCTTAGTGGTTAAGACTCTGAACTTGATGACTGGAAGGTCAGCAGGTCAGCAGTTTGAGACCCAAGTGCTCCATGACTGAGTGAGCGCCCATCTCTGTTCCAGCTCCTGCCAACCTAACAGTTCAAAAGCAAGAAATTGCAAGTACTGTAGATAAATAGGGACCACTTTGGTGGGAAGGTAAACAGTGTTCCATTTCTAGTCATGCCTGCCACATGTCCACAGAAACATCTGCAGTTGCAGACAGTGCTGGCTCTTTGGTTGTAAATGGAGATGAAGATCGAACCCTATAATTCCCAGGTGGCAAACCTTGGCACTCCAGGTATTCTTGGACTTCAATTACCAGAACCCTCAAGTCAGTACTCCTGCTGATCAGGGCTTCTGGGAATTGAATTCCAAGAACAACTGGAGTGCAGAAGTTAGCCATCACTGCTATAGTTGGATACAACTGGCTTTCAAGCAAGTGCAACATTTACCTAATGGTGTCTGGGTAGCTTCTGGGTAAATGTATTGGTGCCTCTACTGGCTCCATTCATTAACTGCTTGAAGCCACCTCATCTAAAATTGATTAATTCCATCTCCTCCCCATGAGGTTTTGGTGTAGCATTTAGAAATGTAGTTCAGATTCTGGAGGTCAGGAAACTATTCATTTTCCATAACACCTTCGCTCTTCTATACTGCTCAAAAAAATAAAGTGAACACAAAAATAAGGCATCACATGATCTGAATGACTGAAATACTGTATTCCTATTGTTGTTCACATGCTGTAATCGGATGTGCTGACAACAAAATCACACAAAACTTAACAATGGGAATCAAATTCACCAACCCATGGAGGTCTGGATTTGGAGTTACACTCAGAGTGACAGTGGAAGAAAACGCTACAGGCTGATCCAACTTTGATGTAATGCCCTTAAATCAAGTTAAAATGAGGTTCAGTAGTGTGTGAGGCCTCCATGTGCCTGTATGACCTCCCTACAATGCCTGGGCATGCTCCTGATGAAGTGGTGGATGGTCTCCTGAGAGATCTCCTCCCACATCTGGACTAAAGCAACCCCCATCTCCTGGACAGTCTGTGGTGAAATGTGGCGTTAATGGATGGAGCGAGACATGATGTCCCCAATGTGCTCAAATGGATTCAGGTCTGGGGAACAGGCGAGCCAGTCCATAGCATCAATGCCTTCATCTTGCAGGAACCGCTGACACACTCCAGCCACATGAGGTCTAGCATTGTAGTGCATTAGGAGGAACCCAGGGCCAACCGCACCAGCATAAGGTCTTACAAGGGGTCTGAGGATATCATCTCGGTACCTAATGGCAGTCAGGCTACCTCTGGCGAGCACATGGAGGGCTGTGCAGCCCTCCAGGGAAATGCCACCCCACACCATTACTGACCCACTGCCAAACTAGTAATGCTGGAGGATGTTAGAGGCAGCATAACACTCTCCACGGCACCTCCAGACCCTGACACGTCTGTCACATGTGCTCAGTATGAACCTGCTTTCATCTGTGAACAGCACAGGGCGGCAGTGGTGAACCTGCTCATCTTGGGGTTCTCTGGCAA
The DNA here is from genome assembly GCA_035047345.1 of Bradypodion ventrale. Lineage (NCBI taxonomy): Eukaryota > Metazoa > Chordata > Lepidosauria > Squamata > Chamaeleonidae > Bradypodion > Bradypodion ventrale. Next base: position 279,384,167 of record JAWDJE010000002.1, on the reverse strand, counting down.
ATGCCAAACGTCTTGCACAGTGTTGGGCTGTGAGCACAACCCCCACCTGTGGTTGTCAGGCCCTCATAGCACCCTCGTGGAGTCTGTTCCTAACCATTTGAGCAGACACATGCACATTGGTGGCCTGCTGAAGGTCATTTTGCAGGTCTCTGGCAGTGCTCCACCTGTTCCTCCTTGCACAAAGGCAGAGGTAGTGGTCCTGCTGCTGGGTTGTTGCCCTCCTGTGGCCTCCTCCACATCTCCTGGTGTACTGTCCTGTCTCTTGGTAGCACCTCCATGCTCTGGACACAATGCTGGCAAGACACAGCAAACCTTCGTGCCACAGCTCGCATTGATGTGCCATCCTAGATGAGCTGCACTACCTGAGCCACTTGTGTGGGTTGTAGGCTCCGTCTCATGCTACCACTAGAGTAAAGGCACCGGCAGCGTTCAACAGTGAACAAACCATCAGTCAGAAAGCAAAGCAACTGAGAAGTGGTCTGTGGTCACCTCCTGCTGAACCACACCTTTATTGGGGATGCCTTGCAAATTGCCTCTGATGTCCACCTGTTGTCTCTTCCATTTGCACAACAGCATGTGGAATTGAATGTCAATCAGTGTTGCTACCAGGGTGGACAGTTTGATTTCACAGAAGTGTGATTGACTTGGGGTTACATTGTGTTGTTTAGGTGTTCCCTTTATTTTTTTGAGTAGCATACTTCACACCAATGGCTTTGACTACACTTCAGGCCTTTAAGCATACTGTAGCTTATTCAGTTCTCCCTACCTGTCTAGTCTCAACATGCTGATACAGCAGGCATGTTTTTAATGAGCATTCTTGTAATTAATCCATCCTAAAGTGGTGTGAACAATGAGCAATCTTCTCTTAACTGAAACAGATGCCCATCTAATTAGCCAATATAACTAAAAGTAAAACAAGTTTAAAATAACAAATACTTTAATTATCTGATACATTATGATTCAAAATTGTTCTAAATCAGACCAGAGTTGAGACTCTGAAAGTACAATTAGAAATCGTGACCATTGGTTGTGCTGGCTTGGATTTCTAAGAGACGTAGCCTCAAAATATCTGTGGGCCTATGTGTGGGCACCACTGCTCTAAACACTTGAACCAGACATATAAAGAGATTGTGAATTACAAAGCCACATTTTTGGTGGCAGAAATTATATGAATGTAAGTTTTATCAAAGATGCATGTGAGTAAGAGAGTAAAAGGGAGAAAGAACAATGGGTCAAATTGACAAGCAAACCAAGCACAGATATATTACAGATTTTGCAAAATGCTGTAATGCAGAAGAAGGAAGATTGTTAAATGATGTGACAGCATGGCTGCATGAGGAGAATGGAGAGAGGAGTGCGTGCGTGCGCATGCTACTTTGAATTTCAGCAGTCAGCCTCAAGCTTGGAGAGGAGTCCCATTACACTTTTTGGGCAACCCTTTTGGAAATCCTGAAGATGGTAATGTCTGGACTGCATTCGGTATCACTCAGAACATGTTGCAATGCAACTGATTGTCTCTTGCCTGCAACCTTAAAATTCTGTTAGTTATCCCACAGCACAGTAAAACAATATGCTCCAAAAATGGACAGACTAGAATGTTACTACTTTTATGGGGTATGAATTTGCATACATATATGTTTCCTTCTGTTACTCTGCTGAGTCATGGAAAAACTCTGCATCACATCTTTTGGTGTCTCATTAGTTGATAGAATTAATAGAAGTTTCATGTAGTTAATTGTGTTAATTAAAACCAAGACTTTGAGAAATCTGGAAAACTACTTAATAAAAAGCTGTGTTGGTGCTCTAGAATAAACCAAATTTTCTTCTGATAAATTAAACACCTAATTAAAAGTGTAGACACTGGCATCTGTCCAAATGCAATGGTATATTAGCTGGATAAAGATTATCCAGGTTATATTAGGCCAGAGTTTGAAAACATTTTTAAAATTCAAGTTCTAGATTAGGATATTGCAAGCGCGGCACCAAAATGGCCGCCGCGCTCTTTGCGCCCCCCCCACCGGACGAAGGCATCCGGGTAGTTAGGGGGCGTGGCCAGCTCCCTTATAAAAGGGGTGGCCACGAGGCAGCCGCGCTGCCATTTTGCAAAGCGACAGAGCGGAGAAGTTTTTCCCCTCTTACCTCCGTCGCTTTTACCCTTCACCGGGAAGCCTCTTGGCTGCTGATTTTTCTCATTTTCGGCTTCCCATCGGTTAGCTGCGATGCCCTCGAAGAAGAAGGCGGCTGCGAGCGCGGCTCGGGCAGTACGGAGGCGCAATCCGGGTCGGAGGACCGCGGTTGCGCCTCCCCAGCAGCCTCCTCTGCCTGAACCCACCGGGACCGGTGGGATGGGGTTAATTCCCCCTTGGCCGGAGGTTGGGGGCCCGCGCATGGGCCCAGTAGGGGCCGCGGCCCTCGGCACACAAGCGGTGGCCACCGCTTCTGGCGTGGCCCATTCCACTGGGCCTTCCTCCATCGTGGCGCAGCTCGCTCCGGGGGCTTCCAGGCTAGGGGGGTGGTGTGGTCCCCTTCCCTGGCAGGGTGCTCCCTCGGCCCTACCGGGCCCAGGTTTAGGGTCATGGCCCTATTCGGGCCCCGGGGTACAGGGACCTGTACCGCTGCCTGTAGTTAGCGGGATGGCTGGCCCTTTGCACCCCCTTGTTTTAGGTGGCCAGGTCAGCGTGGAGGCCCTCCTGGCCCGCGTTGTGGCCCTTGAGGCATCCCTGGCCCGGGTTAGCCACCCTGGGGCCCCTTTTGGGGTGCAGTTCGACGTGTCGTCTGCTGGGCAGCGGCAGGCGACGGGACGGGTCGAGCTGCCTGAGGCGCGTGGCCCGGCGTCGGCCACTGCCTCGCAGCTCCCCAAACAACAGGCCGGTGTGGGTCAAGCCCCATCGACGAGCTCTACGGCGGTCGTGAGCTCCGACGCCCCCAATGGGCCGGAACCCCCGGTGGGGGCGGCCCATGGGGGTGCAGCATGTGAGTATGCGGTCCAAACTAGTGCACCTACACACGTGGCCACGCTGGGGGGGGGCTTTTCAATGGCCTTGGCCTCGCACGGGTGGCGCGGCGGTCCAGTCGCTGACGCCCCACCCGGTGACGTCAACTATCACCCAGGGCCCCGTGGTTGGGGGTGTTTCTTACCCAGTTGGGAATGTTTCGGGGGTGACCGGGTTAGTCCAGGCCCCTTTCCAGATGCCCGCAGTTTCTACTGTACCTGTGTTGGCCTTGCCGACAGTGGGGTATTCCTTGCCATTAGGGGACCATTTGGCCCAGACCACCAAAGAGAAGATCTGGCAGGGGGAGTATGTGGATATCTTCTCCCTCCTTAACAGAGAGCCCACCAAGGAGGAGAGGGAGGGGCAAGACGAGAAGGATAAGGAGCAGGCACGTCGTCGCAAGCCTCCACGTACGTGGGCCAACTGGTTGCCGGCCTACCTCATATACATGGCGGTCTACCTTAGGGCCCGGCCGGATTTGGCAATTCCGATGGTCCAGTATTTGGACAACATCTATTGGGCGATGGTCGACTTCCCGGGCCCGTCGTGGTTGGCTTATGACGAGGAATTCCGTATGCGGATTCCCCTGCACCCCGAGATGAGGTGGGACGAGCCCTGCCAGAGGCTTTGGCTTCTGTACATGACTCCCACGCGCCCCACGCCTGGGGAGAGATACCATTGTGGACATGCGGTCCAGCGAGCGGCCCCAGCACAGGTACCCCGCCAGGTGGCGGGACAGGGGGTTCCAGCCCGCCTGCTGTGCTGGACTTTCTCGTCCAATGGTTCCTGCAATAGGAAGAATTGCAAGTACAGGCATGAGTGTCCCTCCTGTGCTGGCCCCCATGCGGCCTCTGCCTGTCCCAGGCCTGGAGGGATGTGGGGCAGAGGGAGGGGCGGACAGGAGGCTGGCAAGACTGCCGCAGATGGAGCTGGTTCACCGAAAGGCTCCCTCCCCAATTGATGTGGACATGTTGGAGCGTTGGCTCGCATTGTACCCGAGGGGGGAGGATGCGGATTACCTCCTTCAGGGTTTTAGACAGGGGTTCCGTATCCCTTTCATGGGTGATAGGTCCCCTCAGGATGCCCCCAACCTTTTGTCCCTTAGGGGGAGGGAGGAGGTGGCTGCTGCCAGCATTAATAAGGAGGTTGATGCGGGCAGGGTCGCTGGACCTTTCCCTTCACCCCCGTTTCCCAATCTTAGGTATCGCCCTTGGGCTTGGTGCCCAAAAGCCACCGGGCGAGTTTCGCCTGATCCATCACTTGTCCTACCCAGCCGGCCGATCGGTCAATGATGCTATCCCTGATGACCTTTGCTCAGTCAGGTATACATCTTTTGACCAAGCGCTGCGCATGGTGCGCTCATGTGGCCCGGGTGCGCTGTTGGCTAAGTGCGACATTAAGTCGGCGTTTCGCCTCTTGCCGGTGCACCCGGGCGACTTTGAATTGCTGGGTTTCAAGTTCCGGGGTAAATATTACTTTGATAAGGCCATGCCTTTTGGATGTTCCATATCATGCTCGGCTTTCGAGCGTTTCAGCACCTTCCTAGAGTGGGCTTTCGTCCGCAGGTCAGGGTCCCGGTCTGTAGCCCATTACCTGGATGACTTTTTATTCGGGGGTGAACGGGGCTGGGACACGTGTACACGTCTCCTCAACACATTTCAGACGCTAATGGAGGAACTCGGTGTCCCTTTAGTGCCCGAAAAGACCGAGGGACCATCTACCCAGCTAGTCTTCCTGGGGGTGGAGATTGACACGGTAGCGCAGGCTTCTAGGTTACCACGGGATAAGGTGTCAAGGATAGTGGCCCTTATCTCGGACTTGCTGGCCAAGCGCAAGGCATCATTGAAGGAACTGCAGGTGCTACATGGTCACCTCAATTTCGCTTGCAGGGTCGTCGCACCGGGCAGGGCATTTGCTCGGCGCTTGTGCGACGCCATGGCAGGATTATCCAGGCCCCAGCATAGGGTTAGGCTTACTCGGGGTATCAGGGCAGACATGCTTGTCTGGCTCCAGTTCCTGAGGGGGTTCAATGGGGTGTCATTTTGGAGGTCTGACCTCCTGGCTTCCCCTCGCTTTCAGATTCAGTCCGATGCCTCGGGATCCCTGGGTTATGGGATGTACTTCAATGGGAAGTGGGCCTATGGTGGGTGGCCACCGGCCTGGGCAGGCACGGGTCGCCTGCGTGATCTCACGTATCTGGAATTTTTCCCTATCCTGGGTGCTTTGATGCTATGGGGCGAGGAGTGGGCCAACTCGGTTGTACATTTCTGGTGTGACAATGCGGCCGTTGTTCACATTGTCAATTCACAGACTTCCAAATCACCCAGGGTCATGGACCTAGTGTGCCAGTTTGTGTTGCGCAGCCTGCGCCTCAACGTCCTCTTCAGGGCCAGGCATGTCCCGGGGGTCAATAATGATATTGCTGACGCTTTGTCCCGCCTGCAGATCTCCCGGTTCCGTGCCTTGGCCCCGGATGCGGAGGAATTTCCCTCGCCACTCCTGGACGAGATATGGACCATTGGCAAGGAGAGGTGAACCGGGCGATTGGCTTGTCACTAGCGCCACGCACGCGTAAGGCGTATCACCACGCATTTAATTCTTTCAGAGCATTCTGTACCCAATTCCGGCTGCCAGGAACCTGGCCGATCCCGGTAACCCATGTACTGCGGTTCATGGTTTACCTGCATGCCCAGGGCCTTGCACCTCGCACCATAGCATCTAGGCTGTCAGCGTTGGCTTTTATGGCCAAGGTGGGAGGTCATGTGGACAGTACCACTGACTTCCGTGTGAGACATGTTTTGGAGGGGTGGGTGCGGGAGCGTGGGCATTGCCCGGATGACCGCCACCCGATTTCCCCAGGGGTTCTTACCCAATTGGCCCGGGGCTGGCCTGGCCTCTGTTTTGATAGATATGAGGCAGCCCTATTTCATGCAGCCACAACGGTGGCATTTTTTGAGCGTCCGCATCAGCGAGCTTGTGATGCTGTCTAAGGCGGATGCAAGTCGTAGGGCACTGGAACTCGAAGATGTATATGTTGCCAAAGACTGGGCTCAGTTGAGGATACGCTCCTCTAAGACAGATCAGCATGGCGTAGGCAGTGGTGTAAGACTGCTAAGTGTTCTTTGGCAGACATCTGTCCGGTTGGTGCCCTACAGGAGTTTATTGCACTGCGTGGCACGCACCATGGCCCGTTTTTCTGTCACCAAGATGGGTCTCCCCTTACTAAATTTCAATTTTGGAAGGTGACAGGCAAAGCGCTGGCCAGTGTCGGCCTCCCGGGGGCCTGTTATGGCACCCATTCCTTCAGGATAGGGGCGGCGTCCACTGCAGCTGCTTTTGGGTACTCCGGGGCTGACATACGCAGCATGGGAAGGTGGGGTTCGCAATGTTTTCAGTTTTATGTGCGCCCACTTCCGCCGTGAGTACCAGTTAAGTCACCGTACCTTTCTCTTCCTCGTTTTCCTTACAGACCCTGGGTGTCGTATTACACCGGTGACAGTATGGCAGGTGGGCCATAGCTACGTGCACAGGGCAGCGCGTTACGCTGCGGCGACAGAGTGGGGACCCTGACTGAGACTGGGTGCATATGCAAGTCTCACATGGCATGGTAAGCCCGGGATGTTATGGCGGGAGCTGTTGCCCTTCCTTTTTTCAGGCCAGAATGCTGACCCGCCTGACATTCTGATCATACACCTTGGGGGCAATGATTTGGGCCAGGTCACCGGCTTATCGCTGAAGCATGCGATTTGTGGCGACCTTGCCTACCTGCATTACGTATGGCCCGGCACAACCCTTGTTTGGTCGGACATGGTTCCACGCCATGCGTATAGAGGAGGTTTCGACCTCCTGGCCCTTGACCGCGCTAGACGCATGGTAAATAGGGTGGTGGCCGGTTCCTTGTCGACAGGGCTTGGGGGCGGGTCGGTCGTCACCCCGCCATTAGTCTACAAAATTATGACCTTTATGCAGGGGATGGGGTCCATCTGTCGCGAGGAGGTATGGACCTCCTGTTGGGTGATTGGTGAGCAGGCCTGTTTACCGAGCTGACGGTCTGGGGGGGGGGCGTCGGGCCTTCTTTGAAGCCCCTCCGTGTGGCGGGTAGCACTGGTAAGGTAAACATTTATGACCCACAGGTATCCGGCAGGTTCGCAATTGACTGGACAACACTAGACAGGCATAAGTTGGTTAAACGTTGTCCAGTCAACGACGAACTAGGCGACGGGGTGATGGCTACAGCTAGACAGCATGCATCACCCCGTGATTTTACGGATACGCGTCAGAGGGTGGGGTCATTAGTTAGATATTGACTACGGTCAACAATTTGTTTGTTGTCAACAAACAAATTGATACAAATAGATACATTGTAACAATTGCCGTCGGCAATTTTGGGTGGTACCTTACCAGTGTTACTTCGGCCTGCTTGCCTTAAGAATTATGATTGGTCAATTACCAATGGAAATTTATAATTCGGACTAGGGCATGAATCAATAAATGTGGCCCAATGCCATTATCCACTTTCATCAGTGTCTGAGTCCTTTATTGGGGGGTGCGCCTGCAATGCAAGCGTGGCGCCAAAATGGCCACCGCGCTCTTTGTGGGGGCCCCCCACCGGACGAAGGCATCCGGGTAGTTAGGGGGCGTGGCCAGCTCCCTTATAAAAGGGGTGGCCACGAGGCAGCCGCGCTGCCATTTTGCGAAGCGACGGAGCGGAGAAGTTTTTCCCCTCCACCCCCTCCCTAGTTAACAGTGTGATATTTTGGTCGCTTCGGGGCCGGGTGGGAATTTTTGGCTGGGACCCATATTGGCTCTCGGGTCCTGGCTTTTTTGCCCATCCCACACTGTTGCTATGGTTTGATATAGGGGTTTCTGTTGCTGCTGTTGACTTTGGTCACATGGGCTGGTAGCACTGGTAAGGTAAACATTTATGACCCACAGGTATCCGGCAGGTTCGCAATTGACTGGACAACACTAGACAGGCATAAGTTGGTTAAACGTTGTCCGGTCAACGACGAACTAGGCGACGGGGTGATGGCTACAGCTAGACAGCATGCATCACCCCATGATTTTACGGATACGCGTCAGAGGGTGGGGTCATTAGTTAGATATTGACTACGGTCAACAATTTGTTTGTTGTCAACAAACAAATTGATACAAATAGATACATTGTAACAATTGCCGTCGGCAATTTTGGGTGGTACCTTACCAGTGTTACTTCGGCCTGCTTGCCTTAAGAATTATGATTGGTCAATTACCAATGGAAATTTATAATTCGGACTAGGGCATGAATCAATAAATGTGGCCCAATGCCGTTATCCACTTTCATCAGTGTCTGAGTCCTTTATTGGGGGGTGCGCCTGCAAAAAGCTTTTCTTACTGCCAAATCAGAGAGCAAAGCTCTCTTCTCTGACAGTGCTATTTGCACTCTGAGACGTTTGTAGGAGAAAGAATAATAATATTTCTTTGCTCAAAGTTACTTGGAATTACAGGTTTGTGCATGCTGCTTTCTTTTTACAGAAGAAGAAGAAGTAACAAAATGAAGAAGTCTTCTAAACTAGTTAGAGCTATTTTGGCAAGTGCCACAAGAAAAAGAACAATAAATATTGTACATCACCATTTTGCAATTGAATCTTAAATGCATGAAACAATGGACATTTTACAGTTGTCAGGCCCCTCTTACTAAAATATTTTATTTCCACCCTTAAGGAAATCTGTGATAGCACCTTAGGGGGTCTTGGGGACTTTCTTATCCAAAATCTAAGTACTAGGGCTGAAATAACAGACCACTAAACCAATTCTCCTAGATAACATTTCCATATTCCATCTCTTTGTGTTCATCTCTTTATTGTAACTGCCTTTGATATTTGGGCAAAAGGGAAGCACTGTTTGCTAGCTACCTTTCATGGGCTGAAAAGTCATAGCCAGAAGGTAGTTACTAATGATTTGCTGTCAAAGTGAAACAAGTGGGTCTCCACAGGGAAATGCTCCAGGTTCAGAGCATTTCAGTATTTCTTCCCCTCAGTATGTTGGGGTTGAAGATAGACAGATGCTGAGAAAAACTTTGCTGAATAAGAAGAATGTAAAATATCTGACCTTAGGCAGACAAATGAAAATGAACACTGTTAAGATGTATGCAAAATACAGAAAGATAAAAGATACAGAAATAGCAATTTTGGGTTGTTGTTTTTTAAAAAAATTCTCCTCTTTTCTTAATGTTTAAGATATGTATTGATCTGAGTGGAATTTGAGCAGCCTGAATGTATTCAGGATAGGGAGGGAGTAATATTTTGGTATCATTACGTTATCTTCTAGAAACTCCCATCAGAACTTCTCAAGATCCAAGCCAATAAAAGTTTCTCAAATTAATTTGTATGATTCGTTAAAGCTGTGGTTCTCAACATTTTTCAGCTGTGGGCCGGACCATGTCCCCTCAGACAGCTGAGCGGGCTGGATTAGTGCCATAAACCATGTCCATGGCTGTCATAAATGCATTTACAACAGCCACCAGCTCATTTACAGCTGCCGTAAATGTGTTTACACAGCCATAATGGAGTCCATGGCCAATTTCGCTGGTGGCGACTGGAGTACGGTCAGGGGGCGTATTATTTGGTTCCACAGGACACATCCGGCCCACAGGCCATAGGTTGCTTATCCCTATTTTAAACAGTAAGGGTTGCAGCTATTCTCCAACTATCCTCACTTACAGGACTAGTTCCTGTTTGTTTTGCTTTTTTATTCACTGGTTCCAAAAAGGACTTTATACACAGCCCAAATTCAAACCTCTTTTTGCCTTTGGAGAAAAAATAATGAATGTTATTGTTCCTCTTATTTCAGCCTGACCCCATAGTTGCTAAAATTGAGATGAATAGTCTTCAGGCTTGTTGGATTTATCTATCCATCCTTAAACTCCAGCTTTAATAGCTAACAAAATAATGGCTTGTGGGCTGGCGACTGGAATTTTCAGGAACAGGATGCTTGTGAATATGCTCAGCCTAGAATAGCTTCACAATACTGTCTAATCCTCATGACCTCACCCCATTTTTTAAATTTTTTTTTGGTATTCTATCCAAAACCGATTGCCTACTCTCTTCTACAACCTCTTCTGTTTTCCCTGTTGGGCACCATCCTTGCGGACACTGTAAATTTTGTCGTTACATGTGGAAAACGGATGTAATTCTTATTCCTAGTAGTACTTTTAGACTCCAACTTTCCCGGTTTTCTAACTGCAATTCACGTGACATCGTGTATATTATAATCTGTCCTTGTGGGTTGCCTTATGTGGGACAATCTTCTAGACCCCTTAAAACCAGACTTGGGGAACACATTTCGCGTATTCGAAATAACGTTGTTACAGCTCCTCTCGTTTCTCATTATGTTGACAAGAAGCATGCTCCCACTGAGCTTAAAGTTGCTGTACTAGAATCCTTCTCCCCTCGTCAATTTCATTCTATCAATAAGGAACGTTTTTTGTTACAACGTGAAGCATTTTACATCTACCGTTTTTCCACTCTTCATCCCACAGGTTTGAACACAGAACAAGATTATTCTGCTTTCCTTTAAGTTTGTATGTCAGTTTCTCCTGCCTCTTTAACAGATTTCTCCTCCTTATTTATGATTTCATTGCTTATTATAGTCATCAATCTCACATGACTCCACCTGGGAACTATATATAGCTGTTATTTTCTCAGCTTCTTTAACGCTCCCACCCTTTATGAGTATTCTTTCTGAGGTGATTTCCAGCGCGTTGTTACAGGTACTACTGTTATGCTTTAAATTTGTTAGTTTTGGTGCTGTTTGACTTGTTAGTACTTTTTGGTTTGTTACTGTTTCTGTATGTACATGTCTTTTGTATGCAACTATTTTTTCGCATATTATTGTTGCCTGTTTATAACTGTTGTCACCTGAGGTCTTGGTTTCCTTTGCAGATCTTGACAAAGAGTACGAAATATTCTGTACTGGAAGAATATCGACCTGTTTCTGCCTCCACCACGTTCCTCTTTGGTGACGTCCGCATAGCCCTCCTGGCTGCTTGTATTGCATTTCGTACTTCTTCTTGTACGTTACATGATTGTTTACACGGATTCCTTATGGACTTTTGATACTGACTTTAGACCTGTTTCTGTTGTCACCACGTTCCTTCTTCAGACGTCCACATAGCCCTCCTGGCTGTCCTTATTGCATTTTGCAAATTTTACATGATTGTCCACACGGACTTCTAATGGATTTATAATACGAACTTTTTACATGTTACTTCGGAACTTGCCCTTCAGACATTCTCAACTTTGTTATGACTTGTTCATGGACTCCATAACTAGGCTTCACTATTTTGATATACTGTATACTTAGGACATAATATTTTTCGACAGTTGTCTATGTACCTTTCGGACTTTCTTTCGGTGCATGCCTAGTTTCTATAGTGTCTGTGTTTTACTACCTTTTGTCTGATTGGCTTGTTCATACTTTATTATTATCTTTGTTTACCACACATTAAATCTATTCAGTTTTTGTTTCTATTTTCGGGGTGTTCCTTTCTCCCTTTCTTGTTTACATCTTACACCCTTGCCGCTTTTCCTACCCCGTAGCTGGTTTGTAAGCATAAACAGTCAGTGATTGAAACCTATCATAGATTTCTCTAGCCTGAAGCAGAACCACATGTACTCTGAAGTAGCAAAAGGTGCGGGTCTTTGTCAGGTGTCCTATGTTAGTGGGATCAGGAGCTTTGTTATCCTTACAGATGTGGCCAGCTTTCAACTGTAAAACTCTTCAGAGTATAGAAACTGAAATGGGTTGGACACCGCAGTTGCAATCCTGTTGCACAGCACCATGTGCACAATGGGGATAACATCATCAAAGGCATCACCACTGATCAAAGGCAATTTCAGGGTGCATAAAACTCATACACAATGTAACAAAGCCATGTGCAGCCTGAAATTGCAAAGGAAAGCCTTTAATCAGTGGCAATTTGCTGCTGCTGTTGATGTCATCATAGTTGCAACAGGATTTCAATCACTGCATCCAACCCATATCAGACTACAGTGATACCTCATACAACGTCCAAACTTGGTTCCACAAGTTTGGACTTTATACGGATTTGGACTTTGTATGAGGCATGTAAAATCCTAGCCACGATGCCTCATACAACGTCCAAATCCTTGCCGCGATGCCTCATACAATGTAGTTTCCATAGAGATATATTGTACTGTAACAGCACAGACTTCAGGGCAAAGTCAAGGAAACAGACAGGAAACTGACAGAACTTTAAGAAATCATTGTCTAAAGGCTAAAAACATTACAAAAACTTGTCAGACAACCCTGATTGTCCAAGAACCTGAAGAATGCTGCAAAAATCCCAGGAATGCTTCTAAAAATTCTGATGAAAAAATTCAAAAAAAATCCAAAATCTTGCTCAAAACCACTCCTAAACACTCTTCGCCTCATGCAAAACCCACAAGAGCAATGCATGCATGTGTCCTGCCTTTTATACTGCCCAGGCACAATGCAACCTGGGAAAACCCCAATGCCTCATGCAAAGTCGCATGACTTTGTATGAGGCAACCTTTTTCAAAGAATTAGGTGATGTTGCATGAATCCGATGTTGTATGAAGCAGACTTTGTATGAGGTATTACTGTATTCTCTTTGAAGAGTGTTATGGATGAAGGTTGAGGCACACTTTGAATTCTGCAGCACTTATTGAGACTATAAGTGCCAGTCAATGGGGAAAGGGTGGATTCTGGGAGACTTGTAGCTATTACTCCTCTGTGCATCCTTGAAATTATACTCTGGCTAAAGGGAATTTTACCAGAGAGCCAACACTCTGTAACAGAATGAAGGTCTGTCCACTAAGATTATGAAGCTTAGAACTGGCATCTTTAGTAACATTTCTTTTACACAATTGGTAATGAAATGCTAGCTGTGTTTGCTCATCTGGCCCTATGTGTAATTTAAATTGGTTTCCAATGTGGCAACATATGAAGCCTAAGTGATTAGAAGTCTGCTAGAGATTCAGTGTCTTTCACTTCCCTGTGCTGATGCTGTGCTCAGCTTCATTAATGAGTTGCCCATTGCCTACGGTAATAACATTTTTTGCATGCGTTGTTTGTTTGTTTTCCCTCTGCAAGTCAATTTTGCCTGGAGTCCATCCTGTGTTGAATTCTTTAACTCAATTGAAGTTTTGCAAATAATGAAGTGCCTTTGGTCATTATTCCATCAGACAACTCTAAATCACACACTAAAAATCTTTGCCTGAAAGGCACAGCTGACAAGAATAGGGATAGCTAGGGCTGAAATAGGGCATACTTCACCTTATGAAGTAGTCTTTGCCCAAAGTTCAACTTGGGGAAAGAACAGGAAGATTTATCCAAAGGTCAGTGAGCAATATGTAACCTGTTTGTTGACATTTTCACCTTGCATCGCTTTTGGCCCTGTGAAATTATCACTGGGTCTCTAAAACTACAAATTTGACTGTTCATAATAAATCCCAACAATGCTTATGGGACTGATTGATCTATTTATGTACATTCAGAAGGCAAAAGGGGAATGAAACCAAGGCATACTGTTTATAGGAGAGATGCAACAGTAGGAAAGAAATGTTGTGTCTTTTGTTGTCCTCCACATCCAGTTTGGTCTTGAGATTTCACCCCATTGGCAGATGGAATGACCTGAGTATAGGTTCACATACTAATTTTAGGTGCACCTGTATCTTAAGGTTTGAGAAGAAATTGCATTTTCCATCCATCTTCTAACTGCCTAAATTAAAACACAAATACAATGGTGGCTACCGTTGTCTTGGCAAATTTTCTTTGGAAGTTCATTGTGGTGATTCCATCTGGGAAGACATCATTTTTTAGGTTTATTACATTATATTCATATAGGTTGTTAAGTAAGGGTTTTAAATCTGCTTTTATTTTGTTTCGACGATACTCTCTGGTTAGCCTAAGTGGAGCCATTTTAAGTTGGCACCTGCCATTGAATGGCATCATCCCTTTCTCTTGGGAAAGTACATTTTGATTCTTCTTCCCAAGGTCTCTGTCTGGGAAGATGTTCCATCTCACAGGTTGAGATGGAATACTGATAGGATAGCCACTTGGTATCCTTTGATCTATGCACGTAACCTGTCACTTTGAGATGTCAATAAGCACCTCTCGACACTTTCCCAAGAAAAATGGTATAAAAATCAGAGGTTTCGCTCTGTTCAAAAACGTCTCTTGAGTCTCATTTGGATTGCTGCTGGAGGCTCTATCTCTCTTTACATCTGAGGTAGACCTCCCTATCGCACCACCTCTCTTAGCTAAAATTCAGAACTGTTCGGACTCAAGCTCTGCAGAGACATCAACACTTAGAATTTATTCTGAGACTATGCTTTATTTCTATTACTTCGCATTTATTGGACTCTGTTTTATTCTACAATAAATCATAAAAGGACTTTCATTGTGAAGAGTGCTCTTTCTGCTCCACCAGAAGTGGAGCAGATTGAATGGGGATATTTAACAATACAGCCTTTTTCCAAAGAGAAGGATTATAGCTTTTTGGGTTACTTTGTGGGAATGTTGCCGGAGAAGAAACTTTGTTTTGAGGCTTGGAATCCAGCTTCAGAAGAGCAAGCTGCAGCCAAGGTAAAAGCTCTACTCCCACACACCTAGCCCAGCTTGAAGGCCATACTGTTCCCCAAAACCAGATAAGGGTGTGATCACATGGGAATCCAAAGTCTTGTGACAAGGGGCTTTTAGCTACTTTAATTTTAACTGCGACATTGGTCACGGATCGCCATTTCCCTGCGAACCTGTTGCCCAACTATGCTGGACCGGGCTTTCTCGGGCCAACTTTGAGAAAGCACACCCTTCCCAGCCACGTTAGCCAAAGCAGTCGAGTTGTTTTCAACTGAGTGGCACCAGGGGAGCCAGGGCGTGTGCCGGCCGAGAGCAATTTCGATATGCATCACCAACAGTCTCATATCCCCATCCTTTTTTCAAAGAATGCAGGAACAGCCCATTCTGTCTTGAACAATTTCCTTGATCTTGCTGATCAAATACTCATGTCATTTGATCATTTCTACATATTTTACATCCGCCATCGGGTCAGTTTCAGTCTCCAGAAATTAAGGCCACTATTTACACATCAACAAAAAGGATGAAGGCAATGAAAAAGAGGGTGAAAGAGCCTACAGATCTATATAAATAGATATATGAATATGTATGTAAACATATACGTATACATGTTTACAGGTCTACATTTTGTATGTATATGTATATATGACATTTTACAGATTGTATATAAATATAACATCTCTCATCATAAAGAGGAAGAATATTATCCGGGGATCTTTGTCCTTGTTCAGTCTGCTTTCCAGTCATTAAATGTTGATAGGAAATCATTTTCCCTTCTTTTTTATTGTTATCTTTAAGCAGGACTTGCATTGGGCTGGTCTCTAAATAAAGGATGCCTGCAAATAGAAAGCTGTATTCTCGTTAAATAGGATACAGGGGGCCATTGTACTAGGGATTGGAGATTGGAATGGATTGGAAACAGTGTTTATTTAATCAGTGTTTATTCCAACATCTTTGTGATTCCCTTTGTCTCTTTCTATAAAACACCAAATTTAATCATTTTGTACCCTCATCCACTTGTATTTGCCAAAGTTTCTGTCTCAATAGAAAGACTTCCAAAGAGAGATTCTGTGCTTTCTAATACAGGCAGTATATTTTGAAGGAATGGTTCTAACAGGGTAACTCTAATGAGGATTAGAGCTACCCTTTTAGAACCAAGTGAAAATAATTAACCCTAATGTGTATATGGAAAACAGAATACAGACATGGTTGAACTAAAATCGGTTTGAAACCATTTTTTGTTTTTAAAGAAAGGAAGTTTTGAAATTCCATTTAAATATTGAATTTAAATAGGCTAAAAGCTGGAAATTGCTGTTGCCCTCTACTGCCACCTTTATTATTTCTTTCTTAACTGTTCCTCCTTTGCAAAAGGTACTGATTTTATGAGCTTATTAATTTTGCTGTGCTAATGTACTTCCCTTATCTTCTAATTAGACACTGCTCTCCTTCTGGCATATTTATGAAGTTTCCCTCTCTTCTCATTTTTGTCTTGTCTTCTTCAGAATGATGGCCACCCCTGAAACTGGTACAGTTTGCTGCCCTAATAGTTTGTCAGTTCTTCCCCTGCACCAGCTGTTTTTTTACATAAAAAATAGAAAACAAAATGGAAAGAGCCTTTAGGAACTCTGTAAGCCTAAGGCAGGGGATGGGTCTTTCCCCCCAAAAAATTAAGAAAGACCAAAGCCAGACACATTCATATAAAATCCATGTCATTCCCAAAGGCCTACAGTGATCATTTGTTGGCATTGCCTTAACACTGATATTGGTGAGAGAGAGAAAAGATCAGGCCAGTAAGATATCCATCACTATGACACACTATACTTCCAGCACAAAATATGAAGCAATAACTACTTTGCAAATGTTCATGTTGCATTACCCTCCTGCCCTGGGCAGGGTTTAAGTATTTATAGAGCTTTTTGTGCTGGTACAACTGTGTTTGTCCTAGGGGAAGTTACCTTGAGCTACATGATCTCAGAGATCTACCTCAGCAAAAGAACCCACTGGCAGTTGCTGTGCTAAGATCTCCCAACAGAAAAGCCAAAAGGAGGACATGAGAAGGGTGTGGGAAAGTGGGAAGTGGACGTATACCAGGTCCAAACCTCTCCCAGCCCAAAGACTCAACCACTATGCCAACACAAAGTTAGGTTAAGATGAAAGTTATCCTAAGTAAATTCCAGTATCCCTAGGCTAGGACAGTTTTGGATTCAGTAGGGCTTTGTCAACTTTTCTGGCTCTCTGCCATCTTGGCTCATTATGACTACATCCTACCTTAGACATTTTCCTCCTCTTGTCAACAGATTTTCCCAGCAGAATGGCAAGTGGATGTGTGATGCTACTCACATACAACAGTTTGAGGTCACTTTAATTGTGATTAATTCATCGTGAAGAAGCTTGGGATTTGTAGTTTGGCAGGGGACTTAGGAATTCCCTCTCAGTGAACTCCCCTGAATAGTACCATTAGAACTCTCTAGGATAGAATTCTGAGTCCCTCACCAACTTACAGATCCCAGGAGTCCATAGAATGGAGCCATAATCACCAAAGTAGCATCAAGCTACTATAACAGCGCAGTGTGTAGACATGTCTGCAGAAGCAAGCAAGACTGCAGAAGAAAAGGTCAATGATGGGACAAAGCCAGTGACTATTGGAAGTAGTGAAGACGGACTGGCCTCAATATAGTTTGCTGTTGTTGTTCACTCGTACAGTCAAATCCAACCCATCGTGACCCATGGACCATTGCACACCAGGCACCCCTATCCTTCACCATCCTCAACCCGCCCAGTTTTGTGCCCATTGCATCAACAATACCATTTAGCCATCTCATTCTCTGCTGCCCCCTTCTTTTTTTGCCCTTGACCTTTTCCAGTATCAAGGCTTTCTCAAGTGAATCCTATCTTCTCTGATGTCCAAAGTACTTTGACTTCATCTTCAATATTTGACCTCCGAAGGAGCAGTCGGGGTTGATTTCTTTTAAGATCGACCTATTTGTTCTCTTTGTTGTCCAGGGTTCTCTAAAATTCTCTTCCAGCACCACATTTCAAAGTACAGTACATCAAATTGTATTTGATGGCATCAAATCTAGTTACATGGTCCCAAACTGGGTATTGGTTTTAAATGAGGACAGGTAATCTTTAACATCTACATGAAGCCGCTGGGTGAGATCATCCGTTCCCATGGGGTGCGGTACCATCAGTACGTGGATGATACACAGTTGTACATCTTGGCCCATGAGGACCCCAGTGATGCAATCAAAGTCCTTTCCAGTTGTCTGGAGGCGGTTGGGGTCTGGATGGGGGCAAATGGGTTACAGCTGAATCCTAGTAAGACTGAGTGGCTGTGGATGGGGGGTCCTGTGCTATCCCGGGAGCTACCATCTTTGGTTTTGGATGGGGCTATTTTGCCCCAGACCGACCCGGTGCGCAACTTGGGAGTCCTCCTGGATTCGCTGCTGCTGCTAGAAGAACAGATGGCGGCTGTGGCCAGGAGGGCCTTCACCCAACTTCGGGTGATTTGCCAGTTGCGCACGCTCCTGGACCGGGACTCTTTGCTCATGGTCACTCATGCTCTGGTGACCTCCAGACTAGATTATTGTAATGCGCTCTACATGGGGCTGCCCTTGATGACCATTCGGAGGCTGCAGCTGGTCCAGAATGCGGCGACCCAGGTGGTGATGGGGTGTGGACATTATGCCCATGCCTCACCACTGCTGTGGGAGCTGCACTGGTTACCCGTTTGCCTCCGGGTGCAATTCAAGGTGCTGGTTTTGACCTTTAAAGCCCTATATGGTAGTGGGCCAGGTTACCTTAGAGACTGCATCGCCCTAAGGACGTCTGTCCATCCAACCAGAGCAGACCGGAGGGGCTCTCTAATAGTGCCATCAGCCAGGGGGGCTCGCCTCTCTGGCACAAGGAGGAGAGCCTTCTCTGTGTCCGCACCGGCCCTTTGGAATCTCCTGCCTGTGGAACTGCGTCTCCAGACAGAGTTGTTGCCCTTTAGAAAAGAACTAAAAACCTGGCTGGCGGGCCAAGTTTGGGGTGCAGGTGGAGGGGTGGCTTCCGTTGGGTGGTTAATATAGGGGAGGATGCCTGCCCCATGGTTTCTTCAGTTCCTGCACCCCTCTCTTTTTAGGGGTGGGTTCTTATTGCTGGTTTTTATCTGTTTTATTTGTTTTTATCTGTTTTTACCCACTGTTGTGAACCGCCCGGAGTCGGCTTCGGCTGAGTGGGCGGTATAAAAATTTAACAATAAATAAATAAATAAAATCTCCAGAAGTCCTTCAGGACCTTGGAAGGTGCACCCACTTCCATGAAGTTCTAATTATGCTAATCAATTTACATTTTCTTTTTAAAAGTTTTTAAATTGAAAGGTGTCTTCAAGGCTGCAGCAGTCCATTGCAGTCCTGCATGTCTCATTTCATATGTTCCGCAGGAGATGGCTCTATGATCATAGTGTGTGGGTCACTTCATGGCAAGTTGGGATCCACCATAAACAAATTCATGCCAATGACATTTTCCTGCTTCAGGAAAAAAATACATTCTTGTATATAAGTTACAGCCGTCACCGAAACTGAAAAATCTCTTTCTCCCCTCTAGTGGCCAAGATAAATTTTATTTTGTTGTTGTTTTTCTTAAGGGGGGATGTTTTGTTTAATTTACCCCAATGGTGTACAGTAAAACCCCGTATAACGAAAGGCTCTTATAATGAAAAACTCATATAACAAAAGAAAATTTTCTTTTTTCTCATTACTTTTCACTCACACATTTATGGAGATGATAGTAGGCAAGAAAAGTCACAATCCCGCTCTGTTCTCTCAGAGAATGTGGCATTTTCTTTCAGCTTTTCCAACCGCAGGGAACAGTTCCTTAAATAGTGATACATGCAGTCAAACCTTGAGATAAGAACAGCTCAACTTGAGAAAAACTCTAGATACATCCGGAAATCTCAGGGGGGGGGGGGAAATCAGATTAGAGATAAGAATTTTTAATAGGATTTTTTCGAGATAAGAAAATCAATGCATTCCTATGGGAAATTGCATTCAATGCATTCCTATGGGAAATTCAAGATAAGAATTTTTAAAGATAAATCCAACCTCAAGGAACAATTTAAATTCATATGTAGAGGTTTGACTTACTAGAAAATAGAGATGGCTCTTGGTAAATAGGGACAGCTGGAGCTTATGAGGATACAAGCTTGTATTTAAGTAGCTATGAAAAATGGAAATATTTTTAGTTCATAAAAAACCTGTTCCTGTCACTGCCTTCCCTATTTGTGATGCAAGATTTGCTGTGGGGCAAGATGTTATTTTTTCCTACCGAGGAAAGAAAACACGAAGAAAAGGTGACTGAGGCAAGTGTTTGAAAGACTGGAACTAACAGAAGCATTTATCCACCGCAAAACTCCTAAATGCCAAAGCAGGCAGAACAAATGAAACCACATTTATAAAGTGGGAACAGAGAAGGTATGTGTTACCAATGCCCACCAAAAAAGCACCCATTATGCTGCCAGTAGCTAAGCACCGGAGCAGAGCAGATAAGAGAAGTCATGTTGGATCCTCTTGCTGCTCAAGACTAGAAAAAATGAAAGGTAGATGTTGCCCACTTACATCCCTGAGATAACTCATGAGCATTTTTCACTTAGGGTTTAAGTAGCCTGGAGCCTGGTGAACCAGTAAGATCTTGAAAAATCATGCAGCTCTGGAGTACATCAATCAAGCTAGAATACAGCTGCATCCCAACATGTGGTTGCATAAGAACATTTTTCATGCTGGAATTAGTGTGTCAGCACAGCAGGATGGAGGGCATTTCCATGTCCTTATGTAGCTTCTCTTCTAAAATTCTCTTTGTCTGTTTGTTTGCCACCTAATTTATAGTTAATTTAAAGCTCCCAAGTAGGGATATCTTGACTACAGCAATGAACTTTAAATGAAAGTGCCACAGCGGTAAACTCCACTTTCAGGACAAGCTCCAGAACAAAATTAACCGTGTTTTCAGATGAAGTGAAAAAGCATAGGAAGGCATGAAGTTTGCCACTGTTGTTTCCAAGAGAAGCCTTATATCACAAGGATGGGATGGGAGCATACCAATAACATACACAACAAATGCAGTACATAATATTGGAGCAACCTAGAGTTAATGAATGCATGGTTTTCACAAGCCTCTTGATTACCTCTTAATTCAGCTAGTACAGGGGTGGCCAACCTTTCTGCTCCAGTTGTTCTTGGACTTCAATTCCCAGAAGCCCTGATCAGCAGATGTACTGACTTGGGCTTCTGGTAATTGAAGTCCAAAAACACCCGGAGAGCCAAGTTTGCTGAGCCCTGAGCTAGCCCATAATTCTGTTGATCAAGCCCAGGGGTTAGCAAATGTGGCTCTCCAGATGTTCTTGGACTTCAATTCCAAGAAGCTTTGATCAGCAAGTGTACTGACTTGGGCTTTTGGTAACTGAAGTCCAAGATCACCTGGAGAGTCAAGTTTGTGTATCCCTGCTCAAGCCTAACAAACCAAATGAGATCCATAATTATAAATCATCCTCTAACCTCCCACACTGTGTCTCTGTTATGTATGTTAACTGTGTTTTCTGACAGGAGTGGAATGTATCTTTTCTCATGTATCTATTCTTATGCAAATAAGTGGATTGAAAAATGTGCACACTCTGTTAGCCAATGGGCTTGTTGTAGGAGCGGAATGTATCTTTTCTCATGTATCTATTCTTATGCAAATAAGTGGATCAAAAATGTGCACACTGTTAGCCAATGGGCTTGTTGTATTATTGTTACTGTTACTGTTTATAGGAGCGGAATGTATCTTTTCTCATGTATCTATTCTTATGCAAATAAGTGGATTGAAAAATGTGCACACTCTGTTAGCCAATGGGCTTCTTGTATTATTGTTACTGTTACTGTTTATAGGAGCGGAATGTATCTTTTCTCATGTATCTATTCTTATGCAAATAAGTGGATCGAAAAATGTGCACACTCTGTTAGCCAATGGGCTTCTTGTATTATTGTTACTGTTACTGTTTATAGTGTACTAGCATAGTTTGCCCGGCAATGCTGGGCTGTTATAAACTGTGATCAGCTTTTTTGGGTGTTTTTGGGTGTTTTTTTTGTGTGGATTAAATAAAGAACAAAGGATGATATAATTTTTTCAAATTATTTAACCAAATGATGTTTTAGAGCTTTCTCTGCCTAACGATGGTTCTCTCCTCTCTGTCTCCTTTTTCTCCCGGCTTACCTAACCAGAGATCGGCAGGCAGCAATTCGTAAGGGGTGGGGCTCTTCCTTGTGGATTGCT
Source organism: Bradypodion ventrale (assembly GCA_035047345.1). NCBI lineage: Eukaryota > Metazoa > Chordata > Lepidosauria > Squamata > Chamaeleonidae > Bradypodion > Bradypodion ventrale. The sequence goes on along the minus strand of JAWDJE010000002.1, from coordinate 279,362,283 downwards.
GGCTGTTGTTTTTGTATTCTGAAATACAAAGGCATCAGCCAGTCATCCGCCAGGGAGGGTGCTTCCCCTGACGAAGTGCTGCCTGTTTTTTGTTTTTTGTTGTTTTTTTTTTGGGGGGGGGGTTGTTCACCCCGGCTCAACTTTACTTGAGGGTGGTGGTGGTCTCGCCATGTTTTCAGCGGGGTAGCGTGGAGGAGAGGGAGTCCATCTCCTCCCCGCTGCTCCGGGAAAGAAGGACAGTGGGTGTCTCGCGGTGGCGTTTTGTGGCTTTTTATTTTGCGTGGCTGTGAGGCGCTGAGTCTGCCTGCTGGGGACTTGCGCTCCCATTGCTTTTTGTAAGTTGGATCCCTCTAGGGTGGAGGACAATGGCACAAATATAGCGATCCAACACCAGAAGGGTTTTTCTCCGGGAAACCCTGTACATTGCCGCAATTACGCAGCTGGTGGTCCTACATGGGTGCCTGGGTTTGTGATCAATCAGATTGGTTCTGTTTCTTACAGAATCGAAAGCCACTGGTCTGATCTGGGGGAGGCACATAGATCAATTGAGACGCAGAATACTGGACCCACAGGACGAATACAGACACTCAACACTAGGGTTTGCCCCCAATCATTTAAACCCAGGGGGCAGAGGTAATAGTCTGCAGCAAGCTAACGTAGACTCAGAGGTGTGTTCTAGGGACCGATTTCAAGGGGAAATTGTGGAATGCTCTCCTACTCTGGCCATGTGTATCCCTACACTGTCCCAGCCTAGCACTCTGGATTCCTTTATTGATGATGACCAATTTTGCTTGGAGTCGCCCTCCATTCTTAGTACACACAGGAGGGACCCTGAGTTGTCTTATTCATCCACAGAATTAGATTTTGGTTTTGAGCGATCCCCTGCTCCTCCATCTGACAAACGGGGCTTTAATTTGGGTTTACAATCCTCCCCCTCTAGTCAATCCCTCACTCCAGACGGGTCACCCATCCTACAAGCACCTGAGCCGGCTCAGCCCAGCGTCCGACCCAGAAGGGAAACTAAACCGCCATCCTGGTTAAAGGATTTTGTTTTTACCTAGGGGGGAAGAATGTTACGTATGTTAACTGTGTTTTCCGACAGGAGCGGAATGTATCTTTTCTCATGTATCTATTCTTATGCAAATAAGTGGATCGAAAAATGTGCACACTCTGTTAGCCAATGGGCTTCTTGTATTATTGTTACTGTTACTGTTTATAGTGTATATAAGTCCGAGTTTTGCCCCATCCAAACTGTGTTCAAACCCCACTAGTAAAGAACTGAATTTTACTACTTCATTCGTCTGCTTCTTCATTCCTTGAACACTAAAGTCTCACTTTTGTTTTCTGCATTCCTCCAGCTGTACTGTAAGCTATCAATCACCCAGAGATGCCCTCCCTGCTCAGTGCAATCTTTTAACAAGCTCTTTCAAAGCTCTTGCTATTTTGAGTTTTGCTGCCTTTGGCACCCACATCTGTCAGTTTTGTAGAGCAGTGTTGAAATTCACGGATTGGCCAAATGCAATGTGATATCATGGGGGTGTCTGGTTGAACTGCAAGTTTCCGGTGCATCCAGACGACACTTTTGTCACACACTCTCCTGTGACTCCTCTCAATGCACACTTCTCCACTCACACATGAGATTATTTCTTTCCCTTGAAAATGTGGGCTTGGGGCCTTTTCTTTTTTGAGTAATGTCAGGTTTGTCAACTGAACCGATGAACCAAGCTGGGCTGCAATACATTTGGTGCAGTGATGTGTACAAGAAATAGGGGGGAAATGGGGGGAGAGAGTCTGGCCTCGAGAAGGATCATGAAAGAACAAGGCTGTTGTAGGGCTGGGCAACTTGTAACCTTCCAAGGGCTGATCAACATATGGGTGTATTTTACTTCCACTTCCAGAACCAATGAGGGTGTCATGGGCCGGATGAATTGGCATCAGGTGCTGGATCTGGCCCATGGGCCATCATTGGAGATCCCCTGGTTTAAGCAGAGAAAATAGCAACCTAAAAAATCTATTTCATTCTGTTGCAAAACAGATTGCAAGGTGCGTTTTACTTCTACTTCTGGTGGGAAGAACCATGTGACTGGCCCGCTAAACCACGTGACCAGCCCCTTGAACCATGTGACCAGCCTGCAGCCTGAAAAATTTGGGCACCCCTGATCTAGATGGTAGACTCTGACAGCTGTTGTTGTTTTTTAAGTCACTTTTTCAAGCAGTGGTCTTTCTCTCTAGCACTATTTTTCAGCAAAAAGAATTCTCTGCTCTGAAGAAAGTATTCTAAAGGGCTGAGTGAAGCTAGCAAATGGTAGAATGACTCTCTAGAAATTCCAGTTTGTCAAGCCACTGCTCATGGCAAATGCTATTCCAGCCATTCTAACATTACAGGTGGAGTGGTTCCACACACCACCAAACGACTTTGCTATGGTAAGCAAGGATTTTGTGACTGAAAAGTATATTCCCAACTCCTACGTGACCTGCTGGAGAATTTTTCATATGAATTTTTCATATGATCAGTGTGACACTGGGAAACCTTCGGCATACAAAATGGCCAGAAAGGAAACAAATCAGTTCTGTAAGTAATGTAACTGCAGACCAAAATAATAATATTCCCATAATGGTAAATATGTTTACTTTTATCTTTTTCTGTTAAGGTTCTTAATTCTCTCATCCATCTTGTATATATATTGTACTGGTACCTGCATGTAAAATGTCAGCAGATTCTCTTGCATAGCTATAATGCAAGCGCGGCGCCAAAAATGGCCACCGCGCTTTTTGCGGGCCACCACCACCCGGACTCATACATTCGGGTTAGTTAGGGGGCGTAGCCATCCCTGTATAAAAGGGGTGGCCACGAGGCAGCCTTGCTGCCATTTTAAAGAACAGCGATGGAGCGGAGAAGATTGCTCCGACGCTGCTCCCTTCGGTTTTCCTTCTTAATTCTGATCGGAGGATATCTCTCCTCCGATCAGTGCTGTAGCGCTTGGGTGGCCATGGCACCCAAGCGAAAGGCTCATGTGGCCCCGAGGCCATGTTCAAGGGGGAGGGCTCGGCCTACCCCCTCGACCTCCTCTTTGGGACTGCCACCGGGCCGGAGGGCTCGGGCGGGAGCCCCATGGGGGGTGGCAGCGTTACCTTACCCAGTTGCAGGATTTGGGCGGGGGCTGCGCGGGCCTGCTCCCTTGGGGTTTCTACCCCTATTGAACCTTTGCCCGGCATGGGGCATAGCGGCCCATTCGGCCGTGGCACGGGATCGCACCCTGCCGTTCCACCGGCCCCTCATGGGCCGGATTATTGGGCCTGGCCCTATTCTGGCCAGGGATTGCCACACGGCTTTCCCCCTCCGCCTGCTCATCAATTGCCCGGCAGACCGTCCGGCCCACCCGGCCCACCTTATCTTGGTGGGTCTGACACTGTGGATGCTCTCCTTGCCCGCATATCTGCACTCGAGGCATCCATGGGAATTGCTCCACCACCTATGGAGGGCGGGCTTGGCAGCTCCTCGGCTATGGCCCACATGCCTGCCACTGCCGCGCAGCGGGCCGTCAACAGGGTTGAGCTGCTGGAGGCCATCAGGCCAGCGCAGGCTGGTGCTTCGCAGCTCCCCATCTGGCCATTCCAGCAGGGCATTCCACCGGGGACCGGCCCTGCTTGGCATGGACGCACGGAGACCCAGAGCTCAATGACCGTCGCGAGCTCCGATGCCCACCACGGGCTGGAACCCCCAGTGGGGGCAGCCCATGGGGGTGCACCGAGTGAGTATCCTGGTCAAGTTAGCACACCGGTGACAATAGCTCATAACACTGGGGGGGGGGGGGTCCAGTGGCCATGGCCACAACAGGCTACTGCGGGAGGGCAGTTCAATGCACACTACCCTGTTACCTCCTGGGCTCCCAATTACCCCCAGTTTCTTACAGGGGTGACCACCCCAAAGCTTCCACCTAACTTCTTGGGGGTCCGACAGGGCCCATTATGTGTTCCCCACTTCAATCCGTGCCAACGACGGCCCTGCCGATGGCCGGTTACTCCCTACCCCTAGGTGACCATTTATCCCAGGTTACTAGGGAGAACATAAGAACAGCCTTGCTGGAACAGGCCACAGCCCATCCAGTCCAGCATTCTGTCTCACACAGTGGCTCACCATTTCCTTCAGGGTATTCCCAAGCAGATGCCTGCTTAGGATTCCCTGGAAATGATATTGATATTCCCAGGAAATGATACCCTGTCTATCTCTCCAACCCGGAGGTTGTCCTTAAGTATCCATAATTATAGCCATTGATACTCTTGTCCTCCATGAACTTGTCTAATCCTTTCTTAAAGCTGTCAAGACTGACAGCTGTCACCACTTCTTCTGGCAGGGAGTTCCATAGACCAGTAATCCTCTGGGTGAAAAAGTACTTTCTCTTATTTGTTTGAGAACTAGTACCCAAAAGTTTCATGGAGTGTCCCCTAGTTCTAGTGTTATGCGATAGGGAAAACAGTTTTTCCTTAACTACTTTGTCCACACCGTGCATGATTTTATAAACTTCAATCAGGTCACCTCTTAGACATCGTCGTTCGAGAGTGAAGAGGCCCAACCGTTGCAGCCTCAGATGGTAAGGAAGGTGTTCCAGTCCCCTAATCATTCTGGTTGCCCTCCTCTGCACTTTTTCCAGCTCCATAATATCCTTCTGGAGGTATGGCAACCAGAACTGTACACAGTATTCCAGATGGGGCCTCACCATAGATTTATAAAGAGGCAAAATGACACTTGCTGACTTATTTTCTATACCCTTCCTAATGATCCCTAGCATTGAGTTTGCTTTTTTCACTGCTGAGGCACACTGGGTTGACACCTTCATTGAGTTGTCCTCCAGGACACCAAGGTCCCTTTCCTGGTTTGTCGCAGAGAGTTCAGACCCCATCAGTTTATAAATGTAATTGGGGTTCTTTGCCCCAACATGCATCACTCTGCACTTACTAATGTTGAAACTCATTTGCCACTGTTTTGCCCACTCCCCCAGTGTCGAGAGATCCCTCTGGAGCTCCTCACAATCTCTCACAGTTTTCACTACCCTGTATAATTTAGTGTCGTCAGCAAATTTGGCTACCTTGCTTTTTACTCCTACCTCTAGATCATTTATGAAGAGGTTGAAAAGCAGGGGTCCCAGTACTGAACCTTGGGGGACCCCACTCTTTACTTCCCTCCACTTGGAGAAGTGTCCATTTAGTGCTACCCTCTGTTTCCTGTCCCTTAGCCAGTTGCTGATCCAGGACAAGACCTGTCCCTTTATTCCATGACTGGTAAGTTTATTCAAGAGCCTTTGGTGTGGGACCTTGTCAAAAGCCTTCTGAAAGTCCAGATAAACAATGTCAACTGGATCCTCCTTATCCACATGCTTGTTGACACTCTCAAAAAATTCCAACAGATTAGTGAGGCATGATTTGCCCTTGCAAAAGCCATGTTGGCTCTCCTTTAGCAGCGCCTTCTCTTCTATGTGCCTATTAATTCTATCTTTTAGGATGGTTTCCATCACTTTACCTGGGACACATGTCAAACTGACAGGTCGGTAATTTCCTGGATCACCCCTGGATCCTTTTTTGAAAATTGGTGTTACATTCGCTACCTTCCAGTCATCAGGCACAAAGCCTGATTTGAGGGAAAGATTATATATTTTGGCTAGGAGATCAGCAATTTCATCTTTAAGTTCCCTGAGAACTCGTGGATGGATGCCATCTGGTCCTGGTGATTTGTTAGTGTTTAGTTTAACAAGACATGCAAGGACCTCCTCCCTGGTTATTTCTATCTGGCTTGATTCTTCGGTTTCCCTCCCTACGAAGATAGGCTCTGTTTTGGGCATGTGGCCTCTGTCTTCTTCAGTGAATACTGAAGCAAAGAATTCATTGAGTCTCTCTGCAATCTCTGTTTCCTCTTTAATAACCCCTTGCCTTCCATTGTCATCTAATGGTCCAATGGCCTTCCTAGTTGGGTTCTTACTTCTAATGTACTTAAAGAAGTCTTTGTTATTTCTCTGAGTATTTTTAGCTATACGCTCCTCAAAGTCTTGCTTTGCTTTCCTGATTGTAGATATGGCATGGGGAATATCTTGACATTTTCACCCTCCTGAACCGTGAACCCACTAAGGAGGAGAGGGAGGGGCAGGACGACAGGGACAAGGAGTTGTCCCGTCTTCGTAAGCCGCCTCGCACTTGGGCCAATTGGTTACCGGCCTATTTGATATACATGGCGGTATATCTAAGGGCCCATCCTGATCTGGCCATCCCAATGGTCCAGTACCTGGACAATATTTACTGGGCCGTGGTTGATTTCCCTGGCCCATCATGGTTGGCCTATGACGAACAATTTAGGATGAGGGCGGCCCTTCACCCTGAGATGCGGTGGGACGAGCCCTGACAACAGTTGTGGCTACTGTATTTGACCCCTACATGGCCAGCGCCTGGTGACCGGTACCACTGTGGCCATGCCGTACAGCGGGCTGCTACTACACAGACTACCCGCCAGCCGGCTGGGCAGAGGGTTCCAGCCCGCCTGCAGTGTTGGAGTTTCTCCGCCAACGGAGTGTGCAACAGGCGCCAGTGTAGATTCAGGCACGAGTGCCCTTCTTGTTCCGGCCCGCACGCCGCCTCCGCGTGCCCGCGTGCCGGTGGGTCACGAGGCAGAGGAAGGGGTTTTCAGGGGGCGGCCAGAGCTACCCATTCAAAAGGCCCCCTTCCCAATTAATTTCCCGGTGCTTGAACGATGGCTGCACACTTATCCTAGACAGGATGATGCAGTCTACCTGCTTGAGGGTTTTCAGTTTGGCTTCCGCATCCTGTTTAAGGGTGTTCATGGGCCTCAGGACGAGCTGAACCTACTGTCCCTAAGGGGTAATGAGGACATTGCTGCGGAGAAGATAGCCAAAGAGGTTAGAGAACAGAGGGTGGCGGGGCCATTTAAGGACCCCCCATATCCTAACTTAAAGGTATCCCCTCTGGGTTTAGTTCCTAAGAAGTCCCCGGGTGAATTTCATCTAATTCACCACCTTTCTTACCCTGCGGGTTCCTCGGTCAATGACGCTATACCGGATGACCTTTGCTCTGTTCGGTATATGTCCATTGACCAGGCCTTACAGATGGTACACTCGTGTGGTCCCGGGGCGCTCTTGGCAAAGTGTGATATCAAATCGGCATTCCAATTGTTGCTTTGAGCTGTTAGGTTTTCATTTTCGGGGCAAGTTTTATGTGGACAAGTTTTATGTGGACAAGGCCATGCCTTTTGGCTGTTCCATTTCGTGCTCAGTTTTCGAGCGATTTAGCACCTTCCTCCATTGGGCTTTTGTTTGTAGGTCGGGGTCCCGGTCTGTAGCCCACTACCTCGACGATTTTTTGTTCGGGGGTGGACATGACGCGGGCACGTGTGGACGCCTGCTCACCACGTTTCAGGCACTCATGGGGGAACTGGGTGTCCCCCTAGCACCTGAAAAGACAGAGGGCCCAGCCACCACCCTTACCTTTCTGGGTATTGACATCGACACCGTCGCTCAGACATCCAGATTGCCTATGGAAAAGGTGACTCGGATCTCTGATGCGATTTTGGCAATGCTTGCCAAGCGTAAGGTGTCTCTCCGGGAGTTGCAGGTGCTTCACGGCCACCTCAACTTCGCCTGCAGGGTGGTGACACCAGGCAGAGCTTTCGCCAGGCGTCTGTGTGATGCTATGGTGGGCCTTTCTAAACGACACCACAGGGTACGGCTGACTAGGGGTTTACGAGCAGACCTGTCGGTTTGGCTCACATTCCTACAGGACTTTAATGGCGTCTCCTTTTGGAGATCTGAGCTTATGGTCAGCCCCCAGTTCCAAGTACAGTCGGATGCCTCTGGCTCCCTGGAGTATGGGATTTATTTTGAAGGACAGTGGGCCTATAGTCAATGGCCCCAGGAATGGCAGGGCACGGATCGCTTACGCAATCTTACGTTCCTGGAGTTTTTTCCAATTTTAGGTGCTCTTATGCTCTGGGGGGACAGGTGAGCTAATTCTGTGGTTCACTTTTGGTGTGACAATGCTGCTGTGGTGCACATTGTCAACGCCCAAACGTCTAAGTCCCCCAGAGTCATGGCCTTAGTTCGCCAATTTGTTTTTAGGTCCTTGCGCCTTAATGTGCTATTTAGGGCCAGACATGTGCCAGGCATTAATAACGATATTGCCGATGCTTTATCCTGCCTGCAGATCTCCGTGCCTTGGCTCCAGATGCAGAGGAACTTCCCTCTCCACTCCCGGCCGAGATATGGACTTTTGGCAAGGAGAGGTGAACCGGGCGATCAGCATGTCTTTGGCACCTCGCACGCGTAAGGCGTATCAGCATACACTCCTTCAATTTAGGACCTTTTGTAGGCAAAGGCAGTTGCCTGAAATGCGGCCGATACCGGTCAACCAGGTTTTACAGTATATGGTGCACCTTCATGATCAGGGGTTGGCCCCACGCACCATCGCCACCAGGCTTTCGGCATTGGCATTCATGGCCAAGGCATGGGGCTTTACTGACTGTGTGAGTGACTTCCGTATACGCCATGTATTGGAAGGGTGGACACGTGAACGTGGCCGCCGCCCGGACACAAGTCACCCTGTGTTACTGTGTATTCTGTCCCACCTTGCTCGAGGTTGGCATAGACTGTGTTATGATAGGTATGAGGAGTCTCTTTTTCATGCATCTACCACCGTAGCTTTCTTTGGAGCTCTGAGAATCAGTGAGCTGGTCCCATTGTCAAAGGGGGACGTGTCTCATAGGGCACTGGAACTCGAAGATGTGTCTATCAACCAGGAGTGGGCTCAGTTGAGGATTCGTTCCTCAAAGGCCGATCAGCATGGAACAGGCAGTGGTGTTAGACTGCTACGATGTACATTTGCTGACATCTGTCCGGTTGGTGCCCTACATGCATTTTTGGCAGTGCGTGGTACGCGCCCTGGCCTGTTGTTCTGCCACCAGGATGGGTCTCCCCTTACCAAATTTCAGTTCTGAAGGGTGACCAGGATGGCACTTCACAGTGTGGGCCTCCCTGGGGCTTGTTATGGCACCCATTCATTCAGGATCGGCACCGCGTCAACTGCAGCTGCGTTTGGGTAGTCTGAGGCTGATATATGTCGGATGGGCAGGTGGGGATCCACGCGTTTTTCATTATATGTACGTCCCCTCACTGCATGAGTACCTAGTTATGGCCTTAATTCCTTCCCCTTCTTTTACAGACCCTGTGTGTCTCCGCACACCGATGGCAGTGTGGCTGGTGGGCCACAGTTATGTGCACTGGGCGGCACAGTATGCTGCATCGTCGGAGTGGGGACCCCATCTCGGGCTACATGCATCCGCGCATATGCGGTGGTATGGTGTGCGCGGCATGAGATGGCGGGAACTGTTGCCATTCCTGATGTCCATCAGGGATGCTGGACTGCCTAATGTTTTGATTCTGCACCTCGGCGGCAATGATCTCGCACAGATCACTGGCCTTTCCTTAAAAATGTCGGTGTGCAGTGACCTGGCGTTTCTACATCATTTATGGCCATACACACGGTTGCTATGGTCTGACATCGTGCCGAGACACTGTTATAGAGGAGGCATTGATCTCCATGGTTTGGACCATGCCCGGCGGTCAGTGAACAGGGCTGTTGCCCAGTTTCTTGTTGAGAATGGCTTGGGGACAGCCATTCGACACCCGGGGATAGGGTTGCAGGATTTTAGCCTGTATGCAGGAGATGGGGTCCACCTGTCAGCCAGAGGTATGCACCTCTTTCTGGAGGACGTGCAAGCAGGCCTGGTGACCGAACTGTCGGTCGGGGGGGGGGGGGCGGTGAGTCATCATGGATGCCTCCCCGTGTGGCGGGTAGCACTGGTAAGGTAAAAGATTTATGACCCATAGGTATCTGGCAGGTTCGCAATTGACTGGCCAACATGTAGATAGGTACAGGGGAAACAGGATTGGCCGGTCAAGAGCGAACCATGAACGGGGTGATGCTAGCAGCTTCACAGCCTGCATCACCTTGAGATTTGGACGGATACACGTCAAAGGGTGGGGTCAGTAGATAGTATACTGACTTCAGTCAACAATTTGTTTGTGTCAACAAACAAATTGATACATGTAGCCAATAGCCATTGGCATTTTGGGTGGAACCTTACCAGTGCTACTGCGGCCTGCTTGCCTTAAAGAATTACAATTGGATGATACACCAATTGAAAGTGATAATTCGGACTAGGGCATTATTCAATAAAAGTGGCCCAATGCCTTTAATCCAATACCAGTGTCTGAGTCTTTATTTGGGTGGGTGCGCCTGCAATGCATTTACTCTAACTTCTGGCTTGTTAATGATCCAGGAGATGGTTTGTCAATGGCCCAGGATGCTTGGCTGATGTCTTCATAGTTGATCGTGCATGGTTGGGAGTTATCTGAAGAGTTCTCAAGTGCTCACCATAATGAGTTTGGAGAAGCCCTTAATTCATTTGGGGTTGTATCATAAACTCTGTGTGCCTTTCTTTATGCACTAAAATACTTCAGTACCATCCTTCCTAAAAAAAATGGCAATGTCAATTAATTTTTTTCCTTTATGAGGATCGGTTTCTCACAGTCAGCAGACTTATTTTTAAAAGTACATTCAGAGAGAATGAATTGAGGGAACAGCTTCTTCTGTTGAGCAAGAAAGAGCCTCCTCGAAGACTGGTACAGTGTTTTTGAACCACAATCGGGCACACCCAGGGCAATGGGAACCTTGTTGCACTGACTAATCTTTCTCACACTCAGTAAGGCGAATAGAACAAGAGAATGAATTCACCAAAGTGGCTTCATTTTAGTAGTCTAAAGTCTGACTTAGACACAAAAAAGAAGAAAAATCTTAAGCATTTAGTCTCTTACAAAAACAGGAGATCATCTACCATCAACACATTCCCAACCCTTGGTCTCTGTAAAGGATTCCTGATTTCTAAGGGATACATATTGAGTGCATAAGAACATGAAAGCCTATGTCCCTAGTCCTCAACTTTCTCATTGAGAAAGATCACCAGTTAGATTTTTTTTTTGTAAATTAAATTTTCTCTGCTATTGCTAAAGCAGTCAGTTAGGGAACATGCATTCATAGGAGATCAAAAGACAGCAGATTATTGGGCTTTATTATCTATGTGTATCTAACAGAGGAGGCATATTTGCTGCTTTCCTCTAATGACCTTCAAAAAGACAATGCTCTTGGAGCCTTATTTCTCTGTCTCGTCTTCCTTGTGTTCTTTTGGACTTTGTTGCTAGAAACAAAAAGATAACACCAGGAGAGAGGACTGTACGCCTGCTTCCTAATTGATCCTCTTCCCTGGCTTCTAACAGTGATGTAATGCCAATTTCTAGTCTTTTGGATTCATTTAACTGAGAATTTGAAATAAAATAAATGCCCACTATGAAATTTTGCAAGTGGTCTGTCTCTGAGATAATTTATATACCAGCGAATGGCTAAAGTGTTTTGTTTCTTAGGGTGTGACTACACCATGAGGGAAATATGAATTTACTCACATTCACTCACTGTGAAACCACACTGGGGAATTCAGGTCTCTTCACATTCAGTAGACATGCAGAAGCAACACCTTGATGTAGCTTGTTTGCAGCCCTATTGTAGCCCTGAGGGTGGCAGTATTACAAAGGCATTACCTAACAAAATGTAGCTTAGTGTTTCTTCCTCATTTCCTCCTCTTGTTATCTAGCACCAGCTGATATAAAAAAGAGAAAAGACTTTCCAATAAAGGCTGTGCTAAGGGGTGGTGGTAGGTCTTGTAGGTCAGATGCTTTGCTCACCATTCCTAAAGTAAATCTAGTGTAGCATTCTCTTTGCCAAAGCCTTTAATCAGATGTCTTTGAGAAGCCCAGTACAGGAGTGGGGGTGGCACAAAAACTAAAAGAAAGAACTGCCCCAGGCAGCAAATTAGATATTAGGCAAAATTAGGGGGCTCTGGCCAAGTAACTGAGGGGAAGCTTGGGGTAGATAACATGCCACTGGATCTATATACGGAATCTGGCATAATTAGTATACTAGCCAGGACAGAAAGGAAGAGTTGGGAAATGGAAGAGAGTTAAAGTGATAGGTATCTCCCAAAAGAAGAAACACCATGAAGTTTAAAGCAGAGATCAGTCAGTGCTTGCCACTCACTTTCCTTCACATGGAACATGTCACTCTGAGGCATTTTGTTCTGCTACAACCATGAGTTTCACAGAGCATGACCAATGTTAGGGAATCATAAGAGCTGTAGGCCAAAGCACTGTGGAACGAATTTGCCCTCCCCTGCTCAACACATTGCAGAACTGTGTTTTTATTTGTATTTTCACTTTTGCTTACTCTGCTTGCTCACTGATGCCTACGCACTGTCATTTAACGAGAAAAGACGATTAAGAACTCAGACTTGAATCTTAATTCTGACCTTAGTGATTGTGCAGTAGGATGTGATTTGTTAAAATATAAATTAGCTCTCACTGTGTAAATTTCACCACTTTCTAATCTTTCCCTCTAATTTCTGTATTGATTTGAATTAATTGCTATTCAGAGAGTCGCAAGCTCTTCCTTACGACCTTCTAATGACTTGCACTGATGCTCTCCACTACTTGATTTGAATTTTAACTGTGATCTGCTTTCAGCTTCAGCTGTGACCAAGAAGAAAAGTTTCCATTATCAATAGGAACTCAGTTCAACACTATGTTTTACATAGCTCAGAATTACCATATTACTTTTATTTCCCCTCCAATCCCCTTTAAAACAGTATATTTGATGGATATTTTTTCACTACACTATGATTGGTTTTAACCTACAGTTACATACAGTCCTTGGGGAGGATGTGTATTATCCCATATGAGTCCCAAAATTCACCCCATGGAGGTCCATGTTGGAATACACTGAATTTTCATCTTCATTTTCAGGATTTTTAAATACAGTATACAGTTATATATATATTTAAAAACACAGTATGCACCACGAAAAGAACTGGTGACTTTTGTTTGGTTCTTTTCTAGCAGTTCTCCCAATCTGTTGCTGTGGTTGAGCATGGTAGATTTTCTGCTTCACTTTTGTTATGCCAACACAGTTAACCAGAAATAATCTTGTCTGTGTGATTGTGTCATGGAGCCTTTATTTGGCTGCATTATGGTGTTTTTGGAGAAGAATGAAGCTGATCATTTTTCTCTTCATTTGAATACATAGAATGGTGAGATGGAGAACATGTCTAGTACAATGCTTTCTGTTTTACTTTTCTGCACTTGTGTAGTATACCATACAAGGCAACAGCTACCCAATTGGCTCAGCAACATCTGGAGTATCTAAAAAACTCACACTCTTTCTGGGCCTTCCACAGAAATGTAGAAAAAACACTGTAGAAAAATCACTGTATTGTAGGCTTGGCACTTTTGAAGGGGCATGAATAGGTTCTCATTCCAAGTAGTATGGAGAGGAAAGTGCTAATGGGCCCTTATCTGCCATAGTAAGTAGCAAGCGCTGAAGAGAATTCCATGGAAAAAAGATTTCAAAAACCCCATACTTCTCCCCTGCTGTAGTTCTGATTTGGCTCAGGAAACCTGCAGTTGTTGTTTGTTCAAAAAGAATCAGCCAGAAGACACCACACTATGTGACAGAACTTCATAACAAGATTGGGTTTGGGGATTAAGACTTAAACTAAACTGTGGGGACAACTAGAGCTTCAGTTTTCCTTGGGAAGAGGATGGAGGGCTGGAGGCATCGGTAGCAGAGAAGAAACTGTGTGAAGATATGAAGGTAATTTTCCTTCTTGGAGTTCCTTCAATGAAGGGAAAAAATCCAAACCTACCAGATTGCCTTTGTATTCCCTGGCAAAACACATGACAAAACAATCTGACAGGGTTTCTGCCAACTATGTGAGAGTCAGCTAAAATAAAAAAATATTTAGCTGGCCTTAAATCAGCAAAAATGTTCATCAACTCATCTGTGTCTAGGGAGACATTTTAAAAAGTGTGACTGTCAATCAATCGATCTATCTTTCATGTGTTGTTTTACCTCCCAAAAGTTATGATCAATAGCAGCCAACATCCTCCATTCTTACCTGTCTCTTTCATACACATACACACTCATACAGGAGTGATTTATGGGCCTCGTGTATACATGAGTGAGGTCTCTGAAACTGATGCTTAGAAATCTTTGACAAACATTTTCACCTATATTCTTAAGCATGCTTGAGACATAATAACTGAGGGAGTTTCAGGAGAAATTAGGAAAAAGTAGTAAACAGAATTGTAATGATCTCAAAAAATACTGTCAGAAACAACCCTGAATCGGATGCACACCAGGATCAAGAAGGGAATGCAGTGGTTTTCTCTGAGAGGCACAAAAAACCCTATCCCATAGTCCTCCATTGTGAGCCATGGTATAAATATTGTAATTTCAAACAAATTTACTTAATGACTCAAGAGAGTGTGGTACAGGATTCCTGTATATACTGTCTGTTTAAAAGGGCTGTCATTGCAGGTTTGTTATGTATTCCCACCCACCAGCAAGATGCTTTTAGGCCTGCCAATTAAGGCACTCAGATGGACTGCCTGTTTTGCTCCACACCTGCCATCTCACCACCTGCTGAGGCAGCAAACATGACATGCAGTAGAAAGGGGGGAAAATCTGTATTCTGCTTGAAAGTTTTGCTGTTTCCCCTCTCTCTCCCCTCCCCTTATCCTTAAATCCTGGCGGGTAATGACAATAATAATAGAATATAATTATCCTATGCTCTGCTTAAAGGCAAAACAAAAATCTCTCTTCATATTTACATAAGAACATAAGAACAGCCTTGCTGGAACAGGCCACAGCCCATCCAGTCCAGCATTCTGTCTCACACAGTGGCTCACCATTTCCTTCAGGGTATTCCCAAGGAGATGCCTTCACCTGCTTAGGATTCCCTGGAAATGGCATTGAGAGATATCCTGCCTATCTCTCCAACCCCGAGGTTGTCCTTAAGTATCCATAATTATAGCCATTGATACCCTTGTCCTCCATGAACTTGTCTAATCCTTTCTTAAAGCTGTCAAGACTGACAGCTGTCACCACTTCTTCTGGCAGGGAGTTCCATAGACCAGTGATCCTCTGGGTGAAAAAGTACTTTCTCTTATTTGTTTGAGAACTAATACCCAAAAGTTTCATCGAGTGTCCCCTAGTTCTAGTGTTGCGCGATAGGGAAAACAGTTTTTCCTTATCTACTTTGTCCACACCGTGCATGATTTTATAAATTTCAATCAGGTCACCTCTTAGACGCCGTCGCTCAAGAGTGAAAAGGCCCAACCGTTGCAGCCTCAGATGGTAAGGAAGGTGTTCCAGTCCCCTAATCATTCTGGTTGCCCTCCTCTGCACTTTCTCCAACTCCATAATATCCTTCTGGAGGTATGGCAACCAGAACTGTACACAGTATTCCAGATGGGGCCTCACCATAGATTTATAAAGAGGCAAAATGACACTTGCTGACTTATCTCCTATACCCTTCCTAATGATCCCTAGCATTGAGTTTGCTTTTTTCACTGCTGAGGCACACTGGGTTGACACCTTCATTGAGTTGTCTACCAGGACACCAAGGTCCCTTTCCTGGTTTGTGGCAGAGAGTTCAGACCCCATCAGTTTATAAATGTAATTGGGGTTTTTTGCCCCAACATGCATCACTCTGCACTTACTAGTGTTGAAACTCATTTGCCACTGTTTTGCCCACTCCCCCAGTGTCAAGAGATCCCTCTGGAGCTCCTCACAATCTCTCACAGTTTTCACTACCCTGAATAATTTAGTGTCGTCAGCAAATTTGGCTACCTTGCTATTTATTCCTACCTCTAGATCATTAATGAAGAGGTTGAAAAGCAGGGGTCCCAGTACTGAACCTTGGGGGACCCCACTCTTTACTTCCCTCCACTTGGAGAAGTATCCATTTAGTGCTACCCTCTGTTTCCTGTCCCTTAGCCAGTTGCTGATCCAGGACAAGACCTGTCCCTTTATTCCATGACTGGCAAGTTTATTCAAGAGCCTTTGGTGTGGGACCTTGTCAAAAGCCTTCTGAAAGTCCAGATAAACAATGTCAACTGGATCCCCCTTATCCACATGCTTGTTGACACTCTCAAAAAATTCCAACAGATTAGTGAGGCATGATTTGCCCTTGCAAAAGCAATGTTTGCTCTCCTTTAGCAGCACCTTCTCTTCTATGTGCCTATTAATTCTATCTTTTTGGATGGTTTCCATCACTTTACCTGGGACACATGTCAAACTGTCAGGTCAGTAATTTCCTGGATCACCCCTGGATCCTTTTTTGAAAATTGGTGTTACATTCGCTACCTTCCAGTCTTCAGGCACAAAGCCTGATTTGAGGGAAATATATATTTTGGCTAGGAGATCAGCAATTTCATCTTTAAGTTCCCTGAGAACTCGTGGATGGATGCCATCTGGTCCTGGTGATTTGTTAGTGTTTAGCTTAACAAAACTTGCAAGGACCTCCTCCCTGGTTATTTCTATCTTGCTTAATTCTTCGGTTTCCTCCCTATGAAGATAGGCTCTGTTTTGGGCATGTGGTCTCTGTCTTCTTCAGTGAATACTGAAGCAAAGAATTCATTGAGTCTCTCTGCAATTTCTTTAACAGACTTATCATAGCTCATTTTAAAACAACAAGTAAGAAACAGAAACAGCTATAAAATCTAAGGGCAAAGGGCAGCTCGACATGCTATGCCCATGATGGCAAACCTTGGCACTCCAGATTTTCTTGGACTTCAATTCCCATAAGCCCAAGCCTCCGTGAATCCACACAAATGGGTTTGCTGCGATTCATCCGGTCCGCACCACCCTCATCGCTCCTGGAAGTGACGAGAGCGATGTGGGCCGGATGAATCGCAGCAAACCCATTTGTATGGATTCACAGGGGCTTGGGCTTCTGAGAATTGAAGTCCAAGAACATCTGGAGTGCAAAGGTTCACCATCACGGTGCTATGCATTTAACAGTCTCTCACTAAACCTGATGTGGAAGAGAGGTAACCCCATGAGGAAAGTACATTGCTCTCCCCGCAACCCCAGTTTCAACACAGCAGCGAGCCCTGTGGCCTCTCTTTATATCTTTTCATGGCTTGGACAGTTAGGAACAAAGGAGGAATCGTTGCTTTCTTAGTGTGTCTAACAGGGTTGAAAAGTGTTTTGGGAAAGCTGTAATCAAATGTGGGGGGGGGACCTGCAAGAACAAGGCAATTGGCAATCCTTTGTCCATAGAGATGGGGGAAGAACATTTTTCATCCTACCTTGCCTGAGGTGAAAGTGGATACCTCAAATGGATGCAACAAGTCTGAAGCTTCCATCCAGGGGAATATAACTCAGATTCTGATCCTTCAACAATTGATTGTGATGGTTTTTAAACTCCTCTGTTTGTCCCCCCACCCACCCACTCAACATTTGCAATATCCAGCCTCCTGCTAGTTTCAAAAGCACATCTGTTTTTTTTTAAAAAAAAAACACATTTTAATGGTCTAATAAAGGTATTACCAGCTGTTGTAATTAGAGGAAATATTGTAGCACCCATCAGAATCTTATGCTGAAGCGTATCTTGATACTAGCATGGAATGTGCTACAGCACTGCATCTGTGCTCTTCTTCACACATTTGTTGTTGTGTGCCATTGTCATTTCCAACTTAGGTTAAACATCTGAATTCAAGCTTTGCAAAAATCCTGTCCTTGACAACCTGTTGAGGTCTTGCAATTTAAAGGCAGGAAGAGATGTCTTGTTTTCCCTTTCCCTTTTGTTTCTTTGCAATGATTATTATAATACAGTAGTTCTTTTTGTCCCTATTGAGCCACTGTTTCTTCACACATACAAAGGAATAGATCCCATTGCAATCCATTGGGCTTTTATCTGAATAAACATATATAAGCTCATGCTATTAAACATTCAGGTGGCTGAATAAGGGCTTCTGTATTGTATATTTTTTGTTGTTCAGTCACACAGTCGAGTCCAACCCTTTGCAACCTCATGGACCACAACACAGCAAGCTCCTCTATCATATGCCATTCTCTGGAGTCTGTCCAGATCTACACCCTCTGCATCAACAATGCTAGCTAGCCATCTCATCCTGTGCCTCTCCCTTCTCCTTTTGCCTTTGATCTTTCCTAGCATCAGGAACGTCTCCAGAGAGTCCTCTCTTCTCATTTGGTGGCCAAAGTACTTGAGCTTCAGCCAGGGCCGCCATCAGAAATTTCTGGGCCCCATACTGAACAATCCTATTGGAGCCCCCCCCCCCCCCCCACACACACACACACACACATAGTTATGGCCAACGGCGGCAGGGTTCCTGTCAACTCTGGGCCCTATACGGCAGTACTGGTAGTACTGCTCTGATGGCAGCCCTGGCTTCAACTTCAGTAATTGTCCTTCCAAGGAACATTGGGGGTTGATTTCCTTTAGGATTCACTGATTTGATCTCCTTGCAGTCCAGGGGACTCTCAAAAGTACTCCAGCATCAGAGCTTTGTTTTTGTTCTTCAGTCGCATAGTCGAATCCAACCCTTTGTGACTCCATAAACCACTACACACCAAGCACCCCTATCCTCCACCATCCTCCTCAGCCCATTCAGCTTTACGCCCATTGCATCAACAATGCCATCTAGCTATCTCATCCTCTGCCACCCCCTTTTCCTTTTGCCTTCAATCTTTCCCAGCATCAATGCCTTCTCAAGTGAGTCCTCATTTGGTGTCCAAAGTACTTTAGCTTCAGCTTCAATATTTGTCCTTCCAAGGAGTAGTCAGGATTTATTTTCTTCAGGATCAACTTATTTGATCTCTTTGCTGTCCACGGGACTCTCAAAATTCTCCTCCAGGACCACATCTCAAAGGCGTCTATTCTTCTATGCTTAGCCTTCCATATGACTCAGCTTTCACAACCACACATTACTACTGGGAATACCATTGCTTTGACTATGTAGAGTTTTGTTGGCAGGGTGATGTCTCTACTTTTTATTATGTTCCCTAGGTTTCTCATACCTTGCAAGAATTAATCTTCTTTTTATTTCATGGCTGTAGTCACCATCTGCAGTGATCTTGGATCCCAAGATCTGTCACTGCTTCCATTTCCTACCCTTCTATTTGCCAGGGAGTGATAGGGTCGATTGCTATTATCTTGGTGTGTTTGTTTTTTTTATGTTGAGCCAAGGTTTCCTGTTACTTTCATTTCCTGGCTGCAGTTACTGCAGTCACCATCTGCAGTGATTTTAGATCCCAAGAAGGTAAAGTCTATCACTGCTTCTATTTCTTCCCCTTTAATTTGCCAGGCAGTGATGGGACTGGATGCCAAGAGCTTGGTTTTTTGATGTTGAGTTTCAAGCCAGCTTTTGCACTCTCCTCTTTCACTTTCATCAAGAGGCTCTTTAGATCTTCTTCACTTTCTGCCATTAGGGTGGTGTCATCTCCATATCTCAGGTTGTTTATATTTCTCCCGACAATCTTAATTGTATTGCAGAACTTAGTGCTGAACCACAAAGAATGATAAGGCCCTTGACACTTTGATTCAGGTAGCAAAAAATCAATATGTTTTGTTGTGTCCTAATGGTTTAACCTTCCTCATGGATAACAATGTATCTGAACCAATGTAACCTTGCCTATGGGCAACAATGTAACCTTCAGCTGTATCACATAAACCCAGTAATAGGACGCGAGCTAATGACCACCAGCTGGCAGCAGCGAGCGTCCAAGCTCTCTTGGTCCAAACTCATCAAAGGCAACAGCGCGGGAAGTTTTCCCGCCACCACCTACACCTGGACAAGAAGGGCGTGACCAGCAATGACGTCACGCAGACAGTAGCCAATGGGCTATCATGGAACCACGTTCAAATGTGTTACTACTGTATTTAAAGAGCTATTGATCCGCCATTGCCTCATGTTCCCTCTGACCACCATGCAATAAACCTGAGTTAACCCAGCCCGAGGCTGTGTCCTGTGTCTTGGTTCTCATACACCAAATTGGCGACGAAGGTGGGATATGGATCCCCAAGGAGCAGCCAGGGCACAGAGCGGGTTCAACATCACCACACCGCAAGACTGGGAGCTTTTTGAGATGGACTTCCAGGCGGCGCTGGTGGAACTCAAAGTCAAAGAAGACGAGGAGGAGAGGAAGAGGGCCATCCTCACCAGAATGCTTGGGATAGAAACCAAGCGAACGCTGGTGGGCATCATTGCACCGAAGAAGGTGAGTGAATTCAAAGCAGATGATATCATGAAGCTGCTGCGTGAGCGTTTCCGACCCTCGAGGGCAATGTTTCCCGCTCGGAGCGCATTTTGGAGGCGAGTCCAAGCGCCGGACGAGTCGGTTGAGGCATTCGTAACAGCCATGAGAATAGCCGCCGCCCCCTGCAGATGGGACAACCTAGAGATGGCCCTCAGGGACGGAGTTCTGTGTGGCCTGAAGGACAAGGAGGTGCAGCGCAGCTTGATGAACAAGGAGCCACCACCCACGCTAGCAGAGGTTGTAGAGGCCGCGGAAGCCGCGGAGTCCACGAATGCTGGAGTGGACGAAATGCACCAGTGGCGTGAGTGGCGTCCTCGAGCCGGCAAAGCGGAAAATTCGGTGCACGGAAAGTCCGGACAGTCGGTGCACGCAACCCGACGGGCCTCAAAGTCGTCTACAGAAGGCAGCGACGGCGAGGAGGTCCAGAAGGTCCGAAAAGGAGGGCGCCGCTGCGACGGGTGCCGAGCGGCCCATGAGCGCGCGAGGTGCCCATTCAGAAAAGCCGAGTGTTACTCCTGCGGCCGTCGGGGGCACATCGCCAAGGCGTGCAGAAAACGGAAGGAGGGCCGGGGGCAGTCACAAGACCGTTCAACCAGACCGGACCGTCCAGCAAGGTCCAAAGATGGCGCCCAGACCATGAGGAAGCAGGACGGCGTGGGCCGCATCTCGGACGACAGCGAGGACGACGCTCCAGTGTTCAGCGTGTCCGCGGGACAGTCCCATTACTTCGTTGAGGTACTAGTACAAGGGGCCCCTATCAGGATGGAAATTGACTCGGGGTCCTCCTATTCTATAATTCCCCAGAAAGAGTTCTTGAAAATCGACCCCCACGTGCGACCCAAACTTAAAACGTTGAGGTCCACGCTACGAGATGTACAGGGGAACAGCATTCCAGTGTTGGGGGTCGGGAAATTTCGGGTCAGTTTTAAGAGATATTCTGCGGAACTGCCCCTAGTTGTCCTGAAGGGGGGAAGTTGTAGCCTCCTAGGGACGCAGTGGTTTCAGCCCTTAGGTTTGTTCATAGGGGGAGTGCATACCGTGGGGGTGGATCCAATACAAGCGGTGTGCGACGCGCATCCCGCCGTTTTTAAAAAAGGACTTGGAAAGTTCAAGGGACCCCCTGTAGCCTTCGACCTAGACCCGGAGGTCCGCCCGATAAGACTCAAACCACGCAGGGTGCCGTTCGCACTAAAGGACAAAATAGAGGCGGAACTGGACAAACTGGTGGGTCAGGGGATTCTTATTCCTGTTGATTCCGCGGAGTGGGAAACTCCAATTGTAACAGCGCTGAAGGCTAACGGGGAGGTGCGCATTTGCGCTGATTATAAGTGTACAATTAACAAGGCGATCCGCCCTAATGCGTACCCGGTGCCGGTGGTCAGCCACCTTCTGGCCAGGCTGAATGGGGGAAAGTGTTTCGCTAAACTCGATTTGGCTCAAGCTTATCAGCAACTCCCTGTGACTCCCGCCACGGCCGCGGCACAAACGATAGTCACACATAAAGGGGCGTTCCAGGTGTCGCGTTTACAGTTCGGCGTGAACTCGGCACCCGGCCTTTTTCAGTCGCTTGTGGAATGCCTCCTGAAGGGGCTGGAGGGGGTGTTGCCTTATTTTGATGACGTGTTGATAACAGGGGGGAGTGAGGCCGAACTGGCAAAGAGATTGGATAAAGTTCTGACTGTCTTCGAGAAAGCGGGGCTACGACTGAGAAAAGACAAATGTGTCTTTTTCGAAACTGAGGTTGAGTTTCTAGGGTTTCGGGTCACACCAGAGGGTATTAAGCCGTCCAAATCCAAAGTAGCCGCCATCAAGAATGCCCCTCGCCCCACATCCAAAACCGAGCTACAGTCATTTCTGGGGCTCCTCAATTTTTACCATACCTTCCTTCCACGGAAGGCGTCCGTGGCCGAGCCACTCCATCGGTTGCTTAAAAAGGAGGAAACATGGATGTGGGGCGACGAGCAAGAGAGGGCGTTTAAAGAGTTGAAGCAACTCCTAACATCTGAGGCAATCCTGACGCACTTCGACCCCAAACGGCCAGTGGTCCTAGTCTGTGACGCATCCCCGGTGGGAGTGGGGGCGGTGCTTTGCCACGTGTTGGACGACGGAAGGGAAGCCCCGATAGCGTTCTATTCAAGGTCCCTGTCCCAAGCAGAGCGTAATTACGCACAGACCGACAGGGAGGCATTAGCGATAGTAGCGGGAACCAAAAAATTTCACGATTTTTTGTACGGTCGGCCGTTCAAAATCGTGACTGATCACAAGCCCCTATTAGGAATTTTCACTGCGAGTAAGCCCACGCCACAGATCCTGTCCCCAAGAATGCTGCGGTGGGCTATTTTTCTCAACGCATACCATCATGAGTTGGAATACCGGCCCGGGAAGGAGATCAGCCATGCCGACGCACTCTCGAGGTCTCCTTTGCCCTTGTCGAGCGCCCAAAAGGAACGGGTAGAGAGAGATCACCAGGTTTTGTTAATAGAGGTTTTAGACTCACCCCCAATAGTACCAGCCGACATTGCCAGGGCCACCGGCAAGGACAGAACGCTAGAGAAAATTAGCTCATGGGTACAGAAGGGGTGGCCGGCGTCATCCCCAGGTACGGAATTCGACCCATTTTTTCGAAAAAAAATAGAGTTGTCCCTAGAGAGGGGCTGCCTTTTTTGGGGCCAACGGGTGGTGGTTCCTACGTCCCTGCGACCGAGGGTACTCGAACTGCTGCACGTCAGCCACCCGGGCATCGTCTGGTCCAAGGCGCTGGCCCGGAGTTACTTCTGGTGGCCACAGCTGGACGCGGACATTGAGCACATGGTCGGCACTTGTGAGGCATGCCAGGGCTCCCGACCAGAGGCGGCCCGTCTCCCGCATAGGGAATGGGACACAGCAAGGGGGCCATGGTCCAGGGTGCACGTAGACTTCGCTGGCCCATTCCGAGGAACCATTTTTCTCCTGGTGGTGGATGCGTTCTCCAAGTGGTTGGAGGTTATCCCAGTAAAGAGTACGTCTTCCGCCACTACAATTAGCCAGCTAAGGAGAGTCTTTTCCACGTTCGGTTTACCCGACACTTTAGTCAGCGATAACGCTAGTTGTTTCACCTCCGCTGAATTCAGGGCATTCATGGAGGCAAACGCCATTCGGCATGTCACATCCGCGCCGTTTCACCCGGCCACGAATGGCCAAGTGGAACGGCTGGTGCGTACAACAAAGGATGCGCTGCGGCGCATGGGCCCGGGGGACCTAAATCACCAAGTATGTCAGTTTTTGTTAGCATATAGGGTGACCCCCTTAGCGTCAGGTTACTCGCCGGCAGAGCTGTTGATGCGGCGAAAACTGACCACGATCCTGTCCAGGCTAGACCCGACGAGAGTCGAGGACAAAGGAAAAAACGTAGGGTTGGCAGTCTCGAAAGGTTTCGCCGCCGGCGATCCTGTTCACTGCAGGAACTACGCCAGCGCAGGTCCAGCCTGGGTACCAGGGACGGTTGTGGAACGGACGGGGCCAGTGTCGTACCGGGTCGAGACTAGCACGGGTCTCCTCTGGAGGAGGCACGCGGACCAACTTAGGCACCGAGTGAGTGGGGGGCCGGTCAGTGGAGCTCAGCAACAGGATTCAGCGTTAGGGTTCTCCCCCACCCGTTTAGCCCAAGGGGGAGACAGCAATGGACAACGGTCCCAAGCAAGGGGGGAAAGCAGCGGCCCCGACTCATACCCTTTTGATACGCCAGCTCTATCAGAGGCGGGGGAAGGGGGAGAGGAGTTCGCGACCGCTGTCCCCGAATTTAATTCTGATTTTGATTTTGCGAGCCGGGGGGGTTTTCGGGAGTGTTCCCCCACCCGTCCAAGCGAGAAGAGGGGTTTTTCGTTAGCCCCCAGTGCCCCCGGTTCTTCCCCAATAAAGCACACACCTCCCAACAACGCCGCGGAGCCGCGGCACGTCACTAACGAGTCTCCCTCTCCAATTACAGGACAGGAAACCAGGGGACAAAGAGAAGGTAGCAAACCCGGGGGAAGGCAGCCCGCACCGAGACCCCAGCGTGTTCGAAATAAGCCATCTTGGCTGAGAGACTTCGTCTCATCCTAGGGGGGGGGAGTGTGGTTTCGAGACTTCGTCTCATCCTAGGGGGGAGGGGTGTTGTGTCCTAATGGTTTAACCTTCCTCATGGATAACAATGTATCTGAACCAATGTAACCTTGCCTATGGGCAACAATGTAACCTTCAGCTGTATCACATAAACCCAGTAATAGGACGCGAGCTAATGACCACCAGCTGGCAGCAGCGAGCGTCCAAGCTCTCTTGGTCCAAACTCATCAAAGGCAACAGCGCGGGAAGTTTTCCCGCCACCACCTACACCTGGACAAGAAGGGCGTGACCAGCAATGACGTCACGCAGACAGTAGCCAATGGGCTATCATGGAACCACGTTCAAATGTGTTACTACTGTATTTAAAGAGCTATTGATCCGCCATTGCCTCATGTTCCCTCTGACCACCATGCAATAAACCTGAGTTAACCCAGCCCGAGGCTGTGTCCTGTGTCTTGGTTCTCATACACCAAATGTTTGTTCAGGAGAGGACCTGAAAGGATAAATTCTCATGGTGATCTTACATATTTGCATTTGCATTTTACTTTAAGGTTTTAGAGATTGTATAAAGGTAAAGGTTTCCCTTGCTCGAAAGCCAGTCGTATCCGACTCTAGGGGGCAGTGCTCATCTCTGTTTCTAAGCCGAAGAGCCAGCGTTGTCTGCTTCTGCAGACGTTTCCGTGGTCATGTGGCAGGCATGACTAGACACCGGAGCGCACGGAACGCTGTTACCTTCCCACCAAAGTGGTCCCTATTTATCTACTTGCAATTTTTTGCTTTCGAACTGCTAGGTTGGCAGGAGCTGGGACGAAGACGGGAGCTCATTTCCGTCCTGCAGTACTCGGGAATCGAACTGCTGACCTTCCGCTTCCCAGTCAGCGTCTTAGCAACTTGAGCCACTGCAGTCCCTTAGAGATTGTATATGTAGAGACAATTTCTCTGTGTTGTGGATGTCCTACTTCAGTTGATAAATGGATCTTGGACTTTGTTTTCATTCAGTTTCAAGGATACACATGCTTCAAAGAGACATTTGAATTCTTCTTTATTTCTTCAAGCAACTCCCACTTTGGTGTTAGCACAAAAAAAAAAAACAACTCAGGATGTACAAATTGTAATATCCAGTTTTGTTATATCACTATTGTTGTTGTATACTCAAGAGAAAGAGAGAGAGATTGAGATTTACATAAGCAGATATTGTTTGCTTCAACTAGGTAAACCAATATACAGTAATTTAATACCATTTACTAACTCACTACATTCAGTTTAAGGACTTTATGTAATCTGATCATTAATCACAATAGGAGTTATTTTGGCTGCTTCACCCCATGAAAGAAATATAAAATATAGTTTATTATTCAAGACATTAGATGTAAATGAGGCTAATTGGGAATCTTGTTATCAACGAAGCAGAAAACAGGCTCTCATTAAAATATAGGAAACTGCCTTCTCCCTTGCCTTACTGATGGTCCATTCTAACCTCATGTTATCTTCTCTGAGGATAGTGGATAGCAAAGTTTCATATCAAGATCTTTCCCAACATCTGCTTCTTCTTCTTTTGGACAGATTAGACGGTATTTCCCTCTATGCTCTGCTACTAAGCTGTGGACTCTCTTCAGATCTTGAAAACACTGGGTTGTTTGTTTTGCTGCTTTTAACTCCCAAAGATACTACATCATAATGAACAGTCATTACAAAAACCTTGTAAATTAGGTCACTATCACTTTCCATATCACAGATAAGAGGCCTGAGGCTGAGAATTGCTTGCATAAGACTTGCTTTGCGAGTTCATGCCAGGATGAGATCGAATCAGGATATTCATTTTATTGGAGGCTTCTTTTGTTTGTTGCCTTTCAAAGTGGTACATACACCTTGCCACTGAAAGTTCCATTTATGAAGAATATTTCATTTCTGTTAAGCTGTATTTGATATTTGTTGCCACTGAAACAGAACATTATTGGTCTCAAAGGTTAGCTCTTAAAGTTATGAGTTCTAGCTATGGGGCTAAAAATGCCTGAACCTTTTGGTGTATGTAATTAAAATGTCCACAGATGAAAGGCTTCGTGAATAGATTGGTTCTTAAGCTTAAGACATTTCAGGTCTTGAATTAATAAATTCAGGTTTACTGTGAGATCCTTGATCATTAACAAATGAACTGTTCTATTAGGTTTCTAGTTAAGCAAGCCAGAGATTTTGTTTTATCTGTAGATGTCAATATAATTACCTTTAATGACAGCTACTAAATTTTCATTAATTTGAATGGGTTTTGTTTCATTCCAATTATCTCCACAAATGCACACATTCATATGTATATGCTTTGCCCTTTCATAAACTATATCCGTCTAAAACTGGAGCGCACTATGACTGGCCATATCTCCGATCCAGCAAGAGAGAAAAAGAAGCTGCCTTCCCTTTCAACACATTTTCTGACCTCTTTCTTTTTTACCTTCTCTGACCAGTGGTTTGCTACTTTACTTGGCTGGTTTTTTAAAAATGTCCTTAAAATGCCATTGTTTCATTTCTCCTCTGCCTCGTATACAAAAAGTGTTATCAGGGCGCATTGCTTCATAGGCATTATGATGTGGGCATTGTTGGCGGAGTATTTTTATGAGATTTAAATGTGTACCTGGGGCCTTTACTTGACCCATGTGACTAGCTGCACATGATCAGGTGGTATCAGTACTCTCTACACACACACACACACAAACACTCACAAACACACACACACCTTAAACTGCAAAGCAGATTGCTCTCTATAAAATAACTCTCAACTTGAATGAAATACTTCTCATTTTAACAACCAGGAAATGGTGGCTCCTGATGGAAGCCATCCCTGGTTGAATGGGATTTACTCCCAGCTAAACATGTCGGGGACTGTGGTGGCTTAGTGGTTAAAATGCTGAACTTGAGGACTGGAAGGTCGTCAGGTCATTAGTGTGAGACCCAAGTGCTGCATGATGGAGTGAGCTCCCATCTTTGTCCCAGTTCCTGCCAACCTAGCAGTTCGAAAGCAAGTAGATAAATAGGTATCACTTCAGTGAGAAGGTAAACAGCATTCCATACACTCCAGTGTGTAGTCATGCCTGCCACATGTCCACAGAAACATCTGCAGACACAGACAGCGCTGACTGTTTGGTAATAAACAGAGATGAGCACTGAACCCTAGAGTCGGATGTGATTGGCTTTTGGGCTAGGGCAACCTTTACCTTTACCTAAGCATGTGGCAAGGACTGCATCTTTAAAATGTTCACTCTTATTACATCTCTGTGTATTATGTGAGACATGGCTCTTAGTGCAAAGAGTAAGGGACCAGGCTAGCTGAAGATTCTTTGCCATGAAATATTCTCTCTGCTTGCTATATGCTTGCCATAAAATAAAAAAAATTCTCTCTGCTAAAGAGTCAGAGGTTGGGAGTTCAATTC
Organism: Bradypodion ventrale; assembly: GCA_035047345.1. Lineage (NCBI taxonomy): Eukaryota > Metazoa > Chordata > Lepidosauria > Squamata > Chamaeleonidae > Bradypodion > Bradypodion ventrale. The sequence goes on along the minus strand of JAWDJE010000002.1, from coordinate 279,334,558 downwards.
CCCACTGTGCCTCCTGGGATAACAGCCATTGTGTTGCCTTGGCTAAACTGTGCAGTCCCAGAGCAAGGGAATGGGAAACCACTTCTGCTACTCTGTGCTTAGAAAACCCTTGCAAGGGTTGCCATAAGTCACCATTGATTTAATACCACACAATTAAATAAAGTATTGCACAACAGAGGCAGGGAAACGTATTGGCTGGTGCAAACAGTGAAAGTAATACAAAATGGAGAGAATATTTCTGGGATGTCCAAACTGGGAATTTGCGAGTTATCACCCTAGGGCAGGGATTCTCAACATGCGGCTCATGGGCCAGATGCAGCCCATGGCACCACTTCATATGGCCCCCACTGCCTCCACCACACCAGGAAGTGCCATGCGGTGGAGGAAGGGCAAAATGGCTGTCTGGCCCCCAAAGATGTCTGAGGGAGCATGACCCAGCCACCGGCTTAAAAAGATTGAAGACTGTTTCTGGAGCCCCCAGCTATTTCTTGGTTCTTCTTTTTCCTAGCAGAAAGGGGAACTGCTGCTCTTGGAAACCATCCTCTTTTGCAAAAGGCCTCAGGGCCCCCTTACACAATTGAACACCCCAAATACCCATTTTTCACAAATAGAAAATTATTTCTAGCCACAGAGAGTTCTGAGAGCAGAAAATGTGGTCCCCAACCCCCCAAAAGTTGCCCACCCCGAAGCAAGCTATTTGATTCACCCTGAAAACTGTAACAGGAAAAAATAGCCTTAAATTGTATCAATAATATTTTGTGTCCAAGGGAGCTTTCCCCATATGAAGAAGCTCCTTCAGACTGGTTTCAGGATAGATACTTCTTTCATTTCCTCCCCACTTTTTTATATTTTGCGTTGGTTTTGAAAATTGCAATCCTAACCAAACTGAAACAAAATTCTCAGATATCACTTGAGGATGAGCAAATCATATACTCTCCCACCATCACCCTTACATACATATTTTTTTAAAAAAAATATTGGCCAACTCTAATTAAAAATGAATTGAAATTAAATGGCCCTTCATCCTTAGGTTTTAAACCAGTGGTTCCCAATGTGGAGCCCACACCCCACAGGGGGAACTTCAATTCCCAGAAGCCTAAGTCAGCACATTGGCTGATCAGTGCTTTGGGGAACTGACTTAGACTTCTGGGAATTGAAGTGTTACCTAAAAACTGGTGGTCCTCTCCTTTCATTACAGGAGCTCTTATGGACTCCAAGGTACAGTTAAAAATACCCGGGTTGTTTGCTGGTGGAGCCCACCCTTCACCCAAGAATTACAGACAATTTATTTCAGACAAACAAATGTGGTTTATTGGCATGCATTCAATACAACAGAGGCCTAACTGCTGCACCAAACGCTAGTCTCAACCTGCCTGGAGCATCCCTAAATTCTAATCAAGAGAGCTGAAGCCATGATGGAAGATGTGATCTTTTATACCCTCCACCCAGGGGGACTAAAACTAGCTCTCCTACTATAGTAGTACTTAAAAAATAAAAAAATACAATGATTCACATAACACAATGGAAGGATGTGTAGGGCAAATGCCCTGGGGGTTTACATAAGAGGTCACAGTTCAACAGCTGCAGGTCTTGACATCTCCAATGTGATATCCAATGGGAATGCGGATTGAAAAAGTGCACCAATGTGGCTCCAGAGTTCACAGCAAGAAATTCAAGATAACCAATAGCATCATGGATAATAAGTTTAGGGAAGGCAGAATTTTGGGCTTGTGAGGAGCTAGTAGTTGTTTTCATTCCCACTCAGTAATTAATTAATCCTGTCTCACCCCAAGCACTATCATGATTAAATACACAAGGAATCCCAGAATCAATAGGCATGCAATATCCACCCTTAACCCAGTTCCATGTCTCTTAAGGATTTGCCCCTTTTCACCCCTCAAGGTATGCAGGTGTTGGTAGAAAAAACAATAGGTGGCAAGTGGGCTGAAGATTTAGAAGGATTATCTTGAGCTGTCAGGGGTCAGGGTCCAGGGGTAACAATAGGTGAAAATAATTGATGTCTTCCTATGTAGGCTGGGAGGTATGCTGCATGGATATTTCTGCTTGGGAATTCAAAGCAAAACATGTTAAAATCATTTTTAAAACATTTCAGTAAGTTTTAGGACTTTTTAATAAACACCGCATAGTCAATCAATTAATCAGAAATCCAATAATTTAGGTTAGCTATATCAGTAGGCAAGCAAGACCAGAACTCTTAAAACACAAGTTAACTCTAACTGCAATATAAAGGAGCTTTTTGAGGCTTGGGGTTTTTTCAAAGTCTTTCATTCTGCTGACTGGCTGACAGCTTTTAGAAGGGGGGGCTGATCCCCCACACACACACACACACACACTTTCCTCCACAGCAGAGAGGCATAATAAGAGATAAAATAAAATGGGGGTATGTGTGTTTCCCAAAAGTGGCGCTACAAGTATATACCTTCAAGCGTGTGTGAATGGGTGCATGGCCAGAGTGGTGCTTGTGTACACATAAGCCTAATCAATCCAAAACGTGGGTGGCAAAATGAAGTAAACAAAATACCTTTATTGTAAAGAAAAGAAACAAGATTACTTTATTAATAAGAGATAGAAAAGGCAAGATATAAAAACGGGGTGTGCTTTCTTTCAAAAGTGGGGTTACAGAAGTCGAAAAGCTAAAGGTTTGGGAACACTGCTCTAAACTATGTTCTATTATTTTTATTATCGTGGACACTTGTGCTGTTATCAGCCTGTACAGAATGTACACAAGGTGTAGGTATTTTGTGTACAGTCTTTTCTGGACTGTTTTAGAATTTAGCTGCGTCATTTATCAGGGGAGATTGTGTTTTAGAAGGAATGTGAAAAGGCATCTGTTTAAAAGGAGACTGAATCCATTTTGTTGCAAAACAACAGTAGTTTCTCAAATGGTACCTTGTTTCCGTTGCCACTGGGCAAAAGGATAAATTCTTTCAATTTAAATTAAGGCAGTTCTGTTTCAAGGAAGGACAGAGACAGACATCTATAACATACTGCCCAGGGACCCCTTAACAGAAAACAAGGGAGATGTAGTGTTTGGACTTTCTGATCAGTCATGCTCTACAAAAACAAACCCAAGCACAAAGGCCAGTGAAAAATGTGACTCTGTTTCAAGCAGTGAAACAAAAACCCATCCCTAAAGCAAAATTGTTTGTGTGTCATTCCCAAGTATTGTTTTAAGCTAACCTGGAGGGCTTTGTTCTCCAGTAGATCATCCCTATGCTTGCCTTGTTTCATATTTATATTTATTCTTGTGATGACGTACTTGTTATAACAACTGTCATCTGTGGTTCTGACTCCATCAGTTTAAGGAAAGAAAATCTGTCTCTTGCCAAGCTCTGTGAGCATACTTTGTTTCTTGGCCACCTTGAGGGTTGATGATGGCAGGGTAGAAGGAAGGGCGAAGGATCTCACATTAAATCATTCACTGTGACCATCTGCTAACTCTTGCCTCAAGCTGGTAGTAAGCAACCAGAAACTGCAATATTTCTTTGTTGCTTTGTTGACAAATAAAAGAAACTGGTTCTTTTCTTCTCAGCAACTTGCTATACAGCAAGAGGCATTTTAAATTTCAAACATAATCTGTCCTGTTCTCCATCTTCATCTATCAGTACCTCCCTTCTGTTGTGTTCCTAATACTATGCCTTTGCAACAATGTAACACCCAGTGCGGGTCTACTCTGGAGAAGGCATGCAGATCAACTCCGGCGCCGGGTCCCGGGCAGCCAAAGCGCGGACGGCGCGCAGAAGGATTCAACGTTAGGGTTCTCCCCCACCCGTTCAGCCCAAGGGGGAGGAGAAGGGGGCCAGTGGTCCCCACCAAGGGGGGAGGGGAAGGAGTCTGTCCTCATAGATAGCCTGAGGAATGTCCCCAATGACCCAGTAGATGAATTTGAGTTTCAGTTACAAAACCCGGGGGGGGGGGTTCGGAGTGGTCCCCCACCCATCCAAGCGAGAAGCGGGGTTTTTCGTTAGCCCCCAGTCCCCCCGGTTTTTCCACAATGGAGTTTGTCCCTTCCCCAAAAGCCGCAGAACCGCGGCAAGTCACTAACGAGTCTCCCTCTCCTGTTACAGGACAAGAGACCAGGGGACAGAGAAGCAGTAGCGCCCCCGGGACAAGCCAGCCGGCAGAATGCCCAAAACGCGCTTGCAATAAACCATATTCGATGAGAGACTTCGTCTCATCCTAGGGGGGAGGGATGTTGTGTTCCTAATACTATGCCTTTGCAACAATGTAACACCCATCAACTGCAACACTGTAACCTTCTGTAATAGGATGCGAGCTAGTAACCACTAGGTGGCAGTAGCGAGCGTCCAGCTCATATGGTTCCAATTACGCAATAACTCCAGCGCGGAAAGATTCCCGCCACTACCTCACCTGGACAAGAAGGGCGTGACCAGGGATGTCGTCACGCGGGCGGTAGCCAATGGGCTATCGTGGAGCCACATTCAAATGTATAGCCACTGTATATATTGAGCTGTTCGTCCACCATTACCACATGTTCCCCCGGACCACCATGCAATAAAGATGTGTTAAGCCAACCCTTCGGCTGTTCTTGTGTCTTGGTTCTCATACACTAAACCTTAAGAACATAAGAACATAAGAACAGCCTTGCTGGAACAGGCCACAGCCCATTCAGTCCAGCATTCTGTCTCACACAGTGGCTCACCATTTCCTTCAGGGTATTCCCAAGCAGATGCTTGCTTAGGATTCCCTGGAAATGATATTGAGAGATATCCTGCCTATCTCTCCAACCCGGAGGTTGTCCTTAAGTATCCATAATTATAGCCATTGATACTCTTGTCCTCCAGAAACCTTCCTAATCTCTTTCCTTGGTTCCAGTTCTGATGAGCCAAAAACACATGTAAGTTATTTCATGCAGCTTTATTTTATATATTGGCTGAAATCCTGTTGTGCAGCCTTGCATCTTTACACAATTTTGCATTTCCACTCCTTACTATTTGGAAGATCTTTTAGCAGAAATAAACAATCTTTTGTAAATACAGTAAAACCCCTACTTACGTAAAAAGTCTGTTCCGTAGGCTTTTATGTAAATCAGTTTTTTACTTAACTCGAAGCAAACCCATAGGAACAATGAATTTTTACATAACTTGAAGCAAACCCATAGGAAAAATGACTTTTTTACTTAACTCAAAGCAAACCCATAGGAAAATGATATTTATGTAAATTGAAGCAACCCCATAGGAAAAATGATTTTTTTACGTTACTCGAAGCAAACCCATAGAAAATTACTACTACTACTTACTTTATTACAGAAATTGTGTTATGTAAATTGGGACATTTTTATAAATTGGGACATGGTTTTAGTGCAAAAATCATTATGTAAGTCAAATTTTGTGTAACTCGAGGCATATGTAAGTTGGGGTTTTACTGTATTTGTAAGATTGCTCTATGGCTATACCATTTATAAGCTACACTTAGCCACATGCTGTGGCCTTGTCTGTGTTTGTGGAAATAGGTAAAGGAAAAGGTCTCCATTGCTTGAAAGCCAGTTGTGTCCTTCTCTAGGGGGCAGTGCTTATCTCCATTTACAGCCAAAGAGCCAGTGCTGTCTGTGTCTGTAGATATATCTGTGGTCATGTATTACTAGACCCCGGAGTGCATGGAATGCTGTTACCTTTCCTGTCGAAGCATTATTAGGTAGTGCCAGTGCGCCACAAAAGATGTTGTGGTCCTCCTAAATGGTTGTGGGGTTTTGTTCGATCCTAGGAGGGAGGGTGTTGTGTATTTAAGGGAATGTGTTTGCCATTTTGTCTTGTTGTGAAAGAGTTTAATATGTATTTGCTTTACTCTGGTCCGAAGTCTCGCGAGACTTCGGGAGGGTTCAGAACGAGAACAGAGCTGTCAACAGTTCTAATGGTTTTTCCCAACTGTCAGTTCTGATCAGAGATAGCTAAGCAATGTGAGGGTGTGTTGTTAGCTCTGGCCACCTATTCTTATTCCAAATAAAGTTGTGTGTTTGGCCTGTATTGCTGGCTGCTGCCTATTATTTCCAGAACACTAAATTGGTTGGTGCTTGCACCAATAGGGCGGGGTATAAATATAAAAATAAAATATATTACCTATTTATCTAGTTGTCTGGCCAGACATGGCCAGTAATGGAGTAGACCATACAGCCAGTGATTCAACATTGAGTGTTAGGTGGTGGTAATTAACCTGACTCCTTAAAGGGGCCAACATCTACAGGCAGATGAGCCCATTTAGGTGGGATGATGGTCCCCTCAATGGAGGAGATGCCACTGGAATCCATTATATTGGGCCCAATGGCAAAATGAGTGAAGGAGGAACCACTTCACTATTCTGATTCCCAACGGTCATGGAGGTGGAAGAGGCCATGCCAGATGGACTGACTATGAATGCACACATTGATAATGGCAGTCCACTGCAGTCCCGGTGTCAAATCCTGCATGTCTCATTTCATATGTGCCAAAGGAGATGGCTCCGTGATCATAATGTGTGAGTCACTTCATGGCAAGCTGGGATTCATCTTAAACAAATTCATGCCAATGGTATTTTTCCTGAAAATGATTTTTTAGGGGGTGGGGGATGTATACTCAGACATGAGTAGCAGCCAACGATGACTTGCAATTTCTTTCTTTTGAACTGCTAGGTTGGAAGGAGCTGGGGTAGATTATGGGAGCTCATTCCATCATGCAGCACTTGGGGCTTGACCTGCTGATGTGCTGACCAAGCTCAGCATCAAGCTAAGCATCTAAACCACTAAGCTACCAAAGCCCGGTCTATGTGGAAATACCAACATTCAAATGGCTTACTGCAAGTATATTCTGTTCAAATATTTTAACAATGTATCTTTCCATGACATATTTCTGATATTACTATATTGGGGAATCTAGAATTGTAGCAGCTGTGGTGTTGCTGCCCACCTTCACAAAATGTTAGACCACTACTGAAAGAAAAATAAAAGTGGATGTATCCTGTGTTGGAAAGGTGAATATAAATTTGGAAACCAATACAAGTTTGTTTCATGTTATTTACATTCACCTCAGAGGTTATTTCATTGTACTGTGGTGTAATCTTTCAAAGTTAATGCTGTGCTGGTTCCATGTCACTTGAGGTTTTTCGGGGACTTATATGTGGTATAGACAAATCCACCAGACAATCTTATTTAATCTTACTCTTTCCTTGAACTGCTGGCATACTACCTTACATCACAAGAAAATCAGTTTGTCCTCTACTGTCAAGTAACCTTGATATAATAATGAGGAATTGTGAAAAAATTCAATAAAATGTAGCTTCATCAGGAAGATCTAAACTCATGTAAAATATTTTTTTTTCTATTCCTTTTTAAAACAAGGTAGCATTTTAAGCTGCTTCTTGGCAGAACTCTTACACTGTATTATGGGTGCTTTCTAAAACATTTTGCTCCTGGATTTTAGCTCTCTGTTTTAAGGGTTTCCATATGACTGAAGCATTAATAAAGCAATCTAAACTCTTATTGGACTACATGGAATTTCTTAATTGGTCTTGACTTCCTCTTCACAGATCTATCAGCTGAGTGTGGTTTTCTCATAATGTTTATGTCCACAATGCTCCTATGTACAAATATGCTAAAAGTATGTGTTATTATTGATTACCAGAAACACATGCTTCAGATGCTCCTTTCATTTGCATGTTGGCAAACATCATCATTGTCTGCTACTCATATCCAAGTATACATTATTTCCTGGAAATCATTTTCAGGAAAAATGCACCTAGCGTGAATTTGTTTAAGGTGGATCCCAGCTTGACATGAAGTGGCCCACACACTAGGATCACAGAGCCATCTCCTGCAGCACATATGAAATGAGACATGCAGAATTTAACACTGGGACTGCAGTTGACTGCCACAGCCTTGAGGATATTGACAAGGTACGCCTTCACAGCCAGTCCACCTGGCATGGCCTCTTCTGCCTCCATGACCGCTGGGAATCAGAATAGTGAAGTGGTTCCTCCTCTGCTCATTTTGCCGTTGGGCCCAATATAATGGATTCCAGCGGCATCTCCACCACTGAGGGGACCATCACCCCACCTAAAAGGGCTCATCTGCCCATATCCATTGGCCACTTTAGGGAGTCAGATTATGTACCACTACTCAACACTTGGCATTGAGTCTCTGACCTGTATGATATACTCCAGTACAATATGATGGCAAACACCATAAGCTGAATAAAGCCAACATCTTTTGAGAAACATCCAAACATGGCAATGATTTTAAAAGTTTTTTAAAGGGATTTGTTCAGTTACACATTACTTTTGAAGTGGCTGAATAATTATTGTTTCATTGTACACTGAACTCATGTTGTGTATGATAAAAAAATTAGAGAAAGACAAAAAGCAAAATAATACTTGACATATAGGATTTGAAAGACTGTCACACCAAACTTGAAAAAGCTATGTCAAAAGATTTCCAAAATGTTTCAAATGTCAAAAGTAACTAGGAAACATTACTTATTACATCAAAAGTCAATGCAGAACATCATTGTGTTGCTTTTAAATGTAATTTAGTTTTGCCCATACAGTATTACTCAAAATAATTAGTTAGGTCACCCTTGCTTGAAAAATTACCTGTGACTAGTTACCTCTCTGCTTTGGATATTTGAATAGATCCTGAGAGTTTCTTATGATTCTGTTGTTCCTGTAGAAGGTTGAGCTCAGTATATTTCAAGATGAAAGTCACTGATTTGTTTTGAACAAGCACAAATTCTTTTGAGAAATATTCAATTCAATTCCTATGAAAGGAAAAGGGCAGAAGAGTTTATTAAATCACTAGCTTTCCTGCAGCATACAATCCAGCTCAAATATTTCCCCTCACTGTTCGTTGTTCTGTAGCCTCACTTGATTAATCACAGTGATATCATTCCAGTTTATACCTATGTTCCCTTCCATTCCAGAAACAGTAAGAAACATTTTACCGGAATTACTTCTCCAAAGATGGTTAAAGCAGTGGTGTTGAAGCCATGCTAGTAACAAGTACCACAAGATGCAGTAATAGCCACCATTATAGAAAGTTTATGTAAAGTTTATTACCTAAACTGGTGGTCATTTCTTGCAAGTTCCCCTTTTATATATAAACTGCATGACACTGGAGTCTCACTCAACATACTTATACATCAGTCAAGGGTTTTTGATACATTATCAAGTTTGAAATCCTACATTAATTCCCATTTGTTTCAACATACTATTGTTACCTTGTAGACTCACAGACACTAACTTGAAATTATTCATAGCCTAATAGTCTTGTTTGTTAGTAATGAATCATTGTCACTTTATCCATCATCTGCGACCTTTCCAGTTTGTGAGGCAATGTATAAGTACAGTCATACAGTCCCATTGTAATGTCTGAGGAAGCCGGCTTGGTACACAAAAGTGTAATAATCAGTGGTTAATGATCCACAAAATTTCCATCTTTTTTTAAAAAAAACTTTGGCTTTTGACTGATATTCCTGTAACTTTTTTCTTCTTCTTTTCCTGCTACAGTGAGGACAGCAATTTTAACGCAGTTTGGTTGGGCAGAGATGGACAACCCTGTTTTTAAAATAGAACATCTTATGTCCACCTTTATTAGTGGTTCAGATGACAACTATCCTCCTTTACTACTCAGAAACACAATCTTAGGCCAACTCAGCACAGAAATCAGTATGGTGAATAGCCCATAACTATCCCTTGTAAACACAAAAAAATAGAAAGATGTGATTGATCTGTCTTCATCTTTGAGCAAGCAGATTTCAAAAAGAAAATGCTGTATTTAAGTAAAGAAGATCATTACAAAACAAAACAAGGTAATTTGCAAACTCTTGGAAGTGAGAATTTCCAGGAATTTGCAAATAGTTGTGACACAAAGAAGCTATTCTTAATACTTTCTCCTTTATTTGATTCGATTCGATTTTTAATTTATACCCCGCCCTACTCAGCTTGTAGGCCGACTCAGGGTGGCTTCCAACATAATTAAAAATACAATATAACAAAACCAAAATATAGAAAAACATACAGAATATCAATAAGAATAAAAAGGCAATAGCCTCAGAAAAGTACAATATATATCATACAATCAATTAAAAAAATGCAATAAACACAATTCATATGAAAAAGAATATCAACAGAATATTAAAAAAACTGAGAAGCAGTAACAGAAATAGAGCAATTAAGTTAAAATACATCATAAATACAAAAATCAAGGCAAAAATAAATAAAATAAGCAGTGCAAATCACATAGTACAAAATATCACATCACAATCAAAAATCTTAACTTCACTATTAATATGAATACAATATAACACAGTAGCGCCACCAGTTTCCCCACACCAACAAAATCAAAGTAACATATACAAGTTCATATAAACGTACAGTTTAAAATAACAATCAGCATAAATATAACATAACACCAGAGCACTATAGGTTTTCCCCACCACCACAGCAACAAGTCCAACAGGAGTAAGGAGAGGGGAAGGACCACAGCCCTCCAACCTTACACCATATTACAGACCTTAAGACCAGGAAGGGAGGCTCGGCTCGGGATAATAAAGATAAAAATAGACTCAGCTACAGGTGACACCTGTCATCTGTGCCTCCCATTCCCAAGGCCGGCCAGGCCACAGGAGGAGTCGAGAAGGCGTTAGCTGGATGAGCGCCAGTGGCGGCCCCTGAAACCAAAACTCCCTCCAGCTGTGGATGTTCATCTCCTGCCAGTCCGAATGGGAGGGAAAAGGAGCGACTGAAGTCCTTGGCATCAGCAGTGTCGTCTCCACTTTTGAGGCTGCCTGCCAAAACTCCCTCCAGCTGTGAATGTTCATCTCCCACCGGTCCGACTGGGAGGGAAAGGGAGCGTCCGGGCAGTGCTGGAACAGCAACGATGGCGGGGAGCGCTGCTTTTGGGGCCACGAAGTGACCCCAGGTGCGGCTGGTCTTCTCCTCCCCGCCCCGGGTCTGAGCGGTGCTGGAGCAGCAATGGTGGTGGGGAGCACTGCTTTTGGATCCACAAAGCAACCCCAGGTGCAGCGGTCTTCTCCTCCCTGCCCAAGGTCCAGATGGCATTGGAGCAGCAACAGCGGTGGGGAGTGCTGCTTTTGGGGCCGCGAAGTGACCCCATGTGCGGCTTGTCTTCTCCTCCCTGCCCCGGTTACTCATGACCATAATGCTTCTCTCTCTCTCTCTCTCTCTCTCTCTCTCTCTCTCTCTCTCTCTCTCTTAGCTCATGTTGGATATAGGCCAATATGATAGCCATCGATTATAAAATTACTATTCTCCTCTGGTCTGGATGTTACTTTTGTTTTTTGTTTATTTAGTTCTAATCTAAACCAACTTCTCAGATTCCATTTTCATTTCTTCTAATATACTTTGTAAATCATCAAAGTTATCTCCAATGACTACTACATTGTAGGCGTATTCAAGGTGATTGTATTGCCTTCCATTGTTATAAATTCCCTATGTAAAATCCCAATCAAGATTTTCAAACACATCCTCTAATGTAGTTATAGTTTTGAACTCATCAAGTCTTCTTGTCTCTCTCTGTCATTTCCCTTGTATTTTTGTTTAATCGTACAACTGTTGTTGTTTGTTCATAAATTAATTGTATAAGCTGTGTATATCTATAATCTTTTATTATTTTCTGTAATGCTTTTTCTTTTCCCTGAAATTCAATTCTATCAAAGGTTTTTTCTCAAAGTCTACATAAGCAAATAAAATAACACCCTATTGCTTTGCAGGCGCACCCCCCGAAAAAGGACTCAGACACTGGTGAAAGTGGATAACGGCATTGGGCCACATTTATTGATTCATGCCCTAGTCCGAATTATAAATTTCGATTGGTACTCAACGAATTATAATTCTTAAGGCAAGCAGGCCGCAGTAACACTGGTAAGGTACATCCCAAAATTGCCAACGGCAATTGGTTACAATGTATCCATTTGTATCAATTTGTTTGTTGGCAACAAACAAATTGTTGACCGTAGTCAATAAACTAACTACTAACCCCACCCTCTGACGCGTATCCGTAAAATAACGGGGTGATGCATGCTGCCTAGCTCGTGCCATCACCCCATTGCCTGGTTTGTCGTTGACCGGACAACGTTAACCAACTTGTGCCTATCTAGTGTTGGCCAGTCAATTGCAAACCTGCCGGATACCTGTGGGTCATAAATATTTACCTTACCAGTGCTACCCGCCACACGGGGAGGCTTCAATAAAGACACACGGCCCCCCCCCCCACAGACCGTCAGCTCGGTCGCCAGGCCTGCTTGCATTGCACCCAGAACGAGGTACATACCTCCAGCCGACAGGTGGACCCCTTCTCCTGCCTACCATCAAAAATTTTTGTAAGCCTATCATCCGGACTCCAATGGCCCTCTCACAGCCATGCTCAGAACGGGACATAGCCACAGCCCCGTCCAGTGACTGCCGGAACAGTCCGAACTAGTGAGATCCGCATCTCCCTAAATTGGTGTCTCAGCACGATGTCAGACCATAGCGACCGTATGTAAGCCATACGTGATACAAAATGCCAGGTCACAGCCCCTCGACAGTTTAATAACAGCAGTGATCCGTATAAGACCGCTGCCGCCGAGGCGCCTGTAAAACATTGGGCGGTCCAGCATCCCTGTCAGACAGCAGGAATGGCCACAGTTCCCGCCCCCATGTGCTGCGCATACCATACCATAGCATACGTGCGGATGCACACAGCCCAGCCGGGGTCCACTCTCTGTCACTGCAGCATATACTGCTGCCCAGTGTACATAGCTGCGGCCCACCAGCCCCCTGCCACCGGTGTGCTGAGACCCCTAGGATCTGTAAAAGATGAGAAAAGGGTGAAGGACATAACTAGGTACTCGTACAGTGAGGGGACATACCTGTCTGAAATTGCGCGTAGACGCATATCCACCTCCGAGTACCCCAAACGTAGCCGCGATCAACGCGACGCCTATCTTAAGGAAATGGTGCCAAAACTGGCACCAAACTGCGAAACGCGGCACCGGTCACACTCAGGGACCGTACTAAGGTAAGGGTAGACCCATCCCAGTGGCAGAAAACAGGCTGGGGCGCGCAGCAGGCACTGTCGAAAATTCAGGTAGGGCACCAACCGGACAGATGTCTCAAAAACTTCGCATCAGTATACACCACTGCCTGCACCGTGCTGAATAACCCGTGAGGACCGCATCCCCACTCAAGCCCACTCATGTGTGAAAGAGAACTCTTCGAGTTCCAGTGCCCTACGAGACACATCCGCCTTACACCGGTGGCACCAACTCTGGCACCCACTCACTGATGCGGAGCGCTCCAATAAGGCTACCGTGGTAGCTGCGTGGCCAAGAGCCACCTTGTGGGAATGTATCTGGATTCTGTCAGGCTGTCTCTGACACATTTTGTAAACAAAAGCCTCTTTGCTCACTGAGAGACAACGCTCCTTATCTCTCCTTATTTGGGTTCTGACATTCTGATTGATTATGTAGCTTAAGTTTCGTTTCTGGTATACCCTGCTTGAATAAGTTTCGTTTTCTGAGATTCTCTGCCTGAATAAAGAGTAGGATTAGTATCGTTTGTTCAGCCAAAGACGTGAGTCCTGTTTTCTGTCTCTCTCTGTTTTTTCCTTACTCTGAGCCTAATGAAGCTGGACTTCGTCGACTCTTAAGTTTCTATCTTAAAAGATCTGAGGATATAAATTGCTGCTTCATGAGACTGAATGAGAAGAGAGCTTTACATGAATCAGATTTCAACACCACCTCACACCTATCTGAACATAAGCAATGCCAGCCTCGTGCAAGGTGGGTAGAAACTCTGGGAACAGGGGTGACACGCGTAAGGGCGGCGGACACGTTCCCGTGTCCACCCCTCCCAAACACGACGCCTGAATGCAGAGTGATACGCCTTACGCGTGCGAGGTGCCAACGACATGTCCGGTTCCCCTCTCCTCGCCAAACGTCCAACCCTCAGCCAAAAGTGGCGAGTGGAATCCCTCTGCTTCCAGAGTACGGCACGGAACCAGGTGATCTGCGGTGGTGGAGAGGGCAGAATGTTATTATAAGTACCCATAACATGTCTGGCCTAGAACAGCACATTTAGGCGTAGGCTTCTCAAAAGAATAGACGGACTAATGTCTAGACGGACCTTGGGGGATTTGCATGTCTGGGTGTTGACAATGTTCACCACTGCCGCATTGTCACACCGAAATTGGACCACTGAGTAGGCCCACCCCTTGCACCATACCATCAGTGCTCTCCAAATGGGGAAAAACGCAAGGAAGGTAAGATCGCGGGGCGATCCGTGGACCCACCCTCGGAATAAACCCCATAAGTCCGGGCACCGGAAGTATCTGACCGTACTAGATATCTAGGGCAGACCACTAGGTCTGATCTCCCATAAGAGACCCCTCTAAACCCAGGAGTAATTTGAGCCAGAGCAAACAAATTAAGGGGGGCAATGAATTAACTACAATTCCCAAGGGCACACTCGATGTTTGGCAATCAATGCCAAAATCGCCATGGACATCCAAGCCACCATATCAATGGTTAACCTGGATGCCCGCGTGACAGCATCGAGGCAGAAATGTGATGTTAGAACATGGGACCTCGGTCTATTCAGGCGCCAAGGGGACACCCAGTTCCCACCTGAGTGTGTGAATCGTGATGAGTACACGTGTCCAAGCCCCGTTTAACCTCAGACCCAAAAGTTGTCGAGGTAATGGGCTGGAGACCGAGACCCCAACCCGTGAGCAAATGCCCACTGAATGAAAGTCCCACCTCGGTCGGGTGCTGAACCTGAATTAATGCATTCAGAAAGGGATTGGCCTTATCTAATTAAAATTCCCCTCCAAAACTAAAAACCCGATAGGTCTAAAACCTTGGGGTGCACTGGCAAAAAACTGGAAGCCGAGTGCATATCACACTGTGCCAAAACAGCACCAGCATTGTGTGAGCCCGCCACCCATGGTAGCCGAGGCAACTACGAGTACCTGACCAAACAAGGTCATCAGGAAAGTCATCCCTGAACGGAGCACCCACAGGGCAAGCTGAATGGAGGATTATATTACATTCACCCTTTTCCTAGCTCAGTATGAGCTTCATGGGGGATGCCTTCGACTAAGGAAAGGTGGTTCCCAGGAGGGCCCCCGCTACTCTCATAGCCCCCCAACTTCCATAACTGTGGACAGCGGAGCCCCCTCTCCATGACCCAGGAAGGGAACCAGATAGTCGCATCCTGAGGCCCCCAACACCCCCGAATGGATACAAAAGCCCCATTGAAAACCCTCCAGCAGGTCTCCCGCCCCATCCCTTCTTGGATGAACTGAGTGACATCCCTCCAGGCTGACCATAATTGGGGCGCGGGGGGGCTATGACAAAGTTAGTTGCTTCAGACGGAGCTCTGTTCGCCCCTGTGCACCCCCTTTTAAGTCGGTAACGACCGTGGTGCTTAGTACACACATCGTCAGCTGAGCAGGCCGAACACAGTAGGCAGGCCGGAACCCCCCGCCCGACCAATTTGCGTGGAGCCAGTGTCTGAACAGCCCGCTGCTCAGCATGACCACCATGGTACCCATCACCAGGCACCAGTCTCGTGGGAATGATGTGCACGAGCACATTTGCTGACAGGACTCATCCCACCTCCCCTCGGGATAGAGAGCCCCCCTCGTCCACATTCCTCACCATGAGCCAACCGTCATGGGCCCATCCGATCGACATCAGGATGGCCCAAACAGGGCAAGCCCTGCGGCATACCACCATACGTACAAGGTATGCCGACAACCAGTTGGCCCTAAGGTGCGCGGTGGCTAATGACGATGGGACATCTCTTTGTCTCAGCCGTCCTGTCCTTCTCTCCCCTCACAGTGGGCTCGCAGTTCAATGGGAGAATATCCACATGTCCCCCTTCTGCCCTTACCCCTCATGGCCTGCGGCCAATAATCAACCGGGGCAAGTAATAGCCGTCCATCGGCAAAGCCCTTGACGGCACGTTCTGTATAAAGGGGGCCTACGCAGCAGGATCTAGACAGCCCCTGTCCCGGGGGCGGACACCCCAGTGTGTGGTGGCTTACTACGGCGGGACCACACAATGTCTCTGTCCTCCTGTCCGTACCTCCTATCCTTATTTGGGTCTCGGTTCATAGGGAGAATATATCCACGCATCCCCCCCACCAAATCTGTCCCTTCCTGATCTGGGCCAGATGATCACCAGGGGACAATGAATAACCAATCATCAGCAAGGCCTTTGCCGGTACATGATGTACACCGGGCATACGCAGCGGGACCTGGACAGCCCATGCGATGCCACGTACTGCCCCGGGGCAGAAACCCCCACCCCCAAGGTGTGCCATAATGCAACCAAGGGGCACTAGGATAGGATGGCAAGTGATGCCCCACTAGCCTCTAATTGGCAAGGAGAAGAGCACTGAACCACACCGCTGCAAGTGGACTGTGATTTGGGTGTATTCAACTTGACCCAATACTCACTAGTTGCACCCCCGTGAGCCGCCCCCACTGGGGGTTCCGGCACACAGTGGGCGTCAGAGCTCGCGACCGAAATCGAGCTCTAGGACGACCTCCAACGCACTCCAATCGCTGTTCCAGACAAACAGGGAGCTGCGAGACAGCAGCAGGCACAGGCTGGACTGTCTCAATAAGCTCAACCCGGCCGGCCGCCTGTTGCAGAGTGGCAGCGGTCGAAGTAACCGGCGGACACAATGGGGGCCCGGTAGATAGGAAAAGGACCCCCACCCACTGGATTGCTAAGGATGCCTCCAGTACAGCCAAACGTGCTAATCAGGCACCCCCTGCCACAGTAAACCCCCAGTAGGTGGGCCAGGTGGGCCGGATGGCCCGATAGGAATTGTGCCAGAGGCCCTGAATTGAGAGCCTGTGCCAGAATAAGCCATGCCCCAAAATTCCAGCCCCTAATGGGAAAAATCATGCTGTAAGCCAGCACCAGGCCCTCCCCCCAATTGTCCCGGCCATGGCCGGCAACCGTGGGCTGAGGGCCGCATCCTCCGAAGGGCCGGCCTGAGGGTGAAAACAGAACGGCACGGGAGCTCATCCTGTCCTGCGTGCGCAGAAATTGAAACACTGACCTTAAACAACCCAGTCAACTTCTGAGGCACTGGAGACACTGCAGTCCTACTTAAAGTTTGGGCACCCCTGAGTTAGGAAAAGGAGTGAGCGACGGAGCAAACTTCTCCGCTCCGTCGCATTCTGAAGCCAATAGGCTAGAAAGCCAAAAGGAAGCCTCGAACAGAGGCTAGCAAACTCAAGCCTCTTGCAAAGAGGCAGAAGGGAATAAAGCGACGGAGAAAACTTCTCCTCTCCGTTGTTTTTTGTTTTGTTTTTTTACACTCACCAGCTAACTCAAGGAGCATAGAACAGCACAATCCCTATCCAGGGATCAGCACCAGCTGACTGGAAAGCCGGAGACCGAGAGCCTTTTGCAATGCTCAGGAATAAAACTCCGACCCTCCAGGCAGCGAGTTCGGCATCTTAATCCCCTGAGCCACTGCGGTCCGACAGAGCGACGGAGAAAAACTTCTCCTCTCCGTCGCTTTTGCAAAATGGCAGCTCGGCTGCCTCGTGGCCACCCCTTTTAAAGGGTGCTGGCCACGCCCCCTAACTACCCGGATGTCCAAGTCCGGTGGGGGGGCCCGCAAAGAGCGCAGCGGCCATTTTGGCACCGCGCTTGCATTTTTCTATTAATGATTACTCATGGAATCACATGTACTTGATGTCTTTCTGAATCTTGATTGTTCTATAGTCTTAAAATTCTAGCTTTTTCCTCACCTATTTATTATTTTTGTTAATAGTTTATACATTTTTCTAACAAGGATCTTTTCCAATTACCTCCTATATGAAATAGTAATACTATTAGGAAACTATTCCAATCTCTGGAATGTTGCCATTTTAGACATTTATTGAAGAGTCTACATAGTGCTTTCATTTTCCTTCATTCCTTCCTTTAAACCTTTGTTCATAATATTCTATTATCACTTCCTGTACTAATGTTGTTCAAGGTCATTACATTCTTCACCAGTTTCTGGTTATGGATAGTATATAATAAATTTCATTTGTACATTCCCTATTTTGGCTTATCTATGTCCTTTTCTTATTTGCTTTCTTTTGAAAGAAAGTATTCATCAAATAAAGGTTTTACTATTTAAGAATCATATGATCATCTGACACTTTTTATTCCTCTTTTCTAACCAATCTTTCCAGCTTTCACTTCACTGTTTTTACCCATTTTTGCATTACAATCTACAATCACTAACGTGTATAACATATGTCCATTTTTATAATCACTGAGGTTACCTCTTCATAGAAAGATTTTATCACATTATCATTTGCTGTTGTTGGGGCCTTTGAATTGATAAGCTTAATATTGCAGGAGTTTGATAATTTTACAGTAATATATGCTAGTCTATTTGAAATGGCATTGTAAGTTCTTTTATTTTGCTTCATGTATCATTAATTCTACACCTATGTGATCTTCTTCTGCTATTGTTCCTATATAGGATAAAGCATTTGCAGAACTGAGCATTACACAATGCTCTCCTTTTCTCCTGGCTTCAGACAATGCTGTAACGTCCCAGTTCATCAAAGTAGATAGCAAGGGTAAATAAGAGCTAAGGGTGGGGGGGGGGGGGTGTCAAATTCCTAGCTGTGATGCCTCATACAACGTCCAAATCCTTGCCGTGATGCCTCATACAACGTCATTTCCATAGAGATACATTGTACTGTAACAGCACAGACTTCAGGGCAAAGTCAAGGAAACAGACAGGAAACTGACAGAACTTTAAGAAATCATTGTCTAAAGGCTAAATACATTACAAAAACATGTCAAACAACCCTGATTGTCCAAGAACCTGAAGAATGCTGCAAAAATCCCAGGAATTCTAAAAATTCTGACAAAAAATTCAACAAATCCAAAATCACGCTCAAAACCACTCCTAAACACTCTTCACCTCATGCAAAACCCACAAGAGCAATGCACACATGTGTCCTGCCTTTTATACTGCCCAGGCACAATGCAACCTGGGAAAACCCCAATGCCTCATACAAAGTCGCACAACTTTGTATGAGGTAACGTTTTTCAAGGAATTAGGCAATGTTGTATGAATTCGATGTTGTACGAAGCGGACTTTGTATGAGGTATTACTGCACTTTTGTTGGACAGCAGCTCTGTGGGATTAGAGAGCTGGTTATTACCTTTAAAGTAATTCAAAGTGCTGATTATATCTATATAAAGTCCTATATGGCTTGGGTATGGTACTGCTTCTTCCCATATGAGCCTACTTGACTCTTCAGATCTTCAGAGGAGGCCCTCCTCCCAGTCCTATTACTATCAGAGATGTGCTCAATGAGGACTCAAGAGAGGTCCTTCTCTGGCAGATTATGGAATGCTCTCTCTTGGGAAGTTAAGTTGGCCCTTCACATTGACCCTTCCTCCAACAGGTAAAGACCCATCTCTACAGGAAGACTTTTAATGATTATAAGTGAGTCTCCCCAGTTGCTGATTTTTACTCAAGTATTGGTTGTATTTAAAGTTTTTGTTCATTTTTTTTAAAAAAAAATGTTTTAATCCTGTTTTAATTATTTAATGTATTTTAATTATTTCTCAAGTCTAATTCATTTTTAATTGAACATATACTGTGTTTTAGGTTTGATCTTTTTAATACTGTGATCCACCTTGAGTCTCTCTTTGGGAGAAAGGTGGCTTATAAAACAAACAAAAATGTGACTACCAGGATCCTTCAAAGACCATGCAGACTAAGGGGAATCTGAGAGTTATGGGCCAAAACAAACAAAGATTTCAAATTTCCCACTAACGTCCCAACTTTCCATACTACAGGAAAGCTGAGGTTTCGGTCATGAGGTTTCACAGACTCATATGACAATGTGGGCAAGGTTGCTCTACATAAGAATGTTTCAACAGTAGGCTCCTTAAAGATAACATTAAATAAATATTTATCTTCCATATACCCAGTTCAATAAGTATATGAAGTAGCTGCATCCCAGATATATGATGGATAGATATATGATGGATAGGTAAGTGCCATGATACCATCACAGCAGAATTTGGGGGCAGATATCTAGTCAGCAGAACAAGTGGCAAAAAGTCCAAATGAAGCAGGGCACATTTTTTTATAGTGGCATGAAAAACCTTACCGTCTTACTTCTAGGACCATCTAGTAGGCAGTTTAATGCTATTTAGCTGTATCACTCAATACATGCTCCAAAAATTGGAATTGCATAGTAAGTAGAATAGAATAGAATTTCAATCTTCAAGCAGACATACTAAAAGAGTTGATTAAACAAGGGTCAATGATCAAATGTCCAGAGTATAGATGTCCAGGGAACATATCATCTATTGTCCTGTGCAAGTTTCACATCTGGCCTAGAAGAAGGAGGAGGATGAGTCTCACCCTTGAATGCAGAGCTTCAACAGTGTAATTGAGTTTCATCAATATAGTACCTGAAGTATATATTCTACTTTCCCTATCATGACTTTTGGGACTAATTCAGAACACCCTATTTATCATTCTAGAGTCGAGGAGAAAAGACACATGCACAGTCTCTATTTTGCCTTACACATGCACAACTAGGGGTAATATTTTAATTGTTTTCTTGGACCACAAATCCCATAAATCTCCATTTGAGGAGTTCTACATGACAAATACTTAAATGTGTCTTACCTGAGAGAAAGGATTCAACCAGAAGGCTTTGACACAGCTTTCAGTTCAGAAATGAAACTTCCAGGCAGGAACAGCAAGCTGAAGTGGACCTACACCTAGCTCAGGCTCAAAGCTTTCCAGTTGAGGTCTTTGTCCCAGGTGACCCCTAATTATGCATGTGCAAGGTCAGATACAGCTCCCAAACTGAAATATCATGAGGTCTGCTTGTCTGGCTAGATTATCCTGCTATGGTAATAGAGTAGACTATATTGCCAGCGATTCAACACCAAGTGTCAGGCGGCGGTTAACTAACCTGACAACCCTGAGGATGAATGGCTTGGGTACCGAAGTCAACAGAGAAGGGTGATGGTCCCAAAGTGGATTAAATCCCACTTGAATCCATCTTAATGGAGGGCAGCAGTTTCATCAATCCTAGCCTGTGGCCATTGAGGATTTTGTATGTCAAAATGGCTCAGAACCAGAAAGTGGCTTGTGGAACTGGATCCATGGTATGGGTGTCATGCTACGATGTGGAAGGCAGATGAAAATTCACTGCATTATATTTTCACGACAATCTTCATGGCTGATCGCCATGAGGATCACCAGTATTAGGATTTGGATATGGCAGAACAAGAAGAAGTAGTCCAAGAAATCAAAAAATCCCATGGCTATGCACAGGTAGAAACTTCAGTGCATGGTACCTTGACAGCCCTTGACACAAAATGTGGACTAGGAGTATACAGATTGTTCCTACAACCACATAAAACCATTGTTCCATGTAGACTAGCTATCTGCAGGGAAGTTGAGAAATGTTCCATCTGAAAAAGGGATATTAAAATTAGGATTTCTCAATGGATTTTATGTCCATGAATTAAGCCAAAATGCTGCCAATTTAAAATAGAAGCAATTTTTCAAAGACATCCTTGTCTATCTCTCTAAAACGAAAAGGCAAGGGAGCAAACTTATGTTGAATACAGCACTTTGATCCATGTAGATTTTTCCCCCTTTGAACTTAAAAAAACACCAATGATTTTGTGATATTGATGTCTAGTTTGAAGAGAAACTATAATGTGGCCTTTTTAAGCATGTCACTGTTGAAGTCCAGAGTGAATCAGTCTCTTTTTTAAACTGGCAGATAGTCTAGGAGTCCATACATGAAACCACAATGCCTCCTACTGGACATTTCATATTTCAGCTCTAGATGTTGCAGAGAACAGTTTCTAAAATGGGATAGGATGTACACTACCGAAAAGAAACCTTGGAAACCAGAAAAGATATGTTAGATGACTCCCAGACACAGAGTAACATTTACAGTGATGCCTGGTTATCTTGCAGGAGGTTTTTTAGAACATGTCCAGTATTTCGTTTGTTTCTGTCAATAGAAGAAAGAAAATACACATTCTTTTTCCTGCTGCCGAAGTGCTCAGGCTATAAGAAACAATGGTATGAAAAGATGCATAGAGCTTCTTTCTTTTTCTCCTTCCCAAAAACCATGATCTTTTCACAGTTTTATTCATGTATTCAAATGATTGCTCTTGGCTTACATTAAGTAAGGTTTTATCTGGCCTTCCCACTTGAGAGTTGTGGAACACCATTCCAGCTACTCCAAATTCTTTGTGTGTAGGCCTTCTTGGCAAGAACTTCTCATTTCTTGATCAGTAAATCAAAGCACAGCCTTGGCCAAACAAAACTATATGACACACCCCACTCCAATCCAGTAGATAACATTCCTTCCAAATGCAACATACAACTAGGCAGCCAGAAAAGGATTGTGAGACACCTCCCTGTTTCAAAGAAGAAACTCTATTTGTATTTTTTTTAAATTTATAACAAAAAAGAGCTTTGTGGCACCTCTTCAGACACATCTCTTGCACAATAGCTCTGTATCTCTCCCTTTTGTACACGATTGCATGGTACTGCTAGGAATTCATCTCACATGTGAGGAAAAGTGGCACATGTCATGGAACTGACCTGAGGAAGTGAACCATAATCCACTAAAGCTCACACTAAAATGAATCTTTTCGATTTAAAGGAGCCAAAAATAGCTGTGATTCTCCTTTGTTCTCTTTCTATTATGCATCCTTCCACATCTAAGCCTTTTTTTTTTTGCTACAGATAGAAGGCCTACACAAAAAAAAACAAGGAGCAATATTTGAATCCATTCAGAATCTGAAGTTTAGCTGCTTCTCTGAGAACAAAAGTGATTGCCAGAATGATTATTATTATTATAGATTTATTTGTACCCCGCCTTACTCGCACCAGCGCAACTCAAGCGGCAAACCACAATAAATACATACATTACAAATACAAGATAACAATGTCAGCATAATATAAATTCAAACAATAAACCGATTACAGATTAATACAGAAAAACAATACTAAGCAATGAAAAGCCACACAATAACCCCATCCCCAGGCTGGTGTTGCCGGCTCTGGAGAGAGGCGGAAAGTCCTCGATGGCTGCAGCGGCAACGGCAGGGTCAGCATCCTTTTGAGCCCTCCAGTCTGGGTGGGCTTGGAGGGGCAGGAAGGTGACACACCTGCTTCTCATCCCCGGGAAGGTGTTTCTGGCTCTGGGGAGAGGTGGAAAGTCCGCAGTATACTCCAGAGCCGGCTCCACACCATTGCAGGCGCACCCCCCAATAAAGGACTCAGACACCAGTATAAGTGGATAACGGCATTGGGCCACATTTATTGATTCATGCCCTAGTCCGAATTATAAATTTCATTTGGTACTCAGCCAATTATAATTCTTAAGGCAAGCAGGCCGCAGTAACACTGGTAAGGTTCCTCCCAAAATTGCCAATGGCAAATTGGCTACAATGTATCCATTTGTATCATTTTGTTTGTTTACAACAAACAAATTGTTGACCGTAGTCAATAAACTAACTACTGACCCCACCCTCTGACGCGTATCCGTAAAATAACGGGGTGATGCACGCTGCATAGCTCGTGCCATCACCCCATTGCCTGGTTCGTCGTTGACCGGACAACGTTAACCAACTTGTGCCTATCTAGTGTTGTCCAGTCAATTGCGAACCTGCTGGATACCTGTGGGTCATAAATATTTACCTTACCAGTGCTACCCGCCACACGGGGAGGCTTAATAAAGACTCACCGCCCGCCCCCCAGACCGTCAGCTCGGTCAACAGGCCTGCTTGCAAATCCTCCAGAAAGAGGTTCATACCTCCGGACGACAGATGGACCCCATCCCCTGTATAAAGATCACAATTTTGGAGACTAATGGTGGGGTGTCGGATGACCCGCCCCCAACCCTTGTCAACAACGAACCGGGCTACTGCCCTGTTCACCGAGTGGCGAGCACGGTCAAGGGCCTGGAGGTTAATGCCTCCCCTGTAAGCGTGACGCGGTATGATGTCCGACCAAATCAGGGTTGTCGCAGGCCACACAAAATGCAAGTAAGCCAGGTCACTGCAGATCGCATGTTTCAACGACAGGCCCGTGACCTGGCCTAAATCATTGCCCCCAAGGTGTATCACCAGGACATCGGGCGGGTCAGCATCCCTGATGGAAAAAAGGAATGGCAACAGTTCCCGCCATAACATCCCACGCTTATCGTACCACCTGAGACATGCGGACGCACGTAGTCCCAGCTGGGGTCCCCACTCTGTCGCCGCAGCGTACTGCGCTGCCCAGTGCACGTAGCTATGGCCCACCAGCCATACTGCCACCGGTGTGAGTCGACACCCAGGGTCTGTCAAGGCAAAAAAGGGAAACAGGACAGTGACTGAACTGGTACTCACAAATGAAGAGGGCGAACGTATGACTGAAAACACTGTGATCCCCACCTACCCATATGGCGTATATCGGCCCCAGAGTACCCGAACGCAGCCGCAGTAGAAGCAGCTCCTATTCTAAAAGAATGGGTGCCGTAACGAGCCCCGGGGAGACCAACACTGGACAGTGCCTTACCGGTCACCTTCCAAAATTGAAATTTAGTAAGGGGAGACCCATCTTGGTGGCAGAAAAACGGGCCAGGGTGCGTACCACGCAGTGCAAGGAACTCTTGTAGGGCACCAACCAGACAGATGTCTGCAATGGAACATCGTAGCAGTCTAACACCACTGCCTACACCGTGCTGATCAACTTTTGAGGAACGTATCCTCAACTGAGCCCACTCATTGGAGACAGAGACATCTTCGAGTTCCAGTGCCCTACGCGTCGCGTCCGCCTTAGACAGTAGCACCAGCTCACTGATGCGGAGCGCCCCAAAAAAAGGCCACCGTGGTAGCCGCATGAAACAGAGCTGCCTCATACCTGTCAAAACACAGGTCATGCCAGCCTCGTGCAAGGTGGGTAAGGACCCCCGGAGAAATCGGGTGGCGATTGTCCGGGCAGCGTCCATGTTCGCGTGTCCACCCCTCCAAAACATGGCGAATACGGAAATCCGTTGTGCTGTCAGTGTAACCCCCCCACTTTGGCCATGAATGCCAGTGCTGACAGCCTGGATGCTATGGTGCGGGGAGCTAGGCCCTGGCCGTGTAGGTAAACCATAAATTGAAGGACATGTGCCACTGGAATGGGTCACATCTCGGGCAACCGGAATTGTGCACAAAAGGCCTGAAATTTACTGAATGCATGGTGATACGCCTTACGCGTGCGGGGCGCCAGCGACATGCCGATCGCCCGGTTCACCTCTCCTTGCCAAACGTCCAGATCTCGTCCGGGAGCGGCGAGGGAAATTCCTCTGCGTCCGGAGCCAAGGCACGGAACCGGGGGATCTGCAGGCGGGATAAAGCATCAGCAATATCTTTATTAATACCTGGTACATGTCTGGCCCTAAATAGAACATTGAGGCGTAGGCTGCGCAAAACAAACTGGCGCACTAACTCCATGACCCTGGGCGATTTAGACGTCTGTGAGTTGACAATGTGCATTACCGCAGCATTGTCACACCAGAAATGAACAACTGAATTGGCCCACTCCGCACCCCATAGCATCAAAGCCCCCAGTATGGGGAAAAACTCGAGGAACGTAAGATCGCGTAAACGATGTGTGCCCCTCCAAGCTGGAGGCCATCGGCCATAGGCCCACCTCCCCTCAAAGTAAATCCCATAACCCAGGGAGCCCGATGCGTCCGACTGAACCTGAAAGCGAGGGGACACCAGCAGGTCAGACCTCCAAAATGACACCCCATTGAATTCCTTGAGAAACTTAAGCCAAATTAACATATCAGCCCTCAAGCCCTTGTTCAGTCGGACCCTATGATAGGGCCTGGATAGGCCAGCCATGGCGTCGCACAAGCGTCGAGCAAAAGCTCTGCCAGGAGCGACCACCCTGCAGGCGAAGTTAAGGTGACCATGTAGTACCTGAAGCTCACGGAGTGACACCTTGCGTTTGGCCAGTAAGGCCAAAATCAATGCAGTGATCCGGGAAACCTTGTCTATGGGTAACCTGGATGCCTGTAAAACCGTGTCGATTTCAATACCCAAGAATGTGAGCTTGGTTGATGGGCCCTCGGTCTTTTCGGGCACTAACGGGACACCAAGTTCCTTCATTAGCGTCTGAAATGTGTTGAGGAGACGCGTGCACGTGTCCCAGCCCCGTTCACCCCCAAACAAGAAATCATCGAGGTAGTGGGCTACAGACCGAGACCCCGACCTGCGAACAAAGGCCCACTGAAGGAAGGTGCTAAAGCGTTCAAATGCTGAGCAGGAGATGGAGCAGCCAAAAGGCATGGCTTGGTCAACATAAAATTTGCCCTGGAATTTGAAACCCAATAACTCAAAGTCGCCCGGGTGCACCGGCAGCAGACGGAAGGCGGACTTAATGTCACACTTTGCCAGTAGTGCACCCGGGCCACAAGAGCACACCATGCGCAGGGCCTGGTCAAATGATGTATACCTGACCGAACAAAGGTCATCAGGGATGGCATCATTGACCGAATGGCCAGCCGGGTATGACAGGTGGTGAATCAAACGAAACTCTCCGGGTGTCTTTTTGGGCACTAACCCCAAAGGGGAAACCTTCAGATTGGGAAAGGGTGGGACGTGAAAGGGGCCAGCAACCCTACCTGCATTAACCTCCTTCGCAATACTTAGGGCGGCCACTTCCTCCCTGCCCTTAAGGGAAAGGAAGGTGGGGGGGCATCTTGGGGGCACCTATCCCCTGTGAACGGAATGCGAAACCCCCACTGGAAACCCTCAAGCAGGTAACCTGCGTCTTCCCTCCTCGGGTACGTTGCGAGCCAACGCTCCAACATAACCACATTAACTGGGGAGGGGGCCTTTAGAGTGACCAGCTCCCTCAGCGGCCGGTCTGCCTGCACCCTGTCCACCTCTACCTCTGTCCCGTGACCCACCTGCTCGCGGGCACGCAGCGGCGGCGTGGGGGCCAGCGCAAGAGGGACACTCGTGCTTGTATCGGCACTGTTTTCTCTTGCACGCACCATTGGCCGAGAAGCTCCAACACAGCAGGCGGGCTGGAACCCCCTGCCCCGCCACCTGGCGGGGGGCCTGAGCTGGAGTGGCTCGCTGGATCGCGTGCCCGCAATGATATCTCTCCCCAGGCACGGGGCACGTGGGGGTCATATACAGAAGCCACAGCTTCTGGCAGGGCTCGTCCCACCTCATCTCCGGGTGTAGGGGCACTCTCATTTGAAATTCCTCATCGCAAGCCAATCACGATGGGCCAGGGAAGTCAACCATTGCCCTGTAAATGTTGTCCAAATATTGGACCATCGGAATGGCCAGATCAGGCCGGGCCCTGAGATACACCGCCATGTATATGAGATATGCGGGTAACCAGTTGGCCCATGTGTGTGGTGGCTTGCGACGGCGGGACTGCTCTTTGTCCTTTTCATCCTGCCCCTCCCTCTCCTCTTTGGTGGGTTCCCTGTTCAATAGGGAGAAAATGTCTACATATTCTCCCCGCCAAATCTTCTCCCTTGTGGCCTTGGCCAAATGGTCCCCGAGGGGCAAGGAATACCCTGCCGTTGGGAATGCCGACACCGGCACATTAGCAGTGCGGGACATCAAGAAAGGGGCCTGTACCGTCCCTGTGACACTTGTTGCATTCCCTGCGGCGTAAGGCCCCCCACCCAATGTGGGGCCTGTAAGTGGCCAAGCTGCACCCTGGTAAACCGGGGGCTGCTGTCCCCCCGCCCCGACATGACAAGGCCATGGCCATTGGAGACCCTCCCCCGTAGTGGATGGTGGTGTGGGGACATTAGCTTGAACCGTATACTCACTGGGTGCACCCCCGTGGGCCGCCCCCACTGGGGGTTCCGGCCCATGGTGGGCGTCGGAGCTCGCGACCGCAACCGAGCTCTGAGGGCACATCTGATCACTACCTGCCGGTGGTGTCTGCTGCGCGGGGAGCTGCGAGGCTGCGGTGGGCGCCGACCTGTGCGCCTCGAGCAGCTCATCCCGGCCGGCCGCATGCTGCAGATTGGCGGCCGCAGCGGTGACCTGTCGACAAAGAGGTGGACTAGATATCCCCAGGGATGCTTCCAGGGCCGCCACGTGGGCCAGTAGAGCATCCACAGTCACAGAACCCACTGCATAAAGGGGGCCAAGCGGGCCGGACGGCCCACTGATCGCGGGTCCAGGGCCCGGTACCAAGGCACTTGGGCCCGAGTAGGGCCATGCCCAAAACTCTGGCCTGCCGAATTGTACCCAGCCCACCCCCCTGGTTGAAACCCATGGCCGGGGGCTGCGGGCCGGGTGCCGGAGGCCCGGTCGCACCATGCCCACTCACCTGCCCCATGCCCATGGCCGGCAATTGCGGGCCGGGGGCCGGAGCCCCCATAGGGCCGGTCTGGGGCTGCATCGCCTCGGGCCATGGACTAATCTGCCCAATCCCATGGGTCCCGGTGGGTGCCTCCGCAAAGGGGGTCTGCTGGGGGGCGCAATCGCGGTCCTCCGACCCGACTCTCGCCTCCTGGACGGGCGAACTGAATTCCCCATAGCCTTCTTCTTGGGAGGCATTGCAAAGCCGATCCCTGAATATGGTGGGAAGCCTAAAGAGAAGGCGAGGAACGCGCCAAGCTGCCTGCCGCCGGAAAGGGGCTTCCCTGGAAAGTAAAGAGCGACGGAGCAAAAACTTCTCCGCTCCGTCGCTTTCGCAAAATGGCAGCTCGGCTGCCTCATGGCCACCCCTTTTAAAGAGGGCTGGCCACGCCCCCTAACTACCCGGATGTCCGAGACCGGGGGGGGGCCCGCTAAGAGCGCGGCGGCCATTTTGGCGCCGCGCTTGCATTCACTCATTCTTCACTGCATCCAGGGATTCTGCTGGCTCAGCTTGGATGTAACACCCAGCTTTAGCCTTTATTTTTCAGACAAGAGGAAGGGAGGGGGAGAGAGAGAGGAAGAAAGGAAGAAACAGCCACTAGGTTCTTTACAGCTTATTCAGATGTTTCTGTTGTAGCCATGTCTCCAGCAAACCAGGAAGGCTACAGGAGAACAACATTAACAAGCTTCAAATAAAGCTATCTAGTCAATATCCTCTCTGTGTGGCTAGTTAATGTGAACTTCTGCAAGGAAATTTCCCAGGTCAATTCACATTTTTCTCACCAAACCAAAACTTCTATAGGTGACACTGCTGCTCCCGTTCTTCTTTCCCATTCATTCTGTTCTTCCCATTTCCTTTTGAACTGCACAGCATGTTCATATAGGGTTCAGTTCTTATTTTGCTTTGATCTTGTGGGTGGAGTTTAATAGTAGTGGAAGTTCTTTTCGGTGGTTGGAAACTTTCAATTAGGTACAAGAACAAAACCAAACAAAAGTAGTTCCAGAAGAGAAGCTTAAGATAGTAATTATTTTTAAACATTTTTTTAAGGATTAGTAGATTTTCTAATGAGAAGCATAATTTTCAGAGATATAATTTTTTTAAGAAGTGCAATTTGAATGCAAATCTCAGTAAGCCCTATCCTTTGGGACCAATTGTGACCAGGCAGGTGGAAGGGAGTGGGCCATTTATTCCATCTAGAAAAGCCCTCTGATTAACTGAATGTCTATGCCTCTGGTCCTTTCCAGT
Organism: Bradypodion ventrale; assembly: GCA_035047345.1. NCBI lineage: Eukaryota > Metazoa > Chordata > Lepidosauria > Squamata > Chamaeleonidae > Bradypodion > Bradypodion ventrale. The sequence continues at coordinate 279,304,887 of JAWDJE010000002.1, read as the reverse complement.
ATAAGCCAATGTTTTCCTGGTATTCATCTGTTGTTGTTTTAAATCAGGCAACCATTATTTCTTACAACATATTCTGTTTTCATCTTCTCCTTAATGTAAGCTTGTTAATTTAAATTCATTCTTCTCCCGGAGCTGTTCCCTCACAAATTAATCCAGGGATTCTCAACCTGTGGCCTGTGGTCCAGATGTGGCCCACAGCACCATTTCATGTGGAGCCTCCACCGCCTCCACCACACCAGGAAGTGCCGTGTGGTGGAGGAAGGGCAAAATGGCCATCCAGCCCCTAAAGCTGTCTGAAGGAGCATGACCCGGCCCTGGCTTTAAAAGGTTGAGAACTACTGAGTTAATCAAACATGTTTTTCTAGTTGCCATTTTCTATTCCCTGTCATTTTTATTTTTCCTTAGTTCCTTTGATTGATTGATTGATTGATTGATTGCAAATAAATAATTTTTTTCTCCATTGTTTCCTTTCTTTTCAGTTATTTTGTTTAAATTAGGGTTTCTCCAACTTCAGTATTTTGGCTTCATCTCCCTTTGTTTTCTTCATTTTGGCAATCTGATTTCTTCTTTGGATTTTGTCCTGCATTAATACTGTAAAAAATGCATTGCAGGCGCACCCCCCAAAGAAAGACTCAGACACCGGTATATGGATAAAGGCATTGGGCCACTTTTATTGAATAATGCCCTAGTCCGAATTATAACTTTCAATTGGTGTATTCATCCAATTGTAATTCTTAAGGCAAGCAGGCCGCAGTAACACTGGTAAGGTTCCTCCCAAAATTGCCAATGGCAATTGGCTACAATGTATCCATTTGTATCAATTTGTTTGTTGACACAAACAAATTGTTGACCGTAGTCAATAAACTATCTACTGACCCCACCCTCTGACGTGTATCCGTCAAATCACGGGGTGATGCATGCTGAAAAGCTCCTGCCATCACCCCTTGCCTGGTTCGTCGTTGACCGGTCAAAGCTATTACACCTGTACCTGTCTAAGTGTTGGCCAGTCAATTGCGAACCTGCCGGATACCTACGGGTCATAAATCTTTACCTTACCAGTGCTACCCGCCACACGGGGAGGCTTCAATGAAGACTCACCGCTCGCCCCCCAGACTGTCAGCTCGGTCAACAGGCCTGCTTGCAAATCTTCCAAATAGAGGTTCATACCTCTAGCCGACAGGTGGACCCCATCCCCTGTATAAAGATCATAATTTTGTAAACTAATCGTGGGGTGTCGGGTAACCATCCCCAAACCCTTGTCTGCCAAGAACCAGGCAACAGCCCTGTTCACCGAACGGCGAACGCGGTCAAGGGCACGGAGGTCAATACCTCCCCTGTATGAATGACACGGTATGATGTCCGACCATAGCAGCCTTGTGGATGGCCACACATAATGCAAATAAGCTAGGTCACTGCAAATCGTGAATTTTAAAGAAAGGCCAGTGACCTGGGCGAGGTCATTGCCCCCGAGGTGCAGTACAAGGACATCAGGCGGTTCAGCATCCCTGATGGAAAACAGGAATGGCAACAGTTCCCGCCATCTCATTCTGCACTTACCGTACCAACGTATGCGTGCGGTTGCACGCAGTCCAAGCTGGGGTCCCCACTCTGTCGCCGTAGCATACTGCACTGCCCAGTGCACGTAACTGTGGCCCACCAGCCATACTGCCACCGGTGTGCGGGGACACACAGGGTCTGTAAAAGAAGAAAAGAGAAGAATGACTTAACTGGTACTCATACCTGAAGAGGGCGAACATATAATGCAAAACGCAAAGATCCCCATCTTCCCATACGGCGTATATCAGCCTCAGAGTACCCAAATGCAGCCGCAGTGGACGCAGCACCTATCCTAAATGAATGGGTGCCGTAAGGAGCCCCGGGGAGGCCAACACTAGATAGTGCCATACCGGTCACCTTCCAAAATTGAAATTTAGTAAGGGGAGACCCATCCTGGTGGCAGAAAAACGGGCCAGGGTGCGTGCCACGCACTGCCAAGAACTCCTGTAGGGCACCAACCGGACAGATGTCTGCAATGGAACATCGTAGCAGTCTAACTCCACTGCCTACGCCGTGCTGATCAACTTGTGAGGACCGTATCCTCAACTGAGCCCACTCATTAGACACTTAGACATCGTCGAGTTCCAGTGCCCTACGAGTCGCATCCGCCTTAGACAGTAGTACCAACTCACTGATGCGGAGCGCTCCAAAGAAGGCCACCGTGGTAGCCGCATGAAAAAGAGCCACCTCATACTTATCAAAACACAGATTATGCCAGCCTCGTGCAAGGTGGGTCAGTACCCCTGGTGAAATTGGGTGGCGAGTGTCTGGGCGGCAGCCACGTTCCCGTGTCCACCCCTCCAAAACATGTTGTATGCGGAAATCATTCACGCAGTCTGCAAAACCCCTCACTTTGGCCATAAATGCCAGTGCCGACAGCCTGGATGCTATAGTGCGAGGAGCCAAACCCTGACTGTGTAAATAAGCCATAAATTGTAAAACTTGTTCGACTGGAATGGGCCACACTTCGGGCAACTGAAGTTGCACACAAAAGGTTCTAAATTGAACGAAAGCATGGTGATACGCCTTACGTGTGCGAGGTGCCAAAGACATGCCGATCGCCCGGTTCACCTCTCCTTGCCAAATGTCCAAATCTCGGCCGGGAGTGGCGAGGGGAATTCCTCTGCTTCCAGAGCCAAGGCGCAGAACCGGGGGATCTGCAGGCGGGATAAAGCATCAGCAATATCATTATTAATACCTGGTACATGTCTGGCCTTAAAAAGCACATTCAGGCGTAGGCTACGTAACACAAACTGACGGACCAACGCCATCACCCTAGGTGACTTAGACGTCTGAGCGTTGACAATGTGCACTGCCGCCGCATTGTCACACCAAAAATGGACCACTGAGTCGGCCCACTCCTCGCCCCATAGCATCAAAGCTCCCAGGATTGGAAAGAACTCAAGGAATGTAAGATTGCGGAGGCGATCCGTGCCCCGCCATGCTGGAGGCCATTGGCCATAAGCACACCTCCCCTCAACGTAAATCCCATATCCCAGGGAGCCGGAGGCATCCGACTGTACATGGAATCTAGGGGAAACCAAAAGGTCGGATCTCCAAAAAGAGACCCCATTAAATTCCCGCAGGAATTTAAGCCAAACCAAAAGGTCAGCTCGCATGCCCCTGGTCAGTCGTGATGGCGCTTTGACAGGCCAGACATGGCGTCGCATAGGCGCCGCGCAAATGCTCTGCCGGGCGTAACCACCCTGCAGGCAAAGTTAAGATGGCCATGAAGTACCTGAAGCTCATGAAGTGACACTTTACGTTTGGCCAGCAAGGCCAAAATCATCGCGGAGATCCGGGTGACCTTGTCAATGGGTAACTGGGATGCCTGTGCGACCGTGTCAATTTCAATACCCAGAAATGTGAGCGTAGTGGATGGGCCCTCGGTCTTTTCGGGCGCTAAATGGACACCCAGTTCCCGCATTAGCATCTGAAATGTAGTGAGGAGACGCGTGCACGTGTCCGAGCCCCGTTCACCCCCGAACAAAAAGTCATCGAGGTAATGGGCTACAGACCGAGACCCGGACCTGCGAACAAAGGCCCACTGAAGGAAAGTGCTAAAACGTTCGAATGCTGAACATGAAATAGAGCAGCCAAAAGGCATGGCCTTGTCTACATAGAACTTCCATTGGAATCTAAAACCCAATAGCTCAAAGTCCCCCGGGTGCACTGGCAGTAATCGGAATGCTGATTTAATGTCACATTTTGCCAGGAGGGCACCAGGACCACAAGAGCACACCATCCGTAGGGCTTGGTCAAACGACGTATACCTGACCGAACAAAGGTCATCAGGAATAGCATCATTGACAGAGTAACCCACCGGGTACGATAGATGGTGGATTAAACGAAATTCCCCCGGGGCCTTTTTAGGTACTAACCCCAGAGGGGAGACCTTCAGGTTAGGGAAGGGTGGTTCAGAAAAGGGGCCCGCCACCCTCTTGGCCTCTACTTCTTTGGCAATACTCAGGGCAGCTACCTCCTCCTTACCCTTCAGGGAAAGTAAATTGGGGGCATCTTGGGGTCCCCGCACCCCTTTGAATGGGATACAGAAGCCCCACTGGAAACCCTCCAGGAGGTACCTCGCATCCTCCCTCCTTGGATAAGTTGAGAGCCATCGTTCCAACATATACACATTAACTGGGGAGGGGGCCTTTTGACTGGCTAGCTCCATCAGCAGAAGCTCTGCCCACTCCCTGTCCACCTCTACCTCTGCCCCGTGACCCACCGGCCCGCGGGCACGCGGCGGCAGCGTGGGGGCCAGCGCAAGAGGGACACTCGTGTTTATATTGACACTGTCACTTATTGCATACGCCATTAGCCGAGAAGCTCCAACACAGCAAGCGGGCTGGAACCCCCTGCCCCCACTGGGGGTTCCGGCCCACGGTGGCCGTCGGAGCTCGCGACCGGAATCGAGCTCTGGGGCCACACCTGATTGCTCCCCGTCTGCAGCTCTGGACGAACAGGGAGCTGCAAGACACCGGCAGGCACAGGCTGGAGCGTCTCAAGCAGCTCAACCCGGCTGGCCGCCTGGTGCAGTGTGGCAGCCGTCGAGGTAGCCGGTAGACACGAAGGGGCCCCGGCAGAAAGAGAAGTGCCCCCTCCCACAGGAGGCTGTGCAATCCCCAAGGATGCCTCCAGCACTGCTAAACGTGCTAGTAAAGCATCCACTGCCACACAGCCCCCAGCATAAGGCGGGCCAGGTTGGCCAGAAGGCCCACTAGGCAGTTGGAAAGGGACACCGAAATGAGAGCCAGGGCCAGAATAGGGCCATGCCCAAAACTCCGGCCCATGAGGGGCCGGAGGAGGAACGGGTTGCGTGCCCTCACCAGGACCTCCCCCACTGCCCTGGCCAATGGCCGGTAAATGCGGGCCAAGGGCCGGAGCCCCTGAGGGGCCGGCCTGTGACTGGCCAGCCAAGCCCGACTGCCAAGTGCCAGCATGAATCGCCCCACCGGTATCGGTGGGCAAGGCTGGCATAGTGCCCTGCAGCGGGGGCGCAGCCCTGGTCCTCCAACCCAATGGCTGCCCCCCATCCTGCGCAGGGCCAGGGAAAGTCCTCCCCCGTGGCTGCGGCTTTGTCGCTGGTGCCTTCCATTTGGGAGGCATGTCGAGCAAAAGTAGAATCCCTTTCGAGGGATCAAAGCAGGCAAAGCACGCAGTAGCCAAGGAACCAAGGCTCCGCGTGCACAAATCGTCCTTTTCCAGCCGGGAAAGGCTCAAAGGCTAAAGACCCGAAGACTGAAAACAACAGCAACGGAGAAAACTTCTCCTCTCCGTCGCTATTTCTAAAATGGCAGCTCGTCTGCCTCGTGGCCACCCCTTTTATAGATGGGTGGCCACGCCCCCTAACTCACCCGGATGTCTGAGTCCGGGGGGGGCGCCGCGCTTTCATTCTCGGAAACGAGATGCAGTCGTCAACAACAAATACTGTAACACTGACAATATCCAACTCTATCTTTCAATTCCATGCTTCTCTTCCACTGTGTATGCACATGCAAACATGGTTAATCTGTTTCACACTTAATGATGTGTTGCAATGGCTACCAGATGTTGGAGTGGCTGGCCGCAAGAAAGACACGCAAGACAATCATGCGGTGAAGTCCAGCCCCGATCTGGGTCTGGTGGTACGTATTTATTACCCTGACTTGGGGTGGTGCGTGCCTAGGATGCACATGACCCCCTCATACAGAAAGCTTGCATACGAGGCGTTTCCGGTGATCGAGCTACATTGACAGCTCTTGGAAGTTACCCTGAGGTTGCTGAGTATCTTGGAACCTAATGACCCTGGACTGGCGAAACCCATTCTTCCTGCCCTAATCTAGGAGTCTATGTGTATTGACTCTAGGTATCTAGCTTGCTCGGCTGTCTTGTGCGGTTTATTTACCCAACTTAATCCGCGGCCAGAAGCGGAGGATTGTGTATTTCCTTTAGAGAAATCATCTTTGGCTTTTGCCCTATTTCTATCATAGCCATCAGCCAAGGCTTTATGAATTGCCCCCAAACTAACTAACTAGCCCGTACCCCAATTGCCTTTCCAGCAAAGTCCAGTTGGTCCCCAGATCTGTTGAAGGCCAGGCAAACCCCTTGGGAAAGGTTTGGCCAATTATTCATGCGGGCAACCCACAATGATGTTGTTGAGTTTTAGAACTAGATGAAAGATAGTTTCTGAGACTTCCACCTTACTTCAAAATTAATGAACTTTTAATAATCACTCATAAGAACATATAAGAACATAAGAACAGCCTTGCTGGAACAGGCCACAGCCCATCTAGTCCAGCATTCTGTCTCACACAGTGGCTCACCATTTCCTTCAGGATATTCCCAAGCAGATGCCTTCACCTGCTTAGGATTCCCTGGAAATGGCATTGAGAGATATCCTGCCTATCTCTCCAACCCGGAGGTTGTCCTTAAGTATCCATAATTATAGCCATTGATACCCTTGTCCTCCATGAACTTGTCTAATCCTCAAAACTCCTTAGAATTTAGCCAGCTCATAAAGAAGCACAGGCTGCTCTTTATGCCTCTCTTCTCCACTTACGTTTGCATTTTTGCATTCTCTATACTGTTATGTATTTAAGAGAAGTCTAAGTAACCTCTTCTGTGTCCCGAGCAGTCTTGTGGCTCAGACTGCAAAAAATGCTATCTAAATCTTGAATCTAAGATTTCAGGCAGGAAGATTCTCAGTGTGGATGCCTGAGGAAAACAGTTTATGATCACCAAGTTCCCATTGGTTGGTTGGTTATCACAGGTGGCTGAAGATAATTAAAGAAATAAGCCATCTAATAAAGATTCGTAAATACGTTTACAATAATCTAATACAGTATTATCTATGGATATCAGGGCTGTTATAATTTTCTGTTTGACTAGATATATTTCCACCTTCTCCACCTCACTCATGAATAATTCTGAGGTACCTGAGAACAATACAAGCAACAAATTGTTGGTTTTGTTTTTCTGCACTGGAATCTAGGACCAAAAGCACATAGCAGGCAAACTTTGTTCTTAGCAGGTTGAATGGCATTATATTTCCCCTCCACATTTTAGAGCAGCATGTATCTGTTCAGGCATTAATAGCATGAGCCCCTGTTTTTATCACTTAGTAATTCACCTGTCCAATACAGTGGAAACTCATACAACAATCGCCCCGTATAGCAATGAAATCGCGTAACAATTAGGTTTTTGGGGGAAATGGCATCCCACATAAAAAATTTTCCTATGGAAAAAATCGTACAACAATTTTTCAATGGGAAAAATCACTTAGTGAAAAAAAATCGTTATACGATGCATCCCATAGGGAAAATCGCATACAATGCATGCATTGTATAGCAATTATTTTGTACAACAACGAGCCCTGTGGAACGGATTAAAATCATTGTATGAGGTACCACTGTATACTGAATGTTGAAACAGACTGACTGACTGAGAGCAAGAAATGTTGCTTTACGATCATGCCCATATATGCTTAATATTAACCAGCTAGAAATTTGGAGCAGAAACAATTAAATATGCAGAGTGAAAGCCAATTGTTAAGCCCAGCTCCAATATACCAGTTGAAATTAATGAAATTTATGAAGTCAGTACTTCTGTAAGGTAAAGGTAAAGGCCACCTTTGCTCAAAGGCCAGTCTTACCTAACTCTAGGGTTCAGTGCTCATCTCTGTTTACAGCCAAAGAGCCAGTGCTGTCTGCGTTTGCAAACGTTTCCGTGGACATGTTGCAGGCATGCCTCAACACCGGAGTGCACGGAATGCTGTTTACCTTCCCACCAAAGTGGTCCCTATTTATTTACTTGCAATGTCTTACTTTCAAACTGCTAGGTTGGCAGGAGCTGCGACAGAGATGGAAGCTCAATCCATAGTGCAGTTCTCAGGAATCAAACTCCAACCTTCCAAGTTCCGAGTTCAGTGTCTTAACCACTTGAGCCACCACTTCTGTAAGTCTTGTTTATATAAAGTGATGTGGACAGTTATGTTTAGGTAATAGTTAATAGGTTTGAACCCTTGCTTTGTCCTGAGGATAAAACTGTTGTTGTGGGGGGATGGTATATACAGTAAGTGTATATCACAAACATGGCATTTCAGGTATTGTTGCATTACATCTCCCTACAGTCCTCACCACTGGCTCTGAGTGTAGAGCTACTGAGACAAACAAGCTAAGAACATCTTGAGGACTAGACATCCCTCCCCAACCCTCATGAGAGCATGCTGTGGAGGGGTAGCACAATTGAAATAGGAATAACTACCATAGACCCATCCAACAATTGCATAATGCTTGCATTTTAGCATCAAGGTCATTCAATAGTTACCAACCTGTTGGGAACAGGGAAAATTCATTCCATAATAAGCTGAAAATGATTCATGCTTCCAGAGCTGTTTTTCTTTTGATATTACTGCTAGGAAAATGATACTAAATTTGACTCCTAATTGAGCTGTTGCAAAAAAAGGAGCTGCAGAGGAATCTAGCAGAGGCAGGGTTCATTTTTCTTTTTTTTTTTTTTTTTTTTTTAAAAAGCCCTTCTGCATTTAGTTTTAATAATGCAGTTAAACTGCTGATCCTGCTGTTTTCCTTCTTTCTAACCACACTGCCTAAAGTGGTTCCGCAAGATAATTAGATTAACAATCTGAAGTTTGCATCCCTGTGGTTTTGAAAAGGTAGCAGCAGTTTCCCCCAACGACAGGATTTGGTTAGTACATTTAGGTTACAGAGCAATAGACCTTTAATCAGAAGGAAAAAGAGTTTTTTATAAGATTTTCATTAATACTGTTGTCCTACTTTCAGAGCTGGCATTGACCTGGGTCTTAATATTAAACACAGTAATAAAATAGTAAGCAGCTTTGGTGCGTCTTAAACTACCAGAGCTATCTTTGCATCATCTTTATACAAGACCAAGATACACTTTCTGCTACAGCTACTGGCTATAGATTAAAAAGCTTGTGTGTCAACAGTAAAAAAGCAAATAGGCTTCAGTGATCTAAGGGTTTGGTAATAATGAACCTGGCCCAAAGATTTATCCTTAGTTCTTCCTGCTAGGACAAGATGTAAAAGTGGATATATATAATAAAAATAACATAAGACGGGAGCTAATGGTGACTAGTGGGTAAGCTGGTACACTAATAATTCCCCTCTGCTATGAAGCTCAAAATAGGGCCATTTTGTTGCCTGCTACGCATGGAGAATTAAGATAAATCTTCCCAAATTTCTTCTTAAAGTAGATGATATGCCAAGTGTGGGAACCCTGCAGTTCTTCTTGTTGTTCAGTCACACAGTCAATTCCGACCCTCTGCAACCCCATGGACAATTGCATGCCAGGCACCTCTATCCTCCACCATCCTCCTCAACCCACCCAACTCTGTGCCCATTGCATCAACAATACCATCTAGCCATCCCATTTTCTGCCACCCCCTTCTTCTCTTGCCCTTGACCTTTCCCAGATCAAGGCTTTCTCAAGTGAATCATTTCATTTGATGTCCAAAGTACTTGAGCTTCATCTTCCCTATTTGACCTTCCAAGGAGCAGTCAGGGTTGATTTCTCCTAAGATTGACCTTTTTGTTCTCCTTGCTGTCCAGGGTACTCTCAAGATTCTCCTCCAACACCACATTTCAAAGGTGTCTATTCTTCTATGCTCCATTTTCCTTATGGTCCAGCTCTCACAACCATACATTAATACCAGGAATACCATTGCTTTGACTATGCAAACTTTTGTTTGCAAGGTGATGTCCCTATTTTTCACTATGTTCCCCAGATTTCTCATAGCTTGTCTCCCAAGAATCAGTTGCCTTTTTATTTCATGGCTGCAATCACCATCTGCATTGATCTTGGATCCTAAGAAGGTAAAGTCTTTCACTGCTTCTACTTCTTCCCCATCTATTTTCCAGGGACTTATAGGGCCTGTTGCCATTATTTTGGTTTTCTCGATGTTGCAGTTCTAGGGCTTAGATTTTTACATCCCTTAGCCTGGTTTTAAATCACCCGTGCAGATGACAAGTTCAGATCACAGCAGGAGCACTCTGCCCCTTTCCTTGGTAGCTTATTCTACGGGCAGAGAATGCAAGCGCGGCGCCAAAATGGCAGCCGCGCTCTTTGCGGGCCCCCCCCCACCGGACGAAGACATCCGGGTAGTCAGGGGGCGTGGCCAGCACCCTTATAAAAGGGGCGGCCACGAGGCAGCCGAGCTGCCATTTTGCGAAGCGACGGAGAAGAGAAGTTTTTCCCCCAATTGCTCCGTCGCTCTTACCTTAGCCGGGAAGCGTACCTTGGGCAGCGGTCCTTTTTGCTTCCTTTATTCGGCTTCCCAGCACTTCTACAGATGCCTTCCAAAAAGAAGGCGATGGCGAACGTGGTTCGCACTGCGCGGAGGCGCCAGCGGGGTCGGAGGACCGCGACTGCGCCCCCCCAACAGCCTCCCTTGCCGGGGGCACCCACTGGGACCGGTGGGGTGGGGTCGGTTGCCCCATGACCCGAGACCGGGCATCCTCAGACTGGCCCGGCGGGGGCCGCGGCCTCCGGTCCGCAATTGGCGGCCCCCGGCCCTGGCCCGGTTCACTCCTCGGGGCCTTCTGCCCTTGGCCCGCAGCTTCCTGCGGTGGGTTTTCACCAGGGGGGTTGGTTGGGTTCCCTTCCCTGGCAGGGCATGCCTCCGGCCCCTCAGGGGCCAGTACTGGGTTCATGGCCATATTCGGGCCCCGAGGTCCAGAGACCTGGCCCGGCACCTGCTACCGGTGGGCCGGCCGGCCCTATGCCCCCCATTAGCGTTGGGGGCTATGTTAACATCGATGCCCTTCTGGCCCGCGTGGCGGCCCTCGAGGAGTCCTTGGGGATGGTTAACCCAACCGGGGCGCCTTTGGGATCACAGGTCGACGCATCGGCTCCCGGTCATTGCCAGGCGGCCGGACGGGTCGAGCTGCTCGAGGCCCGTGGGTCGGCGTCAGCCGCTGCCTCGCAGCTCCCCATGCAACAGATGCTGCCGTCAGGTACTGACCAGGCCCCGTCCACGAGCTCGGTTGCGGTCGCGAGCTCCGACGCCCGCAGTGGGCCGGAACCCCTGGTGGGGGCGGCCCATGGGGGTGCAGCGTGTGAGTATACGGTTCAAACTAGTGCACCCACACCACTGCCTACATTGGGGGGAGGCTTCCAGTGGCCGTGGCCTCGTATGGTTGGCGCGGTGGTCCAGCTACCGCCTGCCCAGCCGGGGATGGCACCTTCGACCCAGGGCTCCACTTGGGGTGGCGCCCCCTATCCCGTTGGGAATTTACTCGGGGTGGCGGGTTTGGTCCAGGCTCCTTTCACCGCCCCCACTGCTGCCACTGTGCCGGTATCGGCGTTGCCTACGGCGGGGTATTCTTTACCCTTGGGGATCATCTGGCCCAGGCTACCAAAGAAAAAATCTGGCGGGGGGAGTACGTAGACATTTTCTCCCTTCTGAATAGAGAACCCACCAAGGAGGAGAGGGAGGGGCAGGATGAGAAGGATAAGGAGCAAGCGCGGCGTCGTAAGCCGCCACGCACGTGGGCCAACTGGCTGCCAGCGTACCTCATATACATGGCTGTGTACCTCAGGGCCCGTCCGGATCTGGCCATTCCGATGGTCCAGTACTTGGATAACATATACCGGGCGATGGTTGACTTCCCCGGCCCGTCGTGGTTGGCTTACGATGAAGAATTCCGCATGAGAGTGCCCCTACACCCGGAGATGAGGTGGGATGAGCCCTGCCAGAAGCTGTGGCTTCTGTACATGACCCCCATGCGCCCTGCGCCTGGGGAGAGGTACCATTGTGGACATGCGGTCCAGCGAGCTGCTCCGGCGCAGGCACCCCGCCAGGTGGCGGGGCAGGGGGTTCCAGCCAGCCTGCTGTGTTGGACCTTCTCGGCCAATGGTACCTGTAGTAGGAGAAATTGCCGATATAGGCATGAGTGTCCCTCTTGTGCTGGCCCCCATGCTGCCTCCGCCTGTCCCAGGCCAGGAGGAGCGCGGGGCAGGGGTAGAGGTGGACAGGGGGCGGGCAAGACTGCCGCAGAGGGAGCTGGTCAGGCGAAAGGCCCCCTCACCAATTAACTTGGACATGTTGGAGCGTTGGCTCACGATGTACCCGAGGAGGGCAGACGCAGCTTACCTGCTTGAGGGTTTCCAGCAAGGGTTTCGCATTCCTTTCACAGGGGACAGGGCTCCACAAGATGCACCCAACCTCTTGTCACTCAGGGGAAGGGAGGAGGTGGCTGCCTTGAGCATTACTAAGGAGGTCGATGCCGGCAGGGTCGCAGGCCCTTTCCCGGCGCCCCCGTTTCCCAATCTCAAAGTTTCCCCCTTGGGGTTAGTGCCCAAAAAGTCACCGGGTGAGTTCCGCTTAATACATCACTGGTCTTACCCAGCCGGCCGATCGGTCACTGATGCTATCCCTGATGACCTTTGTTCGGTCAGGTATGCATCTTTTGACCAGGCACTGCACATGGTGCGCTCATGTGGCCCGGGTGCACTGCTGGCTGAGTGCGACATCAAGTCGGCCTTCCGTCTCTTACCGGTGCACCCGGGCGACTTTGAGCTGCTGGGTTTCAAGTTCCGGGGTGAATATTATTTCGATAAGGCCATGCCTTTTGGTTGTTCCATTTCATGCTCGGCATTCGAGCACTTCAGCACCTTCCTACAGTGGGCTTTCGTTCGCAGGTCGGGCTCTCGGTCTGTAGCCCATTACCTGGATGATTTCTTATTCGGGGGTGAACGGGGCTGGGACACGTACTCGCGTCTCCTCAACACATTTCAGACGCTACTGAAGGAACTTGGTGTCCCTTTAGCGCCCGAAAAGACCGAGGGCCCATCTACCAAGCTCACATTCCTGGGGGTGGAAATTGACACGGTAGTGCAAGCCAGCCAGCAGGGTGAGCGAGCGGCGGAAGGGCCAGCCGCGTGGCCGCCGGGCAACCACCCCCAGCCGGGGGGTGGGGAGGAGAACCAGCCAGCCAGCAGGGTGAGCGAGCGGCAGAAGGGCCAGCCGCGCGAACGCCGGGCAACCACCCCCAGCCGGGGGGTGGGGAGGAGAACCAGCCAGCCGGGCGAGCAGCGGAAGGGCCAGCCGCGCGACCGCCGGGCAACCACCCCCAGCCGGGGGGTGGGGAGGAGAGCCAGCCAGCCAGCAGGGTGAGCGAGTGGCGGAAGGGCCAGCCGCGCGACCGCCGGGCAACCACCCCCAGCCGGGGGGGGTGAGGAAGAGGAGGAGGAGGAGAACCGGTTGAGCAGCGGAAAGGCCAAGAGAAGACCAACTGAAAGACGGGAAGAGGGCAGAGGAGGAAAAGCAGGGGGCGAGACTCAGAGTCCCTGGCAAAGGATAAGTACCTGATATGCAGATGTAGAAGACTTAATATAGAAACTGACATAGAGACTTTACACTAACTAAATACAGAAATTGACATAGAGACTGTGTATAAAGTGTATAAAGTGTGATAATATGCATGACAATATGTTGTCTAAAATGTTTTAAACTTTTAAAAACTGTGATAAAATGTATGAGGAGGGAAAAATGGCGTAGACACCGGCAACCACGCCAAAAAATCTTGCCAAGAGAACCCTATTGACCAAAACAAAAGGCAAAACAAAGGAGCAGGCTAGGTGATACAGGATGCTTAACACCACAGAGGGGAGAAAGGGGAGGGACAGGAAGGGGGGAGGGGAAATGCAATGTTGTAAGGAGCAATACTGCATAGGGACATGGAATGTGAGATCAATGAACCAAGGAAAACTGGAAGTGGTAAAAAATGAGATGGAAAGAATAAGCATTGATATCTTGGGAATCAGTGAGCTCAAATGGACAGGGATGGGGGAATTCAGCTCGGGAAACCATCATATCTACTACTGTGGACAAGAAAACCTTAGAAGAAATGGAGTAGCCATAATTGTCAATAAAAGAGTGAGAAAAGCAGTAATGGGATACAACCTTAAAAATGACAGAATGATGTCAGTCAGAATTCAAGGCAAACCTTTCAATGTCACTGTGATCCAAATATACGCACCAACCACTGGTGCAGATGAAGCCACAATGGACCAGTTCTATGAGGACGTACAACACCTCATAGAACAGACACCAAGAAATGATGTCCAAATTATTTTAGGAGACTGGAATGCCAAAGTAGGAAATCAAAAAGTGGAGGGAATAACAGGCAAATTTGGTCTTGGAACACAGAATGAAGCAGGGCAAAGATTGATAGAGTTCTGCCAAGAGAACGCACTGGTCATAGCAAACACTCTCTTCCAGCAACACAAGAGGCGACTTTACACATGGACATCACCAGATGGCCAACACCGAAACCAGATTGACTACATAATCTGCAGCCAAAGATGGAGAACCTCCATACAGTCAGCAAAAACAAGACCTGGAGCAGACTGTGGCTCAGATCACAACCTACTGATCGCAAAATTCAGGCTTAGACTAAAGAAAATAGGGAAAACACGGAGACCAGAAAGATATCACCTAGACAGCATCCCTAAAGAATACGCGGTGGAGGTGCTGAACAGATTTAATGGCTTAGACTCAGTAGACAGAGTACCAGAAGAATTATGGACGGAGATGAGGGACATCATGCAGGAAGCCGCAAAGAAAACCATACCAAAAGAAAAGAAGAGTAAGAAAGCAAAGTGGTTGTCTGATGAGGCTCTTAAAATAGCAGAGGAAAGAAGGAACGCAAAAGCCAAAGGAGAAAGGAAAAACTACAATCAGTTGAACACAGAATTTCAAAGAAAAGCAAGGAGAGATAAGGAAAACTACCTAAAAGAACAGTGCAGAGAAATGGAGGAAAATAACAAAAGAGGCAGAACCAGAGATCTTTTCAAAAAAATCGGCGAAATCAAGGGAACATTTAAAGCAAAAATGACCATGATAAGGGACAAAGACGGAAAGGAGCTAGCTGATGCAGAAGAGATTAAGAAAAGATGGAAAGAGTACACAGAGGAACTTTACAAAAAGGACATCAACACTCCTGATAGTCACAATGATGAAGAAATTGAACTTGAGCCAGACATCCTGGAGAGCGAAGTCATAAAGGCCCTAAAGAGCACTGCAAACAACAAAGCTAGTGGAGATGATGGTATCCCAGTTGAATTCTTCAAAGCGCTAAAAGATGACGGCGTCAAATTACTGCATTCAATATGCCAGCAGATTTGGAAAACAAAACAGTGGCCACAGGATTGGAAAAGATCAGTATACGTCCCAATCCCAAAAAAGGGCAATGCCAAAGAATGTTCAAATTATCGAACAATCGCGCTCATCCCACATGCCAGCAAGGTGATGCTCAAGATAATACAGGATAGACTTCAGCAACATGTGGAGAGAGAATTACCAGAGGTGCAGGCTGGTTTCAGAAGAGGCAGGGGGACTAGAGACCACATTGCCAACATACGCTGGATCATGGAGAAAACAAAGGAATATCAGAAACAAGTTTACTTTTGTTTTATTGATTACACTAAGGCATTTGACTGTGTGGACCACAACAAGATGTGGCAAGTAATTAAAGAGATGGGAATTCCAGAGCACCTCATATGCCTCCTGAGAAATCTGTACATGAACCAAGAAGCAACAGTTAGGACAGAACACGGAATGACAGAGTGGTTTGGAATAGGAAAAGGAGTAAGACAAGGCTGCATTTTGTCACCATGCTTATTCAACCTATACACAGAGCACATAATGCGCAGTGCAGGGATGGAGGAATCACAATATGGGATCAAAATTGCTGGGAGAAACATCAGCAATCTGAGATATGCAGACGATACCACCCTAATGGCAGAAAGTGAGGAAGACCTAAAGAACCTCTTGATTGGATTGAAGGAGGAGAGTGCAAAAGCTGGCTTGAGACTCAATATCAAGAAAACCAAGATAATGGCAACAGGCCCCATCAGTTCCTGGAAAATAGACGGGGAAGAAGTAGAAGCAGTGACAGATTTTACTTTCTTAGGATCAAAGATCACTGCAGATGGGGATTGTAGCCATGAAATAAAAAGGCGACTGATTCTTGGGAGACAAGCGATGAGAAACCTGGGGAACATAGTGAAAAGCAGAGACATCACATTGCAAACAAAAATTAGAATAGTCAAAGCAATGGTTTTCCCAGTGGTGATGTATGGATGTGAGAGCTGGACAATTAGGAGGGCTGAACGTAGAAGAATAGATGCCTTTGAGATGTGGTGTTGGAGGAGGGTTTTGAGAGTCCCCTGGACAGCGAGGAGAACAAATAGGTCAATCTTGGAAGAGATTAACCCTGACTGCTCATTGGAAGGTCAAATAGTAAAGATGAAGCTAAAGTACTTTGGACATCAAATGAGAAGGGAGGATTCACTTGAGAAGGCATTGATGTTGGGAAAGGTGGAGGGCAAAAGAAGAAGGGGGAGGCCAAGGATGAGATGGCTAGATGGTATTGTAGACACAATGGGCACAGAGCTGGGAGGGCTGAGGGGGATGGTAGAGGACAGAGGCGCCTGGAGGAAAATGGTCCATGGGGTCGCAAAGGGTCGGAGTCGACTGTGCGACTGAACAACAAAAGTGCAAGCATCCAGGTTACCGGCTGATAAGGTGTCACGGATCGTTGCACTCATATCCGACTTGCTGGCTAAACGCAGGTCGTCCCTTCGTGAGCTACAGGTGCTGCATGGTCACCTCAATTTTGCTTGCAGGGTGATCGCACCTGGCAGAGCCTTTGCTCGGCGCTTGTGCGACGCCATGACAGGCTTAACCAAGCCCCACCTCAGGGCACGTCTTAGCAGGGGCCTTAAGGAGGATATGCTCATCTGGCCCCAGTTCCTGAGGGAGTTCAATGGGGTGTCATTTTGGAGGTCCGACCTTCTAGCTTCCCCTCGTTTTCAGGTCCAATCCGATGCATCGGGGTCCCTGGGTTATGGGATGTACTTCAACGGGAAGTGGGCCCACGGCAGGTAGCCGCCAGTCTGGTCGGGCACAGGTCGCTTGCGCGATCTCACGTATCTGGAATTTTTTCCTATTCTGGGAGCCTTGATGCTATGGGGTGTGGAGTGGGCCAACTCGGTGGTACATTTCTGGTGTGACAATGCAACAGTGGTCCACATTGTCAACTCGCAGACGTCTAAATCTCCCAAGGTCATGGAGCTGGTGCGCCAGTTTGTATTGCGCAGCCTGCGCCTCGATGTGCTATTCAGGGCTAGGCATGTGCCTGGTGTTAATAACGATATCGCTGACGCTTTGTCCCGCCTGCAGATCTCCCGGTTCCGTGCCTTGGCCCCAGATGCAGAGGAATTTCCCTCGCCGCTTCCGGACGAGATATGGACACTTGGCAAGGAGAGGTGAACCGGGCGATCGGCATGTCGCTAGCGCCCCGCACGCGTAAGGCGTATCGCCATGCATTCACCACTTTCCAGGCATTTTGTGCCCAGTTTCGACTACTCGAGGCTTGGCCTATCCCAGTCGCCCACATTCTCCAATTCATGGTTTACCTACATGCCTAGGGCCTAGCCCCCCGCACCATAGCATCCAGGCTGTCAGCGTTGGCATTCATGGCCAAAGTGGGGGGTTATGCTGAAAGCACCACTGATTTCCGTATACGACATGTTTTGCAGGGGTGGGTGCGGGAGCGTGGGCGTAGCCCGGACGACCGCCACCCAATTTCCCCAGGGGTACTTACCCACCTAGCACGGGGCTGGCATGACCTCTGTTTTGACAGGTATGAGGCAGCCCTGTTTCATGCGGCTACTACGGTGGCCTTTTTTGGAGCGCTCCGCATCAGCGAGCTGGTGATGCTGTCTAAGGCGGATGCAAGTCGTAGGGCACTGGAACTTGACGATGTCTATGTTTGCAATGATTGGGCTCAGTTGAGGATACGCTCCTCTAAAGTTGATCAGCACGGCGTAGGCAGTGGAGTAAGACTGCTACGATGTTCATTGGCAGACATCTGTCCGGTTGGTGCCCTACAGGAGTTTCTTGCACTGCGTGGCACGCACCATGGCCCGTTTTTCTGTCACCAAGATGGGTCTCCCCTTACTAAATTTCAATTTTGGAAGGTGACCGGTAAGGCACTAGCCAGTGTTGGCCTCCCTGGGGCTCGTTATGGCACCCATTCCTTCAGGATAGGGGCGGCTTCTACTGCAGCTGCTTTTGGGTACTCCGGGGTGGAAATCCGCAGCATGGGAAGGTGGGGATCACAATGTTTTCAGTTTTATGTTTGCCCTCTTCAACCGTGAGTACCAGTTTAGTCACTGCACTGTTTCTTCCCCCCCTTTTTCCTTGACAGACCCTGGGTGTCGTATTACACCGGTGACAGTAAGGCTGGTGGGCCACAGCTACGTGCATAGGGCAGCGTCGTACGCTGCGGCGACAGAGTGGGGACCCCGACTGGGACTGGGTGCATCCGCAAGTCTCAGATGGTATGGTAAGCGCGGCATGTTATGGCGGGAACTGTTGCCATTCCTTTTATCCAGCAGGAATGCTGACCCGCCGGATACCCTGATCATACACCTTGGGGGCAATGGTTTGGGGCTGGCCACCGGCCTATCGCTGAAGCATGCGATTTGCGGTGACCTGGCTTACTTGCATTATGTGTGGCCTGCCACAACCCTCGTTTGATCAGACATGGTACCGCGGTGCGCTTACAGGGGAGGGTTCGACCTCCAGGCCCTTGACCGAGCTCGTCGTTCGGTGAACAGGGCTATTGCCCGGTTCCTTCTAGACAAGGGTTGGGGGCGCGTCATTCGACACCCCACCATCAGCCTACAAAATTATGAGCTTTATTCAGGGGATGGGGTCCATCTGTTGCGGGGAGGTATGGACCTCCTGTTAGGTGATTGGCGAGCAGGCCTGTCGACCGAGCTGACGGTCTGGGGGGGGGCGTCGAGCCTTTATTGAGCCTCTCCGTGTGGCGGGTAGCACTGGTAACGTAAACATTTATGACTCACAGGTATCCGGCAGGTTCGCAATTGACTGGACAACACTAGACAGGCACAAGTTGATTAACGTTGTCCGGTCAACGACGAACCAGGCGATGGGGTGATGGCAAGAGCTAGGCAGCATGCATCACCCCGTTATTTTACGGATACCCGTCAGAGGGTGGGGTCAGTAGTTAGATATTGACTACGGTCAACAATTTGTTTGTTGTCAACAAACAAATTGATACAAATGGATACATTGTAACCAATTGCCGTTTGCAATTTTGGGTGGTACCTTACCAGTGTTACTTCGGCCTGCTTGCCTTAAGAATTATAATTGGTTGAATACCAATAGAAATTTATAATTCGGACTAGGGCATGAATCAATAAATGTGGCCCAATGCCGTTATCCACTTTCATCAGTGTCTGAGTCCTTTATTGGGGGGTGCGCCTGCAATGTGTAAGGGGGAGAGGAAGAGGAGAAAGAGAGAGAGGTGATGAGCTTTTGTACTTTTAAGTATGATGCCATCCACTGCTTCACCCCTGCCAGCAAGCAATCCCTGACAGGTTACTGAGGAAGAGAACACATCCTTGTCTCAGATTACAAGCTGGGCAGTGTGCTCAGTGAGTGAGCAGCCTTAGTAGGAATGATGAAAGGTGAGTCCAAGGCAATCTAGACCTATATACAAGGGAGATACTGGCAAACAGCTAAAACAGTCAAACATTAAACCAAAAGTCATGCCAATGATTAAAAAAATCACACTAGATCAACAGCGCAAACAAGAGTGTGGGTTGCCCACGTTCGTAATTGGCCAAAACCGTTTCCAATGGGTTCGCTCACCAGCACACGGCTTGAGAAACCACGGGCTTGGACGGAAAGGCAATTGGTGTACGGGCTATTGATAGTTATGGGGTGATTCATATTGCCTTGGCTGGAGGCTCTGAGAGAAGTAGGGCAAATGTCATAAGGTGATGAACCCAAGTTAATGCACAGATACCTAACCCAGGTAATGCACAATATCTAACACACGTCCGTGGACTCTATTGGGTAAACAAGCCGCTTGGACAAGTTAATTAAGTTTAGCTGCCCAGAGTCAACATGCACATAGGCTCCAAGATAAGGCGAGAACAATGGGTTTTGCCAACCCGGTTAATTAGTTCCTCAGCAGAGGTCCAAGGTACTCAATAACTTCCGAGTAACTTCCAAGAGCTGACGAATGTAACTTGGTCAGCAAAATGCCACGTATGTAAAAGCCTTCTGTAACGAGGTCACGTGCGCCTTAGGCACGTAACCCTCGAGGCAGGGTAATAAATGCGTCCACCCAAGACAGATCGGGACTGGACTTTCACCGCACATTCATCTCATGTTCCTTCCCTTGTGGCCAGTCATTCCGAACCTCCATAGGCCATTACCATCAGGTGACCCCCTCCGTGGGCCATTGGAACACAAGAGTGAGTCATAAATGAAGCTGGTAGGCAGTCCAAATCAGGTTGCTTGGAGCATAATCATGCTGGGGGGAGGACAAGAAATCCTGGACTTTGGTGGCAAGATGAGGAATGCCAGAGCATGAATGAATGCCATATGAAACCCTATGGTGAAGTGGTTGTCTGCAGGCTTCGGGGAAAGATCCTATTCAGGAATAAGTGGTACTCTTAGGAGAAAGTTCTTCTTCCCAAGAAGACCCATGGATCAAATTCTGCAAATGATTTTCTTCTGTCAGCTGCACAAACACCTGCAAACTGAATACTGGGTAGGATATCAAGTTACACGGGGTCATGGTCTCCTCTGGTTTCTGATCACCTTCTATCGTAACCTTGCTGCTGATTCCTTGCTGTAAATGACTTTGGTCTACCTGACTTTACTTTTAGACTTTCTCCATTTTACTTGCATGGCTCTTTTACTGACTTGACTGGGACTGTTTTGAACATCAAGCCTGGATCTCCTTCACTTAGTTTACCTTAAACCCTTGAACCTCTGTTTGCTAGCGTCGGGACTAATCTCACAGAAGAAACAGGACATAAAGCAGCATTCTCCTTTTGGGATGTGCTACAGATTGAACAGAAAATATTCAGCATGGAAAGCATGCTTTCAGAGGTTGCCCATCCCTGTAGTATACCAAATAGAACCGATCTTACATTGTCCTGCTTGACTCACAGGTTATTCATCAGAACATTGAACAATTATGATGCCAGACCCCAACTCCAGTGTGTTTTACTACAGCCATAGGGATTCTGCAACCCATATGACCTTGCAAAGGTCAAACCCAATGGATGCCAATTCTTCTTGTTTGTAGTAAAAGCTCATGCTTCACAGTTTTGTTTAAATGGAATCAATAACCCACTCATCCCCTTTTGAGCAGTTTTCAACTATTTAAAATATGCTGTGCTTCTTTAAAAAGTATAGAGAAGAATGTTGACCATTAATTCAACAAATGTACAAGTGGAACCTGGTAGGCAGCTTGCCTGAAGCATGGAGAGTGTGGGAGGCAAAACAAACAACAGTATCATTCTAAATCATTGACTGGTATGTCAATCATTTCTATGTGTGTGTGAGGAAACCAGGTTCATGCACAGCAAGCAAACGCAGTACAACTCCATTTGCCATCATCTATTCTATATAATAAGAGAGGGAATCTTGGGTTGTCCTCACCACATGGGAGAGTGGCTGCAACCATGTAATCCTTTATTACAGAACTATTTACAGGTGGATTATATGCCCCTACATGTACCATCACATGGAGTCTCAGGATCCCTCCTGCTCCCCATATTCCAGGTAGATTGGTTAATGTTCACCCCTTGCCATAATTTCCTTGCACATGGAGTCAAAGTCAAGCCATGGATTCCATCTGTCACTCTACCATGGCTTGCAGATACCTTACAAGTTGCCAGAGCGAATTAAACTGGCACTGTCCCTGCAATGTTGCAATTGGATTGGGCATTGGGGTTGGTGCTGGACTCATCAAGGTAGTCTGGCTCCTCTAGAGCAGCCTAATCTAAGTACAGTGGTACCTCGCAAAACGAAAACTTTGCATAATGAAAAATTCACATAACGTAGCATTCGTTATGCAAGGGCGATACCCCGCATAACAAAAAAAATGTTTGTTATGCAGGGGTTTTTGTAACCGGGGTATACCTGGTCTATGGGAACCCCGGATAACGAACATTTTTGGTTCGTTATCCGGGGCATCTCCCATTCGCTTCACATAATGAGGGGAAACGCATAGCGAAGCAACTCACAGAACAGAGTTTTTCGTTATGCAGGGTTCTACTGTATTGCTAACTGAGGCAATATCTCCAGATGCTTGTTCCTGGGTCTGGGACAGGACAATCATGAATGTAACTGAAGCAGGAGGTCATTGCAGGCGCACCCCCCCAATAACGGACACAGACAACATTGAAAGTGGATAACAGCATCGGGCCACATTTATTGATTCAATGCCCTAGTCCGAATTATAAATTTGTATTGGTAAAACGACCAATCATAATTCATAAGGCAAGCAGGCCGAAGTAACACTGGTAAGGTACCACCCCAAAATTGCCAACGGCAATTGGTTACAATGTATCAATTTGTATCAATTTGTTTGTTGACAACAAACAAATTGTTGACCGTAGTCAATAACTAACTCATGACCCCACCCTCTGACGCGTATCCGTGAAATCACAGGGGTGATGCATGCTGGTTAGCAATCGTCATCACCCCGTCGCCTGGTTCGTCGTTGACCGGACAACGTTTAACTAATTTATTCCTGTCTAGTGTTGTCCAGTCAATTGCGAACCTGCCGGATACCTGTGGGTCATACTGTTTACCTTACCAGTGCTACCCGCCAATGTGACCAAAGTCAACGTTAGGAACATAGAAAGACCCCTATATCAAACCATAGCAACAGTGTGGGATGGGCAAAAAAGCCAGGACCCGGAAGCCAATATGGGTCCCAGCCAAAAATTCCCACCCGGCCCCGAAGCGACCAAAATATCACACTGTTAACTAGGGAGGGGGTGGAGGGGAAAAAACTTCTCCGCTCCGTCGCTGAGGTAAAATGGCAGCTCGGCTGCCTCGTGGCCACCCCTTTTATCAGGGAGCTGGCCACGCCCCTAACTACCCGGATTCTCTGTCCTGTGGGGGGGGGCCCGCAAAGGGCGCGGCGGCCATTTTGGCGCCGCGCTTGCATTGCAGGCACACCCCCCCAATAACGGACACAGACAACATTGAAAGTGGATAACAGCATCGGGCCACATTTATTGATTCAATGCCCTAGTCCGAATTATAAATTTGTATTGGTAAAACGACCAATCATAATTCATAAGGCAAGCAGGCCGAAGTAACACTGGTAAGGTACCACCCCAAAATTGCCAACGGCAATTGGTTACAATGTATCAATTTGTATCAATTTGTTTGTTGACAACAAACAAATTGTTGACCGTAGTCAATAACTAACTCATGACCCCACCCTCTGACGCGTATCCGTGAAATCACAGGGGTGATGCATGCTGGTTAGCAATCGTCATCACCCCGTCGCCTGGTTCGTCGTTGACCGGACAACGTTTAACTAATTTATTCCTGTCTAGTGTTGTCCAGTCAATTGCGAACCTGCCGGATACCTGTGGGTCATACTGTTTACCTTACCAGTGCTACCCGCCACACGGAGGGGCTTCAAAGAAGACCTGACGCCCCCACCCAGACCGTCAGCTCGGTCGACAGGCCTGCTCGCCAACCACCCAACAGGAGGTCCATACCTCCTCGCGACAGGTGGACCCCATCCCTTGCATACAAGTCATAATTTTGTAGGCTAATATCGGGGTGATGACTGACCCGTCCCCAAGCTCCGTTGGCAAGAAACCGCGCCACCACCCTGTTGACCGTGCGCCTAGCGCGGTCAAGGGCCAGGAGGTGAACGCCCCCTCTATAAGAAAGGCGTGGGATAATGTCCAACCAAACCAGGGTTGTGGCAGGCCAGACATAATGCAAGTAGGCGAGGTCCCCGCAATTCGCATGCTTGAGCGATAAGCCGGTGACCTGGCCCAAATCAGTGCCCCCCAGGTGGATGATGAGAATGTCAGGCGGGTCAGCACTCAGGCCAGAAAAAAGGAAAGGCCGCAGCTCCCGCCATAACATCCCTGGCTTACCATGCCATGTGAGACTGGCGTGTTCACCCAGTCCCAGTCGGGGTCCCCACTCTGTCGCCGCAGCGTAACGCGCTGCCCTGTGCACATAGCTGTGGCCCACCAGCCATACTGTCACCGGTGTAATACAACACCCAGGGTCTGTAAGAAAATTGAGAAAAATTGAGAAAAAGACGGTAAGGTGACTGGATTGGTACTCATGGCGGGAGTGGGCGCACATAAAACTGAAAACATTGCGAGCCCCACCTCCCCATGCTGCGTATGTACCCAAAAGCAGCTGCTGTAGCGGCTGCACCAATACGGAATGAATGTGTGCCAAAACGGGCACCTGGTAGGCCCACCCTGGTGAGGGCTCTGGCTGTCACCTTCCAAAACTGAAATTTAGTAAGGGGAGACCCATCTTGGTGACAGAAAAACGGGCCGTGGTGCCTGCCACGCAGTGCCAGGAATTCCTGTAGGGCACCAACCGGACAGATGTCTGCCAAAGAACACCGTAGCAGTCTTACACCACTGCCTACGCCATGCTGATCTGTCTTAGAGGAGCGTATCCTCAACTGGGCCCAGTCTTTGGCAACATAGACATCCTCGAGTTCCAGTGCCCTACACCTGCATCCGCCTTATACAGCATCTCAAGCTCGCTGTCGCGGAGCGCTCCAAAAAGGCCACCGTTGTAGCCGCATGAAGTGGGCTGCCTCATTTCCAAAACAGAGGCCAGGCCAGCCCCGGGCCAATTGGGTAAAAACCCTGGGAAAATCTTGCATCCGCCTTACTCAGCATCTCAAGCTCACCGATGCGGAGGGCTCCAAAAAGGCCACCGTTGTAGCCGCATAAAGTGGGCTGCCTCATTTATCAAAACTGAGGCCAGGCCAGCCCCGGGCCAATTGGGTAAAAACCCTGGGAAACTCTTGCATCCGCCTTACTCAGCATCTCAAGCTCGCCGACGCGGAGGGCTCCAAAAAGGCCACCGTTGTAGCCGCATGAAGTGGGCTGCCTCATCTATCAAAACAGAGGCCAGGCCAGCCCCGGGCCAACTGGGTCATAAACCCCCTGGGTAAATGGGGTGGCGGTCGCCCAGGAAACGCCCGGGCACGCGCACCCACCCCTCCCAACATGTCTCACCCGGAAGTCATTGGTGCTGTCCACACGACCTCCCACTTTGGCCCTAAAAGCCAACCCGACAGCTGAGATGCTATGGTGCGTGGTGCAAGGCCCTGGGGATACAGGTAAATCGTGAACCGCAGAACATGGGCTACTGGAAAAGGCCAGGTTCCTGGCAGTCAGAATCGGGTACATAATACTCTAAGGAACTAAATGCGTGGTGATACGCCTTACTCATGCATGGCGCTAGTGACAGGCCAATCGCCCGGTTCACCTCTCCTTGCCAACGGTCCATCTCACATCCGGGAGTGGCGAGGGAAATTCCTCCGCATCCGGGGGCCGAGGCACGGAACCGGGAGATCTGCAGGCGGGACAAAGCAGCAGCGATATCATTATCAACCCTTGGGACATGCCTGGCCCTGAAGGGAACGTTGAGGCACAGGTTGCATAACACAAACCAACTAACTAGCTCCATAACCCCGGGCGATTTGGAATTCTGTGCAGTGACGATGCGGAAAACAGCCGCGTTGCCATGCCAAAGTTGCACAACCGAGTTGGCCCACCCCTTGCCCCATAGCATCAAAGCACCCAGGATAGGGAAACATTCCAGATACGTGAGACCCTGCAGGCGACCCTTGCCTGCCCAGGATGGTGGCCACCCACCATAGGCCCACTTCCAATTGAAGTACATCCCAGAAACCCAGGAATCCTGAGGCATCGGACTGCATCTAAAAGCAAGGGGGAGCCAGGAAATCAGACCCCAAAATGACACCCCTTTGAACTACCTCTGGATCTATGGCCAGACAAGCACGTCTGCCCCGATACCCCGGGTAAATCTGAGCCTGTGGTGGGGCCTGGATAATCCCGCCATAGCGTCGCACCAGCGCAGAGCAAATGCCCTGCCCGGTGCGAAGACCCTGCCAGCGAAACTGGGGTGACCATGTAGCACCAGAAGTTCCCTCAGTGATGCCATGCACTCTGCCAGCTAGACCGCGACAAGGGCCACTAGCCTTGACGCCTTATCCCGCTGCAACCTAGAATCCTGCGCTATCGTGTTGCTCTCCACCCCAGGAATACTAGCTGTGGAGATGGGCCCTCGGTCTTTTCGGGCGCTAAAGGGACACCAAGTTCCTCCATTAGCGTCTGAAATGTGTTGAGGAGACGTGTGTACGTGTCCCAGCCCCGTTCAGCCCCGAATAAAACCATCCAGGGAATGGGCTACAGACCGGGACCCTGACCTGCGGACAAAAGCGCAATCTAGTAAAATGGTGAAACGCTCAAATACCGAGCCCCAATGGAATAGTCAAAAGGCATGGCATCATTGAAATAATATGCTCCCCGGGACGGGGGTGCAGGGACAGTGCCACGACCCTGCCCGCATAGACCATTTTGTCAAAGCTGGCAGCGGCCACCTCCTCCCTCCCCTTAAGGGATAAAAGATTGGGGGCATCCTGAGGGGACCCGTTACCCATGAAAAGGATCCGGAACCTCTGCCTAAAACCCTGAAGGAGATAACCCGCATCCTCTCCCTTCAGATACCATGTGAGCCAACGCCCCAACATGTCCACCTAAAATGGGGAGGGAGCCCTTAGGTGAACCAGATCCATCTGCGGCAGTCTTGCAAGCCCCCTGTCTGCCCCACCCTCTGCCCCGCATCCTTCTATGCCTAGGACAGGCAGAGGCCGCATGGGGGCCAACACAGGTGGGACATCCCTGTCTGTATACACAAGTCCTCCCATTAGAGGAGCCATTGGACAAGAAAGTCCAGCACGGCAGGCGGGCTGGAACCCCCCGCCCCGCCCCATGGCAGGTGACCTATGCTGGGGCCGCCCGCTGAACCGCATGCCCACAATGGTATATCTCCCCGGGCACAGGGCGCGTGGGCGTAAAGTACAAAAGCCGCAGGCTCTGGCCTGGCTCATCCCGCCTAATCCCCAGGGTGTGGGGGAATCCGCCTAGGCGTTCCTTGTCACAAGCCAACCACGCTGGGCCCGGAAAGTAAACCATCGCCCGGCAGATGTTGTCCAACTACAGGACCATCGGAATTGCCAGATCCGGCCGGGCCCTAAGGTACACCGCCATGCATATGATGCAGGCCGGCGACCATTTGGCCCACATACTTGGTGGCTTGCGACAACGTGCCTGCCACTATCCTTTTCATTCCGCCCCTCCATCTCTCCTTGGTGGGCACCTTGTTTAGGAGTGAGAAAATATCCACATGCTCCCCCCGCCAAATTTACTCCCTGGCGGCCTGTGCCAAGTGGTCACTAGCAGTAAGGAATAGGAGCTTAGACCAACCCGGCCACCCCAAACATGCCCCTCAGGGTAGGGAACACCCCCCACCACGGGGCCCCGGGGATGTGTGTGGATGTACTCGCTTACACCGTATACTCACATGCTGCACCCCCGCGGGCCGCCCCCACCGGGGGTTCCGGCCCACTGGGGGCGTCGGAGCTCGCGACCGACGTAGAGCTCATCACCGGGGCTTGACCCGCACCTGGCTGCTGGCTGGGGAGCTGCGAGGCAGTGGCCGAAACCGTGCCACGCGCCTGCAGCAGCTCAACCCTCCCTGT
Organism: Bradypodion ventrale; assembly: GCA_035047345.1. Classification (NCBI taxonomy): domain Eukaryota; kingdom Metazoa; phylum Chordata; class Lepidosauria; order Squamata; family Chamaeleonidae; genus Bradypodion; species Bradypodion ventrale. The sequence goes on along the minus strand of JAWDJE010000002.1, from coordinate 279,277,171 downwards.
CGGCTGTTGTCCTCCTGCCGACAGCGCCTCGAAAGGAACCCCAAAAAGGGGGGGGGGCCGCCTGACTGGCCCGAGCCAACGACGCTTCAAGGGCCACAAGGCGAGCCAGTAAGGCTTCCACGGTGACCTGGGGCCAAGGGCCGGCCGGCCCGCACGGTCCAGACGCGGGTACAGGTCCCTGTACCCCAGGACCCGAATATGGCCATTGGCCAATACCGAAGCCCGGCAGGGTCGGTGGAGAAACCTGCCAAGGCAGGGGGCCGCACCACCCCCCAAGGCTAGAGGGCCCCGGGGGAGGCGGCGACCCAAGAGCAGCAGGCCCAACCCGGTGGGCAGATGCAGGAGCGGTGTCCACCGCTCGCGGGCCGCGGGCCGGATCCCCTACCGCGCCCGCACTCTGTTCGCCCGCTCCGGGCCAAGGGGCAATAGACCCCATTCCGACGATCCCGGCAGGGGCAAAGGCGGCTGCTGAGGAGGCGGCACCGCGGTCCTCCGACCTGGGTTGCGCCTCCTGACAGCGCGAGCCGCACTCGAAGCTGCCTTCTTCTTCGAAGGCATCTCCACCGGAGTAAAGGGAAGCCAAAAAGGAAAAAATTGCCGCCAAAGGCTTCCTGGTAAGTTAAAGAGCGACGGAGACACAGGGGAAAAAACTTCTCCGCTCCGTCGCTGAGGTAAAATGGCAGCTCGGCTGCCTCGTGGCCACCCCTTTTATCAGGGAGCTGGCCACGCCCCTAACTACCCGGATTCTCTGTCCTGTGGGGGGGGCCGCAAAGGGCGCGGCGGCCATTTTGGCGCCGCGCTTGCATTGTCTCCCTTTCCTCTCCATACCCAGTCCTTGTCCTCTCCTACTTTTATACTGCCCACCTAAGCAGGTGTAGCTACTTCCCTGACTTTCCCCACTGCCACCTCCCTTGATAGGGAGTATCTGGCTCACCATGGGTGAGCCACCTAAGCAGGTGTAGTTACTTCCCTACTTTTCCCAATGCCCCCTCCCACTGCCCCCTCCCTTGATAGCCAGTATGGGTAGAGCCAGATACTGAAGGTGGCAAACATGAATGTCAGGTTCAGAGACATCCCCAGCCAGCCAGGTCTAACTGTAGAGTGCTGAAAAAATGTTGTGTACTACTTCTGAACTATTATTCTATCCACATATCCCACGTGACCTTACAAAGGTCAAACCCAAAGAGAAGCTAATTCTTCCTGTTTGTAGTAAAAGCTCATGCTTCACAGTTATGTTTAGATGGAATAAATAACCCAACACTGAAAGAGAATTCTGATCAGATATAAATATTCAGTTGTAGAAACAGTATCATAAGCATATAGATTTGTTATGTATGTTAACTGTGTTTTCTGACAGGAGCGGAATGTATGCAAATAAGTGGATCCAAAATGTGCACACTCTGTTAGCCAATGGGCTTGTTGTATTAATGTTACTGTTACTGTTTATAGGAGCAGAATGTATCTTTTCTCATGTATCTATTCTTATGCAAATAAGTGGATCAAAAATGTGCACACTCTGTTAGCCAATGGGCTTGTTGTATTATTGTTACTGTTACTGTAGATAAGTCCGAGTTTTGCCCCATCCAAACTGTGTTCAAACCCCACTAATAAAGAGCTGAATTTCACTACTTCACTCATCTGCTTCTTCATTCCTTGAACACGAAACTGGCGATGAGGATGGGATGGCGTCCCCATACGGCAGCAACATCGGCCCATTTGACCCAGCGTGTCCAGGGAAATGGGCAACATATGAACACCGATTCCGCCATGCAATGGCCTCGCAGAAGATCACCGACGAAGACCAGAAGCGCTCCTGTATCCTCGCTCAGTGCAGTTCTGAGATGCTTGAGCTGGCAACCCACCTCGTTCTCCCAAGGGATGTGGATGTGGTGCCACTCGCAGAAATCATGTCCGCACTGAGGAAACACCTACAGCCAGAGGTCCCGATCTTCCCGGCCAGGGTGGCCTTCCACAGAAGGGAGCAGCAACCTGGGGAGTCCATTGCAGACTACGCTACCACTCTGCGCATTGCTGCCACCCCATGCAAGTGGGACAACATCGAAGAAGCACTCCAGGATCGTCTGCTAGCCAGCATGAGGGACGAAGATGCTCAATGGCGCCTAATGATCAGGAAAGCGCTAACTTTCAAGGCTGTCCTAGAAGAGGCAGTAGCGTCTGAGGCCGCACGGTCTGGCATCAAGTTTTTCCAGCATCGCCACTCCACCATCAGTGCCACCGACTCAGCTGTGCAAGCTCAGCAAAATTCATCTTCGTCCTCCTCAGCATTGCCTGGTTCCACCTCTTCATCGGAGTCCAGCAACAGGGAGGGAGAATTCTGAGTGGTCCGATGAAAGCACTGAGAGTACCGTGGCGATCGAGAGAAGAAATCCATTTGCAGGTGTGATGGCTGTGGAGCCCGGCATGACCGCAGGAAGTGACCCTTCCGCACCGCAGAATGCCACAACTGCGGGCAACAAGGGCACATTGCTAAAGTATGCCGACAGCGAAAGCAAAGAACTCCAGCACCTGAATCCAAGAAGAGTCATCACCATAAAACGTCCATTGCCAAAGTGTCACCAGAGCCTGAGCCGTGCCAAGTGGGCATCGTCAGCGAGCATTTCTCTGCAGACCTGAGACTGCAGGACATCCCCTTCATGATGGAGGTGGATTCAGGTACTACCTTTTCCATAATCCCACAGCAGGAGTTTTTGAGAATTCCCCCTGCCTCTCAGCCCAAGCTCAAATCTTTTAAAACTTCCCTCTGGGATGTGCAAGGTTCCCAGATTCCAGTCCTGGGGGTGGGTAATTTCTTGGTCAAATTCAAAAACATTTGCACCTCCTTGCCATTGGTTGTAGTTAAGCAGGGCACTAACTGTCTTACTGGGACCCAATGGTTTAGGCCCCTGGGAATCCGGCTTTCTGGCATTCACGCAATAGACACTGACCCAATCCAGGATGTTTCTGCTGCACATCCTGAGGTGTTCAAAAAGGGTTTAGGTTTATACAAAGGACCCCTGTTGACTTTGAGCTTGACCCAACCGTCCGGCCCATCTGGATGAAGCCACGCTGGGTAACCTTTGCCTTAAAGGACAAGATAGAAGCCGAGCTGGACAAACTGGTGGGGCACTGCATTCTAGTGCCAGTGGACTCCGCAGAGTGGGAGACACCAATAGTGACTGCTTTGAAAAGTAACAGGAAGGTCAGGATATGCGCTGACTACAAGTGTACCATCAATAAAGCTATTCACCGAATGTATATCCTGTGCCCATGGTAAGCCACCTTTTTGCCTCCTTGCATGGAGGAAATTGCTTTTCAAAACTTGACCTTGCCCAGGGTTACCAACAATTGACTGTGTCTCCTACTGCTGCCATAGCCCAGACCATATTAATGCATAGGGGGGGATTTAAGGTAACTCAACTACAATTCAGGGTAAATGCAGCCCCCGGAATATTTCAATCTCTTGTAGAACATATTTTAACAGGTTTGCCCAGTGTCCTGCCATATTTTGACAATGTCCTGATCACCGCTAAGAATACCGTCGAACTAGCGGCCAGGCTCAATCGAGTCCTCATGTTTCGAGAGGGCCGGTCTACATCTCAGAGGAGCCAAATGTGTGTTTTTGGCACAGGAAGTGGAGTTCCTGGTGTACCGAATTACACCCCAAGGTATCATGCCCTCTGACTCCAAGGTGACGGCCGTGCGAAATGCACCCAGGCCAAAATGTAAAGCCAAATTGCAATCATTTCTAGGATTGTTAAACTTCTATCACACTTTTCTCCATCGCAAAGCCTCAGTTGCTGAACCATTACATCGACTTCTTAAGAAAGATACTGTTTGGTACTGGGGCCATGGCCAGGAGAAAGCGTTCCTTGAACTCAAAAGGCGGCTATCTTCGGATGCTGTATTAACTCATTTTGATCCTAACAAAGAAGTTGTACTTGTGTGTGATGCATCTCCTGTGGGGGTGGGAGCTGTGTTATGCCATGTACTAAATGACAGGAGGGTAGCCCCCATAGCATTCTATTCCCATTCACTCTTAAAGCCTGAGAAAAATTACACTCAGAAAGACAGGGAAGCGTTGGCAATCATGGCAGGCACTAAGAAATTCCACGATTACCTTTACGGAAGACCTTTTACCATTGTAACTGACCACAAGCCCCTCCTTGGAATCTTTGTGAACAGGAAGCCCACACCTCAAATTCCATCCCAAGGATGTTGTGTTGGACAATTTTCCTAAATGCATACAATTTTACTTTGGTGCACAGGCCCGGCAAGAACATCAGCCATGCTGATGCCCTGTAATGTTCTCCACTGCTAGGGGTTGGGGAAGCCGATTGCGAGATCGAAAGCGACCACCAGGTCCTTATGATTGTGGCTTTCGACTCGCCCCCAGTCGTCCCCTCAGATATAGCCAAAGCTACAGCCAAGGATGTAACATTGACTAAAGTAATGTTTTGGGTACAAAAAGGCTGGCCTGTCTCTCCTCTAGCTGAGGAATTCAGAACATTCCACCACAAGCATTTGGAACTGTCAGTGGAACAACAGTGGGGCCAGCGGGTGGTCATTCCTGTCACTCTTAGGAAAAAGGTTTTACATCTACTTCACACAAGTCACCCGGGAATTGTCCGTTCCAAAGCCCTTGCCTGTAGCTACTTTTGATGGCCTCAACTGTACCAAGACATAGAACAAATGGTCGGCCCTTGTGCCAGCTGTCAATCCTCTCACCCAGAGAAATCCCACCTTCCCTCTCGGGAATGGGATTCTGCTCGGGGTCCATGGTCCAGGTTGCACATAGATTTTGCAGGTCCATTTATGGGTGCCCTATTTTTGTTGGTTGTGGATTCATTCTCTAAGTGGCTGGAAGTGATTAGGGTGCCTAATCCCACTTCAGCCATCACGATAATGCACCTAAGAAGGCTGTTTGCAGCATTTGAACTTCCAGATGTGCTGGTGTCCGAGAACGCGTCCACGTTCACATCTGCAGAATTCCAATCTGTCATGGAAAGGAATGCAATTAGGCACATCACTGCCGCCCCATTCCACCCAGCCACCAAAGGCCAGGTAGAGCGGCAGGTGCGCACAACTAAAGACGCGCTTCGGCGTATGGGTGAAGGGGATTTGGAGCTCCAGTTATGCCAGTTTCTTTTCACATATAGGCTCACCCCCCGCCTTGCCTCAGGGCTATCCCCTGCTGAATTGCTTCAGCGAAGGAAACTGTCATCCTTGCTGGACAGATATACAAATATACAAATATAGCAATCCAACAACAGAAGGGTTTCTCAATCCAGAGACCCTGTACATTGCCACAGTTATGCAGCTGGTGGCCCTACGTGGGTTTGTGATCGATCAAACTGGTCCTGTTTCTTACAGAATCGAAACCGCCACTGGTCTGATCTGGAGGAGGCATGCGGATCAATTTAGACCCAGAGTACTGGACCCACAATACTAATATAGACACTCAACGCTAGGTTTGGCCCCCACCCGTTTAAACCCAGGGGGCAAAGGTAATAGTCAGCAGCCAGCCAACATTGACCCAGAAGTGTCTTCTAGGAACCGATTTCAAGGGGAATTTGTGGAATGCTCCCCTATTCCAGCCAGGTGTACCCCTACACTGTCCCAGCCTAGCACTCTGGATTCCTTTACTGATGATGACCAATTTTGCTTGGAGTAGCCCTCCACTCTTAGTACACACAGGAGGGGCCCTGAGTTGTCTTATTCATCCACAGAATTAGATTTTGGTTTTGAGCGATTCCCCTGTTCCTCCATCTGACAAACAGGGCTTTAATTTGGGTTTACAATCCTCCCCCTCTAGTCAATCCCTCACTCCAGTCGGGTCACCCATCCTACGAGCCCCTGAGCCGGCTCAGCCAAGCATCCGACCCAGAAGGGAAACTAGACCGCCATCCTGGTTAAAGGATTTTGATTTTTACCTAGGGGGGGAAGAATGTTATGTATGTTTACTGTGTTTTCTGACAGGAGCAGAATGTATCTTTTCTCATGTATCTATTCTTATGCAAATAAGTGGATCGAAAATGTGCACACTCTGTTAGCCAATGGGCTTGTTGCATTATTGTTACTGTTACTGTTTACAGTGTATATAAGTCCGAGTTTTGCCCCATCCAAACTGTGTTCAAACCCCACTAATAAAGAGCTGAATTTCACTACTTCACTCGTCTGCTTCTTCATTCCCTGAACACGAAAAGATTACAGTCCTGTGTATTCTTTTCATCTTGCATTGAGTGATACTTGGATGGTATGGGGACTCTCAAAAACCATACAGCAATGGGGAAACCACATCATGAGGGTGGCAAAGAAAAAGCTTCTGGTTTCACTTCGTTAGAAAATGGAACATTGAATTAATTTTGCTTTCATATAGCATATATCTCCCAAAAGACACTCCTTTCTTCAAAGTATTATAGAGACAATGCTTTATTCTACAAGTGTATTTGGAAAGCTCACCTAATATTTCTCACCCATCCTTCTTTCTCCTAATTTCCACGACTAGGGGAATATCTGGGAATAAGAGCCTGGAGAAATTTACACAAATAAACAACAAAGGTTTTCACAGGCTATAACACTGGCAAAGTTGTAATTTGCTATCTAGCCTTGAGCAAGCAGCAGCTGTTTCTAGGAGAGCACATGAACATGCAACTGTCCCTTAACTGCCATAACACTTCCTGGACTTTGTTTTTGACCCTTTAAACCAGGGGTTTGCACCATTTTCCTGCCACGGGCCAGGCCCACCCCCAACCCACAGCTGTGGGGACCAGAGGTGTGGTTGCTCCAAGTGCCCACATTTGTAGTCATGGTGGTTGTAGCAGTGGCAGCAATCGTGCCATTTTTCCAGCTTCTACACAGCGAGATCACAGTGGCAGGAGGCTTTTTAGAGCATTCCCACTCCATTTTGGGAATTTTTTTGCTGCTTTTCCACTGCATTTTGGCAGCTAGAATGTGGCAGTTGGAGATTTCCTGGTTCCACGCTGGGAGCCCAGACGCTGCTGGAAGCTCCGCTCAGCACCAGAAGTGCCCAAATGTCATGTTCTAGCAGCAGAAATGCCACAGAAAAATTCCCAAAATTGAGCGAAAATGCTTCAAAAAGCCTCCCACCACCATGGGGAGCAGCAGAGGCTGTGAAAGAAGCCAGGAAAATGGTGCAATTGCCACTGCCACTGCCACCACCACAGTAAGTGACATTTTCAGTTATCCTGTGTGTGTGTGGGGGAGCTTCTGGACACACACACACATACACACACACACACACACACACACACACACACACACACACACACACACACACACACACACACCATTTGTCCATGGTATTTATGCCTTTAATGGTTTTTCTTGACCTGTATGGGTTCATATGGGGCCCCTAGGAAAATTAGAAAGTCAAATTAGCAGTGCCCATAAATGTGGCTTTTTTGCATTAATGAAGCTGAAAGCAATGTTTACTGTTTCAAAGGGAGTGTATAATCATGCAAATTGCTGAGCAGTCTGCATAATATACATTATGTTCAGGTTCACTGAAGAGAAAAGGAGATGTGGCTCTTTGCAGGCGCACCCCCCCAATGATGGACTCAGACACAAATGAAAGTGGATAACGGCATGGGCCACATTTATTGATTCAAGCCCTAGTCCGAATTATAAATTTCTATTGGTAAAACGACCATCATAATTCTTAAGGCAAGCAGGCCGAAGTAACACTGGTAAGGTACCACCCAAAATTGCCAACGGCAATTGTTACAATGTATCTATTTGTATCAATTTGTTTGTTGACAACAAACAAATTGTTGACCGTAGTCAATATCTAACTAATGACCCCACCCTCTGACGTGTATCCGTAAAATCAGGGGGTGATTCCAGACCATCACCCCCTTGCCTGGTTCGTCGTTGACCGGACAACGTTTAAACAACTTATGCCTATCTAGTGTTGTCCAGTCAATTGCGAACCTGCCGGATACCTGTGGGTCATAAATGTTTACCTTACCAGTGCTACCCGCCAATGTGACCAAAGTCAATAGCAGCACAGAACAACCCCTATATCAAACCATAGCAACAGTGTGGGATGGGCAAAAAAGGCAGGACTCAAGGGCCAATGCGAGTCCCAGCCAAAAATTCCCACCCGGCCCCGAAGCGACCAAGAAATCACACTGTTAACTAGGGAGGGGGTGGAGGGGAAAAACTTCTCCGCTCCGTCGGTTCGCCAAAATGGCAGCACGGCTGCCTCGTGGCCAGCCCTTTTATTAGGGTGCTGGCCACGCCCCTAACTACCCGGATGGTTTCGTCTGGGGGGGGCGCAAAGAGCACGGCGGCCATTTTGGCGCCGCGCTTCCATTGCAGCCGCACCCCCCCAATGATGGACTCAGACACAAATGAAAGTGGATAACGGCATGGGCCACATTTATTGATTCAAGCCCGAGTCCGAATTATAAATTTCTATTGGTAAAACGACCAATCATAATTCTTAAGGCAAGCAGGCCGAAGTAACACTGGTAAGGTACCACCCAAAATTGCCAACGGCAATTGTTACAATGTATCTATTTGTATCAATTTGTTTGTTGACAACAAACAAATTGTTGACCGTAGTCAATATCTAACTAATGACCCCACCCTCTGACGTGTATCCGTAAAATCAGGGGGTGATTCCAGCTGTCTAGTGGTAACCATCACCCCCTTGCCTGGTTCGTCGTTGACCGGACAACGTTTAAACAACTTATGCCTATCTAGTGTTGTCCAGTCAATTGCGAACCTGCCGGATACCTGTGGGTCATAAATGTTTACCTTACCAGTGCTACCCGCCACCCGGAGAGGCTTCAATAAAGGCTCGACGCCCCCCCCAAGACCGTCAGCTCGGTCGACAGGCCTGCTCGCCAATCACCCAGCAGGAGGTCCATACCTCCTCGCGACAGATGGACCCCATCCCCTGAATAAAGCTCAAAATTTTGCAAACTAATGGCGGGATGATGACTGACCCGCCCCCAGCCCTTGGTCGAAAGGAATCGGGCCACCGCCCTGTTTACCATGCGCCGAGCGCGGTCCAGGGCCTGGAGGTCGAAGCCTCCCCAATAAGCGTGCCGGGGGACCATATCTGACCAAACAAGGGTTGTGGCGGGCCATACGTAATGTAAGTAGGCGAGGTCCGCGCAAATCGCATGCTTCAGCGATAAGCCAGTGACCTGACCCAAGTCATTACCCCCAAGGTGTATGATCAGAATGTCGGGCGGGTCGGCACTCCTCGACGAAAAGAGGAATGGCAAAAGCTCCCGCCACAACATACCGGGCTTACCGTGCCATGTGAAATGTACGTATGCACCCAGTCCCAGTCGGGGTCCCCAATCTGTCGCCGCAGCGTAACGCGCTGCCCTGTGCACGTAGCTATGGCCCACCAGCCATACTGTCACCGGTGTGATACGACACCCAGGGTCTGTCAAGGGAAAAACAGGGAAGGAGAGATACATGGTGACTCAGAAGGTACTCACGGTGGAAGTGGGCGAACATAAAACTGGAAACAGTGTGAGTCCCACCTCCCCATGCTGCGTATGTCAGCCCCGGAGTACCCATAAGCAGCCGCAGTAGAGGCCGCCCCAATTCTAAATGAATGGGTGCCGTAACGGGCCCCAGGGAGGCCGACTCTGGCCAGTGCCTTCCCTGTCACCTTCCAAAACTGAAATTTAGTGAGGGGAGACCCATCTTGGTGACAGAAAAACGGGCCATGGTGCGTGCCATGCAGTGCAAGGAACTCCTGTAGGGCACCAACCGGACAGATGTCTGCCAATGAACATCGTAGCAGTCTTACTCCACTGCCTACGCCATGCTGATCTGTTTTAGAGGAGCGTATCCTCAACTGAGCCCAATCATTGCAAACATAGACATCTTCGAGTTCCAGTGCCCTACGACTTGCATCCGCCTTAGACAGCATCACAAGCTCGCTGATGCGGAGCGCTCCAAAAAAGGCCACCGTTGTAGCCGCACGAAACAGGGCTGCCTCATACCTATCGAAACATAGGTCATGCCAGCCTCGTGCCAGTTGGGTAAGTACCCCAGGGGAAACTGGGTGACGGTCGTCCAGGCAACGCCCACGTTCCCGCACCCACCCCTCCAAAACATGTCTCACACGGAAATCAGCGGTACTGTCCGCATGACCTCCCACCTTGGCCATAAAAGCCAGCGCTGATAGCCTAGATGCTATGGTGCGTGGTGCCAGGCCCTGGGCATGCAGGTAAACCATAAAACGGAGGATGTGGGCCACTGGGATCGGCCAGGTATCTGGCAAGCAATATTGGGAACAAAAGGTCCGAAATGAAACCAACGCGTGGAGATACGCCTTACGCGTGCGTGGCGCCAGTGACATGCCTATCGCCTGGTTCACCTCTCCTTGCCAATGGTCCATATCTCCTGCGGTAGTGGCGAGGGAAATTCCTCCGCATCCGGAGCCAAGACACGGAACCGGGAGATCTGCAGGCGGGACAAAGCATCAGCAATATCATTATTCACCCCCGGGACATGCCTGGCTCTGAACAGTACATTGAGGCGCAGGCTGCGCAATACAAACTGGCGCACAAGATCCATGACCCTGGGAGATTTAGAGGTCTGTGAGTTGACAATGTGGACAACAGCCGCATTGTCACACCAGAAATGCACCACAGAGTTGGCCCACTCCTCACCTCATAGCATCAAGGCCCCCAGTATGGGAAAAAATTCCAAATATGTGAGATCCCTCAGGCGACCCGTGCCTGACCAGGCTGGTGGCCATCCACCATATGCCCACTTCCCATTGAAGTACATCCCATAACCCAGGGATCCCGAGGCATCAGACTGAATTTGAAATTGGGGCGAAGCCAGGAGGTCAGACCTCCAAAATGAGACCCCATTGAACTCCCTCAAGAACTGGAGCCATACGTGCAGATCTGCCCTGATGCCCCGTGTCAGTCTCACCCTATGATGGGGCCTGGATAAGCCTGCCATGGCGTCGCACAAGCGCCGAGCAAAGGCCATGCCAGGTGCGACCACCCTGCAAGCGAAATTGAGGTGGCCATGTAGCACCTGCAATTCCCGAAGGGATGCCTTGCGCTTAGCCAGTAAGTCCGATATAAGGGCAACTATCCTTGCCACCTTGTCTGCGGGCAACCTAGAAGCCTGCGCTACCGTGTCAATTTCCACCCCCAGGAATATTAACTTATCAGACGGGCCTTCGGTCTTTTCGGGCGCTAAAGGGACACCAAGTTCCTCCATTAGCGTCTGAAATGTGTTGAGGAGACGTGTACACGTGTCCCAGCCCCGTTCACCCCCGAATAAAAAGTCATCCAGGTAATGGGCTACAGACCGAGACCCTGACCTACGGACAAATGCCCACTGCAGGAAGGTACTGAAACGCTCGAAAGCCGAGCAGGATATGGAACAGCCGAATGGTATGGCTTTGTCAAAATAATATTCACCCCGGAATTTGAAACCCAGCAACTCGAAGTCACCCGGGTGCACGGGTAAGAGGCGAAACGCCGACTTAATGTCACACTTAGCCAACAGTGCACCCGGGCCACATGAGCGCACCATGCGCAATGCCTGGTCAAAGGATGTATACCTGACAGAACAAAGGTCATCAGGGATAGCATCATTGACCGAGTGGCCGGCTGGGTAGGACAAATGGTGAATCAGGTGGAACTCGCCCGGGGACTTCTTGGGCACTAGTCCTAGCGGAGACACTTTAAGGTTGGGGAACGGGGGTGCGGGGAAAGGGCCGGCGACCCTGCCCGCAGCAATCTCCTTATTAATGCTGGCGGCAGCCACCCTTCCCCTAAGTGACAAAAGGTTAGGTGCATCCTGCGGTGACCTATCCCCTGTGAAAGGAATACGAAAACCCAGTTGAAAACCCTGAAGGAGGTACACAGCGTCTGCTCTCCTCGGGTACGATGCGAGCCAACGCTCCAGCATGTCGACATTAATTGGGGAGGGGGCCTTTTGGTGAACCCTCTCCCTCCATGGCAGTCTTGCCTGCCCCTTGTCCGCCCCTACCCCTGCCCCTGTATCCTCCTGGCCTGGGACAGGCGGAGGCAGCATGGGGGCCAGAACAAGAGGGGCACTCATGCTTGTACTTGCAATTTTTCTTGTTGCAAGAACCATTGGACGAGAAGGTCCAGCACAGCCGCATGTCCACAATGGTATCTCTCCCCAGGCGCCGGGCGCGTGGGGGTCATATACAGAAGCCACAGCTTCTGGCAGGGCTCATCCCACCTCATCTCTGGGTGCAGCGGAATTCTCATGCGGAACTCTTCGTCGTAAGCCAGCCATGACGGACCCGGGAAGTCAACCATAGCCCGGTAAATATTGTCCAGATATTGGACCATGGGAATAGCCAAATCCGGCCTAGCCCTGAGGTAAACGGCCATGTAAATCAGGTACGCTGGCAGCCAATTTGGCCACGTGCGTGGCGGCTTACGACGACGTGCCTGCTCCTTATCCTTCTCGTCCAGCCCTTCCCTCTCCTCCTTGGTCGGCTCCCTATTTAGAAGGGAGAAGATATCTACGTACTCGCCCCTCCAAATCTTTTCCTTGGTAGACTGGGCCAAATGGTCCCCCAAGGGCAAAGAATACCCTGCTGTTGGCAAAGCCGACACCGGCACCGAGGGAACTACGGGTAAAGTAAAATGAGCCTGAGCCAGCCCGGGGATCCCCAACACATTTCCAAGCACATTGGGGGCACCACCCCGCCCCAAGCCCTGTGTCATGGGCAAAGTCGCTGGGTGGGCCGGGGGCCATTGGGCCGCCGTGCCACCCGAGCGAGGCCAAGGCCATTGAACAGCCCCCCCCCCAATGAAGTCAGTTGTGTGGGTGCATTAGCTTGGACTGCATACTCACCCGCTGCACCCCCGCGGGCCGCCCCCACCGGGGGTTCCGGCCCGCTGGGGGCGTCGGAGCTCACGACCGAAGCTGAGCTCGTCGACGGAGCCAAACCAGCACCAGACTGCTGCACCTGTGGGGTGAGGAGCTGCGAGGCAGTGACCACCACCGGCCCACACGCCTCAGGCGGCTCAACCCGACCCATCACCGGCCGTTGTTCGGCGGCCAAAGGGGGTACCTGAAAACCCAGAGATACCCCTGTTTGGTTGGCCCTTGCCAAGGACGCTTCAAGGGCCGCTACCCGGGCAAGGAGGGCCTCCACGTCGACATAGGGCCCGGCCCCGACAGGGGGCAATTGGGCAACCGGCCCATAATTCACGGGTACCTGTCCAGGTCCCTGAGCCCCAGGGGCCAGATAAGGCCAAGAGCCCATGCCCAGCCCGTGGGAAGCCGTAGGAACGCCCTGTAAAGGCAGGGAACCCAACCACCCTCCGTGGCTCGCACCCCCCATAGGGAACTGCGCACCCGGGCAAGACAGCCCCACCGCACGAACCATGGCAGGGGCCGTGTTCGTCGTTTGCGGGCCAAGGGCCGAGGCCCCGTCCGGGGCCGCGGGTATGCTCCGCGCATCAGGCCAAGGAGCTACCGATCCCATCCCCCCGTTCCCGGTGGAGTCCGCTAGAGGTGGCTGCGGAACGGGCGCAGTCGCGGTCCTCCGACCCGGCTGACGCCTCCGCGCCGATCGAGCCACGTTCGCGGCTGCCTTCTTCTTCGAGGGCATGGCTAATGTAGCTAGGAAGCCTAAAAACGAAAGGAGAAAGCTGCCCGAAAAGGCTTCCCTCAAGAAGACACGAGCGACGGAGGTAAGGAGGAATAACTTCTCCGCTCCGTCGGTTCGCCAAAATGGCAGCACGGCTGCCTCGTGGCCAGCCCTTTTATTAGGGTGCTGGCCACGCCCCTAACTACCCGGATGGTTTCGTCCGGTGGGGGGGGCCGCAAAGAGCGCGGCGGCCATTTTGGCGCCGCGCTTCCATTAATGCTGTATTCAATCTGTTTGAATTTTTACACTTCACAGGTTATTTCCAGCTGCAGCCTATGATCTCTGGGATACACTAACAGGTAAGGATTGGAGAACATTGTTTAGTTCTCAAAGATAAAATGCAAGAAACTGGCTAGATAGCTCAATGGTTTAGATATCTAGCTATGGAGTTCAGTTTGGGAGTTCAATTCCCCACTATGTCTCTAGGGAAAAGAGCCAGCCTGTGTGGCCCTGGGCAAACTGCACAGTCCCAGGGAACATCCACAGAAGAAGGGAACTGGAAACCACTTCTGGGTATTCTCTACCTAGAAAATCCTCAAAATAATTGCCGTAAGTCGGAATTGATTTGATAGCATGCTATTACTCGCGCAGGACCTACCTGTCCCTCGTGCAGGACCTACCAGGCAGGCAGAGCTCAGAAGCCTCAATGCGTGGATGAGGCGGTGGTGTCGAGAGGAGGGTTTCAGATTTGTCAGGAACTGGAGAACATTTTGGGACAAGCCAAATCTGTTCAGGAGGGATGGGTTGCATTTGAACCATGATGGGACCAGATTGCTGGCACTCAACATCAAAAAGGCTTCAGAGCAGCTTTTAAACTGATAACTGGGGGAAAGCCGACAGGAGCTGGGCAGCATCCGGTTCAGGAAAAGTGTGTACTTGAGTAGTGAGGAGGATGCAAAAATTATTGAGCAGAGCGAGGAGCTAGTCACTAGCATTCTAGCAGAAGGATGCAAGAGGCAGTCTAACAATGCAACTGGACACAAAAGACTGTGTCAGAAAAGCATATATAAATGCTTGTATACAATGCCAGAAGCCTCCGGAACAAAATAGGGGAGCTGGAATACTTAGCAATAGATAAGAATATTGATATTATTGGTATCACTGAAACCTGGTGGACAGATGATAACCAATGGGATACGGTTATCCCAGGCTACAAACTGTACAGGAAGGATAGGAAGGGGCAAATGGGAGGTGGTGTGGCCTTGTATGTCAAAGAAGTGATAAAATCGTATGAATTGGAATATCTAGGTGATTTGGAGTCACCATTAGAAGCTCTGTGGGTAAGAGTACCAGGCCACAAGGATGGTCTAACAGTAGGCATATACTATCGGCCTCCGACCCAAACTCTTGAGGGAGACTGGCAGTTGGAGAATGTTGTAAAGGAGGCATCCAAGAAGGGAAGCCTGGTTATAATGGGGGACTTCAATTACCCTCACATAGACTGGGTGAACTGTTGTTCAGCACATGATAAAGAGATAAAGTTCCTAGATATGCTAAATGATTGTTCCCTGGGACAGATGGTTGAAGACCCAACTAAAGGTACAAGAATCCTTGACTTGCAAGATGTTAATGTGACTGATCCAATAGGGAACAGTGACCACAACTCAATTATGTTTAACTTGATCATAGACCGCAAGTCACTGATAAAATCTAACACAGAGACCTTAAATTTTCAAAAAGGAAATTTCCCAAAGTTGAGGAAACTAGTAAAAAAGAAGCTGAAAGGGAAAATTGAGAGAGTCCAAACACTCCAAGAGGCATGGAGGCTGTTTACAAAAACAATAACAGAGGCTCAATTGGAATGCATACCCAAAAGGAAAAAGGGCACTGCCAGGTCCAAGAGGACTCCAATGTGGCTTACAGGAGCTGTTCGGGAAGTGATCAAGAGCAAGAGAAGCTCATTTAGAAGATGGAAGGCTTGTCCGAATGAGGACAGCAGGCAGAAACATAAATTCTGGCAGAACAAATGCAAGGCAACAATCAGGAAAGCAAAGCAAGACTTTGAGGAGCGTATAGCTAAAAATACTCAGAGAAATAACAAAGACTTCTTTAAGTACATTAGAAGTAAGAACCCAACTAGGAAGGCCATTGGACCATTAGATGACAATGGAAGGCAAGGGGTTATTAAAGAGGAAACAGAGATTGCAGAGAGACTCAATGAATTCTTTGCTTCAGCATTCACTGAAGAAGACAGAGGCCACATGCCCAAAACAGAGCCTATCTTCGTAGGGAGGGAAACCGAAGAATTAAGCCAGATAGAAATAACCAGGGAGGAGGTCCTTGCATGTCTTGTTAAACTAAACACTAACAAATCACCAGGACCAGATGGCATCCATCCACGAGTTCTCAGGGAACTTAAAGATGAAATTGCTGATCTCCTAGCCAAAATATATAATCTTTCCCTCAAATCAGGCTTTGTGCCTGATGACTGGAAGGTAGCGAATGTAACACCAATTTTCAAAAAAGGATCCAGGGGTGATCCAGGAAATTACCGACCTGTCAGTTTGACATGTGTCCCAGGTAAAGTGATGGAAACCATCCTAAAAGATAGAATTAATAGGCACAGAGAAGGCGCTGCTAAAGGAGAGCCAACATGGCTTTTGCAAGGGCAAATCATGCCTCACTAATCTGTTTGAATTTTTTGAGAGTGTCAACAAGCATGTGGATAAGGGGGATCCAGTTGACATTGTTTATCTGGACTTTCAGAAGGCTTTTGACAAGGTCCCACACCAAAGGCTCTTGAATAAACTTACCAGTCATGGAATAAAGGGACAGATCTTGTCCTGGATCAGCAACTGGCTAAGGGACAGGAAACAGAGGGTAGCACTAAATGGACACTTCTCCAAGTGGAGGGAAGTAAAGAGTAGGGTCCCCCAAGGTTCAGTACTGGGACCCCTACTTTTCAACCTCTTCATAAATGATCTAGAGGTAGGAGTAAAAAGCAAGGTAGCCAAATTTGCTGACGACACTAAATTATACAGGGTAGTGAAAACTGTGAGAGATTGTGAGGAGCTCCAGAGGGATCTCTCGACACTGGGGGAGTGGGCATTGCAGGCGCACACCCCCCCCCCAATGATGGACTCAGACACAAATGAAAGTGGATAACGGCATTGGGCCACATTTATTGATTCAAGCCCTAGTCCGAATTATAAATTTCTATTGGTAAAACGACCAATCATAATTCTTAAGGCAAGCAGGCCGAAGTAACACTGGTAAGGTACCACCCAAAATTGCCAACGGCAATTGTTACAATGTATCTATTTGTATCAATTTGTTTGTTGACAACAAACAAATTGTTGACCGTAGTCAATATCTAACTAATGACCCCACCCTCTGACGTGTATCCGTAAAATCAGGGGGTGATTCCAGCTGTCTAGTGGTAACCATCACCCCCTCGCCTGGTTCGTCGTTGACCGGACAGCGTTTAACAACTTATGCCTATCTAGTGTTGTCCAGTCAATTGCGAACCTGCCGGATACCTGTGGGTCATAAATGTTTACCTTACCAGTGCTACCCGCCAATGTGACCAAAGTCAACAGTAGCACAGACAAACCCCTATATCAAACCATAGCAACAGTGTGGGATGGGCGAAAAAGCCAGGACTCAAGAGCCAATTGCGAGTCCCAGCCAAAAATTCCCACCCGGCCCCGAAGCGACCAAGAAATCACACTGTTAACTAGGGAGGGGGTGGAGGGGAAAAACTTCTCCGCTCCGTCGGTTCGCCAAAATGGCAGCACGGCTGCCTCGTGGCCAGCCCCTTTTATTAGGGTGCTGGCCACGCCCCTAACTACCCGGATGGTTTCTTCCGGTGGGGAGGGCCCGCAAAGAGCGCGGCGGCCATTTTGGCGCCACGCTTCCATTGCAGCCGCACCCCCCCAATGATGGACTCAGACACAAATGAAAGTGGATAACGGCATTGGGCCACATTTATTGATTCAAGCCCGAGTCCGAATTATAAATTTCTATTGGTAAAACGACCAATCATAATTCTTAAGGCAAGCAGGCCGAAGTAACACTGATAAGGTACCACCCAAAATTGCCAACGGCAATTGTTACAATGTATCTATTTGTATCAATTTGTTCGTTGACAACAAACAAATTGTTGACCGTAGTCAATATCTAACTAATGACCCCACCCTCTGACGTGTATCCGTAAAATCAGGGGGTGATTCCAGCTGTCTAGTGGTAACCATCACCCCCTCGCCTGGTTCGTCGTTGACCGGACAGCGTTTAACAACTTATGCCTATCTAGTGTTGTCCAGTCAATTGCGAACCTGCCGGATACCTGTGGGTCATAAATGTTTACCTTACCAGTGCTACCCGCCACCCGGAGAGGCTTCAATAAAGGCTCGACGCCCCCCCCCCCCAAGACCGTCAGCTCGGTCGACAGGCCTGCTCGCCAATCACTCAGCAGGAGGTCCATACCTCCTCGCGACAGATGGGCCCCCTCCCCTGAATAAAGCTCATAATTTTGCAGACTGATGATGGGGAGGCGAATGATGCGTCCCCAACCCATATCGAAAAGGAACCGGGCAATAGCCCTGGAGCGACGAGCCCGGTCAAGTGCCTGGAGGCCAAACGCTCTCCTGTAAGCGTACTGCGGTATCATGTCCGACCAAATGAGGGGTGTGGCAGGCCACACATAATGTGAGTAGGCCAGGTGACTGCAAATCGCAAGCTTCCGCGATAGGCCAGTGACCTGTCCGAAACCATTGCCCCCAAGGTGAATAACCAGGACATCAGGCGAGTCAGCATCCCTGATGTAGAAAAGGAATGGCAACAGTTCCCGCCATAACATGCCGCGCTTACCACACCACCTGAGATGTGCGAATGCACCCAGTCCCAGTCGGGGTCCCACTCTGTCGCCGCAGCGTAACGCGCTGCCCTGTGCAGCGTAACGCGCTGCCCTGTGCACGTGGCAACGGCCCACCAGCCCTACTGTCACCGGTGTAAAACAACACCCAGTGTCTGTCAAGGAAAAAAGGGGGGGTGAGAAACATTGCAGTGACTAAACTGGCACTCACGGTTGAAGAGGGTGAACACAAAACTGAAAACAATGTGATCCCCACCTTCCCATGCGGCGTATTTCAGCCCCAGAGTACCCAAAAGTAGCTGCAGTAGAAACCGCCCCCATCCTGCAGGAATGGCTGGGTGAGGGGAGACCCACCCTGGTGACAGAAAAACGGGGCATGGTGCGTGCCACACAGTGCAGAAACTCCTGTAGGGCACCAACCGGACAGATGTCTTCCAAGGAACATCGTAGCAGTATTACTCAACTGCCTACGCCGTGCTGATCTGTTTTAGAGGAGCGTATCCTCAACTGAGCCCAATCATTGCAAATAGACATCTTCGAGTTCCAGTGCCCTACGACTTGCATCCGCCTTAGACAGCATCACAAGCTCGCTGATGCGGAGCGCTCCAAAAAAGGCCACCGTCATAGCCGCACGAAACAGGGCTGCCTCATACCTATCGAAACATAGGTCGTGCCAGCCTCGTGCCAGTTGGGTAAGTACCCCAGGGGAAATTGGGTGACGGTCGTCCAGGCAACGCCCACGTTACCGCACCCACCCCTCCAAAACATGTCTCACACGGAAATCAGCGGTACTGTCCGCGTGACCTCCCACCATGGCCATAAAAGCCAGCGCTGATAGCCTAGATGCTATGGTGCGGGGTGCCAGGCCCTGGGCGTGCAGGTAAACCATGAAACGGAGGATGTGGGCCACTGGGATCGGCCAGGTATCTGGCAGGCGAGATAGGGAACAAAAGGTCCGAAATGAAACCAACGCGTGGTGATACGCCTTAGCGTGCGTGGCGCCAGTGACATGCCTATCGCCCGGTTCACCTCTCCTTGCCAATGGTCCATATCTCCGGCGGTAGTGGCGAGGGAAATTCCTCCGCATCCGGAGCCAAGGCACGGAACCGGGAGATCTGCAGGCGGGACAAAGTGTCAGCAATATCATTATTCACCCCCGGGACATGCCTGGCTCTGAACAGTACATTGAGGCGCAGGCTGCACAATACAAACTGGCGCACAAGATCCATGACCCTGGGAGATTTAGAGGTCTGTGAGTTGACAATGTGGACAACAGCCGCATTGTCACACCAGAAATGCACCACAGAGTTGGCCCACTCCTCACCCCATAGCATCAAGGCCCCCAGTATGGGGAAAAATTCCAAATATGTGAGATCCCTCAGGCGACCCGTGCCTGACCAGGCTGGTGGCCATCCACCATATGCCCACTTCCCATTGAAGTACATCCCATAACCAAGGGATCCCGAGGCATCAGACTGAATCTGAAATTGGGGCAAAGCCAGGAGGTCAGACCTCCAAAATGAGACCCCATTGAACTCCCTCAGGAACTGGAGCCATATGTGCAGATCTGCCCTGATGCCCCGTGTCAATCTCGCCCTATGATGGGGCCTGGATAAGCCTGCCATGGCGTCGCACAAGCGCCGAGCAAATGCCCAGCCAGGTGCGACCACCCTGCAAGCGAAATTGAGGTGTCCATGTAGCACCTGCAGTTCCCGAAGGGATGCCTTGCGCTTAGCCAGCAAGTCCGATATAAGGGCCACTATCCTTGACACCTTGTCTGCGGGCAACCTAGACGCCTGCGCTACCGTGTCAATTTCCACCCCCAGGAATATTAACTTATTAGACGGGCCTTCGGTCTTTTCGGGCGCTAAAGGGACACCGAGTTCCTCCATTAGCGTCTGAAATGTGTTGAGGAGACGTGTGGACGTGTCCCAGCCCCGTTCACCCCCGAATAAAAAGCCATCCAGGTAATGGACTACAGACCGAGACCCTGACCTACGGACAAATGCCCACTGCAGGAAGGTACTGAAACGCTCGAAAGCCGAGCAGGATATGGAACAGCCGAATGGCATGGCTTTGTCAAAATAATATTCACCCCGGAATTTGAAACCCAGCAACTCGAAGTCACCCGGGTGCACGGGCAAGAGGCGAAACGCCGACTTAATGTCACACTTAGCCAACAGTGCACCCGGGCCACATGAGCGCACCATGCGCAATGCCTGGTCAAAGGATGTATACCCGACAGAACAAAGGTCATCAGGGATAGCATCATTGACCGAGTGGCCGGCTGGGTAGGCCAAATGGTGAATCAGGCGGAACTCGCCCGGGGACTTCTTGGGCACTAGTCCTAGCGGAGACACTTTAAGGTTGGGGAACGGGGGTGCGGGGAAAGGGCCAGCGACCCTGCCCGCAGCAATCTCCTTATTAATGCTGGCGGCAGCCACCTCCTCCCTTCCCCTAAGTGACAAAAGGTTAGGTGCATCCTGCGGTAACCTATCCCCTGTGAAAGGAATACGAAAACCCAGTTGAAAAACCCTGAAGGAGGTACACAGCGTCTGCTCTCCTCGGGTACAATGCGAGCCAACGCTCCAGCATGTCGACATTAATTGGGGAGGGGGCCTTTTGGTGAACCCGCTCCCTCCATGGCAGACTTACCTGCCCCTTGTCCGCCCCTACCCCTGCCCCTGTATCCTCCCGGCCTGGGACAGGCGGAGGCAGCATGGGGGCCAGAACAATAGGGGCACTCATCTTGTATTTGCAATTTTTCCTGTTGCAAGAACCATTGGACGAGAAGGTCCAGCACAGCAGGCGGGCTGGAACCCCCTGCCCCGCCCCTTGGCGGGGTACCTGTACTGGGGCCGCTCGTTGGACCGCATGTCCACAATGGTATCTCTCCCCAGGCGCCGGGTGCGTGGGGGTCATATACAGAAGCCACAGCTTCTGGCAGGGCTCATCCCACCTCATCTCTGGGTGCAGTGGAATCCTCATGCAGAATTCTTCGTCGTAAGCCAGCCATGACGGACCCGGGAAGTCAACCATAGCCCGGTAAATATTGTCCAGATACTGGACCATAGGGATAGCCAAATCCAGCCTAGCCCTGAGGTAAACGGCCATGTAAATCAGGTACGCTGGCAACCAATTTGCCCACGTGCGTGGCGGCTTACAACGACGTGCCTGCTCCTTATCCTTCTCGTCCAGCCCTTCCCTCTCTTCCTTGGTCGGCTCCCTATTTAGAAGGGAGAAGATATCTACATACTCGCCCCTCCGAATCTTTTCCTTGGTAGACTGGGCCAAATGGTCCCCCAAGGGCAAGGAATACCCTGCTGTTGGCAAAGCCGACACCGGCACTGAGGGAACTACGGGCAAAGGAAAATGAGCCTGAGCCAGCCCGGGGATCCCCAACACATTTCCCAGCACATTGGGGGCACCACCCCGACCCAGGCCCTGTGTCACGGGCAAAGTCGCTGGTGGGCCGGGGGCCATTGGGCCGCCGGGCCACCCAAGCGAGGCCAAGGCCATTGAACAGCCCCCCCAAGGAAGTCAGTTGTGTGGGTGCATTAGCTTGGACTGCATACTCACCCACTGCACCCCCGCGGGCCGCCCCCTCCGGGGGTTCCGGCCCGCTGGGGGCGTCGGAGCTCACGACCGAAACTGAGCTCGTCGACGGGGCCAGACCAGCACCAGACCGCTGCACCTGTGGGGTGGGGAGCTGCGAGGCAGTGGCCACCACCGGCCCACGCGCCTCAGGCGGCTCAACCCGACCCATCGCCGGCCGCTGTTCGGCGGCCAAAGGGGGCACCTGAAAACCTAGAGACACCCTTGTTTGGTTGGCCCTTGCCAAGGACGCTTCAAGGGCCGCCACCCGGGCCAGGAGGGCCTCCACATCGACATAGGCCCCGGCCCCAACAGGGGGCAATTGGGCAACCGGCCCATAATTCACGGGTACCTGTCCAGGTCCCTTGGCCCCAGGGGCCAGATAAGGCCAAGGGCCCATGCTCAGCCCCTGGGGAGCCGTGGGAACGCCCTGCAAAGGCAGGGAACCCAACCACCCTCCGTGGCTCACACCCCCCATAGGGAATTGCGGACCCGGGCAAGAGGGCCCCGCCGCACAGACCATGGCAGGGGCCGTGGTCGTTGTTTGCGGGCCAAGGGCCGAGGCCCCGTCCGGGGCAGCAGGTATGCTCCGCGCATCAGGCCAAGGAGCTACCGATCCCATCCCACCGTTCCCGGTGGGTCCGCTAAAGGTGGCTGCGGAACGGGCGCAGTCGCGGTCCTCCGACCCGGCTGATGCCTCCGCGCCGATCGAGCCACGTTCGCGGCTGCCTTCTTCTTCGAGGGCATGGCTAAGGTAGCTAGGAAGCCTAAAACAAGAGAAAGCTGCCCGAAAAGGCTTCCCCCAAGAGGACACGAGCGACGGAGGTAAGGAGGAAAAACTTCTCCGCTCCGTCGGTTCGCCAAAATGGCAGCACGGCTGCCTCGTGGCCAGCCCCTTTTATTAGGGTGCTGGCCACGCCCCTAACTACCCGGATGGTTTCGTCCGGTGGGGGGGGGCGCAAAGAGCGCGGCGGCCATTTTGGCGCCACGCTTCCAAAACAGTGGCAAATGAGTTTCAACATTAGTAAGTGCAGAGTGATGCATGTTGGGGCAAAGAACCCCAATTACATTTATAAACTGATGGGGTCTGAACTCTCTGCGACAAACCAGGAAAGGGACCTTGGTGTCCTGGTGGACAACTCAATGAAGGTGTCAACCCAGTGTGCCTCAGCAGTGAAAAAAGCAAACTCAATGCTAGGGATCATTAGGAAGGGTATAGAAAATAAGTCAGCAAGTGTCATTTTGCCTCTTTATAAATCTATGGTGAGGCCCCATCTGGAATACTGTGTACAGTTCTGGTCGCCATACCTCCAGAAGGATATTATGGAGCTGGAAAAAGTGCAGAGGAGGGCAACCAGAATGATTAGGGGACTGGAACACCTTCCTTACCATCTGAGGCTGCAACGGTTGGGCCTCTTCACTCTTGAACGACGACGTCTAAGAGGTGACCTGATTGAAGTTTATAAAATCATGCATAGTGTGGACAAAGTAGATAAGGAAAAACTGTTTTCCCTATCGCATAACACTAGAACTAGGGGACACTCCATGAAACTTTTAGGTACTAGTTCTCAAACAAATAAGAGAAAGTACTTTTTCACCCAGAGGATTACTGGTCTATGGAACTCCCTGCCAGAAGAAGTGGTGACAGCTGTCAGTCTTGACAGCTTTAAGAAAGGATTAGACAAGTTCATGGAGGACAAGAGTATCAATGGCTATAATTATGGATACCTAAGGACAACCTCCGGGTTGGAGAGATAGGCAGGATATCTCTCAATATCATTTCCAGGGAATCCTAAGCAGGTGAAGGCATCTGTTTGGGAATACCCTGAAGGAAATGGTGAGCCACTGTGTGAGACAGAATGCTGGACTGGATGGGCTGTGGCCTGTTCCAGCAAGGCTGTTCTTATGTTCTTATGTACTATTATTATAAAAAAAATTCTACCATTAGATTCACAGTCAAAGACTGGTATAAAATTAACAGTTTAAGAGCTAACAAACAACTTAAGAACTGTTGAGGTAACATCTAAGTATATACACAGTTTCTAGTAAAGTTGTTGTTGTTTTTTTGGTACAGTTAAGATATTCAAGTCCAATAAATCCAAAATTTCCAAATATCTACGACAGTGATGGTGAACCTTTTAGAGACTGAGTGTCCAAACTCACCTTCACCACAGACTAAACAGGCTGCCGTCCATGCCACACCCTCACGCTGCCTGTGAGCCACTGCATTACCCCAGACAGGGGAGGGATTTATTGCTCCCATTGGGCTGCTGGGCAGAGGGGCGGGGTGAACTCTGTGCTGTGGGTAGGGAGGAAGCGCTCCCATTGGGCTTCTGGGCAGAGGGGCGGGGCAAATTCTGTGCTGGAGGGAGGGAGAGCTCCCATTGAGCTGCTTGGCAGAGGGGTGGGGGTGAACTCTGTGCTGTGCATGCCCACAGAGAGGGCTCTGAGTGCCCCCTCTGGCACATGTGCCATAGGCTCACCTAAAGGATCAAGGGAATCCTTTAGGTATTGCTCCAAGGGCTCTGATCACCATGGGTACAACAACAGAATTTTTTCTCCATAAATGCTCAACTTCAATCTGGAAATTGTGATATTTTGTGATTTTCTCCAATTGTTTGTCCTCCATGCATCTCCCAGTATAGCAGTGTCAATAAACTAGGCCTTCCTCTTTTCCACAACAGTTATATCAGCTGTGTTTTGAGTCAGATGTCTACCTGACTGAATTTTAAAGTCCACACAGGATCCTGATTCTCTCATTTTCCAAAACTTTTTCCACTTGAAATTCCCAATAATTTTTACTACATTCTAACCCAAACTTTTGACAAAGTTTCCAATTGATAATTTTTGCAACCCTGTCATGGTGTTGTAAATAATCACTCTGTGAAATTTTGCTATATCTCCTAATTAGATAATCCACTTGTTTACTCTTTTCATTACAAAACCAGCATTGCTATTGTTGGATACATGCTATATTTTAGTCTTCATGCAATTTGGTTGGCAAAACGTGTTCCCGAGCTGCCAAGATCAATCATTCCATTTCCTTCTTCAACACTCCTGCTCTTAACCATCCCCATGTCATCTTTTGGTCAGCCTTTCCATTTATGTTATTCAAGTATGGACCATGTGTAGGCTTGTTTTTTCAGTTTGCAGCTCGGTTTTCAATCATTTCCTTTCCGCATTTAGTTTTCTCCTTCGATGTTTTTCAAAAGTCCTATTTTATTAACTTCCTGAAGCACAAGCTCTTTGCTTTTCTTAATGTAACTCCATACACTCATTAATTCTGTGGGCCTACTCTAGATGCAACTCAACTGTGGGGAAACACTTCACATCTAGAGGAGATCCCTTTGAATCAATGGAGTTTACAAAGCAAGGCGATTCACTAAATTTCCATTGATTCAATAAGTCTAATCTAGTGTGATTTACTATGTTAACAACAGGATTTACACCACTGTGAGTTATTTTGGATTACAATCCACTACATCAGACACATGGAAACAGTTTGAAAGCTTATTTTCTGTATTAATAGTTCAATTATAATCTGTATTCCATCTAATTTGGTCTTCACACTCACAGCCACATATACAATGTATATAAACCTATGACTTAAGTATTCTATTCCATTACCAGAATTACAGGAGTGGTCCCAACTGAACTAAACCGATTAATCCATTGTTGCACAATGTACATCAAGACATATAAATCCTATTGATTCAATTGATCTACATTAGTTCACACTATGACTAGGATTCTGGTTCATGTATCTGATTTGGGGTTTTTATTCCCATATTATGTATGCCTATAATTGTACAGTTTAAAAATCTTTTAAAAATTAGCAAATATTTGTTCAGTACTAATTGAGGCTAACCTGTCTGGCCAGGTTATCCTGCTCTGGTAATAGAATAGACCATACTACCAGCAACTCAACACCGAGTGCCAGGCAGCAGTTAACTAACCTGACAACCCTAAGGATGAACGGCCTTGGGTCCCAAAGTCAACAGGGAAGGGTGATGGTCCCAAAGTGGATTAAATCCCACTTGAATCTATCTTGATGAATGGCAGCAGCTTCATCAATACATTACTGGCCTGAGGCTGATGATAACTTTGCATGCCAGAAGAGCTCAGGACCAGAAAGTGACTCACAGAACTGGATCAGTGGTACGGGTGTCATGTTGCAATGCAGAAGGCTGATGAAGGATCACTGCAATATATTCTCAGGATATTCTTCATAGCTGATCATCATGAGGTTCACCAATATTCAGATTCAGATATGGCAGAAGAAGAAGAATTGAGGCTAGTTTGCCTGCTCACTATCTTGTTTGTTTGCTTGCTTGCTTAACATACACACTTAGCACTTAATGCATGAAAGAATACAGAGGTTCTAGCCACCACAGCTCAGTTTTCAAAATAGTTCTGAAGCTGAAGCAGTTTGAAAAAAATTCTGAAAACCATCTTAGTTGGCATTGCAACAGAACTAAATATACCAGTTTCTTAATTGGTTTAGTTTCAAAGCGATTTTGAAAAGAGCACTGTGTCAAGATCCTTGGTTGCCACAGCTTTAGCCCTCTTACCATGCTGTGCAAATTATCATAATGAATGATTAGCTTTATTTAACTTTCCTTATGCCAAGTTGTGTATTGTTTCATTTCTAAGAAGCAGTTGCCTCCAAAACAAAAATTCTTGGCAGTTGTGAGGCAAGTCCAACTTGGGACTTATCGACACTGCACAGTTTGCTTCCATTTTAACTGCCATATTTCCAACCTGTGGAATGCTACGGTTTATATTTCAGCAGGGAAGCACAGTCTTCTCTCATAAGAAGAATTCTAATCCTCCCCAATTGTAGCAGAGAATTCTAACTACAGATCTTAGCTTTCCATAGAATGGCATTACAGTGACACTAAACTACTATAACTGAGCACAGTGCAAGTGTACTCTTAGTAGATTTGAGCCCTGTACAGCTCACAAAATTGTACCCTGTGCAAAAGTTTCCAAGTGCAGATGGAGATGGCTGCATGTGTGCCACAACTGTGGGCATTTGTGAACCCTTCATTTTCAACTTTACACACAGGTGTTCAAGAAATCACCACCAAAAAGTAAGTGTTTATGTTAGGCTGCTCATGATCGTCCATCAACCTTTTGATTACATTAAGTAAACCAATATCATCACTATTCAGATCTGATAATGCCTATCCCTAGATTTACCTTGTACCTGTGGTGGGAAGCAAGACTTTGTCTTCTTTTCATACTCAAATGTTGTGCCTACTTTGCCTTTAATCTTCCCCAATATGTACAGTATATCAGGATATAACTTTCCCATGTGGCCTCTATCATAAATTCAATTATTTAAAAAATCCTGTGGTTTATGAGTATGGAATATTATGCTTATATACTTATTTATATCAGTCACTGTTATTTACTACTTCATATGTGGAAAATATAGGTAAAATTGATTTGCCTTCTTTTCAGACTTCATCACTGAGAGTACTTAATTGAAACCATAAATTTTAAGAGAGAGTAGCATTACCTAGAAGCACTCCTCCTCCCACAAATGTCCATTAAGGAGACTTCTCCCATTAGTTTTCTGACTCCATATTTGTCTCTCTTCGTGGTATGAAGACTACATTACTATACCTGTGCAACACAGGATTTGATACCCAGGGATAACTGACTATAATAATCTTGATGGAGGAAACTTCTGCAAGATTTGGAAGATATTTGCTCAGGTTTATAAAGCATTTCTACAACCAACTGAACTGTTAACTCACCAGTGGTATCAACTTATTTAGCTTCAATATCATTGTTTCCACTGGTAGGAGCAAATAAATACCTCCTTGTGAATGTCCCATAGGAATGGAATAGATTTCTGTTGTGAGACAGAGAAAACATTGCTGCCGGCATAAAGAATGCAGAAAGTCTAATCAACTTTTGCAGACTGACTTATAAGGCAAAGGATAACACAGAGTAATAAATTTGAAATGTAGCAATGAGCTGTAGAGCTTACACCCAAAAGCAGTGGTATTTACAATAAGAACAAGTACTGTATGCTACTGAGCAGTGGAAGGTCTTGCAACATGCTGTTTATCCCTGGCTCTTGGTGAGCAAGTAGAAATATTTTCACACATTAAAAAGAGCCAGTTGTATGTCACCTTCTTGTCATTGAACAACTTTCCAGCTAAGATAAGGGTAATAATTCCAACATAATGGACTAAAAGCACAATTGTAGTTACTCAAAATACAAATGTGTGTGTCTTTTTAACTGTGTATTATTTACCATAATGTTTTCAGCCCTTGGTTAATTTTAAAAGTATTCACTGCCAAAATGTTACTTGGCATAGACCAGTGTTTCCCAACCTTTGGTTTTTGGATTTCAATTCCCAGAAGCCTAAATCAGTACATTGTCTGAACAGTGCTTTCGGGAATTGACTTAGGCTTCTAGGAATTGAAGTCCAAAAACCAAAGATTGGGAAACACATTGGCATAGACTGATTAGTTTATCTGAAATAGGGGTGAAAGAATTAAGATATTAAGATAATATTAATTCTGTTTTAAAAGTAAAAAATATTTTCTCAGTTCTCTGTAGAGTTGAAACAGATCAGATTGACCTGCCACGTAGATCTGATGACGAGGCTAAGTAAATAGAAGCCTTTTTGTGTCCACAAGCTCAGCACAGTTTGTACAGCTGACAGGGAACCGTAAATAATATTTGTGTGACATGACATGATGTGACATGAGACATGTTCCTTATATGACATGTTCTAAACAACAAACACTGAATGTTCTAACCTGAACTTAATGAAATGTCAGAAGATTAATTAATAATTTTGGCTTTACCCATAGTGATGTAATGTGTAGAAATTTCCAAATTTTATGCTATAAAAGGATGGCTCTGAAAATGTATATTCATTCAGGGAATATTAGCTTGGTAAAGCTTTCCTGAATCTGTTAATATTAATATTAATAAAACTCCTAAATCTGTCTTAGCATGTGGAATGCGATTTTGTCTAGTTCAGAATTCCATAACATATCCATCTTTGTTTCAGGCTGATGATGTGACTACAAAAAGGGCATTAAATGTTCAAACTAGTCTGCAATCTTAAGATTATTTATTGGGGTGAGGCACAGTTCAGTGCCTTGGAAGTGGGTCAGAGCTGATTTTGCCCTAATACGCAGATAAATATTAGCCCTTTATTTTCTACTGTTTTAGGCCAGTGCTACTTTGTGCCACCTCTATGTCTCTTTGACTCAAAAAGGGTCTTCTGCTGCCTGATTCAAGAGTATCTTCAGTATTCCATTGTTGGGCATAGTATTTAAGTACTATATTTGGGGGCTTCTCAACTGCAATATTTCTTGAATGAAACAGACTATCTAGAAAAGTAAATAACTAAATAAATACATGAAGAGTTAGAATCCTTACACCAATGACTTATTATGGACATAACACAGCTATATATACTGACTACAGAAAGAATTCCACAGAATTTAATTTTTATCATGTTGTCTCAGTTGCATACCCAACCGTGTGCCTGATTACACAACCGATGTGTCCTGGCATCTCATCAGTTAGCTGTAATTAGCCATTACAACTTACATAAACCTTACAGAAATAATAGTTCAGCATATAAAACCTTGAACACTAGTGCTTTTGTGCACTAGTGAGCAGTCTCCTTCCACTGCCATCTTGCCATTGCTTTTGTCCTCCATGAGGTTTGCAGAAAAGATCCAGTCTCCTCTTCCTCTCTCACTAGCACACCCAAATGCTCCCTTAAAGAATTTGGAGCTGCTTAGAAGAATCTTTGCAGTGGTTAAATCAAGATATTGGTCACAGGGAAGAGACAAATTATAGAACCAAGTTAAGACTGTAACTATTCCATAATAACTGTATTTTTTTAAAAAAAGTTTTAAAGGGTTTTCAAAATCCTTTAAACCCAGAATAATTTCTGACATGAAATGATTATTATTATTCAGTCTAACAGATCAGTTATTCCAAAACTTATTTTAACTCATTGCAATCACTAATAAATCGTTTTAGGAACCTTCTCTTAATAAGAAATCTTTCAGAGCAACAATATGCCGAGACTTAAATTAATTTCACAAACTATTAAATAAATGCAGGCTATTCTTAAAATATACATACCATCCTCAGAAATAGGAACATACATGAGGCTATATCTTCTTACATGCAAGTAAGAAAGTACATACAGAGAGAGAATTCTCTTCCCCAGTGATTTGGTAAGAATTTGTCAATCTCAGAATGTATTTGTGCATTTGCATGAGTGATTTTTGCACATTTCTGTAAATGTACAAAATTTAACTCCTGCTTTGCGGCACCATCTGTTATTACACAGAAACACTAGGTAACTTTGTTCATGTCTCTGTGAATATCAGCCTGCCCTTGTTCACAAAGAAAAATGCTGTGAAAGTATTTTTTCCCCTTCACAAATTGCTCAAATCAGGACAGGAAGAAAATGACTTGGTCTTCTCAGTTTTGCACTGGAAGCAGGAACTTATGGGGGTAAGGGGGGGATCCTTGACACAGACCTACCATTTTACACAAATTGTCTCAGCAAAATATTAGTGTCTTCTCTCTTTGAAAAGCAAATCAAATACACAGAGCAGTGAAAGAAAGATCAGCTGAAAGACTGGCTGATTCTTTGAAAATACAAAAACTATTTTTTCTATATCTAATTGTTAAAAGTTTGTGCAGCGGGAGTCATTATCTTTTGGCACAATTTGCTTTACGGTATTTGGGTGAAAGCATTATTTGTACAATTTTGTTGTATTTGTGTAAAAGAAAACCCTGTTGTTGTTGTTGCTGCTGCTGCTGCTGCTGTTATTGTTGTTGTTGTTGATGATGATGATGATAATGATGTGCACAGGGGGAGGATAGGTCTTCCCTGAAACTAACACCCATGTACAAGCAACAATGGCCACCAAAACTTCCCTCCCCTGTTGTTAGCTGAACACATCCCTCTTGGTATATCTTTGTGGTGGACCCTTTAATTGAACATCACAGAACATGAAACTGAACTCCAGCCTCCATTTCTGACATTTATCCAGGTGTTCCCAAATGAGACTTGGAACCAGTTCTTAATCTAGAGATGGGTTAATGATCAGTAATATGTTTGACACAGAGCTCAATCCTACACTATTGGAACTGGCTATTCCATAGCCAAATGAAAGATCCCCTTTTCTGCTTGACTGATGCATTTGTGGGGGGGGGGGGGAGGAGGAGGCAGGAAGCTGATTCAAAAGTCTTTATCACATGGCCTCAGTTCAGCAGAGCTATACAGTGTAACAGCATTTAAGCAAAGTCTATGGTTAAGCAGACTATCTTGGATATTGATAGGCAAAATCTGCTACTGCCAGCTAAGAAAGCTTGTTCTCCAACCTATAGCATTAGGAGTAAATGCTTCCTTTAGTAACAAAAGTTCAGTGCATTTCAAGAAACTGGTAATCCCTTTGTACAAGTGTGTAAAGCTGCTTTTTCCATCTTTATCAATTAGCTCAGTTGCATCTCCCTTCTTGGATGGGCAGTCCCTCATAACACCAGTTATCTCACTGGTTATCTCATGTATTGGTTACTGTAATGCTCTCTACATGGGGCTTCCCTTGTCCCTGATACAGAAGCTTCAACAGGTGCAGAATGCAGCAGCTAGGGTGATTACTGGAGTGAGAAAATTCTATCATATCTCACCAGCACTGGCAGGGCTGCATTGGTTACCTGTCCCTTTTCGTATCACATTCAAGGTGTTAGTTCTAACTTTTAAAGCCCTAAATGGTTTGGGACCTTCCTACCTGGCAGAGCGTCTTCCCCTCAGGGCATCAGCCCACATCACTTGATCCTCCCAGATGGCGCAGTTCCAAGTGCCAATCCCGAGATTGGCAAGGAAGGTCATGACTCAGAGAAGAGCCTTCTTGGTGGCAGCACCAACTTTATGGAACTCCCTCCCAGTGGAAATGCACCAGGCCCCATCCCTGTCTATATTTAAAAAGCAGCTTAAATCATTTCTTTTTAAAGAGGCCTTTGAGAATATTTCAACAATGGCTCAGCACTAGGTTTCCTATTTGGTCTCTCCCCACAGTCAATAGGGCTTTTGTATTTTTAATATGTGTTTTCAATATGTTTTTAATATGTGAGTTTTGTCTTGTTAGCCACCCAGAGTAGGAAAACCTCCTAGATGGGTGGGGTATAAATGGAATAAATAAATAAATAAATTCTTAGCAAGTGTTAATGCTATATCCTCATGGCTAGCTGAAGGAAGTTTTCAAGGTATACTCAGGACCAAAGATTGTGTCCATGTGGCACTGATAGGTTGCTGAATCTGTAGCACATATGATTCTGTATTGCAAATTATATAAGGGTGTAAACCAGGGATTCTCAACCTTTGGCACCATTTCATGTGCCCCCCCGCCTCCACCACAACAGGAAGTCCCATGTGATAGAGGAAGAGAAAAATGGCCATCCGCCCCTTGAAGCTTTCTGAGGGAGTGTGACCCAGCCCCCAGCTTAAAAAGGTTGAGAACTCCTAATCATACATGTCAACCATCCCGATTTGGCTGGGATTACCACGGAATTTACGCCGATTGACGTCATAACCCGCCCTGCGCTGCCAAAACCCCGTAATTTGGCAGCATGGGGAAACGCTTTCCATGCATGCGTGGAAGTGCTACGCTGCTTGCGCAGCCCCTACGCAAGCGGCGGAGCGCTTCCATGCATGCGTGGAAAGCGACCTGCACACAAGCGATCTGCGCAGGTCCCATTTTTTCCGGAGCCGCGGGTTGACAGGTATGCTCCTGATGTAAGCAGTAGAACATGGTATACCTTCTGGAAACATATTTAAATGAGAAAAACCCTTCTGTTGTAAATATTGCCAAAATGATAAACATTTTATAATTGATATTAGACTCAAGACGCTGAAATAAATACATTCTATAAACCAATTGGTTACGTAATTACTGTTTTGTTTCTCTCTGTGTGTGTTTTTATGATCGATAGATCAATAAACATTTGCAAAAGCAGTTTGCCTGCATTACTAAGGACTGCAGAGTCCAAAGCTAATCAATTTCTCTCAGTCTAGGAGCTTTGAAGTGAGCATAGGGAACAGCTTAAAACAACCGCATTCTGTTGTCAAGTTTGAACATTACAGCTGAGACAGATTGATTCTCATTCCCCCCCCCCCCCCATTTTTTAAAAATAATCCTGCTTTATTTGCTTTGGGAAGGGGAAGAAGAATGGGTATCTTTGCTTCGTGTGGATTTTTTATGCATTAGCCCACTGATTATAGTAAGAACAAATGGAGAGAAAAGGAGAATATGTGCTGTCACTTTCCTTTGCTAAAATATTTGCGATTAGGAACAGCTACAATAAATAGGACAAGGGTTTGTGATTAAGTGCACCATTCCAAAAACCTTACACATTAGTGATCCATCAATATTGCTTTCCAATACCACAAAGATTCACAGGGAAGCATTTGTGATATATATACACAGTTAAAACATACATTTTAAGATTGGGCACACAGTTTGAAGCATACAGATTATTTTCAGATTTTCAGCCTAATTGAAATAATCTTAGATATAAAAATGGAATTACCTTTGCTTTTTTTCATGTTTTCTACCTTTCATGTAAAATATTTTTAAAACTAGACAATAATAAACTCTTTGGCTTCTGTGTGTTTCATTAATATACTTTTAATCTGATATTGACATCTGGCACAGGCGGTACTTCTTTACCCATGGTCTGTTTGCTATAAAAGAAAACCATGGTATCTAGAGAGTTTAGCTGCAGATGGAGTGTGGATGCATTTAATTTCAAATTCCAGTGGCACAGAATCTGTGAAGGATGAAGCTACTGAAACAAATCTTAACATTGTGTGCAAGCTGTTCATCCTAGAAATTACATTTGACCTCCTTTGTGGATTTCAATTAATCGATTTATTAGAGAAAATAAACTTAGCAATATAAGTTGGAGCAAATTTCTTTAAGAGCACAACTGATTTTTAATAAAAGTATCTAAATTACTGGAATGGGTCTGTTGGCATAACTTAAAATGCTCTAGCTTTTGCTAGAGCATGACCAGATTATGCATGCAGAGCAGGAATGTTCAGCATATGGCCGAGACTTGACTGGAGGGGGGAAATGTTACTTTCCCCACCTCGCAATGAGACATCCAGCAGAGTCCCTAAATTCCGAAATATTTCATACCTATTTCTTGTATCAGGGTGAAAGTGTTGGATAATCTTTGCAGTGTGGTCTAGTTAACATGTCCCAAAGGACTAAGGCTGAATATTTTGAATGGAAAATCCTCCTCAGTTCCCCTTTTGTTTCTTCTTAGTTTCTAAAGTACAAATGCTCAGGGACTGTTTTAGCAGAAAGAAAAGAGAATGTTTACTTACAAGGCTTGTGATCAAATAAAGCTGTCAGGCAGATGGCAAAAATATAATGCAGCAGTTTGCTTCGTCTTGTTTGTAGTAAAGATGGGAAGGAAAATTTCTCAAGCAAATGATATTTACAAGAATAGATACTAAATTGTTAGGTTTCAGATACTAAAACAGAGCCCTGATGGTGCAGTGGTTAAACTGCTGTCCTGTAACCAAAAGGTTGGAAGTTTGATCCTGACCAGGGATCAAGGTTGACTCAGCCTTCCATCCTTCCAAGGTCAGTAAAATGAGTACCCAGCATGTTGGGGGCAAAATGCTAATTAACTTGTGAACCGCTCAGAGAGTGGACTAAGTGCTATGGGGCGGTATAGAAGTGTGGTTGCTTTGCTTTTTGAGTCTAAAAGACATCTGAACCAGTTAGACAGACAGTCAAAACTAAACTAACAGTCCAGTAGCAGCACAGCACCAACACAGAGAGAACTTAGTGTGGAATGTAGTTACATTTTGAAGGGAAGAAATACTTAGACTGTTTATTGGCTGTTCAGATTCAAAACAACCAGTCACTATATTTGTTAAATGCAGACCCTTCTCCCTTGCTAGTGTACAAAACAAACACAAAGCATGATGGGATTGACTGCTGTAAACTCAACAAAAAGCTGGTTGCTAATATTTCTAGGAAGAAGAGATAGTTCTTCATTCTGTCCTTCAGAGATCCTCGCATTTTTATCCAGAGTTTGAAAAAGTTACTTTTTTGGACTGCCAGAATTCTCCAGACACAATGACAATGGGCAGATATCTAATTTATGATTTGATGGTGGTTTGGCAAGAGTCACACAGAAAAGAAACATTCCCCAACTTGCTTTACATATTGGAAGCCAATTGTCCAAAGCATCCTTATTCCCTGAATGATTTCACCACACAGCTGACAAGGTAATTAATGCAAAGAAAAATGTTGGCTCCTATGCAGTTGGAATGGATGTGCCAAACATTCTATTGAGCAGTGGAGGACAATAAACCTCTCCTTTGCCTCAAGCTAGTCCAAGATCAGGTTAACAGCACACTACAACAGACAGACATTAATAAAAAATATATAAATTGTATTGGCTCTGTTTGGGAAGAACAGGGGCTATGCAGACACTCTGTGAACCACTGAGTTTTTTCTGGCTTCACTATACCACTATCAGAATGGTTTATCTGTTGGTTCTGATGACAGGCACTCTCAGTTCCCTGAATTTTTAATAAATATTCTCAGATCTCAGATCACGAGCCCAAAATAGGTCTGGCTATTTTGTTTAAGGTTAAATTTGAGAATTGCCAAAAGCAGTATTTAACTTTTTGATTTGTCAACTTTGTTTCTAGTCTTTCTTGAAATTGGAAGCAGTATTTTATAATTTAAATAACGAGGAACTAGGGAAAATTAAGGAAAAATGCAAAATCCAAATTAGGAAAAGTATAAAATATTTGGGAGTAAATATCATGGTGATATTTTGGCTAAGTGAAAGATGAAATCAAGAAAAAAAATATCCAATATCAGAAATTGAGGACCTCTTGGTTTGGAAGGATTGCCATTTGCAAGATGAATTTGCTCCCAAAAATTATTATTTTTTATTTGAGGTTCTTCCAATTAAACAAACAGATAAAGAAATTGGAATTTTTCAAAATTTATTCAATAATTACTGTAATGGCGGGAAAAGAGCAAGAATATCCCTAAGTTTATGGTAAATAACTCAGAAAGAGGGTGGTTTAGGGCTATCTAATGCTAGCATTTTTTGCCCAGCCTTGCCGGGCAGTTATTATCTGTGTGTTGGTGGCTGGGGTGGTTTTGGGGTGTGTGCGCCCAGTGTGTATGTGTGTGTGAGGTATGAGTGAGAGAGAGAGGGAGGGAGTGGTGCTCTGCTTTTGGCCCTTGTCTGTCAGAGCTCGGAGCAAGCAAGCCCCTTCTCCGACAGGGAAGGGCTGAATATGAAAGGGGCTCACTTCCCTCCGGGAGGCGAAGACAGAGAATGGAGTGCCGTTATCTGCCTTTGCTTCCCAGGGAAGTGGCTCGCTTCCCTCGGTGGGTGGGGGACAAAGGCACCAGTGCCTTTGGCCCCTGCCCCCTGTGGAAGGGGCTCGCTTCCCTCCAGGAGGTGAAGGCAGAGAACAGAGCGCCGTTCTCGGCCTTTGCTTCCTGGGGAAGTGGCTCGCTTCCCTTGGTGGGTGGGGGATGAAGGCATCAGTGCCTTCAGCCCCCACCCCCCGTGGAAGGGGCTCGCTTCCCTCTGGCAGGCGAAAGCAGAGAACGGAGTGCCGTTCTTGGCCTTTGCTTCCTGGGGAAGTGGCACGCTTCCCTCAGTGGGTGGGGGATGAAGGCACCAGTGCCTTCGGCCCCCATGCCCCGTGGAAGGGGCTCGCTTCCCTCTGGGAGGCAAAGGCAGAGATTGGAGCACCGTTCTCAGCCTTTGTCTCCCTGAGGTAAGCAGCAGGCTGCGGGGAGAAGATGGGCTCCCCCTCTTCTTCCCGCTATCCTGCCGAAGCCGTGGTGAGGCCGGTGCCGGCCTTCGTCGCTGGGGTAGCAGGGAGAAGAGGGGCTCCCCCTCCTCCCCGGAACCCCGCCGAAGACACGGTGAGGCCAGCGCCAGCCTTCGTTGCTGGGGTAGTGGGGATGGCTTCCCTCGGCAGTTTTTTTTACCCACACACTGGCTGCCCTGCCTCCTCCATGCTCGCACCCTTCAGACTGATTGGCTGAGGGGTTGCGTGGCGTGGAGGATGCTGGGAACCGTAGTTCTTTTTGTTGTTTGTGTTTGTGGGGGTTTGCCCCACTCTCTGTTTCCGGACCCTTGCGGCAATGTTACTTAGGTGTAAAGGTAAGTGTGGGCGGCTCAGTACAGAATGGTTGGGCTGGGTGTAGCCATGTATGCTGGACACGTACCATGCAACTCCTGTCTTATAGGTATAGATTAAAACTTATAGGGTGTTCCAACTTAAAGGTATGGTAAAATTATTGACAATAAATTATCTTATCTGGAAAGATATAGAACTGAAGGACAGCAGAGTGTGTGGAAATAGAGATTTTTTTTTGAAAAAGATGTGTTAAATTTGAAATTGAAAAAAACATGTTAAAAGCAATGATAAGTGTATGGGTAGGATTGAAAGGTAGTTTGGTACCAAATATCTCACCAATCATAGAATTACAAGATATAAAGACATTTTCGATCAAAAATTTGGAGTTATTAAAAGGTATATTGCATAAACATGGTATAGTTTTATTAAAAGATTGTCTGAGGGTATGTGAGGATAACAAAACCAGAATTGAGATTTATAAAGAATTAAGGTTGAACTGGCTTCAGAGATTATCAGTGAACAGGTGAGTAAAGGTAAAGGTTTCCCTTGCTCGAAAGCCAGTCGTATCCGACTCTAGGGTGCAGTGCTCATCTCTGTTTCTAAGCCGAAGAGCCAGTGCTGTCTGCTTCTGCAGACACTTCCGTGGTCATGTGGCAGGCATGACTAGACACCGGAGCGCACAGAACGCTGTTACCTTCCCACCGAAGTGGTCCCTATTTATCTACTTGCAATTTCTTGCTTTCGAACTGCTAGGTTGGCAGGAGGAACAGGTGAAACAAAGGTTATAAAGAGAAGTTACGGTCAGTAAGACAGTTGACAGATTTTGAAGAAATAATATCTTTACCTATAAGAAGGGGGTAGGGTGGTGCGTGCCCGGCATTAGCGGCCACACCCGGCCCAACCATCCTGCACCAAGCCAGCCACACTTACCTTTTGACTGTACGAGGGTCACCGCAAGGGTCCGGTCCCCGAGAGTGGGGTAACCAGCCCACAAACACGAACAAAAAAAAACTATATGTCCCAGCGTCCTCCACACCACACCACCCCTCAGCCAATTAGGCTGAAGGGTGCGAGCATGGAGGCCAGGAAAGCGCCACACACTAAAAAAATGTTTCAAGGGCTGTTTTCGAAACAGTGGAAGGGAAATTGCAGGGCGAGAGGCAGAAATCTGTCAGGGTAGGAGCCTACACTGGCAGATCCCTGTCTGTCACCCTTGCCATGTTTTGGCCTTCCCCTTCTTCCTTGGCCACACACCCAAAACCACCCAAAACCTTTTTTAAGAAAACAAAACCTGCACAGCAATGCCGGGCGAAAAAAGTTAGTATAAGATAAGAAGAGGTTTAATGTGGATAAAAGGAGTAATGAGTAAATTGTATAAAATGATAAATGGTACTGAAGAATCTCAGAATATCGTTTAAAAATGTGGGAAACAGACTTAGATATAAGCATTTCTGATGAAAACTGGAAGGAAAAATTGGGGGAGGGGGAGAATTATGCAAAGCCTTCCACGAAGGTTGAAGAACATAATTATAAAATCTTGTGGTGATGGTATATGATGCCAGTTTGACAAAATCAAATAGATAATAGCAATTCAAAAAAAATGTTGGAGATGCCAATGGAAAACAGGGATGTATAAACATATGTGGTGGGATTATGAAATTGTTTCTGATTTTTGGCACAAAATTGAACATGAAATAGCTAAAAATTTGGATATTAATTTAATATTGTATGGGAAAATTGTATTGTTGACTGATTTAGAGGATTTGAACTTGGATGAAAATAAACAGGATTTACTACCGTAGCTATTTTATTAACATTAGCAAGGCAACAGGTTGCCAAAAACTGGAAAGGTGCTTCAAATTTAGATTTGAGTACTGTAATTGGTATATTGATATTTGGGATATGGCACTTAATTAAAAACTCACATGGGATTTAAATATAAAAAAGGGATTTTAAAACAAAACAGATTTTGGGATATAGATAGATAGATATAGATATAGATATAGATATATAGATATACACACACACACACACACACAGTGATACCTCATACAGCGTCCAAACTTGGTTCCACAAGTTTGGACTTTATACGGATTTGGACTTTGTATGAGGCATGCAAAATCCTAGCTGAGATGCCTCATACAACGTCCAAATCCTTGCTGAGATGCCTCATACAACGTTGTTTCCATAGAGATACATTGTACTGTAACAGCACAGACTTCAGGGCAAAGTCAAGGAGACAGACAGGAAACTGACAGAACTTTAAGAAATCATTGTCTAAAGCAGTGATGGGCAGTCTTGGCCCTCCAGCTGGTCTTGAACTTCAATTCCCAGAAGCCCAAGTCAACACACCAGCTGGTCAGGGTTTCTGGGAATTGAAGTTCAAGAACAACTGGAGGGCCAAGACTGCCCATCACTGGTCTAAAGGCTAAAAACATTACAAAAACATGTCAATGTCAAACAACCCTGATTGTCCAAGAACCTGAAAAATGCTACAAAAATCCCAGGAATGCTTCTAAAAATTCTGACGAAAAAATCCAAAAAAATCCAAAATCGTGCTCAAAACCACTCTTAAACACTCTTCGCCTCATGCAAAACCCACAAGAGCAATGCACGCATGTGTCCTGCCTTTTATGCAGCCCGGGCACAATGCATCCTGGGAAACCCCAATGCCTATAAGTTATTACTTCTTTGTACTTCTTGAAAAATTGCTAGCACCATTCAGCACTAAAGAAACATGAAGAAAGATATAAAGTTTGTTAATTACTAGTTGAGATTTGACTGCAAATAAGCAGTTGATGAACGGTGTACTCTTGATGTAATAATAGAACACTTCAATACACTGAAACGTTCCCTTTTCTGGTGAAGAAATTAACACTTTATAGCAAAAACTCCCTATAAAGACTTCTTGTGGTGGAACATCAGCAGAGAACAGTTCAGGAAAATGCTTAATGCAGATGAATGGTTTTCTTAGAATTAGCCAGGTGAGTCTGCATGAAAACAGATGCACATCATTCATACTAATTACTTGCTTAAATTTCTTTTCCTTTGCATCAGCATTCTCACAGCTACAAAATGGCACCAGCTAGATGTAAAATAAAGTAAGAAGGAACCTTATTGGACACTAATTTCATCTGTCTGGTGGAACTCTGAAAGAGACAAAGGGCTTAACTCTCCAAAAGATGAGCTCAGCAGTAACAAAACAAAAGGCTATTTTTGTACACATTTGTCTTCCCCACATGCCAGCTGCCTGCTTCCTTCCACCCCACTCATGGATATTTTGTACAGTATCCTGAAAAGATCTCACAACAAATGCTGTTTTGGCAAAGTACACATCAAGATATATTCCATAAGGGCCATGCTGAGGGTTGTCTCCAACTTTTTTTGTTTTCACAAAAAGCAGCTAAAGCTTGGTGTGGTGATTAGAGCAGAGGTTCCCAAACTTTTCAAGATGGAGGCCGGGTCATGCTCTCTCAGTCAGCTTACAGGTAGACAGCCAGACGGCCATTTTGCACTGCCTACACAATTTGGTTGGTCACTTTGTCCCAACAGCTTCAAATGGGCAGCCATTTTGTTTCTCAAATGCCCTTGGAGGGGTGCGGGGCACATGAAATGGCGCTGCTGCCCAGAACCAGCCCACGGGCCTTAGGTTGGGAAGCCCTGGATTAGAGCAATAGTTGTCAACCTTGAGGCTACATCTCCCATAAATCTTGGCCTTCAAGGATGAAGGC
The DNA here is from genome assembly GCA_035047345.1 of Bradypodion ventrale. Lineage (NCBI taxonomy): Eukaryota > Metazoa > Chordata > Lepidosauria > Squamata > Chamaeleonidae > Bradypodion > Bradypodion ventrale. Next base: position 279,236,176 of record JAWDJE010000002.1, on the reverse strand, counting down.
TCATGGGATTTTCAGTTCAGAAACATCAGGGGCTCTGTTATGTATGCATGTTCATTGTACTGTTAAGATAAGAATGTAACCACTCCAAATACAATGTATCTCAGCTGTAAAGGAACGCGAGCAAGCAGCCCATAGAGGGCAGCTGCGAGCGTTCAGTCTCACATGGTTCACATTGCTCAATCACGGACAGCCGCGGGAAAACCTTCCCCGCATTATCAGGAGGAGAAAGAACTACTGAAGAGAGGCGTGCCTGGGCGAGGTCACGCCAGTAGCGACCAATGAGCTACCGTGCTGCAAGATTCAAATGTACAATGCTACTGTATATATTGAGATGTATCACCGCCATTACCTCATGCTCCACCGGATCATCATGCAATAAACCTGTGTTAAGCCAACCCTTCGGCTGTTCTGTTGTCTTTGGTCCCATACAGTAAATTGGCGACGAAGGTGGTATCATGGCTGCCCACGGGACCAAGACATGCGCCGGCTACGAGATCAAGAAGCCGGGAGACTTGGAGCTGTTTGAGATAGACTTCAATGGAGCGCTGGTGGAGCTCGAAGTCTCAGATGAGGACAAGAAGAGGGCCATCTTCGTCCGCATGCTCGGACACGAGACCAAGAGGACCTTGGTGGACCTGATCGCGCCGAGGAGGGTGAGCGACTTCAAAGCCAAAGAGCTCCTGGCGGTGCTGCGCGCCCACCTCCGGCCCGCTCGGAGCGCGTTCTGGAGGCGAGTCCAAGCGCCCGGGGAATCGGTCGCCGAGTTCGCCGCGGCCCTGCGGCTGGCCGCCGGCCCATGCAAGTGGGAGACCCCAGAAGTCACCCTCCGGGACTGCCTGCTCTGCGGCCTGAGGGACACGGAGACTCAGCGCGCGCTGATGAAACAGGAGCCGCCCCCCACGTGGCAACAAGTCCTAGATGCGGCACAGGCCGCGGAAGCCACGACGGCCGGGGTGCAAGAGCTCCAGGACTGGCGACCGAAAACCGCCAAGGCGGAGAGCTCGGTGCGCGCGGCCCGGCGAGTTTTGAACTCGTCCACGGAGAGCGGCGACGACGAGGACGTCCGGAAGGTCCAGAAGGAAGGCCGGCGCTGTGACGGCTGCGGCGCCGCCCACGCCCGCGCAAAATGCCCGTTCCGCAAGGCCGAGTGCCACAACTGCGGCCGGCGCGGGCACATCGCCAAGGTCTGCCGGAAACGGCGCGAGGCCAAGAGGAGTTCCCCAGACCGCTCGGCGAGGCAGAACCGCACCACGAGGCCCAAGGACGGCACCCGGACCACGAGGAAGCGGGACGGAGTAGGGCGCATCTCCGACGACAGCGAGGACGACGCTCCGGTTTTCAGCGTATCCACGGAGCACCCCCGATACTTCGTTGAGGTAGTAATACAAGGGGCCCCTGTTAGGATGGAGGTGGACTCGGATTCTTCATACTCTATCATTTCCCAGGGAGAGTTCCTGAAAATCGCCCCCCACGTGCGGCCCAAGCTCAAGGCGTTGAGGTCCACGCTGAAGGACGTGCAAGGGAACCGCATCCCGGTGTTGGGGGTTGGGAAGTTCCAGGTCCAGTTTAAAAAGCACGCCGCAACGCTTCCCCTAGTCGTCCTCAAGGGAGGTAAATGCAGCCTCCTCGGGACTCAATGGTTCCAGCCCCTGGGGTTGTTCATTGGGGGGGTGCATGCCGTGGGAGTACACGCCGCCGGGACTGATCCAATACAGAGCGTGTGCGACACGCACCCCGAGGTTTTCAAAAGGGGACTCGGGAAATTCAAGGGCCCCCCAGTGACTTTCGACCTGGACCCTGGAGTACATCCAATCAGACTTAAACCGCGCAGAGTGCCTTTCGCACTAAAGGACAAGATAGAGGCGGAGTTGGACAAATTGGTGGGCCAGGGGATTCTTGTTCCTGTTGATTCTGCGGAGTGGGAAACTCCAATTGTAACAGCGCTCAAGGCCAACGGGGAGGTCCGCATATGCGCTGATTACAAGTGCACCATCAATAAGGCGATCCGCCCTAATGCGTATCCGGTGCCGGTAGTCAGCCACTTGTTGGCCAGGTTACACGGGGGGAGGTGTTTCGCTAAACTCGACCTGGCCCAAGCCTACCAGCAACTCCCTGTGACCCCCGCCGCAGCTGCTGCACAGACCATAGTCACCCACAAAGGGGCGTTCCAGGTGACGCGCCTCCAATTCGGCGTGAATTCGGTGCCCGGGATCTTCCAGTCACTCGTGGAACGCCTCCTGAAGGGGTTAGAGGGGGTGTTACCCTACTTTGATGATGTATTGATAACAGGGGGGAGCCGGGCCGAATTAGCAAAAAGGTTGGGGAAGGTCCTGGCAATATTCGAAAAGGCGGGGTTGCGGTTGCGGAAAGACAAATGCGTTTTCTTCGCAACTGAGGTTGAGTTCCTAGGGTTCCGTGTTACTCCCGAGGGAATAAGGCCGTCCCAATCCAAGGTGGCCGCCATCAAGAAGGCCCCTCGCCCCACCTCCAAGCCCGAGCTGCAGTCGTTCCTTGGACTGCTCAACTTCTACCACTCCTTCCTTCCTCGGAAGGCAGCCGTGGCGGAACCACTACACAAATTGTTAAAAAAGGAGGAGGCATGGAAGTGGGGCGACGACCATGAGAAGGCTTTCAATGACCTAAAACGACTCCTGGCATCAGATGCCGTACTGACCCACTTCAATCCCAAACGCCCGGTGGTCCTGATATGCGATGCATCCCCGGTGGGGGTGGGGGCGGTGTTATGCCACGTGCTGGAGAACGGGAGGGAGGCCCCGATAGCGTTCTACTCTAGGTCCTTGTCCCAAGCGGAGAGAAACTACGCCCAAACAGACAGGGAAGCACTAGCGATAATTGCGGGCACCAAGAAATTTCATGATTTTGTGTATGGCCGCCCCTTCACCATAGTGACCGACCATAAGCCCTTACTAGGCATTTTCACCGCAGATAAGCCCACACCACAAATCCTGTCCCCGAGAATGCTTAGGTGGGCCATCTTTCTCAACGCGTATCAGCACGCGTTGGTGTACCGGCCCGGGAAGGAAATCAGCCACGCGGATGCCCTGTCAAGGTCCCCCATTCCCCGGGATTGCTGCCACGTGGGCGAGGAAGAGAGGGACCACCAGGTCTTAATGATAGAGGTCCTAGACTCCCCTCCAGTAGTACCGGCCGACATCGCCAAAGTGACCGGCAAGGACAAAACGTTAGCTACAGTTTGCTCCTGGGTGCAGAAAGGGTGGCCCGTGTCTTCCCCAGCAGCGGAATTCGACACATTTTTCAAAAAAAATTAGAGTTGTCCCTAGAGAGGGGTGCCTTTTGTGGGGACAGCGGGTAGTGATCCCCACGTCCCTCCGGCCGAGGGTGCTTAAACTGCTGCACGTCAGCCACCCGGGGATCGTCCGCTCTAAGGCACTAGCCCGCAGTTACTTTTGGTGGCCCCAGCTAGACGCCGACATCGAGCACATGGTCGGCACTTGCGAAGCGTGCCAAAGCTCCAGGCCGGAAGAGGCTCGGTTGCCACATAGGGAGTGGGACGCAGCAAGGGGGCCCTGGTCCCGGGTACACGTAGACTTTGCGGGCCCGTTCAGGGGAGCGCTTTTCCTCCTTGTGGTGGATGCGTTCTCCAAGTGGTTGGAGGTCATCCCAGTCTCGAGCACCTCCTCGTCCACAACAATTAAACAGTTACGGAGGGTCTTTTCCACGTTCGGTTTACCCGACACCCTCGTCAGCGATAACGCTAGCTGTTTCACGTCCACCGAGTTCAGGGCATTCATGGATCTCAACGCCATTCGGCACATCACCTCTGCCCCGTTCCACCCGGCCACCAACGGCCAAGTAGAGCGCCTCGTGCGCACCACAAAGGACGCGCTGCGGCGCATGGGCCCCGGAGATCTTGACTTACAAGTGTGCCAATTCCTGCTAGGGTACAGGGTCACCCCACTAGCGTCAGGGTACTCCCCCGCGGAGTTGTTAATGCGCAGGAAGCTGGCCACGGTAATCTCCAAACTAGACCCCATGAGGGTAGAGGACAAAGGGCGGAACGTAGGGATGGAGCCCACAAAGAGTTTCAGTGTAGGCGCCCCCGTGCATTGCAGGAACTACGCCAGCGCGGGACCAGCATGGGTGCCGGGCATTGTAATAGAACAAACCGGCCCCGTTTCTTACCGCGTGGAGACCAATACAGGCCTCCTGTGGAGGCGGCACGCGGACCAGCTCAGGCGCAGAGTCCCCGGAGAGGAGGGCGCGAACGGAGGAAACCACGACTCAGCGATAGGGTACTCCCCCACCCGTTTAGCCCAAGGGGGAGGGAAAGGGGGCCATGGGTCCCCACCAAGGGGGGAGGAAAGGGAATCTGTCCTTGCAGATATCATGCGGGAGTTCGCGGCAGAAGGAAAGGGCCCCGAACTCATACATATCTCGAGGAATTATCCCCAAGACTCAGATCCCCCAAGCGAATTAGATGTTGATTTTCCGTACCAGGGGGAGTTAGCGGAGTGGTCCCCCACCCGTCCTAGCGAAAAGAGGGGTTTCAGTTCAGCCCCTGGTACTTCCAGTCCCAACCCCTGCGAGTTAGAGTGTAACATAGCGCCAGCCCTCCGGAAACCAACACCCCCAAGACAAGAGGCGAGTGCGAGTCCGCCCGTCACAGTCTCAAGATCCCCCGAACGAATAGCAGGAGGTAGCGAGACCACAAGGGCATCCTCGTCGGTCCCCAGATTCGTAATGGGGGGGTCCCCAGGGTCCGCAGGCAACAGGCAGGGGTTCACTTCCCAGCTGTTCATTCCATTCCCATCCCCCAGCGCAAGGCAGGCACAGACGCCCCACAGAGCCACTAATGAATCCCCGTTTTCCGTTACAGGACAAGCACCCACGGAGCCAGGGATCACAGGCTCTCCTGTACTAGGTCAGGCGCAAGCACGCCCCAAGCGCACGTGCGGCAAGCCACAATGGTTGCGAGACTTCGTCCCATCCTAGGGGGGAGGGATGTTATGTATGCATGTTCATTGTACTGTTAAGATAAGAATGTAACCACTCCAAATACAATGTATCTCAGCTGTAAAGGAACGCGAGCAAGCAGCCCATAGAGGGCAGCTGCGAGCGTTCAGTCTCACATGGTTCACATTGCTCAATCACGGACAGCCGCGGGAAAACCTTCCCCGCATTACCAGGAGGAGAAAGAACTACTGAAGAGAGGCGTGCCTGGGCGAGGCCACGCCAGTAGCGACCAATGAGCTACCGTGCTGCAAGATTCAAATGTACAATGCTACTGTATATATTGAGATGTATCACCGCCATTACCTCATGCTCCACCGGATCATCATGCAATAAACCTGTGTTAAGCCAACCCTTCGGCTGTTCTGTTGTCTTTGGTCCCATACAGTAAAGGCTCCAAAGTTGGGAAGGCCCTGCTTTAATCCTCATTTGGCCTTGGTTAGGCCCTGCATCAAATCCTCATTTGGCCTTGAAGCTCATGGAATGATTTGAAACCAGTCTTCCTGCCTAACCTACCTCTAGGGTTTTTCTGAGGATTAAAATGTGGAAGACAATGAATGCCATGTCAAATTTCTTGGAAGAAAGCAAAAGACCTCTGCAGTGATGCACTGCAGCAGGTTCTGTCAGGTTCTGCAGAACCGGTAGCAGAAATTCCCCCAGGCCATGCCCACTTGGTTGGCCATGCCTACCTCCGTAGCCCATAATGCAGGATGTTTGGCGATGCCCACAAATTCGGCCCTGCCAACTTATTTGGCCCCACCCACAGAGTAGGTAGTAAAAAAATGCAGTGCATCACTGGACCTGTGGAGTAAAATGACTCTTTCCATAACTTTGAAAGTTATCTCCTTTGATGTTCGGGAATTGAAGAGAAGCAGCCAGCATAAAAGGGCCAAACACAACTTTATTGTAAGCAAACCGAACATGAACAGCAATGGAGCAACAGCTCTTTATATACACTGTACAATGGTTACATTTGGGCGGGAAACAATATGATTGGTTAGGAGAGGAGTGGGGTGATTGTGGGGTTACCGGACCTGAGTGAAGACTTTGTGTGTCTTGTTAGAAAGGGCGGGAAGGCAAGTCCCGCGATAGTTCAATACTAAGAAGAAGACAAAATGGAGGATCACCCTGACCCCATAATAACAATTACACAACATTATAGCAATAATTAAAGTTACATACACAACATCCCCAGAGCTGTTTTTTGCTGCATGACAGGAAAGATAAGAATACACAGCAAGAAGAAAATGGGAGTGACACTTAAGAGAAAATTAGTAAGCAGAAAACAAGTGAGAACAATCTCCCATTGCTAATCTATTTGATTTGGTTTGGTTTGGTTCAGATTGCAGCCTGTCTCTGCAGATGTATTTTGCAAGACATAAACCAGCCAGGACAAATCAGACATATCCTGAGTTATGACTGACATTCTGGGCTCCAGCATTCTTGTCATTGTTCCCATATAAGTTACATGTGGTACAGAACAGAAGTGGGAAACAATTGCTTCCTGCAATGCTACTGGGTTGCAACTCCTATTATCCCCTATCATTGCCTCTGTTGGCTAGGATTGGTAAGAGCCAAAGTCAAGCAACCTCTGGGAGGCTATAACTTCCCTAGCCCTGGCATAGTAAAAGGAGAGTAGAGAGACACATACCCGTCAAGCACAGCTCCGGAAAATACGGGACCTATTCCGGCCCGGGCACGCATGCGCAGCAACAACTCATTTGCTCATGTGCAGAACCCCTTTGTGCATGCGCAGAACCCCTTTGTGCATGCGCAGAACTGCCTCTGATGGGCGCACATGCACAGTAACCTCTTTCCCCGCCATTCAAAATACAGGACGGCGGCAGGAAAGGGGAGGAATTAGCACCAAAATACGGGAAATTCCGGCCAATATGGGATACTTGACAGGTATGGAGAGACACCACTGGAAAACTTGTGATCTCACAGAAGTCCTCTTGCTCAGCTGTGAAGGATTGCAGGTTTGTTCTTGCCTACCAGAGCAGTTCTCATGACTTTAAGTTTCCTGTGGTGGCTTTGTGATTCTCCTCCTCAAAATTCAAACGTTAAGATGAAACCAAATGAAGTGAAGCAATTCTGCTTCTGCGTCACACACATGCACACACATATACACAAAACATGAAAAAGCTGTGTCATTTGCTGTTGTCATGGCAACAGGGATCCTAGCCTTACCTGTTTCATTCTATAACCAGTGGGAGAGCACAAATTATTTCTATCTTTGGATTCAATGTTAAGTTATTTTACCATACAAGTAAAGGCCAAAATGACAATTTACGAGACCTTCTTATTTTCTGACCAAGGACTCAGTAAGCTGAAGACTTAAAACTAAGTATATACTACTCCACCAGCTGTGTAAACATCCAGAATTTAAATCAGGAGTCCCTGTTTGTTATTCAGGTAGAGATCCTGTTGTATCCCTGAAGTGTCTCTCTCAATAGCAGTGGTGTCAAGTGTTTGCCGCTGTAGAACTACCAGCAGCATACAAAATAGAAACCACTTTGAGGTCCCAATGAAATCTCAAATGCAGATCTCAAACAGAATTCTTAACCTTTTCCTCCAAAATCTCAACCTCCTTCTTTTATATCTCTGACCTTTTATTTTCTGAGCAGAGTTAGGCCAAAACATTTTGTTGGCTTGGGTGAAGGAAAAGATTGTTTCCCCTACAGATCTGAATTTCATTTTGTCTGGCCAGGTCCTGGGGTACTGGCTAAAATCCCAGAATACTGTTGTGTATCTCCAGACAGGGAGAGAGATCTCAGGGCAAGCAGAGTGAGGATAAAGTTTAAGTTTTGTATGTGAGCTGACTTTAAAGCCTAAGCACTCCTCTGCTCCATTTTCTAGCTGATGACTGGGGTTCAGAATGAAGGTACCGTATTTTTTGGACCATAAGACGCACCTGGCCATAAGACGCACCCAGTTTTCCGAGCAGGAAAACAAAAAAAAATTAGCACGGTATTTTGCACCGACAACCAGTGGTGGCGCTGCAGGGGAAATGGGCAGGCAGGCCAATTGCACTGAGGAAGGAAGTGATACTCTAGCCTAGCCTCTTGCTCTCCTTTCAACCAGGAAGCATGTCCCCCCCCTCCATTTTGTCCATGTGGAGTAGAGACAAAGGCATCAAGCTGTAAGTGAATCCCTTTCTTTTTAAGCACAGGTTTGGTTTCCCACTTAAATGCATTGGGAACATACAAACAGAAAAAATTGGAATACAAGAAATTTATTTCTAATGCATTTAAATGGGAAATAGTGATTTTCACCCTCTAGTGGCCACTTGTTTTTCATATGGTTTTCTTTCCCCTGCCCTGAAACAGAAACAGCTGAGAGGTGGCGGTAGAGGACTTCAGCCAGCTGCAGCTCTTGTAAAATAACCTTTTACAATAGCCACAACTGGCAGAAGACCAATATTTGGACTATAAGACGCACCCTCATTTTCCCTTCATATTTTTTTTTGGGGGGGGAAGTGTGTCTTATGGTCCGAAAAATATGGTAAGTATGCATACAATAATAAAACCAAAAGATGAAGCCACTGCATTTTGTCTAGGATTGGGGCAAGAAAATAGTTATCCCAATAAAACAATGAAATAAAATAATAAACCTGAACTAATAATAATAATTTCATGTCAGAAATTATTCTTGATTGAAAGGATTTTTTACTGGAGAAACTCCGCTCAGGGGACACCCAAATGAGGCTCCTTTCAGATCTCAATAACTTCCAGAAAGCAACTTCTTGCCTTATGTCCCTCTCCAATCTAGCTGGTACCAATTTCTCTAATTAGCAAGGAGACACTTCAAGTGTATTCCACATGTCCTTGAGAGTGTCGCTTTCACCCTGATAAGCAATCGTCTGCACTGAGATCATAGTTTTCACCCAACTTTGCTTCCTCCTTGTTTTACAGCTGAGACAGGCAGGCCTTTCAGATAGTTAGCAGAAAGCTTTACAGATGACATCTTTAGCAGCTTTTTGATTTCTTCACAGCCTATGATTTCATGGGTGGCTACCACACAGTGGATTTAAATCAAGGTTAAGGAACTCATTGTCCTATAGATGTTGGGCTGCAGCTCTCATCATCCTTGACCATTGGCTATGGTGGTTGGGACTGATGGAAGTTACAGTCTCTTGGCATCTGGAGGGCCATGTGTTCCCACTCCTGATTTGAGAGATCACCTGGTGAAGCGAGTGCCATACAAGCACACACCTGGCACCTCCCCAGCCCGATAGCACATAGGGCTTGCTGATATCATTGGGCTCATGCCTGTGCTGAATGCTGCTAACCAGATAACAGGCATGCTGATCTGTGTGCCCCTACATAACAATACAGTGGTGAAACATCTGTCACTAACTGAAAGAGGGGCTCTTCTTGGCCTACCCATTTACTCCCCTCCCCCAATGTTGCTACAGCAGTTAATTTTGCTACTAGACATTTAAAATGGCTGGGAGGGCATTGTTTTAAAACACGGACAAATCCACACACACACTTTGGACATGTTAGAACAAAATCATCCCAAGAGTATGTCAGAATCCTGAGCTCATGACTCTTAGTTTAGCAATTAGCATCTGCTTATATATGAAATTCATTACTGGCTAGTTGATGTTCCCTTAACTTTGGAAGCCCAAGGAACACTGTGAAAGACTGTCATATCTGATTTGTTCTGACATCCTTAGCCTCCAAGGAGGTGCCTGTGTGAGGCAGGATTGTGCGAATGCGCTGCCATCGTGCTTCCACAATGAAATGCATCCACACAAACAAGGAGAACGAATGGCCAGATGGTAAAGCAATGGAGGATGAGAAAGCCGTCAGAGGCAAAAATACAAAGTCACTATAATGATTCTTGAAATAAAATGGGATAATCCAATCCAATCTTGTTGAGTATTTAATTGTTCAAAAAATATTGAAAGATTTAATTTCAATACAGTCTCAATTCCTATAAATCCAAATATGCAGAATAAATCAATTAAAGTAGATAACGTCTCTCAAAATGATTCCTAGTCTAAATGGAAGATCTTAAATAGTCACAGAACTAATTCATGACAACTGTTAAACATTATGTTAATCAACACTGGCAAGAAAATTTAAAGTACTCATAAGTAAGATGATAAATCGAGCTCGCTATTGAGTCCACGTGGTTCCAAGGTCTGAAGTCTGAAAATGAAAAAAACTTCCCTCTGGAGTAATCTTTTCATGATGTCAATCCTTCGATAACTTACTGGCTTGATTACTTCCAAAACTACAAACTGCAATTGGTCCTCTGTGTGATTGGTATTCATATAATGAAAGTGTGGCGCCAAAATGGCCACCGCGCTCTTTGTGGGCCCCCCCCCTGGACTCAGACATCTGGGTGAGTTAGGGGGCGTGGCCACCCCTCTATAAAAGGGGTGGTCACGAGGCAGACGAGCTGCCATTTAAGAAATAGCGACAGAGAGGAGAAGTTTTTTCCGTCGCTGTTTGTCCTTTTAGTCTTCGGCTGTTTAGCCCTTGCGGTTCTTTCCTGGCTGGGAAAGGGGGATTAGCGCACGCAGAGCCTTGGTTTGCTTGGCCACCGCGTGCTTAGGCGCTAGGAGTTCGATCCCTGGATAGGGATCCTGCTTTTCTTCTCCTAGGGAGACATAGCTCCCAAGCGGAAGGCCCCGGCGATGAAGCCGTGGCCGAGGGGGAGAACTTTCACCGGACCTGCGCCGGACGGGGCCCAGCCATTGGGTTGGAGGACCAGGGCTGCGCCCCCGCGGCAGGGCAATGTGCCAGCCTTGCCCACTGATACCGGTGGGGCTACTCAGGCTGGCACTTGGCAGCCGGGCTCCAGCTCAGTGGCTGGCCAGCACAGGCCGGCCCCTCAGGGGCTTCAGTCCTCGGCCCGCCGTTACCGGCCATGGGTCAGGGCAGTATGGGGGGGCCTGGTGCGGGTATACAACCCGTTCCTCCTCCGGCCCCTCATGGGCCGGAGTTTTGGGCATGGCCCTATTCTGGCCCTGGCTCGCCTTTCGGGTTACCTTTCCAACTGCCTAGTAGGCCGTCCGGCCCACCCGGCCCACCTTATGCTGGGGGCTCTGTGGCAGTGGATGCTTTGTTAGCACGTTTAGCAGTGCTGGAAGCATCCTTGGGCATTGCACAGCCTCCTGTGGAGTGGGGCGCTTCTCTTTCCACCGGGGCCCCTTCATTGGCACCGGCTACCTTGACGGCCGCAACGCTGCAACGGGCGGCCAGCCGGGTTGAGCTGCTTGAGACGCTCCGGCCGGCGCCAGCTGGTGTCACGCAGCCCCCCGTTCATCCAGATCTGCAGACTGGGAGTAGTCAGGTGTGGTCCCAGAGCTCGATTCCGGTCGCGAGCTCCGACGCCCGTCGTGGGCTGGAACCCCCGGTGGGGGCGGCTCACGGGGGTGCACCTAGTGAGTATCAGGTTCAATTTAGTGCACCTACATCACAGCCCACTTCCAGTGGTGGGGTTCAGTGGCCCTGGCCTCGTCAAGTTGAGGCAAGTGGGCATCAGTTACAAGCCTATCCCAGTGCCCCATGGTTTCAAAATGGCCCCTCGTTAAGGGCGGGGGTTTCCGCCCTGGGGCAGTGCCGAGCATCGCAGGGGCTGTCCAGGTCCTGCTGCGTATGCCCTCTATACATAATGTGCCGGTGACGGCTTTGCCGACGGCTGGTTATTCCTTGCCCCTTGGTGATCATTTGTCCCAGGTCACGAGGGAGAAGATTTGGTGAGGGGAGTACGTGGATATATTCTCCCTATTGAACCATGAGCCCACTAAGGAAGAGAGAGAGGGACAGGACGACAGAGACAAGGAGCTGTCTCGTCGTCATAAGCCACCGCGCACCTGGGCCAACTGGTTACCGGCATATCTTATTTATATGGCGGTGTACCTTAGGGCCCAGCCTGATCTGGCCATTCCTATGGTCCAATACTTGGACAATATTTACAGGGCAATGGTTGTTTTCCCTGGCCCATCGTGGTTGGCTTACGATGAGGAATTTAGAATGAGGGTGGCCCTACACCCGGAGATGAGATGGGATGAGCCCTGCCAAAAATTGTGGCTCTTGTACATGACCCCCACGAGTCTGGCGCCTGGGGATAGGTACCATTGTGGCCATGCTGTGCAGCAAGCTGCTCCAACACAGGCTCCCCGCCAGCCGGTGGGGCAGGGGGTTCCAGCCCGCTTGCTGTGTTGGAGCTTCTCAGGTAATGGCGTGTGCAATAAGCGACAGTGTCGATACAAACATGAGTGTCCCTCTTGCACTGGCCCCCACGCCGCCTCCGCATGCCTGCGGGCTGGTGGGTCACGGGGCAGAGGTAGAGGTGGACAGGGAGCGGGCAGGGCTTCCGCTGATGGAGCTAGCCAGTCAAAAGGCCCCCTCCCCAGTTAATGTGTATATGTTGGAGCGATGGCTCTCAACTTATCCAAGGAGGGAGGACGCGAGGTACCTCCTGGAGGGTTTCCAGTGGGGCTTTCGTATCCCATTCAAAGAGGTGCGGGGACCCCAAGATGCCCCCAATTTGGTTTCCCTGAAGGGTAAGGAGGGGGTGGCTGCCCTGAGTATTACCAAAGAGGTAGAGGCCAGGAGGGTAGGGGGGCCCTTTTCCGAACCACCTTTCCCTAACCTGAAGGTCTCCCCTCTGGGGCTAGTACCTAAAAAGACCCCGGGTGAATTCCGTTTAATCCACCACTTATCGTACCCGGCGGGTTCTTCTGTCAATGATGCTATTCCTGATGACCTTTGTTCGGTCAGATATACGTCATTTGACCAAGCCCTACGGATGGTGCGCTCTTGTGGTCCCGGTGCCCTCCTGGCAAAATGTGACATTAAATCGGGATTCCGATTGCTGCCAGTGCACCCTGGGGACTTCGAGCTATTGGGTTTTAGATTCCAAGGGAAGTTCTATGTAGATAAGGCCATGCCTTTTGGCTGCTCTATTTAATGTTCGGCATTCAAACGTTTTAGCACTTTTCTTCAGTGGGCCTTTGTTCGCAGGTCCGGGTCTCGGTCTGTAGCCCATTACCTCGATGACTTTTTGTTCAGGGGTGAACGGAGCTCGGACACGTGCACACGTCTCCTCACTACATTTCAGACGCTAATGCTGGAACTGGGTGTCCCTTTAGTGCCCGAAATGACCGAGGGCCCATCTACTACGCTCACATTTCTGGGTATTGAAATTGACACAGTCGCACAGGCATCCCGGTTACCCATTGAGAAGGTCACCCAGATCTCCACGATGATTTTGGCGTTGCTAGCCAAACGTAAAGTGTCACTTCGTGAGCTTCAGGTACTTCATGGCCATCTTAACTTTGCCTGCTGGGTGGTGACACCCGGCAGAGCATTTGCTCGGCGCCTATGTGACGCCATGTCTGGCCTGTTAAAGCGCCACCACAGGGTCCGACTGACCAGGGGCACGCGGGCTGACCTTTTGGTTTGGCTCACATTTCTACGGGAATTTAACGGGGTTTCTTTCTGGAGATCAGACCTTTTGGTTTCCCCTATATTCCAAGTACAGTCGGATGCCTCCGGCTCCCTGGGATATGGGATTTATTTTGAGGGGAGGTGGGCTTATGGCCAATGGCCTCCAGCATGGCGGGGCACGGATCGCCTCCGTGATCTTACATTTCTTGAGTTCCTTCCAATCCTGGGAGCTTTGATGCTATGGGGCGAGGAGTGGGCCGACTCAGTGGTCCATTTTTGGTGTGACAATGCGGCAGTGGTGCATATTGTCAATGCTCAGACGTCTAAATCACCTAGGGTGATGGCGTTGGTTCGCCAGTTTGTATTATGAAGCCTACGCCTAAATGTGCTGTTTAAAGCCAGACATGTCCCAGGCATTAATAATGATATTGCTGATGCTTTATCCCGCCTGCAGATCCCCCGGTTCCATGCCTTGGCTCCGGAAGCAGAGGAATTCCCCTCGCCACTCCCGGCCGAGATTTGGACATTTGGCGAGGAGAGGTGAACCGGGCGATCGGCATGTCTTTGGCACCTCACACGCGTAAGGCATATCAACATGCTTTCGTACAATTTAGAACCTTTTGTGTGCAACTTCAGTTGCCCGAAGTGTGGCCCATTCCAGTGGAACAAGTTTTACAATTTATGGTTTATCTACACATTCAGGGTTTGGCTCCTCGTACTATAGCATCCAGGCTGTCAGCACTGGCATTTATGGCCAAAGTGAGGGGTTTTGCTGACTGCGTGAATGATTTCCGCATACGTCATGTTTTGGAGGGGTGGACACGGGAACGTGGCCACCGCCCGGACACTCGCCACCCAATTTCACCAGAGGTACTGACCCACCTTGCACGAGGCTGGCATAACTTGTGTTATGATACGTATGAGGTGGCTCTTTTTCACGCGGCTACCACGGTGGCCTTCTTTGGAGCGCTCCACATCAGTGAGTTGGTACTACTGTCTAAGGCGGATGCGACTCGTAGGGCACTGGAACTCGATGATGTCTATCTTACTAATGAGTGGGCTCAGTTGAGGATACGGTTCTCAAAAGTTGATCAGCATGGCGTAGGCAGTGGAGTTAGACTGCTACGATGTTCCATTGCAGACATCTGTCCGGTTGGTGCCCTACATGAGTTCTTGGCAGTGCGTGGCGCGCACCCTGGCCCGTTTTTCTGCCACCAGGATGGGTCTCCCCTTACTAAATTTCAATTTTGGAAGGTGACCGGTATGGCACTATCCAGTGTTGACCTCCTCGGGGCTCGTTACGGCACCCATTCATTTAGGATGGGTGCTGCATCCACTGCGGTTGCATTTGGGTACTCTGAGGCTGATATACGCCGAATGGGGAGGTGGGGATCCATGCGTTTTGCATTGTATGTTCTCCCACTTCAGGCATGAGTACCAGTTAAGTCATTATTCTCTTATCTTCTTTTACAGACCCTGTGTGTCCCCGCACACCGGTGGCAGTATGGCTGGTGGGCCACAGTTACGTGCACTGGGCAGCGCAGTATGCTGCGGCGACAGAGTGGGGACCCCAGCTTGGACTGCGTGCAACCGCACGTATACTTTGGTACGTTAAGCGTGGAATGAGATGGCGGGAACTGTTGCCATTCCTGTTTTCCATCAGGGATGCTGAACCGCCTGATGTCCTTGTACTGCACCTCGGGGGCAATGACCTTGCCCAGGTCACTGGCCTTTCCTTAAAATTCACGATTTGCAGTGACCTAGCTTATTTGCATTATGTGTGGCCGTACACAAGGCTGCTATGGTCGGACATCGTACCGCGTCATTCATAGAGGGGAGGTATTGACCTCCGTGCCCTTGACCATGCTCGCCGCTCGGTGAACAGGGCTGTTGCCCGGTTCTTGGCAGACAAGGGTTTGGGGATGGTCATCTGGCACCCCACGATTAGTTTGCAAAATTATGATCTCTATGCAGGGGATGGGGTCCACCTGTCGGCTAGGGGTATGAACCTCTTTCTTGAAGATTTGCAAGCAGGCCTGGTGACCGAGCTGACTGTCTGGGAGGGGGGGTGTGAGTCTTTATAGACGCCTCCCCGTGTGGCGGGTAGCACTGGTAAGGTAAAGATTGATGACCCATAGGTATCCGGCAGGTTCGCAATTGACTGGCCAACACTTGGACAGGTACAGGTGTAATAGCTTTGGCCGGTCAACGACAAACCAGGCAAGGGGTGATGGCAGGAGCTTTACAGCATGCATCACCTCGTGATTTGACGGATACACGTCATAGGGTGGGGTCAGTAGATAGTTTATTGACTCTGGTCAACAATTTGTTTGTGTCAACAAACAAATTGATACAAATGGTTACATTGTAGCCAATTGTCATTGGCATTTTTGGGAGGAACCTTACCAGTGTTACTGCGGCCTGCTTGCCTTAAGAATTACAATTGGACTACAATTCGGACTAGGGCATTATTCAATAAAAGTGGCCCAATGCCTTTATCCATATACCGGTGTCTGAGTCTTTCTTTGGGGGGTGCGCCTGCAATGAGAAACTAGAAAAGGTAAAATGAGATACACTTTTTGTTAGAAAGGATCGCAGCAAGAATCAACAACTTTTTTGCTCTTTTGAGTTTAGTCCCCTGGCAACTAGTATAAAAAGGATCATCATGAGATATTGGGGGATTCTCTCTGATGTACCAGGTTGCGATATGAAACCCCTTGTAGGTTACAGACGTACCGCCTCCATTGGCAGTTTAGTTACTCGGATGGACTTGTTGACACAACAGGACTCCCCTCCCAACATTACTTCAAGGGCACTTTAAATGTCAGACGTGTTCCTCCTGCCAGTTCACCAAGAATGTTAAAGCCATAGATTTTCCTGATATTGGTTATACGCATACACTTAAGGATTTTTCCACTTGTGGAACCAGGAACATAGTCTATGTGATCACGTGTCCTAGTGACAAGCACTACATTGGTGTCACCACTAGGCCGAGCCACACCCGGGTGTCGGAACACAGGTCACAGGTGCGGGGACAGGTTATGGGTGCACCTCTAGTTTCACATTATATGAATACCAATCATACAGAGGACCAATTGCAGTTTGTAGTTTTGGAAGTAATCAAGCCAGTAAGTTATCAAAGGATTGACATCATGAAAAGATTACTCCAGAGGGAAGTTTTTTCATTTTCAGACTTCAGACCTTGGAACCATGTGGACTCAATAGTGAGCTCGAGTTATCATCTTACTTATGAGTACAGTAATACCTCATACAAAGTCCACTTAGTACAACATCGAATTCATACAACATTGCCTAATTCCTTGAAAAAAATTGCCTCATACAAAGTCACTGCAACTTTGTATGAGGCATTGGGTTTTTCCCCGGTTGCATTGTGCCTGAGCAGTAGAAAAGGCAGGACGCATGCGTGCATTGCCCTTGTATGTTTTGCATGAGGCGAAGAGTGTTTAGGAGTGGTTTTGAGCGCGATTTTTGATTTTTTGGGATTTTTTCGTCAGAATTTTTAGAAGCATTCCTGGGATTTTTGCAGCATTATTCAGGTTCTTGGACAATCAGGGTTGTTTGACATGTTTTTGTAATGTATTCAGCCTTTAGAAATTGAGTTCTTAAAGTTCTTAAAGTTCTGTCAGTTTCCTGTCTGTTTCCTTGGCTTTGCCCTGAACTCTGTGCTGTTACAGTACAATCTTAACCTATAAATCCAAGGGTTAACCGTTGGAACTGGCTATAGGTTGCTATGCCTCACCCTACTTGCCTGCACTCACCCTTCGTGCACACGGCCGATCTGGGTACGCAGGTCAACGAAGGATTTAGAAAACCGGCAGTGGGGCAACAGCCCCACAAACGCGAAGAAAGGGAAACAACTTCACTTCCCAACATTCCTTGCGCCGCGCCGCGCCAGAGCCAATCAGGCTGAGAGGCTCTCGCACGGCGCAGCGTTCGGAAACGCGCCGCAGCCAATCAAAAGAAAAGCATTTTAAAAAAACGCAGCAAAAACACAAAGCACCAACCCATTACTACAAGCCCCAGCGTCCTGCGCGCCCGCGCAGAACGCTGAGGAAACCGGCACCCGAAAAATTAAAAAGAAAAACAACTCACAGCCAAGCACACACCAGCTGGCTTTCTTTCCCTCACCCGCGGCGCCTGAAGGTCCCGACTGGAGTTTCCCCTTTAATATCAGTGGGTGGGGGTTGCAATCCCCCTCTCCCCTAGGGTTGGGGGGTTTGTGGGAACAAAAGGGGTATGTTTCCCAAACCTTTCTGGACTCAGGACACCAGGGAGACGGGATCGATTCCCACCCCCCTCCTTAAAACAACTCCGTCTTTTCTTCTCTTTAAAAACGGAGTTGTTTTAAGGAGGGGGGGAGGGAATCGATCCGCTCACCCACTGATATTAAAGGGGAAACCCGATCTACTTTCATGTCTCCACACAAAGCACCATAACACACTAAAGCCCCCCTCCCCACCACCTAGCCCACCCTTCTTAACCCCAACGACCATGCCCCCCTCCCCACCACCTAGCCCACCCTTCCTAACCCCAACGACCATGCCCCCTCCCCACCACCTAGCCCACCTTTCCTAACCCCAACGACCATGCCCCCTCCCCACCACCTAGCCCACCCTTCCTAACCCCAACAACCATGCCCCCTCCCCACCACCTAGCCCACCCTTCCTAACCCCAATGACCATGACCCCTCCCCACCACATAGCCCACCCTTCCTAACCCCAACTACCATGCCCCCCTCCCCACCACCTAGCCCACCCTTCCTAACCCCAATGACCATGCCCCCTCCCCAACACCTAGCCCACCCTTCCTAACCCCAACGACCATGCCCCCCTCCCCACCACCTAGCCCACCCTTCCTAACCCCAACGACCATGCCCCACTGTTTCACCAATTTCTCTTGTAGTTTGGTGGTTACGAATGGCTGAAATCCAGCAGTAAGTCACAACTTAGAATAGGCCCATTGAATGAATAGAGCGTACAGAAGAGTTATATCTCCAAATCCCCATTGATTCAATTAGACTACTCTAGTTACCACTTAGGGGACTGCAGTGACTTAGTGATTAAGACTCTGAACTTGATGACTGGAAGGTCAGCAGATCAGCAGTTCGAGCCCAGAGTGTAGCACGGCGGAGTGAGCTCCCGTCTTTGTTCCAGCTCCTGACAACCTAGCAGTTTGAAAGCAAGAAATTGCAAATAAAAAAATAGGTGCCAATTTGATGGGAAGGTAAACAGTGTTCCATGCACTCTGGGGTTGTTGTGTATTAAGGTTTATTAAGTATTATTTCAACTGTTATAAAAAGTTAATTATTGCTGTGTAATGGGCACCATGTTCCTGTTGTAATTATTAAGCAATTCCCATATAAGCCCACCCTTCCTAACCCCGACGACCATGCCCCCTTCCCCACCACCTAGCCCACCCTTCCTAACCCCAACGACCATGCCCCACTCCCCACCACCTAGCCCACCCTTCCTAACCCCAATGACCATGCCCCCCTCCCCACCACCTAGCCCACCCTTCCTAACCCCAATGACCATTCCCCCCTCCCCACCACCTAGCCCACCCTTCCTAACCCCAACGACCATGCCCCCTCCCCACCATCTAGCTCACCCTTCCTAACCCCAATGACCATGCCCCCCTCCCCACCACCTAGCCCACCCTTCCTAACCCCAACGACCATTCCCCCTCCCCACCACCTAGGACACCCTTCCTAACCCCAATGACCATGCCCCCCTCCCCAACACCTAGCCCACCCTTCCTAACCCCCAATGACCACGTACCTTCCCCACCACCAAATAAATAATTTTTAAAAAATTACTAAAAACACTCAAACACATCCAAAAATACACAAAAACAAAAACACCAAAAACAATACGAAGTAAACAAAGACACAATCAAAAACAAAACAAACAGACAAAAAACACAAACTCCAACCCCCCTCCCCCCCCACGCCCCCACACACACACAAAAGAAAGAAAACAAGCAAACTTACCAAAAGAGGTGCTACCTCAACCAGGACTGGAAAAGAAATGAATAAAGAAAGACACTACTTACCAGAAGAAGCTCCACCCAGAGGCCAGGAGAGAAAAAAAATCAAAATACAATAACCCCTACCAGCACCACCTGCTGGCCACAATAGTAAAAACAATTCAAAAACACACAACAGCCCCAAACAAAAGGCCAGAAGAGTAAAAACAAATCAAAAACATAACACAAATTCACAATTTTACACAAAAGGTCACACCAATAAAAACAAGTAAAAAAAATTACACTAAACACACTTTAACACAAATCACAAATATATGTCAATAAAATACAATAGAAACTTTTAAAAATCCTGTGCTGAGTTATAACTCAAGTTTAAACTCAAAACATCTAAACACATTTTAAAAACATTGAATGTAAAAAACATTTACTTTTAAATTATTAAAATTATTACCTATGGTACAACTAATTAAAAAAATTCAAAAAACTAAAACATTATTAGCTTACATAAAACAATTTGAAAAAATTATATCATACTTTCTTCTTTTATTAATCCTCAAAAAAACCCAAAAAAGCAGATCACAGTTAATAACAGCCAAGCCAAAAATTTTTTACATAAATAAACATTTAAAAAATTAAAATTACAGACTAAGCAATTTTTTAAAAAAATTAACACAATTTAACCTTCCAACACAATGTAAAACTATTGCAAAAATAAAATTGGTTCATTTTTTATTAAAACACACGGGGGGGAAAGCCCGGCAACGCCGGGCAACCCTTGCTAGTCTTAACCTATAAAACCAAGGGTTAACTGTTGGAACTTGCTATAGGTTGCTATGCCTCGCCCTACTTGCATGCACTCACCCTTTGTGCACACGGCCGATCTGGGTCCGCAGGTCAACAAAGGATTGAGAAAACAGGCAGTGGGGCAACAGCCCCACAAACGCAAAAAATGGGAAACAACTTCATTTCCCAATGTTCTTTGCGCCGCGCCGCACCACAGCCAATGAGGCTGAGAGGCGCAACCATTGAAAAACGCGCCGCGGCCAATCAAAATCGAGCCGCAGGAAAAAACGCACCACAACCACAAATCACAAACCCATAACTACAAGCCCCAGAGTCCTGCACGACATAAGCGCGCAGAACGCTGAGGAAACTGGTGCCCAAAAAATTAAAAAGAAAAACAACTCACCGCCTCACAGCCAAGCAAACACCAGCCGGCTTTCTTTCCCTCACCAACGGCGCCTGAAGGTCCCGACTGGAGTTTCCCCTTTAATATCAGTGGGTGGGGGGTTGCGATCCCCCTCTCCACTGGCTAGCCCACCCTTCCTAACCCCCACCGACCACAACCCCTCCCCACCACCTAGCCCACCCTTCCTAACCCCCAACGACCATGCCCCCCTCCCCATCACCTAGCCCACCCTTCCTAACCCCAACAACCATGCCCCCCTCCCCACCACCTAGCCCACCCTTCCTATCCCCCACCGACCACGCCCCCTCCCCACCACCTAGCCCACCCTTCCTATCCCCCACCGACCACAACCCCTCCCCACCACCTAGCCCACCCTTCCTAACCCCCAACGACCATGCCCCCCTCCCCATCACCTAGCCCACCCTTCCTAACCCCCAACGACCATGCCCCCTCCCCACCACCTAGCCCACCCTTCCTAACCCCCAACGACCATGCCCCCTCTCCACCACCTAGCCCACCCTTCCTAACCCCCAATGACCATGCCCCCCTCCCAACCACCTAGCCCACCCTTCCTAACCCCCAATGACCACGCCCCCTCCCCACCACCAAATAAATAAATAATTTTTTAAAAATTACTAAAAACACAGTCAAAAACATCCAAAAATACACAAAAACAAAAACACCAAAAACAATACAAAGTAAACAAAAACACAATCAAAAACAAAACAAACAGACAAAAAATACATATTCCAAACACACACACACACTACACAAAAGAAAGAAAACAAGCAAACTTACCAAAAGATGTCCTACCTCCACCAGGACCGGAAAAGAAATGAATAAAGAAAGAGACTACTTACCAGAAGAAGCTCCACCCAGAGGCCAGGAGAGAAAAAACAGTCAAAATACAATAACCCCTACCAGCACCACCTGCTGGCCACAATAGTAAAAACAATTCAAAAACACACAACAGCTCCAAACAAAAGGCCACAAGAGTAAAAACAAATCAAAAACATAACACAAATTCACAATTTTACACAAAAGGTCACACCAATAAAAACAAGTCAAAAAAATTACACTAAAACACACTTTAACACAAATCACAAACATACGTCAATAAAATATAATAGAAACTTTTAAAAATCCTGTTCTGAGTTTTAACTCAAATTTAAACCCAAAACATCTAAACACATTTTAAAAACATTGAATGCAAAAAACATTTACTTTTACATTATTAAAATTATTAACTACAGTACAACTAATTAAAAAAATTCAAAAAACTAAAACATTATTCACTTACATAAAACAATTTGAAAAAATTATACCATACTTTGTACTTTTATTAATCCTAAAAAAAAACCAAAAAAAGCAGAGCACAGATAATAACAGCCAAGCCAAAAAAAATTTACATAAATAAACATTTAAAAAATTAAAATTACAGACTAAGCAATTTTTAAAAAACATTAACACAATTTAACCTTCCAACACAATTTAAAACAGCCCGGCAACGCCGGGCAACCTCTGCTAGTGTATCTCTATAGAAACGACGTTGTACGATGCATCGCGGCAAGGATTTGGACGTTGTATGAGGCATTGCAGCTAGGATTTTGCATGTCTCATACAAAGTCCAAATCTGTATAAAGTCCAAACTTGTGGAACCAAGTTTGGACGTTGTATGAGGTATCACTGTACTTTAAATTTTCTTGCCAGTGTTGATTAACATATTGTTTAGCAGTTGTCATGAATTAGTTCTGTGACTATTTAAGATCTTCCATTTAGACTAGGAATCATTTTGAGACACATTATCTACTTTAATTGATTTATTCTGCATATTTGAATTTATAGGAATTGAGTATATTGAAATTAAACCTTTCAATAATTTTTGAACAATTAAATACTCAACAAGATTGGATTGGATTATCCCTTTTTAGTTCAAGAATCATTATAGTGACTTTGTATTTTTGCCTCGGACGGCTTTCTCATCCTCCACACAAGCAAGAACAGAGGAAATAAGAAATTTAGTACAGTACTGTACTGACATCTACAAGTACTGTAGAAAGAAATGCCTTTGTAGCCAACCTGTGGGAAACGAAAAGTTACAGCATCTTTCTTCCTTCTCCTAATTCAGTGCAAGGTTTGACAGGTTTATGCAATTTTCCACACAAAGCTAACTTGTAAAGAATGCCTCTCAAGCAGAAATTAGCAAGTGGGGTATTGAAAATTTGGAAATGGTGCTCTCTGGCAGGTAATCTGCTAGATGGGATTTACCAGAGGGGGAAGGTTTCTGTCAGGAAAATGGCATATAGTGTGACTTGAATAATTCATTCAGACAGTTCTGCAGAACATTGCTGGTCCCCTTGCTCCCTGCCAACCAAGAAGTGGCTGTCCAAAAATGCTGTTGCCACACTTTTTTCTGATGTCCAATTCAACATTTTTTTCTGTTTCCTTCACCCTTTCTTTGATTTAAGAGAAGGACATCTTATCACTTAGCCCTGGCGGTCAGCAACTCACATATGGCTGCAAGTCTGGAAACATGGTTTTGTCCTTTCTTTGCCAAATATTAGTACTTTTATAGTGACAACTCAAGAGATCAAGAGTCATTAATCACTAGCACAACCGTTGTCCATAGGGATGTATTGTAATTGGAACTATGTCAGTTTCCAAAGCAATCATGTAACAACATATGAGCAAACTTCACAGACACCTGGTGTTGCAAAGAATCTTTGATGATAGTCTGGGTCTATCCAGCAGGAACTGGTCTTTGACAACACTTGGCCGGTTACTGTCCTTTTCTACAGTTGCAGTTCCACTTTCAACTCTTAATCTCTACCGCCTTCTGTTCTCAGTTTCCAATTGCAAACTACATCAGACAATTAAGCTGAAGCAGACAAACTATGACTAGCAGAAGGGTAGTACTGATACTGAACTAGGGATAGAGATGGTTGCTAGATTCTGTGCCAGCAATTAAAGCAGAAAGCTTTAGGAATATAATCAATTCTGGAATGTGAAGGAGGAGAACTGTGTGCCTTCAAATTGATTCTGATTTATAGTATCCTTTCCAAGGTTTTCTAGATGGAGACTACACAAAAATACACCTCGAAGCACAGAGAAAACATCAAGGTATGGCTCGGTGGTCTGAACAGAAAGGGCACTTAAATGAGGTTCTCTCCCTGTGTCAAACAATGGACAAAGCAAGTATGGAGGAAACCACTCTGGCATCCTTTAGCACTAAAAAGGCTGTAACACTCCCATCTCAGTATCTTGTGTCCTAAACATGCACAGAACTGCTTTTTCCCCTTACAGTTCCTCTTCTCCTGCCACTGGGCAAAGGGGAATGCATAGCTCTTTGTAGCAAGTGGTAAACTCTATTGTTTTTGATAGGATAATCTCCAGTTCACAGAACTGCAAGCTGGAAGTTGCTAGAGAGAACTTGAAGCACTCCTGACACAGAGATGTTATATTCCATGTTTGTAAATAGGATTCTTGCCCTAGTTTTTGGTGGTCATAAATAATTGAAAGCAACCAGGAAGCACAGGTTGATAATTTCTTTTAATATTTAGTCCTAGCAATGGACAGTCAGCTGCCCCTAGAGGTCAGTGTTCATTTTCAATCACAGTTTATGTTGATCAAGAGCAAACTGAAGTCTCATAAACTTTCTAGTTTTATCTAGTTTTAAAGAAACGCTTAGGTGAAAAGTCAAATCCTATAGCTCAGGTCTGTTTCACCAATTTCTCTTGTAGTTTGGTGGTTACGAATGGCTGAAATCCAGCAGTAAGTCACAACTTAGAATAGGCCCATTGAATGAATAGAGCGTACAGAAGAGTTATATCTCCAAATCCCCATTGATTCAATTAGACTACTCTAGTTACCACTTAGGGGACTGCAGTGACTTAGTGATTAAGACTCTGAACTTGATGACTGGAAGGTCAGCAGATCAGCAGTTCGAGCCCAGAGTGTAGCACGGCGGAGTGAGCTCCCGTCTTTGTTCCAGCTCCTGACAACCTAGCAGTTTGAAAGCAAGAAATTGCAAATAAAAAAATAGGTGCCAATTTGATGGGAAGGTAAACAGTGTTCCATGCACTCTGGGGTTGTTGTGTATTAAGGTTTATTAAGTATTATTTCAACTGTTATAAAAAGTTAATTATTGCTGTGTAATGGGCACCATGTTCCTGTTGTAATTATTAAGCAATTCCCATATAAGGCTCAAGGTGTTGGGTTCAGTATACTCGACGCCTGATTGGTTGTCTGTGTTCCCACTTCCTGAGAAGCCAGGGTAAATGTATCTTTTCTTGCACCTGCTGCAGAGACTGTATATAAACAAGTGGCTTTGCTCTTGCCTTAAGCCCCTTCGGGGGTCTGTTGGTCCGACAGCTAGTTATCTGTTACCTGCATGTAATGTTCTTACAATAAATGTTGATGCTGGGTGTGTGTGCTAACTACAGCTGGACACAACAATTGGCAATGAAGGTGGGATATTCAGAAGTCCAGAGCTGCTCTCCAAAACTCCGTGGCGTCGGGCCCTGCCACGGCCCCGATGACTCCACAAAAGCCACCCGCCAAGTGCTCCACAGTCTCCCCGGAACTCGCCGCCGCCACGTCGTCGGCGAACCAGACCGCAATCACCCGAGTCCTCTGGGCATTCGCGTATCGTCTGCTGACCCAACTGTCTCTGACTGCATTCCCAAGAAACTCGCCGGGACTTCCCCATGGTACACAGGCATCAGCACAAGGAATCACCGCACTGTGCCAGGACTGCAGAAGTCAACACCTTCGCCAGCAGTGCCCGCTCAAAGGTGCCGAGTGTCTTAAGAACATTAGAACAGCCTTGCTGGAACATGCCACAGACCATCCAGTCCAGCATTCTGTCACACACAGTGGCTCACCATTTGCTTCAGGGTATTCCCAAGCAGATGCCTTCACCTGCTTAGGATTCCCTGGAAATGGCATTGAGAGATATCCTGCCTATCTCTCCAACCCGGAGGTTGTCCTTAGGTATCCATAATTATAGCCATTGATACCCTTGTCCTCCATGAACATGTCTAATTCTTTTTTGAAGCTGTCAAGACTGACAGCTGTCACCACTTCATCTGGCAGGAAGTTCCATAGACCAGTGATCCTCTGGGTGGAAAAGTACTTTCTCCTATTTGTTTGAGAACTAGTACCCAAATGTTTCATGGAGTGCCCCCTAGTTCTAGTGTTATGTGATAGGGAAAACAGTTTTTCCTTATCTGCTTTGTCCACACTATGCATGATTTTATAAACTTCAATCAGGTCACCTCTTAGACGTCATCGTTCAAGAGTGAAGAGGCCCAACCGTTGCAGCCTCAGATGGTAAGGAAGGTGTTCCAGTCCCCTAATCATTTTGGTTGCCCTCTTCTGCACTTTTTCCAGCTCCATAATATCCTTCTGGAGGTATGGCGACCAGAACTGTACACAGTATTCCAGATGAGGCCTCACCATAGATTTATAAAGAGGCAAAATGACACTTGCTGACTTATTTTCTATACCCTTTCTAATGATCCTTAGCATTGAATTTGCTTTTTTTCACTGCTGAGGCACACTGGGTTGACATCTTCATTGAGCTGTCCACCAGGACACCAAGGTCCCTTTCCTGGTTTGTCGCAGAGAGTTCAGACCCCATCAGTTTATAAATGTAATTGGGGTTTTTTGCCCCAACATGCATCACTCTGCACTTACTAATGTTGAAGCTCATTTGCCACTGTTTTGCCCACTCCCCCAGTGTCAAGAGATCCCTCTGGAGCTCCTCACAAACTCTTACAGTTTTCACTACCCTGTATAATTTAGTGTCATCAGCAACTTTGGCTACCTTGCTATTTATTCCTACTTCTAGATCATTTATGAAGAGGTTGAAAAGCAGGGGTCCCAGTACTGAACCTTGGGGGACCCCACTCTTTACTTCCCTCCACTTTGAGAAGTGTCCATTTAGTGCTACCCTCTGTTTCCTGTCCCTTAGCCAGTTGCTGATCCAGGACAAGACCTGTCCCTTTATTCCATGACTGGTAAGTTTATTCAAGAGCCTTTGGTGCGGGACCTTGTCAAAAGCCTTCTGAAAGTCCAGATAAACAATGTCAACTGGATCCACCTTATCCACATGTTTATTGACACTCTCAAAAAATTCCAACAGGTTAGTGAGGCATGATTTGCCCTTGCAAAAGCCATGTTGGCTCTCCTTTAGCAGCGCCTTCTCTTCTATGTGCCTATTAATCCTATCTTTTTAGCCGGGGGAGAAGAGGAGGAGGAGAGCCGGGCAAGCGGAGAAGGGGCCTGCCGCCGCCGCTGCCGGGCAGCCATCCCCAGGCGGGGGGTGAAGAGGAGGAGGAGAGCCGGGCGAGCGGCGAAGGGGCCTGCCGCCGCCGCCGGGCAGCCATCCCCAGCCGAGGGAGAAGAGGAGGAGGAGAGCCGGGCGAGCGGCGAAGGGGCCTGCCGCCGCCGCCGCCGCCGGGCAGCCATCCCCAGGCGGGGGAGAAGAGGAGGAGGAGAGCCGGGCAAGCGGAGAAGGGGCCTGCCGCCGCCGGGCAGCCATCCCCAGGTGGGGGTGAAGAGGAGGAGGAGAGCCGGGAGAGCGGCGAAGGGGCCTGCCGCCGCCGCCGCCGCCGGGCAGCCATCCCCAGGCGGGGGAGAAGAGGAGGAGGAGAGCCGGGCAAGCGGAGAAGGGGCCTGCCGCCGCCGGGCAGCCATCCCCAGGTGGGGGTGAAGAGGAGGAGGAGAGCCGGGAGAGCGGCGAAGGGGCCTGCCGCCGACGCCGGGCAGCCATCCCCAGGCGGGGGAGAAGAGGAGGAGGAGAGCCGGGCAAGCAGAGAAGGGGCCTGCCGCCGCCGGGCAGCCATCCCCAGCCGGGGGAGAAGAGGAGGAGGAGAGCCGGGCAAGCGGAGAAGGGGCCTGCCGCCGCCGCCGCCGGGCAGCCATCCCCAGCCGGGGGGTGGGGGGGTGAGGAGGAGGAGGAGAGCCAGAGTTTCAGGCAAAGGATAAGTAGCTGATATGAAATGTAGAAGACCTAATATAGCAACTGACATAGAGACTTTATACTGACTAAACATAGAAACTGACATAGAGACTTGTTTTAAAGTGTGATAATATGCATGATAATATGTTGTCTTAAATGTCTTAAATGTTTTAAACTTTTAAAAACTGTGATAAAATGTATGAGGAGAAAAAATGGCATAGACACCGGCAAACCACGCCACAAATCTTGCCAAGAGAACCCTATTGACCAAAACAAAAGGCAAAACAAAAGGGCAGGCTAGGTGATACAGGATGCTTAACACCACAGAGGGGAGAAAGGGGAGGGACAGGAAAGGGGGAGGGGAAATGCAATGTTGTAAGGAGCAATACTGCATAGGGACATGGAATGTGAGATCAATGAACCAAGGTAAACTGGAAGTGGTAAAAATGAGATGGAAAGAATAAGCATTGACATCTTGGGCATCAGTGAGCTAAAATGGACAGGGATGGGTGAATTCAGCTCTGGAAACCATCATATCTACTATTGTGGACAAGAAAACCTTAGAAGAAATGGAGTAGCCATAATTGTCAATAAAAGAGTGAGAAAAGCAGTAATGGGATACAATCTCAAAAATGACAGAATGATGTCAGTCAGAATTCAAGGCAAACCTTTCAATGTCACTGTGATCCAAATATACGCACCAACCACTGGTGCAGATGAAGCCACAATGGACCAGTTCTATGAGGACTTACAACACCTCATAGAACAGACACCAAGAAATGATGTCCAAATTATATTAGGAGACTGGAATGCCAAAGTAGGAAATCAAAAAGTGGAGGGAATAACAGGCAAATTTGGTCTTGGAACACAGAATGAAGCAGGGCAAAGATTGATAGAGTTCTGCCAAGAGAATGCACTGGTCATAGCAAACACTCTCTTCCAGCAACACAAGAGGCGACTTTACACATGGACATCACCAGATGGTCAACACCGAAACCAGATTGACTACATACTCTGCAGCCAAAGATGGAGAACCTCCATACAGTCAGCAAAAACAAGACCTGGAGCAGACTGTGGCTCAGATCACAACCTATTGATCGCAAAATTCAGGCTTAGACTAAAGAAAATAAGGAAAACACGGAGACCAGAAAGATATCACCTAGACAGCATCCCTAAAGAATACACGGTGGAGGTGATGAACAGATTTAATGGCTTAGATTCGGTAGACAGAGTACCAGAAGAATTATGGACGGAGATGAGGGACATCATGCAGGAAGCAGCAAAGAAAACCATACCAAAAGAAAAGAAGAGTAAGAAAGCAAAGTGGTTGTCTGATGAGGCTCTTAAAATAGCAGAGGAAAGAAGGAACGCAAAAGCCAAAGGAGAAAGGAAAAACTACAATCATTTGAACACAGAATTTCAAAGAAAAGCAAGGAGAGATAAGGAAAACTACCTCAAAGAACAGTGCAGAGAAATGGAGGAAAACAACAAAAGAGGCAGAACCAGAGATCTTTTCAAAAAAATCGGGGAAATTAAGGGAACATTTAAAGCAAAAATGACCACGATAAGGGACAAAGAAGGAAAGGAGCTAGCTGATGCAGAAGAAATTAAGAAAAGATGGAAAGAGTACACAGAGGAACTCTACAAAAAGGACCTCAACACTCCTGACAATCACAATGATGAAGAAGTAGAACTTGAGCCAGACATCCTGGAGAGCGAAGTCATAAAGGCCCTAAAGAGCACTGCAAACAACAAAGCTAGTGGAGATGATGGTATCCCAGTTGAATTTTTCAAAGCGCTAAAAGATGACGGTGTCAAATTACTGCATTCAATATGCCAGCAGATTTGGAAAACAAAACAATGGCCACAGGATTGGAAAAGATCAGTATACGTCCCAATCCCAAAAAAGGGCAATGCCAAAGAATGTTCAAATTATCGAACAATTGCGCTCATCCCACACGCCAGTAAGGTGATGCTCAAGATAATACAGGATAGACTTCAACAGCATGTGGAAAGAGAATTACCAGAGGTGCAGACCGGTTTCAGAAGAGGCAGGGGGACTAGAGACCACATTGCCAACATACGCTGGATCATGGAGAAAACAAAGGAATACCAGAAACAAGTTTACTTCTGTTTTATTGACTACACTAAGGCATTTGACTGTATGGACCACAACAAGATGTGGCAAGTAATTAAAGAGATGGGAATACCAGAGCACCTCATATGCCTCCTGAGAAATCTGTACATGAACCAAGAAGCAACAGTTAGGACAGAACACGGAATGACAGAGTGGTTTGGAATAGGAAAAGGAGTAAGACAAGGCTGCATTTTATCACCATGCCTATTCAACCTATATACAGAGCACACAATGCGCAGTGCAGGGATGGAGGAATCACAATATGGGATTAAAATCGCTGGGAGAAACATCAACAATCTGAGATATGCAGACGATACCACCCTAATGGCAGAAAGCGAGGAAGACCTAAAGAATCTCTTGATTGGGCTGAAGGAGGAGAGTGCAAAAGCTGGCTTGAGACTAAATATCAAGAAAACCAAGATAATGGCAACAGGCCCAATCAGTTCCTGGAAAATAGATGGGGAAGAAGTAGAAGCAGTGACAGATTTTACTTTCTTAGGATCAAAGATCACTGCAGATGGGGATTGTAGCCATGAAATAAAAAGGCGACTGATTCTTGGGAGACAAGCAATGAGAAACCTGGGGAACATAGTGAAAAGCAGAGACATCACATTGAAAACAAAAATTAGAATAGTCAAAGCAATGGTTTTCCCAGTAGTAATGTACGGATGTGAGAGCTGGACAATTAGGAAGGCTGAACGCAGAAGAATAGATGCCTTTGAAATGTGGTGTTGGAGGAGGGTTTTGAGAGTCCCCTGGACAGCGAGGAGAACAAATAGGTCAATCTTAGAAGAAATTAACCCTGACTGCTCATTGGAAGGTCAAATAGTAAAGATGAAGCTAAAATACTTTGGACATCAAATGAGAAGGGAGGATTCACTTGAGAAGGCATTGATGTTGGGAAAGGTGGAGGGCAAAAGAAGAAGGGGGAGGCCAAGGATGAGATGGCTAGATGGCATTGTAGACACAATGGGCACAGAGCTGGGAGGGCTGAGGGGGATGGTGGAGGACAGAGGCGCCTGGAGAACAATGGTCCATAGGGTCGCAAAGGGTCGGAACCGACTGTGCGACTGAACAACAAAAGGATGGTTTCCATCATTTTACCTGGGACACATGTCAAACTGACAGATCGGCAATTTCCTGGATCACCACTGGATCCTTTTTTGAAAATCGGTGTTATATTCGCTACTTTCCAGTCATCAGGCACAACCCCTGATTTGAGGGAAAGATTGTATAGTTTGGCTAGGAGATCAGCAATTTCATCTTTAAGTTCCCTGAGAACTCATGTATGGATGCCATCTGGTCCTGGTGATTTGTTAGCATTTAGTTTAACAAGACATGCAAGGACCTCCTCCCTGGTTATTTCTATCTGGCTTAATTCTTTGGTTTTCCTCCTGTTGTGTATGGAACTCCATATCTTTAAAAATGTAACATAGTTGTTAGAAAGCGATTCAGCTTCCTTCGGATGGCAGTTGCAAGCGCACATCTGCAACCAATGAACATCCTTTGCTTCCCTCTCAAGAACTAACAACAACCAATGAATACCCTTGCTTCCCCCTCATGAATCAGCAACAGCCAATAAGCACCCTTGCTTCCCCCTCATGAACGAGCAAAGGACCAATGAACACCTCTGGTGGGAAACCCATATGTATTGTCGCTCAGTGTATAAAAGGAGCTGCGCCTCCGCCATTACCTCATGTTCAGATTGCATACCTTGCAATAAAGATGTGTTTGGCCCCCTCAATGCTGCCTACTGCGTATCAATCTTGGAACATCAAATTGGCGACGAGGATGGGATAATGGCTTCCCACAGCATCAAGCTACCTTCGTTCAACATCAAGAAGCCAGAGAAATGGGCCCTGTTCGAGTGTAAGTTTGAGCACACAATGGCCGCCGAGCGCATCAAAGATGAGGAACAAATGTGCTCCTGCCTCCTCACCCAGATTGGCCTCCCCATGTTAGAGCTGGTGATGCACATGATGTTGCCCAGGAACATCAAGACGGTCCCACTCACGGAGATCCTGGAGGCGCTGCGGAACCACTTTCAACCGAAAGTGTCCATTTTCCCGGCCAGAGTCACATTCCACAGGCGAGACCAGTACCCGGGTGAGTCCGTGGCAGATTACGACGACGCCCTCAGGCTAGCCGCTGCCCCCTGCCGGTGGGGCAACCTGGAGGAAGCCCTGAGGGACCGTCTGCTGTGTGGACTGTGGGACGAGGAAGTCCAGAGGAGACTGATGGCCCGGGAGCACCTCTCTTTCCACTCCGTCTTGCGGGAGGCTCAGGCGGCCGAAGTAGCGAGGTCTGGGGTGTGAGCTTTCAGGGGGAAGCCTGCCGTACCCAGGGGGCTGGGTCCACATTGCAGGCTGCCCAGCACTTGCCCCGCCACTCTTCCAGCGCATGTTCCTCTCCAGAGGCCTCTGCATCATCGGGGTCCAGTTCCAGCAACGACGACATCCAGAAGGTCCAGAGGAAGGCGTCCCAGAAACACAGCAGCGACAAGGTCCATCGCCGATGCGATGACTGCAGGGCGTCCCACGACTGGAAAAAGTGCCCCTTCTGGAAGGCCAAGTGCCACAGCTGCAGACGTCGAGGCCACATCACCAAAGTTTGCAGGCGACAGCGGAGAGAGGACCAGGAGCCAGCTGAGCACCCTTGACAGAAAGGAGATGGCATTGGGAAGATTTCCACGGATGAGCCGACCGTGAGCCGTGTGTCCAATGCACATCGACACTTCTTTGTTGGGGTACTGTTACAGGGGGTCCCAATTAGGATGGAGGTGGACTCAGGTTCGTCCTACTCCATCATGTCCCAGAAGGAATTTCTGCACATTCCCCCAAATGTGCGCCCAAAACTTAAGGCCCTAAAGACTACTTTGCTGGATGTTCAGGGCAACATGATTCCTGTTTTGGGGGTGGGGGAGTTCAAAGTTAAGTTCAAAAGTTTCACGGAGAAGCTGATCCTAGTGGTACTGAAACGGGGTTCCAGCTGCCTCCTCGGGAGCCAGTGGTTCGCTCCTTTGGGTATTGAACTGTCCGGCATAAATGCCATAGAGACTGATCTAGTGTGAGACGTGTGCGATGCATGCCCAGTGGTTTTTGAGAAGGGGCTCAGAAAGTATAGGGGGGCCCCAGTCTCGCTCGACCTGGATCCAGCAATCCGACCTATCCGGCTCAAGCCACGACGAGTGCCCTTCACCCTCAAAGATAAGATTGAGGCAGGACTGGACAAACTGGTGGGTCAGGGGATTTTAGTCCCAGTGGACTCTGCGGAGTGGGAAACTCCAATTGTGACTGCCATGAAATCTAATGGGGAGGTTAGAATTTGTGCAGATTATAAATGTACAATTAACAAGGCTATTCGCCCTAATGCATACCCGGTGCCGGTAGTTAGCCATTTACTAGCCACTTTACATGGGGGTAAATGTTTCGCTAAGTTAGATCTGGTGCACGCCTATCAGCAGCTTACAGTCACACCTGCTGCTGCAGCTGCGCAGACAATCGAAATGCACAAATGTGCCTTTAAGGTAACACGCCTACAGTTCGGCATAAATTCAACCCCCGGGATTTTTCAATCTTTAGTGGAACGCCTCCTCAAGGGTCTCCCTGGGGTTCTCCCCTATTTTGACGAT
Source organism: Bradypodion ventrale (assembly GCA_035047345.1). NCBI lineage: Eukaryota > Metazoa > Chordata > Lepidosauria > Squamata > Chamaeleonidae > Bradypodion > Bradypodion ventrale. Next base: position 279,202,846 of record JAWDJE010000002.1, on the reverse strand, counting down.
GCTTTGATTACTGTGGGGAGTTACTTGCCAAATGACTGGATAAAGTTCTAGCAGTATTCGAGAAAGCGGGGTTAAGATTGAGACATGATAAATGTGTGTTCCTAGCGAGGGAGGTAGAATTCTTAGGGTTTAAGATAACCCCCGATGGTGTTAAGCCCTCTGACTCAAAGGTTGCAGCTATTCGAAATGCCCCTCGCCCCACTGCGAAACAAGAATTGCAGTCCTTCTTAAGGCTGCTAAATTTCTATCATTCCTTCTTGCCAAGGAAAGCTTCCGTAGCAGAGCGTCTGCATCGTCTCTTAAAGAAAGACACGGTTTGGCGGTGGGGGGACAGCCAGGAAAAGGCTTTCAATGAGTTGAAACAGCTCCTCTCCTCAGAGGCATTCTCAACATATTTCAACCCCAGGAAGCCCATGGTGCTAGTTTGTGATGCTTCATTAGTGGGGGTGGGGGCAGTGCTGTGCCACGTGTTAGAAAACGGGCAGGAAGCCCTGGTTGCCTTTTACTCCAGGTCACTTTCTAAGGCAGAGCGCAACTACACGCAAACAGATAGAGAGGCTCTTGTGATAGTCGCTGGAACCAAGAAATTCCACGACTTCCTCTACGGTTGGGAGTTCACCATTGTGACCAACCATAAGCCTCTGCTGGGCATCTTCACCACGAGCAAGCCCACACCCCAGATTCTGTCCCCAAGGATGCTTCAGTGGGCCATATTTCTAAATGCTTACCAGTACACACTGGTTCACCGCCCGGGCAAAGAGATCAGCCACGCTGATGCACTTTCCCGGTCCCCCCTCCCAGAGCTAGGGGAACCCGAATGCGAGGTGGAACAAGATCACCAGGTGCTGCTGATCGAGTCCCTCGATTCACCACCCATAGTACCCACAAATCTCACCAAGGCTACGGCGAAGGACAAGGTTCTGTCCCTAGTAATCTCATGGGTAAAGAAGGGCTGGCCCACGACTCCACCAGCCGAGGAGTTCAAAGCATTTTTCCGGAAAATGGTTGAACTTTCGATAGAGAGGGGTTGCCTCCTCTGGGGCCAATGGGTAGTTATTCCCAAGGCACTGCATGCAAAAGTGCTCAAATTGCTGCACATCAGCCACCTGGGGATTGTGCGCTCAAAGGCTTTGGCCAGGAGCTATTTCTGGTGGCCCCAGATAGATGCTGACATTGAACACATGGTGGGCACTTGCGAAAGTTGCCAGAGTTCTCAACCCGAAGAGTCCCGACTTTCTCACAGAGAATGGGACCCAGTCCACAGTCTATGGTCTCGGTTATACATCAACTTTGCTGGTCCGTTTCGAGGCTCCATATTCCTCCTCGTGGTCGACTCTTTTTCAAAATGGTTGGAGGTCATCCCAATGTCCAATACCTCCTCTGCTGCAACCATTAAACACTGGCAGAAGCTGTTTAGTTGTTTTGGGCTAGCCAATGTGCTTGTCTCCGACAACGCCAATACTTTCACTTCCGCCAAATTCCAGGCATTCCTAGAGAGGAATGCGATTTGGCACATTACTTCAGCCCATTTCCACCCCGCAACGAATTGCCAGGTTGAGCACCAAGTGCAAACAACTAAGGAGGCACTTCGGTGAATGGGCCCTAGGGATTTAAATTTGCAATTGTGCCAATTTCTCATCTGCTACAGAGTAACTCCCCTGGCATCCAGGCTCTCGCCTGCAGAGCTCCTCATGCACAGGAGACCAGTTTCCCTTTTTGATCGGTTGGATCCAACCAGGGTGGAGGATAGGGTGAGGAATATAGAAATTACGCACACCAAGGTATTTGAGGTAGGGGACCCAGTGTATTGCAGAAACTATGCGGCCACCAGCCCAACGTGGGTCCCAGGGGTTGTGATTGAACAGACAGGACCAGTGTCCTACCAGGTAGAAACAAGTATGGATTTACTGTGGAGGCGACAGGCTGACCAGCTCAGGTGTCGGGTCACAGATGCACAGGGAGATGAAGGTATGGGGGATTCAACGTTAGGGAACCTCCCCCACCCATTTATTCCAAGGGGGAAACACGGCAGTTAGCCCACAAAGGGATCCTTATATCAGTCCTTTCCACGCCAATCCCCATCTCTTTTACCCATGGCAGACAGGCTCAGAGGATTGCGAGAGCCCAAATACAGAAAGTTTTGATTTTGAGTTGCAGGACCGGGGGAGTTTGCAGAGTGTTCCCCCACTCATCCAGGTGAGAAGCGGGGCCTTGATTTCACCCCAGTAACCCCCATCCTTTGGTTTTCGAGTCTTCCTCTACTCCCAGGCAAAAGAGGCAATTTTCTGTTGAGTCGCCCGCCAGTCGGAGTAACAGGTGGGACTTTTCATTAAGGTATTCTTTTCCCCTTCCAGGTTTTGATTTTGAGCGATCCCCTGCTCCTTCGGAAACAAAACAGGGTTCTGATTCACAGTTTGCCCTCCCAAGTTCATCTTCTGAATCGGACCAAGCCTTCCAACATGCCGCTAACGAGTCTTGTTTTCCCGTTGCAGGACGAGAGTCCGCGGAACTCAAAAACCCTAGTTCTCCCAAGCCTGGCCAAGCGGCCACACGGCCCAAACGCTCGTGCGGGCCACCACGATGGTTGAGAGACTTTGTCCCATCCTAGGGGGGAGGGATGTTGTGTATGGAACTCTGTATCTTTAAGAATGTAACATCATTGTTAGGAAGCGATTCAGCTGCATTTTGATGGCAGTTGCAAGCGCACATCTGCAACCAATGAACATCCTTTGCTTCCCTCTCATGAACTAGCAACAACCAATGAATATCCTTGCTTCCCCCTCATGAATCAGCAATAGCCAATAAGCACCCTTGCTTCCCCCTCATGAACGAGCAAAGGACCAATGAACACCTCTGGTGGGAAACCCAAATGTATTGTCCCTCAGTGTATAAAAGGAGCTGCACCTCAGCCATTATCTCTTGTTCAGATTGCATACCTTACAATAAAGATGTGTTTGGCCCCCTGAATGCTGCTTACTGCGTATCAATCTTGGAACATCAAACCTCCCTACGAAGATAGTCTCTGTTTTGGGCATGTGGTCTCTGTCTTCTTCAGTGAATACTGAAGCAAAGAATTCTGCAATCTCTGTTTGCTCTTTAATAACCCCTTGCTTTCCATTGTCATCTAATGGTCTAATGGCCTTCCTAGTTGGGTTCCTGCTTCTAATATACTTAAAGAAGTCTGTTATTTCTCTGAGTAATTTTAGCTATACGCTCCTCAAAGTCTTGCTTTGCTTTCCTGATTGTCTTCTTTCGTGCGGTAAGAAAACTCAGCCCTTCTCTGTGGAAAGCTACCTTCTTGGCCCACTGCGGGTTAAAGACTCTCGATGTTGTCTCAAAATTGTTGCCGCCTGACATGCTGCAGGAAATCTCTCTGCTGGCATTGCTGCACACTCGGCACAAACACTTCCAATGCAAAGAAGCCCTCAAAAGAAAAGAACTGCCGGGTCCGGCCACGACCACAGCCACAGCCGTTCCTTTGCAAGCCTCTGGCTACATCCACCAAGGCCTTGCCAGCTCACTACAGGGAACACGGGCACCAACGCCAATGCCAGGGTCTGTTGCACCGTGCCAAGGCTGCAGGAGATGACAACTCCACGCCGAATGTCCCTTTAAGAGCACGCAGTGCCATCAGTGTGGGAATACGGGCCATATCTCCAAGGTCACCAGCCACGGATTCGACGATGAGAGCTCACAGACGGGTTTGTCGTGGAAGTCTACCTCGAAGGAGTCCCTCTTCACCTTGAAAAAGATTTGGGATCCTTCATCTCCATCGTGGCTGAGTGTGAGTTGTCTCCTGGGGAATGTTGGTCCAAAGGGTCCCCAGGGAATGACACCTCCACCGAAGAGTTAGGTTCCATGTTTTCCCATTATGTGCACTTTGCGCACAAAGACAGTGACTTTGCCCAACCAATAGATGGTCCGGAACTGTTTGAGTCTCAAGAACATTTGCCCTTTATGGCATTGGACTCTGCTAACCCTGGCACCCTCTGTGTTCTGTCAACATAGGGAGGGGATGCTGCATAATTTCAATAAGCTGGATGTGTTGCCAGTGTCCAATACACAATCCAAAGATGACTGTGCCCACATTTCTCTAGCACCAAATGTACTCTTGTGAACCATCTCTTCATAATCATGAGATGTGAACCATCTTACACCCTGATCTGTGAACACCCAGATATCTTTCCTCCTACTTTGCAGCCTTTTCAGTACACATCAATGCTCACAGTACACAAAAGAAGTGCCTAGATGCCAAGAAGCGGGCGGAATCACAGCCAGAACAACTGCCCTTTTGGGAATGTACTTTCACAAATACAGTACGTGGATAGCAAATTTATTTCTTGAAAGCTAACAATGCACAGAATATTTTCTCCATTATTATCTATTCTAAATGGTCAAACTCCCAATTCTAGGTAATTAAAAGAATGTTCTCATGGCTGACAAAGTACAAAATGTGTAAGTCATTGATGAAAGAAAACAGCTTTTTCAGAGATTAAAGCTACAGCCATGTTAATGAAATTGTTTATCCAGCAAATGACAGTGGCATTTTTGAATATAAATTCATTATATTGCAGGCGCACCCCCGAAAAGAAGGACTCAGACACTGGTAAAAGTGGATAACGGCATTGGGCCACATTTATTGATTCATGCCCTAGTCCGAATTATAAATTTCGATTGGAATTCAACCAATTAAAATTCTTAAGGCAAGCAGGCCGCAGTAACACGGGTAAGGTCCCTCCCAAAATTGCCAACGGCAATTGGTTACAATGTATCCATTTGTATCAATTTGTTTGTTGACAACAAACAAATTGTTGACCGTAGTCAATAAACTAACTACTGACCCCACCCTCTGATGCATATCCGTAAAATAACGGGGTGATGCATGCTGCCTAGCTCGTGCCATCACCCCATTGCCTGGTTCATCGTTGACCGGACAATGTTAACCAACTTGTGCCTGTCTAGTGTTGTCCAGTCAATTGCGAACCTGCCGGATACCTGTGGGTCATAAATGTTTACCTTACCAGTGCTACCCGCCCATGTGACCAAAGTCAACAGCAGCAGCAAGAACCCCTATGTCAAACCATAGCAACAGTGTGGGATGGGCAAAAAAGCCAGGACCTGAAAGCCAATTGTAGGTCCCAGCCAAAAATTCCCACCCGCCCCCGAAGCGACCAAAATATCACACTGTTAACTAGGGAGGGGGTGGAGGGGAAAAACTTCTCCTCTCCGTCGCTTCGCAAAATGGCAGCGCGGCTGCCTCGTGGCCACCCCTTTTAAAGGGTGCTGGCCACGCCCCCTAACTACCCGGATGTCCAAGTCCGGTGGGGGGGGCCGCAAAGAGCGCGGTGGCCATTTTGGCACCGCGCTTGCATTGCAGGCGCACCCCCCAAAAGAAGGACTCAGACACTGGTAAAAGTGGATAACGGCATTGGGCCACATTTATTGATTCATGCCCTAGTCCGAATTATAAATTTCGATTGGTATTCAACCAATTATAATTCTTAAGGCAAGCAGGCCGCAGTAACACTGGTAAGGTTCCTCCCAAAATTGCCAACGGCAATTGGTTACAATGTATCCATTTGTATCAATTTGTTTGTTGACAACAAACAAATTGTTGACCGTAGTCAATAAACTAACTACTGACCCCACCCTCTGACGCGTATCCGTAAAATAACGGGGTGATGCATGCTGCCTAGCTCATGCCATCACCCCATTGCCTGGTTCGTCGTTGACCGGACAACGTTAACCAACTTGTGCCTATCTAGTGTTGGCCAGTCAATTGCGAACCTGCCGGATACCTGTGGGTCATAAATATTTACCTTACCAGTGCTACCCGCCACACGGGGAGGCATCCAAGATGACTCACCGCCCCCCCCCCAAGACCGTCAGCTCGGTCGCCAGGCCTGCTTGCATCACACCCAGAATGAGGTACATACCTCCAGGCAACAGGTGGACCCCTTCTCCTGCCTATCAGCAAAATTTTTGTGTAAATCTATCATCCGGTCTCCAATGGCCGTTTCACGGCCATGCTCTGAACAGGACGGAGCCACAGCTCCGTCCACTGACTGCCGGAACAGTCCGAACTAGGGAGATCCGCATCTCCCCTAAATTGGTGTCTCGGCACGATGTTAGACCATAGCGACCGTATGTAAGCCATACGTGATACAAGATGCTAGGTCACAGCCCCTCGACAGTTTAACAACAGCAGTGAGCCGTATGAGATCGCTGCCGCCGAGGCGCCTATAAAACATTGGGCGGTCCAGCATCCCTGTCAGACAGCAGGAATGGCCACAGTTCCCGCCCCATGTGCCGCGCATACCATACCATAGCATACGTGCGGATGCACACAGCCCAGCCGGGGTCCACTCTCTGTCGCTGCAGCATATCCTGCTGCCCAGTGTACATAGCTGCGGCCCACCAGCCCCCTGCCACCGGTGTGCTGAGCCCCCTAGGATCTGTAAAAGAGGAGAAAAAAGGTGAAGGACATAACTAGGTACTCGTAAGGTGAGGGGACATACATATCTGAAATTGTGCGTAGACGCATATCCACCTTCAAGTACCCCAAACGTAGTCGCGATCAACGCGACGCCTATCTTAAGTAAATGGTGCCAAAACGGGCCCCACACCGCGAAACACGGCACCGGTCACCCTCAGGGACTTCACTGTGGTAAGGGTAGACCCGTCCCGGTGGCAGAAAATAGGCTGGGGCGCGCAGCAGGCACTGTCGAAATTCAGGTAGGGCACCAACCGGACAGATGTCTCAAAAACTTCGTAGCAGTATACACCACTGCCTACACCGTGCTGAATAATCCGTGAGGACCGCATCCCCACTCGAGCCCACTCATGTATGAAAGAGACATCTTCGAGTTCCAGTGCCCTATGATACACATCCGCCTTACACAGGTGGCACCAACTCTGGCACCCACTCACTGATGCGGAGCACTCCAACAAGGCTACCGTGGTAGCTGCGTGGCCAAGAGCCACCTCACACCTATCTGAACATAAGCAATGCCAGCCTCGTGCAAGGTGGGTAGAAATTCTGGGAACAGGGGTGACGCGCGTACTGGCGGCGGACACGTTCCCGTGTCCACCCCTCCCAAACACGGCGCCTGAATGCAGAGTGATATGCCTTACGCGTGCGAGGTGCCAATGACATGTCCGGTTCCCCTCTCCTCACCAAACGTCCAACCATCAGCCAAAGTGGCGAGTGGAATCCCTCTGCATCCAGAGTACAGCACGGAACCAGGTGATCTGCAGTGGTGGAGAGCAGCAGTAATGTCATTACAAATACCCATTACATGTCTGGCATAGAACGGCACCATTTGGCGTAGGCTTCTCAATATAATAGACGGACTGATGTCATGACCCTGGGGGATTTGCATGTCTGGGTGTGGACAATGTGCACCACTGCCGCATTGTCACACCAAAATTGGACCACTGAGTATGCCCACCCCTTGCACCATAGCATCAGTGCTCTCCAAATGGGAAAACGCAAGGAAGGTAAGATCGCGGGGCGATCAGTGCACCCACCCTCGGAGTAAACCCCATAAGTCCGGGAGCCGGAGGTATCCGGCCGTACTAGAATCTAGGGCAGACCACTAGGCCTGATCTCCCATAAGAGACCCCTCTAAACCCAGGAGTAATTTGAGCCAGAGCAAACAAATCAAGGGGGCAATGAATTAACTACAATTCCCAAGGGCATACTCCATGTTTGGCAATCAATGCCAAAATCGCTATGGACATCCAAGCCACCGTATCAATGGTTAACCCGGATGCCCGCGCGACAGCATCGAGGCGTAAATGTGATGCCAGAAGATGGGACCTCGGTCTATTCAGGTGCCAAGGGGACACCCAGTTCCCACCTGAGTGTCTGAATCGTGATGAGGAGACGCGTACACGTGTCCAAGCCCCGTTTAACCCCAGACCAAAAGTCGTCGAGGTAATGGGCTGGAGACCGAGGCCCCAACCTGTGAGCGAATGCCCACTGAATGAAAGTCCCACATCAGTCGGGTGCTGAACCTGAATTAACGCGATCATAAAGGGGGTTGGCCTTATCTAATTAAAATTCCCCTCAAAACCTAAAAACCTGATAGGCCTAAATCATGAAGTGCACTGGCAAAAAGCTGGAAGCCGAGTGCATAGCACACTGTGCCAAAACAGCACCAGAATTGCTTGAGCTCACCACCCATAGTAGCCAAGGTAACTACGAGTACCTGACTGGACAAGGTCATCAGGAAGGGCATCCCTGAATGGAGCACCCACAGGGTAAGCCGAATGTAGAATTATATTACATTCACCCTTTTTCTAGGTCGGTATGAGCTTCCGGGGGATACATTTGACTAAGGAAAGGTGGTTCAAAGAAGGGCCCCCCGTTACTCTCATAGCCCCCAATTTCCTAACTGTGGACAGTGGGGCCCCCTCTCCGTTACCCAGGAAGGGAACCAGATTAGTAGCATCCTGGGGGCCCCAGCACCCCCGAATGGATACAAAAGCCACATGGAAAACCCTCCAGCAGGTCTCCCGCCCCATCCCTTCTCGGATGAACTGAGTGACATCCCTCCAGGCTGACTGTACTTGGGGCGGGGGGGGGGGGGGGCTTATGACTAAGTTAGCTGCTTCAGACGGAGCTCTGATCGCCCCTGTGCACCCCCACCTCTGCCCCGTAGCCCACCAACCCGCGGGCCGGCGGAGGCGGCGAGAGGGCCGGCGCAAAAAGGGGGCACTAAGTCGGTAACGACCATGGTGCTCAGTACAGACATCGTCAGCTGAGCCGGCCGAACACAGTAGGCGGGCTGGAAACCCCCGCCCGACCAGTTTGCATGGAGCCAGTGTCTAAACAGCCCGCTGCTCAGCATGCCCACCATGGTACCCATCACCCGGCACCGGTTCCGTGGGAATGATGTACACGAGCACCCTTGCTGACAGGACTCATCCCAACTCCCCTCAGGATATAGAGCCACCCTCGTCCACATTCCTCACCATGAGCCAACTGTCATGGGCCCATCCGCTCGACATCAGGATGGCCCAAACAGGTCAATCCCAGTGGCGTACCACAATACGTACAAGGTATGCCGACAGCCAGCTGGCCCCAAGGTGCACGGTGGCTAACGACTATGGGACATCTCTTTGTCTCAGCTGTCCTGTCCTTCTCTCTCCACCCAGTGGGCTAGTAGTTCAATAGGGAGAATATCCACATGTCCCCCTCCAGCCCTTGCCCTTCATGGCCTGCGGCCAATAATCAACCGGGGCCAGTAATAGCCGTCCATCGGCAAAGCCCTTGACGGCACGTTCTGTATAAAGGTGCCTACGCAGCAGGATCCAGACAGCCCCTGCGATGCACAACACTGTTCCAGAGGCGGACACCCCAGTGCGTGGTGGCTTACTACGGCGGGACCACACAATGTCTCTGTCCTCCTGTCCGTACCTCCTATCCTTATTGGGGTCTCCGTTCATAGGGAGAATATATCCACGTACTCCCCCCCACCAAATCTTTTCCCTCATGAGCTGGGGCAGATAATCACGGGGGGGCCATGAATAACCAGTCGTCGGCAATGCCATTGCCGGTACATGATGTACACCGGACATACACAGCGGGACCTGAACAGCCCCTGTGACGCCACGTACCACCCCGGTGGCGTAAACCCCCACCCCCAACGTCGTGCCAGAATGCAAGCAAGGGGCACCGGGATGGGATGGCGAGTGAAGCCCCCCAGGCTCAAATTGGCGAGGCAAAGAGCACTGAACCCCCACCGGTGGGAACGGACTGTGATGTGTGTGCATTCAACTTGAACCTAATACTTACAAGTTGCACCCCCGTGAGCCGCCCCCACTGGGGGTTCCGGCCCACGGTGGGCGTCGGAGCTCGTGACCGAAATTGAGCTCTGGGGCGACCTCCAACGCACTCTAGCCGCAGTTCCAGACAAACGGGGAGCTGCGAGACAGCGGCGGGCACAGGCCGGACTGTCACGAGAAGCTCGACCCAGCTGGCCGCCTGTTGCATAGTGGCAGCAGTCGAAGTAGCCGGTGGGCCGGATGGGCCATCACAAAGGCCATCACAAAGGTGGGCCAGGTGGGCCGGATGGCCCACAAGGTATTGGGCCAGAGGCCCTAATTTGAGAGCCTGGGCCAGAATAGGGCCATGCCCAAAACTCCGGCCCCTAATTGGTAAAACGTGCTGTGATCCAGCACCAGGCCCTCCCCCCAATCGTTCCGGCCCGTGGCCGGCAGCTGTGGGCCGAGGGCCAGATCCTCTGAAGGGCCGATCCCTTGGGATGCCTCTAGGGCCGCTACGCGGGCCAGTAAAGCACCGCCGCCACCGATCCCACTACATAAGAGGTGCCAGGTGGGCCGGACGGCCCACCGGGCAATGGTCCAGGGGCCCCTACTTGAGAGCAAGGCCCCAAAAAACCGCACCAGGCCCTCCCCCCTGCTCAAAACCCATGGCCGGCAGTTGCGGGCCGGGGGCCAAAGCCCCCATAGGGCCAGCCTGATGCTGGAGGGCCGCGGGGAAAGCCTCCGGTAAAAGGTCCTGTTGAGGGGGTGCAGTCGCGGTCCTCCGACCCGACTGCCGCCCCCTGAGCCTTCTCTTTAGGAGGCACAATGAAGAGCGATCCCTTTCCAGGGATCAGCCAACGCTGCCTCCTGTCGCTGGGTGGGAAGTCGAAAATTAAGCAGCCCAGATCCCGCTAAGGGGCTGCAGCCCCGAAAAGGCTTCCCTGAGAAATGAAGAGCGACAGAGAAAAACGTCTCCTCTCCGTCGCTTTCGCAAAATGGCAGCTCGGCTGCCTCGTGGCCACCCCTTTTAAAGAGGGCTGGCCACGCCCCCTAACTACCCGGATGTCCAAGTCCGGTGGGGGGGGCCGCAAAGAGCGCGGCGGCCATTTTGGCGCCGCGCTTGCATTATATGTGTATGTATAAAAGGATCCAGTTACCTAACAGACCAGATTTTCTCCATTTTCACCATATTTCTGATGCATTTTCCAGTGGCTGCAAAGCAAGACTATACCCTGCCCCCCACATTTGTTTTCGAAGCCAATTTGATGCTTTGGATCAAATGGCCATTCGGTCTGGATTAAACTGGACCCCATCCTTTTTCATCAGGCACTGAATCCAGCCTGAGGGTGTCATTATACAGGGAAATATTGTACATCACCACTTGAGCCACTTTTCCAGTGATCCAGTGCAATTTTTTTTTTTGGTCATGAAATGCACAGGAAAATGCAGTCCAGCCCAACCCATAGGACTTCTGGATTAATTCCTCAGCATACAGAAAGGGGATTACTCCAGTTAAAACAACCCTTTGAAGTGCAATCAAGAACATGCCTGTGTAGCCATCTGATTGCATCCTGAGTAAAAAAAATCATGATCACTAATCCTTCCAATTGACTTTTATTAGAAAACCAAAATAGCTGCCCCCTTTTTTTGTTTTGTTTTGTTTTTTTCATTGATGTATATAAAAATCAGAAACACTGTAGAAACTAAAAGAGGGGAGTAAGTCTGCCAGTTTACAGTCAGGGAAGTTCAGAGTGCTAAGGTGCAGTGTGGTGTTATGTATAGAGTGTTAAATGAAAGTGCGGCGCCAAAAGTGCGGGGCCGCTATTAGGGCCTATCTAGTGGCGATGGAGGTGGTGAGGCGACAATACTTCACCACCCTTATTGCCTCCGCTGATAATCACCCAGCCACCCTGTTCCGGGTTACCAGGTCTCTCCTTGGTAGGGGGACCCCGGTGCCTGGTTGGCAGGGGTCGGCTGAGGACTTTGCTGACCATCTAGTGGAGAAAATCGATCGGATTCGTTCTGGGTTTAATCCTGGCGTGGATGGGGAGAGTCCGGAGGGAGCCGGAGCACAGTCTTGCCATGCCATCTGGGACCGGTTTGATCCAGTTGCCCCTGATGAAGTGGACAGGCTCCTTGCAGCTGTGCGCGCCACTGCCTGCCCTTTGGACCCCTGTCCCACCTGGTTGGTGAAAACCTCCAAGGCAGTGACAGGTGGCTGGGTTGGGGCTGTGATCAATGCATCATTGCGGGAGGGGGTGTTTCCTGCACCTTTAAAACATGCTTTGGTGCGCCCCCTCCTGAAGAAATCTTCCCTCGACCCAGCTGTCCTAACTAACTATAGGCCTGTCTCAAACCTCCCCTTTTTAGGGAAGGTGTTGGAGAAGGCAGTGGCGTGTTGGCTGCAGGGGGTACTGGATGAAGCGGATTATCTGGACCCTTTTCAGTCAGGATTCAGGCCTGGATATGGTACCGAGACGGCATTGGTCGCACTGATGGATGATCTCTGGCGGGAGCGGGACGGTGGTCATCCATCCGTCCTTGCTCTTCTTGACCTCTCAGCGGCTTTCGATACCGTTGACCACGGTATCCTTCTGGAACGGCTCCGAGGTTTGGGAATCCAGGGTACTGTGTGGTCCTGGTTTTCCTCATTTCTGAAGGGCCGGTCCCAGTCGGTGTGGTTGGAGAGTGAGAGGTCCAGTCCTAGGCCCCTCAAATGGGGGGTTCCTCAGGGCTCGGTGCTCTCTCCTCTCCTATTTAACATCTACATGAAACCGCTGGGTGAGATCATTCGTTCCCATGGGGTGCGGTACCATCAGTACGCGGATGACACTCAGTTGTACATCTCGGCCCATGGGGACCCCAGTGATGCCGTCAAAGTCCTTTCCAGATGCCTGGAAGCTGTGGGGGTCTGGATGGGGGCTAACGGGCTACAACTGAATCCCAGCAAGACTGAGTGGCTATGGATAAGGGGTCCTGCGTTAATCCGGGAGTTACCATCGTTGGTTCTGGATGGGGCTATTTTGCCCCAGACAGACCCGGTGCGCAACTTGGGGGTCCTCCTGGATTCACGGCTACTGCTAGAAGAACAGGTGGCGGCTGTGACCAGGAGGGCTTTCGCCCAACTTCGGGTGATTCGCCAGTTGCGCCCACTCCTTGACCGGGACTCCTTGCTCATGGTCACCCATGCTCTGGTTACCTCCAGACTAGACTATTGCAATGCGCTCTACATGGGGCTGCCCTTGACGACCATTCGGAGGCTACAGCTGGTCCAAAATGCGGCTGCCCGGGTGGTGATGGGGTGTGGGCGTTATGCTCATGCTTCGCCACTGCTCCGGGAGCTGCACTGGTTGCCAGTATGTCTCCGGGTGCAATTCAAGGTGCTGGTTTTGACCTTTAAAGCCCTATATGGTAGTGGGCCAGGTTACCTAAGAGACCGCATCGCCCTGAGGACATCTGTCCGTCCAACCAGAGCGGACCGGAGGGGCTCTCTAATTGTTCCATCAGCCAGAGGGGCTCGCCTCTCTGGCACAAGGAGGAGAGCCTTCTCCGTGTCTGCACCGGCCCTCTGGAACCTCCTGCCAACAGAATTACGTCTTCGGACGGAGTTGCTGCCTTTCAGAAGGGATCTTAAAACCTGGCTGGCAGGTCAAGTGTGGGGTGCGGGTGGAAGGGTAACCACCATGGGGTGGTTGGTGTAGAGGAACTCTTCCCCATGGTGCCTTTTCGATCCTGCAGCGCCTGCTTTTTAGGGGGTGGGTAGTCTTAACTTTTTTACTGTTTTAACTGTTTTTAGGATTATTAATATTGTCTGTAAACTCCTTGGGTTGCCCTGGGGTTACTTTTTATGTTGTTAGCCGCCCAGAGTCGGCCTTGTGTTGAGTGGGCGGGATATAAATTGAATAAATAAATAAATAAATAAATAAATAAATAAATAAATAAATGGCCGCCGCGCTCTTTGCGGGCCCCCCCCCACCCGGACTCAGACATCCGGGTGAGTTAGGGGGCATGGCCACCCCTCTATATAAGGGGTGGCCACGAGGCAGCCGGGCTGCCATTTTAAAAGAGCGACGGAGAGGAGAAGTTTTCTCCGTCGCTGCTTGTTCCCCCTTGGTCCTTCCCGGCTGGGAAGGAAGGATTTGGCATGGAGCCTTTGGCTTGCGGGCTCCTCTGTGCCTTTTCTCTGCTCTTCGATCCCTGGAAAGGGATCCTCCTCCTTCGATATGCCTCCCAAACGAAGGGCCTCGGCAACGAAGCCTCGGCCCGCGGGGAGGACTTTTGGCCCTGCGCTGCATGGGGGCCAGCCCTTGGGTCTACCCCCACCGATACCGGTGGGGCGATGCAGGCTGCTTGGCCCTCGGCCGGTCAGCCTTCAGCTGGCCCTTCCGGGGCTTCGGCCCTTGTCCCGCAGATACCGGCCATGGGTCCAGGCAGCGGGGATGGGTCCGGTGCTGGTGCACAGCGTGTTCCACCTCCGGCCCCTCATGGGCCGGAGTTTTGGGCGTGGCCCTATTGGGGCCTGGGCTCTCATGTTGGGGTTCCTGGTCCAATGCCTGGTGGGCCGTCCGGCCCACCCGGCCCTCCCTATACTGGGGGATCTGTGGCAGTCGATGCATTGCTAATGCGTTTAGTGGTGCTTGAGGCGTCCTTAGGGATGGCACACAACCCCGTGCCGGGTGGTCCTTCATTTGCTGTGGGGGCACCTTCGGGTCCTCCGTCTGCCTCAATGGCCGCCACACTGCAGCAAGCGACTAGCCGGGTTGAGCTGCTGGAGACGCTCCGGCCTACCCCGGCCGGTGTCTCGCAGCTCCCAGTTCGGCCAGAGATACAACAAGAGAGTGGTCAGGTGCGGCCCCAGAGCTCGATTCCGGTCGCAAGCTCCGACGCCCGCCGTGGCCCGGAACCCCCAGTGGGGGCGGCTCACGTTGGTGCAACTAGTGAGTATCAGGTTCAAGTTAATGCACCCACGTCACAGTCCACTTCCAATGGTGGGGTTCAGTGGCCATGGCCTCGTAATGTCGAGGCGAGTGGGCATCAGTTGCAACCTTATCCCAGTGCCCCTTGGTTCCATACTGGTGCAACGTTGGGGGTGGGGGTTTCCGCCCCCGGGCTAGTACCGGGCATCGCAGGGACTGTCCAGGTTCCGCTGCGCATGCCCCGGGTACCTAATGTGCCGGTGACGGCTTTGCCGACGGCTGGTTATTCTTTGCCCCTTGGTGATCATTTGTCCCAGGTCACGAGGGAAAAGATTTGGCGGGGGGAGTACGTGGATATATTCTCCCTATTGAACCGTGAGCCCACTAAGGAGGAGAGAGAGGGACAGGATGATAAAGACAAAGAGCTGTCCCGCCGTCGTAAGCCACCACGCACCTGGGCCAACTGGTTGCCCGCATATCTTATTTATATGGCGGTGTATCTCAGGACCCAGACAGACCTGGCCATTCCTATGGTCCAATATTTGGACAATATTTACAGGGCGATGGTGGATTTTCCTGGCCCATCGTGGTTGGCTTACGATGAGGAATTCAGAACGAGGGTGCCATTGCACCCGGAAATGAGATGGGATGAGCCCTGTCAGAAATTGTGGCTATTGTACATGACCCCCACGCGTCCAGCGCCTTGGGATAGGTACCATTGTGGCCATGCCGTTCAGCGAGCTGCTCCAACACAGGCTTCCCACCAGCTGGCGGGGCAGGGGGTTCCAGCCCGCTTGCTGTGTTGGAGCTTCTCGGCCAGCGGTGTGTGCAATAAGCGGCAGTGCCGATACAAACACGAGAGTCCCTCTTGCGCTGGCCCCCACACCGCCGCCGCGTGTCCGCGGGCCGGCGGGTCACGGGGCAGAGGTAGAGGTGGACAGGGAGTGGGCAGAGCGGCTGCTGAGGGAGCTAGCCAGGCAAAAGGCCCCCTCCCCAGTTAATGTGTATATGTTGGAGCGATGGCTCTCGACTTATCCTCGGAGAGAGGATGCACAGTACCTCCTTGAGGGTTTCCAGTGGGGCTTCCGAATACCATTCAAAGGAGTGCGGGGACCCCAAGATGCCCCCAATTTAATGTCCCTGAAGGGTAGGGAGGAGGTGGCTGCCCTGAGTATTGCTAAGGAGGTTGGGGCCAAGAGGGTGGCAATCCCCTTTTCTGTGCCACCCTTTCCCAACCTGAAGGTCTCCCCTCTGGGGTTGGTACCCAAGAAGGCCCCGGGGGAATTTTGTTTAATCCACCATTTATCGTACCCGGCGGGTTATTCTGTCAATGATGCTATCCCTGATGACCTTTGTTCGGTCAGGTATACGTCCTTTGACCAAGCCCTACGGATGGTGCGCTCTTGTGGTCTGGGTGCCCTCCTGGCAAAATGTGACATCAAATCGGCATTCCGATTGTTGCCAGTGCACCCTGAGGACTTTGAGCTGTTGGGTTTTAGATTCCAGGGGAAGTTCTATGTAGATAAGGCCATGCCTTTTGGCTGCTCTATATCAAGTTCAGCGTTTGAACGTTTTAGCACCTTCCTTCAGTGGGCCTTTGTTCGCAGGTCCGGGTCTCGGTCTGTAGCCCATTACCTCGATGACTTTTTGTTCGGGGGTGAACGGGGCTTGGACACGTGCACGCGTCTCCTCACCACATTTCAGACGCTAATGCAGGAACTGGGTGTACCTTTAGCGCCCGAAAAGACCGAGGGCCCATCCACTACCCTCACATTTCTGGGTATAGAAATCGACACAGTCGCACAGGCATCCTGGTTACCCATTGACAAGGTTACCCGGATCTCTGCGATGATTTTGGCCTTGCTGGCCAAACGTAAGGTGTCACTTAGAGAGCTTCAGGTACTGCATGGCCATCTTAACTTTGCCTGCCGGGTGGTTACACCAGGCAGGGCATTTAATCGGCGCCTATGTGATGCCATGTCTGGCTTGACAAGGCGCCATCATAGGGTCCGACTAACCAGGGGCATGCGGGCTGACCTTTTGGTTTGGCTCTCATTCCTGCGGGACTTCAACGGGGTATCCTTTTGGAGGTCCGACCTTTTAGTTTCACCTAGGTTTCAAGTGCAGTCGGATGCCTCCGGCTCCCGGGGATATGGGTTTTACTTCCAGGGGAGGTGGGCTTATGGCCAATGGCCTCCAGAATGGCAGGGCACGGATCACCTCCGCGATCTTACATTCCTTGAGTTTTTTCCAATCCTGGGAGCTTTGATGCTATGGGGCAAGGAGTGGGCCGACTCAGTGGTCCATTTTTGGTGTGACAATGCTGCAGTAGTGCACATTGTCAATGCTCAGACATATAAATCACCCAGGGTGATGGCTTTAGTTCGCCAATTCGTGTTACGTAGCCTACGCCTTAATGTGCTTTTCAGGGCCAGACATGTACCAGGCTTTGATAATGAAATTGCTGAAGCTTTATCCCGCCTGCAGATCCCCCGGTTCCGCGCCTTGGCTCCGGACGCAGAGGAATTCCCCTCGCCACTTCCGGCCGAGATTTGGACATTTGGCAAGGAGAGGTGAACCAGGCGATTGGCATGTCCTTGGCGCCCAGCACGCGTAAGGCGTATCATCATGCTTTAGTTCAATTTAATAGCTTTCGTGTGCAACTTCAGTTGCCTGAGGCGTGGCCCATTCCAGTGGAACAGATTTTACAATTCATGGTTCATTTACACAGTCAGGGCCTCGCTCCCCGCACTATAGCATCAAGGCTGTCAGCATTGGCATTTGTTGCCAAGTTGGGGGGTTTTGCTGACAGCATGAATGATTTTCGCATACGGCATATTTTGGAGGGGTGGACACGGGAACGTGGCCGCCGCCTGGACACTCGGCACCCAATTTCCCCAGGGGTGCTCACACACCTTGCACGAGGCTGGCCTAACCTATGTTTTGACAGGTATGAGGCAGCTCTTTTTCATGCGGCTACCACGGTGGCCTTCTTTGGAGCGCTCCGCATCAGTGAGTTGGTACTACTGTCTAAGGCGGATGCGACTCGTAGGGCACTGGAACTCGACGATGTCTATGTTTCTAATGAGTGGGCTCAGTTGAGGATACGTTCCTCAAAAGTTGATCAGCACGGCGTAGGCAGTGGAGTTAGACTGCTACGATGTTCCATTGCAGACATCTGTCCGGTTGGTGCCCTACAGGAGTTCTTGGCAGTGCGTGGCACGCACCCTGGCCGTTTTTCTGCCACCAGGATGGGTCTCCCCTTACTAAATTTCAATTTTGGAAGGTGACCGGTATGGCACTTTCCAGTGTTGGCCTCCCTGGGGCTCGTTACAGCACCCATTCATTTAGAATCGTCGCTGCTTCAACTGCAGCTGCATTTGGGTACTCGGAGGCTGATATACGCCGTATGGGAAGATTGGGATCTATGCGTTTTGCATTATATGTTCGTCCTCTTCAGACATGAGTACCATTTAAGTCACTGTTCTCTTTTTTCTCTTACAGACCCTGTGTGTCCCCGCACACCGGTGGCAGTATGGCTGGTGGGCCACAGTTACGTGCACTGGGCAGCTCAGTATGCTGCGGCGACAGAGTGGGGACCCCAGCTTGGACTGCGTGCGGCCGCATGCATACGTTGGTACGGTAAGCGTGGAATGAGATGGCGGGAACTGTTGCCATTCCTTTTCTCCATTAGGGATGCTGAACCACCCGATGTCCTTGTACTGCACCTCGGGGGCAATGACCTAGGCCAGGTCACTGGCCTTTCCTTAAAATTTGCGATTTGCAGGGACCTAGCTTATTTACACTATGTGTGGCCATTCACCAGGCTGCTATGGTCAGACATCATACCACGTCACGCTTACAGGGGAGGTATTGACCTCCGTGCCCTTGACCGCGCTCATCGCTCGGTGAAGAGGGCGGTTGCCCGGTTCGTGACAGACAAGGGTTTGGGGATGGTCGTCCGACACCCCACCATTAGTTTACAAAATTACGATCTGTATGCAGGGGATGGGGTCCACCTGTCGGATAGAGGTATGAACCTCTTTTTGGAAGATTTGCAAGCAGGCCTGTTGACCGAGCTGACGGTCTGGGGGGGAGGCGGTGAGTCTTCATTGAAGCCTCCCCGTGTGGCGGGTAGCACTGGTAAGGTAAAGATTTATGACCCATAGGTATCCGGCAGGTTCGCAATTGACTGGCCAACACTTAGACAGGTACAGGTGTAATAACGTTGACCGGTCAACGACGAACCAGGCAAGGGCTGATGGCACGAGCTTTTCAGCATGCATCACCCCGTGATTTGACGGATACACGTCAGAGGGTGGGGTCAGTAGATAGTTTATTGACTACGGTCAACAATTTGTTTGTGTCAACAAACAAATTGATACAAAATGTATCCAATTGCCGTTGGCAATTTTGGGAGGAACCTTACCAGCGTTACTGCGGCCTGCTTGCCTTAAAGAATTATAATTGGATGAGTACCAATTGAAAGTTATAATTCGGACTAGGGCATTATTCAATAAAAGTGGCCCAATGGCTTTATCCATATACCAGTGTCTGAGTCTTTCTTTGGAGGGTGCGCCTGCAATGAAAGCGCGGTGCCAAAATGGCCGCCGCGCTCTTTGCGGGGGGCCCCCACCCGGACTCAGACATCCGGGTGAGTTAGGGGGGCGTGGCCACCCCTCTATATAAGGGGTGGCCACAAGGCAGCCGAGCTGCCATTTTAAAAGAGCGACGGAGAGGAGAAGTTTTCCCTCCACCCCCTCCCTAGTGAACAGTGTGATATTTTGGTCGCTTCGGGGCCGGGTGGGAATTTTTGGTTGGAACCCAGAATTGGCCCTTGGGTTCTGGCTTTTTTGCCCATCCCACACTGTTGCTAAGGTTTGATATACGGGTTTTTCTGTTCTTGACTTTGGTCACTTAGGCGGGTAGCACTGGTAAGGTAAAGATTTATGACCCATAGGTATCCGGCAGGTTCGCAATTGACTGGCCAACACTTAGACAGGTACAGGTGTAATAACGTTGACCGGTCAACGACGAACCAGGCAAAGGGTGATGGCACGAGCTTTTCAGCATGCATCACCCCGTGATTTGACGGATACACGTCAGAGGGTGGGGTCAGTAGATAGTTTATTGACTACGGTCAACAATTTGTTTGTCTCAACAAACAAATGGATACAAAATGGATACATTGTAGCCAATTGCCGTTGGCAATTTTGGGAGGAACCTTACCAGCGTTACTGCGGCCTGCTTGCCTTAAAGAATTATAATTGGATGAGTACCAATTGAAAGTTATAATTCGGACTAGGGCATTATTCAATAAAAGTGGCCCAATGCCTTTATCCATATACCGGTGTCTTAGTCTTTCTTTGGGGGGTGCGCCTGCAAAGAGCAGACTCCTTTACAGCTTGTTTTAAAAAAGAAAAGAACAAAACATAACTCTTCAAAGCATGTACACTCAGTTGAGGACTCAGCCATGCCCATTTATTCTGCTTTTGTTCTTTTGTTCTCCTCATGGTACTGGCAGCAGCTCTCTAGAGTCATTGAAAAATCCACAAGTCTGTAGTTCAGGAAGTGCACCAGAGAAGAATTGGTTTAGAAGCAACAACTAAGAATTAGGTGGATGGATTAAGCAAAGTACTGCACTGACAGACGATGGCAGAGGGAAGAGACAGCATGGCTTGAGAGATGTAGGTAGACTCTAAATCAAAAAATATAATTTTCACTATGAATTAAATATACAATAGAATATCATATGTGCTTTGTGATAAAATTAATATGCTTTCTGGTATACATAACTGTACACCCAAAAAAGCCTCTTGAATGTGGGATAATTAGTTCCTTTGTCAAACATTTTCTTTCAGGTCCCGATCAAACCCTGGACTGACAAAATGAAGCCACTTTCTTGGCTTTGTCGTTGGCCAAACTTAATTGTTGAATTGCTCTAATAGTAAAGAAGCTTTTCCAGATATTCAGCCTATAGCTGGCTATCTGTAACTTGAACCCATTATTACATGTCCTGCACTCGGGGATATCAAGAAGAGATCTCACCCCTCTTCTTTATGAATATCTTTTAAGTATTTGAAAAGTGCTATCATATTTCTTCTCAGTCTCTTTCGTGCACTGCTGTACGATGGATCTTGGGGACATGAAAGGAGCCTCATTCGGGCATCCCCTGAGCGGCATTTCTCCAGCAAAAATCCTTTCAACCCAGAGAAATTTCTGACACAAAAATTATTTATTAAGGCTAAGCATACCCATTTCTTTAATTCTTTCTTCATAGGGCTTGGCTTCCAGTCCCCTGATCATCCTTGTTGCCCTCCTCTGAACTTGTTCCAGTTTTTTGGCCTCCTTCTTAAAGTGTGGTGTCCCTAACCGGACGCATTACACTAGATGAGGCCTAACTAGTGCCACATAGGGGGGGCCTATTACCTCACAGGTTTTGGAGACTATATTTTTGTTAATGCCGCCTAAAATAGCACTGGCCTTTTTGCAGCCATATCTCATTCTTAGGGTTGTATGGTAACTCAAACATTAGAGATTGATGATTTTTTCCACTCATGTGATGCCCACAGTAATTCATCGCAAACCACAGTGACTGAGAAAATCCAATGAACCAATTATTTGTGTCATATTTGCTGGTGAATAAATCTATTCCAGGTGTTACAATGAAACTCCAAGGAACTAGGCTGATCAGCTGTCTCCTGTTTGCAAACTCTGCACTCTGTTCAATGCACCTCTGCCCTCTTTTGGTCAAACATTTTTATTTTATTTTTTAGAATTCTAATTTACAGGCTACGTTCTCATAGTTCATGATTCCCTGACATCAACTTGATCTATTAACCACAAGACTGCACTCACTAAAATTTTCAAATCCTTTGATTTTCTAAACATTACTTTTCTCTTATAGATGCTGAAGGTTAAACTCATTAGCAAATGTTCAATGCCAGGTGTTTGTTTTGTATCCTCCTACTATTTGCAATTGAAAAAAGGGGGAAATTTACAACTAATCCGAATAACAACCAGAGATCATCTGCCATTACCAGTTATATAAAGCCATATTGATTTGTATACTTATCTGTTATGCTAAACAGTTGATCTATACCTCTGTGCCTGATGTATAAATTGATGCCATGAATCCTCACTCCCATGTCTGACAAAGTGGACTTCATCGACAAAGTGGACTTCATCCACAAAAGTTAACATCAAAATATAACAGTTAGTCTTCAAAGTGCTACAACATTTTTGCTTTGTTTTGTTTATTCTCTGATGTGACACTTAAGTTCAAGGTTGACTCAGCCTTCCATCCTTCTGAGGTCAGTAAAATGAGTACCCAGCATGTTGGGGGCAAAATGCTAATTAAATTGTGAATTGCCCAGAGAGTGCACTAAGCTCTATGGGGTGGTATATAATTGTGATTACTTTGCTTAAGATCTGTGAAATGTAAGCATGCAAAGATAGGAAATGAGCTATGCCTTCCTTGCTTATTTCTGTTACTCTGTACACATAGAGTAGAACATATACATAGGATGATATCTACTTTCCGCAGACCACATTGCCTTCACCCTCTCTACACAGGTTTGGAACACCTGTAGAAGGCAACTAAATGTTCATAGCTCTTATAAGAGCAAAATTGATGTCTCCATACCTCACAAAGTTCTGGCTGTAGCACAGCAGTTTAACCCCTGTGCCTCTAGGGCTCTTTAGAACCTATAACATGATGATGTCTGCATTGTGATACTCTGCTGTTACTCCTAAACAGTTGAGGAGGAAATGAAAAGTCCTTTTCGTGTACTGGATGTCTGCATTAACCTAAACTAACAACATCATCAGCCTGAGGAAGCTATTTGAGGCCTTATCTAGACAAGGCACTACCTTACCCCTCAATATTTCCATCTTGCTCAATACATCAACCTAGTTGGTATAATGCAGAGGTGGGCCAAACGTGGTGTCTCAGATGTTCTTGGACTTCAATTTCCAAAAGCCATGATCAGCAGATGTGCTTTCTTGGGGTTTTGGTAATTGAAGTCCAAGAACACCTGGGGCACCAAGGTTGGCCACTTCTGGTATAATAGATAGGGGGTCCTAGCCCCTATGGGGCAAATGATTGTCATAGCACTAAGTGACACATAGACTGCTGCTAGACTTTTTGCTGGTTTAAAAAAACAGACCATGAAACTTCAACTTCCTGGAATTTTGTTGCATTGATGCCCATAATATGTCATAAAAATCTCCATTAGCTTTTGCAATAGATGTTCCAAAATTGTGTATAGAGTTTAAAACTACCATAGGGTTTTCTATGCTGTATAATTTTTAAACTCCAATGGCATACATTATTTCATATTTTTCTCTAGCCAAGTCTGTTGATAAGGATGCGGGGGGGGGGGGGCGTGCTCTATTGTCACAGTCCTGATAAGCTAGAGGCTTGTCAAACTGAAGTGGTGGAATGTTTAAAGAAGGGAATGACTCCCTTCAAGCACAGAATAGTCTGTGCATTTCCTGACTGCAGGTAGCATGAAAGAGAAAGTAGACATTTTGTTTCCTTTTTGTGTTGTTGACATAACGTGGCAGGGAATTAAACTGGATTACTCTTCTTGAGGAAATTGCTTGATCCATCTCCCCATGCAAATTCCTTTTATTGATTGATTGAAATTTTATTTCTATACCGCCTTTCTTACCCAGCGGGCAACTCAAGGCGGTTCAAAGCAATAATATACATGATACAAAATACAAAATCTAACAAGCAGCAGCAGCAGCAATAGCAATACAATAGTTACAAGATAATCTATACAATCAATATCAATATGACAATAAAAGTAACAAAGGTCCCAGAAATACAATGTTCAATCCCCACACAATACAGTACAGTAGCAGAGACATATCAAACATGTTATAAAACACTATAATATATATAGACTGCCAAAACAGCATACAATAGAATAAAGATATACCCCAAGACAGTCCCTTCCCGTCCTTCCAAACCTGGGGGTGGGGTGGGGCAAGAACGCCAGCAGGTGCACAAGTCCACGTGCTCCTATTAGTTTTATACTGGCAATGTAAGAACTTCACTGTGCAACTCATGCTCTTTTGTATTAATTTCATGTCAGAAATTATTCTGGGTTGAAATGGTTTTTGCTGGAGAATCTCTGCTCAGGGGCCACCCGAATAAGGCTCCTTTCATGTCCCCAAGATTTTTTTCCCACCGAAGTGGTCCCTATTTATCTACTTGCAATTTCTTGCTTTCGAACTGCTAGGTTGGCAGGAGCTGGGACAGAGACGGGCACTCAAACTGTCATGCAGTACTTGGGTCTTGGACTGCTGACTTGCCGGACTTCCACCTGACAAGGTGAGCTTCTTAACTACTGAGACACCACAACCCCTCACTCTCTGTAACTATACAATGGCCTAAATCCTGTTTCTTAGTATAGTAAATCACACTAGAATAGGCCCATTGGATCAGCAGAGGTTTAGAAACAAGATTTTTACCATTATATGGTTAAAGTAACTGAGTTGCACAGCCAGCATACTAAAGTAAGTTGCAGTTAGTGTAGGCCTATTTGATTCAATGGAATTTATGGCTAAAATCTTATTGCACATTTATAGAAATACAGTAGTATAACTTTTAGATGTGGATTGCCATATGTTAAGAAATTTCCATAGACATTCTATGTTGTACTCTAAGTTGTAGAACTAAGTATGCAACGATAATATCTGTAGAGATTTACTGACTTACAGCAATTTGCTTTCAAAAGCTGCATTATTTGTGTGATTGCACAACAGATTTTCAGCTATTATATAAAACTATCAGTTCAGAACACTTGAGAGTTAGGATGCTTCCAGAGAGAGGGCTGTCACTCAAAATATATTGTGCAATTATTCTATTGTTTGTTCCATAACATATTTTCTATAGTAAATATTTTTAAAGAAAAAAATGAAAAGAATTTAGTGAAATAAAAGCAGAGGCGCAAGTATTGAGATATTTCAGTGGTTCTTCTTCTTCCATGTCTAGGCCAGACATGAAACTGCCAAAATGAAGGCACCTTTTGGTGAGTTCATTCTGCAGTTCCTTTCACTTGGCCTAGTGTGAGAAAGATTTGACAGCAACACATGTTTGCTGTTACCAGGGAATGCCTGAATGAAAAATACTCTTGTGTCAAATGGCATGGCAGTGGGCCTTTTTAAGCTGTTAAGTGCTTATTATTGTGTTGCTAGCATAATGATTTAACTATTTATAGATGGCCAATATATCCATAATATTCTTATAGTGTATAAACTTGTCAGTTCCGGATAATTTTGTAGGTAAACAAGCATCCCTTCCTGTAATGCTTTGCTGATTGCAGTGGAGGGAGAAGCACCTAGAAGAGCCCCCATAGCACAGTGGTTAAGGCAAAACTCTGCTCACAGTCTAAGTTCGATTTCAACAGGCATAAGGTTGACTTGCCTTTCTGTCCTTCTGGAGTAAAAAAAAATGACTACCCAACTTACTAGGGACAAAATACTAATTACTTTGTGAACCTTCCAGTGAGTGTGATTTCTATAGGTAGAAACACGAACACAGATCTGGGTCCTCATTAAAGTAATTGGATATCTTGCACACTTAAGAGCTCTATATGTTTGATAAAATATATAGGGACCTGTGCTTTTAAAACAAAGTTCTTCCATCTGGTCATCTTTGGTCACAATTCCCTTTTGCTACAGTTACAAGTATGTGGAACATTGTCTCCAATTCAGGACCATTGAGTCAATTAAACATATGTTTGTATGTACATAATGGTGCTTATGGTCTTGTTCATTAAAAGTGATCATCTGAGTTTAGGGCCAGTTCTGTGATTTGGGGAGGGCTCTCACTTTTTGTTCTCATACCTCAATGTGTTACTGCTAATGACTGAGCATAATGCTACTATTGTATTTTATTGCTATCATTTGTGACCATAAGCCAAAGGAGGTACTAATAAATGTACAGTGATACCTCATACAACGTCCAAACTTGGTTCCACAAGTTTGGACTTTACACGGATTTGGACTTTGTATGAGGCATGCAAAATCCTAGCCACGATGCCTCATACAACGTCCAAATCCTTGCCGTGATGCTTCGTACAATGTCATTTCCATAGAGATACATTGTACTGTAACAGCACAGACTTCGGGGCAAAGCCAAGGAAACAGACAGGAAACTGACAGAACTTTAAGAAATCATTGTCTAAAGGCTAAATACATTACAAAAACATGTCAAACAACCCTGATTGTCCAAGAACCTGAAGAATGCTGCAAAAATCCCAGGAATACTTCTAAAAATTCTGATGAAAAAATTCAAAAAAATCCAAAACCGCGCTCAAAACCACTCCTAAACACTCTTTGCCTCATGCAAAACCCACAAGAGCAATACACGCATGTGTCCTGCCTTTTATACTGCTCAGGCACAATGCAACCTGGGAAAACCCCAATGCCTCATACAAAGTTGCACAACTTTGTATGAGGCAACTTTTTTCAAGGAATTAGGCGATGTTCTATGAATCCGATGTTGTATGAAACGGACTTTGTATGAGGTATTACTGTAATCCAGATCTATAGTATAGCCATATATTAAATAGTTTTTTGGTCTGAACGCTTTATTAAATGCAAGCGTGACACTAGGAGAATTCTCTATAGCTGCTTTCCATTTTATGTGAATAGTAATGCCCTTGTTCTTGACGCATATGCACTACAGGGATTTCAGGCAAGCAGAATGAGCATACTGTCTCAGATGGTCTGGGATATGTGAAAGGGTGCAGATTCCAAGTATTGAAAGGCCTTAATTTGACTGACACAAATGATCCTTTTTATCCAAGTACTGGAACCAGAAGCCTGCTTACTAGCCAAAAGCACTGATGTGAACGCTGATTAGAAATGAGATGGGGAAAGTACTCTGTCAGTCTCCTGAAGCTCTCACAGTTGCATAAACTTTCCTCAGGGTGATCTGCATGTGGGAAGAGGGACACTCCATGTGAACCTACTGGCAGAGTTGAGTTGGAAGTTGATATGCTAAAGAACATCTTGCATTTGATATTTGCAAGAAGGAAGTAAAGCAAAAAGGAAGAAATATACCATCAGACACTTATTTAAAACCATTCGTTCTGGGGGTCCATAACCCAGGATTAAGGATGTAAATGAGACTGGGACAAAATCTTGTTTATTCCAGCACTCTGTCTCCAACTGTAGCCTACCAGGTTCCTGCTTGCTGCTTGGAAAGTCAGTCTTCTTGTCTATCACCTTGTGCCTCCATTTCTATTTCTTCCTTCTATTTCTCCTCTTCCGGGAGCTCTCCTAGCAATCTGCTTCATATCATGTGAGGCAGTTTTCCTCTCCCATTGACAACATACAGAACCCAAGAGACAGAGAGAAATAACAACAAGGTATCTTTTTAACGCCTTTACCACTTCTTGTGGCATCACAGGTAGGTATCTCAAAGCTTCTGAGCCAGTAAACCCAGCCACCTGACTTCTGTTGGGGCTCCCTCTTTTTGTTCTTTGGATGGCCAATATTTGCTCCCTGCTTCTGACGAACAGAAGACCCTGTTTGCAGTACTTGCCATTTCACCTGCTTATTTCTATGAGCAAAACTACCCCATCAAATACCTCATCAATTGCCCCACTTATAAAATGGGATTCTACTTGTTTCATTGTTTAATTAATCAAAATGGCTTTTTCTCATGTGGATGTGCATAATGAGGATGTGTGTAATGCTGCCGTCGCCGCCACCCCAGTCTCTCCTTTCCATTCCTTCCTCACCCATGGTCGTCTTAAGGATGGAGAGAAGATGCACGGCTAGGAAGTCAGTAGGTGAGTGGAGAGAAATCAATGGGTGGTGGGTTGGTGATTGGTCCTGATGCTTTATCCTCCACCACCACCATCTCCTATCCCTTCCATGATCCCCTCCCTAGAGTAGGTGATTGATTTGGATAAAGGCAGGAAGAGCAAGCAAAATGCATCAAGGGATGCTGCTGCTTCTGATGAGGCACAAGTGTGCATAAAGGAAGAGGAGGAGAAGTTGAGGATGGAGGGGAAGGCAAGGAGAGTGAAAGGACATGGATTTGAAACCAGGGCTCTTGGTTAGCATTTCTCAAAGTTCTGCTTTTTTAACATCTGGGACCAGGAGGGTGACTCTCATTCTGCACACGCTCAGAAGCATCTTTTGGAATGGTTTTCCCTCTTGAAGATTCACTAGAAGGGCAAGTTACACACTGAAGCTGAGTGTGAGCACTAATTCCAATCACAAAGCCAGTAAAGGCTGTGACACAAATCTCATCAAAGCCAAATCATTCCAATTCAGCTCCATAATGTAAGTAAAGGGTGTGACTCCATATTGTAGTCACACCCTAAACTGAGCAAAATCATATTGCCGTGATACATGTCAGCCTTTTTAGCCTATCTAAAGGATGTTCACACTGTTTACTTACCTAAAACATTTCTATACTGCCTCTTCTAGTGGCAGCAGCAAAAACAAGATGATGCCAAAAACAATAACAGAGAGACAGTGCTAAAAACAGTGGTGGTAGGTGGATGGGCAGGATTAAGAGTCTGGTAAAACACAGGCTGTGGTTAAATGTTATGGTATGAAAGCTGGGCAATGAAGAAAGCTGACAGAAAAAACATCACCTTACTTGAAGAAGGGAGTTGGAAAAGAGCTTTACAGATATCATCAACTGCCAGAAAGACAAGCAAATGGGTTCAAGGTCAAACAAATCCTGCGCTTTCACTAGAAGCCAGAATGACTAGTTTTAGGGCTATTGTACATGGAGAAGACAAGACTTGCTGTAAAAGACAACAATGCTAAGAAAATGTGAAAAAGAAACATGAGGTGGGTTGATTCAATAAAGGAAGAATTTAGTATGCAAACCCCTAGCAGAACTACTGAACATAGCACCTTTTGGGGCTCATGAATTCACAGGACTGCCATAAATTAGAAGTGATCTGGTGGCACAGAACTACAACATCAAAATGCAAATGTTTTTTCATATTACTTAAGAAAGGTCAGGGCAGATGCCAAGTGGAAATCTCTGAAAATGTTTCATCAATCAAGCATCACAACTGGGAAATCCCTCTGCCTGACAGTCACCCGTTTTACTTTAAATGGATGGAGCATTTAGAGGAAAGCCTTTCATGAAAAAGGTCCATGTGTGTCTGGAAAATGGAGGTGAGAGAAAACAGTTCCTCTCAAGTATCCAGGAAGGAGGATAAAAGAAACATGACAGGCTCCCTTCTTCCACAGACAATAGTCCTGATGCCCCATGAATGAGATTTTTGCAATTCTGTGACCTTTTAGGTAAAGGTTGCCCTTGCTCGAAAACCAGTCATATCTGACTCTAGAGTTCAGTGCTCATCTCTGTTTATAGCCAAAGAGCCAGCGCTGTCTGCATTTGCAGACGTTTCTGTGGACATGTGGCAGGCATGAGTAAACACCGGATTGCACGGAATGCTTTTTACCTTCCCACCCTTTAGGAACTTGGCTGGTGGGGCAGGAGTGGGCCCTGATGGAAATGTGACCCCTCCCCCCACCTGCTGGCTTGTATACTAATCAAGACCCTCCCTCTTTTTTATGGATGGGGTGGGTGGTTTTTTAAATGGGGATGGTTTTATCAGTTTTATGTTTTTTACGTTTTTAATCTGTTAGATGCCCGGAGTCGCTCCGGCGATGGGGCGGTGATATAAATGTAAAAAATTAAATTAAAATTAAAATTAAATCTACCTGAAATTTCTTGCTTTCGAAATGTTAGGTTGGCAGGAACTGGGACAGAGACAGGAGTTCACTCCATTGCACAGGACTCGGATCTCAAACTGCTGACCTGAGACCTTCCAGTCATTAAGTTCAGCTTCTTAAGCACTAAGCTACCACAGTCCTGGGTCTGTAACCATTTACCTGGCAGTAAACTTGTCCACTTGACAAGATGGTGATACCTCTGAGTAAGTGTACCTAATGTTTCTTTGCATGATGTGGAAACAAAGTGAGCTAAAGCCAAGAAATCATTTTATCTCCAAACCAGAATCATACACAATACGGCATCTCTCCATTTCAATAAGGTTATCTTGACAGACATTCTAGTGCATGTGAGAATAGAATGCAAAGCAGTGGCATCAACAAGCACATATATGATTAAACTAGATTAGAAGACAGACAACTGTTTGTTCTTCAGTCACATAGTCAAGTCCGACCCTTTGTGACCCCATGGACCACTGCATGCCAGGTTCCTCTGTCATCTGCCATCCACCGTACTCTGCCCAGATCTACGCCTACTGCCACCGAGTCAATGATGCCATCTAGCTATCTCATCCTCTGTTGCCCCCTTCCCCTTTTGCCCATACCTGTCAAGTATCCCGTTTTTCCCGGGGAAACCCCTTAGTTTTACCCCTCTTCCCGCCCCCTCCTGTTTTATTAATTTCCCCGTAATATCCCTTATTTTTTTAAAGAAAAATTCTGACCGGAGCCCTAACAGGTGAAGCTGCACTATGTTTTTCCTGCCACCAGAGGTTGCTGTGCGGCAGGCTTTTTGCTTGTGGAAGGTGAGAGAGAGAAGGTGGTGGGGGCGTTTCTCTTTCATTTCCCTTCCCTGCCACGTGGTCGTCATGGAGGCTTCGTTGTTTTTGCTGCTGCTGGTCGGAGCCACCATGCTGGGAGGGACGGGGAGTCTACTCTAGAGGTGAGCGATATTTCATATATGCAGGGGCATATATGATAACTATATGAGAGAGAGGGGGGGTTCCATTTCTGTTCTAGAGTTAACTTGGGGGGGTGGGGTGGGAGATGGTGCTTGATCACTATATGAGAGAGGGGGGTTCCATTTCTGTTCTAGAGTTAACTTGGGAGGTGTGGGGGCGTGGGGGATGGTGCTTGATCACTATATGCTAAAGGTAAAGGTTTCCCTTGGTAGAAAGCCAGTCATGTCTAGAGTGCCAAGGTTCGCCATCACAGTCATAGATTCCTACAGTGGACAATTTTTAGAGCAAGAAGCTGCTTTTTGTACGAGAGAGCAGATCCAAAATACACGGGGAGAATTATCAGAGCTCATAGATCCAGTGTGCTTGCACGGTTGTGTAAGGGGATCTGAGTTAGGTAAAGGGTCACCCTTGCTCAAAAGCCAATTGTATCCGACTCTAGGGTTCAGTGCTCATCTCTGTTTCAAAGCCGAAGAGCCAGCGTTGTCTGCATCTGCAGACATTTCCATGGTCATGTGGCAGGCATGACTAGACACCAGAGCGCATGGAACGCTGTTACCTTCCCACCAAAGTGGTCCCTATTTATCTACTTGCAATTTCTTGCTTTCGAACTGCTAGGATGGCTGGAGCTGGGACAAAGATTGGAGCTCATTCCGTCCTGCAGTACTCGGGAATCGAACTGCTGACTTTCTGCCTCCCAGTCAGCATCTTAGTCACTTAAGCCACTGAGTAAACAAGAAAGAAAACAAAACAAAAGTCCCCCAAGAAGATGGGGAAAGGGTTCTTTGGCCCACACAGCTTTGTGCCCATTGCATCTACAATAGCATCTAGCTATCTTATTTTTGGCCACCCCCTTCTTTTGTCCTCCACCTTTCCCAACATCAAGGCCTTCTCAAGTGAATCCTCTCTTCTCATTTGATGTCTAAAGTACTTTAGCGTCATCTTTACTATTTGACCTTTAATGAGCAGTCGTGGTTGATTTCTTCTAGGATGAACCTATTTCTAACACCACATTTCAAAGGCATCTATTTTTCTGCACTCAGCTTTCCTAATGGTCCAGCTCTCACATCCATACATTACCACTGGGAATACCATTGCTTTGACTATGCAATTTTTTGTTTGCAAGGTGATGCCTCTACTTTTAACTATGTTCCCCAGGTTTCTCATAGCTTATTTCCCAAGCATATTTCATGGCTGCAATCACCATCTGCAGAGATCTTTGATCCTTAGAAAGTAAAATCTGCCAGCCACATCCAACTCTAGGGTGCAGTGCTCATCTCCATTTACAGCCAAAGAACCAGTGCTGTCTGTGTTTGCAGACATTTTCATGGCCATGTGGCAGGCATGACTAGAGCCCAGCAGGTCACATGGCTATATTTGGCCATGCCCACAGATTTGGCCACACCCACAGAGGGGTGTGGTCAAAATTTCCCTTATTTTCAAATCCAAAACTTGACAGGTATGCTTTTGCCTTCGATCTTTGCTGGCATCAGGGCCTTCTCCAGTGAGTCTCTCTTCTCATTTGGTGACCAAAGTACTTGAGCGTAGTAAGTGTCTTTCTAGCCTTAAATGCCTTCTCCTGGTTAGAATTGAAGGCAGAGAGAGGGCCTTCCAGTCCCTGTGATATTACTGCAGGCAAAAGCTGTCTGAAAAGTATTGTCTCACTGTTCTGTTTGTGAGTCTCCTCATCCAGTTGCTTATATCCAAATCTAGAAAAGATGTGTTGACTTTTAGGACAACTGGAAGGTCGGAGTTAATTCCCGAGTACTGCACAACAGAGTGAGCACCTGTCTCTGTCCTAGCTCCTGCCAACCTAGCAGTTTGAAAGTAGATAAATAGGTACCTTTTGGGTGGGAAGGTAAACAGTGTTCCATTTTGCAGCATGCCTGCCACGTGTCCACAGAAATGTCTGCAGATGCAGACAGCGCTGGCTCTTTGGCTGTAAACAGATGTGAGCACTGAACTCTAGAGTTGGATATGACCAGCTTTCGAGCAAGGGCAACCTTTACCTTTACTACATAGAAAGAGCCTCCTCAATGATTGTGGTATATTTGAACCACAATCAGGCATGCCCTGGTAACAGCAGCCTTGTTTTGCCAGCTAACCTTTCTCACACTAGCTCAGGCGAAAGGAACTGCAGAATGAACTCACCAAAATGTGCCTTCATTTTGGCAGTTTCACATCTGGCCTAGGCACAGAAGAAGAGGAAGCATATAATGGAAAGATGTTGTAGTATGAGAAAAGTGTCCCAAAGTCTATAGGCAGAGAAAAAAGATTTTGATGAGTCTTTGGCAAGTCATTGATCCATGGGAAAACATTCCTGTGAATTTATTTAATTCAGAAAATTGCAGTTACATTGCAATCTGCTTACCCTACAACCTAACTACCATTATTCCTGCGGTGGCCTCACATGTCCTCTATCTGTCATCTAATAAAGCCAGTAAAGTTATGTATTTAGAAACAAAGGCTGGAGAGACATTACTAACACTCAGTTGCAGTGTGTGTTTTATGGTTATTTCCTTATTTGAATTTATGGGGACATAGCATGAGAGCCATTTTTCTTCAGCATCCATTTCCTTCCCTCGGTGTGAATGATTATTTGTCTGCTGACAGCTGGCAGTGTGATCAGCACGCAAACTGTTCATAAATGCAACTGCTTTCAAGAGAGCTATTTGTAAAGGTGGGATAACTCAGTGGTTCATAGAGGAACCTAGTAAACAGAGTATTTAGACTATAAAATGAATTCATATACAGTGGAAACTCATACAACAATCGCCCCGTATAGCAACGAAACTGGTGCTTTGCCTGCTGTCGCTACCTCCGCCGCCGCCTCCGCCGATGCATGCCAAGCAGCTGTTTTCTGTGCCTGGACTGGGAGCAGAGAAACCAGCAGCAGCGGTGGGCAAAGCATCGGCGGAGGAGGAGGAGGAGGAGGTAGCGATAGCGGGCAAAGCAGCGGTTTCATTGCTATATGGGGCGATTGTTGTATGAGGTTCCACTGTATATAAATTCATTTTATAGCATGCGCTAAACAACAGAATAAGGAAGTGGGCATGGCTGGCCAAGTGGGTGTGGCTGATCGGGATTTTTGCTACTGGTACGCCCGTACTGGGGCGTACCAGGAGAAGCACACCACTGCGTATAAATCTTCTTCATCTTCCTCTGGGGGTACACAGAAAGAGACTCCTCGAAGATTGTGGTATTTTTGAACCACAATCTGGCATAGCCTGGGCAACAGCCGCCTTGTGCTGGCTAATCTTTCTGACACTTTGTTGTTGTTGTTGTTCAGTAGTATAGTTGAGTCCGACCCTTTGCAACCCCATGGACCATTGAACGCTAGGCACCACATCCTCCACCATCCTCCTCAACCCACCCAGTTCTGTGCCCATTGTGTCAACAATACCATCTAGCCATCTCATTCTCTGCCGCCCCCTTCCTTTTTTTGCCCTCCACCTTTCCAGGCATCAAGGCTTTCTCAAGTGAATTATCTCTTTAGCTTCATTTTGAATATTTGACCTTCCAAGGAGCAGTCGGGGTTGATTTCTTTTAAGATCAACCTATTCATTCTCCTTGCTGTCCAGGGTACTCTCAACATTCTCTTCCAACACCACATTTCAAAGGCGTCTATTCTTCTGTGCTCAGCTTTCCTTATGGTCCAACTCTCACAACCATACATTATACCTTTAGTGTCTCGCGTCCTCATACAGAAGGTTACAGTGTTACCTGTACCCATTCGTGTGGTTACAAATACATTCAACACACTACATTCAGTACACAACATCCCTCCCCCCTAAGATGGGACAAAGTCCCTTAACCAAACTGGTTTCTTGCATGTGCGTTTTGGCCGTGCGGCCGTTATGCTTGACTCGGCCATCCCCCCTCGTCTGTGTCCTCCTGGTTCTTGTCCTGCAATTGGAGAGGATGACTCGTTAGTGACTCGCCGCGGGCTTGCCGCTTTGGGATGGGCAGGAGAAGGGGGTGGAAGGGTTTCTGATGTGGATGTGGACAAACCGGGGGCACTAGGGGCTAAAGAAAAACCCCGCTCTTCGCTTGGACTGGTGGGGGAACACTCCGAAAACACCCCCCCCCCCGGTTTGGTAACTCAAAATCTAATTCAGGGGCAACAGTGGCAAACTCATTTCCCTCCTTCGAGGGACTGGGTAGAACTACAGGGGCAAACTCGTTCCTCTCTTTCAAAGGACTGGATAGAGCTGGCGTATGAAAAGGATATGAGTTTGACCCTAAGCTTCCCCCCCCCCCCTGTTTGGGACTGTTGCCCTACGTTTTCTCCCCCTTGGGCTAAACGGGTGGAGGAGAACCCTAACGCTGAACTTTGCTGATGAGCCCCTCTGTCCGGCCTCCCAATTACTCGGTGCCTAAGTTGGTCAGCGTGCCTTCTCCAGAGGAGACCCGTGTTGGTCTCGACACAGAATGAGACTGGTCCTGTTTGATTAATGACTACCCCCGGCACCCATGCTGGCCCCGTGGTGGCGTAGTTTCTGCAATGAACAGGCTCTCCTATCTGGAAGTTTTTGGTGAGGCTGTGCTCAATGTTTCTTCCTCTATCCTCGACCCGGGTGGGATCCAACCTAGTTAATAATGAGTGTAACTTCCTCTTCATGAGGAGTTCCGCGGGAGAGAACCCCGACGCCAATGGCGTCACTCGATATGCCAACAGAAACTGGCAGAGCTGCCGGTCCAGATCCCCAGGACCCATGCGCCGCAGCCCTTCCTTCATTGTGCGCACCAGACGCTCCGCCTGGCCATTTGTTGCAGGATGAAAAGGGGCTGAGGTAATGTGCCGAATGGCGTTGGACTCTAAGAACGCCTGGAACTCGGCTGACGTGAAACAACTCACATTGTCACTAATTATGACGTCAGGTATCCCGAACGTGCATATCAGTTTGCGCAGCTGTTTTATGGTCCCAGCTGATGAGGTGTTGCGCATTGGAATTACCTCTAACCACTTGGAGTATGCGTCCACCACAAGTAGGAAAAATGAACCCCTGAATGGCCCTGCGAAGTCTATGTGGAGGCGGGACCACGGCCCCCTAGCTGTGTCCCATTCTCTGTGTGGGAGGCGGGACTCCTCAGGCCGAGAGCTCTGGCAACTTTCGCAGGTGTTGACCATGTGTTCGATGTCTGCGTCTAGCTGAGGCCACCAGAAGTAGCTTTTGGCCAGCGCCTTAGAGCGCACAATCCTTGGGTGGCTGACATGTAAAAGCCGTAGCACCCTCGCTCTTAGTGCCTGTGGGACCACCACCCTCTCCCCCCACAACAGACACCCCCTTTCTGCGGACAACTCAACCCTCTTCCTGAAAAATGCCGCAAACTCGTCTGCGGGGGGAGCTGTGGGCCACCCCTTCTGTACCCAGGATCTCACAAGGGCTAACGTTTTATCCTTGGCCGTTTCGGCAGCAATTTCCTTGGGCAAAATGGGGGGTGCATCGAGGGCTTCAATGAGGAGGACTTGGCTATCCTGTTCTACCTCACACTTTGGGTCCCCCAGGTGGGGCAGAGGAGACCTTGAGAGGGCGTCCGCATGGCTTATCTCTTTCCCGGGGCGGTACTCTAACGCCCCCCTGTATGCATTCAGAAAAATCACCCACCTAAGCATCCTGGGGGAGAGGATCTGTGGAGTGGGCTTGTCTGAGGTGAAAATACCCAACAGCGGCTTGTGATCGGTTACAATGGTGAATGGGCGACCATACAAAAAATCATGGAACTTCTTTGTCCCCGCAACAATGGCAAGTGCCTCCCTATCTGTTTGGGCGTAATTTCGTTCAGCCTTGGACAAAGATCTCGAGTAGAATGCAACTGGGGCTTCTCGCCCCCCCTCTAGCACGTGGCACAGGACCGCCCCCACCCCCACTGGTGAGGCGTCGCAGACCAAGACTACCGGCTTCTTTGGGTCGAAGTGGGTTAGAATAGCCTCCGAAGAGAGAAGCTGCTTGAGTTCCCTGAAAGCCCGCTCCTGTTTCTCCCCCCACCGCCAAACCGCATCCTTCTTCAGCAACCCATGCAGGGGCTCTGCAATCGTCGCTTTTCTGGGCAGGAAGGAATGGTAAAAATTCAGCAGCCCCAGGAAGGACTGCAGCTCCGGTTTCGCGGTGGGGCGAGGGACGTTTTGAATAGCTGCGACTTTAGACTCAGCGGGTTTCACCCCCGCAGAGGTTATGCGGAACCCCAGAAACTCCACCTCCCTGGCCAGAAACACACATTTGTCCCTCCGCAGCCTCAACCCCGCGGATTCGAAGGCTGTAAGGACCCTATCTAGTCTCTGGGCCAGTTCTGATTCGCTCTCCCCAGATATCAAGATGTCATCGAAAAATGGCAAGACCCCTGGTAATTTCTTTAGCAACCGTTCCACAAGAGACTGAAATATCCCCGGCGCCGAGTTCACGCCAAACTGTAGGCGCGTTACCTTGAATGCCCCCTTGTGAGTTACAATGGTCTGCGCAGCAGCTGTGGCTGGAGTTACTGGAAGCTGCTGATACGCCTGCGCTAGATCTAGTTTAGCAAAAACTTTTCCCCCATGTAAAGTGGCCAGCAGATGGCTAACTACCGGCACCGGATAGGCATTAGGGCGGATCGCCTTGTTAATTGTACACTTGTAGTCAGCGCAAATTCGCACCTCCCCATTTGCTTTCAATACTGTAACAATAGGAGTCTCCCACTCTGCAGAGTCCACCGGCACTAAAATCCCTTGCCCCACTAGTTTGTCCAGTTCCGCCTCAATTTTGTCCTTTGGGGCGAATGGAACCCGACGTGGCTTTAGTCTCATTGGGCGGACCTCTGGGTCCAGGTCGAAGGAAACTGGGGGCCCCTTGTACTTCCCGAGTCCCTTCTTGAATACCTCTGCGTGTGCGTCGCACACTGCCTGAATCTCATTCCCCCCGATGGCATGGACGCCGCCTATGAAAATGTCCAGGGGTTTGAACCGTTGTGTCCCCAGGAGATTACACCCACCCCCCTCTCTTAGAACTACCAGGGGGAGTTTCCTTCGGAGTCCCTTGTACCGTGTCTCGAAGTCCCCAATCCCCAATACTGGAATCACATTTCCCTGCACATCTCTTAAGTTCGCCCCCATCTCCTTGAGTTTGGGTCGCTCCTTTGGGGGAATCCGCAAAAATTCCTTATGGGAAATGAGGGAGTATACAGACCCCGAGTCTATCTCCATCTTAACAGGGACCCCTTGCAACAGTACCTCAGCATAAAAACGTGGTTGCCCTAGAGGCACGCTGTGGACGGCCACATCGTCTTCCGCGTGCACTCGCAGGCACACGTGGTTCCCCTCTGGGTCGTCGCCGCCATCGCCGACCCTGCCGACGCCATCCCGGCTGCTCGTGGAGCGCTTACTCTCTTCCCGGCATTGCTTGCAGACCCTGGCGATGTGGCCCTTCTGCCCACAGTTGTGGCACTCAGCTTTCCGGAATGGACACTTGCTCCTCTCGTGGGACGCTCCGCACCCATCGCAGCGCCGCCCCCCCTTTCCTTTCTTCTCGCTCAGCCCTTTCCTGACCTTCCGGACCCCCTCATCTTCGCTGGAGCCTGGGGTGGCAGAAGCCTCTGAGGATGTGGGCGAGCGTGGAGCGTCGCCCTCCAGGCCGCCTGGACGGCGGATGCAGCTGCCTCGACTGGTGGGGGCTTTGCCTTGAGAAGCTTGTACCCGGCCCACGTGGATTCAGCTGCTAGAGCCTCTTGTAGTACCTCTTTAAAAGTGAGGTCGTGGCCTCGGTTCATGAGCTTCCTCTGGGTCTCCCCGTCTCTCATCCCGCAGAGCATCCTGTTCCTTAGGGCCACGTCTAGAATTTCCCGCCATTCGCATGGGGTTGCCAAATGCAGAGGGCCGCTGCATACTCGGATATTGACTCACCCGGCTTTTGGTCCCTCCTCGCGAAGGTGGCCCTGGCAGAGAAGAAGGATACCTTGGGCTTGAAATGGTTCTGCAGAACCCCCAGTATTTCCGTCACCGAAACCTGGTCCACCTCTCGTGGTGCCACCAGATCCATCAGTGCTTGCACGGCGTGGAACCCGAGCATCGTGATGAGAAGACCCTTCTTCTTCCCAGCGTCGGTGATGCCCGCATACGCCACCGTACTCTTGAAATGCATCTCAAACCAGTCCCATCGCTCGGGATGGGTCACGTCGAAAACTGGCTTCTGTGATATTGTCTTGTCCCCGTGGGAATCCATATCCCACCTTCGTCGCCAATTTAGTGTTTGGGAATCAAGACAATGGACACGGCTGTAAGCTAGCCTAACACATCTTTATTGCATGGAGTACTGCACGAACATGTGGTAATGGCGGACAAACAGCTCTTTTTATACGGTGGCTATCTAGTTGAATCTGGCTCTTTGACAGGCATTGGCTGCTGTCCAAGTGACGTCATCCTTGGTTACGCCTTTCTTGTCCAGGTGAGGTGAGCGCGGGAATCTTTCCCGCGCAGCTGAAGGCATTTGAGTAATGTGAACCCTGTGAGCTGGGCGCTCGCTATTGCCCCCGGTGGCCACTAGCTCGCGTCCTCATACAGAAGGTTACAGTGTTACCTGTACCCATTCGTGTGGTTACAAATACATTCAACACACTACATTCAGTACACAACAATACCGGAAATACCATTTACCATTGCTTTGACTGTGTGGACTTTTGTTTGCAAGATGATGTCTGTACTTTTAATTATGTTCTCCAGGTTTCTCATAGCTTGTCTCCCAAGAATCAGCCGCCTTTTTATTTCATGGCTGCAATCCCCATCTGCAGTGATCTTTGATCCTAAGAATGTAAAATCTGTCACTGCTTCTACTTCTTCCCCATCTATTTTCCAGGGAGTGATAGGGCCTGTTGCCATTACAGTATCATTGTTTTCTTGCTGAGTCTCAGGCCAACTTTTGCACTCTCTTCTTTCAACCTAAGCAGGAGCTTCTTTAGGTCTTCCTCACTTTCGGCCACTAGGGTGGTATCATCTGCATATCTCAAATTGTTGATGTTTCTCCCAGCAATTTTAATTCCAACCTGTGATTCATTCAGCCATGCATTGCACATTATGTGCTCTGTATATAAGTTAAATAAGCAGGGTGACAAAATGCAGCCTTGTCTTACTCCTTTTCCTATTCCAAACCACTTCATCATTCCTTATCCTGTCCTAACTGTTGCTTCTTGACTCATGTACTGTACATATTTCTCATGAGACATATAATGTGTTCTGGTATTCCCAACTCTTTAATAACTTGCCACTTTTTATTGTGGTCCACACAGTCAAAAGCCTTGGTGTAGTCAATGAAACAGAGGTAGATTTGTTTCTGGTATTCCTTTGTTTTCTCCCTGTTCCAACTTATGTTGGATGTTTTCTCCATGTTCCAATAAGGACCACCTGCGGCGGTGGGTTCTGCCCTCAAAAGGCGAGAGCCGTGGCGGCGTCTCCTGCTGGACTTTCCCCTGACTGGGTGAGCCAGGGGAGGGGAGCACTGCCTCACTGCCACCGCCAACAAGGACCACCTGCGGTGGAGGGCTCTGCCCCTCAAAAGGCAAGAGCCATGGCGGTGTCTCCCGCCGGACTTTCCCCCAACCAGGTGAGCCCGGGGAGGGGAGCGCTGCCTCACTGCCACCACCAACAAGGACCACCTGTGGTGGAGGGCTCTGCCCCTCAAAAGGCGAGTGCCATGGTGGCGTCTCCCACCAGACTTTCCCCTGACCGGGTGAGCCAGGGGAGGGGAGCGCTTCCTCACTGCCATCGCCAACAAGGATCACCTGCGGTGGTGGGTTATGACCCTCAAAAGGCGAGTGCCATGGCAGTATCTCCTACCGGACTTTCCCCCAACCGGGTGAGCCAGGGGAGAGGAGCACTGCCTCACTGCCACCACCAACAAGGACCACCTGCAGTGGAGGGCTCTGCCCCTCAAATGGCGAGAGCCGTGGCAGCATCTCCCACTGGACTTTCCCCCGACCGGGTGAGCCAGGGGAGGGGAGCGTTACCTCACCACCACTGCCAACAAGGACCACCTGCGGTGGAGGGCTCTGCCCCTCAAAAGGCGAGAGCCATGGCGGCATCTCCCGCCGGACTTTCCCCCAACCAGGTGAACCATGGGAAGGGAGTGCTGCCTCACCACTGCCACCAGCAAGGATCACCTTCGCTGAGCTCCTTCCCTGGTCCAGCATTGGCCGCGGGGAAGTTGAAGCACCAGGGCTGCACATCGCCAGCCTGCTGCTTCGCTTTGTCAGCGCTGCTAGGGCCACTGAGCTGGGTTTTGTCATGGGCATCAAGCACTGGCTCTGCTAAGGACATTGTTGCTGCTAAGGCCTCAGCCCTCTTCCCCAGTCCAGCATCTGCCACTGGGGAGAGTGAACACCTGGGCTCCCGGCATGGCCAAAGATTTTTAAAGACTTTGAAAGCTGGGCACTGCCACCACCGCTTTACCTCAGCCCTCTGCCCCAGCCTGGCTTTGGCCGTGGGAGTCTTTTTCTTTTCTATTGCATTTGCTAT
This sequence comes from Bradypodion ventrale, assembly GCA_035047345.1. Taxonomy (NCBI): domain Eukaryota; kingdom Metazoa; phylum Chordata; class Lepidosauria; order Squamata; family Chamaeleonidae; genus Bradypodion; species Bradypodion ventrale. The sequence goes on along the minus strand of JAWDJE010000002.1, from coordinate 279,161,990 downwards.
GCTGTATTTTTGCCTCTTTTGTATATTGCTCATTGTATTATTGAATGTTGTATTTATGTTGATACTGTATTGTTTTTGTTTGTTTTTTGCTGCTGCTTGCTGTGCAGGCAGCATGCTACATTGTGCACCGCTTTGAGTCGCCTTCGGGCTGAGATAAAGCGGTATAATTATAAAACTTTATTATTTATTATATTATTATTTGGTCTCTAGTTCCCCTACCTCTTCAGAACCCAGCCTGCACTTCTTGTAATTCTCTATCCGCATGTTGCTGAAGCCTATCCTGTATTATCTTGAACATGACCTTGCTAGGTCAGATGAAAGGCTGTATTTACCAAAAGGTGGTCTCATTTTTGCAGTTTAAAGTCTGTTCTAGACACAAAAGAAGATGAATCTCCCTCTGAAGAAGAGATACACCATTTTAGCTAGCTGGTGCTTTAGGACAACACATGATGTCTGTCCAACCTCTGTCCACAGTACCAGGACAATAAAAAGTGACTTTAGGAACAAAGCACTCCCCAGGAGACACATTTCTGTACCTCAGCACCCTCCTAGTGTTGATGTCAAGGCTTTCTCATAAATGGGCTGGCATATGTCATGAGTGACTTTTTAATCCAACTTGATCCAATCAAGACTGTTGGAACCAGACCATCAAAGACAGGGTTCATATTCTTAGTCAGCCAGCCAAATACTGCAGTAGAAGATACTGTGCCAGACCCTGGATAAAATCCTGCCACCTAGTTTAGCACTCCACCACACCAGCAAGTGCCATGTTGTGGACGAAGGGCAAAATGGCTGTCCAGCGGCCGAAGCTGTCTCAGGGAGTGAGTGTGACCTGGCCCTCAGCATTAAAAGGTTGAGAACTCCTGGTTTAGTAAGTCACAACTATAGTAGGCCTATAGAATTGATGGGGATTTGGTAAGTCAGATCATTTTTAAGTTCCTCTGATTATTGGGTCTATTCTAGTTGCAATTTACTATGCTAAGCAAAAGGATTTTAGCCACTATCAGTGCCGGCCCAAGGCAAGTTTTAGGATGGTGCCCCCTTTGGGGGCGGGAACACACTCAGCAGTGGTGGCGCTTCGAAGCCAACTCGTAAACTAAAATGGCTGGCAGCGGCAACACTGGCGATGTAACCAAGGGGGGTGGCACTGGTGCCCCGCCCAGCGCCCGCGCACGTCTCAATAAATAAGGTCATTAACATACATGCCATACGCTCGCAATCAAAATATCGAAACACCCCCCCCCCCCCGCCCAAAAGAAAAAACTTTTTTTTCTTTACCACTGCGGCGCCCCCTGGGAGTGGGTGCCTGGACGGACCACTCCGTTTGCCTTATGGTAGGACCGGCCCTGGCCACTATTTCTTAATCTTACTCACAGACTTAACAGATTATATATGAAATAAAATGAAAGACTACTTTGCTGTTCAGTCACAAAGATGAGTCTAACCCTTCATGACCCCATGGACTGTCTAACCATCTCGTACTCTTTTGCCCCCTTCTCCTTCTGCCTTCAATCTTTCCTAGCTTCAGTGCCTTCTCCAGGGAGTCCTCTCTTCTCATTTGATCACCAAAGTGTTTGGGCTTCAGTATCTCTTCTTCCAAGGAGTAGTCATTTGATCTCCTTGCAGTCCAGGAGACTCTCAAAAGTCTTCTCAAGCAACACAGTTCAAAGGCGTCTATTCTTTTGTGCTCAGTCTTCCTTATGGTCCAGCTCTCACAGACATACATTACTACTAAGAAGACTATCACTTTAACTAGGTGGACCTTTGTTGGCAGGATGATGTCAATACTTGGTGGCTTCGTGGTTAAAGCACTAGGTTTGGAGACTGGAAAGACGGATTCAATTTCCAAGAGCTGCACAATGGGAGACATGAAAGGAGCCTCATTCGGGCATCCCCTGAAAAAATCCTTTCAACCCAGAGTAATCTCTGACACAAAAATGAACGATTACATTGCCTAGGTTTGCCATAGCTTGCCTCCCAAGGAGTAAGCAACTTTTTTTTCCTTCATGGCTGCAGTCACTGTCTGCAGTGATCTTAGATCCCAGGAAGATAAATATGTCTACTTCTATTTCTTCCCTTTTTATTTGCCAGGAAGTGATGGGGCCAGATGCCATGAGCTTGGTTTTTTGATGTTGAATTTCAAGCCAGCTTTTGCACTCTCCTCATTAATAGGTTCTTTAGGTCTTCTTCACTTTCTGCTATTAGGGTAGTGTTATCTGCATATCTAAGGTTGTTTATATTTCTCACAGCAATCTTAATTCCGGCTTGTGATTCGTCTAGCCCTGCATTATGCGTAATGTACATATATGTTAAATAAGCAGGGTGACAATATACAGCCTTGTTGTACTCCTTATTTTCTATTCTAAACCAATCAGTTGTTGCATATCCAGTCCAACTGTTGCTTCTTGATCGGCATATCAGAAGATGGATAAGATAGTCTGATGCTCCCATCTCTTTAATGACTTGCCACAGTTTGTTGTGATCCATACAACCAAAGACTTTAGCGTAGTCAATTAAGCAAAAGTAAATGTTTTTCTGGTACTCCCTTACTTTCTCCATGAGCCAATGAATGTTGACAATTTGGTCTCCAGTTCCCTTGCCTCTTTGGAACCCAATTTGTACCTCTGGTAGTTCTTGGTCCACATACTGCTGAAGCCTGGCTTGTAGGATCTTGAACATGTCCTTGTTAGCATTTGAGATGAGCGCAATTGTGCACTGGCTTGAACATTCTTTGACATTGCCTTTCTTTGGAATTGGAACGTAAATTGGCTTTTTCCAATTCTGTTGCCGCTGTTGCATTTTCCTAATTTGCTGGCATATTGACTGCAGCACTTTAATGACATCATCTTTTAGCCACCTCCACTGGCTTTGTTGCTAGTCATACTTTCTAAGGCTCACTTTACTTCACACTCCAGAATGTCTGGCTCAATATCATCAATCACATCATTGTGGTTGTCAGGGACATTAAGGTCCTTCTTATATAATTCTTCTGTGTATTCTTGCCACCTTCTCCTAACCTCTTCTGCTTCTGTTTAGACCTTACTGGTTTTGCCCTTTATCATTGGTGATTTTTGAATAAAATGTTCCCTTGATTTCTCTAATTTTCTTATAGAGACCTCTAGTTCTTTCCCTTCTGTTATTTTCCTCAATTACTTTGCATTGTTCATTTAAGAAGGGCCACCACCACCCTGGTTCCCTCAAAGGAGCCGGAGGGAAAGAGGAGGAGGAGGCCGCCCCACCACCCGCCATCAACTGGGGCCGGCCCGCCGCGCCGCTCACCATCTGAGCCACCACCACCCAGTTCCCTCAAAGGATCCGGAGGGGAAGAGGAGGAGGAGGCTGCCCCACCGCCTGCCATCACCTGGGGCCGCCCCACCGTGCTGCTCACCATCTGTTCTGTACTGTACCTTTTACAATGTATCCATTCACGTGTATCCAATGTAACCATGCTTGTGTAACAATATAACCAACAGCTGCTTAACTGTAGCCCTTACAATAGGACGCGAGCTAATGACCACCTGGTGGCAATAGCGAGCGTTCAAGCTCTCCTGGCCCAGACTCACCAGCAAACAACAGCGCGGGAAGATTCCCGCCATCACCTACACCTGGACAAGAAGGGCGTGACCGTCCGTGACGTCACGCGGGCAGTAACCAATAGACTGTAGAGGAGCCACATTCAAATTGTATAGCCACTGTATATATTGAGCCACCCATCCGCCATTACCTCATGTTCCCCCGGATCATCATGCAATAAACCTGTGTTAAGCCAACATAAGAACATAAGAACATAAGAACAGCCTTGCTGGAACAGGCCACAGCCCATCCAGTCCAGCATTCTGTCTCACACAGTGGCTCACCATTTCCTTCAGGGTATTCCCAAGGAGATGCCTTCACCTGCTTAGGATTCCCTGGAAATGGCATTGAGAGATATCCTGCCTATCTCTCCAACCCGGAGGTTGTCCTTAGGTAGCCATAATTATAGCCATTGATAGCCTTGTCCTCCATGAACTTGTCTAATCCTTTCTTAAAGCTGACAAGACTGACAGCTGTCACCACTTCTTCTGGCAGGGAGTTCCATAGACCAGTAATCCTCTGGGTGAAAAAGTACTTTCTCTTATTTGTTTGAGAACTAGTACCCAAAAGTTTCATGGAGTGTCCCCTAGTTCTAGTGTTGTGCGATAGGGAAAACAGTTTTTCCTTATCTACTTTGTCCACACCGTGCATGATTTTATAAACTTCAATCAGGTCACCTCTTAGACGCCGTCGTTCAAGAGTGAAAAGGCCCAACCGTTGCAGCCTCTGATGGTAAGGAAGGTGTTCCAGTCCCCTAATCATTCTGGTTGCCCTCCTCTGTACTTTCTCCAACTCCATAATATCCTTCTGGAGGTATGGCGACCAGAACTGTACACAATATTCCAGATGGGGCCTCACCATAGATTTATAAAGAGGCAAGATGACACTTGCTGACTTATTTTCTATACCCTTCCTAATGATCCCTAACATTGAGTTTGCTTTTTTCACTGCTGAGGCACACTGGGTTGACACCTTCATTGAGCTGTCCACCAGGACACCAAGGTCCCTTTCCTGGTTTGTCGCAGAGAGTTCAGACCCCATCAGTTTATAAATGTAATTGGGGTTTTTTGCCCCAACATGCATCACTCTGCACTTACTGATGTTGAAGCTCATTTGCCACTGTTTTGCCCACTCCCCCAGTGTCAAGAGATCCCTCTGGAGCTCTTCACAATCTCTCACAGTTTTCACTACCCTGTATAATTTAGTGTCGTCAGCAAATTTGGCTACCTTGCTTTTTACTCCTACCTCTAGATCATTTATGAAGAGGTTGAAAAGCAGGGGTCCCAGTACTGAACCTTGGGGGACCCCACTCTTTACTTCCCTCCACTTGGAGAACTGTCCATTTAGTGCTACCCTCTGTTTCCTGTCCCTTAGCCAGTTGCTGATCCAGGATAAGACCTGTCCCTTTATTCCATGACTGGTAAGTTTATTCAAGAGCCTTTGGTGTGGGACCTTGTCAAAAGCCTTCTGAAAGTCCAGATAAACAATGTCAACTGGATCCCCCTTATCCACATGCTTGTTGACACTCTCAAAAAATTCCAACAGATTAGTGAGGCATGATTTGCCCTTGCAAAAGCCATGTTGGCTCTCCTTTAGCAGCGCCTTCTCTTCTATGTGCCTATTAATTCTATCTTTTAGGATGGTTTCCATCACTTTACCTGGGACACATGTCAAACTGACAGGCCGGTAATTTCCTGGATCACCCCTGGATCCTTTTTTGAAAATTGGTGTTACATTCGCTACCTTCCAGTCATCAGGCACAAAGCCTGATTTGAGGGAAAGATTATATATTTTGGCTAGGATATCAGCAATTTCATCTTTAAGTTCCCTGAGAACTCGTGGATGGATGCCATCTGGTCCTGGGGATTTGTTAGTGTTTAGCTTAACAAGACATGCAAGGACCTCCTCCCTGGTTATTTCTATCTTGCTTAATTCTTCGGTTTCCCTCCCTACGAAGATAGGCTCTGTTTTGGGCATGTGGTCTCTGTCTTCTTCAGTGAATACTGAAGCAAAGAATTCATTGAGTCTCTCTGCAATCTCTGTTTCCTCTTTAATAACCCCTTGCCTTCCATTGTCATCTAATGGTCCAATGGCCTTCCTAGTTGGGTTCTTACTTCTAATGTACTTAAAGAAGTCTTTGTTATTTCTCTGAGTATTTTTAGCTATACGCTCCTCAAAGTCTTGCTTTGCTTTCCTGATTGTTGCCTTGCATTTGTTCTGCCAGAATTTATGTTTCTGCCTGCTGTCCTCATTTGGACAAGCCTTCCATCTTCTAAATGAGCTTTTCTTGCTCTTGATCACTTCCCGAACAGCTCCTGTAAGCCACATCGGAGTCCTCTTGGACCTGGCAGTGCCCTTTTTCCTTTTGGGTATGCATTCCAATTGAGCCTCTGTTATTGTTTTTGTAAACAGCCTCCATGCCTCTTGGAGTGTTTGGACTCTCTCAATTTTCCCTTTCAGTTTCTTTTTTACTAGTTTCCTCATCTTTGGGAAATTTCCTTTTTGAAAATTTAAGGTCTCTGTGTTAGATTTTATCAGTGACTTGCGGTCTATGATCAAGTTAAACATAATTGAGTTGTGGTCACTGTTCCCTATTGGATCAGTCACATTAACATCTTGCACCAGATCCTGAGTATTACTCAGGATCAAGTCAAGGATTCTTGTACCTCTAGTTGGGTCTTCAACCATCTGTCCCAGGGAACAATCATTGAGCATATCTAGGAACTTTATCTCTTTATCATGTGCTGAACAACAGTTCACCCAGTCTATGTGAGGGTAATTGAAGTCCCCCATTATAACCAGGCTTCCCTTCCTGGATGCCTCCTTTACAACATTCTCCAACTGCCAGTCTCCCTCAAGAGTTTGGGTCGGAGGCCGATAGTATATGCCTACTGTTAGACCATCCTTGTGGCCTGGTACTCTTACCCACAGAGCTTCTAATGGTGACTCCAAATCACCTAGATATTCCAATTCATACGATTTTATCACTTCTTTGACATACAAGGCTACACCACCTCCTGTTTGTCCCTTCCTATCCTTCCTGTACAGTTTGTAGCCTGGGATAACTGTATCCCATTGGTTATCATCCGTCCACCAGGTTTCAGTGATACCAATAATATCAATATTTTTATCTATTGCTAAGTATTCCAGCTCCCCTATTTTGTTACGGAGGCTTCTGGCATTTGTATACAAGCATTTATATATGCTTTCCTGATACAGTCTTTTGAGTCCAGTTGCATTGTTAGACTGCCTCTTGCATCCTTCTGCTAGAGTGCTGGTGACTAGCTCCTTGCTCTGCTCAGTAATTTTTGCATCCTCCTCACTACTCAAGTACACACTTTCCCGAACCGGATGCTGCCCAGCTCCTGTCGGCTTTCCCCCAGTTATCAGTTTAAAAGCTGCTCTGCAGCCTTTTTGATGTTGAGTGCCAGCAATCTGGTCCCATCATGGTTTAAATGCAACCCATCCCTCCTGAACAGATTTGGCTTGTCCCAAAATGTTCTCCAGTTCCTGACAAATCTGAAGCCCTCCTCTCGACACCACCGCCTCATCCACGCATTGAGGCTTCTGAGCTCTGCCTGCCTGGTAGGTCCTGCGCGAGGGACAGGCAGCACTTCTGAAAATGCTACCTTGGAAGTCCGGGACTTCAATCTTCTTCCTAACAACCTAAATTTGGCTTCCAGGACAGACCGCTTGGCCTTCCCAACATCATTAGTACCAACGTGTACCATGACAACTGGCTCGTTCCCAGTTCTCTCTAACAATCTATCTAGATTTCTTGTGATGTCTGCAACTTTTGCACCTGGCAGGCAAGTCACCATACGGTTATCATGTGCATCACAAATCCATTTCTCTGTATTTCTAATTATTGAATCGCCTAGTACAAGGAGCCTCTCTCCTGCAATCTGTTCATCTACATGCACCTCATCAACCATATTAAGGGAGAGAACCTCAGTTTGTTCCTGTTGTTCATCTTCCTGGATCTCATCAAGTGTGATGAAGGAGAGATCATCAGGTGGAACCAGTTGTTCCTCTGTGTGTTCCTCATCAGGTGTGATAAGGGAAAGAGCCTCAAATTTATTCTGTAATTTCAGACTCTCAGAGTGATCCCCTACTCTCCTCCTCCTTTGAGTCACATTCCTCCAACCATCTCCCTCCTGAGTTAGTGAAGGGCCTTCTCCCTCAGAACTGTGCCCTGTCACTTCTTTGTCCAGCATAGTCTGCTCCGCTCTGTCCAAGAACAGCTCAAGCTCCTTAATTTTTTGGTGGTTAGATATGCGGGCCTCTAGCTGCTGGACCTTCTCTTCTAGTAGTGCAACCAGCTTGCACTTGCTGCAAGTGTAGTTCTCCATATGCTTTGGCAAGAACACAAACATGGCACAAGAATTGCAGGTAACTACAGCTGTTCCCTCAGAATCCATTTTAACAAGTGCAGTATTCTGGGCCTCAAAAATGTACACGTTTACTACCTTTCTACCTAGTAAGACTATATTTTTTTCCTAGTTTGTAATCGCGCGTGCCGTTAGGCGCGCGGGCCTCTAAAGCAGCTCTACTCCAACTGCAAAACTTACCAGTGCTCACTTCCTTTGTTTGGCTCTCCTCAGCAGGAGCTCTGCTTAAGAGCACATGCAGAGTCAAAATGGCTGACCCTGAAAGAGCTCAGAGCTTTTAAAGGCTAGTGTGGCTCCGCCCCTATGAGTCACAGTTCAGGGAAGGGCCTGGTGTGGCCCTGCCCCCCCTGCTTCTGGAAGCTTCAAACTGCTTCCTCTGTTTGAACAGAGGTGGCTCTCAGCAGTTTAAATTATCAATTTAAATTATTAGAGGCCTCTAAAGCAGCTCTACTCCAACTGCAAAACTTACCAGTGCTCACTTCCTTTGTTTGGCTCTCCTCAGCAGCAGCTCTGCTTAAGAGCACATGCAGAGTCAAAATGGCTGACCCTGAAAGAGCTCAGAGCTTTTAAAGGCTAGTGTGGCTCCGCCCCTATGAGTCACAGTTCAGGGAAGGGCCTGGTGTGGCCCTGCCCCCCCTGCTTCTGGAAGCTTCAAACTGCTTCCTCTGTTTGAACAGAGGTGGCTCTCAGCAGTTTAAATTATCAATTTAAATTATTAGAGGCCTCTAAAGCAGCTCTACTCCAACTGCAAAACTTACCAGTGCTCACTTCCTTTGTTTGGCTCTCCTCAGCAGCAGCTCTGCTTAAGAGCACATGCAGAGTCAACCTTTCGGCTGTTTCATTGTCTCTGGTCCCATATACTAAATTGGCGACGAAGGTGGGATATGGCTGCCCACGGGACCAAGACATGCGCCGGTTTCGAAATCAGGAGACCGGCAGACTGGGACATCTTCGAGATGGACTTCCAGGGAGCCCTGGTGGAATCCGAAGTCACGGATGAGGCAAAGAAAAGGGCCATCTTCACCAGGATGCTGGGGCCAGACACCAAGAGGGTCTTGGTGGACCTGATCGCGCCGAGGAGGGCGAGTGAATTCAAGGTGAAAGAGCTCATGCACATGCTGCGTGAGTACTTCCGGCCCTCGACGGCGATGTTCCCCGCTCGGAGCGCGTTTTGGAGGCGAGTCCAAGCGCCCGGGGAGACGGTCGCCGACTTCACAGCGGCCCTGCGACTGGCGGCTGGCCCATGCAAATGGGAGAACGCAGAAATCACACTAAGAGACTGCGTGCTGTGCGGCCTGAGCGATGCCGAAACTCAGCGCACATTGATGAACCGCGAGCCACCCCCCACATTGCAGGAGGTCCTGAAGGAGGCACAAGCCGCGGAAGCTACGAAGGCCGGGGTCCAGGAGCTCCAGGACTGGCGGCCAAAGACGGGCAAGGCAGAAACTTCGGTGCACGTTTCGGTGCACACGGCCCGGCGAGTTTCGAAGTCGTCCGCAGAGAGCAGCGACGACGAGGACGTCTGGAAGGTCCGGAAAGAAGGCCGGCGTTGCGACGGCTGCGGAGCGAACCACGACCGCGCCAAATGTCCCTTCAGGAAGGCCGAGTGTCACAACTGCGGCCGCCGCGGGCACATCGCCAAGGTCTGCAGGAAACGGCGCGAGGCACGGAAGAGCTCGAGAGACCGCGCGACGAGATCCAAGGACGGCACCCAGGCCACGAGGAAGCGAGACGGCGTGGGCCGCATCGCCGACGACAGCGAGGACGAAGCACCGGTGTTCAGCGTGTCCGCGGGACACCCCCATTACTTTGTTGAGGTACTAGTACAAGGGGCCCCCATTAGGATGGAAATTTACTCGGGGTCCTCATATTCCATCATTCCCCAGAAGGAGTTTCTGAGAATTGCCCCCCACGTGCGGCCCAAACTCAAAGCCTTGAGGTCCACGCTTCGGGACGTGCAAGGGAACTGCATTCCGGTGTTGGGGGTTGGGAATTTTCAGGTCCAATTTAAGAAACACGCCGCGACCCTCCCCCTAGTTGTTCTCAAAGGGGGGAATTGCAGCCTCCTCGGGACTCAATGGTTCCAGCCCCTGGGTTTGTTCATTGGGGGGGTGCACGCCGTTGCCGTTGGGACTGACCCGATTCAGGAGGTGTGCGACGCGCACCCCGAAGTCTTCAAAAAGGGACTTGGGAAATTTAAGGGACCCCCAGTAGCCTTCGACCTAGACCCTGAGGTCCGCCCAATAAGACTCAAACCGTGCCGGGTGCCATTCGCGCTCAAGGACAAAATAGAGGCGGAACTGGACAAATTGGTGGGCCAGGGGATTCTTGTTCCTGTTGATTCTGCGGAGTGGGAGACTCCAATTGTAACAGCACTAAAGGCCAACGGGGAGGTGCGCATATGCGCTGATTACAAGTGCACCATCAACAAGGCCATTCGCCCTAATGCGTATCCGGTGCCGGTAGTCAGCCATTTGCTGGCCAGGTTACATGGGGGAAAGTGTTTCGCTAAGCTCGACTTAGCACAAGCCTACCAGCAGCTCTCGGTGACCCCAGCTGCCGCTGCTGCACAAACTATAGTCACCCATAAGGGGGCGTTCCAGGTGACGCGCCTTCAATTCGGCGTAAACTCGGCGCCTGGAATTTTCCAGTCACTCGTGGAACGCCTCCTGAAGGGGCTCGAGGGGGTGTTGCCTTATTTTGATGACGTATTGATAACGGGGGGGAGTCAGGCCGAATTGGCAAAGAGGTTGGGCAAGGTCCTGGCGATATTCGAAAAGGCGGGGTTGAGACTGCGAAAAGACAAATGCGTCTTCTTCGCGACCGAGGTCGAATTCCTAGGGTTCCGTGTCACGCCTGAGGGAATAAGGCCGTCCAAGTCGAAGGTAGCCGCCATCAAGCAAGCCCCTCACCCCACCTCCAAGCCCGAGTTGCAGTCGTTCCTAGGGCTGCTGAACTTTTACCACTCCTTCCTTCCCCGGAAAGCAGCCGCGGCCGAACCGTTGCACAGATTGCTTAAAAAGGATGAGGCATGGAAGTGGGGCGACGAGCAAGAGAGGGCATTTAGTGAGCTTAAGCAGCTTCTGGCGTCTGATGCCATCCTAACCCATTTCAACCCCAAGCGCCCAGTGGTCCTGATCTGTGACGCATCCCCGGTGGGGGTGGGGGCGGTGTTGTGCCACGTGCTGGAAGACGGGAGGGAGGCCCCGATAGCGTTCTACTCCAGGTCCCTGTCCCAAGCGGAGAGAAACTACGCCCAGACAGACAGGGAAGCATTAGCGATAATTGCGGGAACAAAAAAGTTCCACGACTTCCTGTATGGCCGCCCATTCACAATCGTGACCGACCACAAGCCCCTGCTAGGCATTTTTACCGCAGATAAGCCCACGCCACAGATCCTGTCACCAAGGATGCTTAGGTGGGCCATTTTTCTTAACGCGTATCAGCATGCGTTGGTGTACAGGCCCGGGAGGGAGATCAGCCATGCGGACGCTCTATCGAGGTCCCCCCTTCCCCAGGGTAACAGCCACGTTGGCGGGGAGGAGCCAGACCACCAGGTGCTGATGATAGAGGTCCTCGACTCGCCCCCAATACTGCCCGCCGACATCGCCAAGGCGACCGGCAAAGACAACATTTTAGCAAAGGTTAGCTCCTGGGTGCAGAAAGGGTGGCCAGCGTCCTCCCCGGCAGCAGAGTTCGACCCATTTTTTCGAAAGAAGTTAGAGTTGTCACTTGAGAGGGGGTGCCTTCTGTGGGGCCAGCGAGTAGTGATCCCGGCGTCCTTGCGACCGCGGGTACTCAAACTCCTGCACGTCAGTCACCCTGGAATTGTGCGCTCCAAAGCCCTGGCACGGAGCTATTTCTGGTGGCCCCAGCTAGACGCCGACATCGAGCACATGGTCGGCACTTGTGAGCCTTGCCAAAGCTCCAGACCAGAAGAAGCACGCCTGCCTCACAGGGAGTGGGACGCGGCGAAGGGGCCATGGTCCCGGGTTCATGTAGACTTTGCTGGCCCATTCCGTGGGACGCTGTTCCTCCTTGTGGTGGATGCCTTCTCCAAGTGGTTGGAGGTCATCCCGGTTACAAACACGTCCACGGCCACGACCATAAAGCACTTGCGGAGGGTTTTTTCCACGTTCGGTTTACCCGACACCCTCGTGAGCGACAACGCAAGTTGTTTCACGTCCTCTGAGTTCAGGGCATTCACAGAAATCAACGCCATTCGGCACATCACCTCCGCTCCTTTTCACCCTGCCACAAACGGCCAAGTAGAGCGCCTTGTGCGCACCACCAAGGATGCGCTGCGGCACATGGGGCCCGGGGACCTAAACCATCAAGTGTGCCAGTTTCTGCTAGGTTACAGAGTGACTCCCCTAGCGTCAGGATACTCCCCCGCAGAGCTGCTGATGCGCAGGAAGCTGACCACCATACTAACTAGGCTAGACCCCACAAGAGTAGAGGACAAGGGGAAGAACATTGGGATAGAGGACACAAAGAGTTTCGACGTGGGTGCCCCCGTGTATTGCAGGAATTATGCCAGCGCGGGTCCGGCCTGGGTACCGGGCGTCATCCTAGAGCGGACCGGCCCCATCTCGTACCGCGTCGAGACCGGCACAGGTCTACTCTGGAGGCGGCACGCAGACCAGCTCCGGCGCAGGATCCCCGGCGAGCAGGGCACGGACCGCGGGAAACAAGATTCAGCGTTAGGGTTCTCCCCCACCCGTTCAGCCCAAGGGGGAGGAAAGGGGGCCATGGGTCCCCACCAAGGGGGGAGGAAAGGGAATCTGTCCTCATAGACATCCTGCGGGATCGGTCAGCAGAGAGAAGGGAAGCCGATCTCATAGATATCCCGCGGGATCTCCCCACTAATACGGATACCCCAGCAGATTTAGATTTTGATTTTCAGAACCGGGGAAGTTTTGCGGAGTGGTCCCCCACCCGTCCAAGCGAGAAGAGGGGTTTTTCGTTAGCCCCAAGTGTCTCCGGTCTGCCCACAATGGAGTTTTTCCCTTCCCCCAAAACCGCCAAACCACGGCAAGCCTCTAACAAGTCTCCCTCTCCCGTTTCAGGACAAGGGACCAGGGAACGAGGAAGCAGTAGCGCCCCTGGGGCAGGTCAGCCCACATTGCGGCCCAAACGCGTTTGCAATAAGCCATCTTGGCTGAGGGACTTCGTCCCATCCTAGGGGGGAGGGATGTTGTGTTCTGTACTGTACCTTTTACAATGTATCCATTCACGTGTATCCAATGTAACCATGCTTGTGTAACAATATAACCAACAGCTGCTTAACTGTAGCCCTTACAATAGGACGCGAGCTAATGACCACCTGGTGGCAATAGCGAGCGTTCAAGCTCTCCTGGCCCAGACTCACCAGCAAACAACAGCGCGGGAAGATTCCCGCCATCACCTACACCTGGACAAGAAGGGCGTGACCGTCCGTGACGTCACGCGGGCAGTAACCAATAGACTGTCGAGGAGCCACATTCAAATTGTATAGCCACTGTATATATTGAGCCACCCATCCGCCATTACCTCATGTTCCCCCGGATCATCATGCAATAAACCTGTGTTAAGCCAACCTTTCGGCTGTTTCATTGTCTCTGGTCCCATATACTAAACCATCCAAGACACACACACACACACACACCGGTTCCCTCAAAGGAGCTGGAGGGAAACAAGAGGAGGAGGCTGCCCCACCGCCCGCCATCACCTGGGGCCGGCCCACCGTGCCGCTCGCCATCCGAGCCATACACACCCCAGTTCCCTCAAAGGAGCCTGAGGGAAAGAGGAGGGGGAGGAGGATAAGTAGTTAATTATTTCAATATAGAAACTGTAGTGACTCTGAAAGTACCCAATTTTTAGCGATTTCATGTAACTAACTTACAGGAGAGACTTTCTCATATAGAGACTTTATAAGAAACTGACTTCATAGTGACTTGAAATAGTTAGCTAAACAGCAGAAAATTAACTCAACTTTTAGCCTGATATTGTGTTCTAAACTGATATTGTGCTCTAAACTGTGATAATATGCATGATGTTACCTTGTTTTAAACTGTGATAATATGTATGATGGGGGGGGATGGCGTAGAAACCGGCATAGAACGCCAGGGAGTTTGCCAAGAGAACCCTATTGACCAAAGCAAAGGCAAAACAAAGGGACAAATCAGAGGAAACAGGAAGGATGCTCAGAACATTAGATGGACAGAAAGGGATGGGCAGGAAAGGGGGAGGAGAAATACAGTGTTGTAAGGAACAATATTGCATAGGGACATGGAATGTAAGATCAATGAACCAAGGAAAGCTGGAAGTAGTAGAAAAGGAAATGGAAAGAATAAGCATTGATATCTTGGGAATCAGCGAGCTAAAATGGACAGGGATGGGCGAATTCAGCTCTGGAAACCATCATATCTACTACTGTGGACAAGAAAACCTCAGAAGAAAAGGAGTGGCCATAATTGTAAATAAAAGAGTGAGAAAAGCAGTAATGGGATACAATCTCAAAAATGATAGAATGATGTCAGTCAGACTACAAGGCAAACCATTTAATATTACTGTAATCCAAATATATGCACCAACCACTAGTGCAGATGAAGCCACAGTAGACCAAGTCTATGAGGACCTTCAACATCTTATAGAACAGACACCAAGAAACGACGTCCACATTATCTTAGGAGACTGGAATGCAAAAGTAGGAAATCAAAAAGTTGACGGAATAACAGGCAAGTTTGGCTTGGGAAAACAAAACGAAGCAGGGCAAAGACTGATAGAGTTCTGCCAAGATAACACACTAGTCATAGCAAATACCCTTTTCCAGCAACACAAGAGGAGACTCTACACATGGATATCACCAGATGGCCAACATTGAAACCAAATTGACTACATACTCTTCAGCCAATGATGGAGAATCTCCATTCAGTCAGCAAAAACAAGACCTGGAGCAGACTGTGGCTCCGATCACAATCTACTGATCGCAAAATTCAGGCTCAGACTGAAGAAAATAGGGAAAACTAATAGGCCAGATAGATATGATCTAGACAACATACCCAAGGAATACATGGTGGAGTTGAGGAACAGATTCAATGGTCTGGACCAGATAGACAGAGTACCAGAAGAATTATGGACAGAGATGAGAGACATTATGCAGGAGGCAGCATGGAAAACTATACCAAAAGAAAAGAAGTGCAAAAAAGCAAAGTGGTTGTTGGACGAGGCTCTTAAAATAGCAGAGGAAAGAAGGAACACAAAAGGCAAAGGAGAAAAGAAAAAATACAATCACTTAAATAAAGAATTTCAAAGAAAAGCAAGGAGAGATAAGGAAAGCTACCTAAATGAACAGTGCAAAGAAATAGAGGAAAACAACACAAGAGGCAGGACTAGAGATCTCTTTTAAAAAATTGGGGAAGTAAAGGGAACGTTCAAAGCAAAAATGACCACGATAAAAGGCAAAGATGGCAAAGAGTTAGCGGATGCAGAAGAGATAAAGAAAAGATGGAAAGAGTACAAAGAGGAACTTTACAAAAAAGACCTAAACACCCCCGGATAATAACAATGAGGTGGAAATTGAACTTGAACCAGACATCCTAGAGAGTGAAGTCAGAAAGGCCCTAAAAAGCACAGCAAATAACAAAGCCAGTGGAGATGATGGTATCCCAGTTGAATTCTTCAAAGCCCTAAAAGATAATGGAATCAAGCTACTACATGCTATATAGAAGGGGGAGGAGAAACCACCCGAAACAGAAGGGCAATAAAAAGTGTATGCTCTTTAATATATATCAGCGTAGGATTCAGATAGAAGAAAGAGCAAAGAGTAACTGCAATATCAATGGAAGTAACATTCAGGACTGGTAATTCATAAAGTAGCACGAGGTCATATAAAATTCTCTAATGTAGAACCATATACAAGGAACAAATCCATCAAAGCATGTAAACCACACCTATATACAACATCATATACATGGTAATGTACTTTACTAAACATATACAAGGTAGATTATAATGGTTCAAAATGTCCCTCATCATATATAGAAATTACTAATCTAATCAAGGTGCACGAAGTGAGTGAATATCAAGCTGTGTCGACAAAGAATCTGTGCAGAAAAAGTCTTTATAAATTTCAAAGGACAAGCAGAACATCAGAGTTGATATCCCTCGAGTAAATCAAGGATATTTCGGGATCTTTATCGAGAATCTGCAATGAAATATTTATCTTGAAAATGCCCAAAGTACTAAATACACATATCACAATATACAGACATAATATCTAAAAATCAAATAATCTTTATCATCAATTACCTGAAAAAGAACTATATTGAGCGCGCTCACAGACAACCTCTCTCGCGATCTCTTACAGTGTTACAGTGTTAAAGCTATGCGCAACTGTGCTGGTTATTTAAAGGAATTAAACGGGGACACATAAGGCTGATCAAGCAGTCGAAATGGTGTTTTTAAAGGTAGACCACTATAGAAAGTAACTAAATTAGAGAAAAGCAGAATAGTCCTGATCCATATTCATTCCATGGGGAATTAGTGTGGCAAAACGGTGTATGTAAAACGCTTCCCTTTGAAGAAGAAAGCACTCTATGTCCGTAATTTGGTGTTTCTGTGGTGAGTATAGCTCAAGTATAACCACCTTCATGTCATGACAGGGATGGGTTTTTTCTAAAAAATGAGACACCAAGCTACTACATGCTATATGCCAGCAGATTTGGAAAACAAAACAGTGACCACAGGATTGAAAAAGATCAGTATACATCCCGATCCCAAAAAAGGGCAATGCCAAAGAATGTTCAAATTATCGAACAATTGCACTCATCCCACAAGCTAGCAAAGTGATGCTCAAGATAATACAGGATAGATTGCAGCAGCATGTAGAAAGAGAACTACCAGAGGTGCAGGCTGAGTTCAGAAGAGGCAGGGGGACCAGAGACCACATTGCCAACATACATTGGATCATGGAGAAAACAAGCTTACTTCTGCTTCATTGACTACACCAAGGCCTTTGATTGTGTGGACCACAACAAAATGTGGCAAGTAATTAAAGAGATGGGAATACCAGAACACCTCATATGTCTCATGAGAAATCTGTACATGAGTCAAGAAGCAACCGTTAGGACAGAGTATGGAATGTCGGAGTGGTTTGGAATAGGAAAAGGAGTAAGACAAGGCTGCATTTTGTCACCCTGCTTATTCAACTTATACACAGAGAACATAATGCGCAATGCAGGGATGGAGAAATCACAATATGGAACCAAAATTGCTGAGAGAAACATCAACAATTTGAGATATGCAGATGATACCACCCTAATGGCAGAAGGTGAGGAAGACCTAAAGAAGCTCCTGATTAGGTTGAAAGAAGAGAGTGCAAAAGTTGGCCTGAGACTCAATATCAAGAAAACCAAGATAATGGCAATAGGCCCTATCAGTTCCTGGAAAATAAATGGGGAAGAAGTAGAAGCAGGAACAGATTTTACTTTCTTAGGATCCAAGATCACTGCAGATGGAGATTGCAACCATGAAATAAAATGGCGACTGATTCTTGGGAGACCAGCTATGAAAAACCTGGGGAACATAGTGAAAAGTAGAGACATCTCACTGCAAACAAAGGTCCGCATAGTCAAAGCAATGGTATTTCTGGTGGTAATGTATGACTGTGAGAGCTGGACCATTAGAAAGGCTGAGCGAAGAAAAATAAATGCCTTTGAGATATGGTGCTGGAGGAGAGTTTTGAGAGTCCCTTGGACAGCGAGGAGAACAAATAGGTCAATATTAGAAGAGATTAGCCCTGAGTGCTCCTTAGAAGGACAAATAACAAAGATGAAGATGAAGTATTTTGGACATCAAATGAGAAGAGAGGATTCACTTGAGAAGGCCTTGATGCTGGGGAAGGTGGAGGGCAAAAGAAGAAGGGGATGGCCAAAGATGAGATGGCTAGATGGTATTGTAGATACAATGGGCACGGGGCTGTGCAGACTAAGGAGGATGGTGGAGGACAGGGGTGCCTGGAGAGCGATGGTCCATGGGGTCGCAAAGAGTCGGAATCGACTGTGCAACTGAACAACAACAATGTACACACAGGTGAATGCCTGGATTTTGGTAGTCAAATCAAAAGTTTGCTTTAGGAAATCAGAGTCTACTCTCTCCCCATTGGGGTTTTTTTTGTGCAGAAAGGTCATTGCTAAGTTCATAATAGCAGTCTCTGCTTCCCATTTTCTTGTGTTCTTGGGTCAGAGGTGTGCAACTTGATCCTGATGGCACCATGTTACACATCTGCTGTCATTTCCTTATTTGGGAACTGGAATATTTCCACAGAAGTCTGGATAATCACAAAGACTGATACAGAGAAGGATCAGATCAAAATGT
Source organism: Bradypodion ventrale (assembly GCA_035047345.1). Lineage (NCBI taxonomy): Eukaryota > Metazoa > Chordata > Lepidosauria > Squamata > Chamaeleonidae > Bradypodion > Bradypodion ventrale. The sequence goes on along the minus strand of JAWDJE010000002.1, from coordinate 279,143,667 downwards.
TTCTCAAAGAGCATAAATAGAGCTGCTTGGGTCTCAGTCTTTGTTAGGACATGGGAAGGGAGTACACTATCTATCCCTAGCAAGTGGTATAGAACAGAGGTAGGGAACCTTTTTAGGTTGGGAGCCAGGTCATGCTCCTTCAGACAGTTGATTTAGCCGCAAATGTGTCTGTGGCTGTCATAAACATGTTTACAGCTGCCATAAATGTGTCTACGGCTGTTGTAAATGCATTTACAGCTGTCGTAGACATGCTTATGGCTGTGATAAACACATCCACGGCTGCTCCCGGCGGTGGCTGGAGCGAGGGCACAGGCTGAATGATTTGGTGCCATGGGCCAGATTCGGCCCATGGGCCATAGGTTGCCGACCCCTGGTATAGAAGATGATGTGCTATTATGTGCTATAATGGATGTAACATGAACTACTGGGAAAATCTTGTATACATTCTATTGGGACATCCACCCATTTATCCAAGTTAGTCTCGGTTATTTAAATCCTGTATCTCTCCTCTACTCCTTGTGGCTCCTGTGACTCCTGTCTATTATTCAGTTTTAATCCATCCTTCATTGTCATTCCCAACCTATGTTAAAGCTCTTACTTTCACTAAGGCCTTGCCAGGGTATTAACAGCCTTTTTACTTCCTCATTCCTCCAGAAGTGCCTTGCACAATGAACTCTGATTTCACATGAGATTTGAGCACTGCATTTACATTGCATTAGCTTGGAGCTTTATGGTGATATATCCCTATTAAAAAGTTGCTTCTGACTTGCAGATTTTGGAGAATGTAATTAATTTTTGTCAGAGTGAAAATTCTCTGAAAACAACTTCAGGACAAGGTGAGCAAAGACTCTAATAACATTATCTAATTGAAATTGCCTGTGGGCCTTTGAGACAGTAGTAGAATATCCTGGATGATAAAGTTATATGCAGTAGAGACAAGGAACATATTATATAGTTGAACAGTGGCCACCCTGGTGCAGGTAGAATCAACTAATTGGAGTGCTTTAGTGCGGGGCCTGAACGTCTTAATGAAAAGGAAAGTGGAATATGAAAAAGAGATAATTTATTTCAAGCTTTGTTAAAGGGTAAAGCTTGGAAGTTTGTTTACCTATGGTAGGCCACTTATTATAGACTTTACAAATCAAACAGCCTTAAAAATACATTTCATATGCCAGGAAAATGGCCACAAGAATCAACTTTATTTTTTCTTTTATTTTCCCAGTGGTAACGTTTTAGGTACAACAACAATAAAGTCCTCCTTGAATCCTCTGAAACAGTGCTGCTTTTTTCCCTTTGTATTTGCTATTCAAATGAAGTTACAGGGAATTTGGTACATAGGCTGGTTAGTTACTACTGTAGAATTTGGGTATAATGTGAAGGTTAACACCCCGTCATTAAAAGAAGTGTTACTACAACTACTTTAGAATATGCCTGCAGTAGGTCAGATTCCCTCTGGAAGAGATGCAGGGTGGCACCTGTTTTTCAAAACTTATGGGCTGAAACTTGCCAGGCCTCTGAGCAGGGAAGCATCTTTTCTGCTTATATATAACTAGCAAGGGTTGCCCGGTGTTGCCGGGCTTTGTAAATATGTTTTGCATAGTTATGGGGTTTTATTTCCTTAGTGGAACAATTGTCGTTTGGTTGTTATGGTTTTTTTTTTGTTTTTTCTTTTCGTTTGTAAATTAATAGTGACTCTTTTTCTTTTTCGAAAAAACATTATTTATTTTTTTAACAAATAGTTATAAAATGTAACTTTGCTCCTTTTACTATGTCCTATCACAAACTGGTTTTATTTACAAAGTTTAAATGTTTAACTTTAATTTTTGTTTCCATATTGTTGTGTTTTGTGTTGTTTGTCCCATCCGTTGTTTTTTTCCATATCTGCAATATAAGGAAATGTAGTGTTAGTGTATGTTTTTTGTCAATTTTTTCTTTTGGTTTTGTTTTTGAAATTTGTAATTTTTTTGTGAAAGTTTAAATGCATATTCATTGTGTTAGATTGTTTGGTTTACCTTCATTCATCTTGTGTTGTCCGTTCTCCTTGGGCATTTTTTTCTTTTTCTTTTTGAGGGTGAACTGTGGAAAGAGATTACTTGGTTAAGTTTTTCTTTTTATGTTTATGATTCATTGTCAATTCATTTATGTGTTAATTTGTAAAAACATATTTTCTTACCTCTTGGTGTTCTGAAAGGATATTTACTCATGCTGACGAAGTTGTCTAGTATTTCTAATGGTGTTTGAATTCTGTTGTGGTTGTTTGGACTCATGAGCCACTGCAGTTGAATGGCTATTAATTCGTCTACTGTGAGAGTTGTTGGTTTGCTGTATTGTCCATAGGTGTCCTTTGCGTGTTTATATTTTCCCTTGTTAGTTGTAGTTGCATTGTCCTGTCCGTGTTTTTGGTTAATTTTATCTATTATGTTCTGCAATTGTTCATTTTCCTGGATTGTTCTCATTTTGTTGTCTGAAACTGTTTGTGTGGATTTGTCTATGTTCAATTTCACTTCTGTTTGGGATGCTTTGTCTTTTTGCTGTGTAATGTCAATTGCCTGGTTTCTTGGTTGTTGATATTTTGTTTTTGTGCCCATTGTGGTAATTGTGTTAGTTTTCCATGGCAATTCATCCTGTCGATTCAGTTTTGTTCGGGGTGTCCATGTCCATTGATATCTGGGTGAATCAGTTTTGTTTGTAATGTCCTGTATTTGTGATTTATGTGGGGGTGGCTTTTCCTTTCTTCTCACTACTTGCATTTGTTTTGCTTGTGCTGATGTCTCTATTTCACTTTCTTTTGTGTTTTTTGGAATTGTTGGTTCGTTTACCTCTCTTTTTGTTTCTGTGTTTGATTCCCTATCAATTATGTTCTTTGGTGTCAGACATGTTATTTCAATATCTCTCTTTTCCTGTATGTTTTTTCCTAATCTTTGTCCATGTTTATTTTGTTCTTGTAATTGTGAAATTGTTTCTTGCCCTTGTCCTTTTTCATTATCAGTTATTTTTGTTGCTTTAATTGGACCCTTAGTATTATCATGTTTTGAATCTCCATCCCCCATTAGTTTGTCAGTTTCAAGTTTGTTTATCAAAGTATCCTTGCCTTGAATTCTTGTAGTTTGCTGCATTATTTTCTCCTCTCCCTAATTTAATTTTTCTGCGATCCGGGATTGCAATGCAGTCCCTGTTTCTTGCGATCTGGTTTTGCAATGCAGTCCCTGTACCGTACTCCTGCGATCAGGTTTTGCAATGCTGTCCCTGTACCGTACTCCTGCGATCTGGTTTTGCAATGCAGTCCCTGTACCGTACTCCTACGATCAGGTTTTGCAATGCAGTCCCTCTACCGTACTTTTCAGCACTTTTTCTCCTTTGTGCTTTGGCTCCTTGCTGAGACGTTAATGAATGCTCCTCCTTTTTTTTTCCTTCTGATTTGTTTCTCGCGTTGTTTCGGATGGGATTTTGCGCCCCTTTGTAGTGGCTTTCGCAACCTTGCAATGTTTTGAATGGTGTCTGCTTGATGCTGTTGGTGTGTTTGGGTAAGTTCGTTCAACTTTGTATTTTTATTTAGTTAGCTAGAGTGGCTTATATCTAGGACAGGGTGCTTGCTGATTTAAAAATGGGGTGGGGGGGCTGTCTAAATAGGTTATCGGTGGCTAGGACGGGGTGCTTTTGGCTTTGCTTTTGCGGAGAGGGGGGTTCGAATATGTTCTCGGAGACTGTTCCTTGGCGCTGGTTGTGGTGCATTTGCGGGTTGGGGGGCTGGGTTATCTTTTTTCCCTGTTATGGTCATGGTGCCTTTGGTTATTGTTGAAGCCTGGAAATCGCCGACAGTAATGGGGAAGACGGGCACGGGTGGCGTGCGCTTTGTTCCTTCCCTCCCCTGGAGGCAATGCTGCCTTTTTTGTGGGGATGATGATCATGTGCGGTGGCCTGTTTTTAAATTGTTTTTTCTTTCTTTTCGCGCCAGCCGCCACAGCGTTTTGTCAGCTTTTGGCGCGCAGGACGGGGTGCTTCTGGCTTTGCTTTTGCGGAGGGGGGGTTTCGAATATGTTCTCGGAGACTGTTCCTGGGCGCTGGTTGTGGTGCATTTGCGGGTTGGGGGGCTGGGTTTTCTTTTTTCCCTGTTATGGTCATGCTGCCTTTGGTTATTGTTGAAGCCTGGAAATCGCCTACAGTAATGGGGGAGACGGGCACGGGTGGCGTACGGTTTGTTCCTTCCCTCCCCTGGAGGCAATGCTTCCTTTTTTGTGGGGAAGATGATCATGTGCGGTGGCCTTTTTTTTAATTGTTTTTTCTTTCTTTTCGCGCCGGCCGCCACAGCGTTTTGTGGGCTAATGGCGCGCAGGACGCTGGGGCTTGTAGTTATCGGTTGCTGTTTTGTGTTTCTGCTGCGTTTTTTTCAAATGCTTTTGTTTTGATTGGCTGCTGCGCGTGTCCGAACGTTGCGCCGTGTGTGAGCCTCTCAGCCTGATTGGCTCTGGTGCGCCGCGGCGCTATGACTGTTGGGGAGTGAAGTTCTTTCCCTTTCTTGCCGTTTGTGGGGCTGAGGCCCCCATGCCGGATTTCTAAATCCTTCGTTGACCTGCGTAGTCAATTCGGCCATGCGCACGAAGGGTGGGTACGGGTCAGTAGGGCGACGCATAGCAGCCTATAGCCAGTTCCAACGGTGAACACTTGGTTTTATAGGTTAAGATAACAACTATAATAACAACTAACCTGGTTACATCTTATATATATGCATAGTAGCATCATTCTTATATTGGGTCCTAACCTCACATTGTGTTTTCTTTCTGGGCTACGGACTTACTGTATCTAAATGCTATGTCCTTTTATATGGTGATGAACCAGGTGAGTAGAATGAGAGCGTGCCCCTCCCGGTCCTCCCAATGCAGCTCCATGGGTAGTTTTGTAGTTAATTACATTGTGGTGATATGTACTTACATAGATATATCCTGTGATACATTGCTAGTGTTAGAATTTTTAGCCCTTAAACTGTACTAGGTATGCAGCTTTGTTTTGACTCGCTCTATAAGAATAAGCAAGGCTTTCCCAATTCATATACACTTATTCAGCCGGGACTTAGAGATAAAGAGACCTCTTCCCACTGTTGTTTTGTACATTTATTGCCATTGTTTTCTGGCTTAATCTTTTTGAAGTCTTGTAACTAATTATATTGTGGCATATATGGCTAGTGTTAGAATTTTTAGCCCTTAAACTGTGATTAGTATGCTGTATACACATGGAGCTGCATTGGGAGGACCGGGAGGGGCATGCTCTCATTATACTCACCTGGTTCATCACCATATAAAAGGACATAGCATTTAGATACAGTAAGTCCGTAGCCCAGAAAAAAAAACACAATGTGAGGTTAGGACCCAATATAAGAATGATGCTACTATGCATATATATATATAATGTAACCAGGTGAGTTGTTATTATAGTTGTTATTATATTTGGTATTATAATTGTTAATAAGAATATTATATTTCAAATTTAATGTCATTCAATTTAGTATGTATTAATTGTTTTTACAGAAGTTGGAAAGTAAAGCTATTAAGTTGTCTGAAGAAGGGAAGTTCCCCCGAAAGAGTTGTTTACCGGTCAACATTCATAACTTAGCATTACTGGATGAGTGTCTACTATTTTATATTGTGATATTAAAATCAACAATTAACAACACATTACCATTCCTGTGTCTTAAAATAAATAACCTTACCAAAGATAACAAGCTTACTAGGGTCAATGGCAGCTTCCTTCCAAACTTGAGATTATATATGGTGCTGAATGGAAATAACAGCAGATGGAGGTTACAGAAGAATGGACTGTCCCAAGGAAGTGTATTGTCCCCAACATCATATAATATATATTACTAGCATATTTTGCCCGGCCTTGCCGGGCAATTTTAATGTGTATGTTCGTGGTTTGGGGTGGTTTTGGTTCTGTGCAACCACCACCCCTACGTAAAATATCTCTTCAACCACCAACACACTCATTTTAAAAAATTAAGACAGTAGTGGTGTGTGTGTGTGTGTGCGTGCATGCGTGTGCGTGTGAGTGTGCGTGTGTGTGTGTATCTGAGAGAGATAGAGGGAAAAGGAGAGAGATAGAGTGATAGTTAGTGAATGTAGTCCACCAGAGGGTGCTATTTTTAGTTAGAGATTGTGTTCACTGAACAATATCTCTAACTAATAGTAGCTCCCTCTGGCGGAATACATTCACTAACGTTCAGATGGAAGAGGCAGTCGAGGCGGACGGACATGGGTGAAGGTGGCTCGGTTTAGGTAAATTTGGATTTTTGTTGTTGTGGGTTGGTAGGTGGGTTTGTTGGTTGGTTGGGGGTGGGTGGGTTTTATGTGTTCTGTGTGTGTGCGTGTTGGGGGGTGGGTTGTGTTGGGAGGGTTTTCCGTGGCCTTGCCTTGCTGGCCAGGATGCAGTAAATTTGGCTGCTGTTGTGGTGGCGGTGGGGGAGGAGGTTCCCGTGGCCTGCCTTTGGTGGCCAGACCATGGGAATCCTTGTGGGGGTGGTGGCCACGGGGCGGGGGGTATTTTCCCAGTAAGCAAAGACAGCGAACGGCGCTCTGTTCGCTGTCTTTGCTTTCTGTTTTTGTTTTTTTAAGTGGGGCCGGTCGGGGAGGATTTTCCTTTAGCCTGGACTGCAAGGCCAGGCTTTGGGATGCTAAGTGGTGGTGTTCCCTGTCACCCGTGGGTGGCAGTGGCTGGGTCCTTCGGCCCTGCCTTCCCAGACAAATGGGGACCTGCCTTCCCCCTTATTTTTTTTTAGGCTGGCGTGTTTTCTCTGGTGTGGCCTTCTCCGCTGGGATGCGCACTGGTCTCTTTTCTGATCCTGCCGGCATTGAGGCCTTGACGCCGGCAGGATCAGAGGAGAGACCGGCACGTGTTCCAGCAGAGAAGGCCATGTTTTTTGGAAAAACACCTACGTTAAAAAGGTAAGTGGGGTGGGAGAGAGGGACTGTTGAGGGGGCAAGGTGGTGGGGCTGGTGGGCAGCGTGGGTACTGGGCTGCCCCCTTATTCCTTATTCCTCTCCTCACTTACCTTTTTGTGGTTGGGGTTTTTTCCGTGGCACGGTTTTTTCGTTTTAAAACTTTCAAAGAACCAGCCGGAGCTGGCAAAAGGTAAATGCGGCTGGTGGGGGTTATGTGGGGTGGCATGATTACTGGGGCCATGCCTCCCCCCCCACTCCCTAACCCCCGCCGACCACGCTTACCTCCTGGCTCCGGCTGGGTATTTCAAAGTCTTTCCCTCCCGGCGGGTTTTTTTTTTTAGTCAGCGCGACGCGCTTTCCCAGCCTCCTCTGCGCTTGCATCCCTCAGCCTGATTGGCTGAGGGGTTGTGCAGCGCAGAGGACTCTGGGACTCATAGTTTTATTTTTTGGTCGCGTTCGTGGGGCGGCTGCCCCACTGGTGACCACTGGACCCCTGTGGTGTTGGAAAGGCAGGGGTTAAGGTGAGTGTGGAGGACTCGGTCAGGGATGGTTGGGCCGGGTGTGGGAGCCTTTGAACGAACCCAACGGTTACGGCCACTTTTTATAGGTATAGATATACAAATAATCAGCAATCACAATCCAGCAATGGGTGTTCAAGGATCAAACTTTTATGAGGTAGCTGGAAATCTTACTGGAGCACCAGGAGAGAAGTAGCAGCAGACACTGAAAGAACTAAGCAAGAGAATGACCCTTGATGCCGTTTGAACAGCTATGAGCCTCAAATCTGCCAGCTCAGCTCCAGGAAGAGCTTTATGGCAAGGAAAAAAACATTTTTAGGGTACACAAGAGCAAAATCAAATGAGAAGATGGAGGAAGGAGCTCACTGGACAAGAAACAACATTAGAGGGTATAGCTGAGGGACTCAACCTCCCATACATGATTTGGAGGACCCTGAATGGGCCGAGGGTTGGACCAACATGCTCAAGTGGGGGCTACTGGCAGACAACAACACACAGTGTGACTCTGAAGAGATACAGAATTCGGCTCATTTAATGCTCTGCTGATTCCTGCTAGAAACATGCACCAATGAGGGCTTAAGTTTGGAAAACAACAAAGCCAAGGAAGTGGCTTAATTTTGGCAGTTCGGGGTTTGATAAAAAAAATCCAAGGTATCCTTACATCATTAAAAAGCCAGTATAAAAGCTGAGAACAATTAAAAGAGAATTCAACAAATGTCGTACTAAAAATAACACATAAAAAGCTTCCCTTCGACATCTAGCCACTAAGGGAATGCCTGGTTGAAGAAAAAGGTCTTCGCCTCTTTGCGGAGGGAATTCCAGAGTCTAGGAGCAGATTCATAAAGGGGGATGAGGTCTTTTAGATGGCTTGGACCCAAGCAGTTTAAGACTATAACAGGGGTGGCTAAACTACAGTCCAGGGGCCAGATTCGGCCCCCAACGCCAATTCATCTGGCCTGTGCCACCCTCATTGCTCCCTGAAGCAGAAGTAAAATGCACCCATATGGGCACATTTTACTTTCGCTTCTGGAAGTGATGAGGGTGGTGTGGGCCGGATGAATTGGCATCAGGGGCCGGATCCAGCCCCCAAGCCATAGTTTGGGCACCCCTGAACCATGTGATCAGCCCATGCCCCAAAAAGGTTGGGCATCCCTGCTTTATAGGTTAAAAACAGCACTTTGAATTGTGTCCAGAAACAGATTGGCAGCCAGTAGAGCTGCTATAACAGAAGGTACTTTAATCCCTGTAACCTGCCTCTGTTAACAATCTGTCTGCAGTGTTTTGCACCTGCTGGAGTTTCTGAACACTTTCCAAAGGCAGCCCCATATAGAATGTGCTATAGTAATCCCACTCTGGCATGTGTCATCATGGCCAGAGCAGACCTCTCCAAGAATGGGCACAGCTGGCACACTAATTTTAACTGTGCAGATGTGCCCCTAGCCACTGCCAAAACCTAGGCATTTAGTCTCAGAGACAATTCCAGGAGACATCCATTCCGTGCACCTGTTTTTTCAGAGGAAACATAAACCTCTCCAAAACAGGCTGGATCTGTAGTCCTTTATTTATTTATTGCAGCAGTTGGAAGACAAGAATTTCATGGTAAAACCCTCGCCACTAGCTTTCGAACTTCCTGCTAAAAGAGGCTGAAATAGCCCCTACTCTGTTTCCTGCTACTGGAAGACATTTTATTCAGCCAGGTTTTTAACATTAAAATAGACAGATTGATTGAATTTCTATCCCACTCATCTGGGATTTCTATCCCATCCCAACTCTGGGCAGCTTACAACATAATAAAAAAAATCTTCATAACAAATTAAACATAAAGAATAAACAAACAGAGTAAACTTATAAATAACAAAAATGAAGGGGCCTCCCACATTAAAAAAACAACAGCAAAAAACACATATAGGCAATGGTAAAGGTTAGTCAAAACCTATTGCTCGGCCATTGGCAATATGTCCTTTGTCAGAGGAAAAAGTGAGCCCCCTCAAGACTGGAGGAGAGCAAATGTCATCCCCATCATCAGAAAGGTGAAGACAGCCTATCTGGGCAACTATTAACTAGTCAGCTTGACATCAATGGCTTGAAAAATCTTTGAATAAATCAGACAGTTTGCAAATACCGACAAAATAACACTGTGATTTCTAAGGCCCAGCATAGATATTTCAAAAATAATTCACGCCAGACTAACCATATCTTGATAGAGTCACAGGTGTAACTAATAAAGGGAATGTCCTAGATTTAATAGATCTTGATTTCACCAATGCTTTTGACAAAGTCCCTTATAATAATTTTGTGGCCAAATTGATAAAATATGAGATCAAAGATCCTACCTTCAGATTAGAAGCATATTTTGGATTTGGATCATAATTGTTTGTGTTTTGGAAGTACAGTATTTATTTTCATTTTTATCTATTAAGGATTAAAGCACCTTTTCAGGGTTTCACGTGAATATTAAAACTGCTTTTAGCTTTGTGGTTTTTTTTCTACATTTTTTACCCAGTTCTCATCATCATCTTCCACTGTAGAGGAAGCTGGTAGTGCAAGCCTTTGATTGAGTAATCAAGTATTTACAATATTCAACCAGGAGCATAGAGCAGGAGTTCTCAACCTTTTTAAGCCAGGGGCCAGGTCATGCTCCCTCAGACAGCTTGGGGGCTGGATGGCCATTTTTCCCTTCCTCCACCACATGGCACTTTCTGGTGTGGTGGAGACAATGGGGGGTCACATGAAATGGCACCGTGGACCGCATTCAACTCACGGGCCACAGGTTGAGAGTCCCTGGCATAGAGTGTTAGATACCCTTTCCCCTAGTACTTGTGGAGTAAAATGTCAGCATCTACTATGACTCAGTTAGCACCATTTCCCTGTTTTCCTCACATGAAAAAAAGCTGGTTATGAATTAGAATCCTTTCAATGCATTTTAGCAGAAAATTATTTCTCCCAAATAGTGAACAGGTTGCCTCTTTTCTTTTCAACGTGTTCTTATTGTACGGTACTAGATAGTGTAAGGACCTCATACTGGATACATTAAATTTGTCACTCATGCCAGTAACATATTAACTGAGGCTTCATTTGCAACTTCACCTTTCGACTAGCAAGAAATGCAATTGCTTCCAGGGCAGAATTGGTTTGGAATTGGTTTTCAGCCTTTGTTATGCATTGCCTTTCAGACATCCTCTGTAGGTGAAAATGGCTTTGTCAGTGGGCTCAGCTTTGTATCACTGGCAGACTCGGTGGCAGGCAGAAAAGGCTTCTCAGTCTCAGTCAGAATCAACGCCTTTGTTGTCATCTGAGCAAGATGGACACCAGTACAACCTGGAGAAATGGAGGGTTGTATTTCCCAGTAATGAAAAGTTTCACAAAAAGTCAGGAAACATGTCTCGGATTTACTCTGGAAACAGCATATGCACCACAAAATATACTTTGCTCAGTTTTTTACCACAGAATCTCTTTGAACAGTTTCACAGGTATGTTCTGCAAATTAAAATAAAAACAAGTTATCACAATTTTCAAATGTATTTTCAGGAACTAGAATTTTTAAAAAAATTAAAATGAAAAGTTAGAATTGCAAAACTAGACAAAAACAATAGATGATGAGGATTAATTTCAAAAGTCTGCTGCTACAGTAAAAGTCTTACTGTAGTGTGGATTCCCCATGCCCAATTGGCACGGGACCTTAGCAGAGGCCACTTCAGTCGAGAAAACTCCTGGCCCGTGGGCTCTGCGAGCACAGAAATTAAGGGGGGTGGATTAATGATAGGGTTTGATTCACCCAATTCCTTGACCTGACCAGCGGTTCTGCTGAGAGAGCGAATGTCTAACTCCGTTACCCATTAAGGTAATCACTCATCTCCAAGGAGAGCCTAATCCTTAGTGCAAATCAGTGAGGGAATACATTGCGCGAGGCAACAGACTGTCACGCCTAGTATAATCACCCCCACAACCACCTTGAGTACCATCTGAAGCCACCCCCAGGGGATCCACGACCACATCCAGTTCCACAATGAACTCCACCAAGTTCCCCATGCAGAACCCTCCGTGATGCCCTGGACTATGGTGTGGAGATCAGTGAGCTGACTCTGTACTTTGCGGGAGTTGTCAGTAAGGTTGAAACAGCACATACCATGAAAGGATTCGCAACCCAGGTGGTGCAACAATAAGAGGTAGTCGATAGCCGCTCGATTGTCAAGAATGGCATGGCGAAGCTCTGCCTGCTCTTGATTAAGGAGCGCTATCGCTGAGGAGGTATGGTTGATGGCTTTGGCTAGACCGCAAGCCAAGCAACCAATCCTCTTTGCGTTGCCGACGGCTAAGCCTGGCACGCCAAATATGCTGACTGCCAAAGAGAGATATTCGGCGGGGCTCATTACTCTAAAGCTGCTCTCACATGAGCTGTCTAACTGGGTGGTGCGAGTGTGCCGTATGAGTGAGGAAACATTTGAAACATGTGTAACATTTGTGCTTGGGGTGACCATATCCTTAGTAGGGAGTAACAATGTCAAACGACTGATACAGCATATAGAGTCTGAAACATTTGCAGGAATGTAGTTCCACGTATACTGGTTGCATGTGAAGAACCAACCAGATGGTAGGGTAACATGAGCATACATGGTGCCAAGTGGTACTGGGTTATTGCAAGTCCAATTGCCACTGCCAACGTTGAGGCAGCGGCGCCGAGTACGACCAGTTGAAGCGCAGCCGTACATTCGTCCACAGGTAGAGTTCGGGCTGACCGCCACCCGAGGGGTGTGGAGGGTGGCTGCATCAGCCGGCAAAGTCATGGTCAGCCGCATCTCCAAGCGGACATACTCTGAAGAAGCCGCTGGAATGTATGGGCTGAAAAGTCTTTTCACAAGCCAGTCCCCATCCCTGGGGTGCGCGCCTGGAGAATGGCACACAGGGATGAGGCAGGTGCTGAGGATCGAGGCAGAACCAAGGTCCTGCCTGAGGCAAAAATCGGACTGGTTGACGAGACCTGCCAACCTCTCCCAAATATTGTACTGCATCCGGGCAGAGAGGTCTCCGCCGGGCAGCAGATCGTTGGCCTCCAACGAGGCGGCCTGAGCGCCTCCCCCCAAAAGCAGGGAAAGGGTCAGGATGATGGTGAGCGCCAGGGTGTTGGCATGAATCTGGCCGAAAACTGCAGCTGTGAGGTTCTCCGGCGTTGGCTCCTTCCTTTCGTGCCGGACGGTGTCCTCGGCCTCACGGCAAAGGATCTTGACCATCCCCCAGGTGATCTTGGGTGCGGTCATCGGTGGCCGTCTCTTACGACGGGTCCTCTCGGTCAGAGTGAGGTCCTCCATCTCCGGGATCGGACTCTGGTCGGTCTGGGCCCACGCCATGTGGTTCCAAGTAAGGCTTGACACACCAAGCTGGAATCCAAACGACACCTGTAGGAGACATAACTGCAGCATACCCTCTTCCCCAGGTTACGAGCGGCGCCAGGCCCCTCCAAGAAGGGTCCGGTGGCACCCGGTATCGGACCATCGGTCGCGGGAGAGCTTCCGAATGACGGAAGTGCTTCTCCTGCGGCGTGCAATCCGAAAAAACATTAAGGTGATTGTAAGTGAACAATACCTTATTCAGACAATGCTGTGCCTGGCCCTGTGACTTGGGGAGGGCTGGTGGCTCCCCCCTTTCTGTTTGTTTGTCAATATAGGACTTGAGCGTCCGATTGACCCGTTCCACAATCGCTTGCCCCTGCGGATTGTAAGGAACGCCAAAAGTATGTTTAATATCCCAAGTGGCCATGAAGGCGGCCAGCTGCCTAGAGCTGTAGGACGGGGCGTTATCGGTTTTAACGTGCCGAGGTTTGCCCATGGCTGCAATGCAGGAAAGGAGGTGCTGCTCCACGTGGGAAGCAGTCTCCCCTTTCTGCGCCGTTGCCCAAACGAACTGAGAAAAAGTGTCTATGCAAACATGCATGTACTGCCATCTGCCAAACTGCGGAACATGCATGACATCCATCTGCCACACCTGGTTAGCCTCTGTCCCTCGTGGGTTGACCCCCCACGAGGGCCCCCGGTGCCCCTGCACAATGCTGGCAAGAGTGAACTATGCCTTGAGCTTGAGAGAGTGGCAGATTGAACTGTCTGGCGAGCGCTTTGGCATTTTGGTGAAAAAAGGCATGACTCTGAATTGGAGTAGTAAAAACACCCAAAACTGAACGTTGCTGAATTTCCTTTGCCGCCGCATCCGCTCTGCTATTGCCCGCGGAAATCGGACCCGGCAAGTCTTGATGACTGCGGATGTGGGCAATATAGAGCGGCTCCGTGCGGTTTCGCAAATGAAATTGAGCAGTGAGAAACAGGCTAAGCAAATTTTTGTCTATCGCGGGAGTGATGTATGCTCCCGGTAGACTGTGAAGCAAATTCCTAACATACATACTGTCAGTAATGATGTTTAAACGTTCTTTGGCGAAGGTGCGCAAGGCAAGGTTCACTGCTGCCAACTCTGCCCGCTGCGCAGACTTTTGTGGAAGAGTTAGCAGCGTGCGCCAAGCCTGGCCCTCCTGCCAAGTCAAGACACCGTATGTGCGACCACATCAGTAAAAACTGTCCTGGCCCCCTGAAGTGGAACCAGCGAGAGCAATTCAAACAAGCTGACTGTCTGTGTTTGGAGTGAGACAAGTCTGGGGTCTTTTGGCAAATGGTATGCCAAGCATCCGGTGAATCCCTCCAATGCAATTGGAAGCGAGTCACCGAGCTGCATTAACTGCTGAATTTGTTCCTTGGTGAACGGGACTACAATTTTGGCCAAATCGTGCCCTGAAATGTCCCTAGCTCTCAACCGTCCGCGGTAAACCACCGCAGAGACCAGTTCTTGAGGAGGAACGATGTTTCGTGAAGAGGTGTTCGGAAGGTACACCCACTCCACGATACTCGCCCCTTTCTCGGCATCTATGCCAAGTGCTCCAGTGAACATGGATCCTGACCGCACGATGTACAAATTCAGGATCGGAGCATATGGCCCTGGGGTGATCCTATCTACCCACCTCTAGCTGAGAACTTGGTTAATCTTCTCGAGAGCTAAGCGCGCTTCTCGAGAAATTTTTATCCGGTCTGCCGGCTGCTTGCCTAAGGTTAGCAGCGAGAAGAGCGGTTTCAAGAGATCCGTATCCAATCGGAAATACGGTCTGGCCCAATTGATGTTACCTAAAACTTGCTGCAACTCTACAAGGGTGACTGAGTCCTGTAAATTGATCTGAGGCAAAACTGGTGCTGCGAAAGAGCGGAGAAGCCGATGACCCAAGTATGAGAAGGGCACTTTCTCTGGGGCAATGAGTAAACCTTTGTCCCCCAGGCTGGCCTGGAGGTCAGAAAACATTTCGCTGCCGAGTTGCGGCATCGCGACCAAGATTTCATCCATGAAATGGCAAACTATCGCTTTAGGGTAAAGGCTTCGGAACTTTGCCAGTGCGTTGTGAACATAAATTTGGCACAGGGTGGGCGAATTGAGCATGCCCTGTGGCAAAAATTTCCACGCGTAACGCTGCGTGGGCTCGCTGTGGTTCACAACCGGCACCGTAAAGGCGAACCTTTCCCGATCCCGGGGGTCTAAGGGGATTGTATAAAAGCAATCCTTGAGATCTACAATGAGGATCTCCCACCCCTCGGGAATCATATTAGGATTTGGGATGCCGCATTGAAGCGGACCCATTGGCTGTATGCATTTATTAATCTCTCTGAGATCGCGGAGGAGTCGCCACTTCCCCGACTTTTTCTTTATGACAAAAACTGGCGAATTCCATGGACTTGTGGACTGTTGTATATGTCCTGCGTCTAGCTGTTCTTTAACTAGCTGCTTGAGGGCAACTAATTTCTCTCCCACTACCGGCCATTGTTCTACCCATTGACTGGGAAAACACCTATTGTTGTGGGCTTAGGAGCTGGGTAAACGTGGCCACTATTTGCGCCAGGGATTTACGCTAAGCTCGGAGATGAATGTTTGCCTAATTATGTTACAGGAGTTAGCGATCTGCTTACTTGGCAGAGTCTTAGGTCAGGTCAAGGAATTGGGTGAATCAAACCCTATAATTTATCCACCCCCCTTAATTTGGGTGCTCGCAGAGCCCACGGGCCAGGGAGCCTTTCTCACCGAAGTGGCCTCTGCCGGGCCGTTCCGTGCCCATTGGGGCACGGGGAAACCACATCGTTCCTTTGACCAGTCTCCTCCGGGACCTCCAGGGCCGCTTTACAGCCCCGATTCCTACATCTGGTGACCCGCGACGTGATCTTACCCGTGAGTAAGCAATCACACGGTCCGGTTCTGCGCTTGAACCGCGTCCACTCATCCCAGAGGACAGCGCGGCAGCCCGGTCGGTAAGCCAGCCGATCGGGAAGACGGCCCAAGCGGCGAGGCATTACAGAAGAGGCATCCTACAGCTTGCTCCCGACTTTCGCGGCGGCTTGCAGGTTACGGAAAAACGCGTTTCGCTCAGGGTCAGCTGTGAACCCCTGACAGCGCAAAGGCCACCGAGGGCCCGTGGCAGCAGTCCATGCTCCGAGCTCTACCCAGAGAATCATCGCCAGAACCTATTACCTTGCCCAAAGACGCGTCAACTCGTCCCGAGGAGGAAACTTCGGAGGACCCACGCAGGTAATATGGGGACTTGTCCTCAGCGACAAGGTCCCTCCGCTAGCCAAAGAACTCATGAGGAAGGGTTCAGAATCCTGGCCAGGGTAAATCAGTTGCACTTTCACAGTGGAGAGCTAGCGAGACTTTTGGTGTACCTAAGGGAACACTGCCTGCTTTACCCAGAAGTAGGTACGTTAACCCTTCAGCTTTGGGATCAGATAGGAGTCTGCATTCAGCAACCCCCGAAAGCTCCAGAGGGCATAATTCGCACATGGAGCAAATGTAGGAAGCTCTCAGTAGAGGATGACCCAGTCCGGATAGAGACCCAGAAACCCCCAGCGCAGTCAGAACCATCAGCCCCAAGGAGTCTCTATCCGTCATTTCAGCTTAAGCAGGGCAGGGTAGGGAGCATTCCCTCAGTGGCAGCTGCAGACGTCACTGAAGGAATTCATGGCATGAGAGGCCCCGGCGCTTCTCTGACAGTTAAAAGTCCCCTGCCAATTAAGAACTCCATTCAGCGCATGGGTGAGGAAGATCCATTCACGGGGAAATTGCCAGTGGCACAATTAGCTAGCGCCCAACTGCTGTGCTCAGCCTATCTGAAGGCAGACACACGTTCAGGCAGGGCTGCTCAGCGCCCACCGCTCACGGAAATCTGCACGGCCCCTGGCCACGCAGGGCTCCAGAGCAGACCTATTACCACACTCAGGCGCAGAGCAGTGCCAAAACCCCAAGGCGCCTGCTTCCAGTGTGGCAAAATGAGACACCTTAGAAGAGAATGCCAATCTAGACCAGGCAGATCTTCAAAAGGTTGTCTTAATGCCAAATGGCCACGCTGGCATGCATCTGGCCCAGGCTAGAAAGGAGGCAGCCATCGCCCTGGCTATGCCAGAAGAACCATCCCAGCAATAGTACCCCGAGTTCCCCCAGGGCACAGGCAGAACCTACTTGTCTCACCTTGGGAGAAGCCCAGAGAAACTCGCCCCTAAGTAGAAGCACCCAGATGGTTGTAAATAGCCAGCTGTGTATTAGTCATCTCCTCATGTGTAGTATAGAATGCTGCAGATCAGGGGAGGAATGTGCGAATGCGTAAATAGATGTGTGTATGCGTGGTGCACCACTGAATGTATGACTGCAAGAACTGTGTATGATTGCAAAAGCCTTGTCTCTATGACCACAGTATGACTGAAAAAGTGTTCCTTGTGTGTAACTGCGTGGTAATGTCACTGTGAAATATGTGTTAAACAGTTTGCACTCTGTTCATGGGCAGGAACTATTTAAAGTTTGAGAAAGCATGATGAACAAAACCCTTTGCCTTGCCTGCTTAGCAGCTTAAGCAGGAGAGGGGGAGGGGGGATCCTAACCTACAATAGGGCAGGGTGATTCCCCCTTCTTCCCTTGAGACTTTTCTCTTTGTCAAAGGATTAAGCCACTCTTGGAAACCGGTTTTGCAATCCTTGCCACTCAGGAAAACAGATTTTTCTTTTCAGAAGCGCGATCTGAAAACAAAAATCACTTCTATGAGTTTTCCTCACTAGATCATAAGCTATGGGGCCCCTCCCTACGTCTGTGTTCCTCAAACCCCCATCTCTGTGTTTTAAGGTTTTTTGAATGTCTCTTAGCGTCTTGAAGTCACGTATCTCACTAGGAGTGAGAGAATTGTATTGTCTTCATGTGTGTATTGTGTTATCATCTTGTAACCTCGGTTCTCAACATTTTAAAGTCAGGGGCCAAGTTCCGGGGCCTCAGGCAGCTCTGGGGTTCCGGACAGTCACCCTGCCCTTCCTTCGCCGCACAGCCCTTCTTGGCTTGGTGGGGGTAGTGGCAGAGCAACATGGGCCACATCTGGCCCACTTGCCCACATCTGGCCGCAGGTTGAGAATCATTCTAACTCTCCTTCATTCTCTTAGGAAAGATACTGTTCTGGTATTTTGACTTTAATCTGTGTAAAGTAACTCACTCATTGTACCCCTTTCACAGGAAAAAGCACGCAAACATGCTTGCACTCTGTATATTCAGAAAATGCTTACCTTTTTTACAGGAACAAAATTCCTCTCCAGGCCTTAATTGTAACCAATTTATTTATTTCTACAGCCTTTCTTTCACAGGCTCCAGAGTTAATTACTGATAGGGATTTCTTAACAGGAGGACCCGGTTGTCTTAGTTACCTGACCTAATCTGATTTCGTTATGATAAGAGTTGTTGCATTCTCATTGTGCTAACTTCTGACTTGTCCTTCCTCCTTTCCTCCTTTCGCCAGTGGAACTCCCTGCTGGAAATGTTTAACTTGTGTGTCTTTTCATTTTTTGTGTATTATTTCCTTACAGCTGGCACGTCATAGTTGGCTTGTTTTTAATAAGTTTTAGTCGGTCATTTTAAGTATGGCACCTGGCCCACAGCACCCTCTCTAGTGAGCAGACACATTTTGCAAACTCCAGAGCACAGAGGAAGGATTAGTCCCTGAGCTCCTGAGCATGTGCAGAGTGCCACCCATTCGCCAGGACTGCCTAGGACCATTTTGAGAGTGCAGTCAGGTCACACCTTCAATCAGATACAGGCATTTTTAGGCCACCCCTTCCCTTTTTGCTACTAGTCTAAGCACAGGCAAAAGGCTAAGCCACCATCTGGCACTCTTCTAAAAGTGTGCACGCACACCATGAATGGAAGTGCGCAGGGGGGCCTTCATGAGAAATTTACCCAAGGGAAGCCTGGTGCTTCATGCGCCAAGGTTTGCCATAAGACCCCAGACTCGTCTCGCTTCAAACGCAGACAGTCACCTTGTGTGAATTAATGTCACTGGTTCCTCTTCGGGGGGCTAGGACAGTTTTCACTTATGGGGGTCGCACATATAAGGTTCTTACCTGGCAAGAGGACCAAGCTTGGCGCACGCTCCTGACTCTTCTGCAAGCGGGCAGAGTTGGCAGCCGTGAACCTCGCTTTGCGCACCTTTGCCAAAGAACGCTCCAACATAATTGCTGACAGCCAGTTTTCTAGGAATTTGCTTCACAGTCTACCGGGAGCATACATCACTCCCGCGTTAGACAAAAATTTGCTAAGTTTGTTCCTCACAACTCCAATTCAGAGTCATGCACTCCAATTCAGAATGCCAAAGCGCACGCAAGGCATTTCAACCTGCCACTTTCTCAAGCCCAAGGCATAGTCCGTCCTTGCCAGCATCGTGCAGGGGCACCGGGGGGGCCCTCGTGGGGGGTCAACCCACGAGGGACAGAGGCCATTCAGGTGTGGCAAATGGACGTCACACATCCCCACATTTTGGCAAATGGCAGTACATGCACGTTTGCATTAATACCTTCCCACAGTTTGTTTGGGTAACAGCACAGAAGGGAGAAACGGCTCCTCGTGTGGAGCAGCATCTCCTTTCCCCCGGCCAAGGGCGAACCTTGGCACACGAAGTCCAATGACGCCCCAGCTTATAGCTCCAGACAGCTGGCCACCTTCAGGGCCACCTGGGATATTAAGCTCACTTTTTGGCGTTCCTTACAATCCGCAGGGGCAAGCGATTGTGGAACGGGTCTATCAGACGCTTAAGTCCTACATTGACAAACAAACAGAAAGGGGGGGAACAACGTCCCATAGTTGCACAGCAATTGCTATCCTATAAGTGCAAAACTAACTAACTCTTTCAGAATTTTTATCTCCCAAACAAGTCTCTTCCCCATGCAGGTCCCAGAGGCCAGAATCAGACCCGGATGATTGCAAAGAGCGGCACCAGACACTGTCCTGGATGTCATCAGCTGTCCGTCTTCCTTTATGACTTACATCTCCAAAGACATTTCTATGAACATTTTGCACACTCAGTGCCACTTCTAAGGACCGTGCTTTTCCCCCAAAACAAGACTTTTCCAAACTCAAGTTGCACATGAATCCCCACCAAGAAGGGAAGCCTCATCTTCGAAAAGCTTATCTGTAGCTGCTCTTTATTTATTCATGCCTTGTACAATGCTCCAGTTGGGATTTGCAAGGGACACTTGAATTTCTGTATATTGTTAATAACGGCCAGCTTCCACCAAAGGAAGCCAGACCGGCCCATGTTTGCACCGGCCCATTGCTTGGAAAGATTGAGCACCCGGTAGCCGGCTATCTCCAGCCATTGTAAGTTTCACACCTCTCCATAGGTGTTAGAAAGACATTTGCACAACACCAGAGGTTGCAGAGATAGCTTAGAATCACCCCAGGTCACAGTATCAATGACACATCTCGTTATCTTGCCTTGCTATAGAAAGCAGTCTGGATTCAGACCCACAGCTCTGAAAAACCAGGCGGCAGTCAGTATATTTCAGCATGCCCGGCTTAGCCATAGGCAACGCTCGGAGAATTGGTCAATTGGTTTGCGGATTAGCAAAAGCCATTGACCATACCTCCTCGGCAATAGCGCTGCTCAACCAGGAGCAGACAGAGCTTCGCCATGCCATACTGGATAATCAAGCAGCCATCGATTACCCCCTGTGGTTACATCATTTGGGTTGCGAGTCTGTCCACAGCATGTGTTGCTTAAATCTCACAGGCAATACCCACAAGATACAAAGCCAGCTCACAGACCTCCACACCCTAGTTAAGAACATCAAGGAGGATTCTTCATGGGGGTGGTAGGACTCCCTGTGGTTGTGGTTCCCATGGGGTTGGCTTCAGACGACACTCAAAGTGATTGTGGGGGTGGTAATACTGGGCACAACAGTGTGTTGTTTCGTGCAATGTATTCCCTCACTGCTATCGAGATGTCCCCCATGGAGGGAACCCCGACACGTCATTCCCACACATCAGCTGATGCCCCTCTTGCGCAGAGTTGCCGGTCAGGCTCTTAAATAAAACAGAAAGGGGAGATGTGGATTCCCCATGCCCAATTGGCACGGGACCTTGGCAGAGGCCACTTCAGTCGAGAAAACTCCTGGCCCGTGGGCTCTGCGAGCACAGAAATTAAGGGGGGTGGATTAATGATAGGGTTTGATTCACCCAATTCCTTGACCTGACCAGCGGTTCTGCTGAGAGAGCGAATATCTAACTCCGTTACCCATTAAGGTAATCACTCATCTCCAAGGAGAGCCTAATCCTTAGTGCAAATAGAAGCCATATTTACTCTGGCGTAAGCCTCAGACAATAGTTTTCCTCTGTCAGTGTTTGCCCTAGTTAATTAACTTCCCCAAGAGAGGTTCTCAATTATCCTGGGTAAATAGGTGATGTGATTTTCTGTCAGATGACCATTCTACCATGCGCAGCCTTGAGCATAATATATACTGATGATTTTCCCTCAATAAATCACTGGTCTTCGCTCCATCTTGCCTCGTGTCGTTCCTTTGACCAGTCTCCTCCGGGACCTCCAGGGCCGCTTTACGGCCCCGATTCCTACACTGTAGGAGTATACTCCCCAACCATAGGCTCTTGATCTTGTCTGGATTCATTTTCAACTTCCTGGCCATTATCTAATCCACTATCAAGGTCAGGCAGCTTTCAAGGCACCAGACAACATCTACTACATATGAGCTAAAGGAGAGATAGAACTGTATGTCATCAGTATACTGACGGCAGCATATTTCATATCTCCAAATGACATCTCTCATTGGCCTCAGATATATATCAAACAAAATTGAGGAGATTATCTCCCCTTGTGGGAGGACCCCATATCTTAGAACCCAAGGGGTGAAAACAGTATCCCATTCCCTAAGCCAAGCCATCTGTGAATAACCATTGAGGAAGGCCTCTGATCCCTCTAGCCTCAACAGTCTATCTAGAAAGATACCATGATCAATAGTATCAAAAGCCACTGAGAGATCCAGGAGCACCAATAGGATCATATTTCCTCAATCAACTTCCCTTTAAAAATCATCATGCAGCAGCACAACCAGTACAGTCTCCGTGCTATGTCACAGTCAAACCTCAAGTGGAATATATCTGGGCCAGTGCTGGTGAACCTATGGCATGCATGCCAGATGTGGCACTTGCAGCCCTCTCTGTTGGCACAGGCGCTGTCACCTCAGCACAGAGTTCACCCCACCCCTCTGTTTGTGTATTCAGTCTCTAAAAGGTTCACCATCACTAATCTAGGAAATCATTTTCCTCCAAGAATTCCTGGAACCAGTCCACCACAATCCTCTCAATCATCTTACCAATGAACAAAATATTTGTAACAGATCTGTAGTTGTTTAAATAACTTGTTGCTAGATTGTGGTTTTTTTTTAATGGGCTAAATGGTAGTCTGTATAGTGGCTTCCTGAAGGGAACAACAGTATGTTTGACCTACTCCACGTCTCCACCATCACCTCCCAGCCCAATTTTAAGTGCCAGAACAGGCAAGGATTGAGTAAAGTAATAGTGGCTTTTCAGCGAGGAAGCACCTTATCAAATTTTTTCTTCAGTCTCTCAATCCATGGTTTGCTATTATGTTTAAACCCAGCCTGTGCATGGAGAGATTGTTCTTTCTCACATAAAATGCAAAACTATATGAAAATTATCAACCTCTACTAATCGTAAATTATTTTTTATTTAGGTTGGCCAATGTTTACTTCCTGTTCTTTGTGATCATCAACTGGTTTCCACAGCTGGAAGTCTTCCATAGAGAAATTACAATGTTACCATTGGCTACTGTGCTTTCAATTATCACAATTAAGGATGGCTTTGAGGATTATAGGAGATACAAATTTGACCAAAAAAACAATTTTTCTAAAGCACAAGCATACAATAAGTAAGTCTGCATACTATTCTGCATTATTAAATTAGGAAAAGTTGTCCCTTCCTGGTGGTGGTACTGGTACTGTGTAAAAAAGAAGGTGGGAAAGACTACAAGTGGTCAGAAGCAGAAGTTAAAATGTCAAATGTGTCATTTGGAACCAGGTCCAGAATGAACTGAGCTATTTTCTTATTTGGTTGACTTTGTGAGTCAAACTTTAAATCAGGTCTTGTGTACTTTGCCCTTCACAAAAGCTGCAAATTGGAATTTGGAAAGTAGGTACAGAGATTCCACAAACTCCATAGTTGGAAATCCTCTTCACCAAGTCTCAGAAGCTTTGAACATCTCAAATAATCTATGTGACACAGTAGTTAAACTGCAGTACTACAGTCAAAACTCTCCTCATGATCTGGGTTCAGTCCTGACAGTTAGCTCAGCCTTTTTTCCTTCCAACGTGTCATGTTCCAGGGCATGGGCTGATGACACAAGCACTAGGATTCAAGACAACCAGGTAACTGGCCAAACAGTGACCATATTTCAGTCCACAGTCCAAACCCAAATCAAGCCAGGAATGCAGGATTAGTCAACACAATGAAAGCATAGTCCAAATGAGCCAGAAGTCAGGTGAGTGGGAAAACAGACAGGACAGTGTATCTTCAGGGGCTGGCACCAGTAGTGGGCTGGCCCATCGGGCTACCGGAACTCAGCCTGGGGCACACACACACCCCCAGGCTCACAGACCCCAGTATCATGGCACCCCCCCTTGGGTGCCAATACAAATTACCGAGACAAGCTACGATGCCCGGAATAATCGAACAAATGAGTGGGGCTCCGTATTTCTCTGCCTGCCTTCTCCACCTTTGCTGACAAAGATAAGCTTAGAAAAACAGCTCCATTTACTGTGAAGCTGCTGTGATTTAGAGGTTGAAATTTTGCCTTATAAGCAAGAGGTTGTTGGTTCAAATCCCCAGAGGGCAGTTGAAATTAGAAGGCAAGTGGGAATGTATATATTTTGTTTGTCATTACTCCCTGTCTGTGGATTGCCCGCGTAAGCGGGAATTATTTAATATTAATCATTCCCCTCCCGAGAGGTTCATTCGCCAGCCACGGCTGAAGCGATGAGTCAGGGCAAGACTTCTGAATGTGGAAGCATGGGTCTTTCTGGAGAGGTAGATAAGATTGGAATACACATTCCTGAGCTGCTCCCTGACTGACCTGGCAACATCCTGGGTTTTGCATAACAATGGCCACAAGATGCTTTCCTGAGTTAAAGTTGGTCAGTTAGAGCCAGGGAAACAGATGCTACTTTAGATTAGAGACCCTTTCCTATAGTGTAAATGTGACGTAGAAAATGCTTAGCAAGAGGGCCACGTTGTATCTAGGGGCGTCGACCACCTCAGAGTCACTCCACCCACAGGCAGAGTAATAAAATGTCTTTGCCCACCTCAATTCGAGGCTGGACCACCATATCGCAGGCCCCACCTGTCTTTATTCCAGCACAGCTGGGTTCCACATTACAACATAGTGGTGACCCCCAACATGATTCTTATCTGAAGCCGACATGATTCTTATCTGAAGCCACGATGTGATTCCAACGCAACTAGCACAGACACTAAGCCGCAGACAGTCACACGCTCAGGCAAGCTACTGGCAAACGGGACAGACGTGTTCCATAGCCAGGGCAAGTCAGGGCTCAATCCTCCACAGCAGCAGAAGACAGCAACGGCAGACCGCCACAACGCTCGCTAGTCCATTGTCCAGTACATTCGTCTAGGGCCATCCTGTCAGACGGCGCGCCAACTCGTCCCATGGAGGGTAACTTCGGGGATTTCAAGGGGACAGGATGGGGGTTAATTCATCCATTAGGCAGTGAAGAGCTAGCGGATTTTACCGTGTATCAGGAACAATGGACCCAGAGGTTTGGGACAGAGCAGGGAAATGCCTTAAAGAAGAACCCTGAGCGCCCACTAAAATCATAGGGACTTGGAACAAATGTAGGCAGATGATTGCAGCAGTGAGTCCAGCCTGGGTAGAGACCAAGAAAACACCAGTTTATGTAGAACCATCAGCCCCAACGTGTCTCTACCTGACCATCAAATTCCAGCATAGGGGCTTGGAGGACTTAGGAAGCGCAGGCACTTCCCGGGCAGTCAGGAGTCCTTCCCAAGACATGAGAGAGGCAGATTTATGCCACGGGGAATTGCCGGCAGCAGAACTGGCTGAAATTCAGTTGTTGTGTCCAATCTGCTTAGAGGCAGACGCACTCTCGGGCAAACAGACCACCGTCCACATGCCCATCCCATACAGGCTGCTTGTGGAGACCCGCAAAGTCCCTATGGACAAAGGGCTCCAGAGCAGATTCACTAGGGAACTCAGGAAGAGAGCAGTGCAAAAAGGGGATAGATCCAAAGGTGCTTGCTATCAGTGCGGAAAGGTGGGACACTTCAAAATGAACTGTAAATTGAGGCCAGGCAGCAAAGGGGGAGGCGCCCCCCTGCAAGGGGGGGAGGCAGCTCTTCAAAGGGCCGCCCGAATAAACCCACTACCCAATGCCCACGATGCCACCACGGCTTTCATTGGGCCAGGCAATGTCCAAATTCAGGAAACCGGCCCGCGGGTGTGTCTCTAGCCCCAGTCCATATAGAGGCAGTCCCCACTCTGGCAGTGCCAGAGGAAACATCCAAGCAATAATTACCCCAGGCATCTCCAAAGCACAGGCAGAGACCAAAGGCAGCGTAGGATTGGACCTTGAGTGCCAGGCAGACATTAATTTTTAGTGACTCCACAATTGCCCTTGGCAACAAGATGGGTCAAAAGCAGTCTACACAGTGGACTGTTGATAATTTTTTCCTGTCCTTATCCAGGTCTAAGATTGTCCTGTTTTTCTCTGTAACCAAAAGAAAAGGAGGACGATGTGTGTGTGTTGTATGTGTAAGATCATGGGACTTGTCTTGCCTCGAAAGTGCCATTCCCTAGGCTGGCTTTCCCTGCAGGAGAGACATCTTACAGCAGTATTGAGGGACCCTTTACTCTCGCGTAAAAGCATGGCCCTTCCGGTATTGGTCAAGCAGTAGCCGATTGGGGGAGGAAATTAAAGGCATTAAAGCAGCTTGTTAAAGAACAGCTAATTTCAGGGCACATTGAGCCATTTACAAGCCCTCGGAACAAGTCCAAAAAGTTTAGATCGGATAGGAAGGTAACTGAAATGGAAAAGGAAACGAACTTCTAAGAAAAAACCCAGAGTGATTGTAAAAAGCCGTCTGAGAACAGCCAAAGACGTCTGGCAGCGAGGAACCACTTCCTCATGAGTAGAGCGCAGAATTGCAGAATTCCTGGGGAAGGGGTTGTCCCCAGGAAGAAATGTTTTATCTAAAGTTTGCATTCGTGATGTATGAATGAATGGTGCACCAGTGTGACTGCAAAAGAATTGCTGAGAGTTCTATGTTTGTATGATTGTGTTATAATGTTGCAACATTAAAAGTGAGATGCCAGGTATTGTGTTCTTTAAGTCATAAGGAGGGTGACCATTAACTCTGTTCATGGGTTAGAAATTGCCTTCAATGGGAGAAAGAAAATTGCCCCAGCCCTGATTCATTCGGGCAGCAGGCTAGAGAAAGTCTCAGAAAGAGTGGAAAAGGAGCGGTGAAAAAGAAAAAAAACTTATTTGTCTCCTGGCTGCCTGCTAACAGCATAAGCTCCAGGGACGGGGGAGGAGTAAGGAGGGGGGAAGTTCTGGCCCAAAAAAGGGGGCAAGGGTGGCCCCCCTCCCTCTCAGCCAAGTCTGCCATTGAAGGTGCAGGGGAGGTTTTCTTTTCTTCTGGTTAAACCGCAAATTCCACATTCTTAAGCTTGCCTTGCAATTAGAGCTGTTACAAACACACACAGGTAATTGGAGAGTGAAGAATGGGGAGAAAATTGATTCATTTACATTGGAGAGACTTGCCCTGCAAGAGACAGTTTTTATGGCCTCGCGAACCTGAAAAATTGTCTCTGAGCTTGTTCATCTTGTCTAGTCTTGTCTAAATGTTTTAAGAATATAGTAAAGTCAGAACGCCTGAAATTGAAGTTCTCAGCAGGTAACATTACAGGTTTGAATTTTGCATTAAGTATGACACTGGCACTTGAGTTAAACAGAATCTTGATCAAGGTAAAATGTCACTAACCCATGACATTATGAACAAGTCTAATGACTCAGATTTGTTCCCACAGCTCAACTATGCCTAGTTTCTTTAAATTACATAAATAACGCTTTGATTTTTGCAAACTTCTTTCCTAAGCGCCACATTTCAAAGGCAATTTGTTTTCCTGCAGTCATAACATGCCTGGAACTAAGTTCCAACCTCTTTGTGAATTGTGTAATGTTTTTCCACAGCCTCCTTAGTTAATTAACTCTTCATTGACAAAGATTGCTATCTCTTTCCACAGAAATAGCAACCCAAAGGAGCGTTACATTCTCATTAACTGATAAGAAGTCAACCTCTGACTCTTTCATCTTCTGATTTTAATGTTTTTTCCACCACAGCATTGTGCAATCAGACTGTCTTTTTAGCTTATTTGTCCTTTTCTTCTAATTGCTGATTTTTTAAAATGACACTTTTTACAAAGCCAGGTCAAGCAATTGTGGAATGAGTTAATCTGCACTGTCTTTTCTTTCAGTTAAAAGAAGGGGGGGAAGCCTCCTGGATCCTATAAGCTAAGACGATATTTACCTATAATTACAAAAAACTAATTTTCTCAGACTTTTTCTCCCGGGATTTTCAAGGCTGCTTCCGCAGCCAGCTTTTATCTCCTCTGCAGGTCCTTTTTTCTGGATGCCACAGCCAGGCCAGGCTCAGAATCCAGAACCAGGTCCCAATTCCAGAACCAGGAGATGTTAGATGCCAGCAGGTCCCAGCAGCTAAATGTAGCAATCACAGATGACACCAGCCAGCCATTTGATGATTTTGGCATGCTTTTGCCCCAAGGGGGGGAGGATTTGGGACACACACATACATACAGGCCACTTGGTGTTGCCCACCAATTGGGACTTCAAAGAACATCTGCTCAGTTAAACACACAACATTGCTTTGCTCATATGCCAACTTGGACTGCCATAAATATAGACTCTTCAAGTTACCAATGGACATTTTAAGTTATACAATAAAATTCACACCAAAGGACAATTGGGACAATTCATAGCTTCACCACCAAGAGAAGCAGCTGAATATTTGTGTATATGTTTTCACTATTTGCTATCGCTTGTATTGTTTTTGCATATCTTTGAATTCTTCGCCTTTGTACAATGCTCAAGGTGGGACTTTCAAGGGACATATGAACTAGACTGTGAATTTTGCACACATCCCATTGCATATTACCCACACACCTGCCACACTGATACCACCCCTTGCTAGGAGGGCATATCTTCACAACGAGTGGGAGAAAGTAGCCAAACAGGGCCACATCTACACAAAGGTTGAACATCTCGAAGCCAAAGAATTTCCCCTATTGTAATACTTTAATTACTTTGTGTTTTCTTATGTTCCTGCCAATCGCACCTCCCTATGTTTGCATAATTGCCAGAGAAGCCCTTTTGCAGGGTAGCTAAGGACCATTTCTATCACTGGGGGGGAAAGTTAGCTCCCCCAGCGAAAGTCATCAATCACACCTCATCAGTCATTGCCATGGCTGAACTGAGCCATGTGGTCTTAGACTGCCACACAGCAATTGACTATTTGCTGCCTTGACACCATTTGGGTTGCGAATCTGTCCGGGACATGTACTGTCTCAACCTGATGGACACCTCACGCAAAATCCAGGACCAGGTAACCAAACTTGACACCTCAGTCAAGAAGACCTAATTGGGCTAGCACTGTAGTCCTGGGTCCCCTGGAGCTGGGTGCAGACTGCCCCCATACCATAATCATCATCATAGCAGTGGGGATTATGCTTTGCTGCTTTATGCAGTGCATTCTTTCACCTTTTTCAATATATGCCTCATGCCAGAGGCCAGGAGGAAACCTCATATTCAGTGAGCCCTCAGGCAGCATTAAAGGAATAAAAAAGGGAGAAATGTGGATTGCCTGCGTAAGCAGGAATTATTTAATATTAATCATTCCCCTCCCAAGAGGTTCATTCGCCAGCCACGGCCGAGGCGATGAGTCATGGCAAGGCTTCCGAACGTGGAAGCATGGGTCTTTCTGGAGAGATAGATAAGATTGGAATACACATTCCTGAGCTGCTCCCTGACTGACCTGGCAACATCCTGGCTTTTGCATAACAATAGCCACAAGATGCTTCCCTGAGTTAAAGTAGTTCAGTTAGAGCCAGGGAAACAAATGCTACTTTAGATTAGAGACCCTTTCCTATAGTGTAAATGTGATATAGAAAATGTTTAGCAAGAGGGCCACTTTGTATCTAGGGGCGTCAACCACCTCAGAGTCGCTCCGCCCACAGGCAGGGTAATGAAATGTCTTTGCCCACCTCAATTCGAGGCTGGACCACCATATCACAGGCCCCACGTGTCTTTATTCCAACACAGCTGGGTTCCACATTACAACACCTGTCCAGCACCCTTTTAGCGTAGCCAGCACACCCCTGGCTGGAGCAAGGTGAGGACAGACTTCCAGGCAAGGTGCAGCAAGTTCACAAGAAGCAGAGAGCCTTCAAGGACAAGGCAAGAGATCATCCAGAAAACAGGAACAAACCAGGAGCTCCAAAAGTCAAGTAACTGCAGGTCTGTTGACCTATATTGCTGAGGCCCAACAACAGGAACCATGCAAAAGTATTTGGCAGCAGGAACAAAGCCAGAGATCTTCTAGAAGGCAGGAGATTCAAGAACCAAACAACTACAATTCTACAAATCTCTCTTGCTGAGGCAACGTCTGGGGAAGATAGGCCAGTTCTTATAATGCTAAGCCACCCATGGTCTCCAAGTACAGCCTATGAAGAGTGGGAACCTTTCTCAGGGCTCTCAGGTGGGGCTTAGCAGCTGCAGCAAAGTAAGGATCCATTCCTGCAGGATGTAGAGCAGCTGCTTCCAGGCAAACCCTGACAAAAGGTCAGTAAAACGAGTACCCAGCATGTTGGCAGCAAAATGCTAATCATCTTGTGAACCAACCACACAGCTTAACTGCTATTGCTGTTGCTACCTGGAATTCTCTCTCCATATTCATGATCAAAAGAAACAAGTATCAGCCTGCATTGTTCCAGTTGCTTACCATTCTTCCCCTCATTTCATATTTTAAAAAACCAGATAAATGTTTTATAAATTTATACAGCAGACAAGCCAAACTTGGCCCCATGAATAATTTCTAGCACTACACATAAGGCTACCACTGTTCTTGCCCACTCTGTATAGGATTCCTTATTCTACTCTTCCTCCCCACCCCACCCCACTTCCTACCTGTGCTGAAGTGGGAAATTGTAGGCAGTGTAATATTAGCTGCACCTTAAGTACAATAAGAAACCAGAACATATATGATGGACAGTTGCATTTCTCATGGACAGAAGGCTTCTGTGCCGCACATACTGTTTTGCCCAATCTCACTACTAAAAGAAATATTATGTTGTTACAATAATAATAATTTTGTGGCAGAAATTATTCTGGGTTGAAAGGATTTTTGCTGGAGAAAGTCCACTCAGGGGATGCCCAAATGAGTCTCCTTTCATGTCCCCAAGATCTCTTCCCACCAAAGTGGTCCCTATTTATCTACTTGCAATTTCTTGGTTTTGATATGCTGGGTTGGCAGGAGCTGGGACAGAGACAGGTGCTCAAACAGTCATGCAGTACCCGGGTCTCGAACTGCAGACTTGCCTGCCTTCCAGCTAACAAGGCGAGCTTCTTAGCCACCGAGCCACATTAATAATGCAGACACGTTCTCTCTGTGTAAGCAATACTAATTGTAAAATCCAGGATGTGCCCTACTTTCTTTTTTTTTTACTTTGCATGGAAATGTTGGTGACTGGGGAGGAACCATAGAGCTTACAGTACGTAAGAAGTTATTTATGTACCTATGTAATATATAACTTTTAAGATTCTGGTTATAATATAACACACATTAGGGCCTACCAGCAAGCTTCAAATAAGAGATAAACAGTCTTCTCATTTTCACTGCAACAATTCAGAAAGTTTCTGCATTGTTGTATATGTAAGGAACAACTTCCTTGACTGTCACCATAAAAAGCAAGCACTAGGACCCGGGGTCACTCACTCTCACAGGAAAACCGGTTTACAGGAAAGGTGTGTGTGCCTCTCTGACGGCTGTGTTCCGGCAGGTGTTGACTAAATAGCAAGTGAAAGCAATTAATTTAGCACAGCTCAGTTCCCACTTCACTGTACAGCAGATCAGTTGGAATAATGAACAATTAATTTCTAAACTCTGAAGCAAACTGTAAATTTTAAGGGTCAGGAAGATGTGGAGGAAATGTGCTTAACAACCTTCTTAAGGGACGTACTTCAGTTCCTGAGACCGTGCTGCCCAAGTGTTTCTTCAGATTCTGAGGACGATGATCCTGTGAGGAAAAGGAAGATACAGAAGAAGAAAGAAGCTAAGAGAGTAATTGTTTCCAACTTGCCCTTCGAAGGCAGCAAGTGGAAAGAAAATCCAAATAGACATTATGAAGGGAACGAAATCAAGACCACAAAATATACTCTCCTGTCTTTCATCCCTAAGAACCTCTTTGAGCAATTCCATCGCTTTGCCAACTTCTATTTTGTGGCCATCATAGCACTCAACTTTGTTCCTGTGGTCAATGCATTTGAACCAGGGATTGCTACCATTCCAGTCTGTATTATAATAGCCATCACAGCTATCAAAGATGCTTGGGAAGACTTTCGGAGATTCAATCTGGACATGGAGATCAATAGCATGGGCTGTCTTGTGTATAGCAGGTAAATAATTTGTGTATAGGAGGTGAATAATTTCTTGAATGTAATTTTGGGGTGTTTTCCAAAGAAACTTTGTTAAACTATGAATTATGATACAATGGAACCTCGACTAACAAACAGCTCAGTTAACATAAAAATCGCATAACAAAAGAAAATTTATAGAAAATAGTGGCTCGGTTTACAGAATTTTTTGGAACAGATTAATTGGTTTTCAATGCATTCCTATGGGAAGCTGCATTTTGGTTGATGTATTTTGGTTTTCAACACATTCTTATAGGAAATTTCATTCAGTGCATTCCTATGGGAAATTTGGTTAAAGTAATTTTCGTTGTAAGAAACGTCCCGGAGAACGCATTAATTATGTTAACCAAGGTTCCACTGTACAGTATAAGAAATCCACCCTTCCTTTTTGCTTGAACAAATATGTAAGTTCATTCATGCAGGCAAATAAATTTTTGTCTAGAAACGTTTGGCTGTCAAGTCTGTCATCCTGTTTCCCACAGGATGCCCATGAGTGACCTATAATTAGGACATGATGGTGACTTGTCTTTCCAGTGTTGTGAGGTGTGTGACTTTGTCTCATTGTGTGCAAGCTATACACTCCCCAATATTGAAAAAAGAAAGTCTTCAATCAGTGGCAATCTGCTGAGGATGACAACTTCAGTTCTGTTGAACAGGCAAAGCTGTGCAACAGGATTTTGGCTAGATGGCAGATTCATTGGATGACTCCACTGTTTCTACCATTATAGGACCAAAAAGAACTATCTATTTTCTCCTCATCATTTACAACATCTGTAACTCAACAAATGATGTTCCTTTTCATTTTCTTCCTATTGAAAAGTTCCAAGCATTGTACACTTTTCTAACAGTGGACATGCTTCAGTCCTTTGATCATTTTGGTTGCCCTTTTCTGTATCTTACCAGCTTAGACCACCATCTGTGTACATTTTCTCTCCCTGATCACTATCTCTCTCTGGGTAAAGAAAAAGAGTTGTTGTCAAAATCGACTGAGCTTTAGGTCTCAAGTATTTAATAACCAGTCTTGTTATTTACATTGGTGCTTTTGCTTCTGTTTTTTCAATAACATTACAAAGCCACGTAGAATACATTTTTATTGTTTGTTTCCTGATTTCTTTTTCTAACGCATAACTTAGACCTCCCATAGTTTCCCAACAACATCGACAGTTGCCATGCTTGTTGAATGACTGACAAAATCAAAGATCAACTAGTAACTTTTCAAGGTTACAGTCTAAAGATGAATTATTCATTTTGCTTGACACGTTCTACAGAAAACTTTAGACCACACAGTGAACATAACACAAAGAAACATAATGTATCCATAATTCCAACTTCAATGTCATTTATCATTATATCCAGATTTGGTGAATGATAGTTCATGCAAACAATAATTTGTCTATATATCCGAATTTGGTAAAATGGCTTAACCTTGGTGTCCAGTAACAACAGCTTGCCGGGGGGGGGGGGGGATTGTCCAAGTGAGCCTGGTGATCAACTAAGATTATAATAAATAAAGAAGTGAGCATGTGAGTGAAGCAGCAAGAAAAGGCAGAAGCACCAAAAATGATCGTGCTTTAGGACTCTGCTCTATCATAAGGCAAAATCTGTCAGCACCACATAATAAAATTGTCTTGCCATCTATTACAGAAAGATCACTCTCCTTTTGCTGGAATCACTAAAAGATTAAGAAACGTTGCATCTGAAATTTGCCTCACATACACAGAAGCATTATTTAAATTTAGGTTAACTCACCTAAAGCTACTTGCTAATTATTGGGCATGCCTGAACTGATACCTTCTGTTCATTAATGAAAGATCTCTGTTTCATTTCCTTGCAAAAAGAAGAGATAAATTATAGCTTCTTTTGCAATGGAGAGGAATGTTTCTAGCTTCTCCTACCTTACTAAAGTCTGAATCATGGCCTTAGAATTGAGATTAGCCACAGAGGTTGATTAATAGAGACCACCAGAACATTGGTTGAGAAATGGGACTAATTCCTCATACTGAACATGAGATAGAACTTTGGTCAGTAGCCTGTGAAAGCTAAACCTACAATCTTTGCAGATGCCTTCACCTCATATGTTTTGGTTTAAGAATCAAGAATCTCCATAATTACCACACCTCCCCATTGCCACCAGGAAAAAGGTCACAGAAAGGAGGGAATTTGCAAGTTCAGTTTTGGAATGGTTTATGTTTAAAATGGTTTCTGGCCTTTCTTGGCATTTTCCATTGTGTCACCTTTACACCTTGCTTTATGAATCACAGCATCTTGATTCTTCAAAACAAAAACTATGTTGGTCAGATTGAAGAACCCAAGTGATATAGGGATCCAGGATAGAGAGTCCACTCTCCTCTTACCCCAGCTGGGATAACATTTAAATAACCCAGCCATTGGTCAGGGCAGGGTCAATAGTGTGAATTTTTCAGGTACACTTCAGGCAGAGGGGAGGGAGGTAGTGACATGATTTTATGGTTAGAGCCTCTGCAGTTAGCCCCTAGTGCTCTTGGGCTGGATTATCTAAAAGCTACTTCTACTCAGCTGGGAAGATTTTGGAAGGCTACATAGGTGTAGAAAGGAATTTGAAGTTCATTGGAATGCCTATCGAGCCAAGCAGTTTCAAGAAATAACTAGGCTACTGCCCACATATTTATTCTAAAAGCTTGCATGTTCATCGTGCCTTTCAATCCTTTTCACATTTTTACTTATATTCTAGTTCTTACATCCTAGATATGAGCCTTTTTCCCTGGCACCACTGTCTTTTAGCTATAATATTACTGTCTTCTCTTCTAAGCTTTTGTTTCCTGGTTTCCCACTTTTCCAGGGATTTCCCCTTGTAAGAAAATGAGCTGGCTTAGGTATCCTGGTCCATAGTTTCAGAATAACTTCAGATGAAGGGACTGTAAACCACCTCTGAGGCCTATCTACCTAGAAAATCCTACAAAAGGTTGCCATAAATCCTAAATTGAGTTGATGACATGCTATTATCGAGAACAATATAGACTCAGTCTTTCACTATGCTGACTTGTTTCATTATACAAATGAATCTGCTTTTTATTTGTTCTTTGTATGAGTCTATGTTTGAATTTACTAAGTCATTGTGTTTATACAGCAGTAAAAACTCCAACCTTTGATCAGTGCGTGGCAAAATGGCATTGATGCCTCTGCTCAAAAAATAAACAAAGGGGGAGGGGGGGCACCAGGCACAATTGTGGATGGGGTCTGGTGGCTTTGATACAGCAACTAAAACTGACAAACATCTCTAGTAAAGGTTTCTTCCATGTCTCACCATGTGAAAAGACTTTTACAAAATGCCTCCTGAGCATTTGTTCCCAACCAAGCTGTCTTACCTGCTGACTGAACCATATGACATAATCTGTCCCAAGGATTATAACTACCATATGGTATAATCATTTAATGTAATATGGTTGTCCTGGTTGTCTTGAAGAACAGTGCCTTCAAACAATGCCCCTCTTTTTCAGAAGAGCAGGACATAAAACACAAATTGAATGTTGGCTATAAATACTGGGATAGTTTATGAAAGTATACCTAGTATGATTATTGTGGAGCATTCTTGTGAAAAGCAGTCAATGCTAGATGTTACAGAGATTTATAGCTGTGTCCTGGGGATATGCTGCCCTATCCTGTCTGGACATGCTTTTCAAATCTTACAGTGCCTATTTGGTTTTTGTGGAAGTAGAGATGAGTGTCTTGAAGTACAATATTTGTTTTTTATCAAGTTGTTGTTTATCTAAGAGGCATGTAGAAAAGTACATGTGTGCGCAGGAGCAAAAAGAAGAAATGTGGACATGAAGTTCAGGGCTTGTCTACATGGTTTCTTTGGAGCAGGCTAAACAAGGTCACTAGAAGATGACAACCCTCACTTCCAAATAATATACATACCTCAAGTTACCTTATTTGTCTTATGCCAGCCCACTATCGATTTGCCTATGTTGTGAATGGCTTAAGAAGAAAGCCACTTGAAGACAAGGGCAAATTAAATACTTACACAGTTTTCTGGCAGGTCAGAGGAAGTGAATTTTAATTGTATGCTTTAAAAAATAAAACACAAATGCAAAACTTTTTCCCAGATGCAGGTGGAGATTAAAAAGGGAGAATGAGGGGAATTTTATTTGCTTGAATCCTAAAGGTACTGTTGAGGACTTGCCTGCTGTCAGATTGTTTTAGTTCATTCCCAGCAAATGTTGAAGCTCTGACAGGGGTTAGAAAGGTACAAATAGGAATGCTCTGATGGTTTGCATAGCTGTCAAGTATCCCGTATTGGCCGGGAAAACCCCTTATTTTACCCTCTTTCCTGCCGTCATCCCGTCTTAATTAGATTGCAGTGCCCTATTGCCGCCATTGGAGGGCAGCACAGGATAAGCATAGCTGTCAAGTATCCTGTATTTGCCAGGAAATTTCCCGTATTTCCAAATCCAAAACTTGACAGGTATGATGGTTTGTTACATCAAAAATGTAACCTGATCACTGGCTTTATGAGCAAACAGCCCATCTCTGCAGTTGGCCAAACAAAGGGCTAAATCTCCACATAGTTGCTTTCTCATCTGGTGCTCAAAAGCAAATCATCATCCAATCTCAGAAATTATCTTAGTCTAATAAACTATAGATTTATAGATGAAAAAGAGGTGTTGTACCTTTATTCTTTCTTTTCATCTCTTATACACAATAATAGAACACTTCTAGCATTTATTAAACTAAAGTTGCTTGTAGTTGTTCAGTCACACAGTCGACTCTGACCCTTCATGACCCCATGGACATCAGGCTCCTTTGTCATCTACAATCCTCCAGAGTCCACCTGGAACCATGCTCACCATGTCACTGATACTGTCTAACCACCACGTCCTCTGCTGCCCCCTTCTCCCCTTGCCTTCAATTTTTCCTAGCTCCAGGGCCTTCTTCAGTGAGTCCTCTCTTCTCATTTGGTGGCCAAAGTGTTTGAGCTTCAATATCTCCTTCCAAGGAGGAGTCAGGCTTAATTTCTTTTAGCACTGACTGCTTTAATCTCCTTGCAGTTCAGGGGGCTCTCAAAAGACTTCTCCAGCATCAAAGTCATCTATTCTTCTGCACTCTACCTTCCTCATGGTCCAGCTCTCACAGACATACATAGTTAAAGAATGGAAAGACCATTTCTTTAACTTTGTGGACTTTTCTTTGTAGGATGTCATCTCTACTTTTTATTATACTGTTTAGGTTTGCCATAGCTTGTCTCCCAAGGAGTAAGTGTCTTTTTATTTCATGGCTGCAATCACCACCTGTAGATCCCAGGAAGGTAAAATCTGTCACTGCTTCTATTTCTTCCCTTTCTGTTTGCTAGGGAATGATGGGGCTAGATGCCATGATCATGGTTTTCTTGATGTTGTTCCAAACCAGCTTTTGCACTCTCCTCTTTCACTCTTACCAGGAGGCTCTTTAGGTTTTCTTAATTTTCTGACATTAGGATAGTGTCATCTGCATATCTAAGGTTGTTTATATTTCTCCCAGCAATCTTATTTTCCATTTTTTTCAAATAGTTAAAAACTCAGAGTCGTTTTCCCTATTCTCTAGGATTGGTGTCTTGAATTGTAAGAATTTTATTTTGATAAGTACTAGCTGAGAACATTGTGTGTGAGAGAGAGAGCAGTGACTCTGGCTATTGTATTTAAACAGCCAACTATTCATTAAATAATAAGAAATTTTTAGCCTAAAACTCAACCATTAGCAATTTTAATAGTAAAGTCCAAACCCTAAATGCCAAAATGAATATTCCAAAATTGTTTTAAAAAATGCTTTAATCAGCCTACAGACTGATTTCAATATTGTCTGGCAAATTTATGCCCTGCGTAATTTTATTATTTTTAATGTAACTAATTTGAGATTCCCAATTATATATGACCTAGTTTATCAGGGATCTGGCTCCTTTCCAACCACAGAGGGAAATAAATGAAATTTCCCACATTCTCCTGACAGCATGTCTCACATTTTGTCACAAAATTCAACTGTGATGATATCCACTTGCATCAGACTTCTACCTTCAAGCATTCCAAACAGATGCCTCTTCTAGAAACTTCTGCTGGAATCATATTGTCCACATGTAGCATGTAGTTATAAAAGGTCATGTTACAGTCACACGGTCAGTGAATTGTTCCATTGCTGAAGTGCTCTTGCTTAAAAAACATAAACATTAATGTAGGAATGATCTCTTTGTGTATACCCAGAATGGGAAACTCTGTTGACTTGCTTTCTAAACTTTCAGCTAATCCATGCATTCATGCCTCTCAAAGTGTGCGGCAGACCATCCTGGAACACTGAGAGCTGCTTCTGAGAGAAGTGTCTCTTTATTTCCCTGCTCTTTTGATCCTCTTCAGTTGGTCTGAGCAGCTCTTCTCAGTGCGGCTTACACTGAACAAAGGCTCACCAGAGCTTAGACCTAACGAAATAGATACTTCAGATAATGATAGCAACAGACATGCTGTGACATTCAAATCACTCCAAGTAATGAACTGATACAGCTGCTTTATTTATCAGTGAGATAACCTCTTAATTTTTCCTGGCAAAACTTCAGGAGGAAGTACTGTTGCCTTTTTAATAATTGACTATTACCTGAAAACTGGCAACCTTTTATGGGACCATTCACAGGCAGGGTTGAATCAGGAACAAACTCACAGACAGTGTTTTGATACAAATTTAAACATGTTTACTTATTAATCAAATAAGGAAATAAAGTACCAAATAAGAAAAATAAGAAATCCAGTTAGATGGAGTTCACTTTAGAAATACAGAAGATTGCTTAAAAATACTTAGACATATGGAGTTTCTCAGGAATAAAAATAAATGAAGAAGTTACTCTAAATGAAAAGCTTACATAAAGATAGAAATTACTTAAAGGTAAAGAAGTTACTTTGAAATAAACAACGTAGTTACTTAAAGGCCTACTTAGAAATGAATGAACCTTAAAAGGAAAGAATAAAGAAAAGCAGAGAAAATTAGAAGCAGGGGAAAGGAAGAGAAGATTGCTTAGAAATCACATGCTTAAGATTTGCCTAAGGAAAAGAATGCAAGCGCGGCGCCAAAATGGCCGCCGCGCCCTTTGCGGGCCCCCCCACAGGACAGAGAATCCGGGTAGTTAGGGGCGTGGCCAGCTCCCTTATAAAAGGGGTGGCCACGAGGCAGCCGAGCTGCCATTTTACCTCAGCGACGGAGCGGAGAAGTCTTTTCCCCTGTGTATCCGTCGCTCTTTAGCCTACCGGGAAGCCTTTTTGGTAGCGATTCTGCCTTGCTGGCTTCCCTTTTTGCTTCGGTGGAGATGCCTTCGAAGAAGAAGGCAGCTTCGAGTGCAGCTCGCGCTGTTAGGAGGCGCAACCCAGGTCGGAGGACCGCGGTGCCGCCTCCTCAGCAGCCGCCTTTGCCGGCCCCTGCCGGGGCCGGCGGAATGGAGTCTATTGCCCCTTGGCCCGGAGTGGGCGATCAGAGTGCGGGTGCGGAAGGGGTTCCGACCCGCGGCCCGCGAGCGGTGGACACCGCTCCTGCACCTGCCCACCCTGTTGGGCCTACTCCTCTTGGGTCGCAGCCTCTCCCTGGGCCCTCTAGCCTTGGGGGGTGGTGCGGCCCCCTGCCTTGGCAGGTTTCTCCACCGACCCTGCCGGGCTTCGGTGCTGGCCAATGGCCATATTCGGGTCCTGGGGTACAGGGACCTGTACCCACGCCTGGACCAGGCGGGCCGGCCGGCCCTTTGCCCCTGGTCAACGTGGACACCTTACTGGCCCGCATTGCGGCCCTGGAAGCGTCGTTGGATCGGGCCAGTCAGGCGGGCGCCCCCTTCGGGGTCCCTTTTGAGGCGCTGTCGGCAGGAGGACAACAGCCGACAGGGAGGGTCGAGCTGCTGCAGGCGCGTGGCGCGGTTTCGGCCACTGCCTCGCAGCTCCCCAGCCAGCAGCCAGGTGCGGGTCAAGCCCCGGTGATGAGCTCTACGTCGGTCGTGAGCTCCGACGCCCCCAGTGGGCCGGAACCCCCGGTGGGGGCGGCCCGCGGGGGTGCAGCATGTGAGTATACGGTGCAAGCGAGTACATCCACACACATTCCCAATATAGGGGGGGCCTTTCAATGGCCTTGGCCTCGCGCGGGTGGTGCGGGGGCCACGCTGTCGGCAACCCACCCGGCGACGACGACTGCCACCTTGGGCACTGGGGTGGGTACTTGTTCTTACACTGCGGGGAATGTTCTGGGGGTGGCTGGGTTAGCTCAGGCCCCTTTTCCTAGGCCGGCTGTGCCTTTTTCGGCTTTGCCGACGGCGGGGTATTCCTTGCCATTGGGTGATCACTTGGCACAGACTACCAGAGAAAAGATATGGCGGGGGGAGTACGTAGATATCTTCTCACTCCTGAACAGAGAGCCCACCAAGGAGGAAAGGGAGGGACAGGATGAGAAGGACAAGGAGCAGGCACGCCGCCGTAAGCCGCCGCGTACCTGGGCCAACTGGCTCCCCGCTTATTTAATATACATGGCGGTGTATTTGAGGGCGCGGCCGGATTTAGCTATTCCCATGGTCCAATATTTGGACAACATATACAGGGCGATGGTTGATTTCCCGGGCCCCTCATGGCTAGCATATGATGAGGAATTCCGTATGAGGATTCCCCTCCACCCCGAGATGAGATGGGATGAGCCGTGCCAGAGGCTTTGGCTTTTGTATATGACGCCCACACGCCCTGCCCCGGGAGATAGATACCATTGCGGACATGCGGTCCAGCGAGCGGCTCCAGCGCAGGTTACCCGCCAGGCGGCGGGGCAGGGGGTTCCAGCCCGCCTGCTGTGCTGGACTTTCTTGTCCAATGGTTCCTGCAATAGAAAGAATTGCAAGTATAAGCATGAGTGTCCCACATGTTCGGGCCCCCACGCAGCCTCTGCCTGTCCCAGGCCTGGGGGGGCACGAGGCAGAGGGAGGGGTGGACAGTGGGCTGGCAAGACTGCCACGGATGGAGCTGGTTCTCCAAAAGGCCCCCTCCCCAATTAATGTGGACATGCTGGAGCGTTGGCTCGCATCGTACCCGAAGGGGGAGGACGGGGAGTATCTCCTTCAGGGTTTTAAGCAGGGATTCCGTATCCCTTTTATGGGTGATAGGTCCCCTCAGGATGCTCCCAACCTTTTATCCCTCAGAGGAAGGGAGGAGGTGGCTGCGGCCAGCATTAAAAAGGAGTTAGATGCGGGCAGGGTCGCTGGACCTTTCCCTGCACCCCCGTTTCCCAATCTTAAGGTGTCGCCACTGGGTTTGGTCCCCAAAAAGTCCCTAGGTGAGTTTCGCCTTATTCATCATTTGTCCTACCCAGCCGGCCGATCGGTCAATGATGCTATTCCTGATGACCTTTGTTCAGTCAGGTATACATCGTTTGACCATGCGCTGCGCATGGTACGCTCGTGTGGCCCGGGTGCCCTGCTGGCCAAGTGTGACATTAAGTCGGCTTTTCGCCTTTTGCCAGTGCATCCGGGCGACTTTGAGTTGCTGGGTTTTAAATTTAAGGGTGAATATTATTTTGATAAGGCCATGCCTTTTGGCTGCTCCATATCATGCTCGGCCTTTGAGCGTTTTAGTACCTTCCTAGAGTGGGCTTTCGTCCGCAGGTCAGGGTCCCGGTCTGTAGCCCATTACCTGGATGATTTTTTATTCGGGGGTGAACGGGGCTGGGACACGTGCACACGTCTCCTCAACACATTTCAGACGCTAATGGAGGAACTTGGTGTCCCTTTAGCGCCCGAAAAGACCGAGGGCCCATCTACCAAGCTAGTATTCCTGGGGGTGGAGATTGACACAGTAGTGCAGGCTTCTAGGCTGCCGGGTGATAAGGTGTCCAGGATAGTGGCCCTTATCTCGGAATTGCTGGCCAAGCGTAAGGCATCCCTGAGGGAACTGCAGGTGCTACATGGTCACCTCAATTTTGCTTGCAGGGTGGTCGCACCGGGCAGGGCTTTTGCCCGGCGCTTATGCGACGCCATGGCAGGGTTATCCAGGCCCCACCACAGAGTCAGGCTTACCCGGGGTATTAGGGCAGACATGTTTGTCTGGTTGCAATTCCTGAGGGAGTTCAATGGGGTCTCATTTTGGAGGTCTGACCTCCTGGCATCCCCCAATTTTCAGATCCAGTCTGATGCCTCAGGATCCCTGGGTTATGGGATGTACTTCAATGGGAAGTGGGCCTATGGTGGGTGGCCACCGGCATGGGCAGGCACAGGTCGCCTGCGGGATCTCACATACCTGGAATTTTTCCCTATTCTGGGGGCTTTGATGCTATGGGGCGAACAGTGGGCTAATTCGGTGGTGCATTTCTGGTGTGACAATGCTGCTGTTGTCCACATTGTCAATGCACAGACTTCCAAATCGCCCAGGGTTATGGAACTAGTGCGCCATTTTGTGCTGCGCTGCCTGCGCCTCAACGTCTTGTTCAGGGCCAGGCATGTCCCAGGGATTAATAATGATATTGCTGACGCTTTGTCCCGCCTGCAGATCTCCCGGTTCCGCGCCTTGGCCCCGGATGCGGAAGAATTTCCCTCGCCACTCCTGGACGAGATGTGGACTATTGGCAAGGAGAGGTGAACCGGGCGATTGGCCTGTCACTAGCGCCACGCACGCGTAAGGCGTACCAACAAGCATTCAATTCTTACAGGGCATTTTCTGCTCAATGTCACCTGCCAGAGACCTGGCCTATCCCGGTGGACCATGTTCTGCGGTTCATGGTTCACCTGCATGCACAGGGCCTCGCACCTCGCACCATAGCATCCAAGCTCTCGGCGTTGGCTTTTATGGCCAAAGTGGGAGGTCATGTGGATACCACCTCTGACTTCCGTGTGAGACATGTTTTGGAGGGGTGGGTGCGCGAGCGCGGGCGTTGCCCGGACGACCGGCACCCTATTTCCCCAGGGGTTCTTACCCAGTTGGCCCGGGGCTGGCCAGGCCTCTGTTTTGATCATTATGAGGCAGCCCTTTTTCATGCAGCCACAACGGTGGCATTTTTTGGAGCGCTCCGCGTCAGCGAACTCGTGATGCTGTCTAAGGCGGATGCAAGTGGTAGGGCACTGGAACTCGAAGATGTCTATGTTGCCAAAGACTGGGCCCAGTTGAGGATACGCTCCTCTAAAACAGATCAGCATGGCGTAGGCAGTGGTGTAAGACTGCTACGGTGTTCTTTGGCAGACATCTGTCCGGTTGGTGCCCTACAGGAATTCCTGGCACTGCGTGGCATGCACCACGGCCCGTTTTTCTGTCACCAAGATGGGTCTCCCCTTACTAAATTTCAGTTTTGGAAGGTGACAGCCAGAGCCCTCACCAGGGTGGGCCTACCAGGTGCCCGTTATGGCACACATTCATTCCGTATTGGTGCAGCCTCTACAGCAGCTGCTTTTGGGTACTCTGGGGCTGACATACGCAGCATGGGGAGGTGGGGCTCGCAATGTTTTCAGTTTTATGTGCGCCCACTCCCGCCATGAGTACCAATCCAGTCACCTTACCGCCTTTTTCTCAATTTTCTTACAGACCCTGGGTGTCGTATTACACCGGTGACAGTATGGCTGGTGGGCCACAGCTATGTGCACAGGGCAGCGCGTTACGCTGCGGCGACAGAGTGGGGACCCCGACTGGGACTGGGTGAACACGCCAGTCTCACATGGCATGGTAAGCCTGGGATGTTATGGCGGGAGCTGCGGCCTTTCCTTTTTTCTGGCCTGGGTGCTGACCCGCCTGACATTCTCATTATCCACCTGGGGGGCAATGATTTGGGCCAGGTCACCGGCTTATCGCTCAAGCATGCGATTTGCGAGGAACTTGCCTACTTGCATTATGTCTGGCCTGCCACAACCCTGGTGTGGTCGGACATTGTTCCGCGCCATTCTTACAGAGGGGGCGTTAACCTCATGGCCCTTGACCGTGCTAGGCGCACGGTCAATAGGGCGGTGGCGCGGTTTCTTGCCGACAGGGCTTGGGGACGGGTCAGTCATCACCCCGATATTAGC
Source organism: Bradypodion ventrale (assembly GCA_035047345.1). NCBI lineage: Eukaryota > Metazoa > Chordata > Lepidosauria > Squamata > Chamaeleonidae > Bradypodion > Bradypodion ventrale. The sequence continues at coordinate 279,100,076 of JAWDJE010000002.1, read as the reverse complement.
CTGCAAAATTATGACTTGTACGCAGGGGATGGGGTCCATCTGTCGCGAGGAGGTATGGACCTCCTGTTGGGTGATTGGCGAGCAGGCCTGTTGACCGAGCTGACGGTCTGGGGGGGGGGCGTCAGGTCTTCTTTGAAGCCCCTCCGTGTGGCGGGTAGCACTGGTAAGGTAAACAGTATGACCCACAAGTATCCGGCAGGTTTGCAATTGACTGGACAACACTAGACAGGAATAAATTAGTTAAACGTTGTCCGGTCAACGACGAACCAGGCGATGGGGTGATGACGATTGCTAACCAGCATGCATCACCCCTGTGATTTCACGGATACGCGTCAGAGGGTGGGGTCATGAGTTAGTTATTGACTACGGTCAACAATTTGTTTGTTGTCAACAAACAAATTGATACAAATTGATACATTGTAACCAATTGCCGTTGGCAATTTTGGGGTGGTACCTTACCAGTGTTACTTCGGCCTGCTTGCCTTATGAATTATGATTGGTCGTTTTACCAATACAAATTTATAATTCGGACTAGGGCATTGAATCAATAAATGTGGCCCGATGCTGTTATCCACTTTCAATGTTGTCTGTGTCCGTTATTGGGGGGGTGCGCCTGCAATGCAAGCACGGCGCCAAAATGGCCGCCGCGCCCTTTGCGGGCCCCCCCCCCCACAGGACAGAGAATCCGGGTAGTTAGGGGCGTGGCCAGCTCCCTTATAAAAGGGGTGGCCACGAGGCAGCCGAGCTGCCATTTTACCTCAGCGACGGAGCGGAGAAGTCTTTTCCCCTCCACCCCCTCCCTAGTTAACAGTGTGATATTTTGGTCGCTTCGGGGCCGGGTGGGAATTTTTGGCTGGGACCCATATTGGCTTCCGGGTCCTGGCTTTTTTGCCCATCCCACACTGTTGCTATGGTTTGATATAGGGGTCTTTCTGTGTTCCTAATGTTGACTTTGGTCACATTTGCGGGTAGCACTGGTAAGGTAAACAGTATGACCCACAAGTATCCGGCAGGTTCGCAATTGACTGGACAACACTAGACAGGAATAAATTAGTTAAACGTTGTCCGGTCAACGACGAACCAGGCGATGGGGTGATGACGATTGCTAACCAGCATGCATCACCCCTGTGATTTCACGGATACGCGTCAGAGGGTGGGGTCATGAGTTAGTTATTGACTACGGTCAACAATTTGTTTGTTGTCAACAAACAAATTGATACAAATTGATACATTGTAACCAATTGCCGTTGGCAATTTTGGGGTGGTACCTTACCAGTGTTACTTCGGCCTGCTTGCCTTATGAATTATGATTGGTCGTTTTACCAATACAAATTTATAATTTGGACTAGGACATTGAATCAATAAATGTGGCCCGATGCTGTTATCCACTTTCAATGTTGTCTGTGTCCGTTATTGGGGGGGTGCGCCTGCAAAGAGATAGGGAGGAAAAGCTTGCTGGAGGTAGAGAAAGAGTGAGAGAGAAAGAGAGGGGGGGGAGAGAAAGCCATCCTGACCACGCTGGATCAGGGAGCGAGAAGGTGAAGGTGCAGAAGAAGGCCGAGAGTCTCAAGAAACCCTTCCTTTATAGATGAAACAATTCAAAAATCCAGACAATTTCAATTGGTCCAAACAGGATCACATGGTAAATTAGTGATGGACAGTCCCCTCCTCCATGAAGTGATGCCCAAAATATCAGTAGCAAATGGCTAAACCCCCAAATTGCATAACTATAAATCTCAATACAGAAATCTACTTAGCTCCCTCCCAAACAGCCCATTTCCTGAGATAGTGGTCTTTGATCTGTGGATGAAAGCAGTGTCACCTCCTTGTTAAATCCTCCATCCTGTCCATTGCATAAACAACTATCCTGATGTACTTCAAGTTTTAAAGAAAAAGAAACATTTTGGGAGTTCAGAAAATACAGAGTCATTTTACAATATTCTTCATGTGGCAGAAACAGCATTTTACAATTATTTTTCATGTAGCAGAAACCAAATAGCTATTGCAAGTGTTACAATTAGAGATTTGAGTAAAACAAAAGGCTGGATAAGAAGCAACCATGGCAACAAATTGTCCATATCTGGATGATGGTAGTTGACTCCTTCTTTGACCCAATTCCTTGAGAGCACAGTGTATGGTCATTGATATATATGCTTTTATCAGAATTTATCAGCACTGTTCCTTGAAATGATAAGATATAACATTCAGAGTTAGTAATCATGCACACACAGAGGCAGGTTTTCATAAAAGTTACCTATATTTAAAAGAAATCACTCTAATGCCACTCTGAGCTTCAAGTTTAACAATAGTTCTTGGGCAGCCAGGACAGACAAATTAACATCCCAAAAGGTAACTTCCAAGAAATCAGGTGCCTGGCTTATTGCCCATTAACTTTCAGCTCCACCTGAGTCAAGAGAAATTGGAAGTTTTAAGTAACTTTATTTAAGAATATAGAAATCAGACTAAGGGTGATATTATAATATTTCAAAATATTTTATATTCAAAATATCATGTTACATGACCATCAGGGCCATAGCCAGGGAGTGGCCAGGGTGGACTTGGTCCACCCTGAGTTAGCACTTTGCCCATGAAGTGACATGGGAATAGATTATATCTGCCACAGGTTAATGGAGGATGAAGATTGACAGAAGTGACACAAAGAGTGGGAAAAAGATGTCTTGGTAAATACGTTTGTAACAGTAACAAGAGGATGTTGAATGAAGTTTCTAGGGAACTATTCATCAAGAATGTTGAGGCAAAAGATGTGTATAGGGAAATGGAACTGAGGAATAGAATAAGCATTTGGAATAATAAATCACATGCTCAGTATATAAAAACTTGAACATAAAGTGAAAGAAAAAGAGATTGAAAAGATTAAGAGATATCAGAATGTGAGAAATGAAGTACAGTATCTCTGGGAGGAAAGAGCAACAATGATACCAGTAGTGATAAGAATGCTGGGAGTAACCCCAAAGGGTTGAAAAAATATCTGAATGTGGCATTGATGATGATAGAGCAGTTGCAGAGATTAGCACTACTGGGTATCAGCTATATCAGGAGTTTGCAACCTGCAGGCCGTGGGCCGGACCAGGCACATGGCACCATTCCATCTGGACCACCGCACACTTGCTGCACCTGAAAGTGGAAGTGGGCACATTTACAACAGCCATAAAATGTACCCACACATGCATAAACACGATTACGTCAGCCATAAATGCACCTGTGGCTTCATTCCATCCAGCCTTCTGCCACCCTTGCCATACCCAGAAGTGGAAATGGGCATGTTTCTGACAGCCATAAAATGTGCCTGTGCATGCATAAACACGGTTACATCAGCCGTAAATGCGTCCGCGGCTGTCATAAATGCGGAAGCAGACACATTTATTTCTGATTCCGGGCGCGTGGTCCGGCCTGCTTAGCTATGGTCAGGCCCATGGCATAAAAAGGTTGGGAACCCCTGAGCCACATTATCAAGAGATACCTCACTGACTCTTAGATCCAGGACTAGGATGTGGACAGTGGAGTTCCAAACATCTGGTAGACTGTGTGCACTTTTGATGATAACAATAATAGTTAATAATAATAATAATTTTAGACTGCAGAGCTGGAAGGGACCCTATGGATCATCAAGTCCATCCCCCAACAAGGAGGCACTGCGGGGAATTCAAACTCTCAACCTTTGCCTCTGCAGCCAGATACCTAAACTACTGAGCTACTTTTATTACTTTAAAGATGCAAGTACTGTATATAAATGTTTTCTCACTGAGTTGCAGTACTTCACATTTGTGTTTGGTGTAACGATTGCTGGCCAAATCTCCCATTTATCAAAAGAATTTCAGGTTCTAATCCCATCTCTTAAAGTGTTTACAATCCCTCCTCATAGATCTGTTTCTCCAGCAGACATAAAGGGAGCCTCATTCAGGCATCCCCTGAGTGGAGTTTCTCCAGCAAAAAGCGTTTCAATCCAGAATAATTTCTGACACAAAATTATTATTATCTAGCAAATACATACTTTGCTCCCCTTTCATGTCCTTAGCAAAAGTATTGATCCTGCACCACATATTCTTTTTGGTGGTTGTGAGAGTGATAGCCATTATATCTACCATCACAAGGTTTCATCTGTTTCCTGTTATGCATTTCCAGTTTAGCAACAGAGAATTTGAACAGGCAAAGAATACAGAAAGAAAGCTTAAAGAAAAATGCTGGATGATAGAGAAAGTTACCTGGCTAAAAATAGAAGAAGTGAAATAAAAAAGCAGAGTTTGATTTTTGAACCTTCTGCTTTACTCCATTATAAAATTTGCCAAGTGATCATGATCCAGTCTTAATAATCTGTCTGTTAGGATCAAAGAGAATTCTTATAAAGTAATATGGAGATGATACTTAACACTAATAAAGTTGAATAGTTATGATTCAAAATATTTTTTTAAATGTTTGGAGATGTAATCAGGAGGTTGTTACTTATTTTCATTTATGGTGGGAATGTGCAGTAGTAACATTAATATGGATATGTGTCCGGGAGCTTCAATTATTATGTAGTTTTAGGGATTCACAATTGGAATGGCAAGAAAAGAGACATGATTGTGATGTTGGTCATGGCAGCAAGATTAATTATAACCAAACATTGAAAAGTTAATTTTGATTTTTAAACTGATGAATAGTACAAAGAAATCTGGAAAATAGCTATTAATCATAAATTGATATGCGAGATCAGGTTGAAAAAATGATGTTTTTGTTGTTGTTCAGTCACACAGTCGAGTCTGACCCTTTGCAACCCCATGGACCATCGTATGCCAGAAGATAATAAGTGTAAAAATATATGGGCAGAACCTTAGTTCCAGATCATCTCTTTTCTTAAGAGTGGAAGTGGATACTGTATTAGAATTTGGTCTCCGGTCATGTTTGGATGTCACTGTTGAACAACTCTGATGTGGAAAACATGAATGGAAACTCATGTATAAATTGATGTGTATGAAATGGCTGTGAATTTGTTTTTGGCATTGAAAATATTGTGAACTGAACCCTCCTCTGGCTCAGACTACTGCAATGTACCATACATGGGGCTGCCTCTAAAGGCTACTCAAAAACCTCTCTTTCTGCAAAAACCAGGAGGCACATTTCTAACTGCAGATACTCACTTGGGACCAATTTTGTCAACATCACATTTCCTTCTCCTTCTCTACCTCTTAAATTCCATCTAGAGAGCTGCTGTTGACACATAAAGCCAAATGTGATTTAAAACCAAAGTATCTAAAAGACTGGCTGCACCCAAACAAATCTATTCTGTACAAGGTTATTTTTCCTAGATGACCCCTTCTTTCAGAGGCTGAGCAGAAATGATTCAAGAACAGGGCTTCCTTGCCATGATGCTCTACTAGTTGTACAGTGCCCTACTATTTTCTACGTTGAGTTCAAGACAACTAAAAATTGTTTTATTCACTCAGTCTTTTAACAAACAAATGTATTTTATTTTATTGTTGCCACTGCTGATATATATATTATTGATTATGCTATAATGTGTTTTAATCATGTTACTCATGTTTAGATTCAAGGTGGAAACTCCTGTCTAAATTCCTGCAAATACAAACTGAAGCACAAATACTCTGAATACAATGTTTAAAATCAATATAATGCATATAGGGGAACAACAGAATATGTTAAATCTTTTTAATTTAAAAAAAACCTTTCTGGCTTTAACCAATTAGCCAAGCAATCCTGCACTGAAAAAGAAAATTATATTTTTAGATATTTCTTGATTGGCCTGTAATAAAGCAACTCATCAGCTGCAGTGCTTTTTCCCCCCAAACACAGGCGCAAACACACCTACTCTGAGAAGTGTTGGAAAGATGTGCAAGTTGGAGACTTCGTGCAGTTACAGTGTAATGAAATCATCCCTGCAGACATCCTTCTGCTCTACTCCTCTGATCAGAATGGAATCTGTCACTTGGAGACAGCCAACCTTGATGGGGAGACCAATCTTAAACAAAGACGAGTGGTGAAAGGATTATCTGTCACGGTATGTCAATAAGCAGTTTACTTCTGCAACTCATCCGCCTGCTGTTTGTTTAGTAGGACCACCCAAGGCACAAAGAAATTAATATATTTCTTTGGAGTAATAGAGGGGTCATACTATTATTAAGCCAACCTGAAAAGGCACCAAAAGCCATCTGTGCAAACATTTGAATTATTAACTGTTCATAGGTTTATAGAGTAGACCATCAATTAACAACAAAGCTTGGTTCCATGAGTAGCGTCGTTAATCGCGAATTGTCGTTAATCACAAGTTCCCGCACAACAACGCTAAAAAAGTGGCTTCCTGTGGGAAAACCTTGATTAAAGACATTTTCGCATAACGACGCTAAAAACATCATTGTGCGAATGATGACTTTGCCGCTAACAACACGTCATTAGGTGGGGGTCCACTGTAGTTAGACTCAGTTAAAGGTACATGGCTCAGTAAAAGGTGTGCTGGAAGAGTAGTCCCTTATTTCTATCAACCCAGAATTACATTTCCACACCTTTTTCAACTTCTTGAATGCAATCCAGCATCTTCCAATTTCAATTTTCATATTGTAAAACATCCCCCTTTTCATGTCCTCCCAGTTCTCCACCCTACCTCCATCTCTTGCATTGTTTCCTCCTATGGGAGGAGAGAAGTAAATTACTCCCACAGGTGACATCACAGCTGAGGAGTTCAAATTGTGCACACCCCACAGGAACCAGTCTTGTTCAGGACAAAGAAACAGATGGGTCTGACACATATGGAACAAATCAGGCTGCTAAAAGATACAAGCATACAGTTCCCAATTGAAGGGAAGTAATCCCAAAGTAGAAGGAAAGTGAAAGAAACTGATTTGAGTCTGAAGCAATGTTATGTAGATCTCTTAAACTCATCCAAATCAATGGGCAAAAGTATCATTCCTTTAACAGAAGGAAACCGGTTATGTGGATGAGTACTTGTAGGAGCATTAGAATCAACATTTTTAAATTTATTTATTTAATGCATTTCTATACAACTCCTCTGGGAGATTTTCCCACTCTGGGCAGTTTCCATTTAGATAAGAAACGTAAACATAATATGACATTAAAATGACATTACATTTTTTAAAAAAAATACCCTCCCCATGGTGACATGATAAAATCAGTTATTGGATATTACTCAGCCCCCATAACATGTCCAGGAAACATAAAATAAATTAAACTAAACTAACTGGCTGTTAGAAGATGGCCTTTGAAAGTCTCTGTAAACAGTAAGGTTTTGAGATGCTTCTTAAATATGTCCAGGTATGGGGCTTGGCACAAATCCACAAATAAGTTGCTTTAATTTATCTGCTGTTGCCAGACACCAGGATGTAGGCAGCCGACTAGGAACACCGGCATTAGGACCAAGGCAACCAAGCTAAAGGTCAGATGACAAACTTTATCCACATTCAAATACAAGGTCAAAACCAGGAACAGGCGGAGGAACAAGGTGCATCAAGTAGACAACATGTAGTCCAAGCAGGCCAGGAATCAGGCAACCAAGGGAGCAACTGATGCTCCCTTTAGGGCTAGAGCAAGAGGTCAAAGGGGCAGGGGAACTATTTAATTATTTTTCTGCAACTCTAAATGGTATATGGCAGTGGCATCATCAGCAGAAAGCTTCACCAGATGATCAGCAGCTGTAAGGCCCCTCCAGAGAAAAGACCACTGGTGTGGTGCAGATCCAAAGGGGGCTACACCCAAAAAATGTTGCAGCCATGAAATGGCAAACAGCAATGAAACAACTTTTCCAGCCCTTCTGCAGAGGAGCAGGGGAAGTGTCAAATGAGAACATGTGATGTTTTCTTTTTTCAGAAATGATACACTTCATTATTGTTTTATACCATCTTCAGAAGATATATCTCTAACCTGCATGGCAATTTAACTGTAGAAGGGATATATTCCCCATACTCCTGAGTGATTCCCAATGTCACAAGTGAAAAGAAAAGAAAAACACAGTTAAATGATCAACAGTAGGAGGATGGAACAAAGTTTATGATTAGAGAACGCCTTTCATGGATTACTTAAAAGTCACGAATTACATGAGGATTAAATTTCTCCAAAACTCTTCATCAGGTGAAGATGGTTATAAAACTCAGGGTTAAAACCATGTAATTTTTTAAAATGAGCAAGATGTGATGCCTGTGACTTATGAATCACAGATGGCAACCAAGAATCACAGTTTTTAATTCGACATGAGGTAGGAGTGACAAGGATGAGAAATTCATTCTACTTTGGAAAATAACAAAATTATTTCTGTTGAAGTTGCTGATCTGGTTTGTTTTGCCTTTGTCTGAATTTGTTGTGATAGCCCATCAAATCCCTTCTTGCTATGAACCATAGTTAAAATATGTGAAATGTAAAAGAAGCGATTGATGTCATGTTAAATGTTGTTCTTCTTATGTGCTATCAAGTCACGTCTGACTTATGGCAACCCTAGTAGAATTTTCAGAATATGTGATATATTCAATGAGTAGTTTTCCCACTGCCACCCATAGTTCATTTCTAAGAGAAAGCAGGGATTTGAACCTAGATCTCCTGAGATGTAGTCCATCACTCTCTGCACTCATTTCACTGCACTAACCAGCCCATTAAGTTATTAGGTACTGTATTCTGATTTTTCCCCAAAGGTAAGCTCTTCGCTTTGATGCATCTTTGAACCAGTTTATTTTATTTATTTATTTTTGGGAAATTGCGCCTTAACAACTGTGTAGGTGTTGCAAAGGGTTGGATTCAACGGTGCAACTGAACAACAGCTGTGTAAAGCATTTTATTTAGGTAATAAGGGCACAACAATTGTCATGTTTCCACCTTCTCTGTTATTTAATTGCTCATAATTCCCCACTACAATTACTTTCTGTTTTGCTGTCATCCCTTAATGATGAAACCTGAAATTACACCAGTACTTGAATAAATCTGAGAATAGCACAGTCTTCAGAAATTACTCCTGTCTTAATTTAAAACAGGGTCATTTGCAATCCTGTGTAAAAGCAATATTTATCACTGAAAATCACGAATGTGTTCTGTGGTGGGTTGAAGACTAATAGTGCCCATAAGAATCAGTGCCATATTTATCTATTTTAGCCTTTAAGGTAACAGATGAAATCTGTTGTTCTGTGCAGGACAATCAGAAAAAGACAAGAACCACTCAAACAAAGAATCACAATTTATATAGTCTAATATGGAAATGTTCAGCAAGTGTAGGATTTTTATCTTCAAAAAATAATTTGAGTAAAGTATTCACTTCATACAATACTGTAAACCAAGGAGTCAATGTTCAGAGATCATATCTTCAAAATTTCATGTAGTAAATAAAGTAGAATCCAATCTTCAAGTACAGAATTCCTTAATAAATTTCAGTAGTAAAGCAGTTTAGTCAATAGGGGCAAAAATACTAAGATAAATCCACAATGAATCAAGACTGTTCCGGTATAACCAGCCTTTCACGTGTAGCTTCCTCAGGATAAAGGTTCTAAATATAATAGAATGACAAATATAATTATAATCGTAATCATATAGCAATCCTACATATTTATTTATTTATATTCATATTTATATAGCCGCCCAACTTACAAAGACTCTGGGCGGCATACAATCTTAAAATCCTTAAAACAAGAACAACCCCATTAAAACAAATTACCCCGCTAAAACCCCCACACATTAAAAAGTGGAAGATTACTTTGATATTAAACCAACCAGCAGGTGGGGGTCATGACATCTTCAGGATCCCACACCTATCCTGCCAGCCATGTTTTTAGATCTTTCCTGAAGGGCAGCAATTCCGTCTACAGCCTTAGTTCCACTGGCAGGAGGTTCCATAGGGCCAGAGTGGATACAGAGAAGGCCCTCCTTCTTGTGCTAGAGAGACGGGCCCCTCTAGCAGATGGTACAAGCAAAGAGCCCCTCCGGTCCACTCTGGTTGGACGGACAGACGTTCTTGGGGCGATGTGGTCTCTTAGGTATCCTGGCCCACTACCATATAGGGCTTTAAAGGTAATGGCCAGCACCTTGAATTGCACCCAGAGGCAAATTGGAAGCCAGTGCAGCTCCCGAAGCAGTGGTGAGGTGCAAGCATAATGCCCACACCCCATCACCACCTGAGCAGCTGCATTCTGGACCAACTGCGGCCTCCGGATGATCGTCAAGGGCAGCCCCATGAGGAGCGCCTTGCAATAATCTAACCTAGAGGTGACCAGAGCATGAGTGACAATGAGTAAGGAGTCCCGGTCTAGGAGTGGCCGCAACTGGCTAATCATCCAAAGTAGGGCAAAAGACCTCCTGGCCACGGCTGCTACCTGATCTTCAAGCAGCAGTCATGAGTCCAAGAGGACCCCTAAGTTGTGCACCGGATCTGTCTGGGGCAGACTAGCTCCATCCAAAACCAACAATGGTAGCTCCCGAGATAACACCGGGCCACTAATCCATAGCCACTCAGTCTTGCCAGGGTTCAGTTGTAATCCATTGTCCCCCATCCAGACCCCAACAGCCGCCAGGCACTCAGACAGGACTTTGACAGCATCACTGGGATCACCACGAGACAAGATGTACACTTGGTTGTCATCTGCATATTGATGGTACAGACAATAAGATGAACAACAAGATAAACAGTAAGAAAGATAGTGTATCGAATCTACAATACCTGTAATTTGCGTTAAGGAGCCTCTAGATGTGTGTTCTATTAGTGCTCGAAATGTTAAAAGATAGGTAAGAATGATCGTAATATATAAAGAGAAAAGAAACCCATGAAGTAAATTGGTTTCATCTGTAAGAAGTAGGACAAAGTCAAGGCAAAAACTGTTTAAAGGGGACCTTCAAAGGATAAAACAGCAACACTACAAGTAACAGGAAAGTTCAAGTTCTGAATTTAACCCATGAGGTTCCAAGCTTTTAAACATATGAATGAAGAAAGCCTAGTGCTGTCAGAGCCGCCTTTCAATATTCAATTTTTCATAGCAGAGTGGGCTAATAGTCTCAAGGGTGAGAACGCAAATCTGGTCCTCAGTGTGGTTGTGGCGTAAAAAATGGGAAACTAATGGAGCAGACAGGGTTTGCGTTCTAATTCGTGAACGATTTTCATTCAAACGTGTTCGCAGAGGGCGTGTAGAAATACCGATGTAGTACAAATCACACGGATATTTAAGTAAATATACAATATTCTTCGAATTGCAATTTGTAAAGCTTCTGAGAGTGCGTGTAAAAGCGTTATCCCTATAAGTGATTGATTGAGTCTCAGTGGTAAATCTGCATATAGAACAACTAAGGCATCAGTAATGTCCCGAAACCACCCTGTGCTGAGAGCAGGAAGAATCAGTAACATCAGTCTTTGTAAGTATCTGGCCCAAAGAACGAGTCTTTCTAAAGCCAATATATGGCAATGTCCGGCAACCAGGGATGTCAGAAACTAAATCTCAATGTTGTAGCACGATCTTCTTAATCTTGGTAGCTATGGGAGTATATTGTAAAGACCAGTATAATTTGGAGCGATCACGCGATTTGTCTTTACGCGTAAGTAAGGACGATCTGGGAACCGTCTTAATTCTTTGCAATGAGTTGTCAATTACCTTGTTCGGATATCCCCTCTGTGCTAGTTGACCACATACCTTGTTAGCTGATTGCTTAAAGTCTAAAGATGTAGAAGAATTTCTTTTAATCCTTGTAAGAAGGCTAACGGAATATTAGCTTTCAAATGGTGTGGATGAAAAGATGAGAAATGCAAATATGAATTACAGTTGGTAGGTTTAGAAAAAAGCTCCATTTGTAATATGTTCTGACTAATATAAACAGTAAGATTCAAAAAAGCAATAGACAAAAGATCACTGTAGTGAGTAAACTGAAGATTAGAATCCTGTTGGTTAAGCCAATGAACAATATGCGGGCCAACGTCAGCAGAATCTATGAGAAAAAATAAATTGTCAATATATCTGTGGTACAATAAAATGTGATGAACAAGCAGATTGGAATGCACATTGTAAATGGTATTTTTTTCAAAGTGATTCATGTAGATATTAGCCACTGCCGGCGCAGCCGAACTACCCATGGCCATGCCTTTTACTTGTAAGTAGAATTGATTCATAAAGATCAAGTATTGAGCTCGGACATAAACACTTCGGATTCAGACACTGCCTCCTCTCTTATTGACGTTAGAACTTACAATACTTGTTGATCTAGATTTCCAGCTCAACCTTCTACTTAAACTATGCCTTTTTTTAGCAAAAGGGAGGACTGTACGGGGGGAAAAGAAAAACTAGTCTTCAACTTCTCTGATAAGGTATTGAGCCCCAGGGAACAATATTTGTTGTCCCTGGGATTGAGTTTTGTTCCCACTCCTGACTATAACTCCTTCCGTACTATGGTTGATATTTTTAGACTAGTGAGACAATTAAAACTCAAAGCCTTCTATTGAAATATGGACACCTTTGACTCTGTACCTTTTAGACCTAGGTCCACTTTTGTTCCTCATATCGATAACCCTAACATTGAGGTGTTTCAGCAATTAGTCTTACAGTGTCACGATTGGAAGATGAACAAACTTGTTGTTGTTCAGTCGCACAGTCGACTCCAACCCTTTGCGACCCCATGGACCATTTTCCTCCAGGCGCCTCTGTCCTCCACCATTCTCCTCAGCCCACCCAGCACTGTGCCCATTGCGTCCACAATACCATCTATCCATCTAATCTTTGGACGCCCCCTTCTTCTCTTGCCCTCCACCTTTCCCAGCATCAAGCCCTTCTCAAGTGAATCCTCCCATCTCATTTGATGTCCAAAATATTTTAGCTTCATCTTTACTATTTGACCTTCCAATGAGCATTCAGGGTTGATTTCTTCTAAGATTGACCTATTTGTTCTCCTCACTGTCCAGGAGACTCTCAAAACCCTCCTCCAACACCACATTTCAAAGGCATCTATTCTTCTGTGTTCAGCCTTCCTGATTGTCCAGCTCTCGCATCCATACATTACTACTGGGAATACCATTGCTTTGACTATTCTAATTTTTGTTTGCAATGTGATGTCTCTGCTTTTCACTATGTTCTTCAGGTTTCTCATAGCTTGTCTCCTAAGAATCAGTCGCCTTTTTATTTCATGGCTACAATCCCCATCTGCAGTGATCTTTGATACGAAGAAGGTAACATCTGTCACTGCTTCTACTTCTTCCCCATCTATTTTCCATGAACTGATCGGACCTGTTGCCATTATCTTGGTTTTCTTGATATTGAGTCTCAAGCCAGCTTTTCCACTCTCCTCCTTTAGCCCAATCAAGAGGTTCTTTAGGTCTTCCTCACTTTCTGCCATTAGGGTGGTGTTGTCTGCATATCTCAGATTGTTGATGTTTCTCCCAGTGATTTTAATCCCATATTGTGATTCCTCCATCCCTGCATTGCACATTATGTGCTCTGTGTATAAGTTGAATAAGCAGGGTGACAAAATGTAGTCTTACTCCTTTTCCTATTCTAAACCACTCTGTCATTCCGTGTTCTGTCCTAACTGTTGCTTCTTGGTTCATGTACAGATTTCTCAGGAGGCATATGAGGTGGTCTGGTATTCCCATCTCTTTAATTACTTGCCACATCTTGTTGTGGTCCACACAGTCAAATGCCTTAGTGTAGTCAATAAAACAAAAGTAAACTTGTTTCTGGTATTCCTTTGTTTTCTCCATGATCCAGCGTATGTTGGCAATGTGGTCTCTAGTCCCTGTGCCTCTTCTGAAACCAGCCTGCACCTCTGGTAACAAACTAGACCCTATAAAAATATTAAACCACATGATGGGAAACTTCTCAGCAATCTGGCTAATAATCCATCTATTGTAATTAAATCTGCTGATAAGGGGGGAGCGATTGTGATATTGAATAAGTGTGACTACATTTCTGAAGCTAACAGGCAGCTATCAGATGATACCTTTTATAGGAAACCTAAACTTGATCCAACCAACCGTTTAATGTCAACCATTCGAACAGTGATGTAAGAAGGTCTTTCACTTGGGTATATTTCTAGTAAAACTTTTGATTTCTTACTTAACTCATTTCCTAGGACTCCTATATTTCACCTTTTACCAAAAGTACACAAAGTCACTCCCTCCACTACTCTGGTCCTGGGACGTCCTATTATTTCTGCCACGAATGCTCCTTTGGAACCCATTTCAAAATTTCTAGATTATTTTCTTAATCCCTCTTTTGTTTGCGATTCCTCTGATTTTATTAATCAAATCCAAGGTTTCCAGGTTCCTGATCATTGTTGTCTTGTTACGTTATACGTGTCTTCCCTCTACACTAATATCCCTTTAGAAGAAGTTCGATCTATCATTGAAGAATCCCTGATTTCTAGAAATATCACCTCACCTCCTGTGCATTATTTACTTGATCTTATTGACTTGGTCTTTGAGAATAATTTTTTCCACTTTATGAATCAATTCTACCTACAAGTAAAAGGCGTGGCCATGGGTAGTTCGGCTACGCTGGCAGTGTCTAATATCTACATGAATCACTTCGGGGGGGAAATACCATTTACAATTTGCAGTCCAATCCGTTTATTCATCACATTTTATTGTACCGCAGATATATTGACAATTTGTTTTTTCTCATAGATTCTTTAAGCAATCAGCTAACAAGGTATGTGGTCAACTAGCACAGAGGGGATATCCGAACAAGGTAATTGACAACTCATTGCAAAGAATTAAGACGGTTCCCAGATCGTCCTTACTTATGCGTAACGACAAATCACCTGATCGCTCCAAATTATACTGGTCTTTACAATATACTCCCTTAGCTACCAAGATTAATAAGATCGTGCTACAACATTGGGATTTAGTTTCTGACACACTGGTTGCCGGACTTTGCCATATATTGGCTTTAGAAAGACTCGTTCTTTGGGCCAGATACTTACAAAGACTGAAGTTACTGATTCTTCCTGCTCTCAGCACAGGGTGGTTTCGGGACATTACCGATGCCTTAGTTGTTCTATATGCAGATTTACCATTGAGACTCAATCAATCACTTATAGGGATAATGCTTTTACACACACTCTCAAATTGCAATTCGGAGAATATTGTATATTTACTTAAATGTCCATATGATTTGTACTACATCGGTATTTCTACACGCCCTCTAAGAACACGTGTGAATGAACATCATTCACGAATTAGAATGCAAACCCTGTTAGCTCCATTAGTTTCCCATTTCTTATGCCACAACCACACTGAGGACCAGGTTCACGTTCTTGCCCTTGAGACTGTTAGCCCACTCTGCTATGAAAAATTGAATATCGAAAGGCGCCTCTGACAGCACGGCTTTCTTCATTCATATGTTTAAAAGCTTGGAACCTCATGGGTTAAATTCAGAACTTGAACTTTCCTGTTACTTGTAGTGTTGCTGTTTTATCCTTTGAAGGTCCCCTTTAAACAGTTTTTGCCTTGACTTTGTCCTACTCCTTACAGATGAAACCAATTTACTACATGGGTTTCTTTTCTCTTTATATACTACGATCGTTCTTACCTATCTTTTAACATTTCGAGCACTAATAGAACACACATTTAAAGGCTCCTTAATGCAAATTACAGGTATTGTAGATTCGATACACTATCTTTCTTACTGTTTATCTTGTTGTTCATCTTATTGTCTGTACCATCAGTACGCAGATGACAACCAAGTGTACATCGTGTCTCGAGGTGATCCCAGTGATGCTGTCAAAGTCCTATCCAAGTGCCTGGCGGCTGTTGGGGTCTGGATGGGGGACAACGGATTACAACTGAACCCTGGCAAGACTGAGTGGCTATGGATTAGGGGCCCTGTGTTATCTTGGGAGCTACCATTGTTGGTTTTGGATGGGGCTAGTCCACCCCAGACAGATCCGGTGCACAACTTAGGGGTCCTCCTGGACTCACAACTGCTGCTTGAAGATCAGGTAGCAGCCGTGGCCAGGAGGGCTTTTGCCCAACTTCGGGTGATTAGCCAGTTGCGGCCACTCCTAGACCGGGACTCCTTACTCATTGTCACTCATGCTCTGGTCACCTCTAGACTAGATTATTGCAAGGCACTCTACATGGGACTGCCCTTGACGATCATCCGGAGGCCGCAGTTGGTCCAGAATGCGGCTGCTCGGGTGGTGATGGGGTGTGGGCGTTATGCTCGCGCCTCACCACTGCTTCGGGAGCTGCACTGGCTTCCAATTTGCCTCTGGGTGCAATTCAAGGTGCTGGCCATTACCTTTAAAGCCCTATATGGTAGTGGGCCAGGATACCTAAGAGACCACATCGCCCCAAGAACGTCTGTCCGTCCAACCAGAGTGGACCGGAGGGGCTCTTTGCTTGTACCATCTGCTAGAGGGGCCTGTCTCTCTAGCACAAGAAGGAGGGCCTTCTCTGTATCCACTCCGGCCCTATGGAACCTCCTGCCAGTAGAACTAAGGCTGCAGACAGAATTGCTGCCCTTCAGGAAAGATCTGAAAACATGGCTGGCGGGGCAGGTGTGGGATCCTGAAGATGTCATGACCCCCACCTGCTGGATGGTTTAATATCAAAGTAATCTTCCACTTTTTAATGTATGGGGGTTTTAGTGGGGTAATTTATTTTAATGGGGTTGTTTTTGTTTTAAGGGTTTTAAGATTGTATGCCGCCCAGAGTCTTTGTGACTTGGGCGGCTATATAAATATGAATATAAATAAATAAATATGTAGGGTTGCTATATGATTACAATTATAATTATATTTGTCATTCTATTATATTTAGAACCTTTATCCTGAGGAAGCTACACGTGAAAGGCTGGTTATACCGGAACAGTCTTGATTCATTGTGGATTTATCTTAGTATTTTTGCCCCTATTACTAAACTGCTTTACTACTGAAATTTATTAAGGAATTCTGTACTTGAAGATTGGATTCTACTTTATTTACTACATGAAATTTTGAAGATATGATCTCTGAACATTGACTCCTTGGTTTACAGTATTGTATGAAATGAGTACTTTACTCAAATTATTTTTTGAAGATAAAAAACCTTGTTTTTCTGCAAGAGGCGAACACAATTAACTCTCTGGGCATTTTGTCATGTGTTTGCATAATAAACAGGCTGAATCATATCATTGCTACCTCAAGATCACCTTTATAGCCATTCCATCCATATACTGTACATTTGTCATTCCATAACTTCTTAACAAATGAAAAAAAGATTTGAATGGCTCATAAATATTTTTCTAGTTGGTGTTAAGATACATTACTCTGATTCTGACATGCAGTTTGACTTTTATTTCTTTCAGAGCACTGGATTTGAGCCAGATTTTTTCCAAAACATCATTGTCTGTGAAAAGCCCAACAACGATCTCAACAGATTTAAAGGCTACATGTAAGATAGCAAAAAAAATTTTTTATGTCATCCGACAATTAGCAGGGCTTTCATATTTGGCTATGGGTTCTTTTACATATGATCTTATCTTCTCCTTGAAATTGGGGCTAGGAAGGATTAAACATGGGATATTCCACAATAGAAGCCTGTATCCGAGACAGTGGGGAATCATTAAAAAAAAACCTTCCCCTTATTAGCTGTCCATGAGCTAATAAGAGTCAACACATGGATTTATGCAGGAGACTTGAGTGCATCTATAACAGGGATGCTCAACCTGTGGCCTATGGGCCAGATGTAGCCCACGGCACCAGGAAGTGCCATATGGTGGAGGAAGGGCAAAATGGCCCCCAAAGCTGTCTGAGGGAACATGACCTGGCCCCTGGATTTTAAAAGGTTGAGAACTCCTGATCTTGAATATCTGCAGACTGATCTCTTCCATGCCAACATCCAAGCTTTAAGATTGATAGTAGCAAAAAAGACATTTATGAGTTTCCTAGAATGTAAAAAAGAAAAAAAGAAAAAGGTATCTTAGATTACCTTTTTTTGGGGGGGTACCTCTTCCCAACTGTGCTAAATTGGACATTAAAGTATGGCCTTTTGATAACAATTATCACATCATCTTGTGATGCTGCGTGATGCAAACACCATCTCTAGTTCCATGCAGCTATAGCAACAAGACTGAAATTATTGTTCCCTATATATATTAGAAGCAAATAAGGAAGGACAGGACAGGGGACTGTATCGAAACAGAAAAGAAGTAAACTTGACTAGGTTCTGCTTTTATGTACAGTGCCACAGCTCCGCTTGTAGCTTTTGATATTTGACTTGTGTGAAATGCAGCCCAAAGCTTGAAAAGTCAAGCTTTTGAGCACTGCTGATGGATACCCACCCATTTAGAGTCGCCCACAGTACATGACAAAGACTCTGTTGGGATCCTAGAAAAAGAGCATGAGTGCATTAAAAGCAGAGTAGCAAACAAGAGGCAGTTTGCTTTAAGCCCTTTTCATAAACTTATGGGGGGGACACCTGGAAGCAATAAAGCCAAGTACACTGCTGTATTTTGCAGTCATACACCAGTTGTAGTCATGCAACTTGATATCATTGGATATCAACTAGGCCATCTAAATCCCTGGGTTTGTTGTGCTTTCATGCCCCAATCCTCCTACACTAGACTGCTGTTTACATGTAACTGTAACATTGTTGTGTATTAAGGCAGATTTGCAAGTTGCTCAGGCAACGCCTTGCAAAGAGAAAAGGGTGGTTTCCCGCCATCCAAATTAGGAGCTAAAGTTGGTGGGAAATCTCCCTCTCTGGGCGCGCTCATTATGCTAATCAGAATTCTGTACACTTTTTGATCCTGTTCCTGATTGGTTAGTACTTGTATATCTTGTTATGATTGGTTGGTTATGCTTGTCCCGTGGGTCGCTACTGTGTATCAAGGAGCCACCGCTGGAGAGACACTATATAAGCCCCACAGGCAAACAAGGGTGGGGCCGGACTGGATCTATACTTCCCTACACGCACAGGTAGCCAGTAACGACCTAAGCCTGGGTCTCCTCTAAACACTATCACTCAAAGGGTGTAGCTTAGGCATTGCCTCTTCTACGGCAGAATCCATAGGGACTGATTTCTAGGGATTCGTATAGCCATCTTATTGTCCAGAGCACCTTGTAAGTGTAACCTGAAAGACTGTTGAATAAACTCCTGTTGTTGTTCTGTTCATCGTTGCCTGGACTATTACTTATAAGGGCTGAACATGACAAACATATTGATATCTCTCCCCAGAACTAGCTGTGATGAAGTAAACTTTTTACATCATTTTGAATGGAAGAGAATAGATGTTAATTTGAGGCATAAATAATTGTTTACCATTGATGTGCATGTAGTATAATAAAGAATATGTCAAAGGACTTACAGTGATACCTCATGCAACATCCAAACTTAGTTCCACAAGTTTGGACTTTATACGGATTTGGACTTTGTTTGAGGCATGCAAAATCCTTGCCGTGATGCCTCGTACAACTTTGTTTCCATAGAGATACATTGTACTGTAACAGCACAGACTTCAGGGCAAAGTCAAGGAAACAGACAGGAAACTGACAGAACTTTAAGAAATCATTGTCTAAAGGCTAAATACATTACAAAAACATGTCCAACAACCCTGATTGTCCAAGAACCTGAAGAATGCTGAAAAATCCCAGGAATGCTTCTAATAATTCTGCTGAAAAAATTCTAAAAAATCCAAAATCGCGCTCAAAACCACTCCTAAACACTCTTCGCCTCGTGAAAAACCCACAAGAGCAATGCATGCATGTGTCCTGCCTTTTATATTGCCAAGGAACAATGCAACCTGGGGGAAACCCAAATGCCTCATACAAAGTCGCAGTGACTTTGTATGAGGCAACTTTTTTCAAGGAATTAGGCGATGTTGTATGAATTCGATGTTGTACAAAGCGGACTTTGTATGAGGTATTACTGTATTTTTGCCCTGGTTTCTAAATCTAACTTGCCTTTAAAATGTAACCTTGGGAGAGAAGGGTCGGTTTATTAGAGGAAGGGCACATGTGAAGTCCATGTAGAGTGTATGTAATAAATCTCTCATGTGGACTCCAGTTTTACAAGCACTTGCAGACAGGGTGCCAGCAAGGCAACATCTCCCTGGCCCCATAAACTTTCTGGGTGGCAGTGCAGAGATGATCACAGGAGAGGGCTGCAAAAACCCACCTTTACCTTGTACAAAGGATAGCCTTAAGCCCTGGTGTTGCAGGGGTTAAACTGCTGTACTGCAGCCAAAATGTTGTGAGTTCAATCTTGATGGCACTCAGAGTTGACTCAGCCTTCCATCCTTCCAGGGTCAGTAAAATGAGTTCCCAGCATGTCGGGGGCAAAATGGTAATTACCTTGTGAACTTTCCAGAGAGTCCACTAAGTGCTATGGGGCGGTGTAGAAGTCTAATTGCTATTACTTGTTACTATTGCTAGAAGCACAATACATGGGAGTAAGAGAACAAAAAATATCTTGTTGCTCTGAACACCCTTAGAGGGGTTAGAAAAGTAGGGCATAACTTCAGTAAACAAATATAAATTAAGACAAGAAAAATTCCATTTTTCCCTGTAGGGAGCAGCCTGATCTCACACGGATTGGTTTTAATCTTGAAAGTCTTCTTCTTCGCGGATGCACAGTGAGGAACACAGAGGTTGCAGTAGGAATTGTTGTTTATGCAGGTAATTATCGGGTTTAGTTTTATCTGGTGGAAGGTTATCCTGTAAATTTCATAGCTCAAAGGGAAATAGGATCAAGATCTGCACAAGTATTAGTCCAGGACTCTAATCATTACACACCACTGGTCTTCTTTCCTCCTTCAAATGTTCTGCTCCTATATATCTATAAATAACACAGGTTTTGAAAACTAATATTTCCAGTGTGTATTCACCCTCATGGGAAAGTATGTCAAGATGCTACTGCCCCTAACTCAGGGGGATAAAAATAAAGTGGAACTTGGCTCTCTAAGAATCCAGCCAGGTACTGATCTAGCTGCTTTACCACTTACACACATAGAAATTGAGCAAGGCATTTTGTAAGTAAGTCCTTTGTGAGATCAATTGAATTAAAGAGCATAGCCATTTTTACTAATTTAGATTCTGCTTATGTGTGTTTCAAAATTCTATCTAGAAAAACAAATAGAATGTGTCCTCCATCTTCCTCCTCACTCTGAAACACTTGTGCAGCTATTTAACTGTAAGGATAAATAAATTACCTTGTTATTATTGAAGAAATGCAGGGAAGCAGCAATGAAAGCAAACAAAAGAGATGAAAAAGCTTTTTTTCCCAGAGCAATATTATGCATGTTTGTTCAGAGGTTGAACATGTTTTTTACAATATGTTAAATATAGGAGTGCAGGTTTTAAAACTATTCAGCTGTGAATAAAACCCAATGAACTTGGTGGAGCTCATTGTTCAGTTGACACGTGCAAGATTACTCTGTTAACAATTATAATTGGAAATTAAGCTTAAACACTCAAGGAGCACACGTTACAAGATAATAAAACTCCCAAAAAGTAAAATGGAAAGGAAGTACATTCGAACGTGTTTTAATTTAATTTAATTTAAATTTAATAGTCATATTTATATATGCCGCCCACTCAGGCAGAACCCGACTCAGGGCGGCATTACAACAAGTTCTAAAAACACATAAAAACACTTTAAAAGACCCACATCCCACCCACTTTAAAAGACCCATATCCCACCCACCCATCCCACCCACTATAAAAAGAAGAAGAAGAGTTCTTAATTGTTTACATAAGCCAGCAGGCGGGGACCGTGTTCCCATTCGGGCCCCCCCCCCCACACCTGCCCTGCCAGCCAGGTCTTCAATCCTTTCCTGAAGGGCAGCAATTCTCTTTGAAGTCTTAGATCTGTTGGCAGGAGGTTCCAGAGAGTTGGTGTGGACATGGAGAAGGCCCTCCTTCGGGTGCTGGATAGATGTGCACCCCTAGCTGATGGCACTATTAGAGAGCCCCTCCGGTCCGCTCTGGTTGGACGGGCAGACACTCTTGGGACGATCTATAAATCGTGTGTTTGTTTTACCTCTACCAACTCATAGCTAATTATTACACAAAGCACCCAAATCTTCCTGCTTTCCACAGAGAACAATACAACGGTATTACACAAGAACTAATCCCAAAATACTCCCATTCATTCCAATTCTGCTCCCTCATGCCAGGTCACTCTCTATAAACCACTGCCATCCCAAGCAGCTTTGCTGTGTGCCATGAGTGCTACCCTTACTATACTCACAAAGAACAGTGGAAGGATTTAGTGGTAGTTTTGAGGTTGATTGGCCTGTTGTCTATTGCTTATGCTCTCTTGCTCTTTCACCCTTGCTGTAGTGACTGCTAGTCTACAGCTCTCTTCATTCATTCACCCATCCGGCTGGCAATATTTACCTAGCAATCTTTACCTATAAAGTGGTGGATAGGCTGTGCGTGTCCGGCACGCATGGCCACACCTGGCCCAACCATCCTGTACTGAGCCGACCACACTTACCTTATGT